>JAQMRL010000009.1:47454339-48846839 GCA_035578175.1 Catonia carolina
TTCAGATTCCTTTTAATGGAATTCAAATCCTCACAACATTTTAAAAATTGGGGTAATTTATTCATGAATTTTCTCCCTGCATAAGTAGGTTTTTGTTCAAACAATTTTGTAGAGTGATTAGCCACATAATAATCATTTCTGTTTCTCTCGTGTTATGATTGTGAACATTGAAATTCTGCATAAAATTATTTTGCCTAACATACATAATCACCTCAAAAATGTAGAGAGAGGGAACTGTAAGCAATTTAAGCTCCTTAAATAGTAGCGTGCCTGAGGTTAGCTGGTTAGCTCCCACCATACACCTAATAGCTTTCTTTTGAATTTTAAAGACACTATTCATATTACCTATGCTAGAACTACCACATACTAAGATACCATAACGGATATGAGACAGAATGAGGCCATGATAAGCTACCATTAGTATTTTTTTATCATTTAATATGGCAATTTGTTTTAGTGCAAATACCCCAGATGATATTTTACTACAAACTTGATTGGTATAGAAATCCCAAGACAAAGATCTATCTAGAGATACACCCAGGCCTTCTTCACTAAGTGGAAAATTATGCTAATCAGGATGCCAGGAAAAGCATCTGAAAAGCATCTATTATCTACCCTAGAAATAACAACTTCACTTCAATCGTCACAGGGTCTGGCTGTATAATGAAATTCATTACTCTTAGAGAAGATAACACTGACTAGATGTTATTAAGGTCATCAGCCGAAAGGCTAGTTTTAGCCTCTAGAGGCTTTACTAAGTAAAACGAGGGTGAGGTGGTTTACCATTCGTAACTTCAATGAGTGGAAAAGCATGCTCATCAGCATGCCAGACCCTTTAAGAAGCATCTACTTTCCATTTTGCAAAAGACACATTGATTTCATTCACCACAGGGTCTGGCTATATAATGAAATTCATTACTTTCAGAGACGATAACTGTGACTAGTGTCTTTTACACCTCTACCTCTTCTGTTCGTCAATGCTTCAGTTATATACGTACTAACTGGCTAACCATGTGATAAGAAACCGAACTATTTTTTGTAGCCCTAGAATTAGCATATCGATTCTAAATAATAAACGAGGAGTGAGGTGATTTTACGATTGCCTTCCTCACTTAATGGAAAAGTACGCTTATCAACATGCCCGGCCCTCTGAAAAACACTTATTTTCCACCCTGCAAATTTCACCTTCACTTCATTCACCACAGGATCTGGTTGTATAATTAAATTCATTACTTTAAGAGGAGATAACTCTGATTAATTTATTTTACACCTCTACCTCTTTTGTTCTTAAATGATTCAGTCATTTAATTGGCTGACCATGTTGTTAGAAACAGAACTATTTATTTTAACCCTGCAACGAACAGATTGAGTGTAAATAATTTGACATTCCACCTGTCTGTTATGGGCATAATATTCTTGTGTACAAATATAATTTAAACGCTTCCTTTTTTTAGTTGAAAGTCCAAGATTTTACACCATACAGAAGAATCGAAAATACAAATACATTATAAATTTCACCTATAAGTTAATAAATTTATGAATGATTTATTACAGATTACTTACACATTAAGGGAACTTCCGGTAATTTACTAAATGTTATCTTCCGGTTAATGTTGTATGTATTAAACTTTTAGAAAAACTAAAGTTGGAACTTCTGTTAGGTGATTACACAAACTTATCTCTTAATTTAATCTATTTATACATAAATATGTGTATATAAGTTGTTGATATTAGAAACAATAGTTTGTTTAATATGGATTTGTACGTTATGGTGTTATTAAAGCGTACTGACAACAGCAGTGTTTCAAAGGGGTATATACCTTGGAGGGTGGTGGTGCATCGAGTGGGTGGGAGAGATTAGTATTGGTGTTGGAATGGTAAAAGTGGGGTTAACGGGTTGCATTTAAATAGCTTTGTGCGCGCATTCTACTGGCAGAATTCTAAACTAAAGTAGTGGTGGGGGGAAACTGTGTTTACCTTTACTTCACGAACAGGTGAATTTATCTATTCAGTCATGCGTTTACACGCGTTTCTGACACATCTTATATATCTTAAATACGCGTTCGTCTTAATATAAATACATTTTTACATTATTAAATACATTTTAAAATTTATTTATTGTTATTTAAATTCATATATTGATCGTTAATTATTTATGTATAAATTTTATTAATAATCGGTCTTCTTAAATAAAATGTGTTTAGTGTTTTTTCTAGTTTAATTCATAATTAGTTATTATGAGATTGTTTATGAATGTAATGAAATGTTTTCGAGTTATTTACATTCCGTTATAATTTCCAGGTATGTCAGTTTCGTTTTATACAATAATATTTTATAATAATATAATATTTGCTGTAGATTGTAATTGTTTAATTTTCTTTAAAAAGTCTGGTGTGAAACACTGACACAACTTTCTTTTGCCAAATAATTTACAATATAACCTAACGTTAGTTATAAAAAATTAGAAGAAAACCAAATAAACTAACCTTAAAAACATAATCTTATTTTAATCATGAGTGAATGATATAAAATGAAAATCAACCTCAGTTTGGCTTAAAAATACGAAAAATCACTCTTTCACGCTAAACTAGGCTCTGTAGAGAAAATGCTGTAAATGAAAATTGTAGATCTTTTAATTTCCTATAAATTTTTTTATATACACTTTTGTCGTAAAATGCATACTAACAATGAAATCTTAAAAATTCAATTTTAAATGAATATTTTCATGAAAAAAAAAACAGAAAATCACTAGTGACTGCTAAACTAAGCGTTATGCAAAAACTGTTTGAAATGATAGTTGTAGGATTTTAAACTAAATCTTTTATTATAAATATTTCTGCTCTAAAATTCATATTAAAGCTGCAATCTTAAAAAACTTTTTTTCTACGGGAAAACAGCCTTTTCAAGAATTTCAGCGACATGGCGCCTACCCTATCTTGTAGAGCATAAAAAATTTAGCAAAGGAGGCGATTTTTAAAAAAAATCGCAGGAGCCGTTCGTGAAAATATCGCAAGAAAGTGAAAAATAACATGAATAAACTACTACTTCTGGTTGACCAATTTTGATGAAAATGTTCGGGTCGGGTCCGTAGTAGTATCTAACTTAAGTTTCAAGTTCGCACAATGTTCCGTTCTTGAGATATTCTGTTCATACCCACACTCATAAACCAATCCCTAAAAACATGTTTTTTGGGTTCAGGGGGTCTGAAAATGGGTAGATCCGGTGAAAACTCAATTTCGTGAAATCGACATGAAAATAATACTTTCCTTCCTAAATATTCATATAGGCAAGAGAAAGTAAAAAAAAATGAATTGAAAATTAAGTTGTTTTTATCATTTTTATTTTAGATTCAGTTAATTGTATTATTAGTTACAGATATTTTCGTTTATTTAATGTAATAAATTAATAACCATTTAACTTAATATATACGTGTCATAATTCAAGTTTTAATAAATTTTGAACTCTAAAATTTACTTATCCTAGTAAAGGTAGTTACTTTTATTCGGATTTGAATACTAGACAGTGGTTACCGGTGTACTTTGATGGTTGGGGTTCAATTAATCATACTCTCTCAGGAATGGTTGGCCTGGGTCTGTACAAGACTACACCTCAATTACATGTCATACACATCATCCTCATCTCATTGGGTCATGGGGTTGCTTATTGTTTTGAATTGAACAGATTGCAACGTACACAAAATTAGGAATTAAGAAAATTTACTTGAAGTATCCAAAAAACTAAAGTATTTCATGATTGTAAATCTGTTTCCAGTCTTGTTTTAATTTATCTTAGGTTTTTTTATACTAAAATGGAAAATCTCTTATCTCCAATTTTAAAAATATAACGCACAGTTTCCTCCAAGGTTTTATTCTAGGCCCGTTAATTTTTTGTTATTTGTAAACGATTTGCTCTTCGTTTCTTAAACCCTATCTGTTTGTTGTTATGTGATATTTTCACGTGATACGACACTCTAGATAAAGTAATTACTTAGTATTTTTCTTTTATATCTTTTTGTATAAAGAAAATTTTTAGTTATAAGAATTGTTGACGGAGTGAAATTGTTGTTCAGTATTTTAAAGCGATCAAAAAATGATATTTTCTTTAAACGGATTGATATCTAGGACTGTACATTTTTCGAAAATTTTCTTTCAATTCGGAATTGTTTACCAAATAGTTCTTTATTTGCCATTGCCCAAAGCGCGTGAGAAATATTCAGGTCTAATTAATTATACGTTCCTAGTTTCTCAAGTTGAAAATATGAATCAAAGGCTGTGATATTTTCGTATGTGAGAAAGTCAATAGTACTTTTTAGTTGTGTGTCTAGATTTATGAAGTATACATTTAAAAACAATAATTATTTAAGTTATAAGTTAGCATCGTACCTGCAGAATCCACATTAATTTAATTTTTTTATATGTTACTTATATAAATTTTTTTTATTTATTTATTTAAGGTCGCATTGACTACGAGGTTATTAGCGACCGCGTTACATATATTTATACTGCATATACATGCAGTATAAAATTTCCAAAAAAGACGAACACAATTAGGTCATATATAAAAACATAATGAAAAATTAGTTAGGTTCAATGAAAATTTAGACAACAGAAAAATAAAAAATAAAATGACACAATGAAAAATAACATGTATGCGATTTTATAATTATATCTAATCTGAAATTTTGTGAAATTTTAAAAAAATTATTGTGTTTTCAACCGCTACTTTGTCTACTAAATTAATTGCTAAAATGTTGTTAATTTTGAATAGTGTTCGTGTGGATTGTGTAGTTTGGCAGTCTGTGACGATGTGTTTGATTGTAAGTAGCGTGTTGCAATGTGTACAATGTTGTGGTTCTTCTTTCTGCAGTAAGTGTGTTTGTGTGTAAGTGTGGAGTGTCCAATACCTAATCGTGTTAGTAGTACTTGATGCCTTCGAAGCTCCAAGTGAGTCTGAGGGTTTTTAAAAAGGTGTTTACTGATGTGGTGAAGTTTCGTTGGAGGATGCCGTGACCAGATTTGGTTCCAGTATTGTTTAATTAATTAATTTTTAATTTAATTTTTTTTCAATATTGACAATTCTACTGCTTCCTTTACTTTGTTTTTACGAGCACTTCGCGGTGCGCACCACCTTTTCAGGTAAAAACATGTCAGTTTCTAGAAAACGTTTTACTTTGAAGATTGCATCTTCCTTTGTCAAAGTTTTGAATCAAATTAATGGATTTGATATTAAACTGCTAGGTGTGATTCAAACCTTTGACAAAGGAAGGTGCAATCTTCACAGTAAAACATTTTCTAGAAACTGTAAGTTATTACCTGACGAAGCGGTGCTCACCGCAAAAGTACTCGTAAAAACAAAGTAAAAGAAGCTGCAAAAAGGTAAATATTTAAATATTTGAAGTAAAATTTTTTTATATAATACAAAACAAAATATTACTTTAACATAAAAAGACAAAAAGTTAAATACCTTGGACTTCACTTTGACAAGAGACTCACCTGGGCGACTCATATAAAAACCAAAAGACTGACTTTGAACTCCAAATTGAAAGAACTATTTCGACTTCTTGGACGCCGCTCTTCACTGACTCTAAAATCTAAACTATTACTATACAAAGTTTATCTCAAACCAATATGGACCTATGGACTACAAATTTATGGCACAGCTAAACCGAGCAATCTACAAAAATTACAAGCCTTTCAGTCAAAATGCCTACGTTTAATCACCTGCGCACCTTTTTATGTCAACAACAAAATTCTACATGACGACCTTAATATTCCGTTCATAAGTGAAGTAGTTAAGTCCAGCTACAGTGTTTTTCACAGAAAATTGCATGATCACCCCAACGAATTAATCACCAAACTATCGGATGCATCACTACCAGGAAATCCGCAGCGCAGGTTGAAACGTCAATGGGCCAGAGATCTTCTATAAAGTGATTTATTTTATTTTTCTTTCTTCTTTTTTTTCTTATGTTGTTATTTATCATTCATGTATCATGAACTTTATTTCATAGAACATATACCAATGGGTATCACTGTTCTTTTTCATTTATTTATTTTTATTTATTTTTTTTTCCTTGTCATCCTTTGTTTACTGTCATCTAATTTGCTCGTTGTATCGTAGTATATAGTTGCAAATAAAGTTATTAAAGTTAAAAAAAAAAAAAAAAAAAAAAAAAAAAAAAACATAAAAAGCTAGCTTTACCTTTTTATACGCTGATGATGCAAGTATAATTATTAGTGGTAAAAATTCTGAAGTTCTCCTAACGTAACCACCAATAGCCATAAATTTACTAAAACAAATAAGTAGAAACTGATAAACTAATTTTAAATATCAATAAAACTATCATCATTTATTTTTTTCGAAGAAAACTTACCAAAATATGATAATTGTCCTTGAAAATTAACTCCGAAGTTTCGGTTAAGCCTACAAAGTTTAGTGGGTTTTTTTTATAGACACGCTTTTAAAATTGGAAATAACATTTTCCTAAATCTGTAAAAAAATTACAATTTTTTTCTCGTGTTTTATAAATCTCATGTTTTATAAAATATATAAGATGACAAATTTTTTTGAAGTGACTACAGTTCAAGCTTGCTAATCTGAACCGCTTTAATACGATCCCTCCAGTAATCCGAACCATAAAAAAAGTTTGTTGTTATGTAGCGATGATTATGATGCTACTGCGATTATTTTTTTGGATGTCGTTATATGGTAATCAGACGCCGAAATTGTAAACATGACTGCAGAATGATGTGTTATTTCGTTGCTGAGGTAATTAAAGTGTTTGACGTGCTCTTTCATTTTTACTTTCTCTTGCCTATATGAATATATAGGAAGGAAAGTATTAATTTCATGCCGATTTTTCGAAATAAAGTTTTCACCATATCTACACGTTTTCAGACCCCCTAAACCCAAAAAAACCTGTTTTTAGCAATTGGTGTGTGTGTGTGTGCTTGTGCGCGCGCCTGCATAAAATATCTCAATAACAGAACATCGTACAAAGTTAAAACTTGAAACTTAAGTGAGGTACCATAAGAGGACCCGACACACGAACATTTTCATCAAAATCGGTCCACCGGATGTAATAGTTTATTCGTATAATTTTTCACTTTTTGCAATTTTCTCAAAAACGGCTTCTATATTTTCATTTTAAACCGCCTTATTTACAAGAAAGGGTAGGCGCCATGTCTGCTGAAATTCTTGGGAAAGCTGTTTTCTCGTAGAACAATATGGTTTTTTTAAGATTTCGGCTTTAATATGCATTTAAGCGCAAAAATGTATATAATTGTAGAGAATTTAAAATCCTACAACTTTTATTTCAGACATTTTTTGTATAACGCTTAGTTTAGCAGTAATTAGCAATGTTCTGTTTTTTTTCTCATGAAAACGTGTAAAAAATCGATTTTATAAAGATTTCGGCCTTACCATGCATTTAACGACAAAAGTGTACGTAATCAAATCTATAGAAAATTAAAAGATCTACAACTTTTATTTATAGTATTTTCTCTATAGAGCCTAGTTTAGCGTGAAAGAGAGATCTTCCGTATTTTTAAGCCAAACTGAGGTTGATTTTAATTTTACATCTTTCACTTATGAATAAAATTAGATTATGTTTATTGAGATTATTTTTTTGTTTATTACTGATGTTAGGTTAATGTTAGGTTATTTTAATTGGCAAGAGAAAGTCGTGTGAGTGTTTCACCCCAGATTTACATTTTAAACTTTGTTTTTGTTGTTAAGGTTAACAGCCGAAAGGCTGGTTTGAACCTCTAGAGGTTTTACTAAGTAAAACAAGAGTGAAGTGGTTTAACATTGCCTTCCTCACTGAGTGAAAAATTACGCTTATCAGCATGTCAGCCCCTCTGAAAAGCATGTACTTTCCACCCTGCAAATAACACATTTCACTTCATTCACCACAGGGTCTGGTATAATGAAATTCATTACTTTCAGAGGAGACAACTGTGATTAGTGTCTTTTGCACCTCTACCTCTTCTGTTCTTAAATAATTCAGTCATTTAATTGGCTAACCATGTGATAAGAAACAGAACTATTTATTTTAGCCTTGCAACGGACAGATTGAGTGTAAATAAATTGACACGCCAACTGTCTGTTAAGGGCAAAAAACTTTAAACTTAAGTGTGTTAATTATTTAATTTACCCAGATCCCGAAATAGATCTTAGAGATAAGTGTTACAATTATTTTATTAAACATTATTTTCCTTTGTTTGCACCACTACATATATGATAATGAACAGCCAAAACAAAATTAAATATAAAACTCACCTAAGAGTATTATATTATTCTTTCGAGATCTTTCGTCTCTCACGAAGACATCATCAGGAATTAAAAGACACCTATCACATACAGGAATATAACAAGAAACATTAAAACAATTATGGTCAACGACCACGTCAATTATTCCCTGTATCGTAAACCATTCCGCGCGCGGTTATTCGGCCGAATAACTGCGCGCGGAATGGTTTATGATATAGGGAATAATTGACGTGGTCGTTGACCATAATTGTTTTAATGTTTTACTTTCTCTTGCCTATATGAATATATAGGAAGGAAAGTATTGTTTTCATGTCGATTTTAAGAAATCGAGTTTTCACCGGATCTATACGTTTTCAGACCCCTGAACCCAAAAAAACATCTTTTTAGCGATTGGTCTGTGTGTGTGTGTGTGTGTGTGTGTGTGTGTGTGTGTGTGTGTGTGCAAAATATCTCAAGAACGGAACATCGTACGAACTTGAAACGTGAAACTTAAGTTACATACCACTACCGGACCCGACATGAACATTTTCATCAAAATCGGTCAACCGGAAGTAGTAGTTTATTCGTGTAATTTTTCACTTTTTTGCGATTTTCTCAAAAACTGGTCATACGATTTTTTTTTAAATCACCTCATTTACTCAATTTTTTATTCTCTACAAGATAGGGTAGGCACCATGTTTGCTGAAATTGTGGGTGAGGCTGTTTTTACGTAAAAACATTTTCTTTTTAAGATTGCGGCTTTAATATGCATTTTAGCGCAAAACGTTATATAATAAAAGTTGTAGAGAATGTAAAATTCTACAATTTTTTTTTCTAATATTTTTTTGTATAACGCTTAGTTTAGCGGTAATTAGCGATTTTCTATTTTTTTCTCACGAAAACGTGTGAAAAATCGATGTTTTTAAGATTTCGGCCTTAGAATGCATTTTACGACAAAAGTGTGTATAATAAAATTTGTAGAAAATTAAAAGATCTACAACTTTTATTTAAAGCTTTTTTTGTACAGTGCCTAGTTTAGCGTGTAGGAGCGATTTTCCGTATTTTTAAGTCAAACTGAGGTCGGTTTTAATTTTGTGTATTTCACTAATGTTTTTTGAGGTTAGTTTTTTGTTTATTTCTAATATTTTATTACTAATGTTAGGTTTATTGTAAATTTTTGCATTGGCAAGAGAAAGTTGTGTGAGTGTTTCACACCAGATTTTTTTGTTATATATGTGTTTGGTGTCTTTTAATTCCTGATGTCTCCGAGAGAGACGAAAGATCTCGAAACAATATAATACTCTGAGGTGAGTTTTTTATTTTATTTTGTTTTGTTTTGGCTGTTCATTATCATAGTGTTACAATATTTACAACGGATTTAAACATGATTTAGGGTGATTCAAAAAGAGCGCCGGTTTTGATATATCAAATTAAGAGATTTATTTTATTGAGAAACTGAAAATAAATACATCAACAAGTTCATCTTACCTTCCGATTTCATGTATGAAAAATGATGTCATGCACGTGTCCTCCTCTACTGCGCTGGCACGAATCAACTCTGTCCGTGAAATTGGATATTACTGCACGACAAGTTTCGACTTCCATTTGCCCGATAACCCGTCGAATTTCCTCCTTCAAGTCATTGATGTTTCGGGGTTTATTGGCGTACACCAATGACTTCAGATGACCCCAAAGATGAAAATGATTTTGTTTGCGAAGGTGTCATCATCCTGCCGTTTTCTCAATACCCAGTCAACAAACTGTCGTCTCTTCTGGTGGTCTGCCACTTTCAAATGTTGCGTCAACTGAATTTTATACGGGTGATATTGGAGATCGTACCGAAGAATTCTCCGTACAGAAGAACATCTTAAACCCAATTGTTGAGAACGGCGACGTATTGATTTTGCTGGGCTAACAGCCACACTGTCACGAACCAACGCAACGTTCTGCTCAGTTCGGCCAGAACGACGACGTCCAGAACTTTTAAGGTCGACTGTTGAACCCGTCTCAAAAAACTTTTTCATGAGCCTGCGAACTGTTGATTCATTCGGTGCTTCATTACGTCCTAGAGTACCGCGAAGTCGCCTGACAGTAGCCGCATAACTCTCTCCACTCTGGTAAAATGTTTTGACGATTAACACTCGTTGTGCAATAGTAAACTTCTCCATGGTTAGACACAGACTGCGAGAGTACTACACTGCGAACAAGAGAAACTACAACTGAATCGTCAATCGGAATGTTCTCCGAAATAGAAATGAGGTCTAACAATGTTGCCAACCGATAAACAAAAATTTACTAGCCGTTTAAAAACCGGCGCTCTTTTTGAATCACCCGTTAGAATAGATTCTATAGACATTTCGTAATAAAGTGTTACGGATTACGCCGTAATATCATATATTAATAACGATTGTATAACTAACGTAACGCAAAACGACCGATTGAATCATCGTTTTTCTTTTCTATCAATTTTACTGTCTACTACGTCACAAGTTATCATTAGAAATTGTGATTCTTACATCAGAGGTTACATTTGCCCAGTTATATACTAGCTAAAGAAAATAACTGACGGTTTTTTCTTGTATGTGTGTGTGTGTGTGTGTGTGTACAGTTTTCCCCGATCGTTCTATTGAATATTAATTAATATTTAATGTGTATAGACAAACGAGTTCTCGGTTTTTCTTTTATACAGAATCGTATACATGGATATCTTCCTGGGTAATACACATTGTAAAATTTCTAATTAAATATTTAAAAGGTGGTATACCGATCTACCCCCACTCCTTTTTATATAAATCGTCTAATGCATATCTAGACAATATCTTTCAGCTTTTATTTCTTTATCTGAATTTAAATACCGCAATTTTTTCATTTATATTTCATTCTTTGATTATAACGTTCCTATAAATTTCTATATCTTCATAAAACACTTTTATAAATTATTTATTATTTCGAATACATTTTTAATAAATTTTCTTCATTGTAACACTGTTAATCGTGTCTCACTTTCTATCTAAGTCCTGTAATTTTTGTATCGTTGTAATTTTATCATTCTTTACTTGTGCTATATGTATTACTTGGTAAAATGTGATGTAACATCGGAAATATTTATGCGTTTCATTTAAATATTATAATCTGTTTGTTGTTACATTTCATTAGTAAAAATTTGGTGTGAAACACTCACACAACTTTCTCTTGCCAATGCAAAAATTTACAATAAACCTAACATTAGTAATAAAACATTAGAAATAAACAAAAAGTAACCTCAATAAACATAACCTAATTTTAATCATGAGTGAATGACGCAAAATGAAAATCGAACTCAGTTCGGCTTAAAAAAACGGAAAATCACTCTTTCACGCTCAACTAGGTGCTGTAGAGAAAAATTCTTTAAATAAAAGTTGTAGATCTTTTAATTTCCTATAAATTTTATTTTATATACTTTTGTCGTAAAATGCATTCTAAAGCCGAAATCTTAAAAAAATCGATTTTTCACACGTTTTCGTGAGAAAAAATCAGAAAATCGCTAATTACTGCTAAACTAAGCGTTATACAAAAAATGTTAGAAATAAAAGTTGTAGAATTTTAAATTCTCTACAAGTTTTATTATATAACGTTTTGCGCTAAAATGCATATTAAAACCGGATTCTTAAAAAGAAAATGTTTTTACGTAAAAACAGCCTCACCCACAATTTCAGCAAACATGGCGCCTACCCTATCTTGTAGAGCATAAAAAATGTAGTAAACCAGGCGATTTAAAAAAAAATCGTAGGACCAGTTTTTGAGAAAATCGCAAAAAAGTGAAAAATTATACGAATAAACTACTACTTTCGGTTGACCGATTTTGATGAAAATATTCGTGTCGGGTCCGGTAGTGGTATGTAACTTAAGTTTCAAGTTTCAAGTTCGTATGATGTTCCGTTCTTGAGATATTTTGTATACACACACACACACACACAGACCAATCGCTAAAAACATGGTTTTTGGGTTCAGGGGGTCCGAAAACGTATAGATCCGGTGAAAACTCGATTTCTTAAAATCGACATGAAAACAATACTTTCCTTTCTATATATTCATATAGGCAAGAGAAAGTAAAAATATATACGTTATATTTTTTCTTGTGTAGGCCCAATTTTAGACCAGGTGAGATAACTTTAGACATTTCTAGAAGCTCTTTTAGCAGCCCATATTCTCAGAATGCGTACACTTTAGATTTTTCTTATTTTTTCAGTTCATCCGTTGTTCTGTTTTTGCTCTTTATGGAAGCCTTAAACGAATTGACTACCGGGAGACTTATTATTATGTCTTAGTTTACATTGCCAGAAACACTTTGAGACCATTATCAGTATTGATACACAAAATTCTTCTGCCATCGAGATGTCAATCAATGTCTCAGTTTTCATGTGGTTTTTGATGACAGCAAAAATTATGGTGATTTCAGCAATTTCCCTAAGTTATTTAACGGATTCTGCACTAATATTTGAAATTTCTTTTTAATATTATTTGAATTTATTATCTTTAAATTAAAATTACAATAATTTCTATTTCGTAAATAGGCAGCATGGTTATTTTGTAATAAAACAATTTTGTGGTTTATTGCAGTTCCTTCTATATAAAGTCTGGTGTGAAACACTTACACAAGTTTCTCTTGCCAATGCAAATGATGAGAAATATACCCTAACAGTAGTAATAAAACGTTAGATAAAAACAAAATACTAACCTCAATAAACATAACCTAATTTCAATCATGAGTGAAAGACTCAAAAAGAAAACAGCATCAGTTTGGCTTAAAAATGCGGAAAAATCACTCTTTCACGCTAAACTAGGCTCTAAAGAAAAATGCTTAATACAAAAGTTTATCTATTAATTTCCTATAAATTTGATTATACACTTTTGTTGTAAAATGCATACTAAGGCTAAAATCTTTAAAAAAACGATCTTTTACACGTTTTCGTGAGAAAAAACAGAAAATCGCTAATTACCGCTAAACTTAGCTTATGACCAACTTAGCTTTAATCATCATTTAATCATCAATCAGATCATTTTAGATCTTTTAAGATGCGTACTGGTTTTAAAATGTTCAAAACAACCGAAAATTGGATCTGGCGTAATTGTTTTGTTATACTGTTTTGCGTAATAATAGTGTATATTATTTTAATTAAATTTTTCTTTAAAAAACAAACTCTAATTTTATTGGAGAAGAAAATCGTTTAAAGAGTAAAATAGGAAGGAAAGGAAGGTAGTGCGGATTGATTTCGGAGGAGGTTTCAATGGGGCAAGCAGTTGAATTATCGGTGATGGAAGGGTTTGGGGGATCACTAGTGCATGGTGGTCACGTGGAAAGTAAATTGTGGGTCGGTAGGGTTTTCCAAAGGGAGAAAAGGGATTCGTTGAATAGTGTTCAGGGGAACCAGCAGTGTTGCCAGAATTCACTCCGCTTGTTAACACGACTGTGGACTCTGGTTGAACTTGGCAATATCCAAAATGCAACTGTGTGTTTCAAAAAATATATTTCAGTAATTTCATAACATTTTTTAAATACCTTAGTATTTTTACTTTCTCTTGCCTATATGAATATATAAGAAAGGAAAGTATTGTTTTCATGTCGATTTTAATAATCGAGTTATCACCGGATCTACACGTTTTAAGACCCCCTGAACCCAAAAAACATGTTTTTAGCAATTTCTCTCTCTCTCTCTCTCTGTGTGTGTGTGTGTGTGTGTGTGTGTGTGTGTGTGTGTGGGTGTGAACAGAATATCTCAAGAACGGAACATCGTACAAACTTGAAACTTAAGTTACGTACCACTACCGGACACGAACATTTTTATCAAAATCGGTCAACCGGAAGTAATACTTTATTCATGTAATTTTTCACTTTTTTGCAATTTTCTCAAAAACTGGTCCTACGATTTTTTTAAAATCGCCTGGTTTACTACATTTTTTATGCTCTACAAGATAGGGTAGGCGCCATGTTTGCTGAAATTCTGCGTGAGGCTGTTTTTACGTTAAAACATTTTCTTTTTAAGAATCCGGTTTTAATATGCATTTTAGCGCAAAAATGTATGTAATAAAAGTTGTAGAGAATTTAAAATTTACAATTTTCATTTCAAACATTTTTTTGTTAAACGCTTAGTTTAGCGGTAATTAGAGATTTTCTGGTTTTTTCTCACGAAAACGTGTGAAAAATAGATTTTTTAAAGATTTCGGCCTTAGTGTGCATTTTACGACAAAAGTGTATATAAACAAATTTATAGGAAATTAAAAGATATACAACTTTTATTTAAAGCATTTGTTTGTACAGTGCCTAGTTTAGCGTGAAAGAGCGATTTTCCGTATTTATAAGCCAACTGAGGTTGATTTTCATTTTGCGTCTTTCACTCATGATTAAATTAGATTATATTTTATGAGGTTAGATTTTTGTTTATTTCTAATGTTATATTACTAATGTTAGGTTATATTGTTTAAATTATTTGCATTGGCAAGAGAAAGTTGTTTGAGTGTTTCAAACCGAATTTTTTACGTAATGTATACTACTTTATGTTTTACGTTTAGGAGATTTAATTCAGCGATAAAAGCAAACATTGTTGTTTGTTAAAATACTATTAATTAAATATTTATGTTAGTTGTAGATTCATGTCAGTTGTTGTTTTTAAAAATATTGTTAATACCGTACGTCATATCTGTATTTCATTGTGAATGCATTTTGTTAATAAATATCCCTGCAGCAATGATTGAGAAGCGGAAAATTTCAATCCATTCTTGTTTTTATTTTTTTAAACAATTTTAACATCTATGTCATTAGCAACTACGTTTGAACGTAGCGTGTTGTACAATTAAAATTTTTAGGTACTATTTTGTTTTAACTGCTTCCAGGATACTACAAAAAGGGCGTATTGACTTGTCAAGTTAAAACTGATATCCCTAAATTTTTTCCTCGTACTTATAGAGCTAACTTCAGAACTTGTAAGGTGATTTATTTTAGACGTTCCTGGAAGCTTATTTTGCATCCCACATTTTCACAAATCGTTCACTGTAGGTTTTTCTCTTTTCGTTTCTTCAACCGGTGTTGTTTTTTTGCTCTTCATGTAAGCCCTTAAAGACTGTAATTAGTTTCCTGAATTTAACTTATAGTTCGATTCATTAAGTACTCTGTTTATTCCGGTTTTTTTTCAATATCCTTTCTGATTTTTTTAAGGGGAGACTGTACTTTGTATCACGTCAATGTTAAATTTGCTACTTTTTAGGTACATGTTTCATAATTAGGATTGCTAAAAGATAGATAAATGAAACTTTACACACTTTTAGTTGTCGGATTTCTCTAGCTACTCACAGTTTTTCAATTTAATCTGTGAGCCAATAAAATTAAAAACAAATTAACGAATAATATAAAATATTTACAAATTTTTTTATACGTTTTTTGGATATTAGTAATTGTTGGAGCATCTGAGGAAGTTATTAAAATGTCGGTATTTGTGCATGTACAAGATGAATAACTGGTAAAAAATTCAGCCAGCTAGGTTTAATGGGTTCCGAGAAAAATGTACCTAAATTTTAAAATCTAAATTTACGGAAACTGTCAAACAAAAAGGAACAAATCAAAAAGAAAATTTACACAAATAAGTAAATTTCCCATCAACAGTTGGTTAGAAAGCTGTACCAACAGCTGAGAATATCAAAAACATTAACGCAGATATTTTAAAAAAAACTAAAATTCCCTTTGCTCTAAAACGATTGGTATAAAATTACGGAAAATATTGCTTCTTGGTGTAATGATCATTTTTCTGGATATGCCTACTAAAGACTTAATTTTTTCATTAAAATAATTTTTTTGACCTAATTTATTAATGTTCTTCTTGTAGATATAAGTTTGAACTACTGAAAAACATAAAAAAACCAAAAACTGAAATTTTTAGTGAAAACCATCATACAGTCTCACCTTAAGAGTAACCGGAATGCTTATCTCCGTAATGGTAATGTAAGGAAAATTTTCTCAAAAACTGTTAGTTATCCTGTCCAATTTTCTTGTGGTTACTTTTCAGGCTATTCTACACCCACAGAATTAGTCGAATTTTGATATATTGTTAAGATAATTTTTTTTTTGAAATTACCACTTTTGAAAGTCATAATATTTTGCCTATTGAAGTTAAAAATAAATATAAACACAATTATTAAATTAATTAATTAATTTAATTAATTAATTAAATATTTATATTATATTTATAATTAATTTAATTGATTAAATTAATTAATTGTGTTAAACACAATTATTTACTGAAATATTAACTCAGTACATTAAAATTATGATATTAAAGGGTTTGCAAAAATTTTATTAAAATCCATTTCGAGCTGGCTGAGAAACTTTATTCTTATGCGTCAAAAATTGCTATTTGCGGGAAACAAGAAAAAACTAAAAGAGAACACATTATAACGTTAAATAATTCAATATGTTTTTTTTACTATTTAGAGGTTAATATATTATATTCACAGGTGGTTTGGTGCTAACTTAAAGTTTTAAAACAAAAAATATCGCACAAAATAAAGAAATTATGAAATTATCTGTTGTCATTAACAAAAATAGATATGTTATGCAAATGGGTAACTTTTGAAACATAAATAACGTAAGGATTCAACATATTTTTATTATTTTATTTATTTATTTATTTATTTAAGTCGCCTCAACTACAAAGGTTATTAGCGACGACGTTGGGGTGTAAATATATACTCGTATAATGGAGGATGAAATTATTATTTTTTTTTTAACGTATGAAAACATGCCGTGCCTGACTGGGATTCGAACCCAAATATTTTTAATTTTCAACATATTTTTAGTTTAAAAAAAACTGCAAAACCCCCAAAAATTACACCTATATCGTTGGATGGAAAAAACTTCTGACTTTAATAATTTTCAAAAAACCGTAAATGTGAAAATTTTCAATTTCTTTCGTTCCGGGTACCCTTAAAACATTTATCCCCGAAAACTTTGATAAATTGTTTAGTATCTTAAAAATTTGTTTTGTCAACCTGTTTTCATCCATTCTATAAAGATGTCCGTAAAATTTTAGTTTTCTTTTCTACTTAAACTATCATTTTCCTTGTACAGTTCTTCTGAACCTCGTTATCTGTAATATTGTCCTTCTAAAAGTTGTAAGTGTTTTATTTCTTATAATTTTAATTAAATAAATGATTGGCATGAAGTACAATTTTTTAACGATTTTGATGAAAACAATACAAAGTCTAGTTATCGCTAAAATTATGATTGAAGTTAATATTTAATTTGTTTTCTATTATATTTAAGTATACGTTTTAAGTATATATACTTCAAATAATATATTTTTAATATTTAAAATATATTATTATTATATTTAAGTTATCTATATATTTAAATTATTATTTAATTTTCTATAACTTTGATTATACACTTTTCCCACTGTCATATTAAGGTCCCAGTCTTAAAAAAAACTTCTTAATACGATTGCACAGCCTTCCCAAGAATTTCAGTAGACATTTTGGTTAACCTATCTTGTAGAACATTGTGCATACCCTATCTTGTAGAAATATACACGTTTCCAGACATTGTGGTTACCCTATCTTGTAGAAAAATACACATTTCCAGACATTGTGGTTACCCTATCTTGTAGAAATATATACGTTTCCAGACAGTGTGCTTACCCTATCCTGTAAAAATATACACGTTTCCAGACATTGTGCTTACCCTATCTTGTAGAATGTAGAGCTTGAAAAAGGTTGTAAATGAGGCGATTTTTAAAAAAATTAAGAGCTATTTCTGAGATAATTGCAGAAAAGTGAAAACCCACGATAAACTTTCGTTGACCGATTTTGATGAAAATGTTCGTGTCGGGTCCAGTAGTAGTACTATCTACTCGTAATGTAAGTTTCAAGTTTCAAATTCGTACAGTATACGTCTCTTGACATATTTTGTTCACACATAGATCAATCGCGATGTATGTTTTTTTTTTTTGGTTCGGGGTTCTGGAAACGTGTAGGCTATATCCGGTAAATATAAGATTTCGAAAAATTGACGTAAAAACAATACTTTCTTTCCCTATATATTCGTATCTGCCCATAACAAGACAGGTGGAGTGTCAAATATCGAATTATTTACACTCAATCTGTTTGTTGCAGGGCTAAAATAAATAGTTCTGTTTCTTATCACATGGTCAGCCAATTGAATGACTGAATCATTTAAGAGCAGAAGAGGTAGAGGTGTAAAAGACACTAATCAGAGTTATCTTCTCTGAAAGTAATGAATTTCATTATTCAGCCAGACCCTGTGGTGAATGAAGTGAAGGTGTCATTTGCAGAGTGGAAAATATGTGCTTTTCAGAGGGCCCGGCATGCTGATAAGCGTACTTTTCCACTCAGTGAGGAAGGCAATGGTAAACCACCTCACTCCTCGTTTTACTTAGTAAAATCTCTACAGGTTCAAACCAGCCTTTTGGCTGATGACCTAAACAACATATTCGTATGGGGCAAGAGATTATAAGTATTTAATTTTTTTTTTTAATTTTAATCCCTAATGGTGTACAATCTGTTCAATTTAGAATAATAAGCAACCCCATTACCCGATGAGATGAGGATGATATGTATGCCGTGTAGTCTTGTACAGATCCAGGCCGACCAATCCTGAGAAAGTATGGTTAATTGAACCCCAACCATCAAAGTACACCGGTAACCACTGTCTAGTATTCAACTCCGAATAAAAGTAACAACCTTTACTAGGATTTAAACCAGGATCCTTCGTTTCCGAAAATCAGCTGTTGAACAGCTGACTCGCGGCGACGACTTTACTTCAAGACCAACCCGGTGGTTTATTTTTTTTTTTTTTTGTTTTTAATCCCTAATGTGTGTACGTTGTAATCTGTTCAATTCAGAACAATAAGCAACCCCATGACCCAATGAGATGAGGATGATATGTATGACATGTAAATGAGGTGTAGTCTTGTACAGACTCAGGTCAACCATTCCTGAGAGAGTATGGTTAATAAACCCCAACCATCAAAGTACACCGGTAACCACTGTTTAGTATTCAAATCCTTATAAAAGTAACTACCTTTACTAGGATTTGAACTAGGAACCTTCGTCTCCGAAAATCAGCTGTTAAACAACTGATTTTGGCGACGACTTTACCTCTAGACCAACCCGGTGGGTATTTATTTATTTATTTATTTAAATAGCAAGATTATTATGGAATTTTTACCCTCTTAGTAGGCGCCCTAGACTATCTGTAATGGAGGGAACTTCTACAAAATCCTGCTTAATTATGTTGACTTTGTGAAATTTCTAGTCATGGTTTAAAAGTTCCCCATGCAAGAGTGAGTAGATTACTTGAGAGTAGTTATATTATTAAGTACACCTTGCCTTTGAGTCATTGCGTTGGTATTGCTTGCAAATGACAAGGGAAATGAGGTGGACTTTTGTAACTTTATTCTACAATTTCCATTTTCAGGTTGAAGTTACTGAGGTGTATCACGTCATACTAACTGTAGGCCCTAATGATGATGTTCCTATGTTGTGTGGACCTTTGTGCCTCTGTTAATTTTAAGTATCTGCGTGTTCATATTTTTCGTGTTCGTACATTGTAAATGATTTTTTTTACATTCTCTTGCCTATATAGGAAGGAAGGTATTGTTTTCATGTCGATTTTTCGAAATCAAGTTTTCACCGGATCTACACGTTTTCAGACCCCCTGAACCCAAAAAACATGTTTTTAGCGATTGGTCTGTGTGTGTGCGCGCGCGCGTGCGTGCGTGCGTGTGATTAAAATAAGGTTATGTTTATTGAGGTTAGTTTTTTGTTTATTTCTAATGTTTTATTACTAATGTTAGGTTTATTGTTAATTATTTGCATTGGCAAGAAAAAGTTGTGTGAGTGTTTCACACCAGATTTTTCTGTTAAATAGGATTACAAGTTATTTTAATAATCATTATTATCACTAAAATTTATGTCATTCCCTTTTCAATGAACGTTCCTTAGTAAGTATACAATACTAATTAAAGTTGTTTTTGTATGTTTATTGATATAGATTTTTTTTTTATTCCTAATTTGTGTACGTTGCAATCTGTTCAATTCAGAACAATAAGCTACCCAATGACACAATGTGATGAGGATGATGTGCATGACGGTAAATGAGGTGTAGTTTTGTACAAACCCAGGCCGACCATTCCTGAGAGAGTATGGTTAATTAAACCCCAACCATCAAAGTACACCAGTTACCACTGTCTAGTATTCAAATCCGTATAAAAGTAACTATCTTTACTAGGATTTGAAACAGGAACCTTCATCTTTGAAAATCAGCTGTTAAACAGCTGACTCATGGCGACGACTTTACCTCTAGACCAACCCGGTGGGTTTATACAATACTAATTAAAGTTGTTTTTGTATATTTATTAATTAAGATAAAAAAATTTTAATCCTTGGAAACGGAAAGTAACGGTTTCTCTTAGACACCCTGTTAATATCTATAGTTCACCAATGGCAACATAGCATCATGAATGTGTTTCCTAACTTCCATCATCCTGTCCTTCTCGTGCCCTATTTTACGTTGATCGTTCCATCTCTCTTTATACTAAACTAAATCAACTCACGTACAATCCTACCAGCCACTAACGTTACTCCTTCCTCCTTTTAACTCCCCCTTCCCCTCAACGATTTTCCAAAATTTACCCCCATCCCTATTATTTTCCCTTAACTTGTTCATTCACTCACCTCAGTTAACAATCTTTAAAGAAAATTAAAAGCTAGTTAACAAAGACCGTAATTTTCCACACCCATACCCCATCAAAATTTCACCTCTCTTATCCTGAAACCTCTTATCTTAATTACACCTACTACTAAAGTACTGTTTCTTTTTAAGTTCAACTTTTACTTACAATATTTATTTCTTTTAAGTAATGAATTTATCTCGTGCAATAATTTCAGCAAAGTGTATAAAATTTATTATGCATATACGAGGTGTGGCTAATAAATAACGAGACTGACGTAAAAACATTTATTTTAATTTTATACATAATCTCTTCAGCCCATAACAGACAGGTGGAGTATCAAATTATTTACACTCAATCTGTTCGTTGCAGGGTTAAAATAAATAGTTCTGTTTCTTATCACATGGTCAGCCAATTAAATGACTGAATCATTTAAGAACAGAAGAGGTAGAAGTGTAAAAGATACTAATCAGAGTTATCTCCTGTGAAAGTTATAAATTTCATTGTATAGCCAGACCCTGTGGTGAATGAAGTGAAGGTGTCATTTACAGAGTGGAAAATATGTGCTTTTCAGAGGGCCCGGCATGCTGATAAGCGTACTTTTCCACTCAGTGACGAAGGCAATGGTAAACCACCTCACTCCTCGTTTTACTTAGTTAAACCTCTAGAGGTTCAAACCAGCCTTTCGGCTGTTGACCTAAAGAACAACACATAATCTCTTATTGTCACCTTTAATATACACTCCTTCTCTATCCCTAGAACGCTCCATGCGAATTTTCCATTGTTGGAAACAGTGCTGGAAGTCATCTTCTGTCAGCACTTTCAGAACACGTGCCGCTTTCTCTTTTACAGCTTCCACAGACTCAAATCTTGTCCTTTTTAATGCAGGTTTCACCTTAGGGAACAGATAGAAGTCACATGGTGCAAGATCTGGTAAACAAAGTGGATGTTCTAACACTGAGATGCTGTACTTGGCTAGGAACCTCTTGACAGATACGTGGAATGAGCTGGCGCATTGTCTTGGTGGAGAACCCATGATTTGTCCTACATTTTGGGGCGTTTTTTCCTTACTCTTTGACGTAGTTTAGAAAGTACCTCAAGGGTAGTAATATTGATTAATTGTTTGATCTTCAGGAACTCAGTGAGGGTACATAACCCCATGGATATCAAAAAAAAAAATCATCATTGCTTTAAATTTTGACTTGCTCATTCGAGCTTTTTTAGCTATCGGTGAAGTTCGGATCTTCCAGTGCATGGATTGACGCTTAGTTTCCGGATCATAAGTAAAAACCACGTTTCATCACATGTTATTGTCTTCTACCTGTTCCCTATATTAAAATCTGCATTAAAAGAGACAAGATTTGAGTCTGTGGAAGCTGTAAAAAGAGAAAGCGGAACCTGTCCTGAAGGAGTTGACAGAAGATGACTTCCAGCACTGTTTTCAACTATGGAAAATTCGCATGGAGCGTTGTAGGGATAGAGAAGGAGTGTATTTTGAAGGTGACAATAAGTGATTACGTATAAAATAAAAATACATTTTTTTACAACGTCAATCTCGTTATTTAATAGCCACACCTCGTACATACAGTAGTATCTGTTTAATATGCTCACGGCTAAAAAGATTTTCTGCTTGAAACGCGGTTTTCGTGAAGTCCCGTGATTAATAAGGTAAAACACATGTATACCGGGTGCCCCAAGGAATTTGACCATATGGAAATAGCATTGATTCTTATTAGTTTTTTAATATTTTCTTCCCACAATAAATGAAGACTTGTTTCTAGCCTTTACACCAATTTGGTGGGTAAATATTTTTTTTTTTTAATTTATTTTTTAAAAGTCACATCAACTGCTTGGTAATTAGCGACTACGGTGGGTTATGTAACATTTACTGTGGGATTTGACACGTGAAAATTTCCAAACCGTGGCCGGGAATCGAACCCGTGATCTCCGTGGGACAGGCTAATGCGAAAACCACTTCACTACGTAGGTAGCCGGGTAGATATTTTTTAACGCTTAAATTTTTACTGCCTGCCAAATTTATGGAACTGCTAAGGCATCCGTAATTTAAAAAATCCAGCGATTTCAGTTAAAACTCACGACAAATTACAGATGCTCCCTTTTATGTTACTAGCCAGCCGCATTGGCGTAGTTGGTAACGTGCTCGCCTCTCATCATCATGTGGTCTTGGGTTCGAATCCCATTTAGGCACGGCATATATTCATACGTTACGAAACATCATTTCATCCTTCCCCGTCTGCATTAGTAGTAATTGCAGAACAGTCGGACGTTAAAAAAAAAATACGTTACTAATGGCTGTTTGCACAATGACCTCAAAATTCCTTACGTAACCGACTTATTTCGTAAAATTTACAGAAGATTCCGTATGAAATTATCACATCATAGTTACGAACTTGTACGCAACCTTTACCTACCATACCTTTCGGGAAATCCCCGCAGACGTCTACTCCGACGATGGAGTAGGGACATCATTTTGTAATAAATAATTTCTGATAGTATACACAATTATATGTAATCCGTTTACAAAACATTTCCCGCTGGAGCCCACTGTTGAGTTGTGATCTCCTCTAAGTGTTAAAGCCCATTTTATCCCATTTTATAATCATCTCATTTACTCATTGTTTTTATGTACAGTTGTGAATTTTCCTACTAAAGTCAAAAAAAATCATTGTTAATAAATCTGCTGCTCTCCAGTTACCGCTTTCGTGAAACTTACATCAATCTAAATAAGTTATATACGTTACTACATATTTGCTTAACAGGTATTTATAATGTTACTTTGCCTTCCTCGCTGAGTTGAAAAGTATGCTTATCAGCATGCCAGACCCTCTAAAAAGCATCTACTTTCTATCTCGCAAATAACTTCTTCACGTCAATCACCAGAGGGTCTGGCTGTATATTGAAATGCATTACTCTCAAAGGAGATAACTCTGACTAATGTCTTTTAAGGTGCGGTTTCGTTTGTGCGATCGTCGCATGCGATTACTGCATGCGTCACTGCCATTTTTCATCCAATGGATTTCTTAAGTAGTGGTTTCGTTTATGCGTCCGACGCAAGAGATCGCATGAGTCTGCTGCATCGACTGCTATAGGAAAGTCACATGCGCCTGGAAGTTGGAAATGAGTTTTTCCAAAGTTGATGACGCAAAACTCATTGAGTTAGCTGCAGAAAAACTACAATTATTTGATCCTTCAATCTTCCTTTCGTCGTCTAATAGATACAGTAAACTCCCGCTAATCCGAAATAATTAGGGTGAGCCGATTTCAGATAAGCCGGATTTTTTAAATAACAAGAAAATGGTTTTTTATTGTAAAAAAAAATATTACTGTCTCCTAAAACTTTTATTCGTACGATTTAATTGTCAAATATTTTCCGTACATTTTAATTCTTTTCTGAAGTCAGAAATTTTGTAAGGTTTTTGTTTTCTATTCGTGTTCTTACCGAAATGTCCCGCCAACGCTCAACTAAAATTACATCAGTGGGTGTCGCTTCGATGGTTTTGACCACACGTTTACGTATACACGACATTATTAAATATCATTTCACTTCCACTACCAGTACGTAACAATAAATAGCCACAAAACGAAATGAAAACTACATGAAGGTCATGACATTACTGTACCATTTCAACCACAATACAGTACTAATTGACTGTTTGCAGCTAAGATGATGTAGCCAAAACAAACAGTAGGCCTAGTACAGAGTGATTTTTTAGTCCTGTTACCCAATTGTTAATGTCTGGTAATATTTTTCTAAAAAAAATAAATTTTTTTTTGTGACACTAAGTTGGTAGCCCTACTCGACCAGTATGGATATGGCAGTGTGAGTTGATTCTCCTTGAGCTGTGTAAAATTTTGTGCCATTTCCGGTCGTGCTACGAACAGAATGTCTTTTATCCTAAAACAATCTCTTGTTTAAATCTGGAGGCTGAAGCTCTAGAACTAATCGTATGTGATACGGATACAATTTCAATTTTTTAGCAGCTTTCTGAGCACTCGAACATGACAAATCAATATGCGAGGAAGTTTTGTAAACTTTTCCATGGAGAATTAAGCAATCTTGTTTTCACATTCTCTTAACGTCATCTGTCAAGAGAGTTGGTCGACCACTACGTTTTCTGCTGCAAACAATACCTGCCTCTAAAAATCAGTTAGTTAGCCTAGAAATTGACTAGAATAGAGTGGAGGAACACCAAAAAATTTAATTTGAAATGATTGGTTTACACTCGCATACGATTTTGTAGGAAAATATTGTTCAAGAATGAAAACCCGTTGTTCTAGGGTAAAAGACATTCTGTTCGTAACACAATTGGAAACAGCACAAAATTTTACGCAACTCAAGAAGAATCAACTCAAACTGTCGTATCTATACCGGTTGAGTAGGGCTACCAACTTTGTGTCACAAAACAAAATATCCCTTTCTTAGAAAAAAATTACCAGACATTAACAATTGGGTAACAGGACTAAAAAATCACCCATAGGAATAGACTATCGCTTCAAGGAAAATACTCATGTTATCGGTAAAAATCCTGTCTGCAGTGCTGAATATCATGTAGACATAGTTTATGTGCTATAATTTACAGTTCAGTTTGCTTAAACAGTATTTTGGTACAGAAATACAATTTACAGTATTTATTATTTATTGTTTTTGTTACAGTTATTTGTAGAAAAATTACGAGTTTAAAATACTGAGTATTTTTTGACGTTTCGGATAATCCGGGTTTCGGTTAACCCGGACTTAAAGTTGGATCGCATTAACGAAATTACCCGACCTATGCGCAGTCGCACAAACGAAACCGCATCTTAACACCTCTACTTCTTCTGTTCTTTAAATTCTTCTTTAAGATTCCTTAAGCTGTATTTTGCTCATAACAGACAGGTGGAGTGTCAACTTATTTACACTCAATCTGTTCGTTGCAGGGCTAAAATAAATAGTTCTGTTTCTTATCACATGGTCAGCCAATTAAATGACTGAATCATTTAAGAACAGAAGAGGTAGAGGTGTAAAAGACACTAATCAGAGTTATTTTCTCTGTAAGTAATGAATTTCATTGTACAGCCAGACCCTGTGGTGAATGAAGTGAAGGTGTCATTTACAGAGTGGAAAATATGTGCTTTTCAGAGAGCCCGGCATGCTGATAAGCGTACTTTTCCACTCAGTGAGGAAGGCAATGGTAAACCACCTCACTCCTCGTTTTACTTAGTAAACCCTCTAGAGGTTCAAACCAGCCTTTCGGCTGTTGACCTAAACAACAAGCTGTATTAACCCTTTCAGTGCCGAAACAATATTTAAAAGTTTGATTTTAAGTGCCATTTGTTTTGAATAAGGGTGTACAAAGAGTTGAATAAGGGTGTAATAGGAGTTGCTGAAGAGAGCCTGTGTAGATTCTGTCATGAGGCAGAAGAGAAGGCTGAGCGCTGATGGGTAAGGACGTGTTAACACCTTCTCAGGTAAGTGCACTAGATCCTAGGCAGTTCCTGCGCTTTATTGAAAGTGTGGGTCTTGCATAAATAAGGAATAGGGGCAATCACAAAAGATCTTTTAGGTCGCGGTGAGGAGGGGCTGCAGAAGCCTGAACGCCCTGGTTGTAAAGAAGAAGAAGAAGAAGAAGAAGGGTGTACAAAAAGTGCCAGCCCATATTTCGAAAACTTGCAGGCGTAAACCTGCCATTGAAAACCAAAATTTCAACGTTACAGAAAAACTAAATTTCCTGTTAAAATTTAAGTTTTATTGCGTTCATAAAAAAATCCTTCTAACACTAAAAATATTTAAAATATTTTTTAGTTTATTTAAAGTCGCATCGACAGCTTGGTCATTTGCAGCTACTGGTGGGTTTTGGTACCTTAATGTGGTTTTAACGTGTTAAAATTTCTGGATCCGAGCCAAGAGTCGAAGTTCATAAAAAAAATAGTGGGTTTTGGTACCTTAACGTAGTTTTAACGTGTTAAAATTTCTGGACCCTAGCCGGGAGTCGAACCCGGGACCTTTCGCTTTGTAGGCAAGCGCACTAGTCACTACGCCACAGAGGCAGTTTCAAAATACATTATTCCATTAATTTTTTTAAAAGTTTTTTTGAAAATGTTCGGTTATCCGGACGTTGGCACTTAATGCATAACTTACGGGCGTCCGTTAAACCGGATATTATCACTATGCAAAATATATTGACGTCCGGTTTTCCGGACGTCAGTACTAGAATGTTGTTTTTTTTTTTTAATGTTTAACGTCCGACTGTTTTGCAAATTGCTGCTAATGCAGACGGTGAGGGATGAAATGAATTTTTTGTAACGTATGAAAAAATGCCATGCCCGAGTGGGATTTGAACCCAAGACCGTGTGATGAGAGGCGAGCACGTGAAATGGTTAAGTTGACGATAATTTATTGAAATAATTAGAAAGAAACTAAAAGTATACAAATTATAAATAAATCTAAAATGTTGTTTTATAACAGTAAAAAGTTTGACTGAAATTTTTCTTGCTTCCGAAATTTTGTCACTAAAATTCCCAAAACGTCTGTCAAGTTGTCAGAATTGTTAAAATAGGTTTACGAGACATAGTATGAAATCAACGTAGTTAATATTACATGTAAATGGTGTTTCCAGCAAGTTGTCGGGAATAAATTTTAAATCTTTTACGACATACTGTTGTCGTTGAGTTGTGTTTTAAGCGAAATGTTTTACCCTCTTTCTTTAGGCCTATAAATTATACCATTGCTTATTTTCTCGGATCTTATTTTGCTTTGCTTTTGGATCTTGTATAGAACTTTTCTATTTCACTCTTAAGTTTGTTACTTGAGACAATTAAGTCTGATAAAGTTTTCCATCTCTTAAGATTCCATCAGCATTTTATGTTAATTCGTACGCTCGCTTAGAGATTGTCTTCAGGACTGACGTCATCACCATCATCGTCATTATCATCAGCCTCTGTGTATATAAGGCCCTCTAGCTGTTTTCCTTTCACTAAGTACCCCTTCAGCACAAATATACCATTACCATTACAAAATATCCTACATTTTCATGTTCTATTTGTTATATAGAGTGTGCAGTTACCAGGATTTTAATCTTTAATCATTAAATTTTAATGATTCTGTTAAATAAGTTTATATTTGTTTGTGTCGTAAATTTTACACATAATCTACTTTCCGAAAGTACAACTAACGTAACTATTACTACACTGTTTATAAAAATCTGGTGTGAAACACACACAACTTTCTCTTGCCAATGCAAATAATTAATAATAAACCTAACATTAGCAATAAAACATTAGAAATAACCATAAAATTAACCTCAAAATATATAACTTCATAATCTAGTGAATTATGCAAAATGAAAATCAACCTCAGTTCGGCTTAAAAATATGGAAAATCACTCTTTTACGCTAAACTAGGCTCTGTAGAGAAAAATTCTTTTAATAAAAGTTGTAGATTTTTTAATTTGTTATAAATTTTATTATATACCTACACTTTTGTCGTAAAATGCATACTAAGGCCGAATTCATAAAACAAATCGATTTTTCACACGTTTTCGTGAGAAAAAAAACAGAAAATCGCAAAATACCGCTAAACTCAGCGTTATACAAAAAATGTTTGAAATAAAAGTTGGAGGATTTTAAATTCTTTACTTTTTTTACTTTTGAGACATCATAGGATCATTCTAGTTCAAGTTTAGGTCTGTTCTAGTGTTGGGTTTCCTTGCAAAGCGCGCTCTCCTAAGCGTGGCTTCCTTTTGTTTGGCCCACATTTTCTTAAAACGTTCCGATGTCTTTTTCCGGTCTTCGTCGGCAAACACCCTGTCGTACACTCTTCTGGTTTTTGGTTCGAATGTTACCATATTAGTCTTGACCGGTTGGTTGTACTTAGCTGATTTTGTTAGCAGGTCTTGTTGAGTGATTCCAGGTTCCTCCATATCCCACTGTACATCCTTCAGCCACTTAGATCTCGACATCTTATTCCAAAAATGGTTGATGAGCAAGTTCACAAGTCTGAACTTTTCGGCTCTTGAGTATGTGTCCTAGGAATGATATTCTTTTCTTTCTAAAGTTATTTGTAATTGGGGGGATTAGTTTTTAGATTTCTTTGTTTGGGATTAACCGCCACTATCCTTCCACCATGTGCCTTTTGTTCATGCACTTCCTAATTATTTTTCTTTCTATTTTCTCAATTTTATCGTTGCCTTCTAAGCAATATGGTCCGAATAACGTTTCACTGGAATAGTGGATTCCTGGGAGTACCACTGTTTGGTAGTGTCTTAGTTTAGTTTTGGTTAACAGTCATTTTCTTGTTGTAGATGTTTTGAGTGGTTATCAGAGATTTCTTGAGCGTTACAATTTTTTATTGCCATATGGGTCTTTCATTTATATATCATATGGGTCTTTACATTTTTTTATTATATAAATTTTTGCGCTAAAATGCATATTAAAGCCGTAATATTAAAAAAACAATTTTTTACGTGAAAACAGCCTCACCAACAAAATCAGCAAACATGGCGCCCACCCTTTCTCGTAGAGCATAAAATATGTAGTAAACCAGGCGATTTTAAAAAAATCGTAGGACTAGTTTTTGAGAAAATCGCAAAAAAGTGAAATATTATACGAATAAACTACTATTTCCGGTTGACCAATTTTAATGAAAATGTTCGTGTCGGATTCTCTAGTGGTATATAACTTAAGTTTCAAGTTTCAAGTTCGTACGATGTTCCGTTCTTGAGATATTCTGTTCACACAGACATATACACACACACAGACAGACCAATCGCTAAAAACATGTTTCTTGGGTTCAGGGGTCTGAAAACGTGTAGATCCGGTGAAAAATCGACATGAAAACAATATTTTCCTTCCCATATAAATTCATATAGGCAAGAGAAAGTAAAAGGTTTGTTGTACAATTTAGGCGTCTTTCTATGTGCAATTCAGACTATTTGGCTGTGTCTGTGTGTGAATTGTACGAATGTTAAATTTTTTTTTCACTTTTACCAAAAATATTTAACGGTTAATACTTAACAATTTATTGGAATGTTCTACAACCCTTGTTAAAAGTTTCTGTAAAAACGTGATTGTTTGTAAGGGAGAGTTATAATTTTTTTGGGAGGGGGGTTGGATATAAAATAAAGTAAAGGGTTTTATGAAATGAAAAATTGAAGTTGAAGTTGCATTTTGAAGAAAATATTCGAGGCGTTTTGTGGTACGTTTAGTCACGGTGCAGGGGAAGAAGGAACGTGGGGGGAGTAGTAGAAAGAAGCTTGGCACTTGCTTCCTTCATACATTTTGAGCTTAGCGAAGCATATACCACGTGTCGTCGACAGCTGACACTCACAAAATTCCTTATACTACCATATCCTATTGTAAGTGGAAAGAGGGGGAATAAACCCCCTTTACCCATTACACTCTTTGTCCCCCGGTATTTTCCTCATCTTCCATACTCCTCCCTTAAATACTCCACTCCGTTTCACCCCTTCCCCCTTAAACGTTTCTACAAATGTACATATTCGCCCCCTTTTATTTTCAACCCGTGAGTTACGTTTCATCTCTGATTTTCACTCTATTACTACTACTACTACAAAGAAACTGTAAGCGAGTTCGCAATAATTCTGCACGGACTACGTCGTTGTTTTATGCTCCATGATTTTCCACCACCTTAATTCACGGTACAGAATATTATATTAAATTAAAAACAGGAAATTAAAATTTTGCTTCAGTAATTTCGTTTAAACATTTCCTAAAATTTTTTTTAATAATTAACTTATTTAACGTCATCTATAAATGCGCGGAATATTTTAAAAGTTTGTCAAATTAACTTTTGTCTCTTTAACAATAAATATTTTTACACTCTCTTTAACTTCTCCAATTCACCTTCAGAACTTTCCCGGTTTTATTTTCATAATGTTTTTAACCTGTGAAAATTTGTAGCGTTCAATTACATTAAACTATAGAAAACAACTGATTGATAGAATTGATTTATAATTACTGTTGTTCAGGTCACCAGCCGAAAGGCTGTTTTGAACCTGTAGAGGTTTTACTAAGTAAAACGAGGAGTGAGGTAATTTACTTTGCCTTCCTCACTGAGTGAAAAAGTACGCTTATCAGCATGCCGGGCCCTCTGAAAAGCATCTTACTTTCCACCCTGCAAATGACACCTTCACTTCATTCACCACAGGGTCTGGATTTATAATAAAATTCATTACTTTCAGAAGAGATAACTCTAATTAGTGTCTTTTACACCTCTACCTCTTCTGTTCTTAAATGATTCAGTCATTTAATTGGCTGACCATGTGATAAGAAACAGAACTATTTATTTTAGCTTTGCAACGAACAGATTTAGTGTACATAATTCGACACTGCACCTGTGACATTATTGCCATATCGTCAGCAAAGGTGGCAATGATCACATTTTCAAGAACAGGCAAATCAGCTGTGAACAGAACATATAAAATTGGTCCCAGAACGCTTCCTTGCGGAACATCAGCCTTTGATCTCTTTCAAACCTGTTAAGTAATTTCCATCCTGGACTTGAAATAATTGTTTGTTAAGATACGAGAAAAGAACAATGTACAGGTTCTCCGGAAACACAGCTTTTAATTTATGGAGAAGACCAGGATGCTAGACTCTGTCAAATGCTTGAGAAACGTCTAACAGCACAGCTAAACAGTACTTCTTTTCCTCTAAACATTCACGGATGACGCTTGTCAATCGATGCTTTTGCTCTATGGTACTATGCTGCTGCCGAAATCCAAACTGAAGATCCGGAAAAGATGACGATCTTTTATAACTAGACCAACTTGATGGGTTAAAATATTAATTCGTTATTTACCTTCTATAGTTCGATATTAATATTTAGGGAGGGAAAGTATTTTTTCGTACAGATTTTCGAAATCGAGTTTTAACTATGAAGGAATTTCCGTTCTCGATTATTATTGATTGTCTTGATATTTTTTCCATGCACGCGCGCACACGCACACACCCACCAAACGGAAAAACGTATTTTTTTAAATTTAGGGGACATGAAAACTGGTATTTCCAGTGAAAATCAATTTTGAAAAATTGACATAAATCAATACTTTTCTTCCTTACATTTTTTCATTTAATACTGAAAGTAATGATAACTAAATTTAATTCTATTTTATCATAAATTTAAATTATTAATTACTTTGATTGAAAATCACTTAAATTATTTTTTAAGAAATGAAATAAAATAAAATAAAATATACTGTTTATTGTAATACAAAACATTTTCAATCAGTAAAAAGTTATAAAAGTTGGTAGAGAAATTAGATTTGTAACAAGTTACTGTATTTTGCATAAAGAAATAAAGTTTTCATGTTTCTCAGAAATTTTGTGTTGAAACAAAGTTTGATTGAAAACTTTTTCAACTTTGTTTTGAATGATTCAAATAGAAGAACCGACGACCGACACCGTACCATTTCTTCCTACAATATATATACAAACAAAAATCAAATTTTATTTTCGTCTCCTTATATAATGCAATACAATAACTGTTAACTCGTATTCTTTGAAGATTTAATTTATTGTCTTTTCCTATTTGCTTGATTATTACTTTCTCTTGCCTATATGAATATAGGAAGGAAAGTCATGTCGATATTTCAAAATCGAGGTTTCACCGGATCTACACGTTTTCAGACCTCCTGAACCCAAAAAAACATGTTTTTAGCGATTGGTCTGTGTGTGTGTATGTGTGTGCGTGCGTTTGTAAAAAGAGTATCTCAAGAACGGAACTTTGTACAAACTTGAAACTTAAGTTTCATACCACTACAGGGACCCGACACAAACATTTTCATCAAAATCGGTCAACCGGAAGTAGTAGTTTATTCGAGTAATTTTTCATTTTTTTGCGATTTTTTCAAAAACTGGTCTTACGATGTTTTTAAAAATCGCCTGGTTTACTAAATTTTTTATGCTCTACAAGATAGGGAAGCGACATGTTTGCTGAAATTCTTGGTGAGGCTGTTTGCATGTAAAAAAATTGTTTTTTTAAGATTGCGGATTTAATATGCATTTTAGCGCAATAATGCGTATAATAAAAGTTGTAAAGAATTAAAATCCTACAACTTTTATATTAAAAAATTTTTGTATAACGATTAGTTTAGCGGTAATTAGCGATTTTCTGTTTTCGTCACACGAAAATATGTGAAAAATCTATTTTTTTAAGATTTCGGCCTTAGCATGCATTTTACGACAAAAGTGTGTATAATCATATTTGTAGAAAATTAAACGATCCACAACTTTTATTTAGAGCGTTTCTTTATTCAGAACTTAGTTTAGCGTGAAAGAGTGATTTTCCGTTTTTTTAAGCCAAACAGGTAGATTTTCATTTTGCGTCTTTCACTCATGATTAAAATAAGGTTATGTTTTTTAAGGTTAGTTTTTTGTTTATTTCTAATGTTTTATTACTAATGTTAGGTTATATTGTTTAAATTATTTGCATTGGCAAGAGAAAGTTGTATGAGTGTTTTACACCAGATTTTTAGGTTTATATTCGCCTGTTATAATAAATGTATTTCATTTATGAATTTTTCCATTTACCGTTACGATTTACGAGTAATTTGTAATAATAATTTTAAACTACTAATAATATACAAAAGTAAATTTAAAAGTAAATCGATACCTGCAAAGATATTAAATTTATGGCTTCAACTGTACCCTGAAAACCCGTTAAAAATACTTAGCGAGTGTACTTTACGAGGGTAGAAGATCATATGGTGAAAATTCAAAAACAAATTTAACGGTTACGAAGAAAAAACCTTTCCGAGGGCTATATGATAAAAAAATCTGGTGTGAAACACTCACACAACTTTCTCTTGCCAATGCAAATAATTAACAATAAACCTAACATTAATAATAAAATATTAGAAATAAACAAAAAACTAACCTCAAAAACATAACCTTATTTTAATCATGAGTGAATGATGCAAAATAAAAATCAACCTCAGTTTGGCTTAGAAATACGGAAAATCACTCTTTCTCTCTAAACTAGGCTCTGTAGAGAAAAATGCTTTAAATAAAAGTTGTAGATCTTTTAATTTTCTATAAATTAAATTATATACACTTTTGTCGTAAAAAGCATACTAAGGCCGAAATCTTAAAAAAATCAATTTTTCACACATTTTTGTGAGAGAAAAAACAGAAAATCGCAAATTACCGCTAAACTAAGCGTTATACAAAAAAATTGTTTGAAATAAAAGTTGTAGAATTTTTAATTCTCTACAATTTTTATTATATAAAGTTTTGCGCTAACATGCATATTAAAGCTGTAATCTTAAAAAAACAACGTTTTTACGTGAAAACAGCCTCACCCAGAATTTCAGCAAACATGACGCCTACCCTATCTTGTAGAGAATAAAAAATTGAGTAAACCAGGCGATTTTAAAAAAAATCGTAGGACCAGTTTTTGAGAAAATCGCAAAAAAGTGAAAAATTACACGAATTAACTACCACTTCCGGTTGACCGATTTTGATGAAAATGTTCGTGTCGAGTCCGGTAGTAGTACGTAACTTAAGTTTCAAGTTTCAAGTTCGTACGATGTTCCGTTCTTGAGAAATTCTGTTCACACACACAGACACACACACACACACAGACCAATCGCTAAAAACATGTTTTTTGGGTTCAGGGGGTCTGAAAACGTATAGATCCGGAGAAAACTCGATTTCGAAAAATCGACATGAAAACAATACTTTCCTTCCTATATATTCATATAGGCAAGAGAAAGTAAAACTAATATCTGACCGGCGGTCTCCCTCAGGACTTAAAATGATAAGAAAAAACAGAACCCGCTAGGTGAGACGGCGGCCTGGTGGCAACACCTACACCTTTGCTGATGATACTTCAGTAATCAGTAACAGTTTACTGGTAGATGCTCTTGAAGTAAATACACATGTTAACATAGAGTCCGTAGTACAGTTCTTGAACCAAATGTTATTAACAGTCAGTGGGGAAAAGTGTCAGTACTTGCAGTTTAAAAATAAACATATCGTTAAAGGAAGTAGAGAAGTGGATGTATTTATTCATAATAACAGTTTAGAGCATGTAGAAACAGTGAAGTTCTTGGGTGTATCTCTAGATAGATCTTTGTCTTGGAATTTCTATACCAATCAAGTTTGTAGTAAAATATCATCTGGGGTATTTGCACTAAAACAAATTGCCAGATTAAATTATAAAAAATTACTAATGGCAGCTTATCATGGCCTCATTCTGTCTCATATCCGTTATGGTATAGGGAAATTCTAGCATGTGTAATATGAATAGGGTTTTTAAAATTCAAAAGAAAGAATTAGGTGTATGGTGGGAACTAACCAGCTAACCTCATGCAGGCCACTATTTAAGGAGCTTAAATTGCTTACAGTTACCTCTCTCTACATTTTTGAGGTGATTATGTATGTTAGGCAAAATAATTTTATGCAGAATTTCAATTTTCACAATCATAAGACGAGAAACAGAAATGATTGTTATGTGCCTAATCACTCCACAAAATTTTTTGAACAAAAACCTACTTATGCAGGAAGAAAATTCATGAATAAATTACCCCAATTTTTAAAATGTTGTGAGGATTTGAATTCCTTAAAAGGAATCTGAAAAATTACTTGATCGGTGAAACTTTTTATAGCGCACAAGAATGATAGTAGTGATACATTGTGTGTTTCTTATATATGTATTTCAGATGTTATACCTGACATGTCCTATACTCCTCCTGAAGTCTCCAGGGCGCAAGCAAAAAAATAAAATAAAAAATAACATGACTTGCTAGGCAAAACTTTAGCACTGAATGTGTTAACACCACATTTCAAAAGCTTCTATGATTTCTAAAAGCATCATTAATTATATAATTAATATTTTATAATGGGTTATTATATTATATTATATATTGTTAGATGATATAATTATATTATAATTAAATAATGCACCATTGTTATATAATCATCTTTAATCTTTGTAGGGATAATTTTACACATAAAAGACTTCTTTCTTAACAAGCAATACTGTTATCGTAGAAGTAGTTGTTGCTTTAAGCGCAAAGTTAATTGATGCTTAATTTCTCGTGCTGCTTCTGATACTTAATAAGAGTTAAGTTTAAGTATAGAGAGAGAAAGAGAGAGAGAGAGATAGAATGTTTCGTAGAATGCTTAGAAAGTTAAAGAGACAATGTACCCTACGATAAAAGGCAAGAGGAGGTTGCTGTGATATACGAGATCGTCTTAGGCCACTGCTTCTTCTACACTTCTCTCCTACATTCTACTGCCATTATGATAGCTCGTTTATGTGTTTGTAGATGTGTTTTATAGGAAGACAACAGTATCAACTTCTTATATATAGTATACATTCTACGTTATATGTGTGTGTACTGAATTTTCCGTTTACCTCAGGTATTCGTTGTTTAACGGTACGTTATTCTCTCTACGTCTCGAGTACTTGCGTTCCGCGTAATATGATCCAAGTAGTTGTTGGTACTTTATGTAATCATTACATTTTCAAGTGTCGATTGTACTATTTTTTAAAATATTTATATTTAACAGGTTGACTCCCAAGGCAATTTTTGCAATTTTACTTAAAAATCCCATTCCTATTTTATGGTTCCTTATCTTTTTACATTTTCTTGCTTATATGAAAAGAAGGGCTTAGTGGGTGAAGGTGTTATGTAACAAAAATGTAGTTTTGAGAAAAATGTATTCAAGGTCTTGAATGTGATAAACGACTAACTTGGAGCACACACATCAAACGGAAACGTTTATTACTGAATTCCCGACTTAAGCTTCTATATTCCCTACTTCACAAACGATCAAAGTTACCTATGGCACAAAAATTACGCATATATTGTTCTCTTTTGAAACCTATGTGAACCTACGGGTCCCAAATTTACGGTTCAACCAAACCCTCTAAATTGCAACGAGTTCAAGCATTCCAAATTCAAGCATGTCAAAAACATTACGCCTTATAGCAAATGCACCTCTTTACGGTAGCAACAAAACCTTACATACAGATTTGAAAACACCACTTGTATAAAATTCCATCGAATACCTATAAAAACGCTTTCACAAGTCACACGAACACGAGAACCCACTGGTGCGTTCACTTTCCACCGTCCATTTACCTGATAATCCCCCTAGACGCCTTAAAAGCCGCTGGAGTAGAGACTTGCTAATTTGATATACGAATTTCATTTATGGGAATGCACCAATGGGGGCCCTACCCCTCTCATGCCTATCATGTCATTTACGTTATTGTCATAATCATCATATTTGCTTGTTGTAAAATTTTACAGTTGTAAATAAAGATTAGAGGGGGGAAAAAATGTCTTGAGCTCCAATTTCTTTGTGAATTGTCAGAGTTTTTTTATATTTTTACTTTCTCTTGCCTATATGAATATATAGGAAGGAAAGTATTGTTTTCATGTCGATTTTTCGAAATCGAGTTTTCACCGGATCTATACGTTTTCAGACCCCCTGAACCCAAAAAACATGTTTTTAGCGATTGGTCTGTGCGTGTGTGTGTGTGTGTGTGTGTGTGTGTGTATGTGTGTGTGTGTGTGTGTGTGCGTGCGTGCGTGCGTGCGTGCGTGCGCGCGTGTGTGTGTGTGTGTGTGTGTGTGTGTGTGTGTGTGTGTATGTATGTGAACAGAATATCTCAAGAACGGAACATCGTACGAACTTGAAACTTGAAACTTAAGTTACGTACAACTACCGGACGTGACACGAACATTTTCATCAAAATCGGTCAACCGGAAGTAGTAGTTTATTCGTATAATTTTTCAGTTTTTTGCGATTTTCTCAAAAACTGGTCCTACGATTTTTTTTTAAATCGCCTATTTTACTCAATTTTTTATTCTCTACAAGATAGGGTAGGCGCCATGTTTGCTGAAATTCTCGGTGAGGCTGTTTTCACGTAAAAACGTTGTTTTTTAAAGATTACGGCTTTAATATAAATTTTAGCGCAAAAACTTATATAATAAAAGTTGTAGAGAATTTAAAAACCTACAACTTCTGTTTCAAACATTTTTTTGTATGACGCTTAGTTTAGCAGTAATTAGCGATTTTCTGATTTTTTCTCACGAAAACGTGTGAAAAATCGATTTTTTTAAGATTTTGGTCTTAGTATGCATTTTACGACAAAAGTGTATATAATCAAATTTATAGGAAATTTAAAGATCTACAACTTTTATTTAACGTATTTTTCTCTACAGAGCCTAGTTTAGCGTGAAATAGTGATTTTCCGTATTTTTAAGCCAGACTGAGGTTGATTTTCATTTTGAGTGTTTCACTCATGATTAAAATAAGGTTATGTTTATTGAGGTTAGTTTTTTTGTTTATTTCTAATATTTTATTACTAATGTTAAATTATATTTAAATTATTTGCAGTGGCAAGAGAAAGTTGTGTGAGTGTTTCACACCAGATTTTTACACATACATACGTATTACCCGTCCATAGAAATTTAAATTAAGCACATAAGTTTTTAAAACTTTACTTTTAAATATTACTCTTTCATATCATTTTTTTGAAACTATTATAACAAAATGTATTTGTCCTCACAAAGGTATGCCAATTTTTTATAGATTTATATTTTCCCCATGAGGGATTGGTCAAATTTGTTATATAATTAATTAATATTGTATTCGTTATTGGTGTTGTATCAGCTTTCAAGTTTGGTTTTATTATTTTTCCATTTTACCTTGTCCCTTATTTCATTCAATAAAACATTATTCACATTAAATAGTTTATTTGTTACGTAAATCTTTCTTTTTATGTATATTTATAATCAAATATAAAACTACTTAATAATCGTTAATTTATCAATAAAAATAAGTTACTATTCATAAACAAAATTCAACTAATCTTTGTACATTTATCATTTTCTCATATACTCAATATAATAAGCACACAACTCCTCTTCTAGTATATATTTTTATAAATAATTATGAATAAATGAATAACTGAATGGGACGTTTAATAAAAAAAACATGTTGTTATCTTGAGGTTTTACGCCCCATTAAAATAATTTGCAATAATATTTCTTCTTCTTAGTTGCTTAGTAACCACATTTTGTTTATGAGAATTTTTTAAATTCCTAATGTGTGTACGTTGCAATCTGTTCAATTCAGAACAATAAGCAACCCCATGACCCAATGAGATGAGGATGATATGTATGACGTGTAAATGCGGTGTAGTCTTGTACAGACTCAGGCCGACCATTCCTGAGACTGTATGGTTAATTGAACCCCAACCATCAAAGTACACCGGTAACCACTGTCTAGCGCTCAAATCCGTATAAAAGTAACTACCTTTACTAGGATTTGAACCAGGAACCTTCGTCTCCGAAAATCAGCTGTTGAACAGCTGACTTTGGCGATGACTTTACCTCTAGACCAACCCGGTGGGTTCATGAGAATTAAATAATTTTTAAATATTTTATCTTAATCAGCTGGAATTATTTATATTTATTTCAATAGACTCAAACATAAATAACTCCAGATGTCCATTAAATTTGTCTTATTACACTATCATCTTACGCTCATAACACCTGCATCCTTAAAAACAAATCTGTATTGTACACGGCATCCTCTGAGAATAGGTGAACGGTAATCTCAGTAACTCATCACAATTTTTAAAAAGGCAATGTCTAAAATTGTAGTGCATTCTGGTGGAAAAGGTGGAAAATTATCATAACACCTTTATCCATTGCAAAACAAAAAACCAAATCAGTACATAACATCTTTATCCACTAGTATCACCTTAAACTATATAGGCAGAGTACGTCTATCTGACTAAATATGCACCTAACCCGCCTTCATCAATCAACAAAGTTAGAATTTTTTTTAAAATGTTACATAACACCTTCACTCAGCGCTTCAATATTTTGTTGTTTAGGTCATCAGCCGAAAGGCTGGTTTGAACCTGTTGAGGTTTTACTAAGTAAAACTAGGAGTGAGATGTTTACCATGCCTTCCTCACTGAATGGAAAAGTTCGCTTATCAGCATGCGGGGCTTTCTGAAAAGCAAATATTTTCCACTCTGCAAATGACACCTTCACTTCATTCATCACAGAGTCTGGCTGTATAATGAAATTCATTACTTTCAGAGGAAATAACTCTAGTCTCTTTTACACCTCTACCTCTTCTGTTCTTAAATGATTCAATCATTTAATTGGCTGATCATGTGATAAGAAACAGAACTATTTATTTTAACCCTGCAACGAACAGATCGAGTGTAAATAATTTGACACTGCACCTGTGTTTAAAGGGCAGAATATTAATATATAGGAAGGAAAGTATTGTTTTTATGTCGATTTTTCGAAATCGAAATTTCACCGGATCTACACGTTTTTAGACCCACTGAATCCAAAAAACATATTTTTAGCGATTGGTCTGTGTGTGTGTGTGTGTGTGTATGTGTGTGTGTGTGTGCGTGTGTGTGTGTGTGTGTGTGTGTGTGTGTGTGTGTGTGTGTGTGTGTGTGTGTGTGTGTGTGTGTGTGTGTGAACAGAATATCTCAAGAACTGAACATAGTATGAAAACAATACTTTCCTTCGTATATATTCAAATAGGCAAGAAAATGTAAAAATTGAACAAATCGTAATGTAGCAATAGACAGGAGAAAAAAATAAATTATAGTTTACTTTTTTGTGTAGCCCATAATTGTTTAACGATTGTCAATTTATTTTGTTTACAGGGAAGGGTGGGCGATTGTACGGGGCGTACAGTGTAAGCGGTTCTGAAGGGGAAGATTCCAGTCCGCGGCCCACAAGAAGACAACCGCTTTATCATCACCCTGCTGGACTTAGTGATACACCAACCTCGGATAACGCATCGGACGCAACACTTACTGACTCTGAACTAGCTCTAGCCAGAGATTCTACTTTGCTCGTCCATAACGGTGAGTTTACTTAACAAAATTATTTATTTTATATTCTTATCGATTTTTTACTATTTGGAAAATATGTCGATCATGAGTGGGTACTTTCTTATAAGTTAAGATTATCAAATTTTGATATCAAAATCGGTCACGTGAAATAATATTTGTAATAATATTACCATGATATTACCTTAGCATTTATTCTTCGTCACGGAATCTTCCGTTCAATAAGTTTAATGGGAGTGTGGAATGAAAAATATTTAAAAAATTACCGATTTTTGGTTTTTTTCGTTGAAAATAGTTTTTTTTAACGAAATAAAACTAAAAATCTGGTGTGAAACACTCACACAACTTTCTCTTGCCAATGCAAATAATTAACAATAAACCTAACATTATTAATAAAATATTAGAAATAAACAAAAAACTAACCTCAAAAACATAACCTTATTTTAATCATGAGTGAATGATGCAAAATGAAAATCAACCTCAGTTTGGCTTAGAAATACGGAAAATCACTCTTTCTCTCTAAACTAGGCTCTGTAGAGAAAAATGCTTTAAATAAAAGTTGTAGATCTTTTAATTTTCTATAAATTAAATTATATACACTTTTGTCGTAAAATGCATACTAAGGCCGAAATCTTAAAAAAATCAATTTTTTACACATTTTCGTGAGAAAAAAAAACAGAAAATCGCAAATTATCGCTAAACTAAGCACTATACAAAAAATTGTTTGAAATAAAAGTTGTAGGTTTTTAAATTCTCTACAACTTTTATTATATAAGTTTTTGCGCTAAAATTTATATTAAAGCCGTAATCTTAAAAAAACAACGTTTTTACGTGAAAACAGCCTCACCGAGAATTTCAGCAAACATGGCGCCTACCCCATCTTGTAGAGAATAAAAAATTGAGTAAAATAGGCGATTTTTAAAAAAATCGTAGGACCAGTTTTTGAGAAAATCGCAAAAAACTGAAAAATTATACGAATAAACTACTACTTCCGGTTGACCGATTTTGATGAAAATGTTCGTGTCGCGTCCGGTAGTGGTATGTAACTTAAGTTTCAAGTTTCAAGTTCGTACGACGTTCCGTTCTTGAGATATTCTGTTCACACACACACACACACACACAGACACACACACAGACCAATCGCTAAAAACATGTTTTTTGGGTTCAGGGGGTCTGAAAACGTATAGATCCGGTGAAAACTCGATTTCGAAAAATCGACATGAAAACAATACTTTCCTTCCTATATATTCATATAGGCAAGAGAAAGTAAAAATATATAAAAACTTATATAATTATAAAAACTAAAAATATAGTTTGGACCTCCGGGCCAGCCCAGTCAGTCAGTTAGTAGAAAGTCGCTATTATTTGTTAAGTAACACCGGTTGGGCAAGCGACTTTGTATGGTGACCAACTGACAGCCATCCATGAATAAACTCTACTGGGAATCCCTGTTCAAACTCATGTTTAATTCACTTCAAAAATACAGCAATCAGATTGGCTAGTTGTCAATAATGTACAGTTCCCGATAACAAATAAAAGCTAAAAAAAAAAAAAAAATAGTTTGATATGTGCGCTTTAAAATGGCGTTAGAATCATGTTGCTATGCCAACTAGAAAATATTTTATTAATATAAAAATATATTTATTATATAAAAATAATAAAGATGTATTTTTTCTTAAATAAATTTGTAGAAAATTTATTTAAAATATACACCTTTATTTACCATTTATGGAAGTAATCTTACGTTAAACACAAAAATGTGTTATTTCTTTGCACCAATTCTTGTGTTTTATGTAAGATATCTCTGAAAGTATTCGATTTACAGCTCTGGAACCAATTTTGTTCAATTTTTCAGATTAAAAAAAAATATAAGAAATAATCGCATTTGTATCTTTGTAACTACCTTTAACATTTTTATACGGCCTTACTTCACCTAGGGTACAGAGTTCTAGGTGAAATTTTTTGCTAGCCGTAACTCTCTAACTAAGCGTTTTCAGTCATATGTTTATATGAACGTTTTTTCTTATTTTTAGCTATAGAATGATATCCCAAGAGATTGCCGTATAGTTTTGAATCACTCTGTATACACAGGGTGATTCACGAAGATATGCAGAAACTTTTGGAGCTCATTGTACATGTAAAAATAATGAAAAAAATTTGTATAAACATGGGTCCGGAAATGCTTCGTTACCGGGTTACAGGTTGCGAAAGATTTCGCCCGGATTTTAGCTCACCAGGTGAAATGAGGTCTTCCTGAAATTCTGGTAAGGTAGATTAAGGGGCGAACCCAATCATTTCTTATGGTTTTTAATCTGATAAATTGAATAAAACAGGTCCCATAACTGTAAGTTAAATAGTTTTTGAGAAAACCAGTGTCAAATGCAAAAAATGGAGTGAAAAAAACACATTTTTTCATCTTAGTTTTTCCGGCTAATTTTACTTTGTACTCTTATGAATAAAAATTCATTTAATTAAACATTTATTCGCTTTCTGTGTACTTAATTTACACCGGTACGCACTCTGATATGTGTTCTACATGTTTTATTCAGAAATTTTAACTGTTTCTTGGTGAAATAACAAAGTTATTCTTGCCCAAAGATGAAAAAATGTGTTTTCACTCCATTTTTTGCATTTAACACTGTTTTTCTCAAAAACTATTTAACTTACAGTTCTGGGACCTGTTTTATTTAATTTATCAGGTCAAAAACCATAAGAAACGATTAAATTCGCCCCTTAATCTACCTTACCATAATTTCAGAAAGACCTCATTTCACCTGGTGAGCTGAAATCCGGGCGAAACTTTCGCTAGCCGTAACTCGGAAACGAAGCATTTCCGGACCCATGTTTATATGAACTTTTTTCATTATTTTTACATGTACAATGTAAAGTTTCTGCATATCTTCGTGAATCACTCTGTATATAAATATTGTAGATTTATAAGTAATTCGTACCTTGGAATACTCTCGTTCGTTAAATTCAGTGTTGCCAAGTGTACCATTAAACTGATAAAATGAAATGTTTTAAGTAAATAGAAAACCACATTGTCGGTTAAAACGATTCTTTGTGAAATATTATATTTTATACGGCTTGTTTATAGTATTCTTAACTCAATGTCATCTCCAGAAGCAGGTACAATAGGTATTTTCCCTTGTTGCATTTGTCACGGAAAACGTCTGTGCCTGAAAATGACAGTATAGCATAAACCAGTAACATACGTATCTTATTATTACCGCAAGATGCGTTTACAAATACTGTACTTTTTTTAGGCCTTTTTTAAGTATTTGATTGTTATGTAATCGTACTATATTTAACTACACTCTTAGGAATAAATGTATATTATTTATTTCTCGTAAAATTTTAACTAAATTTGTATGTTTGTTTTTTACTCTCTTGCCTACATGAATGTATAGGAAGGAAAGTATTGTTTTCATGTCGATTTTTCAAAATCAAGTTTTACCAGATCTATAGTCTACGTTTTCCAACCCCCTGAACACAAAAAACCAAGTTTATTGTGATTGGTGTGTGTGCGTGTGTTTTTTTTTTTGTTTGTTTGTGAACAGAATATTTTAAGAACGGAACATCGTACGAACTTGAAACTTAAGTTTAATACCAGTAGAGGACCCGACACGAACTTTTTCATCTAATTCAGTCAACCGAAAGTAGTAGTTTATTCGAATCATTTGTCACTTTTTTGTGATTTTCTCAAAAAACGGCTCGTACGATTTTTTAAAATCGCCTCATTTACTACATTTTTTATGCTATACCTGATAGAGTAGGCGCCATGTCTGCTGAAATTCTTGGGGAGATTTTTTCTCGTAAAAAAATGTTTTTTTAAGATTGTGACTTTAATATGCATTTTAGCGCAAAAATGTATATAAAAAAGTTGTAGAAAATTTAAAATTCTGCAACTTTTATTTTAACATTGTTTTGTATAACGCTTAGTTTAGCGGTATTTAGCAATTTTTTGTTTTTTCCTCACGAAAGCGGGTAAAAAATTGATTTTTTAAGATTTCGGCCTTATTATACATTTTACGACAAAAAAGTTTAATAAAATTTATAGGAAATAAAAAGATCTACAACTTTTATTTAGAGCATTTTTCTCTACAGAGTCTCTAGTTTAGCGTGAAAGAGTGATTTTCCGTATTTTTAAGGTAAACTAAGGTTGATTTTCATTTTACGTCTTTCACTCATGATTAAAATAAGATTATGTTTTTTGAGGTTAGTTTTTTGTTTATATCTTATGTTTTATTACTAATGTTAGGTTACATTATTAATTATTTGCATTGGCAAGAAAAAGTCGTGTGAGTGTTTCACACCAGATTTTTTTAATTTAATTTTAATAGTCATTTAAAGAGGACACTGTTTCTGTGACGTCATTTCATTTAAATTGACTAACAAAGTAGTTCACTTTATTATTTCTCACTAATTAATTAAGCCTAATTGATGGATAACTTCCGTGGAAATATAAACTTCATCCACTGTTTCCATTGCAACAGTAGGTATTAGTTTAGTAGTAATTAGTGATTTACTGTTTTTCTCACGAATCGTGTAAAAAAATCGACTTTTAAAGATTTCAGCCTTATTATGCTTTTTACGACAAAAATGTATAATTAAATTTATAAAAGAATTAAAAGATCTATAACTTTTATTTGGAGCGTTTTTCTCTACAGAGCCTAAAATTTAGCGCGAAAGAGTGATTTTCCGTATTTTAAGCCAAACAGGTTTATTTTCATTTTGCGTCTTTCACTAATGATTAAAATAAAGTAGGTTTTTTGAGGGTAGTTTATTGTTTGTTTATTTCTAATGTTTTATTACTAATGTTAGGGTATATTGTTTATTATTTGCATTGGCGAGAGAAAGTCGTGAGTGTTTCACACCAGATTTTTTTTTAAGAGTAAAACTAGTATGTAAAGATTTTAATTGGTTAATTATGATATATTTAACTTTGAAACGTCATGAAGTTGTCTTTGTAATTTGTCCGATGTTTTTACTACAGTTAAGTCCTTAGTTAGGATAACAGTGTCGCATGCAAAAATAACTGTTATAATATGTATGTTTTTAAATAAAATTTGTCTGACATTTTAAAAATCAATATATTTTATAATATATGAATCTAATTTTCTGAATAATTTATATAGCTACTCATATACTCATATGTATACGGATGGATGAATAAATTTTAATAATAAATAAGATAGATATATTGGAATACATGTATTAATATATTCGAAATGGGTATAAACAAAACGGAATTACAGTTTAACTTTGACGTGGTTTAGTGAAATAGCAAGCTCTAGATACCGTTTGTGCAATTTTATTCCCAATCGAGTTATAAGTACGGGACAATATTTGATGTGTACGACATTTTAAATAATGCCAATACGTGTATATGTATTGTAAATTTACTAAACATAATCCTATTAAATACAGCATATGGGCTTGTGTACATTTACAATAAAATGATAGAATAACGAATAAATGTGGCTGCAAGGGGGTAAAAGGGTAATAAAGGGACGGGTATAATAATTAATAAAAGAGCGGATAGTGTTAGAAATTCTAATATAGCATGTCTGACGGCTCGAGTCGGCGCAACGATCAGTGAGGATGGTCTGTATACCTACACACTGTGTAACGGTACAGCTGTTGGTATATATATATATATATAATATAAAGTCCAGCCTCTCTTAGTTTGCTCCTAATGTAAACAAATAATGACGTCACTGAGCATGCGCATTATATAAAAAATGAGTACATGCTGATTAAAAAGTAATAAAATATTTTCAAAAGTATTTAAATACAAAATACTTTTAAAAGTATTTTTATAAATGAAATTTGTTAGGCCTTCATCATATTATGACTGATGTTTTCATTACTTATAATTTAAAAAATAGTTAACTTAATAGGAATACGACATCCATGAAGTCGTGGACCCTAGCGTGCACCCTGTAGTAGCTGGCTTAGGTTTGTTGACAGTAGGAGCAAACTAAAGACGGCTTAACTTTATATATTTCTTTTTTGATTCCTAATATATGTACGTTACAATCTGTTCAAATTCAGTACAATAAGCAATCTCATGACCCAATGAGATGAGGACGATGTGTATGACGTGTAAATGAGGTGTAGTCTTGTTGAGACCCAGGTCGACCATTCCTGAGAGAGTATTGTTAATTTAACCCCAACCGTCAAAGTACACCGGCAACCACTGTCTAGTATTCAAATCCGTTTAAAAGTAACAACTACCTTTACTCGGATTTGAACCAGGAACCTTCAACTCCAAAATCAGCTGTTAAACAGCTGACTCACGGCGACGAATTTGCCTCTAAACGAATCCGGTGGGTGAAAATAAAACAATTTAGGTCTAGATAAAATTTAGATAAAATAATTTTAATTATCAGGCAAGACTCGAAAGTCACGAAAACGAATTAGCCATAAATCTTCTAAACAATGCAGAAGAAGTTAGGCGCCTGAAACGTTACCATGTTTATTTCTAATGTTTATTACTAATGTTTCATTACTAATGTTAGGTTATATTGTTCATTATTTGCATTGGCAAGAGAAAGTTGTGTGAGTGTTTCACAACACCTTTTTAATATTGTATTTTATTAAAATGTAAAAAATTAGGTTTTGATTTTACCGAAAGTTCGTTTTTTGACTTACAGGGTTTCTGAAATGATTGATTTAATTGCAGTTAAGACTGTATACGAGTATTATGGTTTTAACTTAACATTCCGGTTTTTTTAAGTTTTTGAGTAGCTTAAACCTAGATCTACCAGAAAAACATTAAATTATACGTCAAAAAATTATTTCAATAAAAAACTATTAAGTTGTTGTTATTATTGGTTTACCCAGAAAAATTGTCATTACGTCACCAATCATTAATATTCATAATTTTATAGTTCGGAGACAATTTTACAATTTTCAAATTACTAAATTAGTGTTTTTAATATTCTCAGAAGTCTAACTGTGGATAAAAATTTAATTGGTTTTGTACTTTTTATTTTAGATTTGTTCCTTTTTGTTGATGCCTTTTCCTGTAAATTTAGATTTTACCACGTAATTACATTTTTCTCAAAAGCCATGAAACCTACCATACTGAAATTTGTACTAGTTATTCTTCTTGTACATCCACATGTATCGACATTTTTATAACTTTCTCATGCGCGGCAAAAATTAATAATAATTAAAAAACGTAGAAAATAATTTTGGAAAAGTTTTGTTTTGGACTACCTCGTAGAAAATGGTCAGCTCTAAATAGAATAAGAACAAAACACGGTAGGTGTGCTGATTTATTGTTTAAATGGGGCAAAATACCATCGCCTTTATGTGAGTGTGGTCAAAGACAAACTATTGATCACATAGTGAAAGAGTGCAGAATAACTGCCTTTAGAGGAGGGACAAGAGCGGATTTCCTGATGGCAACTCCAGAATCAATAGCCTACTTGGACAGACTGGATGTCTGTATATAGACTTAAGCATGTTTTTAGAATTACGTACTGTATGTACATATTTAGACAGATAGATTAGACAGAGGGTCATATTTGATCCCAATATATAACAATTATTTACACTCAATCTGTTAGTTGCAGGGCTAAAATAAATAGTTCTGTTTCTTATCACATGGTCAGCCAATTAAATGACTGAATCATTTAAGAGCAGAAGAGGTAGAGGTGCAAAAGACACTAATCAGAGTTATCTCCTCTGAAAGTAATGGATTTCATTATACAGCCAGACCCTGTGGTGAATGAAGTGAAAGTGTCATTTGCAGAGTGGAAAATATGTGCTTTTCAGAGGGCCTGGCATGCTGATAAGTGTACTTTTCCACTCAGTGAGGAAGGCAATGGTAAACCACCTCACTCCTCGATTTACTTAGTAAAACCTCTACAGGTTCAAACCAGCTTTTTGGCTGATGACCTAAACAACAACAATATAACAATTATGATGCTGATTTTTTAAATGTCTTGAAAAGCCATACGCTAAATAAATAAATGTGTTAAGTTTCATTTTTCTATATTTTACCTAAAAATATAAAATTTAAAATTAGCAGAATATAAAATACAGTCTTGCCCTTATCCTAAAATTTTTGTGATTTCGACTATAGTTTTTTTGTATTAATTTTTTTTTTTAAACCGCATCAACTGCTTGGTCATTAGCGACTACGTTGGATTAAGTAATATTTACTGTGGGATTTGACAAGTGAAAATTTACAGACCCTAGCCGGAAGTCGAACCCAGGACCTCCGCGTGGCAGGCCAATGCGCTAACCACTACGCTACAGAGGCGGCTTCGACTGTAGTTTACATTATGAAACGACTCTACAAATTACTTGAGTCATGAGTTTACCCTTTGTGTGCAATGAGGGGTAAAGGGGGAAAACATCAGTGCGCATGCGCGACTTCTTTAATTTCAGTACAACAAACATAACAATTTATACCATACCCAGAGCTTATAGGCCTACAGTACATCACAGAACCTTATGTAAGTTAACTGTAACTTAAATATAACAGTTTGTTACCGTAAACAGAAATGTTAGTTTCTCGAAAACTTGGGCAGACTATTCACAGTGCTGAACGAAATCTAATATTCAGTGTAATAAAATGCTTTGAAGTTAAAGCTAAACAAAAAACATTTCCCTTGCCTCTTAACAAAAGCCATAAGCAAGTGGCTAACTACTGTAATGTTTATTTTTCCACAATTTGAAAAATAAAGAAGGAAATTAAAGACGTGAAGAAGCTACTCTTCAACAGTTTTGTTGACACCTGGTTAAAAAAAGGAAACGGTTTGGTAAATACTAGTGAAACTAATAGTAAAGATACCTGGTGACAGCGATAGTAAAGAAGGCGATTCATTCATAGAATATTTTTTCAATGGAATAAGATAGCTGTAAATCAAACATTTTTAGTCATTGCTAAAGGCAATGTTACAGGTCACATTTATTTCTTATAAGGTTTATGAAGAAAATATTTTCTCGGAATAAACCACAGCTTACAAAATGTATCTAGAAACTGCACTGTAGTGAAATGTACGATTAGTGTCTCACTGTTGAGGTTGGCAGCACTCATTTTTACTTTCTCTTGCCTATATGAATATATAGGAAGGAAAGTATTGTTTTCATGTCGATTTTAAGAAATCGAGTTTTCACCGGATCTATACGTTTTCAGACCCCCTGAACCCAAAAAACATGTTTTTAGCGATTGGTCTGTGTGTGTGTATACAAAATATCTCAAGAACGGAACATCGTACGGACTTGAAACTTAAGTTACATACCACGACCGGACCCGACACGAACATTTTCATCAAAATCGGTCAACCGGAAGTAGTAGTTTATTCGTGTAATTTTTCACTGTTTTGCGATTTTCTCAAAAACTAGTCCTACGAATTTTTTAAAAATCGCCTGGTTTACTCAATTTTTTATTCACTACAAGATAGGGTAGGTGTCATGTTTGCTGAAATTCTGGGTAAGGCTGTTTTCACGTAAAAACATTTTCTTTTTAAGATTGCGGCTTTAATATGCATTTTAGCGCAAAACGTTATATAATAAAAGTTGTAGAGAATGTAAAATTCTACAACTTTTATTTCAAACATTTTTTTGTAAAACGCTTAGTTTAGCGGTAATTAGCGATTTTCTGTTTTTTCCTCACGAAAACGTGTGAAAAATCGATTTTTTTAAGATTTTGGCCTTAGTATGCATTTTATAATAAAAGTGTAGGCTATATAATCGAATTTATAGAAAATTAAAAGATCTGCAACTTTTATTTAGAACATTTTTCTCTACAGAGCCTAGTTCAGCGTGAAAGAATGATTTTCCGTATTTTGAAGCCAAACAGGTCGATTTTCATTTTGCATCTTTCACTCATGATTAAAATAAGGTTATGTTTTTTGAGGTTAGTTTTTTGTTTATTTCTAATATTTTATTACTAATATTAGGTTTATTGTTAATTATTTATATTGGCAAGAGAAAGTTGCGTGAGTGTTTCACACCAGATTTTTTTCACTTCCCTTCCTCACAGCACATCCGTACACAAAAGGCAATCTCGTGACTTCGGAATCTATACAAGAAGTGGTGAGGGACAAAATGAGGAGGTTATCTGATTCAAAACGAAGCCGAATCGAACCGTCAGACAAACAGTATTACCGAGGAAGATCATTTCATATTATAAATTCCCACCAATACATATCTGTACGTATTAATTCCCGTAATACATGTACTTAAATTAAATAAATCAATTAATTTATATACTAAATTACATGCAGTAAGTGTCAATCATAATTAGTAATGCATGTATTAATTGAGTATGTTATCCAAATACATAATAGGTATTAGGTTAATATTAATACTTCAAATATGAATATTTAATGCGTGGATCCGTTCACCTGGTGAGAATATTGATGTCCCATTAATAATATGTGTATTATTTTCTCTAATACGCATGTATTTATTGAATGGTCACAGTGTAGTTATATTTCCAATCCGTTTGACCTAGTATTTATTTAACTTATTTAGTGGTTTTTTACTTTCTCTTGCCCTATATGAGTATATCGGATAGAAAAGTATTTGCTTTCATGTAATTTTTTTCGAAATTTATTTTTCACCGGAAATACGAGGTGTGGCTATTAAATAACGAGACTGACGGTGTAAAAAATTTAATTTTATACATAATCACTTATTGTCATCTTCAATCTACACTCCTCTATTCCTACAACGCTCCATGCGAATTTTCCATTGTTGAAAAACGTTGCTGGAAGTCATCTTCTGTCAGCTCCTTCAGGACATGTACCGACAAAAATGTTTGAAATGAAACTCGCAAAAATGTTTGTATTGACACTTTTTACGCGATTGAAAATGACCCATTTTTTTGGAAAAGATAATAACATGTGATGAAACGTGGTTTTTTACTTGTGATCCGGAAACAAAACGCCAATCCATGCACTGGAAGAGCCGAACTTCACCGAGAGACAAAAAATCTCGAATGAGCAAGTCAAAATTTAAAGCAATGATTGTTTTTTGTATGTATATGGGATTGTGTACCTTCACTGGGTTCCTGAAGGTCAAAAAATTAATCAATATTGCTACCTTGAGGTACTTTCTAAACTACGTCAAAGAGTAAGGAAAAACGCCCCGAAATGTGGAAGGACAAATCATGAGTTCTCCACCAATACAATGCGCCAGCTCATTCCGCGTTATCTGTCAAGAGGTTCCTAGCCAAGTACAGCATCTCATTGTTAGAACATCCACCTTATTCACCAGATCTTGCACCACGTGACTTCTACCTGTTCCCCAAGGTGAAGTCTGCATTAAAAGGGACAAGATTTGAGTCTGTGAAAGCTGTAAAAGAGAAAGCGGCACGTGTCCTAAAGGAGCTGATAGAAGATGACTTCCAGCAGTGTTTTCAACCATGGAAAATTCGCATGGAGCGTTGTAGGGATAGAGAAGGAGTGTGTATTGAAGGTGTCAAAAAGCGATTACGTATAAAATTAAAATTAAATTTTTGACAACAGCAGTCTCGTTGTTTAACAGCCACACGTCGTATCTTGTAGTCAATACCGGCGACTCTAGATAACTTTATCCTGTTTTTTTGTATCTTATGAATCAAGTTGATTGGACAAACTGAAATATGACTTTTCGTGACTGAATTTTCACTGCTCCTCCTAGGAGAGGTGTTGTGGTTGTCATAGAATTATAAAAATTTAGTGATTCAATTTTCTTTCTGTCCCCAGTAATTAAGTTTAAATATGAGTGTCTTTTTTAAAACAAAAAAACAATTATGGGTAGACTCCACGCTTAAATTGAACAGATTCTGTCGTAGATAGGTCAGGAATTAAAAAGAAAAAAAATCTATAAATGGTACTGAGAAGGTAAACGTATTAGAAATTGGTTATTGTTGATGTAAAATCAATAAATTTGATTCAAAACTAATATAGTATGCAGTGCATTGCAAATAATATATAATATAAAATTCTTGAAACTGCAAAGAAGTCATAAATAAAGTTTAAAAAACAGATGACCACGTATGTCTGGAAAATCGAACTCGAGCGTATGTGTACGACAGAATGGAAAAAGATGGCATATGGCATATAGGGGGAAAAAGAAGAAAAGATGATGTGGAAGTTGGTGGAACTTGTAAGGGGATAGGTAGAGTAAAGAGGGGAGTAATTTTAATATCCGTCGTAACCGAAGGTGTTGCAGTGGAGAGGGGTTCGACTCATGCGTCGACAACAGAAGATATTGCGGGGAAAAGTTCGCAAATACACACTAATTTCCCTCGCAAATATCGTCCTTTATGAACAACGAACTTTTCCCTTCTGAAAACCCAAGTCTCCCTAACCTCTTTTTCTTTAGTTATAGTCTAAAATCCCCCCTTCATTTCTGCACTTATTCCGGAAATGTCCTTTTAGAGCTAAAATGCTTTAAACAAAGTAACAAAAGTTACAAGCTCATTATAGGGAAACTCCCGCTTTCAGCTTCTTCTAGAAACTTTGTCCTTTTCCGAACCAAAATATATTCACTCCGTCTTTTGTGAAATTTCACAAAAAAACACACACAACGAGCACTGATGAAACTACTAACGAGACTTAAAAACGTAAATGAAGAAAAAGTTAACTTCATTTCATTCAGAATTTCTTGTTAAGATATTTCTAAACTGTAAATGGTTAATTTTAATTGTTAGAATCAAACTTTCATATAACTTTTGATTTCTTTTGTTAAACATGTCATTCTGCCTATAACAGACAGGTGGAGTGTCAAATTATTTACACTCAATTTGTTCGTTGCAGGGCTAAAATAAATAGTTCTGTTTCTTATCACATGGTCAGCCAATTCAATGACTGAATCATTTAAGAACAGAAGAGGTAGAGGTGTAAAAGACACTAATCAGAGTTATCTCCTCTAAAATTAATGAATTTCATTGGACAGTCAGACCCTGTGGTGAATGAAGTGAAGGTGTCGTTTACAGAGTGGAAAATATGTGCTTTTCAGAGGGCCCGGCATGCTGATAAGCGTACTTTTCCACTCAGTGAGGAAGGTAATGGTAAACCACCTCATTCCTCGTTTTACTTAGTAAAACCTCTAGAGGTTGAAACCAGCCTTTCGGCTGTTGACTTTAACAACAACAAACATGTTATTAGATAAAATTATTAATCGTTCAATATTTGATGGGCCGGCCCATTGGCGTAGTAGTTAACGGAACTGGCTTCTACACTGGGGTCCGGGGTTCGATTACCAGTCAGGTCTGGCATTTTTTTATCACTCAATATCATTATCTATACAACTTTGGGGTTTCGTTAGAGAAAGTCAGATAAGGATTATACAGACGTTTCAGAACAAAGTACTGATAGCAATGGTTAATGCTTCTTGGTACGTTAGGAATAGTGATCTGCATAGAGATCTGGACATCCTTTTTGTGTCCAGTGAGATAAGAAGATTTGCTGTCAAACATGAAGCTCGGCTACATGGCCACATCAATCCTAAAGCAATTCAACTTGTTGATAATGAAAATGTTCCTAGAAGGGTCAGTAGGAAGAAGCCCTTCGAACTAGTGTAGCAGTGCAGTGTGATGTGTTAAAGCATAGCAGTGTGAAGTCCAAAAGTAGTGAATAGTTTTACGCATATTTTAGTGTTAAGATGTAAAACATTGTTGAATGGATTATACAATTTAACGTTTTTAACAAAACGTTCTTGTAACTGGTCTAAAAGACCAGTTTTAATCTATTTTAACTAAAAAAAAATCATTATCATCATTCTTTACCGTCTGCATTAGCAGAAATTGCAAAACAGTCAGACGTAAAACAAAACAAAAGCTAAGGTTAAAAACCTTTGTTTAAGGCTAAGGTTAAGGGTAAATGCTAAGGTTGAAATCTTAAAAAATCGTTTTTTTTAGTACGTTTTTGTGAGAAAAAACAGAAAATCGCTAATTACCGCTTAACTAAGCGTTATACAAAAAAATGTTTGATATAAAAATTGTAGAATTATAAATTTTCTACAACTTTTATTATATACATTTTTGCGCTAAACTGCATATTAAAGCCGCAATCTTAAAAAAAACATTTTTTTTTACGTGAACAGCTTCTCCAAGAATTTCAGCAGACATGGCGCCCACCTTTCTTGTAAAGCATAAAAACTTTAGTAAATGAGGCGATTTTTAAAAAAAACCGTAGAAGCCGTTTTTGAGAAATTCGCACGTTTTACTAAGTAAAACGTCAGTTTACTCAGTAAAACTAAGTAATAGAGGAAGTTTCCTCTTTGGAAATTGTAAAGAATTTTACATGAAATTAAAGTGCTTTTAACTTAGCGGTGGTAATATCATATTATCCTTAAATTTGTTTATTACAATTTCCAATTGTTACTTAGTCTAATTTCGTTTAATTTGTAAAGGTTAATTAGAGAATTAAAAAAATTAAAAAATATTTTTTTAAAAACAAAAACCATGTAGAGAAACAAAGGACGCAATTTACATTATAACGAAACTGTCATACGTATAAGTGGGCGGAAAATTTTAATGTAGTCATGAAAGAAATTAAAAAAATACAACCTAGAAGTTCATTATTTTTTCAGTTAAATGATGTTTTACTGTGACCTTTTCCCCCTAAATATCTAGCAACGGTTTCGATTTCTCCTGTAATAACCAAAATTTATGGCTTAATATTTTTTAACAAAACGTTACGTAACTTTATATCTATCAATTAAAGATAAATTTCAGCGAAATATTACTGAAGTGTAAATTACAGATCTGTAAAAAGTAGATATTTTTTTTTTAAATACATACGTTAATAATAATATGTAAAAAATTAAGCGTTTATAAATTAGAATAATAATAATTTTGTTTTCAGAAATCTTCCAACCAGTGAGTCTGAAATTTAAAATATTTCCTACTCTGACACATTTATTCCACTTTTAAGAACAATCATTAGAATTGAAATTTTTAATCTAAACCTTCATGTATTCGGTGAAATACAAAATCAAGGCAATTAAGAAATAAAAGTTTTATCAATAAATATCTATATTAGAAAAATTAATTAAAAAAAAATTTTTCTTATAGCATTCTGATTCGTTGTAAAAATTAGCCCACTGAACAAAATATTTATATAGGGTGTGTAAAAAGTCCAGCTTTTACAAAACAACACTTTATTTCCTTTTACTATAGGTATTCATATTGGGCAAGAAAAAGTAAAAAAGTCTGGTTTGAACGCTCACACGACTTTCTCTTGCCAATGCAAATAATGAACAATATAACCTAACATTAGTAATAAAACATTAGAATTAAAAAAAACTAACCTCAACAACATAACCTCATTTTAATCATTAGTGAATGATGCAAAATGAAAACCAACCTCAGTTTGGCTTAATAATACGGAAAATCACTCCTCTACCCTAAACTAGGCTCTGTATATAAAATGCTTCAAATAAAATTTGTAGCTCTTTTAATTTCGTATAAATTTGATTATAAGCACTTTTGTCATAAAATGCATACTACGGCCGAAATTTTAACAAAACGAATTTTTTTACAGATTTTCATGAAAAGAAAACAAGAAATTTAATAATTACCGCTAAACTAAGTGGTATGCAAATTAAGTTTTGAAATAAAAGTTATGTATTTTTAAATTCTCTACAACTTTTATTATCTCAGTGTTAGAACATCCACGTTATTCACCAGATCTTGCACCATGTGACTTCTACCTGTTCCCTAAGGTGAAATCTGCATTAAGCGGGACAAGATTTGAGTCTGTGGGAGCTGTATAAAGAAAGCGGCACGTGTCCTGAAGGAGCTGACAGAAGATGACTTCCAGCACTGTTTCCAGCAATTGAAAATTCTCATGGAGCGTTGTAGGGATAGAGAAGGAGTGTAACTTATATTGACGGTGACAATAAGTGATTATGTATAAAAATTAAAATTACATTTTTTTAATAAGAAACTGCCCACTACTAGCTGGTGTACCTCAGGGATCTATCTTGGCACCACTTATATATTATATTTACACTTCCGATGTACCATCCCATCCACATAGGCCCTATACTCCTTGCTTCGTACGCGGATGATACTGTAATATTGTACTCTGCCGATAACCCCGCTCAAGTATCGTATGTCCTTCGACAGCATATTTCTCGCCTAGAATCATGGCTTACTAAATGGTGGATCAAAGTCAACACTACAAAAACGTCTCACGTTATATTTACCCTGCGTAAACGTATCTGTCCTCCTTTGTATCTTTATGACACTCAACTTCACACTTCTAAATCTGTCAGTTATCTAGGTTTATATCTAGATAAAAGGCTCACATGGAATGTACACGTAAATAAAACGGGAAAGACACTGCAGGACAGGTTCAAAAGGTGTGTGTGTGTGTGTACAGACTTCTTTCACGCAAATCCAAGTTACCAACTACGTCCAAATTAACCATTTATAACTCCTACCTTTGACCAATATGGAGCTATGCCAGTCAGCTTAACTGCTGTGCAAAACCATCGGTATTAGCAAAAATTCAGCGTTTCCAATCAAAGCTTTTACGAAGGATAGTTAACGCCCCCTATTATGTAACCAATAAAACGCTACACTCAGATCTAAACGTACCCTACATAAATGACGTTTTCTTAAAACTATATACAAAATTTAGGAAGAAACTCGTGAACCACCATAACCCATTGATCTCAAATCTGGGTACGCAGACACTCCCAAACAATCCAATATGACGTCTGAAACGTCAATGGAGCCGGGACCTCATCTATTAACGTAGTACTGTAATTGACTATCCATTACAGTGTTTTAAATGCTGCACTTAATGCTACACTTATCTATTCACGTCGGAGTTCTGTCACTGGACTGTGTCTCCACTCACGTTTGTATACTATGTTAATTTTTTCCAAATTTTGTATTACAGTGTAACGTCAGAAATCGGAACCCCTAAAATCCGAAATTTCGGATAATCCGAACACCAATTTTGCAATAAGCTAAAAAAATTCTACTCTTGAAAAGTGATGGAAAATTATACTAATTACAAATCAGAAATGAATTTAATATTTATTTGAACATTTTAGTTGATATTTTATAATGAATACGTCACCTTAATTGGTTGGAACAAAATCGGTTATCTTCTTCTGACGCAAGGAAGTAATCCTGCTTGAAACGGCGATGTTGCGCCAGCGTCGCATAAACATCACGTCCGTCGGGGTAGCGGCAGCATACTGTTCTACGTAGCGCAGAGCAACTTCAAGTGCACTAGTGGCATCTGCATGTAAAATAACATCAGTCGAGACGTCCTCTTCTTCACGTTCTTCGACTGCGGAATTATTTTGGTCTTGTTCCCGGACCATTGAAACAATAGCGCCATCGCTTAAATATTGATTACCGGCGTCGTCATCAGCAAACCATTCTTGAAGACAGTTTTCTTCGGCTTCTTCGCATCCAGAAATCTGCTGAACGAGTGGAAGTATGTTTTCTATTTGATGCTGCACAATTGTTTAGCGCGTGTTACCATAGTAATGATGAATCACTCAAAGTTAATGACACTACACCGCCTGCCACTATCTGGCGTGTCGCCGTACAGTGCAAATCACTGCTAATGCGTCACTAACACATACAGACGCTTTAACAGACCACCCATAATTCATAGCCTTCTTTATTTGGAATGGTAAAGGTAAATTACCAAGTGCCCCACATAATCCGAATTTTCCGGAATCCGAACGGGGGTCAGCCCCAATTAGTTCGGATTTCTGAGGTTACACTGTATCACATTCACTGATTGTTTCCAACAGATTGTGAATTTCCTAAATAGAAAAACATACGTCAGTCTCGTTATTTAATAGCCACACCTTGTATACATTGTTATAGGCTACCTGTGTATTATAAAATTAAAATAACAGGTAGGGTTGGTAAGAATTTTCTTTTTTAATTTTCCTTACGGTTGAAACCATTGCGGATGTGAACAACAGACACTCATTCTCAAAAAACAAAACAATAAATTAAACAACTTAAACCCGTTTGATTTATACGTAATGCAATTAAGCCCATTAAATTGAATCATTTGGTGGTATTCTTAACAGAAATGAAAATTAAAATTAAAAAAGTAAAAAATTACCTGTTATTAATATTTTTTTAACCAAATACCTCGAGTTCCCGCTAATGGAATGTACGTTGTTCTATATAGGCTACCATGCTCTTCGGTATTACGAGTATTTTTTTTTTGTACTCCCTTTATTAAGCGGTATATTTATGTAAATATCCGTAAAAGTAGCAGAGACACGAGGCTTAACTGCAAATTAAAAAACCGCGTCGTTGGTGGAACAAGAGGAAAAGAGAGAGCCAGAGAAAAATTGTTGGGAGTAAAAAAAACACGAGATCTCTCTCTACCAGTGACTGTATTCTGTTTATAAAAAATACATTATTGTTGAATATCTGATGAGAGTAGTTAGGGAGGTTTTTTCTCTTATTTATTTAATATAACACTTCTATCACCAGAAACTCGTTGCTTTATTTTTCTGCTACAAGTTTAAAACGTACTTGCAGCTGTTCCTAAAATATTTATTCATAAATTTATTAAAAAATTAAATTATTGAAATTTTTTAGTGGGTTGTAATTTGTATCAGATTTTTAAAAATCTGGTGTGAAACACTCAAACAACTTTCTCTTGCCAATGAAAATAATTAACAATAAACCTAACATTAATAATAAAACATTAGAAATAAACAAAAAAACTTACACCAATAAACATAACATAATTTTAATCTTGAGTAAAAGACGTAAAATGAAAATCAATCTCTGTTTGGCTTAAAAAATTTTTATTTTCTTCATGTCGATTTTCTGAAATTGAGTTTTCACCGGATCTACACGTTTTCAGACCCCCTGGACCCAAAAAACATGTTTTTAGCTATTGGTGTGTTGTGTGTCTGCGCGCGCGCGTGTTTAAACAGAATATATCAAAAACGGAACATTGTACGAAGTTGGAACTTGAAACTTAAGTTAGATACCACTAGAGGATCCGACACGAACATTTTCATCAAAGTCGGTTACTCGGAAGTAGCAGTTTACTCGTGTCAATTTTTAGGCTTTCGCGATTTTGTCAAAAACGGCTCCTACATTTTTTTAAAATCGCCTCATTTACTACATTTTTATGCTCTACAAGATAGGGTAGACGCAATGAACCCAAAAAAACATGTTTTAAGCGATTGGTCTGTGTGTGTGCGCGCGCGCGAACAGAATATCTTAAGAACGGAACATCGTACGAAGTTGAAACTTGAAACTTAAGTTAGATAGGCTACCACTAGGGGACCCGACACGAACATTTTCGTCAAAATCAGTCAATCAGAAGTAGTAGTTCATTCGTGTAATTTTTTATTTTTTTGCGATTTTTTTCAAGAACGGCTTCTACGTTTATTTTTTAATCGCCTTATTCACTACATTTTTTATTCTTTACAAGATAAAGTAGACGCCATATCTGCTGAAATTCTTGGGAAGGCTGTTCTCTCGTAGAAAAAAATGTTTTTTTTTTAAGATTGCGGCCTTAATATGCATTTTAGGACAAAAAAGTATTATAATAAAAGTTGTAGAAAATTTACAAATCTATAAATTTTATTTCATTCATTTCTTTGTGTAAAATGCTTAGTGTAGCGGTAATTTGTGATTTTCTGTTGTTTTATTATGAAAATTTGTGAAAAAATGTTTTATATTTTTTTATTTTAGCCGTAGCATTTTACAACAAAAGTGCATTTAATCAAATCATAGGAAATTAAAAGATCTACAACTTTTTTTAAAGCATTTTTTCTACAGCACCTAGTTTAGCGTGAAAGAATGATTTTACGTATTTTTAAGCCTAACAGGTTGACTTTCATTTTGCGTCTTTCACCCATGATTAAAAGAAGGTTATGTTTTTTGAGGTTAGTTTTTTGGTTATTTCTAATCTTTTATTACTAATGTTAGGTTATATTGTTTATTATTCGCAATGACAAGAGAAAGACGTGTGAGTGTTTCACACCAAATTTTTTTACCTAGGTTCATTTTTTTTAAAATTATGATTCAGTTTGCCGTAACGACTGTTAATTATCTTTTTGAGTGTCATATAAGTGGATATTTCTCTAAAATAAAACACGTAATTATGTAAATGTTTGCTTTTACGGGCAAATGTTTTGTTTTTGAATTAAATTTTCATCATGCAAATTACAAATTTGTAAAAAGTTCTAAAACCCATAAGTTAAAAAATATCATCGAATTTCCGTTAATAAAAATGTTATACTCTGAAGTGTTCTGTAGTTAAAATATTGTAACACTTAATTGAAGGTTCGTTTAGGATCTGGTTGTAATCAATTAATAAAAACAAGCTTCATTTTAACTTATAACAATTAGTTTTGAGTTTGTTGTTAATTTTTAATGTTTTATTACTAGTGTTAGGTTATATTACATTCTCTTGCCTATATGAATAAAGGAAGGAAGGAAAGTATTGTTTTCATGTCGATTTTTCGAAATCAAGTTTTCATCGGATTACACATTTTCAGACCCCCTGAACCCAAAAATCATGTTTTTAACGATTTTTTCTCTCTGTGTTGTGTGTGTGTGTGTGTGTGTGCGCGCGTGTGTGTGTGTGTGCGCGCGTGTGTGTATGTGTGTGTGTGTGTGAACAGATTATCTCAAGAACCGAACATCGTACGAACATGAAACTTAAAACTTACGTTACATACCACTACTGGACCCGACACGAACATTTTCATCAAAATCGGTCAACCGGAAGTAGTCGTTTATGCGGGTCTTTTTTTACGTTTTTGCGATTTTCTCTAAAACAGCACCTACGATTCTTTTAAAAATGGCCTGGATTACGAAGTGTTTAATGCTTTACAGGATAGGGTAGGCGCCATGTCTGCTGAAATTTTTGGGGAGGCTGTTTTCACGTCAAAAATTGTATATTTTAGATTGCGACTTTTAAATGCACTTTAGCGCAAAAATGTTGTATCTATATAGTAGTATCTAGTCTATATAGTACTAATGTAGTGTCTATATAGTAAAAGCTGTTGACAATTTAAAATCCTACAACTTTTATTTCAAATATTTTTTGTATAGACTAACGCTTAATTTAGCGGTAATTAGCGATTTTCTGTTTTTTCTCACGAAAACGTGTGAAAAATCGACTTTTTTAAGATTTCGGCCTTAGTATGCATTTAACGACAAAATTGTATAATCAAATTTATAGGAAATTAAAAGATCTACAACTTTTATTTAGAGCATTTTTGTGTACAGAGCTAGTTTAGCGTGAATAACTTATTTTCCGTATTTTTAACCCAATTTATTTTAACGTTTATTTTCATTTTGCGTCTTTCACTCATGATTATAATTAAATTTTGGGGTTAGTTTTTTGTTTATTTCTAATGTTTTATTACTAATGTTTGGTTATATTGTTCATTATTTTTATTGGCAAGATGAAGTCGTGTTACTGTTTCACACCGGTTTTTTCCGTAATATAAACCTTTACATTAAAATAATTATTAGAATTTACTTAATTTGTTAAGTCTTTTATAAATAACTTTATCTTATAACCGAACTTGAAAACTACTTTGATACATACCGTTTCATTAAGTTAGAAATGAAATGAAAGAAAATAAAGTCATCAGAAAAGTTTTTACGAAGTTTAGTCAGGTTCTGTGTGGCACCAGACCAAATATACGAAGCAAGTCAGAGGTAAAGAAATTAATTGAATGTACGGAGTATAACATCTCGTTGTTGTTCAATCGTGTTCCACGATTTACCCTGTTCTGTTCCAAGATGAAATCGTACAATATATCCTTCTAACAACAACATATAAAAGTAAATGTTACTTCTAACACCATACTCGTCACTAAAATGTGTCACAAAAGCTTTTTGTTTTCACTTTTTACAAAGTTTTCTTCCTTTCAATTTATATATTATATATTTTATATTTATTTTCGCTACTTACTTATATATTTTCTACGTTATATGTAATTAACCCACTGGATTGGTCTAGGGGTAACGTCGTCGCCGCTAGTCAGCTGTTTAATAGCTGATTTTTGAAGACGAAGGTTCCTGGTTCAAATCTTAGTAAAGGTAGTTACTTTTATACGGATTTGAATACTAGACAGTGGTTACCGGTGTACTTTGATGGTTGGGGTTTATTAACCATACTCTCTCAGGAATGGTTGACCTGAGTCTGTACAAGACTACACCTCATTTACATGTCATACATATCATCCTCATCTCATTGGGTCATGGGGTTGCTTATTGTTCTGAATTGAAAAGATTGCAACGTACACACATTAGAAATAAATATGTAATTAAGGGTACCCAGAACAGAGAAAATTAAACAATTTTACATTTCCGATTTTATGCACATTATTTAAATTCAGAGTTTTCTGCATCCAATGATACATACTTTGTTGGAGTTTTTGCAGCTTTTAACCCCGCAAAAAATAATTCAAAATATGTTGGACCCTTACGTTATTTTCTAAACGTTACCAGTTTGTATAAACATCTCTACTTTTTGAATGACAAACGATAAATTCATTTTTTTACACGATATTTTTTCTTTTAAAATTTTAATGTGGCATTAGACCAGTTGTGAATGTAATATTTGAGGAATTTCCAGATTATGGTACTGTAATGTATTAGAGGTAATTATTTTGCGATGCGCATAATGTGTTCTTGCATGAGTAAAACAAGAGATTACGAGTGGTACAAACGATTCAAAAATGGCCGTGAAAACGTTAAAAATAACGACCGCCCTGGACGCCCTACCACATCAATAACCGACGAAAACTTCGTAAAAGTGAGGAAAATGATTCTGAAAGATTACAGAATCACTATCAGAGAGATTGCTGATGAGGTCAGTATATTATTCAGATCACATCAAGCAATTTTTTCGGATGTTTTGGGTATGAAACACGTGGGAGCAAAGTTCGTTCCGAAATTAGTGAATTTCGAACAAAAAGAACGTCGAGTGGATATCGGCCAAAAATTGGTGAATGAAGAAAACAATGATCCAGAATTTCTACAAATAAATGGTCATAACAGGTTACGAAACATGAGTATGTGAGTATGACGTCGAAACCTGCTTTCGGCGTTTCAAGAGAACCATGAAACGACGACGTTTTGCCACCATTAATGGCACAAAAACAGAATCACTAAAGGAGCTGAAAGCTATACCAAAAAGTGAGTTCCAGAAGTTCTTTCAGAACTGGGAAAATCGCTGGCACAAGTGTATTGGATCTGAGGAGGATTAATTTGAAGGGGACAAAGATATAGATGAATTAATATATATTTTTTTAAAGAAAAAACTAATATTCCCGTCATTTTTTTTATCAAACCTCGTACGCTTTAATATTTATAAGGTAGGAATTTTACTGAAATGCAGAAAATTATATAGTAAATATTCATTTCAACGGATTCCAAAATAATGTTTAGAATTCAATTTGATCAATTTTCGTTGACGAGTAGTAAAAATTCTGTTGGATGAACTTTATGAATTTTATTTCCATAAAATTATGGCTGTCATTTAAAATTCCCTTTAATATGTATTTCATCCGGAATACATTACTCATAAGGTCTAATAGGTTAGTTCTCTAGGTCTATTTCATCACATTATGCAATGCGGGCATAAATTATTTTAACATAACATTTAGGTTAAATTTATTATTACTGTATGACATTTACAAACATATACATACGGTATTCGAGTACATTGTACATACACATTGTCGCCATTTTCTGAAAGGCATTCTCAATTCAGATTTGTTATACGTCAATATCCAAATTTGAACTCTACTCGTCGCTACCAAATACCACTTAGTCTCCTCTGTTGTACAGGAAGAACACTTAAATTTAGCTGCAGTTGACATTCGTCCGTGTATTTACAAGTATTCATTAGACAAAACACAATGTAATTTCATTCTATTCAATTATGTTCAATTCATGATTGGTTTGAATTAGACTAAACTAATTCTCTTTCTAAATTTATTTCCAACACTGCAGTTTTTTTTTTCAAATAAAACAATTAGAATACGAGAAATGGCTATTAAATAACGAGACTAATGTTGTAAAAAATTTATTTTAATTTTATACATAGTCACTTATTGTCACCCTCAATATACACTCCTTCTCTATCCCTACAACGCTCCATGAGAATTTTGCATTGTTGGAAACAGTACTGGAAGTTATCTTCTGTCACCTCCTGTAGGACACGTGCCGCTTTCTCTTTTACAGCTTCCTCAGACTCAAATCTTGTCCCTTTTAATGTAGATTTCACCTTTGGGAACAGGTAAAAGATAATAACATGTGAAATAACGTGCTTTTTACTTATGATTCGGAAACGAAGCGCCAATCCATGCACTGGAAATGCCGAACTTCGTCGAGAGTCAAAAAATCTCGAATAAGCAAGTCAAAATTTAAAGCAATGATGATTGTTTCTTTTGATATTCATGGGATTGTGTACCTTCGCTGGGTTCCTGAAGGTCAAACAATTATCTATATTATACCTACAATTATTATCTTAATAATCTATATTACTACCTGGAGGTACTTTCTAAACTACGTCAAAGAGTAAGGAAAAAACGCCCCAAAATGTGGAAGGACAAATCATGGATTCTCCATTAAGACAATGCGCCAGCTCATTCCGCGTTATCTGTCAAGAGGTTCCAAGCCAAGTACAGCATCCGATAAGTATAATTTTTGTTTAATAAGTTATTTAAACAGTTAGTTTCAGATTGTACGTATAAGTTTTTCTTTTTCTTTCCAATAAATTTTAGTATTGTATCAAATTAGTTTGTCGAAAGTTTTGAGGTTAGGAAGTTCGCCGGTAGGCCTAAAATAGTCTGTGACTTAAAGTAAATACAAAGTTTAAATTGTTAAAGATAATTAGTTAAAGTTTATTAATTGTTAGGAATGGCCACTAAAAATTCAAGTTTAGGTAAACAAATTAAGTCTTCTCCTCCCGTTACGCGGTCCCATGTAAATTTTAAATCTCCGATTAGTTTAGAAAAAAAGGTAGCTAAATTAAATGAAGATCAAAAAACCATTATGGATGCAATAATAAGTAGTAACAAAATAAACGAGGAACTTAGATATAAATTAGAGCAGGAAATAGCTTCGCTAAAAGAAATAATAAGAATAAATGATATGGACCACAAAACTGAAATCGCTAAATTATTGGAAGCAAACCGGGCCTTAGAAAATGAAATAAAAGTAGTCAATTTAAAACTTCTAAATGAGTTAAATGCTGCAAAAACTAATGACAATAAAAATAGTAAAAAAATAAACGGCACTAAAAATGATACTAAAATTACAAATAAAAGCGGTCCTAAGAAACTTTTGTATAGTGAAGCTGTAGGGACTAAACCGTCTACCAAAAGTAATAATAATAATAGGAAAAACAAAGTCCTAGTATTGGCGGATAGTCATGGCCGTGAATGTTGGGAATTGTTAGATAAAAAACTAAATTCTGAATTTGAAGTAAAAGTAGCGTTTAAGCCGAATGCTCCTCTAAAAGAAGTTGTTAAGTCATCTAAAGACGATGTAAAAACCTTAGGTATAAATGACCATTTAATAATTCTTGGAGGAACCAATGACATAGAATCAAAACAACTTCAAAACACTCCTCAAACCTTAAAAACATTCGAAGAATTGGTTCCACTAAGTAATAAAACTAATTTAATAATAAACGCTATTCCCTTTCGGTATGACAAACCAGAAGTAAACAAAGTTATAAGTAAAACAAACCGCGAAATGCATAAAAGAATTAACAGCCTAAAAAATAAAACAATTGAAAGGGTAAAAATCAACTTTATCAATGAAAGGTTAAATCGTGATAACTATACTAAACATGGGTTACATATAAATTTAACTGGCAAAAACATACTGTGTGATAGGTTAGCTTTCCTCGTTACATGTAAACTCCCAGATAAATTAAAATCTAAGGATACTTTTTTAATGAAATGGCTAAAAAAGGGAGAAAAAAGTTAAGAAAAAGAAGGGTAGGTCATGTTAGGACAACCCAACCTCACATTAAGCAATCACAGGTGCTACAAATAGGTAATGACAGGTTAGGTTTAAATCCGGATGATAGGTTAGTGCATCCACTACCAACAGATGCAGAAATTATAGAAAATAAACAGGTAGGTGTACAAAATGATTTCATCAATCAAGTTCAGGTTAGGAATACATCTCACTTCTCTATTTTGCACCAAAATATTCAATATTTAAGTAATAAAATAGATAGAGTTGAAATATTTTTAAGGTCTGAGAACCCAGATATGGTATTATTCACCGAACATTGGTTAAAAAGTAATGAGATTTCTATGATTAGCTTTCCGAGGTTTTCTATTAATGCTTCTTACTGCAGGAAATTTCATAAAAGTGGAGGAGTCTGTATACTGACTAATATTAGTAGGAACATACATACACGTAACTTACCTTTTGTAGACAGGTTTTCTCAGGAAATGAATATGGAAGTAGTAGGGTTAGAAGTTAGGTTAGGGGTACAGGAAAGGATGGCTGTCGTTGGTGTTTATAGGTCTCCAAATGGTGATTGGGACCAGTTCTGTAAATTGTTCAGTGCATTGCTGGAGAGTTTGACTGAACGGTACTTAATAGTTGTTGTTATGGGTGATTATAATGTAAATCTTGCTATTCAGAGTAAAATGTCCGAAGAGTTCAGGGATATCGTGAACATGAACAATCTGGATATAAAAGTTAGTGATTATACAAGGATTACTAGCCATTCTCAAACGATAATAGATAATATTCTAACAAATATTGTTAGTTGTCAGGTTAGGTTAGGGGGTTCAGAATTCTCTGATCACGGGTACCAAGTAATAGAAATTCAGCATTTAGGTGGTCAGGCCCTGAATCAAAAAGTTAATAAAGAAATTAGGCAAGAGGACAAGGGTAATATAAATTATTTATTGCACAGTTTATCCAAAGAAGATTGGAAGACTGTTATCAATGCTTCCGAAATTAATCAAAAATGTCATTATTTTATTGAAACTTTAAAATTTCACTATGATAGTAGTTGTCCAGGAAAAAGGGTAGTTTTAACAAAGAGAATTAGTGAAATAGACCAATGGATTACAGGGGATATTTTGAAACTGAAATCTGAAGTCAGAGATGTCTACTCTGAGTTCAAATCAGATAAAAATGAATTGAATGAGCAAAGATACAAACAAATTAAAAAATATTATGCTAAAAAAGTTCAGAGTGCTAAATGCAAAAAAACTGCTGAAGTTCTTCGTAAATCAACTAATTTAAACTCAGCAATATGGGAAACAATAAATAGGAATCGGAATGTAGTTAGTAATAGGGGATACACAGAAATACCAAAAATTGTTAATAGTAATAATGAAGTTATAGAGAATGGATCAGAAATTAGTAATTATTTTAATAAGTATTATCAGGAAGTAGCTTCAAAGCTTAAACAGCAGATTACGGAAACTGAGGGATATTATGAAGCTAGGGGGGATGGAGTTGTAGATAAATTTGTATTTAGCTCAGTTTCATATGAGGAACTAGAATCAGTTATCGATAGCTTAAAAAGTAAGAAAACGGCAGGGTTACATGAGATCTCAAGTATTATTGTTAAAAAATGTAAAAAGTTTTTATTATTACCTCTCCTTCATCTAATTAACTTCTCCCTGGAAAGAGGTGTATTTCCAAAGCAACTGAAGGAAGGTAAAATATTGCCTGTGTTTAAGAATAGTAATACCCAAGTAGTTGAAAATTATAGGCCCATAAGTATATTAAACACTATTAGCAAAATTTTTGAAAAGGTAGTGTTCATTAGGTTAATCAATTTTTTGACTGAAAACCTTATCATCTCAAAAGATCAGCATGGTTTCCAAAAGGGTAAGTCAACCAAAACTGCTATTGTCTCACTTTTTGAGCAGATAGTTGATATATTGGATGCTGGAGAGAAAGCCTTAGCTGTGTTTTTAGATCTCAGTAAAGCTTTCGACTGTGTTGATCATGAAGTCTTGTTGAAAATGTTAGAGTCATTAGGTATTAGGGACATAGAACTTAAATGGTTTCAGTCTTATCTGGTAGGTAGAGTACAGTGCGTAGAAATAATTAGAGTAGTTAGGGGGAAACTTACAAAAATTTTGTCTGAAAAGCTTGATGTCAAAGCTGGTGTTCCACAGGGTTCAATTTTAGGCCCCATTTTGTTTTTGTTGTATATAAATAGATTACCAGAAATCTTACCCAACAGTAAAGCTTTATTGTTTGCTGATGATACTTCAATCATAAACAAAAGTTTACTGGTAGATAGTCTCGAAGTGAACGCACAGATTAGCGTAGAATCTGTAGTCCAATTTTTGAATGAATTAATGTTAACAGTTAATGGGAAAAAGTGTCAGTTCTTACAGTTCAAAAACAAACACAATGTAAGGGAAAACAGAGAAGTGGATGTCTTGATACAAAATAATATCCTAGATCATGTGCAAACAGTGAAGTTTCTAGGAGTGTCACTAGATAGGACCCTATCGTGGGATTATTACACCGATCAAATTTGTAGTAAAATATCATCTGGGGAATTTGCATTAAAACAAATTGCCTTAATGTATATAAATTTTTTAATTATACAAAAAAATGTTTTCAATAAAAGTTGTATTTTTTTTAATTCTCTACAACTTTTTTTATACATTTTTGCGGTAAAATGCATAATAAAGCCGCTATCTAAAAAAAACAATTTTTTTATGTGAAAACAGCCTCACCAAGAATTTCAGCAAACATGGCGCCTACCCTATCTTGTAGAGCATAAAAAAGTAAGTAAATAAGGCTATTTTTAAAAAAATCGTAGGACAGTTTTTGAGAAAATTGCAAAAAAGTGAAAAATTACAGGAATAAACTACTACTTCCGGTTGACCGATTTTGATGAAAACGTTCGTGTCGGGTCCGGTAGTAATAATCTAACTCAAGTTTCAAGTTCGTACGATGTTCCGTTCTTAAATTATTCTCTTAACACACACACACACACACACATCAATCTCAAAGAAAAATTTTTTTTTGTGTGCAGGGGTCTGAAAACGTGTAGATCCGGTGAAGTTTCGATTTCTAAAAAATCGACATGAAAACAATACTTTACTTTTTATATATTTATATAGGCAAGAGAAAGTAAAAAATCTAAATAGTAAATAAAAATATTTCATTTCAGAAGTTTGTTTATTTAATATTGAAAGCAAGAATTTGGTCGCAACAAGGTAAAAAGTAGAAATAAAAATCGGATGAATATGTTACTATAAAGAAATAGAACTTTGTATAAGACAGCCTACTGGCTTGATGTAAAGCTATGTTAGAACAGCTTCTTTATTCGGTTGTCATCCGTTTCCCGCACTTTCCACCTTCATCAACGCGGGAAATTGGCATTTCCTGGCGCACAAATTGAGCGCCTTCGCATTTCACCCTTCATCATGTACTGTACTAGAGAACTTGTTCACAATCTAACAATGCACTGCCTTCTGGATTGTATTCTATTCTCTCTACCAATTGAATACTGTCAGATAGACACCCAGACGGAAAATCTTATCTTTTATCTGACACTAATATAACGAAACCTTCCTTATCTAGCCTATATGATTAAGTGAACTTCTTTTATTCCTTTAAAATTGATACGTTCAAACAGAAATTGCAATTTGTTACCATTTATCACTTTTTCAATTTGTTTCCTCGAAACTTTTTTCTAAAGTTCCGTAATTTTTTTGCAAACTGTAAATTAAATTTTTTTGTTTTACGCCTGACTATTTTTCCAATTTCTGTTAATGCCGACGGTGAGAAGGGTGATACATGAATATGAGTGATGAAAAAATTCCAGATCTGATCGGGAATCGAATCCGGGATTCCGGCGTAGAAACCAGTTGAGCTAACCACTACGCCAACGGGCCGGCCAAAAATATAGGTGTCATAAATCGGCTCGTAGGCCTACCAATTTTTTAAAAATCACTTCATTCACTATTTTTACTTTATCTTGCCTATATGAATATATAGGAAGAAAAGTATTGTTTTCATGTCGATTTTTCGAAATCGAGTTTTCACCGGATTTAAACGTTTTGAGACCCCTGAACCCAAAAATACATGTTTTTATCGATTGGTCTGTGTGTGTGAACAAAATAACTCAATAATGGAATATCGTATGAACTTGAAACTTGAAACTTAAAGTCGATTCAACTAGAAGACCCAACACAAACATTTTCATCAAAATTGGTCAACCGGAAGTAGTAGTTTATTCGTGTAATTTTTCATTTTTTTGCGATTTTCTCAAAAACTGCTCCTACGATTGTTTTTAAAATTGCCTCATTTACTAAATTTTTTATGCTTTACAAGATAGGGTAGGCGTTATGTCTGCTGAAATTCTTGGAGAGGCTGTTTTCACGTAAAAAAAAATGTTTTTTTTAAGATTGCGGCTTTAATATGCATTTTAGCGCAAATTAATTTTTATAAAAGTTGTAGAGAATTAAAAATTCTTCATCATTTATTTATAACATGTTTTCGTACAACGCTTAGTTTAGCGGTAATTAGCGATTTTCTGTTTTTCTCCTCACTAAAACGTATAAAAATGGTTTTTTACGATTTCAGCCTTAGCATGCATTTTACGACAAAAGTGTATATAATCAAATTTATAGGAAATCAAAAGATCTACAACTTTTATTTAAAGAATTTTTCACTACAGAGTCTTAGTTTAGCGTGAAAGAGTGATTTGCCGTATTTTTAAGGCAAACTAAGGTCGATTTTCATTTTGCGTCTTTCACTCATGATTAAAATAAGGTTATATTTTTTTATGTTAATTTTTGTGTTTATTTCTAATGTTTTTTTACTAATTTTTGGTTATATTGGTCATTATTTGCATTGGCAAGAGAAAGTTGTGGGAGTGTTTCACACCAGATTTTTTTTTTTATTGTGTGACAATAATTTTAATATTTGGATGTTATTAAAATTTAAATGTCTTGTTAAAATGAATTCTGATAGTGAATGTAGCTATTCCAAGATGATATTCAAAGGGATATATCGACGGTGGTGAAATAAAATTGTATGCAGTACAGCAGAACATTTTCATGTTGAAAACGGTTAATAGCAACACTTAGCAGATGACGTAGTGAACTTCACCATTGCTTTTGTCCTTTTTCATGCTTTTACATTTTTTTAGAGGAAAGTAAACTAGTTTTTTTTATTCTCGTTAAACCTTTGACCGAACGAGCGTTTAACCATTGACATAAGTGCTTTTTAGCATGTCTAAATGCCCCCTAAAATTTCTCTCTTTATTCGGCATTTAAAACCGAAATATAAACGTTCCATCTCCATTCAACTCTTACACTCCTTTTTATTTTCTCTCTCTTTAATTCGTGCACTTTCCAGTCACCCCTTAACGCATTTTGAATCCAGCTACAACAAACCTTTACTCGTTCCTCGTTTTATATCCACATCATCAGATCCCTTTTATTTTCTACCCTTTTGCCCTGAAAAACAAACCCTAGTAGTGACCAATGTCAATAGCTTTTAACGTTAAAATAAACAAAATATCTACGGCAACCCACCCCATCCTCCCCCACCGGCTTTCTATCTCTTCTCACCCCCTCTACCCCTTACGAAAATGTGCCTATAGGTCTACAACTCATCCCACATCTCAATGAAACTCTAGAACCTCTTAATGGAAGTCGTTCTGGAAAAAAGCCAGACTTCAACTACTGTTTTTATTATTATTATTTTATTATTACTATTATTAATACTATCTACGCGCCTACCACTTGCATCCAATTTCTATCTTTTCTCTGAAGAACCTGCCAGAAGAAATAAGCCCTCACGCATTTCTCCTAAACATTTACACAGAAAGTACTCTCTCTCTCTCTCTCTCTCTCTCTATATATATATATATATATATATATATATATATATATATATATATATATAAGCAAAAAGAGGCAAAAGATTCATGCCAACTCTCCCATTTGTATATTTTAGATTATTATATTTTCAGAAGTTTTGCCAAAATCTTCTTACTTCTTTTCTGTTTTTGATGTATGATTAATTGTGATTTTAAACTTTGTATTTCACGAATTATTTTCTCGGTGTTATATTATTATGTTTTCTGAAGATAATTAATGATCTTTTTTGTTTTTTAATTTTTATTACGGTGCTGTACATTGAGCTGTACAACTGTCGTATATGATATTTAAATGGTGGTGCGGTATTTCACTTGAAGGAGTAGAGGTAACCAGTGGTACATTATTCGTTTAAAACTTCGGGTATTGTCCGTTATTCAGACCAAGAGGTCTCTACTCCATTTCCGCTTTAGACGTCGAACAGTTGGGAAGTTCCTTGTTGCTAGATCATAGGCTAGTTGGTTTGGATGGTCATCCAGTCTTTTGTGAAATGTACTTACGAGGATATGGTTAGCTCCTACACTGTCGGAATTTTGAAATCGTCGTGGAGGGTTTTATTGCTTACATAAAAAAGGTGCGCCAAAAGCAAGTTGTTAGGTTTAACACCTTGTAATGCCTGTATGGTTTTTCCAAAAGGAATTTGCCTTGAGTGTGTTTATAGGAGGACCAGTCCGCATTTACAGGGGTCCGCGTACAAGACCGAGGTAGTAAAACATAGGAACACAAATAACATAGGAGAATGACCACTTGAGCAACTAAATTAAGTATCACAAACATAAACATCCACTTACTTGTTACAAAACGAAATAGCGTCAAGTCCTTTATAGCAGCACGTGCCGATAGTCCATGATTGCCGGTGAAGAACACTTTACTAACGGTTACACATTTAAAAAGCATACACAAACACAATATAATACAATTAGCACGTATAAGCACAGTTAGCATGTAAAGCATCGATTGGAACACATTAGCAGTTGCCAAGTACCCCGTCAGATACTTAGCCGAATACATAGCTCAGTCGAAGGATGCGTCTGTCCGTGATGAATTCAGTTGCATAAGTGATCGAGAGTGAAACGGATACAGGTTAGCAGGTGGAGGGGGAAGGAACAGAGAGATTACGGAAGCGAGATACAGTAGGCCAATATGACAAGCAGTGAAAATTCAAATACGATTAGAAGGAGCCAACCGCGGCCAATTTGAACAATAAATAGCGTGGAAGCGAAAGCGTAACACCCCAGGAGAAATGGCCTTAACACAAGTCTTACAAATTTTGATTGAAAGGCCTGGATCGACTTTAAATTACTCTCTGCCGCTACTCCTAATAGCTGAACACCATAAGTCCAGATTGGTCTCAAAAAGGATTTGTATATTAAAATTTTGTAACAGAGGTTCAATTTTGATCGAGGGTTAATTAAGCAGTACAGCATTCAAAACACTGTAATGGATAGTCAATTACAGTACTACGTTAATTGATGAGGTCCCGGCTCCATCAACATTTTAGTCGTCTTATTGGATTGTTAGGGAGAGTCTGCGTAGCCAGATTTGAGATCAATGGATTATGGTGGTTCACGAGTTTCTTCCTAAATTTCGTATAGAGTTTTAAGAAAACGTCATTTATGTAGGGTACGTTTAGGTCTGAGTGTAGCGTTTTATTGGTTACATAATAGGGGGCGTTAACTATACTCCGCAAAAGCTTTGATTGAAAACGTTGAATTTTTTCTTATACCGATGGTTTTGCACAGCAGTAAAGCTGACTGGCATAGCTCCATATTGGTCGAAGGTAGGAGCTGTAAATGGTTAATTTACAGTGGTTAAGTTACCAACTACAGTTGAGTAGGTATTCTCAGGCCTCAAAGCAGCCAATCTCATTACTATTCATAAAAGAAGCCTATAGTAGCCTATAGTGGCCTAAACATTCGAACATGTTTAGGCCATTATAGGCCATTACCCGAATGCAGCCAAAACTCATTAGCATAATTGTGGCCTATGCAAGGTAGATAAGTCTGTTACCTCAATGCAGCCAATCTCATTACTATTCATAAAAGAAGCCTATAGTAGTCTGAGTGACCTTAACATTTAAACATGCAATTATCAGAATGCATGTTTAAATGTTAAGGTCACTATAAAATATATTGTCTGTGGTTATGGTTTTACCGTAATGCATTTTTTTATTATTTTTAGAATAGCAAGTATTTTAACTACATTTAAAAAATTATTTTATGTCTAGACACTTACCACAAGTAATCATATTTTTTTTATTATTTTTAGAAGAGTGATTATTCGATCTGCATTTTTTGTTTTATTATCTCCATGTTTAAATGTATATAAATAGTCCGCTTTAACATTACTAATTTATTAAATCCATCTTTACAAAAAATGGAACAAGGTTTGAGAAACGTAAGACAATTAATTCGAGATTTACCACGTCAAATGGAAGAGGTAAATATCTAATTTATTTTTTTAAACTTGATATTCTAATATTATTGATTTTTCTTAACAGGCAGGTGGAGTGTTAAATTAATTGCACTCGATCTGTTGGTTCCAGGGCTACAAAAAATAGTTCAGTCATATAGTTGGCTGACTATGTAATAAGAAACAGAACTATTTTTTTAAACTTGATATTCTAATATTATTGATTTTTCTTAACAGGCAGGTGGAGTGTTAAATTAATTGCACTCGATCTGTTGGTTCCAGGGCTACAAGAAATAGTTCTGTTTCTTATTACATGGTCAGCCAATTAAATGACTGAATCATTTAAGAACAGAAGAGGTAGAGGTGTAAAAGACATTAGTCAGTGTTATCTCCTCTGAGAGTAATAAATTTCACTATACAGCCAGACCCTGTGGTGAATGAAGTGAAGGTGTCATTTGCAGGGTGGAAAGTGGGTGCTTTTCAGAGGGTCTGGCATGCTGATAAGCATACTTTTCCACTCGGTGAGGTAGGTAATGGTAAACTACCTCACTATTCATTTTACTTAGTAAAGCCTCTAGAGGTTTAAACCAGCTTTTTGGCTGCTGACAATCATCAACATTGATTTGAAATCTTCTTAGTGTTCTGTTTCTTATCATATGGTCACCCAATTATGTATGACTGAATCATTTAAGAACAGGAGAGGTAGAGGTGTAAAAGACATTAGTCAGAGTTACCTCCTCTGAAAGTAATGAATTTCACTATACAACCAGACCCTGTGGTGAATGAAGTGAAGGTGTCATTTGCAGGGTGGATAATCATTGCTTTTTTTGAGAGCCTGGCATGCTGATAAGCATACTTTTCCACTCGGTGAGGTAGGTAATGGTAAACTACCTCACTATTCATTTTACTTAGTAAAGCCTCTAGAGGTTTAAACCAACCTTTTGGCTGCTTCAACCACAGGCTACAAGAAATAGTTCTGTTTCTTATCATATGATTAACTAAATGATAATTCAACAGGAGGAAATCCATAAAAACAAACTAATGTAATAAAAATATTTAATTTATAATAATCTACAATATATATTACACAATGTTTTTCTTTTTTTCATAATTCAGCTATCATAATATTTTTCTTATTAGCGTTTATCTTTTTTTCATAATTCAGCTATCATAATTCTGATGTAATGATAAAATTTAATTTATAATAATCTTCAATATATATTACACAATGTTTTTTTTATATTTTTCTTATTAGCGCTTTTCTTTTTTTTCATAATTCAGCTATCATAATATTTTTCTTATTAACGTTTTTCTTTTTTTCATAATTCAGCTATCATAATTCTGAAACATAAATACAACATTTATTACATTATGTTACAGGAGGTAATTACAATATCAGATGGAGAGGAGCAGTTTTCACACGACCACCCCCAATCTGCCCGGCAAATAAATTTATCTGAAACGCTACTGGATGTGGTATGATCATTATCTCATATTTCTGTTCATGATATGCTTTTAATTACAAAACAAAGTAGCTTAAATTTAAATTGCAAATGGCTCAATAGTTAATAGCTTATTTTTGCAGTTAACTGAGCACATATTATATTGCGACAAAATGTTCTTCACTTCAAAGTGTTGACCTTAGTACGCTATCTATCGACATTGCTACGAACGTTAAGTGAAACGAGTAGCTATAAGACGCTAAATACAGTACAAAAGTTGCAGCACACATGTCATACGCGCGAGTGACAATTGTACTCTGTCTAGTCAGGCGCAATGTAGGCAATGTACTGCGTCGAACGTTCGATTTTTCCCGGATGTGGACCTTCGGCAAAATCGCTGTAACTATTCAACCCGTAATCGTACAGCGCTGAAAAAAAATATGTACCCCCTAGAATCGAACGGCGCACATTTCGTATATCTTAATTTTTAAAAAAAACAATCATCAAAATTTCGGTGCGCCGGTATTTCCGGAAAAGCGTTGTAACTTTTCCGCCGGATCGAATTTCGAAAATCGGCTAGCGCCAATCGTTTTTAAAAGTTTTTAAAAGTGCGTCTGACAAAAAAATATATAAGAACAAAAGTTGTCCGTCTTTCGATTCTCTTCAATTTCGCTTATATGCCCTTTTGCCCCAGGACCCCCATTCGGGCCCAAATTTGGAAAATACGTTTTTTAAAAAGTGTTTTTTGGGGAAAAGAGGTACTTCCGGTTTAGTTAGCTTAAATTTAACTAGTTATTATTAAAGATTATTTAATTTGCTCAAACGAAAATCGCGTCAGATTCAACGTAGGACTTACCGTTGTCGAGATACGAGTGACGTCACGATTTTTGCACTTGATCGGCACCAAGACTTTAAAAGTGCGTCTGACAGAAAAAGTGTAAGAACAAAAGTTGTTCGTCTTTCGATTCTCTTCAATTTCGCTTATGTGCCCTTTTGCCCCAAGACCCCCATTTGGGCCCAAATTTGGAAAATACGTTTTTAAAAAGTGTTTTTTGGGGAAAAGAGGTACTTCCGGTTTAGTTAGCTTAAATTTAACTAGTTATTATTAAAGATTATTTAATTTGCTCAAACGAAAATCGCGTCAGATTCAACGTAGGACTTACCGTTGTCGAGATACGAGTGACGTCACGATTTTTGCACTTGATCGGCACCAAGACTTTAAAAGTGCGTCTGACAGAAAAAGTGTAAGAACAAAAGTTGTTCGTCTTTCGATTCTCTTTAATTTCGCTTATGTGCCCTTTTGCCCCAGGACCCCCATTCAGGCCCAAATTTGGAAAATACGTTTTTTAAAAAGTGTTTTTTGGGGAAAAGAGGTACTTCCGGTTTAGTTAGCTTAAATTTAACTAGTTATTATTAAAGATTATTTAATTTGCTCAAACGAAAATCGCGTCAGATTCAACGTAGGACTTACCGTTGTCGAGATACGAGTGACGTCACGATTTTTGCACTTGATCGGCACCAAGACTTTAAAAGTGCGTCTGACAGAAAAAGTGTAAGAACAAAAGTTGTTCGTCTTTCGATTCTCTTCAATTTCGCTTATGTGCCCTTTTGCCCCAAGACCCCCATTTGGGCCCAAATTTGGAAAAAACGCATTACAATTTGTTTTTTTTTATGTTTCAGGAAGTGCACTCAATAACAACTGATTGGACAGGCCAAACGCCTGTCCAAATAAAAAAAATTATAAAAACAACTATTGTAAAAAAAACGACTATTATTTTTGAAAAGATAAATTAATTAATTTAGAAACTTACTTGTGTTTTTTTATTTTGCCGAAATCTCCATCTTGATTTGACCATTTTCATAAATAAATACAAATTTGCTCACATCTATCGCATCCAAATCTTCTTTCCTGAAGACATTTGAATATCTTTTCGGTAAGAAAATATCAAATTCTTCTCCAACTTCATCAAATAAAGTACACATTAGCGAACCACCGTATCTTGTAGCTACCTGGTAAATACTTTTTACTTTATAATTGTAACCTACAATTAATTCAGACAACTTTCTGGTATTCCATTGACTGGATAGGCTGTTAAACGTATCCAGAAAGTTGTCTGTAGCGCTGGAAGATGATGCCATGATGACTGATGTTTTAATTTGAAAATAGAACTCCTTATATACAAAACATCCCCTCCACTTTATCCCCACCCCCACTATATACAAATCATCCCCTCCACTTTATCCCCTCCCCACTTTTCTCCATGAAAAATTACTTATATTTTATTACATGTGAATAATGGTTATCTTCACACACAAACTCAAAAGATCTAGTCTTATTATCTTGATTTTCATACATTTTTAAACTTTTAAAGGCACTATTTCCTGGAACGAAAACCAATTCATGTACACTCGCACAAGAAATTTTCTTTTTATAATTACACAATTCTGAAAATTCCTTAATTATAATTTTCTTATTAATTTCAAATTTAAAATTAATTTTTAACATACATAAATTATACTTTTTTTTATACACAACACAAATTTTTACCCATGGGAATAAATAAAGAAAATGACTTCGTAAAATATTAAAATGAAAGTATTTTTTTCTGAAAGCGTGGAAAACATACCATGTGGAAGATTCACAATATGAAAAAATATTAAATTTGAAACAGCAATGCATTCCGTGTGAAAGCAAATTTGCTTGGATAAGATTTAAAGGTATTTTACAACCAGAGCAATAATAATTACTATGAAAATTGTAAAAACCATTATAGACATAATACAATGTTACCCGTAAATTACTATCCCATCTGTGAATGGAAATAAAACGTCCACGAATTGATTTTGGCGTTCCAAGAAATAAACTTTTAGGTAGTTCAACCTTTCTCCTCGCAATATACCGAAACATGGAACAAACAAAATAACAAATTTCGATTGCCTCTTCATCTAGATAACGGAATATGTGCTCCCATATGTCGTAATTGCTCTCAATGTGACGGTTCATTGTTGAAGTAAGACTCAAGATAAATAGCATGTATGGTACCATTCTATTTATACTGTATCTAGACAAGGTTACTACAACTATTAACAACCAATTTAAATGTTAAGGTGAACTTGTTTTACTTATACATAATTCAAGTTTAACCTGTTTCTTAAATGTCAAGGTAATAACCCTGTATTGAATTAGACATAATAAAAGTTTATCCTGTTTCTTAAATGTCATGGTGAACTTGTATTACTTATACATAATTCAAGTTTAACCTGTTTCTTAAATGTCAAGGTAATAACCCTGTATTGAATTAGACATAATACGAAGTATGTATTTTAAATGTCAAGGTAAACAAGATGAAACTGTCTAGACAAGCTTACTACTATAACAACCATTTTAAATGTTAAGGTGAACTAGTATTACTTATACATATTTCAAGTTTAAACTTGTTTCTTAAATGTCAAGGTAATAATCTAAATTAGACATAATACGAAGTATGTATTTTAAATGTCATGGTAAACAAGATGAAACTGTCTAGACAAGCTTACTACTATAACAACCATTTTAAATGTCAAGGTAAACAAGAGGAAACTGTCTAGACATGGTTACAAGTTTAAACCTGTTTCTTAAATGTCATGGTAATAACCCTGTATTGAATTAGACATAATATTAAATGTCAAGGTAAACAAGATGAAACTGTCTAGACAAAGTTACTACATCTTATAAAGACATTACATGCTTTCCACGTCAACCTGGACCATCCGTACGTTCGGTACGTTTGGGAGGTACATGTACATGAGACGCGTAGGTTTTTTTTTTAATGAGTGGACCCAGAGTGTTTGATGATAAACAACTCCTTCCCCCCCAGCTCAAGACTTAAGCTGAGGTCACGTTTGCTTGTGACAGAGGCCTACAAACCACTCAGGCTTACCCTAAATTCTTTTTTATATTTTTTTTCATTTTTTTTGTTTTTTTTTCAGTCACACCTTCTCAATTAACCTTATTTTTATTCCTTAACCACCAACAATCTCCTTCACACTGTCTAACATACGGTTCTACGTTACAAGTGTCTAACGCAGTACAAATATTGTATGTGTGAGTTGATCCGTTACAGTATTCTACATGATACTGTTCAATATGATCATTTCTCTTCCTCATCTCACAATCTGGTCCTGGACAGGGTCCACAAACCTCTTGCGATCTTTCAAATGGACCAGGACTAAGACAAAACACCCAGTGCCTAACTCCATCGCAGCTCTCTAAATGATACTTCTCTTCATGGTCTGACGACATTGTGATACAGTGACCACTCGCGTTCTGCAATTTATACTACACATTTCCCCTACCACATTCTAAACCTAGACATTTTGTGTTTTTTTTAATTTTTTAATTATTTTTTTTACATTTTTAAACTTTGTACTAAAGAAACTATTGTTTTCATCAAAAAAGACACAACCTATCATATTTATTTGTTTTTTTAATTTTTCGCTTAACACATTCATTCAGAAAAAACAAAAACCAAGTTTTTATTTATTTTATCATAGCTAGCCACTATAATTTTTACTTAAACTTAAACACCAGTAGTACATACACACGTACACTCATTTTTAGTGACATAAGAGTGTCCGTAACTTTGTCTTTGGCGGTCCTTATCCATCAGCGCCCTTATAAAAAGAGAGTGTCCAAAGATGTCCGTTTACGGTGGTAGCTAGCCTCCAGAGCTTATGTCAACATTTTTATGAGGTACACTAAAGAAATTTCATTTTTTTATGTTCTTTAGCTTGTGTTTTTAGACTGTTTAAGCCTCTTCTTCGTACAATTGATGTCTAATGTTTACATGACGAGGTACAAATTTCTCTAAAAAAAGTGGCACATTATTGACATAACCAATCAACGACTCACAAGATGGTGAAACCATATCATGTTCCACCTGTAAAGTGTTAATGTTATAAAAATACTTTTTACACCAATTACAACGTATTGTATTGCTGTTTTTGTCAAAATAAAACCCTCGTTTTGCAATTTCTTGAACGACTGTATCAGTTCTATCTACAAAGGAATTTAACCTATCGTGTTCTCTTTTAAAATCACAACATAACCACTTTGCAAGATGAATAGCTTTTGAGACAGCACACCGCATTTTATCATCTTTTTTATGCGCGCCTGAATTCAAAGGACAATATTTTTTATTTTTATTTGTTAATTTTGGTATCATATGTTTATAATCATCTAAATTCACAACTTTACTACTTTCTCCCACTTGTGATTTTATAAAGTTTTGTTTTTCAACACCTTTCGTATAAATAATTTTATACTGGGTGAGAATACTTTTTATTGTTGTTAAACTGTACGGAATAACACCATCTTCCCAAAGCAAACTATGAAAACGAGTTTCTAACCAAAGTGTTGTTTTTTGGTAAACTGAATTCAGTTCACTACGCTCGTAAGGTGGTCTAAAATGTAAATGTATAAAAGATCGATTAGAAATGTCCAACACAACAAATTCTTTAATTACAAAGTTACTATTATTATCATAAAAAGCTTGAAATTCACAAATACAACTAGATGAATGCATCTTGCTACAATGATTACAAAATATTCGGTTGAAGCAATTTATTTATTTTTGCAATATATAATGTTCAGTGCTACCAATATAAAAAATTATATACACAGATAAAAGCAGATTATCTTTTAAATATCTTGTACAATATTTGTACGACTCGATAGATTTTTCTTCGCTTTCAAATCCTACTAAGGTCCGTTTACACGAATCAGTTCTTGTGGTAGAACTAGGTCCGTCTGTTACGTCAAATACTGGTTCTCGTCTGTCTATAGTATCAAAAACAGACAAAGACAGAACCATCTTGTCACCTTCTGCTACCGACGATCGTTTATTGCATACATGGTCATCTATCATAAATTTTTGTATCTTTCCATCCTGTGGGTCTCGAGTGAAACCAACGAATGTAATTTTATCCAAACCAACGAGAGATATTTTTTTAAAATCACCACATTCAAATTTACAAATGTAGGTGTGTGTTTTATTTTTAAATTTAATTTCAATTTTAACATCAGCCGGTTCCAAGAAATTGTGAAGAGAGAAATCAGCAACCATGACATAACTATGTTTCAACTTACACTTTGCAGAGAATGGAACAACCACATCCCCGATCAGAAGCGTTAAATCTTCGATTATCGAATCGTACATAATGATAGTTGATAATCCACTGACTAGTCTTCCAAAGTGTAAATCGCATTATATACTTTGATCTCATCACGCAATCTATCCAACCACCAGCCGGGTGACGTCACATTGCGTTCCCCCTCTATCTCTTCCACTATTTTTAGCTCATCGAACCATAATTCACGAACATGATTCGACAGGTTCGGAATGTATTTATCAAAGTACAACCATTCTGTTGGTGTTAATGAAATTTTGTTCTTTTTTACGTCTATAATCTGTACATAAAATTTACCAAAAATTTGTCTAACCTCAACTATTGCATATGAGCTCTCCCCATCTGCAATGTCTTTCAAGTGACACGTAATTTTTGTCCCCTTGTCCAGTGCAAGCTGTATGTAATCACGGTTCTGCACCAGTAATTTCCATAAATGATATGATAAAGTCACCCGTTTATGGGACGATGTAAAAACGATACCCGTATTTAAGTTTTGCTCATCATGAACAACGCCTACCGTTACGTGTTTATCAAATTTTTTGTTTAGCGTATATGTAAGAGGTAAAAATATGAAAAACATACCTTTTGGTGATGGTGGTAGGAGTAATTCTTTATCCTCTGCATCTTCTGAAGTTGTAATCCGTGATCCCATCCTGCTTGGTTATAACTGAAGTATTTTCTATAAGGTAGCGTAATTTATAACTTGTCATTACATAAGTTTGCGTACTGTTCCCGTCAATGGTCTGTATTCTACTATGGCGTCATACACAATCAAACAGTAAGCAGCGGTTTCAGCGGGAACCGTTTTTTTCCGTTTCAATCTCCAACCTTAAGTCTACAGCACCCGTTTTAATGGTTTCATTCTGTTTAGAACAATCGATAACATATACTGCACCGTTTTTTTTAAAATCAGACAGACTTAGAAAGGGACCTGTACTCATGTCACACAAGTAAGAAGATTTGAACCGTGAATACACTTCGAAAAAGAGATTCATGTCACCGTGAAAATTATCGTATGGGAAATATTGATCATTTAAAAAGAGTTTTATGTTACGAACCGAGACTGATTTATCATCGCTTGTAAAATGAGTTGGATTAGCGTTTGGATTGCTTTTTATTTTTGTATGGAACGCAACAATAACGTACCTAGCTGTTTCCATATGTGAAGAAGTCTTCACCGACCACAGATGTTGCGTGGTCTGTGGGAACGCGGGGTATTCATGGAGTTCCCATCTCCTAAAGGGCATCTGAACAGGTTTGTCAGATTCAACAAGTTTTAACAAGTTCAAACGTGTAACATCATTGACACGAATGTAAGGAATTTTCCAATGAAGTTTTGTCAAGGTCAATAGAAAACTTGTTTTTCCATCAGGTAATAGGACAGCATCATTATCATTGGGAGCTCGTAAGAGTACCAGTTCTTGTTTGACAGGTAATGTAATTTTCGTATAATCATCAAAGACAGGTAAGAGAAATTTTAACGGATAACAGAATGTAAACTTACCGGTTGTTGCATTTACTTCGATTGAACCTTTCGATTGATTCCACCCAGCGTTATCTAACGAGTTATCATTTACATTTAACGTTAGATAATTTTTAATGGTAGAAGTGATTCCCGGGTTTTTGATTCGGTCCACCTCTATTCCATTTATTTCGAATCGTACCTCATCAAAAAGAAAGGCCACGGCGTTGTTCACTAGTTTATAGTTTGCTCCCACCGTGTTGGCTTTTTCCAATAACGTACCTTCCACGTAGAGATAACTCTCACTGGGCAATGTAAACACATCTTGTTGATGTATTGGTATTCTTATCTCATCATTATTTTGGTAGGTGGTCGATGCATAAGGAGTGTGGGTATGATACTCCCAGCTAGTAATTAAATCATTAAAAACAGCTTTTCCTTCAACATTCAATACATCCATTGTCACTTAAACACGGAAGCCTAAAGATTTTAAAAAATGTGAGTTATGTGGTTTTAACCGGTTCACGGGTTGTTTTCGACTGACATAAGATCTCATGTGTTTATTATACTTATATGTTTTACGTGGAAAAATTACTAGTCCCATTTCTAGAACGTTGTAAATGTAAACGCAACGAGATTACTTCGTTAGCAAAGTTTATGAGATTTCCGTCTTGGTCCTCCAGGCGGATAACAATAGACTGCAACCTTTTAACATTTACCGGCATATATATTACATTAGTAGGTGTTTCTAACAATTTATAACCGGGGTCAACGGCCAACGGAAATTCGTGTAAAATATGCGTTTCTTTGCCGTTATCATACGAACCTTGCACAATATTGCATAACACTCTAATAATATTAACTTTTATAATGTTTACTTCATTATCAGATACATGCCATTTATCTGGCTCAAGCACCCGTTCTGTAAACCCTAACATTGAGGAAAAATTGTTTGGGTGAGTGAAATCTATGGGACGTGAACAGAATATTTCTGTATGTAAAGTATTATTGTTAGCTTTTAAATGAAATTTCAAAGGGATGTTAGATCGCGTACATGTCTCTTTTATGTACGATTCTAAATCTTCCAACTCGTACGCACCCTGGGGTATGACAATCGTCACACCTGCGTTGTTTTTATCTTTATCCAATATTTGCTGTTCTGCTTCCGAATAGACTTTGGTTGCTCGACCACTGAATAGATCTGGCGGCTCGTTGGACACTTTCACTGTACCCTCTGCGTCGGGTAGTTGATGGGAAGAGGCGTTTACACTACCAAAAAAAAAAGTGTCGTTGACGTCCGTTTCCACATTGGGAATCGTATTGTAAGTGGATAGATTGACTAGTCCAATCTCCCAGTTATAGTCATTGCCGAGCTCAATGGGTGGAAACACATCACATTGTAGAATTGAGCCTCGTCCAGATATTGAAAACATTATGCGTGTAAAAATTTCAAACACAAATGGCCACAGTTCACCTTCTTTTGCTCCTTTTTATAGTTAAATTGTATAGTGATATTATGACCGTCCACACCTGTTTTCCAATATTGTACCAACTCTGGTGGAGGTCGTAAGTTACCATAACTGTCATAATATACAACTTTGGCGCCAAATTTTTTGTAGCACACCCAATGCGTGCCATGTCCACTGTCTTGATCCAAGTTTACTATACCGCTTTCATTTTTACGGACCCGTGACGGTAGTCTGTTTAACATGAAAACACCTCGAAAATGTGGAACATGGCTGCCATATTTAAATAGTTCATGTCCGTTTAACGCGCGCGGTGGCAACGGGTGGAAGTTTTTTTTTTACGTATCTGCAATCCACGACCTTTGTAGTTTTTCAAGTATACACCGCGTCCTTTGTAATTTTTCAAATACAGTCCTTGACCGGACGCTGTACGGGTATTTCGACTCCGTTTGCGTACACCGCGACGTGTCATCTTACGACGATGTCGTCGTAAGCTGCCTCCAAATTTAGTTTTCAGCTTCATAAGGTTTGTTACTGTCCACGCAGCCGCTTTCTCTGCTACACTTGCGTCACCTGCTTTAGCTCGTTTCCACGCTTGCTCTATCAACACTTTATCAGCCTCTGCCCGATTCGAATTGTCACTATACTTTGAGTAAGCGATATCGTGTTCTTTACACGCTGAATCCAATTTATTTATCCCTTGATCGCCTCGTCTCAACCGCTCCTGTAATTTAGTACCGGGTCCACAGTACTGGTAACCAGGAATATGTAGTTCTACCGGTAATAAGTCGATGGTACGATTCAATATCTTACCACCGATCTCGCTGATTGCGTCAAGCAGTCCTGCTCCCTTCTGACGTTTTACAAACATTCTCACACATATTTATAGTTTTTATTCGTCCTTATATATCTTTTTTACATCTATATTGAGGAAAAAAATGATGTAATCATCATATTATTTTAATCTCAAATGTCATCCATGTTAAGAGTATATGAAGTCCCACTAGTGGGCTGTTCAGTTTTCATATTGCTGCCACTGTTTAGTCTATCGTTTAAATAAGATAATATTACTGCATCGTTTCCAATCGATGGTGCGCCTACGTTTGTAAGTCTCTTTGATTTCATATCGTAATCACCGTTTTGGTCCAAGGCGAAACCTATACCTGAGGGTCCCTGTACACCGGGAGGGCCTCGTTCCCCTGGCCTTCCCTGTTCACCATTTTTCCCTGGAAGACCTTTAGGACCAGTCTTTCCGTCTTTACCAGCGGGACCAGGCCGGCCTTGGCTTCCAGGGGGGCCTTTATCACCTTTAGGTCCTTGAGGGCCTATTACAGGTTGAAATTCTGGTCCCATCTTGTAATGTTGATGTCGATGTATAATTTTTATCAGCGTGTCCAAAAAATCGTTCGCTATTTGATCTATTTTCGGGTCGTCCACCACTTCTCCGGCCGTCAATGGAAGCGCCTCCGGTCCATGTATACTTCTGATTTTACGCCGTTGCGATCTCTCTACAACGTCCAAAAAGTTTGTTAAGGCTTGCGTAACGTAATCTCTGTTTACGGCGTCTGTCGGTCCTATTGGATGTGGAACGTTAATAATGCGTTTTCCTTGCATGTCATATGCATCTAGTTTTGAATTAAATTTTATACCTTCACCAGGTGCACCTCTCGGTCCCGGCCTACCAGGTTCGCCTTTAGCCCCGGGTTCTCCCCTTTCACCTTTCTCACCCCTTTCACCCCTCTCTGGAAATCCTGGAACCGAAAAAGTTTCACTAAACTCTTGCAGTCGGTCTTTTAACGACTGAGTGAGCTTTTTAAATTCGTTCACATCACCTGAAGCGGTTCTTTCACCACGTTGTTGTTTTTGCAAATAAATCGCCATTTGCACAGATGTTTCAAACACTTCGTTACAAATGTCCCTGACTTGATTAACATTAACCGCGTCTGTTTTACCCGTCCCAGTCGCCACATTGATGAGTCTGCACTTTCTCACGTCTGCTATTTTATTTTCTTCATTAATCAAGATCGCCTTTTCTAGAGCCGTCTGTTTAGCATATTTCCAGTTTAGAAAGCCTAGTGTTACAGCATCATCGTCGTCGTCAGGTAAGCCTATATTTTTTATCACGTATTTATGCATGTCTATTTGTTTCGCCTGCGAGTCAACATCTAAAGCAGTATGTTCTTTATAATATTTCAAGGTGACTGCGTCTTGATCATCAACTGGTGCAGCTATCTGCGTCAAACGTCTATTGTTGAACACTGGATTTCCCTCAACATCTGTTGCGACTGCACCTGTTGTGGCCGCGGTTGTTGTATCAAGACTTGCTGTTACTGCAGCTGTTGCTGCTGATGCAACATCTAGTGTCGATCGCATGTCTGCCTTAGTGGCATAGTTTTTTGAAAGGTACTGCACAGACACTACATCGTTGTTTTCAAGAGGTTCTCCAACATTTTTTACTCTCATGAAGTTTGCGTTGTAAACTTGATCGTCGAGTTGTAGATCTGTTGTTAGACAGGCTCGTTTCATGGCACGCAAATTGATAGCGTCACTATCTGATTCAGGATCTGCTACGTTTATAATTTTTCTTTTTTTCATATCGACGGTGGATGTCAAGTTTGGATCGAGTGTGATACAATCCATTTTACGTACGGCGTCCGTATTAGATATTGGAAAATTTAAATTTGATAATCGTTTTCCCGCCGCGTCTAAGTCCCCATCTTTAGTCAGTTTTAAAGCAAACCCCCCGGGCTGGCTTAGAATATGATGATATCGATCACCCCCACCGCTTCCGCCATCCCGCCATCTATTCGAGTGACCAAACTTGTCGATACTCATTTTTTTTTTAATAGTGTCGATTTCGTTTCAACGCACCGCCTTTTATAACACCGCTTTCTCGTAGCTCCTCTATAATAGATTGGATTTCATTTGTATGTCCAAAATTTCCCGCCCTTTCGGAGGCTAACAACAACCGCAACCGGTCACACAATTCGTTTACATCATCCCAATGCACATACTGAACACGATCACTTGTCATGACCATCCCACTTCCTTCAGCAGGAACAAGAGGTGTGGTTTTGTTAAAAAGCGGTTTGATTATATGCATATATTTGTAACCACGATTAGAGTTTATTTGTCGCTTCGGGTCGTAACCTTGACGATAGGCGTTTGTTTGCAATAATATTTTGCGATATATGTCAAGGTCATCAGTTGTATACGAGGCGCTTGGTTCCCTCTCAAAGATGAGTGAGTGCAGACCAGCCGTAAGCTCATAATTTTCTTTGCCTATTATCAATTTCATATGACCGAAATTGACTTGTTTATCACCAATCATCAACTTGTCGTCTTTCAAGTATACACCGTAAACATGATCCATCGTATTATTCTTGTCTGTGATGAGCAGGTGAAGATAATGTTTTGTAGGGTTTTCATCGCTCAAAGAATCGATCAGTAACGATTGGTTCGTCCTTGATTTATTTTTATGTGAAGTAGGTGTACTGGTTTGGTGCGGATTAAACCGTTTGAATGGGAACTCGGTGTCATCCCAGGGCTGTTTCCCCTCCTCACTATCCACCACCTCTTCTTTTTTTGGATGCATGTTGTCAGATTTCTTGATAAACTCTTTCAACGGGTCAACAATCGGTTTCAATCGTTTCTCCAAAAGCTCATCCGATTCAATCACGCCTGTAGTAAACGATCTATGTTTACGTTTAATATTGTCCCTTAAGCGTTGCATTTGTAACGCGATCGACATCTGTTTCTTATCCATTTTACAAAAAAAAAACCCGAAAAGCCAATAGATCGCTTCTATTTATACCCGAATAAACTTATCAAAACCTACGCGAAACCGTCCTTCATTGATGTCACTGTCTTTGTCAACTACGAGAAAATTGCCACCATCATTTTTCCACGCCATTTTGCAGATTTCTTTAAATTTATTAAACGATAGGTCTGAGTTTACATGATCCGAATGAATATGTTGTAAATTTAAATCGTCTTGTTTAAATACAACAATCAAATTGGTATTGTCTCTGATCAAATGTTTGGGGATCCTGCTATATGATTGACCTAAATAAAATGTATCCAAATGGTTGTGACGTCCCATTGTAAAATAGTTTCGTATATTATCATGTTTTTCACACGCAATGTCATCAAATATCATCAGAGAATTAGGTCTGGCTTTACTCGGATGGCAAACACTTTCGTTTTCATTAAATGTGAAATAACCAACTTTTGGAATACCCTTCATTACCTGTGATAAAAACTGATATTTTGGTTGGTTTAACGATTTAGAAAACAGGTATATATTTTTGAACTTCACTCCGTTTTCAGCAAAGATGAGATTGAAGAGTAGGTTCGTCTTTCCACAATTTGAGGGTCCACATATTATACATCTAATCGTATTGGGAAGGAGTTTACTATGTCGGTTTTTTTGTTTAGATTTCATAGGCTCGGTGTACTTATCAAAATTAATCAAATCTAGTTTTTCTTTTTGTGGAATGCACTCCATTTTGAGTCGGGAATGGAACAAAGCGTTCGTATCTAAGTACGTGCAATATATAACCTTTTAGTGGTCTTGTATGACAATGAAAGTGAAAACACGCATTTATAAAATATCACCTTTTTTTACCCACGAGTCGTGTGATGTATCGTATCCTAACCATCTGACTAATATCATGTTACCTTTACGTCGTAACACCTTTTCCACCAAGAATACATCGTCGTATTTCGTTTTCATCAACTCGTAACCATAGAAGCCACCTTTTAGTATTTCTCCCCTACTGTCGGCGAGAAGGTACGTTATGGGTAAAGTCGGTTGTATTTTGTATACGGTGAACACCTCATTAGTCCAGTTAGGTAAGTATCCCTTAGTAAAAACCATCTTATGTTTACTAATGCGTACTTTATCACCGACTTTAAATTCCTTTCTTATCTTACCCACCCATCGTTTAGGTACAATGTTCAACCGATCCATGACTTGTTTTTCATTATGAAGGTTAACTTGATTCGGTTTCATTCCGATAGATCTGTGAAAAGTGTTGTTGTATTTGACAATAATTCCGGGTAATATTTTCAACCAGTTATAAGTTCCCTGCTTGGTGAACACACGCCACATTTGTGTTTTTAATGTTCTATTGAACCGTTCAACTATGGCAGCCTTCTTCTCAGAAAACGTAGCGTAATGATTGATTCCGAATTGTTTTATTAGATTTTGTACATGAACATTGAAAAATTCTTTACCGTCATCCGTTTGTAAATTACGCATCGGGTGAGATTTTAAAAACGGTCTTAATGCGTTTGCTACCATTACACCCGTTTTTCTTTTTATCGGAATTGCGTCTGCGACTTTGGTAAAACAATTAATAATGGTTAGAATGTAATTGAAATTTTTATTTAATTTTGCATATTTACCCATTTCCACAAGATCGGCCTGGTACAGATCGTGTCTACCTTTTAACGTTATTGTTCTCCTAGGAAAATTTTTACGCGCCTGCTTATGCAGTTCGTTTGCAATACCAGAACGAATGTCAGTCATGTTTCTAAAAAAGTATGATGAGATTCTTTTTTTATATATAGTCTGTATTTGGGTTAATTTTTAGACAGTCTCAAATCGTTTGTATCGTTTTTAACGAGACACAACCCGGATGTAGCCAAAACGGCCACTTCAGTCTCTGTAAACCGGTTATAATAGACAGCTGGTAAATAAACACCGAACGCTACAGTATCAATAGGGGTGGACAACGTTAAATATAAAGTAGGACCATATCGCGTGACTAATTTTTCCATAGTCTCAATGCGGTACGGCATGGAGGGTAAAAGTTCTTGCACCTTTTTAATGGTGGGATAGGAAGTTTCTGCAATCGTGTTGAAACGTTGCATTAAAATGTCAGTCCTTAACTGCGTCATAATGTAAAATGAAGTGAGCTGATTCGATAGAAAACTACGCTTTTTATACCCTTATGGTCAAGGTCAACTGACTGTTGCGTAACAGTTAGTCGTGTCGCGAGGAAGGTCCCGCTACGTCAAGATCAGTGCGAACACGTTTTGCAGGCGGGCATGAATGGAGTTCGTCGAGCGAATAATGACCGTAAGGTAGTGTATCTAGTCCGTCCTCCAATACGTATCGTTTGTCATCAAACGGTGAGAGAGAGAGCTTGTTGACGTCTATAGTAAAAATTTCATGTAATCTGCTTCGAATGGAAGAACTTTTTGTGTAAGTCAGTTTCCTGCGTAATAAACAGTCCAAGTATGACTGATGTATTAAGTCTTTTTTGATACAGACCCGGTTGACACCTTTTGCGACGCGCTTTTCACCATCTTGTGTAACAAAACTGTACATCTTGGCACGGAGCCCGACAAACTGTTTGATTGGTACTCCATGCGTTTCATCAGCAAAAGTACCAACTTTCTTCTTGTTAATTGTGCTGTAACAATCGTGAGATGGTGGAAAGTTGGAGGTATCAAAGAGACTCAAATGATCTTTCATGTCGTCGTAAACGTTTGTTGATTGCACCTCATACATTAAAGAATCAGTATCAGTCATGAGAAGGCGAATATTGTCACCGTACCTAGCCTTTGCGTAATTGTAATGAAAGTTGAACATTATATATTTGCTTAGGTCAAGAATAGTAAACCCTATGTAGATTGGACGGTTCAGCGTAACTTGTGCTTTGTTTAGGGCAATACCCACAACTTCTGGATTGTAGGTGAACCACCGTTTCATGCGGGGTTGGGTGATCCATTTATCAAGTTTTTTTGAATTATTTACAAGTTTGAAATCAGTATGTTTGCGAACGTTTTCCAGGGATTTACCATACACCGCATTGTTTAGAAGCTTGAAGAAACGGGACTCAAAGTCATTACTGGCATTTTTTCGAAGGTTCGCGTTGAATTCAATGTATGGAGAAAGCCAATCAGACTGTTTGAATTGGATCACGCGGTGGACTTTCTTTAAACGCAGACCTAGTGAAAGATAGAGCTGTAGTGTACGATAATGGACCACATACTTTTCTTTGTCATACAATGTGGTAAGAAGTTTGGGTTGCTTGCTAAGCTGCTTTGAATGTTTTTTAAGGTAGGGGGAGAGTTTCGGTGGTACTCTGTTCTCCGGAGCCAACGGGTAATCACGGTGATGATCGTGTAGTTGTTTAGGATATTCTAGATCAACCTCTAAAATATAACCTGTGGGTGAATCCGAGGGGATTGTGGTCCAGTCAAATTTGGGAATTTCTTCTTGATCCACCCACTTGAAATCACCGCTGGGGAGTGGTTGTGACATTGCATGACCGTAGAGATTTACGCAATCGAGGTACTGGATCCATGTAGTAGGAGCATCTGCATTGTATTGTTCGGGGAAAGAACTGTTGTTGGCTGTTGCAAACCTTTTTGGAATTTGAGCCACTCCCCCACGAACGCCTCTTTCGATGAACTGATGCATATCTATGTCAGTTAAAAGTTCCAGAGAAACGTTGGTCATTTTCAACATGGCTGACCATGACATGTTGGGAGCAGAGTAGAAATGGCAAGGGTCTAAGTTGTAATGCTGCATTGAAAGGGTCCGGAAGTTTTCAAAAACGTCTGCAAGAAGAATAGTGTCACATTCCAGATACAGGTCATGATACTCACCCATATTCTGTATGTTACAAGAGTTCCAAACATTATGTGCATGGTGGTAATCAGCATCGTTAATAGATGAACGTGTAAGAGAGCTGAAGAATGCATCTTGAGGGGGTAATTGAGTTTCATGGAAGCGATTTACACCATTCATGTACTCGTAACAATAAACACCTTTTCGAAGCAGTAAGTCACGTTTGTTGGTGTCTTGGTAATGGGTTGATAAACGTTTAAATGTGGTTGATGCATCAACACAATGGTTTTTTAAATTTTCCACGAGTGTGTCGAGTGAGTCGTCTAGGAACTGGTAAGAGTCTAGGAACCGTAAATTGTTCACTTGGAGAGACATGAATTTTTCAGATGAGTTGGCAATGCATGACAACTTTACATCTTTGAATTTACCTAATGCATGAACAATATGATGACTGTCGTAGCCGCGAAGATTGTGAAAAAAAACTGGGATGTGATTGACGTAGGGGGCCTTGAAATTACATGAATTGTGAGCGGCTCCAAGAAACCTACCTGTAGTGTGTGAGTGATGTCTGACCTTGTAATCAGAGGGTGATGAAAATGGTTCACTACATAGCATACAGAGTGCGCTAGTGTCATATTTTCTGTAATCGTCAGGTGTCATGTTTAAAGGAATGCAATTTTTTAACTTGTAATCAAGTTCTTTGCCAACATTGATTAACTGTTCCAACATTTTTTCAACAACGTTATCATTATCGTTTTGAGCTCTGTATGTGACGGGTCCACGGAATATATTACCGTCTTCATCAACAATTAGGTAAGAGTAGCCGCTTGCAATATGTTTATGAGTGGGATGATTGAAGGCTACTGAGCGACCGTTTTCGTCTACTTGACGTGGGTGTGAGGTATGTAGAGGCGTGATGAATGATTCCAGGTCAGCGTATATAGTGAAAGGGACTTTAAGAGTTTTACGAAACTCTCTAAATTTCATTACAGATTTAACAGGGTCAGTGGGATCAGGCATTATTGTGCGTTGTAACCCAAACTCTTGACAGGTTAACATGTGTTTGTCGCGGTTTGTTTTGGCGTAAAATCTATGATAACAAAAGTTACAGTAATAAACTGTTTGATGACAATTTGTTTGAGATCGATTTAATAAGCGTGAAAGACCGTTGTATTGATGACCGGTACGGATGTCTATTTTTGTGTTTATTAGGCAGTAGTGATATAAGTCACGTGTTGGACCGGGTAAGAGAAGTAAGTGTATTACATGTTGGCGGTTTCTGTATTTTGTCACGTAAACTGGATAAAATATGTCAGTGTCAGATTCATAACTGAGAACGTTAACTGAAATATTGGGATTTATGAGTTCGAATTTAGGTATGTCTATTAGTTTAACCGGAAAACTGATACCGTCAAGGTTTAGATAATTTAAATATCTTTTGTACCAACCTACTTTTTTGAGACGGTTTGGTTGTTGGTAAATATACTCTAGAATTGACCAAACAAAACACATGCTATCATTGTCATTTTTAATGTTTATAACAGCTTGGCGGTCTAGAATCTTTTTTGGGGTTGGTAAATAAGATCCGGCTCCGTAGAGTGGACAATATTGTACAATGTGTATGTCGCACATTACAACTCTCTTTACTCTCCAGCCACTGCCTCTAGATGTATAAGACTCAATACTACAATGAATTTTTTGAATCGCATCTTCGTATTGTTGGTCCATTTCAGGGATGTTGACTTCAACATTAATTAACTGTCTAGTCTTACCGTGAAAAACAGCCGTCTGAACAATAGTTGTTGGTTCCGCTCCCTCCTCATGGTAAACAACTTTCTCCATTTCAACGTGCACCGCAATATACCACTTAATGTTATTTGCTAATTGAACGCCATAGTAGACCAGATCATCTATAACGCTCGGTTTCATATCAGCGAAGAAAACCAATAGATCACAGACATCTTGATCAATGAAGGTGTACCGCAAAGAAATGACTCGACCTTCAAGAGCGAGAAGAACTTCGGCATTGGGAATAAACATTGTTACTTGAATACACAAGAAATGATTCTTTAGAGATGTGTTTCTTTTATTTATACGTTTTTTTTTATACTTATTGTATAGTTGAGTGTAGTCATTCGATTCAACTATTACTACAACAATACTAGTACGCCTTGACATTTAAAAAACAGGATAAACTTGTATTATGTATAAGTAATACAAGTTCACCTTAACATTTAAGAAACAGGTTAAACTTGAATTATGTATAAGTAATACAAGTTCACCTTGACATTTAAGAAACAGGTTTAACTTGACTACTACATTGAGAAGTGGAGGGGGTAAAAAAATTGTTATACAACCACACCATATTTTAGAACGTTGCAGTGAGTCTGATTGTCATTTCACTTCGGGCTACAGAACAGAGAGGTCCGAGTAATTAATGACTTGTTTTTTGTGAAATGACATTGATTTATGTATACTGATGGTTCTAAACAAACGAACTTGTGTTTAGGCCACTATAGGCTTTATTTATGAATAGTAATGAGTTTGGCTGCCTTCAGGTAACAGACTTATCTACCTTGCATAGGCCACAATTATGCTAATGAGTTTGGCTGCATTCAGGTAATGGCCTAAACATTCGAACATGTTTAGGCCATTATAGGCTTCTTTTATGAATAGTAATGAGATTGGCTGCTTTGAGGCCTGAGAATACCTACTCAGTTGGTAGCTGGTAGTTGGTAGTTGGTTAAGTTACCAACTACAGTTGGTAACTTGGATTTGCGTGAAAGAAGTCTGTACAACTGTTTGAACCTGTCGTGGAGTGCCTTTCTCGTTTTACCCACGTGTACATTCCACGTGAGCCTCTTATCTAGTTATAAACCTAGATATAATAAAGAAGAAACGTCTTTTTGTTCGTTTGTTTGTTTGTATGAGGTAATCTCAGAAACTACTGAACTGATTTTAAAAACTCTTTCATTGTTGCATAGTTTTAGAGCTTCCTGATCAATTTAGGCTAAACTGTGACGATGTCGCATGTTTTATTTTATCGGGTGCCTAGCACTTTTATTTTTCAAAGTCCTCTGGATGGTGTATTTTTTGGGCTAGAAGCACGATTCAACTTTTATATTTCATAGCAAAAAGTGAAGAATAATATTCGATTCCAAAATATTAAATATTCGCAAATATTCAAAATTTTGTACGGTTTTCATATATTTGTTTTCATTCGACAGGTAGCGAATGAGTCATATATTTCCAATTACTCTGCGTGCCGCACCCACGAATTACTGTCTCGTATCTCAGCCATATATCAACTGTTTCTTTCTTTTCCATTGGTATTCTTCTATGCATTCTATTCAATTCTGTTAAATCGCAGGAACAAACATTTAAAACGGTGGTTATCGATTTGAGACAAGAGTGCTTCCTTCACTCATGGACAACTTTATGTCGGACTTTCTAGAGCTGGAAGTGCAGAAAAACAATTTATTTTGCCGCCACAGGGTAACAAAACCACAATTATTTTATATAGAGAGATTTTAAAATAATTTAATGAGGCCTACATTAGCTGCTGTGAAGCGAAGCGAGCGGGGGTTGCTACTTTAGATACAAACCTAGATAACGGATAGATTCAGAAGTGTGAAGTTGAGTGACATAAAGATACAAAGGAGAACAGATACGTTTACGCAGGGTAAATATAACGTGATGCGTTTTTGTATTACATTTTAACCCTGAAATAATTTTGACTAGGTCAAGTGTAAGTTGTTTAAACATTTCACCTTTAGTTGTATTCGAAAGTGTATGAGACAAGTAAGATTCGTAAAATCTTTTTTTATAAATTAACTTGATTTTACAAAAGAGAAGACATGGTACATAAATTAAATAATGTTATTTTTTATAGCAAGATGGTAGTTTCCTTTTTGTCGGTGTTACCAACATAAACAAACAAATAAAACGAAGATTGTAATGATTTAATTTAAGTACGTTATCCAGTGTTACCAACCCAACGTAGAACGACTTTGAGTATGTTATTATTATACAGGCAGATACGGCTATTTCAGCGTACTTAGTAAACGACAGTAGCACTAACGGGGTGTTGTGGGCAGTAAACTGTAACAGAAAATGTTAAGGAACCATAGAACGTAATGCGGAAGATAATTACGTGAGTATAGCCGTTCTTTTTTTTTTTACTTACCCTCCTTGTTTCATCTTCTTATTTATTATATAACCAAGTTCTTCTTTTTCTTTTCCATCTCTTACTACCCTTATTTTTATTTTATTTTCTATTTCTCTCACTCCCTTCAAAGTATTTCTCAAGTAATTTTTACTATACTGTATATATATATATATATATATATATATATATATATATATATATGCGGAAAACGGAAATGTTTTATGCCCCCCCATCTTATCACAACCAACTTCCATTTGTGGTAAGTGGATTGAGGCTTACTACCCCTACGTTCACATCTACAGTATTTTTACCCGATCTTTCCATCTCTGTTACTCTCACGAGTCTCCTTACTATTTTATTTTTCTTCCAAGCCCCACAGCCCCATATAGAAACATTCTTGGATTCATTTCCACCCTCTTTAGCCCTACCACATAACTTTGCTTTATTTTTATGGGTTTTCTTGGGTTTTTCTTAGTTATTTTTTTCTCCTTAACCTAATGGCGGCGAGGGTGGTTCGTTAATGAATATTACTGCGGTGAAATAATAAATATGATTTGTTTTATATATTTTTTATAATATCCATTAAAATATAGGGTGGTCATTAGTTAATGAACCCATTTTATGGGTGAATGAATTGATAGCATTGTCCTGGGCATCTCATTTGAGTTGTTTCTGGTGAGGGAACAAATATATTACAGTCAACACCTTTTACAATCACTCTTTATGACGCTACAATAATGTTCTTCTTCTGTTTATCAAGGATTAGGCATATCTGGCTCTTCAGAACCTTTCAAATTGGCCCATTTCTTTCTCGGGCGTCCTCCTTCTCTCTTTCCCTCCGGGTAATACCCTAGTGTTTCCAGCTTTTCGGCTAATAACCTACAAAACAACACAACAAATATCTGACCGAAAAATTAAAACGTCATCGCAATTTGAGCCACGAAAACATTTTCTCGAAAATCAGCTGTTAAACAGATGACTTGTAGTAACGACTTTACCACTAGATTGTTCCGATAAATACCTATAGTACATTTGTTTTAGGAAGAAGCTTGTAAGGGGAGAGCGAGTAGGTAGAGTAGGGATAGTTTCAAGGGGCAAGTGTTGTCTCCTTCTCACTTAATGATCATTCCCTCTCTTTCTAACTGTATACTACTGTTACAACTACGAGGTGCTTCCCCCACCACTAAACAGAACAGCTCAGCGGCACAGAGCGTTGAAGGGAGAGCTTCTAGCTAGAACAAACGACCCATAGTACAGTGGAAACAGAAGTAACTTATGATTTATTAAGGGGAGACTATACTTTGTATCCCACCAATGTTAAATTTGCTATTTTACTTTCTCTTGCCTATATGAATATATAGGAAGGAACGTATTGTTTTCATGTCGATTTTTCGAAATCGAGTTTTCACCGGATCTATACGTTTTCAGACCCCCTGAACCCAAAAAACATGTTTTTAGCGATTGGTCTGTGTGTGTGTGTGTGTGTGTGTGTGTGTGTCTGTGTGTGAACAGAATATCTCAAGAACGGAACGTCGTACGAACTTGAAACTTGAAACTTAAGTTTAATACCACTACCGGACTCGACACGAACATTTTCATCAAAATCGGTCAACCGGAAGTGGTAGTTTATTCGTGTAATTTTTCACTTTTTTGCGATTTTCTCAAAAACTGGTCCTACGATGTTTTGTAAAATCGCCTGGTTTACTCAATTTTTTATTCTCTACAAGATAGGGTAGGCGTCATGTTTGCTGAAATTCTGGGTGAGGCTGTTTTCACGTAAAAACGTTGTTTTTTTAAGATTACAGCTTTAATATGCATTTTAGCGCAAAACTTTATATAATAAAAGTTGTAGAGAATTAAACATTCTACAACTTTTATTTCAAACAATTTTTCGTATAACGCTTATTTTAGCGGTAATTTGCGATTTTCTGTTTTTTTTCTCACGAAAATGTGTGAAAAATCTATTTTTTTAAGATTTCGGCCTTAGTATGCATTTTACGACAAAAGTGTATATAATTTAATTTATTGAAAATTAAAAGATCTACAACTTTTATTTAAAGCATTTTTCTCTACAAAGCCTAGTTTAGAGAGAAAGAGTGATTTTCCGTATTTCTAAACCAAACTGAGGTTGATTTTCATTTTGCATCATTCACTCATGATTAAAATAAGGTTATGTTTTTGAGGTTAGTTTTTTGTTTATTTCTAATATTTTATTACTAATGTTAAATTATATTGTAAATTATTTGCATTGGCAAGAGAAAGTTGTGTGAGTGTTTCACACCAGATTTTTAGGTACATTTTTCATATGATTGGTAAAAGATTGGAAAATTAACTTTACATACCATAGGTGTCGGGTTTCTTCTTGAGCTACTGACATGTTTTCAATTTAATCTTTGGACCATACCATTTTTTTTTAAATTACGAATAGCATAAAATTTTTACTAATTGTTTACTACGTTTTTTTGCGTATTACTAATTTTTGGAGCACCTGAGGAAGTCATAAAAATGTCGGTATATGTGGATATACAAGGTAATTAACTGGTAAAAATTTCAGCCTGGCACGTTTATTGGTTTCTGAGAAAAATGAACCTAGTGTTAAAAATCTAAATTTAATGGAAAACGCAAGAAACAAGAAGGCACAAAAATCATAAACAAAATATCGTGGAGTTACTGCAAAAAGTTGGTAACGACAAATTGAAAATTGAGTTATTTATTTAAAAAATATTAGATATTTTAAGTATTTCGATAGTTTGTGTCAATTTTAACATCTGTAGAATAATAACCACATAAATTAAAATTGGATTTTTTTAAAAATAAGAACCATAACTTACTGTTGGAAATTATCAAAATTTTAAACTTGTTAGTCTCCAAAAGTGAAAAATGTTAGTAACCAACTTTTTGCAGTAACCCCACGATATTTACACAAGCAAGTAAATTTCCCACTAACAGTTGTTTAGAAAGCTGAACCAACAGCTGAGAATACCGAAAACAGTGATGCAGATATTTTAAAAACTAAAATTCTGTTTGCACTAAAACGAGCAGTATAAAATAAAATTATGTTAAATATTCGTACTCGGTAACATGATAATTTTTCTGCGTAAACTTGACAAAAACCTAATTTTTTCATAAAAAAATTATTTTTTTGATGTAATCAATGTTTTTTCTGGTCGATCTAGGCCTAAACTATTGAAAAACATAAAAAACCAAAAAATTGAAATTTTGAGTTACCATCGTGCCATCTCCCCTTAAGTTATAATTAATTTTCATAAAATTTGTTATTATTACGTCTTGATTTTAAATGCAGATTTGAAATTAATAATTTCTATTTATGTTTTTTTGCAGGTGAGTTTACAATTGTTTTTCTCTCAAATTATACTTCTTTATATGTAAGTATTCAGTAAAAACACAAATATTTAATATTTTGTAAGTAAAATAAGTTTTTTCATACTTTTTTTGTACACAGAACATAATTTATAATTTTTCCAGTTAATATTCTTACAAAAACATAAAAACTCTGGATTGAAACGTTTACCAAATCTCAATAAAAATGTAGACTTACGGAAAGTTAATGGCCTAACATTAAAGATTGAGAGAAGATAATTGTAGGCCTTGATGACAAAGGTCTCTGTTGGTACGCCGCCACAAGCTTACCGCCTCTCTCGGAACTATTGGCGGCTCCCTCTGTCGCTACTTCGGAAGCTTTGATACCCGGCAGCACGGTACCTAATCAAAGGGAGCGACGGTGATATACCTTTACTAGGATTTGAACCAAGAACCTTCATCTCCGAAAATCACCTGTTAAAAATAGCTGAATTTGGCGACGACTTTACCTCTAAACCAACCCGGTGGGTCATGTTTTTGGAGGTTAGTTTTTTGTTTATTTCTAATGTTATGTTATATTTTTAATTATTTGCATTGGTAAGAGAAAATTGTTTGTGTTTCGCTTGTTTTTTTTTTTTGAAAGAGGTGCCGGGAAACATTAATTTCAGTTTGATGTGTGCCCGTTTTATATTTTGTAAAGACTTAAATATTTATGCAAAATAATAAAATGATAAATTCCTAAAATATACGTTGCCTAACATTTAGTTCAGAATAGCTGCAGTTGATGTATTTTACATTATTTTTTTTAACCCCATAGGGTAAAGAATTGTGTGTGAAAAAAAGATGAAGAATGATATTTTGGGTGTAAGGTGCAGGGAAAAAAATAAAGTGGATGGTGTTGAACGGGTAGGAGGAGTCGAGATAGAGAAGAAAATGTGGATTTTAATGTTCTTTTTTTTGTCTATGCTTTCTGCTGCGCTACTTATACCTCTTTGCATCTAAAACACCACCTCGCCGTAGAATTGTTCTCCGTAGGGAGAATTGAGATCCCCCCCTACAACTTTTATTCCAGTAAAAGACATCAGTAGAAGCTGTGATAGATGACGCACTATACCGAAAAATCCACCACCTTTCGTTCGCGATAAACATTTGTCTTGTTTGGTTTTGGCTTTAGTGACGGGTTTAGCGTATGAAGGTTTTTATGTGTATGTGTGTGTGTAACTTTTTTTTTGTAGTTATGTTGTCTTTGAAAGGCTATACACACACGAGCAACATTTTTAGATATTGGCAAAATAATATCTTCTAATATATCATAACATGGTTTGTTTTTATTTTTCATATTGTAATAGTATACAGTATAAATATTTTGTGCATTGGCAATTTTGTACAAATATTATTATTCAGTCTACATTTGTCTGCATTGAAAACTAACTCACGCTGTGTGCAATTTATGATGTTTTTACTTTCTCCCGCCTATATAAATATATAGGAAGGAAATATTGTTTTCATGTCGATTTTAAGAAATCGAGTTTTCACCGGATCTACAAGTTTTCAGACCCCCTGAACCCCAAAAACTTGTTTTTAGCGATGAGTCTCTCTCTGTGTTTGTGTGTGTGTGCGCGCGCGCCCTTTAACATAATGTCTCAAGAACGGAACATTATACAAAATTGAAACTTAAATTAGGTACCACTAGAGGACCCGACACGAAAATTTCACCAAATCGGTCAACTGGTATTAGCAGTTTATTCGTGTCACTTTTCATTTTGTTGCGATTTTCACAAAAACGGCTCCTAAGATTTTTTTTTAAATCGCCTTATTTACTAAATATTTTATGCTCTACAAATAGGGTAGGCGCCATAGGGTAAGCGTCTGTTGAAGTTTTTGGGAAAGTTGTTTTTTCGTAAAAAATTGTTTTTTTTTTTAAATATTGCGGCTTTAATATGCATTTTAGCGCAAAAATGTAGCGTATGTAATAAAAGCTGCAGAGAATTTAAAATCCTACGTTTTTTATTTCAAACATTTTTCGTATAACACTAAGTTTAGCGGTAATTAGCGATTTTCGGTGCTGTTTCATTTATTTTAAGTTGCGTCAACTACATTAATATTGAAGTAAATATTACATTTTAAGTCTAAATCAAATTTGTTTTGATGTTTGTTATATATTTATTAGTTTTCTCGAAGGAAATCTGTAGTTCTGTTTTTTCTGCTTTGTCTTTTAACATGTTGATTTGTATTTAACCACTGATATAGAAATTAATTTTTATTTCAAATATTGATTCATTAAAGCAACTATATATTTTTAAGCCAAACTGGGGTTGATTTTCATTTTGCGTCATTCACTCATGATTAAAATAAGGTTTTGTTTTTTGAGGTTAGTTTTTTGTTTATTTCTAATGTTTTATTATACCCAAAACGGGCAGGTGGAGTGTTATTTTAATTGCACTCTATCTGTTTGGTCCAGGGCTAAAAAAAATAGTTCTGTTTCTTATCACATAGTCAGCCACTTATATGACTGAACTATTTAAGGACAGAAGAGGTAGAGGTGTAAAAGACACTAGTCAGAGTTATCTCCTCTGAGAGTAATGAATTTCACTAAACAGCCAGACCCTGTGGTGAATGAAGTGAAGGTGTCATTTGCAGGGTGGAAAGTGAGTGCTTTTCGGAGGGCCTGGCATGCTGATAAGCATACTCTTTCAATTCAGTGAGGAAGACAAATGTAAAACACCTTACTCCTCGTTTTTACTTAGTAAAACCTCTAGAGGTTCAAACCAGCCTTTCGGCTGTTGACCTAAACAATAACAACAATGTTTTATTACTAATGTTAGGTTTATTTCATGTAATAAATATTACATTTTAAGAGTAAATCAAATTTGTTATAATGTTTTTATGTATTTATTAGGTTTCTCGAAGTTAATCTGTAGTACTGCTTTTTCTGCTTGGTCTTTTAACATGTTGATTTGTACTTAACCACTGATATAGAAATTAATTTTTATTTTAAATATTGATCCAATAAAGCGGCTATTTCAATTACCCAAGTTATTCAAATCGGTGGAATTTACAATATATGCATTTTGTATTATCAACTTTCTCGATGACGTAATAGGACAATTGAGTATTATTATGTCTAGTCAGCGACAATAGGCAATCAGTGATTTGGTCAAATTGTATATACGTGCGTCAATTCTGAACCAGGGAAGCGTGAGAATGCAAATTTGGGGAATATTACTACACGTCCTCTTGTTGCTTCCCAACATCCCTCTTCTATCTCCTAGATGATGATAATAACAATACTGTTCTAACGTTCATTATCATTAATACTATTATACTGAATCCTCTGTCACTCTCGCACGCGCACACGCAACACGCAATACAATATTCCGTTCTGTATATCCGTATTTTTACTTTCTCTTGCCTATATGAATTAATATAAAGGAAAGTATTGTTTTCATGTCGATTTTTCGAAATCGAGTCCGGATCTACATGTTTCAGGCCCCCTGAAACCAAAAAACATGTTTTTAGCGATTGGTCTCTGTGTGTGAGTGAACAGAATATCTCAATAACGAAACATCGTACGAACTTGAAACTTGAAACTTAAGTTACATACCACTACCGGACCCGACACGAAAATTTTCATTTAAATTGGTTAACCAGAAGTAGTAGTTTATTCGTGTCATTTTTTACTTTTTTGCAAGTTTCTCAAAAACGGCTCCCACGATTTTTTTAAAAATCGCCTGATTTACTACATTTTTTATGCTCTACAAGATATGGTTGGCGCAATTTCTGCTGAAATTCTTGGTGAGGCTGTTTTCACGTAAAAAAATTGTTTTTTTTAAATTGCGGCTTTAATATGCATTTAAGCGCAAAAATAAAAGTTGTAGAGAATTTAAAATGCTACAATTTTTATTTAAATAATTTTTTTTGTATAACGCTTAGTTTAGCGGTAATTAGCGATTTTCTTTTTTTTCTCACGAAAACGTGTGCAAATCGATTTTTTAAAGATTTCGGCTTTACTATGCATTTTACGACAAAAGTGTATAATAAAATTTATAGGAAATAAAGAGATCTGTAACTTTTATTTAGAAAATTTTTCTGTACAGAGCCTAGGTTAGCGTGAAAGAGAAATTTTCCGTATTTTTAAGCAAAACAGGTTAATTTTTATTTTGCGTCTTTCATGATTTAAATTGGGTTAGGTTTTTTGGGGTTAGTTTTTGTTTATTTCTAATGTTTTATTACTAATATCAGGTTATATTGTTCATTATTTGCATTGGCAAGAGAACGTCGTGTGAGTGTTTCACACCAGATTTTGTTTGTATTTATCTTTTCTTTTCTTTTTCCTTTTTTATTTATTTTATTTGCTCTGTACTGAAATATTGTTTCGGCAATTGGGCTGTTGTAAACGATTCAATTCAAACAAATAAATAAATTAGTACTACAATGTAATTTTATGAAAAACGTAGTCTTCATTTACGCGGTTTTGAATTACACGTAGATTTTCGGAACAAATTAACAGCATAAATCGAGGGAGACCTGTAATTGGCTGACCATGTGATAAAAAACAGAATTAATTTTAGCTCTAGAACTAGTAGATCGAGTGCAAACAATTTAAAAATCCACCTGCTCGTTACGGGCAATTAACTTTAATGTGCATAACAGTCGGTCGTAAAAATCAAAAAAACAAATTGTTTATTTGACTTTTCAGATTCATATTTATGAGGATTTGACTTTTTTATTAGAATAAAATGTTGATTCTTTATGATTTACAACGAATGGCTTTTTCTAACTTGTACAAAACGGAAATTGCTCGTGTGTGTGAAGCCTGAGATTTAGTTGGAAGTAGATTTTATAAAATCAGGGTGTGAGAGAAAGAGATTGTTCACTGTGGAGAAAGCTACCGACCCTCGGTGCTTTTGTCATTCTGGCTAACTCTCAAATGCTCGTTAGGATGGATCTTTCTTCTCCTTCTTCCAGAGAAATGTCAAAGAGAGATTCAGTTCCAAGCTGTTATGAGATTGAGCAAAGGAGTGGGTTTAAGTTAGTCGGAACACAGTGACACATTCAACGTTACCCTATATGGAGTGGTACGAATGGTAATGGTTCGAAATACAATGGACCTTACTTCCTCGGCTATTCCACCATTACTTGAGGGTAGTTATTTTAAAATTATAATAATCCATCGTCTCCCTTTCTCTTTATTTCTCTCTATTCTCATCACATTCAATTTCTGTATCACCGCAAGCTAAATTTCTACCTTATGTTTGCCATCATCTTCTGCCAATTGGTGTTCTATGATAAACTCATTCATGATTACAGTCAGTCAAGAAACTAAGTTATATAAACTAAATAAATTTTATGTAATACGTTATTTATTTTTACTTTCTCTTGCCTATATGAATATATAGGAAGAAAAGTATTGTTTTATGTCGATTTTTCGGAATCAAGTTTTCACCGGATTGTAATGGTTCGAAATACAATGGACGTTACTTCCTTGGCTATTCCACCATTACTTGAGGGTAGTTATTTTAAAATTATAATAATCCATCGTCTCCCTCTCTCTCTTTATCTCTCTCCATTCTCATCACATTCAATTTCTGTATCACTGCAAGCTAAATTTCTACCTTATGTTTGCTGTCATCTTCTGCCAATTGGTGTTCTATGATAACTCATTCATGATTACATTCAGTCAAGAAACTAAGTTATATAAAATAAATAAATTTCATTTTCTCTTGCCTATATGAATATGTAGGAAGGAAAGTATTGTTTTATGTCGATTTTTCGGAATCAAGTTTTCACCGGATTGTAATGGTTCGAAATACAATGGACCTTACTTCCTTGGCTATTCCACCATTACTTGAGGGTAGTTATTTTAAAATTATAATAATCCATCGTCTCCCTCTCTCTCTTTATCTCTCTCCATTCTCATCACATTCAATTTCTGTATCACTGCAAGCTAAATTTCTACCTTATGTTTGCTGTCATCTTCTGCCAATTGGTGTTCTTCATGATTACATTCAGTCAAGAAACTAAGTTATATAAAATAAATAAATTTTATTTTCTCTTGCCTATATAAATATATAGGAAGGAAAGTATTGTTTTATGTCGATTTTTCGGAATCAAGTTTTCACCAGATTTACACGTTTTCAGACCCCCTAAACCCAAAAAAACATGTTTTTAGCGATTGGTGTGGTTGTGTGAACAGAATATCTCAAGAACGGAACATCGTACGAATTTGAAACTTGAAACTTAAGTTAGATACAACTAGAAGCCCCCACGCGAACATTTTGATCAAAATCGATCTACCGGAAGTAATAGTTTATTCGTGGAATTTTTCACTTTTTTGCGATTTTCTCAAAAACGGCTAATATGATTTTTTTTTAAATCGCCTCAAAAGATTTTTTAAGCCCTAAAAAAGATTTTTTAAAATTTTTAAAGATTTTTTAAGATTTTTTGGGTAGGCGCCATGTCTGCTGAAATTTGAAATTCTTGGGGAGGGTGTTTTCTCGTAAAACAATTGTTTTCTTAAGATTGCGACTTTAATATGCATTTTAGAGTAAAACTGTATGAATAAAAATTGTAGAGAATTTAAAAGTCTACAACTTTAATTCAAACATTGTTTTGTATAACGCTTAGTTTTGCGGTAATTAGCAATTTTCTGTTTTTTTCTCACGAAAACGTGTAAAAAATCGTTTTTTTTTTTTAAGATTTCAGCCTTAGTATGCATTTTACGACAAAAATGTATACATTCAAATTTATATATATTTATGGATTTTTCTCTACAGAGTCTAGTTTAGCGTGAAAAAGTGTTTTTCCGTATTTTTAAGCCAAACTGAGGTTTATTTTCGTATTGCGTCTTCCACTCGGTTATATGTATTGCGGTTAGTTTATTTTGTTTATTTTATCGTTTTTTTACTAATGTTGGGTTATATTATCTATTATTTGCATTGACAAGAGAAAGTCGTGTGAGTGTTTCGCTCTAGATTTTTATATTAACATTAAAATTTCATTGTTACACAGGATATAACCTAACTTAAAATTGTTATATAAAAATTTAAAGTTTATAAATGAATTATAATTATTAAAGAAAACATTTCTGTCGTAAAAGAGGTGATTGTACTGCGTTCACTATTGTTTATAAAATGTGTTTACTGAAAAGTTCTCAAATTTATTTTTATTATATCTCTATTATGTTTTAAAATTTTAGGGTTATAAAAAAAAACACAACCAATAACTGCGTATCCAGAGTATTTCTGTGTCGTATATCGGGAATTATTTAACGTAGAGGGAATTTAGGATATGATCTACACCTGGGGTACCTACGGTTAAAGGTATCGTACAGTTTTTTTTGTTTCATTTTTATTTATAAAATCGAGATAGGTTAATTGTTGCGAGGGGTGTTGTGTGTGTTATATATATATATATTGAACGATAAAATACAGTCGTTGTAGGGTATGGTATAGAAGGGGTTTTGATGTTTTTGGGCAGGCCTTCAATTTGGGCTTTCCGCCAAACCGAACTCCAAAGTTCTACCCAGTAGTTGTTTTCCCAGCCGCAGTAATAAAATTTAAACAGAATGACCTCTAAACGTTAGACCAAAGCCCAGTTACCCTTCTTCCATAACACCATACACAAAATATTAAATTAGATTCACCCCCCGCAACCCTTTATCAACACGTTCATTCAAACCATTCTGCTTTTGTCCTAACTGTTTATAAAAATTCCCTTTATTTTCTTTCATATTTAAATTTAGAATAACTGCTTTTATTTTCAAAATAAATTGATACAGATATTATCTGTATAAAGTAAATTAACGGGTGATTCAAAAAGAGCGCCGGTTTTTAAACGGCTGGTAAATTTTTGTTTATCGGTTGGCAACATTGTTAGACCTCATTTCTATTTCGGAGAACATTCCGATTGACGATTCAGTTGTAGTTTCTCTTGTTTGCAGTGTAGTACTCTCGCAGTCTGTGTCTAACCATGGAGAAGTTTACTATTGCACAACGAGTGTTAATCGTCAAAACATTTTACCAGAGTGGAGAGAGTTATGCGGCTACTGTCAGGCGACTTCGCGGTACTCTAGGACGTAATGAAGCACCTAATGAATCAACAGTTCGCAGGCTCATGAAAAAGTTTTTTGAGACGGGTTCAACAGTCGACCTTAAAAGTTCTGGACGTCGTCGTTCTGGCCGAACTGAGCAGAACGTTGCGTTGGTTCGTGAAAGTGTGGCTGTTAGCCCAGCAAAATCAATACGTCGCCGTTCTCAACAATTGAGTTTACGATGTTCTTCTGTACGGAGAATTCTTTGGTACGATCTCCAATATCACCCGTATAAAATTCAGTTTCTGCACGAGAAACAGTGTTGTTGCTCCGTGAACGGTTCCAGGATCGCATAATTTCTCGTAATTCCGACCATCAATGGCCACCAAGGTCGTGTGACTTGACGCCCTGTGACTTTCATCTTTGGGGTCATCTGAAGTCATTGGTGTATGCCAATAAACCCCGAAACATCAATGACTTGAAGGAGGAAATTCGACGGGTTATCGGGCAAATGGAAGTCGAAACTTGTCGTGCAGTAATATCCAATTTCATGGACAGAGTTGATGCGTGCCAGCGCAGTAGAGGAGGACACATGCATGACATCATTTTTCATACATGAAATCGGAAGGTAAGATGAACTTGTTGATGTATTTATTTTCAGTTTTTCAATAAAATAAATCTCTTAATTTGATATATCAAAACCGGCGCTCTTTTTGAATCACCCTATAGTTGCTCATAAAAAGGTGAAGTATTAAATTATATGCACTTGATCTGCTAGTTCCAGGGCTTTTAAAAAATAGTTTCGTTTCTTATCGCATGTTCAGCCAATTATAGGAGGTGTGGCTATTAAATAACGAGATTGACGTTGTAAAAAATTTTATTTTTATTTTATACATAATCACTTATTGTCACCTTAAATATACACTCTTTCTCTATCCCTACAACGCTCCATGCGAATTTTCCATTGTTGGAAACAGTGCTGGAAGTCATCTTCTGTCAGCTCCTTCAGGACATGTACCGCTTTCTCTTTTACAGCTTCCAGAGACTCAAATCTTGTCACTTTTAATGCAGATTTCACCTTAGGGAACAGGTATCACTATAAATAATAACATGATGAAACATCATGATAATAACATGTGATGAAACGTGGTTTTTTTACTTATGATCCGGAAACAAAGCGCCATTCCATGCACTGGAAGAGCCGAACTTCACCGAGAGCCAAAAAAGTTCGATTGGACAAGTCAAAATTTAAAGCAATGATGTTTGCTTATTTTTATATCTATAGGATTGTGTAACTTCACTGGGTTCTTAAAGGTCAAACAGTTAATCAATATTACTTACCTTGAGGTACTTTCTAAACTACGTCAAAGAGTAAGGAAAAACGCCCCGAAATGTGGAAGGACAAATCATGGGTTCTCCACCAAGACAATGCGCCAGCTCATTCCACGTTACCTGTTAAGAGGTTCCTAACCAAGTACAGCATCTCAGTGTTAGAACATCCACCTTATTCACTAGATCTTGGACCATGTGACTTCTACCTGTTCCCTAAGGTGAAAAATGCATTAAAAGGGACAAGATATGAGTCTCTGGAAGCTTTAAAAGAGAAAGCAGCACGTGTCCTGAAGGAGCTGACAAAAGATGACTTCCAGCACTGTTTCCAACAATGGAAAATTCCCATGGAGCGTTGTAGGGATAGAGAAGGAGTGTATATTGAAAGTGACAATAAGTGATTAAGATAAGATAGCGCTATCGTGTTTTTTTTTGTGTTGTTACTTTTGTACAGTGCTTAGGAAATTCAAGGTTTTACGGGTAAAAAACCATTCATACTAATTAAAGTTAAGTTATTCTACACATCTTTTTGTTATATAGTACTACAAGTTCTTTTAATAAGCATTCTTAACTCTAAACATTATGTGATTCCCATTTCAATAAACGTTCATTCGTAAGTATAGTTACCAGGACTTAACATCAAAAAGAAATCTTACTCTTCTGGCACTAGAAATACATTATTTAAGTCCCTGTAAAGCAAAATTTTATATTTTACAACTTAATATATATTTTCCCTGTAGTACTGCCGTATAAAGGGTTAAAGGAGAATTTTATCTGGGATTTTACGTTTTGTATAGTTTAGCACGCTACCTTGATCTACAATTGGTAATTATTTAAAAACTTGTTAACGTATGCGGGTCGATTACATAATGGTTGTATGTCAAATCATAATGTTGTTTATTTTGAGCGGTTCTGATACCATAACTACGACAGATATTAGAACCCCTAACTTAAACATTTCATAAAGTAGGGATGAAAGTGACATGAAACTAATTAAGTTAGTTTTAGTATTAATCCAGATCATCTGACACGGTATAGTTGTGCCGCAAACAACCGTATAAATACAATTTCATGAAAAACCTAAATGACAAGTGACAGAATGACGGGGAACATGATCCTGGTAGCTTATCACGCAAAGATATCCATCCCTCTAGTACAGAGAACAAAAGAACAAAACGGGTTGCTTCTGTGCGTGTTACATTATTATATGCATGTGTGTTGTTACGTTGTGAAAAAAAAGAAAAGGGGATAGAAAATAGAGTTAGTAAAAAGGTAAAAAGAAAAATGTAAAAACGAGAGACCTGACTGGATGGGCGGTTGTGCTAGAGACCCTTGACAGGGGAGGTCAATATTTGAACTCAACTGGCCAGAATGCCTCCCTGCACACCATCGCTTTTAGTTCTCTCACATTCTTTTCCTCTACCTTTAAAACTCTAGCGTAATACAATATACTCAAATGTATCTTTTGGATACATTCTTCTTTGAAGGTATTATACCGGATAGAATTATTTATATTTAACCACTTAACGCTTTAAAATTATGAAAATATTTCGTGTATTCTCGTCGTTTAATTTAACTTTAAATATAATCTTTTCAAAATTTAAATTATGATAATTTTAATACTGTATACTTTCAAAATTGCTCATAACAGGTAGATGGAGTTTTAAATTATTTACACACGATCTGCTAGTTCCAGGGCTATCAAAAATTGTTCTCTCTCCTATCACATGGTCACCCAATTATACGATTGAAGAATTTAAGAACAGAAGAGGTAAAGGTGTAAAAGACACTTTTCAGAGTTATCTCCTCTGAGAGCAGATGAAAGGAGAAAAGCCTTCAAATACTGTGAATGTGGCCTTCAAAAAGGGCTTCCAGGAACGTCAAACGAAACCTCACTCGGTCTAAAATTAGCCCTTCACGAGAAAACAAATAACACGTACAGTCTGTCTATAACTTGATGGCCTCCGGCAGAAAGCATATATATATAAGAATATGCGGATAGTAAAAACATTTCGATATTTTTTTTAAGTTACTAAAAAAACTTGTCGGATATGAGTATTTTTATAAACAAAAATATTTCACGTGTTTTTGTTCTATAAAATTATTTCGAAAAACACAGGTTAATGAGATAATGTATAATTTAGTAAAAGTTTTGTTTTTGAAGAAACAACCATATTTTTTAAATAAAAATTGTCATCGTTCAACGCCTATTTCACGGATTAACATAATATTTTGCAGGTTTGTTTTGTAATAATTATGGAAAACGATGATGTAATAAAATTCAAAATAAAATCATTAATTTTTAATTAAGTTACGAAGTATTTTCATAAATAAATTTTGTAAAATCGCGAAAAATAGTCAAATTATGTCGTGTTTCGAGATTTTACAAAATGTATTTATGAAAATTCCTCGTAACTTGAAACGTTATGATTTTCTGTTAAATTTTATTGTATCATAGTTTTCCATAATTATTTCAGAACAAACTTTCCAATGTTAATCCGTAAAATAGTTGTTTAAAATTATGATGTATTTAGAAAAATATTATTTTTTTCTTCAACACAAATTTTTTGTACAACAAATGTTTTACTAAATTATACATTTTATTTCATTAAGCGTGTGTTTTTCGAAACAATTTTATAGAACAAAGAACATGCGAAATATTTTGTTGTATAAAAACACGTCATTTCCGAAAAGTTTTAGTTACTTAAAAAAAATTAGATGTATGTTTTCTAAAATGGTTTTACAAACCGCATTGCCCCCTTTTCAGGAGGCCATTATGTTATAGACAGACAGTGAGACATTCCGAAGACTATCATTTGGCATGTTAACATATAGAATTTGTTAAATCTATTTTCGGTGGTAATTAAAAATTTCCTTGAATCGTTTAGTTTGTAAGGGGAGATGGCACGATGGTATAACTCAAAATTTCGATTTTGGGTTTTTTATATTTTTCAATAGTTTAGGCCTAGATCTACCTGAAAAAAAACATTAAATTACGTCAAAAAAAAAATTTTTATGAAAAAATTAAGTTTTTATCAAGTTTACACAGAAAAATTATCATGTTCCCATAAACGAATATTTTCCACAATTTTATACTTCTCGTTTTAGTCCAAAGAAAATTTTACTTTTTAAAATGTCTGCATCACTGTTTTTTATATTCTCAGCTGTTGGTTCAGCTTTCGAAACAATTGTTGATGGGAAATATACTTGTTTTTGTACATTTTGTTTTTGATTTGTGCTTTCTTGTTTTTTGCGTTTTCCCGTAAATTTATATTTTTAACACAAGGTACATTTTTCTCAGAAACCAATAAACGTACCAGGCTGAAATTTTTACCAGTTAATTACCTTGTATATCCACATATACTGACATTTTTATGACTTCCTTAGGTGCTCGAAAAATTTGTAATAAGCAAAAAACATAAAAATCAATTTGTAAAAATTTTATGTTATTCGTAATATTTTTAAAAAAATGGTATGGTCCGAAGATTAAATTGAAAAAAATTCAGTAGCTTGAGAAGAAACCCGACACCTATGATGTGTAAAGTTTAATTTCCTTATCTTTTACCAATCCTATGAAAAATGTCTGCCCATAACTGTCAGGTGGAGTGTCAAATTATTTACACTCAATCTGCTAGTTACAGGGCTAAAATAAATAGTTCTGTTTCTTATCACATGGTCAGCCAACTAAATGACTGAATCATTTAAAAACAGAAGAGGCAGAGGTGTAAAAGACACTAATCAGAGTTATCTACTCTGAAAGTAATGAATTTCATTAAACAGCCAGACCCTGTCGTGAATGAAATGAAGGTGTCATTTGCAGAGTGGAAAATATGTGCTTTTCAGAGGGCTTGGCATGCTGATAAGTGTACTTTTCCACTCAGTTAGGAAGGCTATGGTAAACCACTTCACTCCTCGTTTTACTTAGTAAAACCTCTGCAGGTTCAAACCAGCATTTCGGCTGATGACCTAAACAACACATGAAAAATGTACCTAGAAATAGCAAAATTTAACATTGGCGGTATACAAAGTACAGTGTTTCCTTGAAAGTCATTAGTAATAATAACTTCAGCTGTAATATTAAGGTATTTGTTTGTATAAAGAGAAATTGAGTTATTACGGCGAAAATGTGTACCCCTTCGAGTAGAGATCCTATTATATTTTCTACTTAAACTCGGCACTTCGTTTAGTGCCAGGATACTTCGTTCAGTGTCGTCCGCTCGCTTAGTAACCGCATACTCATTAGCTAACTTTTGGCTTAAAACAGGGAAAATATCTACCCTCGGTTTATAACTTTGAAACACACACACAAACACAAATAAGTAACTATTAATCCCCCATTACTGTATATAAATATACTTCTGTTGTTGTATATCTAAAGTCTTTCTGAAAACGATGTAACACCCTGTAGCACAAATATCTCAATCTCGCTTTTATATTCAACCCTTCATACCAATCGTTATTAACTTATTCACGATTGCACCCCTCAAAAACTAACATCAAAATCCAGAACTTTCCTGAATTATTGTAACTTTTTTTGTTTGTTTTATCCCTTAAACAAATTATCATCATTACTTATTCATTTCACATCTGATCTGATCATTCAATGATCAGATCAGACGTATGATTTTAGTGGTGTACAGACTCAGGCCGACCATTTCTGAGAAGTATGGTGCGTTGTCGTGATGGAAAAGGACGTTTTTGTGGGGCAATCGTGGGCGTTTTTTTTTTTGCAGCTCGGTTTTCAAACGGTCCAATAACGATGAATAATATGCACCTGTAATAGTTTTACCCTTTTCCAGATAATCGATGAAGATTATTCCTTGTGAATCCCAAAAGACAGTCGCCATAATTTTTCCGGCCTAAGTAACTGTCTTCGCCTTTTTTGGTGCAGATTCCCCCTTCGTAACCCATTGTTTAGATTGTTCTTTGGTCTCAGGAGTGTAGTGATGTATCCATGTTTCATCCACAGTGACGAAACGACGCTTAAAGTCCTGCGAATTCTTCTGAAACAGCTGCAAACCGTCCTTGCATCACTTCACACGAAATTCTTTTTCATCCATTTTTTTAAAATCACTCGACTTCCTCGATTAAAACGAATGTCAAACACAAAGAAATAGACCGATCTGGCTGAAACTACACATGTGTTTTTCGAACAGATGCTACTAACTACCATATGCTCGATATGCGCCAGTAGTGCCATATATCTGACTTTGCACGAATTTTTCAAGCGACCCTCGTAGTTATAACAAAGTTGTTTAAATCAAAATCCTGAATATAATACAGAGTGATTTAATAAGATAGAAACAATTTCAATAAGCTGTATTTCCTGAAGTACATGTTATATTTTGATTCTGTAAATTACATTTGAAAGAGAAAGTTTTAAATTTTAATTTACATACATGAAAGTTTATAGATGTAAAATGTGTCCTCCTCCGGCTGCACGTACAACATCTAGACGGTAACTGAACTCATCCCAAACTCTCTGACGCATGTCTTGGGTCACTGAGTTGACTGCAGCTGTGATACGATTCCTTAGTTCATTCAAATTGGTGGGAAGAGGTGGTATGTAAACTGCACTTTTTACGAACCCCCACAAGAAAAAGTCACAGGGTGTGAGATCTGGAGACCTCGGTGGCCAAAACTGAAGTGCAGAGTCGTCATTCGCCATGCGACCTATCCATCGTTGACGTATGGATTCATTTAGGAAACGCCGATCATTGCGATACCAATAGGGTGGATTTGCTCAAATGAATGAAGAAATATAGGAGATTACATTTTCCAGCAGGACGGAGCTCCACCCCATTGGCATCGCAATGTTGGGCGTTTCCTAAATGAATCCATACGTCAACGATGGATAGGTTGCATGGCGAATGACGACTCTGCACTTCAGTTTTGGCCACCGAGGTCTCCAGATCTCACACCCTGTGACTTTTTCTTGTGGGGGTTCGTGAAAAGTGCAGTTTACATACCACCTCTTCCCACCAATTCGAATGAACTAAGGAATCGTATCACAGCTGCAGTCAACTCAGTGACCCAAGACATGCGTCAGAGAGTTTGGGATGAGTTCAGTTACCGTCGAGATGTTGTACGTGCAGCCGGAGGAGGACACATTGAACATCTATAAACTTTCATGTATGTAAATTAAAATTTAAAACTTTCTCTTTCAAATGTAATTTACAGAATCAAAATATAACATGTAGTTAAGGAAATACAGCTTATAGAAATTGTTTTCATCTTATTGAATCATTCTGCATATAATGTTTTTCTCATAAAAGTTGCAAGTTATTTTTGTTATATAACTTAAGTTGTATAACATTGTTTTGTATTCCCCAAGGATATTTTCAGTTATTTAATTAATTAATAATTGTCATTTAAATAAGAATTTTAATTAGGATTCCTATTTGTTATAAGTATTATGTAAAAAGTCGGATCAAAGACAATTTGTGGTTATTATTAATATTATCTTATGTTTTATTATCATTAATAATTTGTAATTTTAATTATAATAAACTTTATTTCAAAGGAATATCCCCTGGTATTGTTTTAGAAATATATTATAACATATCTTGTATATTTTTTATTATTTTTTATTTTTCTTTAAGCAGGATCATCATAAAAGAATGTAAATTTTATAACATGGATTAAATGAAAACAGAAATACTTTTCAAGTTGATGGCATTCATTTATAGAATTTGTCGTCTCAAATAGGTTTTTTACTTTCTCTTGCTTATATGAATATATAGAAAGGAAAGTATTGTTTTCATGTAGATTTTTCGAAATCCGAGTTTTCACCGGATATACACGGTTTCAATCTTTCTGAGCCCAAAAAACATGTTTTTTAGCGATTGGTATATGAGTGTGTGTGTGTGTGTGGTGCGTGCGTGCGTGCGTGCGTGCGTGTGAACAGAATATCTCAAGAACGGAACATCTTACAAACTTGAAACTTAAAAATTAAGTTAGATACCACTAGAGGACCCGACACGAACATTTTCATGAAAATCGGTCGGCCGGAAGTTTATTCGTGTAATTTTTCACTTTTTTACGATTTCCTCATAAACGGTTCATACGATTTTTTTTTGAAATCGCCTCGTTTTCTAAACTTTTTATGATTTACAAGATAGGGTAGACGTCATGTCAATTTTTTAGAGAATAGCCTCCCCGTGAATTTCAGCAGACTTTGCTCCTAACCTATCTTGTAGAGCATAAAAAATGTAGTAAATGAGGCGCGCGCGCACGCACACACACATACCTACATACATACATACACACGCACGCGCACGCACACATAGACCAATCGCTAAAACATGTTGTTTGGGTTCAGAGGGTCTGAAAACGTGTAGATCCTGCGAAAACTCTACTTCGAAAAATTGACATGAAAACATTAATTTATTTCTTCCTATTTATTCATATAGGCAAGAGACAGTAAAAATGTGAATTTTCGTTTTTATTATTTTTTAAATTTATTTTTTGTAATATATAAAATCATACGGTGTGTAAAATATAAGATTCAGAAAATCCCTCAAGCATTTAACGTAGTGATGGGCTAAGTACGGCCATGTTTATGACACGCAAACGAGGTGTAGTCTTGTACAGATTCAGGGTTGATCATTCCAAGAATTTTATTTCATAAAAATATAATTTTTGTATTACGCAAAGAGACAGATTTACATGATGTGAAACGATGAAATATCTTGTTACAACACGTAAATGAAACCGTTAGAAAGAGAAACATATTATATAAGGCCATTCTTTTTCTACATTTTCTTTCTTTCTTCGAGAAAAAAAATAAGATAAAAATCGGACATTCAGAGAAGAAGAAAAGGTTTTATAAATTCGGCCAAGTGACCATCCCTTCCCCAATCTCAATTTTGTTTTCTCTTAAACCCTGTTGCTGGATTCGTTCATGTGTATCAAATCGTGTCTGCGTCTTCAAGAAGACAACTCTATTTCATACATTCTTTTATCTGTCTTTTTATTTTTTATTTATTTTTTTGTTTTTTTATATTATAATACTCTGTATTTTTTCCAATTCTCTTTCTACTAACGAATTTTCTGCTTCATTTTCCAATAAATGTAAACCGTATGAATTTAAATATTTATAGGCATAGTATTTCATACTTTTATTTTTGTCTCTATGTTCTTTACTTACAATTTAGTTGATATTAAATTTAATAAATTCTAATAGAGATATTTCAATTCTTGTTGTTATACAGTTTTCTTTGTTTATAAAACTGTATATTTATCCCACGGATTCAGATATATCACCGGTATAGACACGAATCGTTAAGTTAAGGATACAATATGAACCCTAAGCTTTACTACAAGAAATATTTTCAAACTTGGTTTGGGGTGGCAAGCGAATTTTCGGTAATGGGCAAAGACTGAACCGTTTGAGATCTGCTGATGATATGGTCCCAACAGCAAACAGCTAATGCTGTTTGAAAGCTTAAGGGGAGATGGCACGATGGTTTTAGCACAAAATTTCGATTTTTGTTTTTTTTGTTTTTCAATAGTTTAGGCCTAGATCTACCTGAAAAAACATTAAATTACGTCAACAAAATATTTTTGTATGAAAAAATTAAGTTTTTATCAAGTTTACACAAAAAAATTATCATGTTAACAAGAACGAATATTTTTCACAATTTTATACTACTCGGTTTAGAGCAAACAGAATTTTAGTTGTTAAAATATATCTGCATCACTGTTTTTTGCAGCTGTTGGTTCAGCTTTCTAAACAGCTGTTGATGGGAATTTAGTTGTTTTTGTACATTTTGTTTGATTTGTGCCTTCTTGTTTTTTTGCGTTTTCCCGTAAATTTAGATTTTTAACACTAGGTACATTTTTCTCAGAAACCAATAAACCTACCAGGCTGAAATTTTTACTACTTAATTATCTTGTTTATTCACATATACCGATATTTTTATGACTTCCTCAGGTGCTCCAAAAATTAGTAATAAGCAAAAAACGTAGAAAACAATTTGTAAAAATTTTATGTTATTCGTAATATTTTTAAAAAATGGTATGGTCCAAAGATTCAATTGAAAAAAATATCAGTAGCTCGAGAAGAAACCCGACATCTGTGGTGTGTAAAGTTTAATATCCCTTTTTTACCAATCCTATGAAAAATGTACCTAAAAATAGAAAATTTAACATTGGCGGGATACAAAGTACAGTCTCCCTTTAAAGAATTGCTGTCAATGTTCGTGGAAATAAACAACAAATCCGAAAAAAACAATAGTTCTGACGAATTAATAAAGAAAACTGTTACACTCGCGTACGATTTCGTAGCAAAATATTGTTCAAAAATGAAAACCCGTAGTTCTAGGATAAAAGACATTCTGTTCGTTACTCGACGGGAAACGGGACAAAATTTTACACAGCTCATGGAGAATCAACTCACACGGCCGTACGTATTTATACCGGTTTAGTAGGGCTACCAACTTCGTGTCACAAAACAATATTTCCCTTTCTTAGAAAAAAATTACCAGACATAAACACGTGGGTAACAGTATCGGGTATTTAGTTTTCTGCAGAAGCCAATGCCAAATTTATTAAAAATAAAGTTGAAACCTGTGTAATATTTTTTAATTCAAGAAAACTAAATACCACATGCAATGAACATTTATCTTTCATGAAAAATAAAAGCAGATAGAAATCACTAAAACTGGTCAAAATATTAACTTTCTCGTGAACCCCTAACTTTTTACTCCAACCCTTTTAAGGGTTGTTTTTAACATTTGTAAACTTTTTTTAAAAAGAGTTTCTTATATTGAACTTAATTAATTTGTAATAAAATATTAGCTATAACTACTAACGGAAAACATATATATATATATATATATATATATATATATATATATATATATATATATATATTTGAGGAAGTATTCCCTTAAAAGATAAAATCCAAAATTGAAAACAACCGAAAATATTTAAATGGTAATACGATGTGTGGCTATTAAATAACGAGACTGACATTGTAAAAAAAATTATTTTAATTTTATACATAATCTTTTATTTTCACCTTCAATATACACTCCTTCTCTATCGCTACAACGCTCCATGCGAATTTTCCATCGTTGGAAACAGTGCTGGAAGTCATCTTCTGTCAGCTCCTTTAGGACACGTGCCGTTTTCTCTTTTACAGCTTCTGCAGACTTAAATCTTGTCCCTTTTAATGCAGATCTCACCTTAGGGAACAGGCAGAAGTCACATGGTGCAGGATCTGGTGAATAAGGTAAATGTTCTAACACTGAGATGCTGTACTTGACTAGGAACCTCTTGACAGATAACCCGGAATGAGCTGGCGTATTGTCTTGATGGAGAACCCATGATTTGTCGTTCCACATTTCTGGGCGTTTTTTCGTTACTCTTTGACGTAATTTAGAAAGTACCTCAAGGTAGTTATATTGATTAATTGTTTGACCTTCAGGAACCCAGTGAAGGAACAAAATCTCATGGATATAAAAAAAACAATCATTATTGCTTTAAATTTCGACTTGCTCATTAGAGCTTTTTTGGCTTTCTGTGAAGTTCGGCTCTTCCAGTGCATGGATTGGCGCTTCCTTTCCGGATCGTAAGTATAAAATCACCTTTCATCACAGATAGAAGATAATAATCTTCTACCTGTTTCCTAAGATAAAATCTGCATTAAAAGGGATTTGAGGAACAAACAAGATTTGAGTCTGTGGAAGCTGTAAAGGAGAAAGTGGCATGTGTCCTAAAGGAGCAGACAGAAGTTGATTTCCAGCAATGTTTCCAACAATGGAAAATTTGCATTGAGCGTTGTAGGTATAGACAAGGAGTTAATATTGAAGGTGACAATAAGTGATTATGTATAAAATTAAAATAAAATTTCTTACAACGTCATTTTCGTTCTTTAATAGACCCACCCGTATATTTGAGGGAGTATTCCCTTAAAAAATAAAATCCAAAATTGAAAACAACCGAAATTATTTAAATGGTAATATCAGATGCACATCATCAATTAACAAAACAAATAATTTCGGCATAATTATGATGAAAATTTAATGGTGTGAATTATGAATTGTAATAATAATAATAAAATTAGTAGTTATAATATTGTTTGCTAAATACTGTTAAATTTACTACCCCTTATATGACCAGGGTATTAAATATCATACCCAATTTAATATTAATATATTAAGCCTGAATTAATATTGTTTCACAAACGTTAACTACAAAGTTAATTATGTACATGTGTTTAATATTGTATTTCACTGTTATATTCAAACTACATTAGGTCTATGCTTTGTTAATAATACACCTGCATTTATATCAAATATAATGGGCGTTCCAAAATTTCCAGTTACTCTCAGAACATCTTTACCTCTCATAGTTTGTTTAGGATAATTATTTTACGAGGTACGTTCGTAAAGTAAAATCCGTTTTGAAATAAAAAAATAACAAGTACAGATAAATCAATGAAATTTATTTCATAAAAATCAACAACTCTTAAACTATTTTTTGACATAACTCCCGTGATTTTCCAGGAATTTATCATAGCGTGATACAAGCTTTTGTATACCCTCTTCATAGAGGGTATCGAGGGCTACCGCCTGCGTAGTCACCTGTATGAGTTAAACCAAAATAAATCTTGACACCTCGAGAAGTCATGTGTTCATTGTTTTGGGACAGAAAAGGAATTTTACTGATTGATTTTTTGCCGCGAAGTCAAACAATTAATAAACAAGTTTATTGTGAGACTCTCAAGAAACTGCGCCGCGCAATACAGAATAAGCGCCGAGGAATGCTCATGAAAGACGTGGTTTTCATTCATGACAATGCCTGACCACACACTGCGAATGAGACAAAAAGACTCCTTCAGGATTTTGGCTGGGGCTTGTTCGACCATCCTCCGTACAGCCCTGACCTCGCTCCTAGCGATTTTCATTTGTTTCTGCATCTGAAGTCTTTCCTTGGCGGTCAGCAGTTGAACAGCGATGAAGAGCTGAAAGAACACGTTAATTCTTGGTTGACTACACAGGCGGCAGCATTCTATGAAGAGGGTATACAAAAGCTTGTACTGCGCTATGACAAATGCCTGGAAAATCACAGGAGTTATGTCGAAAAATAGTTTAAGAGTTGTAGATTTTTATGAAATAAATTTCATTGTTGTATCTGTACTTGTTCTTTTTTTATTTCAAAACGGAACTTACTTTATGAACGTACCTCGTATTTAATGTTGTTTAGGTAATCAGCTGAAAGGCTGGTTTGAACATCTAAGAGGCTTTACTAAGTAAAACATGGTGTGTGGTGGTTTGCCTTTGCCTTCCTCACTTAGTGGAAAAGTATACTTATCAGCATGCCAACCCTTCGAAAAGCATCTACTTTTACGCTACAAATGACACCTTCATTTCATTCACCATCGGGACTGTATAATGAAATTCATTGCTTTCAGAGAAGATTACTATGACTAATGTAATTTACAATTCTTCAGTTCTTAAATGCTTCAGTCATACAATTCATAAAACACTCCACTTGTCTTTTATTACCAAATATTTTTTTAATTATGGGCGAATTTTTAAAAAATTGTTATAAAGTTTTCCTGTTTTTTACTTTCTCTTAACTATATGAATATATAGAAAGAAAAGTAGGCTATAGTTTTCGTGTCGATTTTTTGAAATTGAGTTTTTACCGGATTTACACGTTTTCAGACTCCCTGAACCCAATAGAACATGTTTTTAGCGATTAGTGTGTGTGTGTGTGTGTGTGTGTGTGTGTGTGTGTGTGTGTGTGTGTGTGTGCGCGCGCGCGCGCGCGCGTGCGCGTGTGAACAAAATATCTCAAGAACGGAAGGAACATTGCACAAAGTTGAAACTTTAAACTTAAGTAAGAGAGAGGACATGACATGAAGATTTTCATCAAAATCGGTCAACTGAAAGTAGTCGTTTATTTGTGTAATTTTTCACTTATTGCGATTTTCTCAAAAACGGCTCGTACGATTTTTTTTTTTATAAAATCACCTCATTTACTACATTTGTTATGCTCTACAAGATAGTAAGCACCATTATTGCTGAAATTCTTGAGGTGACTGTACTCTCGTAGAATTTTTTTTAAGATTGCGGCCTTAATTTGCTCTTTAGGGTAAAAGAATTTAATAAAAGTTGTAGAGAATTTAAAAATCTACTACATTTACTTCAAACATTTCTTTGATTATTGCTTAGTTTAGCGATAATTAGTGATTTTCTGTTTTGTTTTTCATTGAAATCTGTAAAAAATCGGGATTTATAGAAAATTAAAAGGTCTAAAATTTTTAATGTAAGCATTTTTCTCTACAGAACCTACTTTAGCTTGAAGGAGTGATTTTCCGTATTTTAAGCCAAACAGGTTGATTTTTATTTTGCATCATTCATTCATGATTAAAATCTATATATATAAAATTCGATGTGTGTGTGTGTGCGTGTGCGTGCGTGTGTGTGTGTGTGTGTGTGTGTGCGTGCGTGCGTGCGTGTGTATGTATGTATGTGTGGATGATCCCCTTTATCTCCGAAATTACGGAACCGATTTTCATGTAGTTCTTTTTATGTTGTAACTACGATGCCGGTGCAGGTTTTAGGCTTTTGAAACCCTTAAAAAGTTAGCCCTAAAGGGTTGAAAATAATATTTATATCCTACATTAAGGTTTTTATGAGGTAAGATAAAAAATGCTTGCTGCGAAATCTACCGAATATTTTGTGAACTATGTAGAAAAAGATTGTTTCTATGCTTGCAGCGAAATCTGTTGAATATTTTGTGAACTATGTAGAAAAACATTGAGCCGTGTTCGAGGTTATGTTTTTTGTTGATGTACGTTTACGTTGTCGTGATTTTTAATAAGAGTACAAAGAATATTGTTTATCCTTTAGCATTAATTTAAATAAAACAGATTAATTTCACAGTTGTCATTATTTACATGTTTTTCTTTTACTTTTTGCCGGTTTAATAAATTTACCGACGGCGTAGCAACGCTCGCCGGGTACCGCTCGTAAGGTTATGTTTTGTAAGGTATAGGTATCAGACGAACACGGGTCCCTTAGCCGAGCGAGTGAGAGGGAGATATGTGGCATAACTACGCATGCGCTCAAAGGTCTTTACCGTTATAATCCAAATCTGAAAACATACTACAGTCCGTTATATTGCTTGTTACTATACGCGCGCCAGCTCATGATCTCTGTCGCCTGGGGAAGTGGGACGGGTGGCGTAATAGAATGTGAGTAATATATTTGTCTTATCGTGCAGTACAAAAACATTTAGTCATCATGTAAATATTATTATTATGTCTATGTATTTATTTATTATAGGCCTACATGTTATTGCTTTTCACAACGGATACATGTGTCACAATATACAGTTGTACATTTGTGCTAATGCGTCTCGGATGTGTTAATCATTATTCATGATTTTTGATCACTAAAGTGATTTTTATTTTGAAATTTAAAGCGTGTTAATGTGCCAAAAGTTATTAGTTTTGTGTGTTTTGTGTTAGGTAAATTTCAACGTGTATTTTTCATATCTTTTGTTTTATTTTAATATGTCTTCCCGGAAAAATAAAGCGGTAATTCATTCGGAAGTGCGACAAATTATTGCATCAGTTATAAAAAACTGTGATGAAGAATCGCGTAAAGGACTCGGAATTGGCTTAACCATTCGATTTTTTTTTTTACCTCAGTAAAAAAATCATAATCCAAATGGATTATGATTAGGTACTGATTAGGACTGAGGTAAAAAAAATCATAATTTGCTACTAATTATTTAGGCCTATAAATTAATGTTATGAAATATATATTTTTTAATTTCCTTATTTTCTATGCTACCTACATATTTTAATTCCTGAGGACTGCCTGACTCAAACTGTAAATAATTACTAAATATTAATAAATACAATGAAAGAAAAGTAAAAGAGTTACTATATTATAGAATAAATTGAAATAATAAAACAAAAGGTTACTTTATAATGACAAGAACATTATGATAAATGTTTTTTTTAAGAATAGTATAATCTTTCATTGCATGCCGTAACAGAAATTCCTCACACGGATCACGAGCTGACGCGGCTGCTATAGTTTACGGCATGCATAAACGCTTCTTCACAACAATGAGTAAAATTAAAGACAATGTTATTGGAACGGCGCGTATGGCTTGTGCGAGTGAGAGCGTTATGCATTCTCTCACTCCCACGGCTAGGGGACATTAGCCCATCTGAATACTATACGTTATTTTGTTTATTTCTAATATTTTATTACGAATGGTAGGTTATGTTGTTAATTATTTTAATTGACAAGAGATAGTTGTGTGAGTGTTTCACACCAAATTTTACTTTCTCTTGCCTATATGAATATATAGGAAGGAAAGTATTGTTTTCATGTCGATTTTTCGAAATCGAGTTTTCACCGGATCTATACGTTTTCAGACCCCCTGAACCCAAAAAGCATGTTTTTAGCGATTGGTCTGTGTGTGTGTGTGTGTGTGTGCGTGTGGGTGCGTGTGTGTATGTGTGTGTGTGTGTGTGTGTGTGTGAACAGAATATCTCAAGAATTGAACATCGTACGAACCTGTAACTTGAAACTTAAGTTACATACCACTACCGGACTCGACACGAACATTTTCATCAAAATCGGTCAACCGGAAGTAGTAGTTTATTCGTGTATTTTTCACTTTTTTGCGATTTTCTCAAAAACTGGTCCTACGATTTTTTTTAAAATCGCCTGGTTTACTCAATTTTTTATTCTCTACAAGATAGGGTAGGCGTCATGTTTACTGAAATTCTGGGTGAGGCTGTTTTCACGTAAAAACGTTGTTTTTTTTAAGATTACTGCTTTAATATGCATTTTAGCGCAAAACTTTATATGATAAAAGTTGTAGAGAATTGAAAATTCTACAACTTTTATTTCAAACAATTTTTTGTATAACGCTTAGTTTAGCGGTAATTTGCGATTTTCTGTTTTTTTTCTCACGAAAATGTATGAAAAATTGATTTTTTTAAGATTTCGGCCTTAGTATGCATTTTACGACAAAAGTGTATATAATTTAATTTATAGAAAATTAAAAGATCTACAACTTTTATTTAAAGCATTTTTCTCTACAGAGCCTAGTTTAGAGAGAAAGAGTGATTTTCCGTATTTCTAAGCCAAACTGAGGTTGATTTTCATTTTGCATCATTCACTCATGATTAAAATCAGGTTATGTTTTTGAGGTTAGTTTTTGTTTATTTCTAATATTTTATTAATAATGTTAGGTTTATTGTTAATTATTTGCATTGGCAAGAGAAAGTTGTGTGAGTGTTTCACACCAAATTTTTTGAAGTAGTTTCATAACATTTTGGTCATACTGTAAATTTACTACATTTGTAATCACGCGTATTTTGTTTGCTTGTATAGTTCTTTGTGATCTGTTCATAATAAATGTTGTCAAAATGATTTAGTCTTTAACCTCTAATAACATACCAAGTGTAACACAGGGATTTGTTTTGTGACCAATATCCTTTTGATAGATTGATATTATTTTGTATGTATCAGTACATGTTTGGGCACAGACAGACATAAAAGCATGTTAATTAATATTAATCAGTAATTGTCAACGACAACGGTTTGCTTAGTTAATAATGTACTCCTACCTACTGAATCTTTTTAAATATTTAATTGAATTAATGTTGATTCCAGAAATTATGGGGTTGTTCATTTTGTATGTATCAACCAATTTTAATCCCGTGCTGTGCTAGCAAAAATTTATTCATTTTCATAGAATACCTTTATAAATGTGTTCTGTATTATTATTAATAACCTGAATTTTATTATTGAAATTTTCCTGGTTTCATAATTTTTGGAAGGATAAAGTTGTAAAATATAAGTTTCTATTGATTTTCCTCGATGATTTATTAGTTTATCGTTAAGTTAAAAAATTTACCCGTGTTTAATTTCTTTTGCGTATATGAATGTATTGGAAGGACAAAAAAACAATACTGTTTCCATGTAGATTTTTGAAATCGAGTTTTCACCGAATCTACATGATTTCAGAACCCCTGAACCCCCAAAAAATGTTTTTAGCGATTGGTATGTGTGTGTGTGTGCGCGCGCTTGCTTGCGCGTGTTAGTGTTTGTGTTTGTTTGTGTGAACAAAATATCACGAGAACGGAACATCGTACGAAGCTGAAACTTGAAACTTAAGTTAGATACTACTACCGGACCCGACACCAATATTTTCATCAAAATCGGTCAACCGGTAGTAGAAGTTTTTTCGTGTCATTTTTCGCTTTTTTGCGATTTTCTAAAAAACGGCTCCTACGATTTTTTTAAAAATCGCCTCATTTATTAATTTTTTTGTGCTCCACAAGATACTGAAGGCGCCATGTCTACTGAAATTCTTGGGAAGGCTTGAACTCTCATAAAAAAATGGTTTCTTTAAGATTGCGGCCTTAATATGCATTTTAGGGCAATGGAGTTTATAATAAAAGTTATAGAAAATTTAAAAATTTACAACTTTTATTTTAAACATTTTTTTGTATAACGCTTAGTTTAGCGGTAGTTAGTAATTTTCTCTTTTTTCCCCATGAGAATTTGTAAAACAATGGATTTTTTAAGATTTCGTTTCTGAAAATGGATTTTACGACAAAAATTCATACAATAAAATTCATAGGAAATTAAACGATCTAAAACTTTTATTTAGAACATTTTTCTCTATAGAGCCTAGTTTAACGTGAAAGAGTGATTTTCTGTTGTTTTTTTTTTAATTAAAATTGATGTCTATTTTCATTTTGCATCGTTCACTTATGATTACAATAAGGTTATATTTTTTAAGGTTAGTTTTTCGTTTATTTCTAATTTTTTATTAAGACTAATTTTAGGTTATATTGTTAATTATTTGCATTGGCAAGAGAAATTTGTGTGAGTTTTTCACACCAGATTTTTTAAAAATGTAATTTGAAAATTAAACGTTCCGTCCATTTATTAAGTTTTACCTTCTTTTTTTAGCTTTAGAATCAGTTTCCTTCTAGATATACCGTAACTTATCGATCAAGAAAGAAAATAAAAGAAAAAGAATCTATGTCCTACCCTTTCATTTAAGAAAAGGAATGAAAATCGAAGAAAAAGAATAAGAATATACTGTTTACTAATGTAGATGTTCTTATTTAATATATATATATATATATATATAAACTCCCGAAAAATCAGATGGAAGATTTTCCTTGAGAAAGAAGAACCAATTTTCAAAGAAAACTTTATGTACATAATAGTCGGATGGAAAAGCTTTAGAATGAAACGAGATGAGAAAACCCAAATCATAAGGTCGAGAAAAGTTTTCCAACATTCATCTGATGACAACTTTTATCTAAGTTTTTTCGTCATTCGACTTTAACATACATACCGTACAAACAAACAGTCTTTTACGGTTCTCTCATGATTCAATCCACCGAAGAAAAGTTGTGGGAATTATATCATGTGAACTGTATTGAAACTAGTACTCTCTTTCTGTTATTTTCAACTATTATTCTTTTCCAAACAATCAGTAAAAATAATCTTTCTCATAGTTTTCTAAGGTCAACTATTACCATATTGTTAGAGCATCACTGATTTTTATACTAAGTAAATTCTTTAGACCAATAGAAAATTTTCCTCTATTCATCCTAAAATTTATTTTACTTTTGAATTTCATTTCATTTCATAAAAATACAACGTTTTATTAAATTGAAATTTTCTGTTTGACCTGGCACAGAAACGATATGTGATTTCAAATTGGGCGTAATAGAAATTCTCTATTTTGTTTTTGTCGGTCTGATTTTTTGTTTGTTTTCTTTTTTTCAGTTTTGTTCATCCCTCGAAAAAGATTATGTTAACTCTACAATTTATATTCTTTTCTGTTATTACTGTTACAAAATTTATCCTATTCAATTTTGTTCTAATCTGCAGATATCTATATGAGATTAGTAATTTTATACATATATAATATTGTGAAATTTATTTGACGTGCTTTCGAAATTTAATTGTTTATACTCGTATATAACAAAATCTGGTTTGAAACACTCATAAAACTTTTTATTGCCAATGCAAATATTGGACAATATAACCTCATATTAGTAATTAAACATTAGAAATAAACAAAAAACTAACCTCAATAAACATAACCTAATTTTAATCATGAGTGAAAGACGCAAAATCCAAAACAACCTCATTTTGGGTTAAAAATACGGAAAATTACTCTTTCACACTAAACTAGGCTCTGTTGAGAAAAATGTTCTGAATAAAAGTTGTAGATCTTTGAATTTCATATAAATTTGACTATACATTTTTGTCGTAAAATGCATATTTTTACACGTTTTCGTGAGAAAAAAAACAGAAAATCGCTAATTACAGCTAAACTAAGCGTTAAACGAAAATATGTTTTAAATGAAACTTGTAGGATTTTTAATTCTCTATAACTTTTGTTATAAATATGTTTTCGCTAAAGTGCATTGTAAAGTCACAATCTTAAAAAACCAATTTTTTACGAAAAAACAGCCTTACCAAGAATTTCAGTAGACATGGCGCATACCCTATCTTGTAGAGCATAAAAAATGTAGTTAAAAAATCGTAGTACCTGTTTTTGAGAAAAAGTCAACAAAAAAATGAAAAATGACACGAATAAACTACTACTTCCGGTTGACCGATTTTGATGAAAATGTTCGTGTCGGGTTCTCTAGCGGTAACATAAGTTTCAATTTCGTACGATTTTCCGTTCTTGAGATATTCTGTTCACATACACACAGACCAATCGCTAAAAACATGTTTTTTGGGTTCAGGTGGTCTGAAAACGTGTAGATCCGGTGAAAACTCGATTTCGAAAAATAGACATGAAAACAATACTTTCCTTCCTATATTGGCAAGAGAAAGTAAAATAAATAACACTAGTAAAATTATAAAAATATAATGAAATATAAAAGTAAGAGGGGTAAACAGTGTAGTTGAGAATAGAAAATGTTCCTAGTTCAGTTCTTAATACAAGATTTATTTTAGTTCATTAATAATAAAATTATCAGAGTTTGTATATTGCATATACAATTATATAAATGTGTGTATATAGGCTACTCCGTGGCTGCATACACACTTGTATCATTTATTCAAAGTACCAGGCTGTTACGACTCAGCGTATATATCACTGCTGATTATGAAAGAAGAAACAGAACTATTTTTTAACCAACAAGTAAAGAAAAACTATTTCAATTCTTCACCTTAATATTACGGGGAAAGATATAAATAGAAACTAATTAAAATCGGTCGTATCATTAATGGTGTATCCATTCAATAGAAATTGTTAAAGGGGATTTATAGAACGATATAAATGGGGCCGTTTAATCGATCTCCGGCCGATTAAAGGAGAGTTATGTCGGTGTATTGATCAGTATGTACGACACGATAAAACGTCGGTTAAGCACCTATAGAATAAGTGAACTGAACAGAGAGGAATACTGGAATACAGGAGGCATTGGCACAAGCTCTGCTAAAATTCTAAACTGTACGGAAGATCGTGCTTGGGGCGTTAACACACCAACACATACCTTTAAATTCATATACACACGCACACCAAAACGCACTGGATGAATAGTGCGTTAGTTAAGACCAACTTGAGTTGATAACTACCTTCTCTTTCACTACTACACCTCCACTTTCAAATTTCCCTCTTCTCTTCCTCTCTTTCTCTCTCCCTCCCTTCTACTAACCTTGCTAACTACCTCGTGCTATACTATTTTAACCCCTAAAGGCGAACATAAATTATGACAATCAACCAAATTGAACCCTTTACTTGAATTAAGGACGTAAACTCTCCTATAATACATGCTTTGACCTAAATCAAAACTTGATTAACTCTTACAGCCACTTCCACGAAATTTTGGCAAATATTTTTTTAATAATTTCGTAACAGAAAAACGTGTTCAAGTACTGAACTTACTATTACGATTTTGTTAATAATTTAACTAATATTATGTTTTGCTACTTCTGTTATCAATCTAGCCCATAGCAGGCAGGTGGATTGTTACGAGACAATAAAATGTCTTTTGTATCATTGTTGACATACAAGTCATGATAAATGTATTTATCAGTAATGTACCAAGAAATGTCCGTGATTTTTTTTCTTATTACTTTTGACTGGAACAATACATTATCGGGGTACATACATTAGCTATGGGGTACAGCTAGTTCATCAAATATAGAAATACTGCAGCGCTTTCAATCAAAATTCCAGAGACTGATCACTGCAGCCCCATGGTACGTAACAAATGAAATACTACACAACGACCTAAACCTGCCCTTCATAAAAGAAGAAATTAAACAACATAGCGAAAAACATTTACAAAAACTAGAAGACCATCAGAATCCATTAGCGATTAGCCTCCTTGACAACAGCGAAGATACTCACAGACTGAAACGCTTTAAACCATTGGACTTACCTCTACGATTTTGTTAGTCATTTAATTTAATTTTTTTTTATTTTTATGTTTTATCTTTTCTACTTCAACCCCTAATCATCAGCATCTCATAATTGGCGTCGTTTTCATCTCTACCATCGTCATTGTCATCTCCAACTTCAACTCTTTGTGTTCGGGATGTTGATTCACGGTTCATCAAGTTTGATTTTGTATAGATATTTTTTTTTTGTTTCTTCACAGTTTGGTCTTTTTCAAACACACTACTGAGTGTCATTTGTGTTTTAATTCTAAGGACATTACTCAGATTTTCTCATATTTGCTTAAAGTTATTGTATTTATTAACTGATTGCAAAAGAAAACTATACTGTTATGCATTATCGGTGGGGAAACTCGCGTTTGGGCGGGCCATTCACAAGCAGGACATCGATTCCTTACCAGCGCAAAAGCGTGCAAACCGATTTTACCCTCATTCTCTACTCACAACATCTTGCCCGTAAACTTGCACCAGTATTTCATATGTTTTCCTCGCCGTTTTACTCAATTTGAAACAGATGTTAAGGTTCTGTCGTTGCTCCATGGCTTTTCGATTGTCACCGTGGCAAAACCTTGCTTGGGAATTGGTGGCCCTAAAAAGGGCTGTTTGGATTGTACGGTTGGCCCTGAAAAGGGCCGTGGTAGGTGGTCGGAAAAGCGAGCCGGCGTGTTAAGAACAGACCCGAAAGAGTGACGGCTCGGCAACCGGGTTCAGGCCTAGCACTCCCTCAGCGGGAGTTGAGTCCTTACTCCAGCGTGGCAGTGGTGGCCCCCAGAGCCCCGCTCGGCTGATAGCGCGGCCGAGGCGGTTCTCTCCGGTCCCACGCTGAACTCCCTTTTCACCGTGGTGCCATCAGGCACGCATGGGCTTCCTTCGGCGAATGCTGACTGGTGCGGAAATGTGCGTCCGCAACCGGTAGCTTCGACCAAGGATGATGCGTCGGGTCTCGGGTAGCTCTTTTTTTCTTGTTTTCCGTTCGGGAGTTGGATGGCGAGTGCGACACGCACGCCAGCGTGGCCGCTTAAATCTGTTCCGGCGAGTCACTGTATGGTGGAAGGAAGGCTGCGCGTCGTAGCGCTTCCAGCGGCAGGTTCTGGGATCGTATATGCAGTGCTGATAATGGTGGGGCAGTCGGCGACACGATGTACATGGCTGGGAGCACTGTTAAAATTAATGCTGTATACGATACGAGGAGCCTCGCGAAATCCCCGAACAGAGGATAGATCCAGACATTTTCATACATCCCTACGCATGCGAGTGACCTTGTTTAAAGTGTTGAATACCGATATACGAGTATTAGACCATTTTTACCGATTGTTTTTAGACACAGATCGTGAACTATAATTTTACTTTCTTTAAAGAGCTCTAACTTCTTTCCAAGCAACCACCTCATCATTCGGTTGAACTTTAAATCCAATTGTTTCCGCTTTGGAATCTTAACAATTGAAGAGGTTAGTGGATGAACAAGCTATGTAAAATTCTTTTCAAAAACTTAAAATACTTAGTTTTTGTGATTGATGAAGATTCTCTACGGTTTAAGGAAATACTAGTGGATAAGTGGTACACGAGTGCTTAATTTAATGTTCTGTAGTGGATTAAAGTGTCAAGATTACCTTGACGCCTTCCACCAGAATAAACTCTAGTCTTAGAGACACCTTTATGGAAGAATAACAGTTAACTGTGGTATTATATTATATATTTATCTTCACCAGTAAACTTTGTTATTTAGTATTTCTTAACAAAATTCTGTTATGAAACATTTTGTCTCCTATTTTTGAAATAGGCTACCGTTTATCCGTCCTCAAAGAATATAGTGTACGTTAGAAATGTTTAGAGGACGGAAATGTCAAATGCATAAGAAAAATATGAGAAAATAGGTACTGAAAAGTAATGTTCAAACAAATTTTAATTAAATAAAGAGGTAGGTAATAAAATGTAGATAACAAAATTAAAGAAATTAGGCAATACTTAAAAAGATGGGAGCTTTAGAATTTTCATTTCATATTTCTCAAAACCTATCGGGTTGCTCTAGAGGTAAAGTCGTCGCCAAAATCAACTGTTTAACAGTTGATTTTCGGAGATGAGGTTGCTGGTTCAAATCCTAGTAAAAGTAGTTACTTTTATACGGATTTGAATGCTAGACAGTGGTTATCGGTGTACTTTGATGATTGGGGTTCAATTAACCATACTCTCTCAGGAATGGTCGACCTGAGTCTGTAAAAGACTACACCTCATTTACACGTCATACATATCATCCTCATCTCATTGGGTCATGGGGTTGCTTATCGTTCTGAATTGAACAGATTGCAACGTACACACATTAGGGATTACAAAAAAAGTTCTCAAAACTATATTTTGTTTCATAACACCATCTTCCTCTTAGTTCTTCATTATTTCCTGAGTACTGGGAATCTTATTGGATTGTTTGGTCAGGGGTTCTCAACCTTGGGGTGCGCCCCCTAGGGGGGCGTAGAAGATTTTCAAGGGGGGCATCATCGTTAGAATAGAAAAAAGCTATGATTAACCCAGGTTAGTTCCTGTCTTTGTATTTCAAACACCATTATTTTATTGTACAACACTCAATGTTAGTGTTTGAAGATTTCGTAAACAATTATATTTTAAGTTTTTTGGTTCTGTGATTTGACTGTATGTTGAAAAATGTATTGAAGGTAGTATTAAACATTTTGTAAAAAGTTATCAAATATTTAATTGTATTACCTGCAAGTCTAACCTTTATCCCATCCCTAAACTCGCTATAGTTACAAATTGAAATTCTGTACTTGTGTTGACCATATAAGGGGGTAATAGTACAGGGGAGGCGTGACGAAAAGTCAGTCTACTAAGGGAGGCACAGAGCCTGAAAGGTTTAGAACCCCTGTTTTAGGTTATCAGTTTAGTCATCTATCTGTGCGCCATTGAGGCGATCAAATAAATTCTATGTTTATATAATAGATAAGATAGATTATCAGATTATTTACTTTTGAAAAGTTTTTGCTTACAAAAATAAATCAAATATTTCACCGTATGAAGTTTTTAGAATCTTTTCCTAAAGGCTATACACTTCCTTATTTTATCCGATTGAGATAGTAAAGTTTTGCCTTGTACAGGCTTCTTGAAAAAGTTATAAAAGTTGTCAGTTGTAGTTTAAGATAACTTAGTCTTTTTGTTTTTCCTTCTAAAAACGGAAAGTTTTTGGCTAATCGGTAGGTATTGAACAAGGTTGTAAGATGTGAGTATTTTTGTGTTTTTGTGCGTAGCTTACTTTATCCCTTTGTATCGTACAAAATAAGAGTTCCTCTAGTATTTCTTAAAAGATCAAGTTTTATTTTTATCATTATAGGAAACAGCCTCAAGGAAATCGTACATTTATCAACTTTCAGATATTAAGTGAAAATTTTCTTTTTGAATAAGTTAATTGAAAATCAACTTATCTACTTAAAAATTTCAAAAACTTTTCCATTTTTGTGTTTAATATCTTACTTATTAATTACATAATTTTAATTAATTTTTTTATTCATTTAAAGTCTCTTCAACGTTTTGGTTATTAGTGACAACCAGTAAGTTGTTTTTATGAAAGATTTGGTGTGAAATACTCACACAATTTTCTCTTCTCAATGCTAATAATGAACATTAAATAATATCGCCTGGCAGGACAAAGTATCTGTATAACATCAGTGAATCGGAGGATATAAAAATCTCTTTCATGAGACGACGCATGGCTGATGGCATTTAAAAAAAAGGCTTACGTTTTTTTGTTTTTGTTTTACGTCTGTTTTGCAGTTGCTGCTAATGCAGACGGTGAGAAGAATGATACGTGAAATGAGTAATTAAAAAATGCCAGATCTGACCGGGAATCAAAACCGAGACCCCGGTGCAGAAGCTAGTTGCGCTAACCACTACTCCAACGGGCCGGGCTTACCTTTGACTTATGACAGAAACTATTAGTGATTTCTGTATCTACTCTTTAAGAAGAATCGAATGTCACACTGTTTTTGTTTCCTAATTCAGGCTTTAATTTCTTGATTTCCGGTTTTTGGTCACTTCCGGTCGAAACTGGAACTTCAAACACAATGATTTCTGTATCTACTCTTTAAGAGGAATCGAACAACAGTATTTTTGTTTCCAAATTCCGACTTTGATTTCTTGACTTCCGGTTTTAGGACTTTTCCGGTCGAAACCAGAGCTTCAGACCTAATTTAGGGTCTTTACCTCTTTATGTAAATTACGAATCCGAAAACAGTTTCTTGCTATCTCTTGAAGTTCCTAACTTTGATTTTTTGACTTCCAGTTTTGAGCCACTTCCGTTGTAAACTGGAACTTCAATCCAAAGTTAGTTCTACTAACTTTTTGTATAGATTACGAATCCGAAAACTGTTTCGTGCTATCTCTTGTAGTTTCTAACATCTGAGTGTGACGGACAAAGGAAAATAATAGAGGATAGTTTTAAAAATTGCCACCAAAAAGTTAATAACCTTAACGGGCAATTGCATCCAAGAATTTTAGTTTAAGTGATCGATACAAGTTGGAACCTGGTTCGACATATCTTGGTCATAATCTTGGTTCGACATACAAGGCCGTCGCTCTCTACATAAAGAAGAGGGAAATAAATCAACAAAGTTCATCCATTTATGGTTTTCTATTACCTAGGATAGTCTAACTAAGGTAAGGCATACACGTTACGGTATACCTGCGCAGCTATACCCGAGCAGGTTAACTGTACCGGTCTACCTGTACAGTCAAGAGCACACACACGCTACGGTAAACCAGATGTTTCAGTTCAGAAAAAGATGACGACCACGCAACAAGACGACGCGATTGCTGTTTTAGGGTTATTATTGGTCATTAAGAGTAAAAAGCAAAGAAAAAAACGCGAAAACTGGTGTAAAGACTGGCTTTTGAAGAGGAATGTATATACTCACACGAATTGAATCCAAGAATTAACTTTAGAACCATTAGATTACCATAATTACTTGCGGATGAAGGAAGATGTCTACCAGAAATTGCTGTCGATGGTAACTCCTTTAATACAAAAGAACAGTACAGTAAATCACTACAGTAAACACAACCGACGCTTTCCGTGTCAAGCTAAAACTGAACTGAAACCTGCGCAGGCATACCGAAGATCCCACACACACGCTCCGGTGAGCACGCCTGCGCAGGTTGACGGAATTAAATTTCGATTCTTCTCCTGTCGCCTGCGCAGGTCACTACGCCTGCACAGTTTTGACTGCAGCAGCTGGCATACACGCTCCGGTTTACCTGTACAGGTGACCTGTGCAGGTAAACCTCTCCGGTATACCGTAACGTGTATGCCCAGCCTTAGCCAATTTTTCAAACATTACGTCGTCCAGAATCGAAATATCAGGATAACTCCCTTCTTGTTCCGTCTACCAATTCTTTATACTACATTAAACCGACCCGTCAGCGTAGTGGTTAGCTACAACTGGTTTCTACGACGGGGATCTAGCAAACTGAGTTCGATTTTCATTTTGCGTCTTTCACTCATGATTAAAATAAGGTTATGTTTTTGAGGTTAGTTTTTTGTTTATTTTTAATGTTTTATTACTAATGTTAGATTTATTGTTAATTCTTTGCACTGGCAAGAGAAAGTTGTGTGAGTGTTTCACAGCAGATTTTTTTGTTGTAATTTTATGTTTTTGTGGTCTAGGTCTAAACTATTGAAAAACATGAAAAACCGAAAATCAAAATTTTCAGTTAAAACCATCATACCGTCTCCTCTTAAAGATTATCATGAAAATATTCAAGGTCTTACGCTGTCCTAAGCAGGGAATAAACGCAAATAATAATAAAAATTATATTAATTTATGTTTTGTTGTTACTTGGTATAAATTTATGCAGAATGTAAAAAGCTTGTTAGCATAAACAATTCCAAGGCTGTTCACTACACTGAAAATATTCTTTCTATCACAGGGTGAAGTTTTCTTATATATATTTTTTTATAATGTCGGTTACGCTTAGATTTTTCCAGGAGTTCTTAACAAACAATTAACCGTTAAGCGAAGCGTTGTAAAGGAAGTTGAAATAAGGGTAGTGCAGGAAGAAACAACTGCAGGAGTCTTTTTAGATGTAAGGTTAGGTTCATCAGGGGGTGGTGGGGATATTTTTTTCCTATCATCCCTCTTTTTCATCCACCGTTCAATAGATGGTCGAACGGTGGATGGTTTGAAATGAGGTTTAAGGGTAGCTAAAAGGGGTCGGAGAAAATTTTCATTCCGTTCCGTCTATAACGCTATTATTTGCCTTGACTTAAAAGCATGAAGTTTTAACGAAACGTCAGCAGAGAAACTAGGGGAAAAATTAGCATTGCTGATAAGGATTCTTGCTTACCATGGAGAGATATATAACGGAAACCCTTTGTTAAATATTAAAATAATCCAATAAGTTTAAGAAATTTGGTTATGGGATAAATTAAAGAAATTAGAAAACGATAAGATGTAGATATAATAAAAAATCTGGTGTGAAACACTCACACAACTTTCTCTTGACAATACAAATAATTCACAATAAACCTAACATTAGAAATAAACAAAAAACTAACCACAGTTTATATAACCTAATTTTAATCATGAGTGAAAGACGCTAAATGAAAATCTACCTTAGTTTGGCTTAATAATACGGAAAATCACTCTTTCACGCTAAACTAGGCTCTGTGAAGAAAAATGCTTTAAATAAAAGTTGTAGATCATTTAATTTCTTAAAAATTAGGTTATATACACTTTTGTCGTAAAATGCATAGGCGACTAAGGCCGAAATCTTAAAAAAATCGATTTTTCACACATTTTCGTGAGAAAAAACAGACAATTGTTAAATATCGCTAAACTAAACGTTTTACAGAAAAACTTTGAAATAAAAGTTGTAGGATTTAAAATTCTCTACAACTTTTATTATACCGGGTGATTCAAAACTATACGGCAATCTCTTGGGATCTCATTCTAAAGCTAAAAATAAGAAAAAAAGTTCATATCGGGTCCTACAACTTTTTTTTTAAATCGCCTGGTTTACTAAATTTTTTATGCTCTACAAGATAGGGTAGCCGCCATGTTTGCTGAAATTCTTGGTGAGACTGTTTTCACGTAAAAGATTGTTTTTTTTTAAGATTGCGGCTTTAATATCCATTTTAACGCAAAAATGTACACACTAAAAGTTTTAGAGAATTTAAAATTTTATAACTTTTATTTAAACATTTATTTTGTATAACGCTTAGTTTAGTGGTAATTAGCGATTTTCTGTTTTTTCTCACGAGAACGTGTGAAAAATCGATTTTTTTAAAGATTTCAACCTTAGAATGCATTTTACGACAAAAGTGTATAATCAAATTTATAGGAAATTAAAATATCTACAATTTTAGTGTGAGAATTTTTTCTACAGAGCCTAGTTTAGCGTGAAAGAGTGATTTTCCGTATTTTTAAGCAAAACTAAGGTCGATTTTCATTTAGCGTCTTTCACTCATGATTAAAAGTAGGTTATGTTTATTGAGATTAGTTTTTTGTTTATTCTTAATGTTTTACTACTAATGTTAGGTTTATTGTTGATTATTTGCATTGGCAAGAGAAAGTTGTGTCAGTGTTTCACACCAGATTTTTTTAAACTACATCAATAATTCCAAAATTTATTTTTGAAGTTTCTTCAAAATACCAAATATTTGTGCAGTTTTTAAAACTTTCTCGAGACGTTATAAATTGTTAATTTTCGGAAATTGATATCAAAATATTTAATTTATTATAACAATGTTTTCTCATGAAATTCATTGTGAAAGTAAAAGTGGGTTCGCTTTATTGGAAACCCCTTAAAACTTCTGCGTTCAATACAAGCTACCTGAGGTAGATTGATGGACAACCATAGGAGAATTTTACTTGTAGATTAAAAAACGGCCTGCCTTTTATGTATTGGTATACGCTGTTCAGACTCGATGCGATTGATGGCCTCTCGGGCTTCCTCATTGTTATTGATCCAACTTTATGGCATAAATTGAGGATGGATTGTAATCGTAAAAAAATTCGTTATACCTTCATATAAACTGATTTTTATGTTTCTTGAAACCTTAAATTCGAAAAGCGCGTTTTGAAATTACGTCTATTATTACTTTTGTATTTTTGGGGTTTTTTAACATAACTTTAAAAATTAACCACCTCAATTTGGTTGGAACTTTAAAATATCTGTGATTTCCTTAAATAATTGGAAATTCTGCTCTAAAATGTTGTTTTTTTAGTATTTAAAAATACATATTACTCCGTATTGATACGGAGTCTAAAACCTCGGTACAATTGATAGAAATGAAATTTTACAAAAATTTAATCTTTACATTTTTAAAAAAAATTACAACTGCCCAAAAATTACATTTCAAATTTAACCCTTCACAAATACCTAATCATGCCCTTTGTGAATGAATTTTCTCAATCGACGTATTTAAAATTTCATAGCCGATTAATTCGCTATCCGAATCTCCTAGTACAACACCTAAGAAGAAGCATGCCCATGTCACCGCCACCCCTTCTAATTATTCATTTACTGTGTTGCCGGCCTTCAATAGAACTCCCGGTCTTTGTCGGCGCACCGACAAACGTTTCGGTTCCGTACCGACAGAGGGCTTTGTCATCAAGGCCAAGCCAGTAGCCGCTCTCTACCACAGCGCTCTCGGTGACTATATAAAGAGCGCTGCACTGAGCAGAGATTCAATTCCGATCAAGACACAGAGGGATTCAACTCTGATCCAGACAGCATCGAAAAGACGTCCACTACGGCACACGGCTGCCGGACTTTAGCGAAGACTAATCGACGACCCCGCAAGAGAGAAGATGATGCTTCCGCTCGCCGTCTCGTCACCGTAAGCCGTCGACCGGACCGTCATCGCCCGCTGACGCGAGCGATGCCCACAGCTGTCCCTCGACCGAGCCTTACGTCCACCGGACCCGACGAAGCAGCCATCGACGCACTTCTGTGAGTAAAGAAGATGATGTCTCCGCTGGACGACGACACGCTGTGTCGCCCAGCTCCTCGACCGCCACGACGACTACGACCGACGCCTCCCATCAAGACGACCACCGCTTAAACGGCCCTTTTCAGGGCCACCAAACAAATAAGGTTTGCCACTTAATGTCCCCATCCGGTGACACCCACAAAAAAATAGAAAAATATAGAAAAAAAAACAATAAAGATGCACTTTTAATCTTTAAATTACACTAAAAACCGAACGAAATTAATTAGGTACAGGAAAAAAACACCTGCAAAGGAGACCTGTGCGCAGGTATGAGTCTATCATGTTTTTTTTTAATTGATGTATATTTGTAACATATAAATAAAAATAAAAATAGTACTTACTAAAAAAACAAGAGGAAACATTGAGTGAGAACTGAGTTATTGGTTCTTTAAACATAAAAAAAATAAATCAATTTAATCATGTACCAACTGTAAATCATTACCAACTACATTGGCGCAGTTTGTAACGTGCTCGCCTCTCATCATGCGGTCCTGGGTTCGAATCCCACTCAGGCATGGCATATTTTCATACGTTACAAAAAATAATTTCATCCTACATTGGATAAAGTTCCACCCCAACGTCGTCGCTAATGACCGTTGCAGTTGATCCGACGTAAAATAAATAAATAAAAAAAAAATGTAATCAATATTATTTTCAGATAAATGTAACCGTTAGTATTGAACTGATTGGTAAATAAAAATAAGAGTTGTTTTTTTTTGGTTTTGTTTTTCGTCCGACTGTTTTGCAATTACTGCTAGTGAATGCGATGAGAAGTATGACAAATTTAAATGAGTAATAAAAAAAGACCAGACCTGACCGGGTATTGAAAGTGGGTTCCTACGAGTAGAAGCCAGTACACTGACAACTTGACCATTAAATGTGCTTGACTAATAAAACCAGAATGGACGTACGGAATTGAACATGTATTTTTAAAAAAATTTCCTGATACATTTTCATGTGAATAATTTTTCTATTTATTTTTATGTTTCAGGTAAGTTCGATTCCGAAGTATCGTATTCTGTCATGTAAAAATTTTGTAAGTACATATACAAAATTGTAAGTAATATTTTATATATAAGAGTAGTCTAGTTTCAAAAATGGCCAACTCAATTTTTTAAAAATGGAGATTTTGATTTATTCTTATAATAATTGCCCAAGGAATTCTAATAAAAGGTTAAATTCTGTTGAAAATGGCCCAATCAGTGTAAAATTCAATTTGAAAATTGACCTTAGTTTTTTTTAGTCATCAGTCTCTCGGCTGGTTTGATGCAGTTCTCCAAGCTTGTCTGTCAAATTGTTTCATATCTACATACCTGTAACAGCCTACATCTTTTGTAATTTGGTTTACATATTCTAATCTTTGCCTCCCCCTACAATTTGCTTCCTCAATATTACCCTCCATTATTGATAGCCCAATACCTGGATGTCTTAAGATATGCCCCACTAGCCTATCCCTTCTTCTGGTAAGATGCTTCCATGTACTTCTTTTTTCATCCACTCGCCTAAGAACCTCTAAATTACTTATTTTGTCCACCCACCTAATCTTTAACATTTTCCTGTAACACCACATTTCAAAAGTTTCTATCCTCTTCTTTTCTACAGCCCCTATCACCCACGTTTCACTCCCGTATAATGCTACGCTCCAAACATAATATAATAATAATAACATAACATAATGTATTAAGAAATTTTTCCTAATCTGTAAATCAATGTTTGTAGTCAGTAAGCTGTTTTTTTATTTCAAAAGCTTTTCTAGCTTGAGCAAATCTACTTTTGATATCACTTGTGCTTCTACCATCCTTTGTTATTTTACTCCCTAGATAGCAGAATTCTGCTATCTAGTTCTCTCTCATTCAGCAGAATGACCTTAGTTAAAAAACTGAATAACCCCAAAATAGCTTGGTGGCAAAATTGGCCAAATCCAAAGAGAACCAATCACAATGCTGGATTCCGTCATGTGACTGTTGCAAATGCTCACGGGTTGTTCTAGTGATGGGTTTTCTTATGTGTGGTGTTTTATCTTAATGTTTTTCTGATAGAAAGCTGATTTTTAAAAAAATTGTATGACCCGTTTTTGAGGAACTTGCAAAAAAGTGAAAAATTACACGAATAAACTACTTTACTATTCATCCGGTTGACCGATTTTGATGAAAATGTTCGTGTCGGGTCCGGTTGTGGTATCTAACTTAAGTTTGAAGTTTCAAGTTCGTACGAGGTTCCGTTCTTGAGATATTCTGTTCACACACACACACACACACACACACACATACAGACCAATCACTAAAAACATATTTTTTGGGTTCAAGGGGTCTGAAAACGTGTAGATCTGGTGAAAACTCGATTTTGAAAAATCGACATGAAAACAATACTTTCATTCTGTATATTCATATAGGCAAGAAAATGTCTATATTTTCTTGTGGTCTGTAATATTTACGGGTTTTTTTGTCACCACCATCGATTTATAGTGGTTTTCTCTTATATTACAGATTTTTACGCAGAATTTTTATATTTTCTTAAGTGTGGGACCCGGCTTCAAAATACTGCAAATTTAATTTTCAATCGGAAAAAAGGCTTTAGTAGGATAAGCTTTATATTATAAGGATAAGCTCCTAGGATTATATTAGTAAAGAGAAGCCATACATCTTTGATTTCTGTAGGGAATGATGTATTTGCATTCAAACAATCCGGAAATGTACAAAAGAAGAAAAGCCAAAATTTTGACCTATGGGCTTTTTGAAATGACTGATTCGGAAAAGTAGAGCTTAGTTTTGATAACCTGCTATTTCACTAGATCGTTCAAAATTGGCTCTGTTGAAATTCCTTTAGTTAAAGTGTCTCATTTGGGGTCTTAAGACAACATATTGGTGATGACAAACATATCCTGTTAATTATCTTCAATAACATGATGTTATCTTACCTTAGGCATATTCCTTACCCCATGTTTGTCTTCAGCTTGTTATGTTTTCCATCTTAGGTTTCTGGTAGCTCATATCCCCTTTCCAAATCAGACCTTACAAGGCTTACCATAATTTCTGGTCTCCAATCCCGGACATTATATTGAAAAGGCTGGTTTTTTTCTCTTGCCTATATGAATATATAGAAAGGAAAGTATTGTTTTCATGTTGATTTTTCGAAATCGAGGTTTCACTGGATCTACACGTTTTCAGACCCCGTGAACCCTAAAAACATGTTTTAAGCGATTGGTCTGTGTGTGTGTGCGCGCGCGCGCGTGTGTGTCTGAACAGAATATTTCAAGAATAGAACATCGTACGAAATTGAAACTTGAAACTTAAGTTACATACCACTACCGGACCCGACACGAACATTTTCATCAAAATCGGTCAACCGGAAGTAGTAGTTTATTCATGTAATTTTTCACTCTTTTGGTATTTTCTTAGAAACGGGTCCTACGATTATTTTTAAAATCGCCTCGTTTACTAAATACATTTTATTCTCTTGTATTTTATTCTCTACAAGATAGGGTAGGCGCCATGTTTGCTGAAATTCTTGGAGAGGCTGTTTTCACGTAAAAAATTGTTTTTATTTTAAGATTACGGCTTTAATATGCATTTTAGCGCAAAAATTTATATAATAAAAGTTGTAGAGAATTTTAAATTCTACAACTTTTATTTCAAATATTTATTTTGTATAACGCTTAGTTTAGCGGTAATTAGCGATTTTCTGTTTTTCTTACGAAAACGCGTGAAAAATATTCTATTACCAATGTTAGGTTTATTGTTAATTATTTGCATTGGCAAGAGAAAGTTGTGCGAGTGTTTCGCACCAGATTTTTATAATATAGGGCAAGAAACAGTAAAAATTGTGTACAATCTCATGGGAGATAGTTTTTGTTTGGGTTGTCATTATTATGTTTTATGTATTAAGTGTGATGGTTAATGTTTTAAGTCGAAAAATATATGCCGTAACAAATTGCTTAAATTGCGAGTATGTGCGATTCCTAAGCGACGCAACGCGCGAATGTTTGTCGGTTGTAAAGAGCAGTGTAGAAAAGGGGTGGTAAATGTGGGGTAACTAACTACTAACAACAGTATTACATGTTGTGCCTGCCCAGGCAGTCAGCCAGGCCCAGCTGTTGGATACAAAATGAGAGAACATTGTCCCCGAAGCCCCCTTCGCCTCCGGACATTTTAATTGATGATACAGTTTCACTTGTTAAATACTCCGCGGTACCCGTTATCAACACATTAATTTACGTCCGACGCTTCACTACCAACCTTGAAAACGTAAAAAATCATTCCTAGTTCCCCTTCCTCTAATTTCCTTTGCTGTACCTCTGACATTTGCCTTGCAATAAAATTAAAATAAAAACAACCATACGTTTCTCAATTCCTTTAATGTAACTCATCCGGTCCGTTGCTTGACTGTCTCTATTTAAATACAGGAGTTTTTATTCTCTCGATTTTCTAACTCATTTGCTTCTATCTCCTTTTTTGTATAAAGTATCTTTGGATTTTTACTTTCTATTGACTATATGAATATATACGAACAAATATGGTATGGTTTTCTTGTCAATTTTTCGAAATCGTGTTTTCTCCGGAAATACACGTCTTAAGACCCGCTGAACCCAAAAAACATGTTTTTAGCGATTAGTCTGTGTGCGTGTGCGTGTGTACGTGTCACAAATATTTTCATCAAAATCGGTCGAACGGAAGCAGATCATTCGTGTCATTTTTCATTTTTTGCGATTTTCTCAAAACCGGTTTCTACGATTGTTTTAAAAATCACCTCATTTAGGTACTATATATTTTATGCTTTCCAATATAGGGTAGGTGCCATGTCAGCTGAAATTTTTGGGGAGGCTGTACTTTCGTATAAATGTTTTTTTTAATTGCTGCTTTAGTATGAATTTCAGCGCAAAAATATATATATTATAAAAGTTGTAGAGAATTTAAAAACCTACAACTTTTATTTCTAACATTTTTTTGTGTAACGCTTAGTTTAGCGGTAATTAACGATTTTCTGTTTTTTTTTCACAAAAATCCGTAAAAAACCGATTTACTTTATGATTTCAGCCTTAGTATGGATTTTACGATGAAAGTGTATATAATGAAATTTATAGGAAATTAAAAGATCTACAGGTTTTATTTAAAGAACTTTTCTCTACAGAGCCTAGTTTAGCGTGAAAGAGTGATTTTTCGTATTTTTAAGCCAAATTGTGGTTTATTTTGATTTTGATTTTGCATCATTCACTCATGATTAAAATTAGGTTATGTTTATTAAGGTTAGTTTTTTGTTTATTTCTAATGTTAGGATAAATATTGTTATGTATAATATTGTTATGTATTTGAAAGTTGCGCGAGTGTTTCACCCAAGATTTTCAATTCATATAAATTGGAAGAAAAGCAAAAAAGAATAAAACGTCTTTACTATATGATGTGTGTATAAGATTTCACGAGAGATTCAGTAAAGTAAGTCGATTTTGAAACGAGAAATGACAGAATGTTTGTTGTAGTTGCTAAGGAGAGTACGTAATCGAGATACGGTAAATAAACGGTGTTGGGGTGGAAGGAGGAGGGGAGAGAGAGAGAGAACGCAACGGAGTGATAGTCGTTAAGCAGAACTCGAAATCCGGATTTTGGAGTGTAAAGCCGGCAACGCGAAGATGATAAGAGAAGCACGATTCTGAACCGCGAATAGACGAAGAATAAGAATATTCGAAGGTGATATTGAAAATGTGTGTGGGTTTAGTTAGGAGTGAGTGTGCCAGAGTAAGAGAGGGTGAATGAAAATGAATGACGAAGAGGTGGAGGTAAATACGTTGAGGAACCCCCAATGGTGCACTGTGAGAGTAACGACAAATGCAAAAACCACTCAAGCTTTCTCCTCTCTCCTCCCCCCTCTTGATTTTCTCCTAGTATTTTCTTCTCCCAGTGAAAACCCCCTTTTGTCCTTGTCCCATTCCTTGCCAACATCCCACACCTTTACCCAAAGAACTAAATCCCCCTCTTCAGTCTTACATTTCTCTTCATCCAAAACCACTACCCCATTAAGCAGCGTGACAACCACCATGATTGATGTCTTCGGCCTACCTTACCCCCTAGATTTTACACTTACCTCTCTACCCCTGTTTATTTCCCTTACAACTACTGTATTATTCCATTCTTTATAATAAAACATACGGTGAACAGGTACAACGATATGATGCTTTGGATACGATCGTAAAAATCGTTCAAAATAACATGAATCCTGAATCTAATAATTACAAACGACATAATTTAAAAAAATACCCACATATTTAAACCTCTAACAAAACATAACATACCGTGTAATATACAAGTAATTATTATATAAATAAAATTAATAAACTTGAAAAATATCGAGCATCAAGTTATACTGAACGAATTTTACAAACCTTGTATTATTTTCTAAGAAGAACGAGGGAACTTGAGTTAGAGAATTTATTCAAATCATTGCATTCATTAGCGGGATTTGAATGTAACCACCAACGACAAGAATCCTTTACGTAATTCAGTTTAGATTAGAGAAATACAAAACAAATGTAAACATATATATTCTGGTTTTCATTCGCTACAAGTATTTCAGTAATCACTCACATGTTTACGATATAATACTTTTCTTATTTCACACGCGCGCGCGCAGTCACACACACAATAAAATATTAGTGTATAATTGTATGAAATGTACAAATTTTATATTTAAAACATAAGGTCGGGTCCAATGTAATTGTTTCAGTTTATTTAAACTATCATAAAATTTATTAACGTAGAATGACGTAGTTAGTTCTTTTATAGAAACATTTTTAAATCATGTGTTTGTTTTTTCTAACGTAAAGCGCAAAGCCAGAAGAATATTGAGTTGATCTGAATCAACATTCGATTATCCTGTGCTTCAAACAAAATTGGTACCTATTTTTACTTTCTCTTGCCTATATGAATATATAGGAAGGAAAGTATTGTTTTCATGTCGATTTTTCAAAATCGAGTTTTCACCGGATCTATACGTTTTCAGACCCCCTGAACCCAAAAAACATGTTTTTAGCGATTGGTCTGTGTGTGTGTGTGTGTCTGTGTGTGTGTGTGTGTCTGTGTGTGAACAGAATATCTCAAGAACGGAACATCGTACGAACTTGAAACTTGAAACTTAAGTTACATACCACTACCGGACCCGACACGAACATTTTCATCAAAATCGGTACACCGGAAGTAGTGGTAACTTAGTTTATTCCTATAATTTTTCACTTTTTTGCGATTTTCTCAAAAACTGGTCCTACGATTTTTTTAAAAATCGCCTGGTTTACTCAATTTTTTATTCTCTACAAGATAGGGTAGGCGCCATGTTTGCTGAAATTCTGCGTGAGGCTGTTTTTACATAAAAACATTTTATTTTTAAGATTGCGGCTTTAATATGCATTTTAGCGCAAAACGTTATATAATATAAGTTGTAGAGAATTTAAAAACCTACAACTTTTATTTCAAACATTTTTTTGTATAACGCTTAGTTTAGCGGTAATTTGCGATTTTCTGTTTTTTTCTCACGAAAACGTGAGAAAAATCGATTTTTTAACATTTCGGCCTTAGTATGCATTTTACGACAAAAGTGTATATAATTAAATTTATAGAAAATTAAAAGATCTACAACTTTTATTTAAAGCATTTTTCTCTACAGAGCCTAGTTTAGAGAGAACGAGTGATTTTCCGTATTTCTAAGCCAAACTAAGGTTGATTTTCATTTTGCGTCTTTCACTCATGATTAAAATTAGGTTATGTTTGTTGAGGTTAGTTTTTTGTTTATTTCTTATGTTTTATTACTAATGTTAGGTTTATTGTTAATTATTTTCACTGGCAAGAGAAAGTTGTGTGAGTGTTTCACACCAGATTTTTAACGCATATTTCACTTAGTCCATGTTTCAGAACATGTACTATGATCAAAAATGTCAAATCAGTTTGTTATAATGTAATTTTGACTGACCTGAAGAATTTCATTTTTGCAGTTTGGATGTTTCTTTCCTCCCTTTTTCTCATCACCCATGCTTCACTGCTGTTTGTCAAGGTTGGAACTCTCAACGTCTTATAAAACTTTTTTTTCGGGTCTTGTCTTTTGTCTCAGTGCCTTATGAATCGTCTCGAATATCTGATTAAATTTATGTGTAGTCCGTCTACTGTAAGAGTACTCCACGCGAGGCAAGCGCCTGTAGATTGTAAACGAAAGTTTTGCTCTATTTGGCGCATATCTACCTCTCCGCCGGACAGTTATCTTGCACTACGTTCCATCACAAAAAATATCTACATCCAGCTAAAATAAACATTTTCCTTTAAGTGTTTTCGATTATACCGTTCTGATGACTTGTAATTATTGTAGTTTAATAAAGACTCTTTAATTAATTATTTTAAACATTACATTAAACAAAACAATTTTTTTTACTTTTTAATGTTTACCGCTTTTATGTTTCAAAAACTCAACACATTCACTATCAAGCATATTAACAAAACACAGCTTATAAAACTTTTCAACTTCAGTCTACTACAAATAAAATCGAAACGAACCGATACAATTCCATAAGATAACTGATGAAACTAAAAATAAGTTAAACATGGGCAAGTGAAACTAGTCACAGGCATTAATTATTTTAATGATATGAAATAAACAATCTGAAATGATAAACAACGAATCTTTTGAATTATTTACTCTCCTGTTAAAATTCAAGCGCATTAGTATTATATTACTTGTGACCAAAACTAAAATAAAATTGAGTCTATAATAAAAACCTATAAATCATAAATAATAATGTTATAATAGTAAATAATGTAACGAAAAATAACAATGTAAGAATAACATTAGTAAAATTTTAGTTATTAATGGTAAACTAATGTTCGATTTATAGAACATTTTCTAAAAAATGAATTGAACGTGTTTTTATTATATTAAACTTAGAGCGAATAATTAGTGTTTTATGGAATTTTGTTTTTGATCATGCTGTGCGTATTTTTTAATATTACGCATGCTCACTTGTATTGCTGGTTGCCGACGTCGGAGTACTCTTAGCGTAGACAGACTAGATTATTTTTCACATCAGTCAAAAATGTCAAATGAGTTTGTTACAATCTATGTATTAATAGCGAGCAGGTTTTTATTCAATACAATTTTAACTACCTAAACCTTCACCGATTTTCCCCGAAGTGGGCTCAAATGAATCGTCTGTTCAAGTAGATTTGCAGAAAACTATCCAAAATCGAATATTTCGATTTATGATCGTAAAATAGGAGGTCTAAAATAGATTGGAGAGGGAGCAAGTTCAACGAACTGAAGTATAAGCCTCTCTCTTTCTCTATCTATCCCTCCCACATCTCGCACAGCTATTTCAGTTTGGAGAGAGAGCAAGTTCTAAAAAAAGAAATAATAAAAATTAGATATAAACAAAAAACTAATGTCAATTAGCATAACCTAATTTTAATCATGAGTGAAAGACGCAAAATTAAAATCGACCTCAGTTTGGCTTAAAAATACGGAAAATCACTCTTTCACGCTAAACTAGGCTCTGTAGAGAAAAATGCTTTAAATAATAGTTATAGATCTTTTAATTTTCTATAAAATTAATTATACACTTTTGTCGTAAAATGCATGCTAAGGATGAAATCTTAAAATATCGATTTTTTACACTATTTCGTGAGAATAAAAAAGAAAATCGCTAATTATCGCTAAACTAAGCGTTATACAAAGAAATGTTTACAATAAAGGTAGTAGAATTTTAAATTCTTTACAACTTTTAGTATACAAGTTTTTGCACTAAAATGCATATTAAAGCTGTAATCTTAAAAAAACAGTTTTTTTACGCGAAAACAGCCTCTTCAAGAATTTCAGCAGACATGGCGCCTACCCTATCTTGCCTTTATCTGCCACAGCCGCTATTTTCACATGGACAAGTGTACGTTGCTATGTCACGTGTCAGATCATTTGATAGCCTAAAAGTTCAAATAATGCCACACAACAATAATCCAAAAAAATTTGTTTACAGAGAAGTTCTATTAAAACAAATTTAAACTTTTGTGCGGGTTTTTCCCGCACAGTTTCACCTAGTGTAATTTTATTTACGTATAGCTGTGTTTCTTAGATGATTAAATTCTTTGTGAATTTTTAAAACATTTTAGCGTAGAAAGTTCATTAGACTTTAAATAACACAGATTAGTTTTTTTATAAAAAAAAGAAAACATAATACAGATATAATAAATTAAAAATCCTGAAATTCAACCTCAGAGCATTTAAAAATGTTAGTAGCATTGAAACCGACAGTATTAAAGGGAGGATCAGCGAGAGATTTGTATTGCAGCACCATCTACCGGGCAATGGATAAACTTTAATGCTTCCCTAATACACGGCTGTCTACTAGTGTGTATGTACATACATGTGCATAACCATAACATGAAACAGACACGGTCCATCACATTATGCATAATACATGAGACCGAGCACTCGCTGATGAAGTGATACCTACCGAAATGTCATTCTACGTTTTACGTTGTTGCATATTTTAACATTATTACTACGAATGCATGTATGCAATTTATGTTTGTGTGCGTGCATCTCACTCTCTCTCTCTCTCTCTCTCTCTCTCTCTCTCTATATATATATATATATATATATATATATATATTATTATTATTATTATTATTAATTCGTTGATCGACCGACTAAGGATCACGTTAAGCACTATGCATTTTGGTCTCTTCTTCTCAGGATGTCATTCCTCTTATCTGCCCAAAAAGCCTTCATTCGTTCGGAATGCTCCTTTCTTCTCTCATCCGTCCACCTCCCACCAGTACCCTCTCTTCTTGCAGATTGCACAGGCAGACTTATCTTTTTGTCATTTGTCTTCTGCCTAAATTTGTCTCTATCGTAAATGTCCTCTTCTTCAACTCGAAGTTTTTTTAGATCATCTTTAGTATTGATAAACCACCAGTACAAATATGATAATGAACAGCCAAAACAAAACAAATTAGATATAAAACTCACCTCAGAGTATTATATTCATTCAAGATCTTTCGTCTCCCTCGGAGATATCATCAGGAATTCAAAAACACACTAATCACACAAAAGATAAAACATTAAAACAATTATGGTCGCAGACACGTCAATTGTTCAAAAAATAGATATCCTACATCAATAACCATTCCGCGCGCGGTTATTCGGCCGAATGACGATATAATCATTTTGCACCTAGTTTTATTTCTTATCGCGATTAAGTGCAATTTGAAATAATTTATCAGAAGGAGACGAAAGATCTTCATCATCATCATCATCATCATCAACTATACGGCTTAGGCTTTACCCAGCCTGTTCCGTTGCAATGGTAGTTGTTTTCTTCTTTTGTTGCTTTCTTTTGAAATTGTCATTTGTTAAAAGATTGTATATTTTAAAAGTATACTTTGTAATTTAGTAAAATTCATCATCGAAACCTGCGTCTATACATAAATTATTGCTTTTATTTGGAAAGTTCGAGTCCATTCCGATCGATGCGTTCCTACAGTTGGTCCTCCCATCGCTTCCTCGGTCTCCCAATTCTTCTTCTTCCTCTCGCTCTATAGCGCCACAAAAACTTGGGTATCCTACTCTCCTCCATTCTCTCTACATGTTCCCTCCAACTGTTCCTATATTTCCTGATAATATCGCTAATATTCTCAACATGAAGTTGATTTCTTATTATCTCACTTCTAATCCTATCCCTGAGAGTGCAACCCGCAATACTTCTCAGAAAGCGCATCTCTGCTGCCTCGATTCTTCTGTATTGACGAGAGGTCAGTGTCCAAGCTTCGGCGCCGTACAATAGAACCGGCCTAGCCATTACCTTATAAAATTTAATAATTGTCTCCTTCCTTACTTTCCCTTTTAATGTTCTGCTTATGGTTCCTAATAGACGTTGGAATTTATTTATTTTCCAGTCTACATCTTCACTCTCCCCATAGGATAATCTACATCCTAGGTACTGGAACCCTGACACCTGCTCCAATATCTGATCAGCCAAAACAATTTTGCTTCTAAGAGGTTCCTCTCCAACAAAACCCCACACCTTCGTCTTTGTTGCCGATATTTCCAAGTTATATTCCTTATAAATTTTGCTCAGTGAATATACAGCTCGTTGCAAATTATCCTCCGAGTCTGCAAACACTATCTGATCATCTGCAAACAATAGAGTGTCTAGAGGCCTACCATCTACTAAAAACCTCGTTTTTAATTTGTTTCGCCAGTTGCTTACGGCATCGTCAATATAAATGTTAAATAATACGGGTGTCTATACTAGTCTTACCTCACAATCCGCCAGTAACGGATTTGGGGGAACTCTACTTTCAATGCAATGGTAAGAAATAGCCGGACGGATTCACGAAAGATCTTTAATGTATATAATACTCTGAGGTGAGTTTTATATTTAATTTGTTTTGTTTTGGCTGTTCATTATCATGTATATAAACTAATCCTATTGAAAAAGTGTGGTGTAAAACACACACGACTTTCTCTTGCCAATGCAAATAGTTAACAATATAACCTAATATTTGTAATAAAACATTAGACATAAACTAAAAAAATGACGTCAATAAACATAACCTAATTTTAATCTTGAGTGTAAGACGCAAAATAAAAATTAACGTCAGTTTGATTTAAAAATACGGAAAATCACTCTTTCACGCTAAACTAGGCTCTGTAGAGAAAAATGCTCGAAACAAAAGTTTTAGATCTTTTAATTTTTTATAAATTTGGTTGTATACACTTTTGTCATAAAATGCATACTAAAGCCGAAAACTTTTAAAAATCGATTTTTCACGCGTTTTCGTGAGAAAAAAACAGAAAATCGCTAATTACCGCTTAACTAAGCGTTACACAACAGAATGTTTCAAATAAAAATTGTAGGATTTTAAATTCTCTACATTTTTTATTATTAAGGTTTTACGCTAAAGTGCATATTGAAACCGCAATTTATAAAAAAAAACGATTTTTTTTACGTGAAAGTAGCCTGTCCAAGAATTTCACCAGACGTGGCACCTACCCTATCTTGTATATCATGAAAATTTAGTAAATGTGGCGATTTAAAAAAAAAAATCGTAGAAGCCATTTTTGAGAAAATCGCAAAAAAGTGAAAAATGACACGAATAAACTAGTACTACGTCCGGTGACCGATTTTGATGAAAATATTCGTGTCGGGTCCAGTAGTGGTATGCAACTAAAGTTTCACGTTTCAAGTTCGTACGATGTTCCGTTCTTGAGATATTCTGTTCACACACAAATACAAAGACCAATCGCTAAAAAATGTTTTTTTGGGTTCTGGGGGTGTGATAACGTGTAGATCCGGTGTAAACTCGATTTCGAAAAATCGTCATGAAAACAATACTTTCCTTCCTGTATATTCGTATAGGCAAGAGAAAGTAAAAAACTTTGACATAACCTTTATTATAGTCAACTAAATAAAGATTGTAAATCAATATTTATAATTATTGGAAAAGATTTAAAATCTTGTTTCTCAACTCCATTAAGGTTCAAAAATAATTCCTTATAATTCATTCTGCAGCTTGAAATTAATTCTATTTCATATAATAAATTTATACAATAAAAAACATTTATTACAATAATAAATTTATCTACCCGTAACTGACAGGTGGAGTGTCAAATTATTTACACTCAATCTGTCCGTTGCAGGGCTAAAATAAATAGTTCTGTTTCTTATCACATAATCAGCCAATTAAATGACTGAATCATTCTAAGAACAGAAGAGGTAGAGGTGTAAAAGACACTAATCAGCCACACCCTGTGGTGAATGAAGTGAAGGTGTCAATTGCAGAGTGGAAAATATGTGCTTTTCAGAGGGCCTGGCATGCTGATAAGCATACTCTTTCAACTCAGTGAGGAAGGCAATTGTAAACCACCTCACTCCTCGTTCTATTTAGTAAAACCTTTACAGGTTTACACCGGCCTTTTTGCTGATGACCTAAACAACACAATAAATTTATACAAGAGAAAGTCTTCTGAGTGTATCACAATAAATTAAAAAGTTTTACAATTTGTTTTGTTTTAATACAGGTTTTTTTTATTAATTTTTTTCTATGTCCATTTTTAAACTATAATAACAAAAAAGGTATTCTAATTTGAAAAAAAAATTAATTAGCTATTTTGAAATTGTTCTGTTTGGGAAATTTATTACATTTTAATGTACTATTTAAACCAAGTACGGAAATAATATTAATTATAGTAACGGAACAAACGATGCTATTTCTGACTTATTTAAATGCGCCTAAAACAAATATTACACCTCAATATTAATTTTGTTCTCCTTATTTTGTCGCTTCTACAAAACGTTGATGTTATAAAATTTAGGTTAATTTAGCTGAAATTTTCATGCGAAACTTTCTCTCTCAGTTATTTATAACCTGTTTTAATTGTAATTTGATCTGAATTAATTTTTGAAATATTTCGGGGTAAAAAACATTGTACAAGGATTCTGCCGAAGGGTTGATAACTTCATGGCTGTAATATGTTAGGTTTGATATTATTATAAACCTGGCTGAATATAAACTTAGAAGCAAAAACTGTACTTAAATGTATTGTAATTTTGTCAAAATTGTTTAAAATGTCCAATATTATTATCCATTCCAATGATGGACAAACTTTTTTGGGGTTGTTATTGACGGTAATGAATTCTTTGTAGAAATATTAATTTTGGTTTAAAGTTTTGTGAAAAGGATTATGAAATCGAGTCATTAGAATATAAATAGCCCTTCTAACAATACTTTTAAAAAACTGGTGTGAAACACTCACACGACTTTCTCCTGCCAATGCAAATAATTAACAACATAACCTAACATCTATGTACACATAAAATTCGATGTATATGTGTGTGTATCTTCCCCTTTATGTCCTAAATTACTGAACCAATTTTCATGTAGTTTTTTTTATATTGTAACTATGATGGCGGTGCAGGTTTTAGGCTATTGAAACTCTTAAAAAGTTAGCCCTAAAGGGTTGAAAATAATGTTTATCTCCTACATTAAGGTTTATATGAGGTTAGATAATCTGCTGCTTTTAAACCAGCTGATGATATGATTCAAATAAAAATTTGTCATAAATAAAGTCATATGCTAATAGCGACGTGGTGCTAAGGATCAGCTGGTGACAACATCACATGATAATTTTATTGTATTTTATTATGTAGATACGATTTTATATTCTTGAGTATTTTATAAAAGTAAAGTTCCATGTTTCTTTAATTTGTTTTAATTTTCTTTTAATTGGTGAGTGATCAATTGCTTTGATATTTTATTTTTACTTTTATTTTATTCAACGTAGATTTAAGTTTTTGGTTTTGATAATTTTTTTTTGTAGTTTTTCCATTTTCAATAATGCCATCAAACAAAAACATCACTAGGAAGAAAATTTTCATAAGCAAAATAACTTCACAAAAAGCAAGAACTGCTGAAACTGAGGAACAACGAGAATCTCACCTATTTTTCTGCTATATACATATTTAAAAAAATTCTGGTGTGAAACACTCACACAACTTTCTCTTGCCAATGCAAATAATTAACAATAAACCTAACATTATTAATAAAATATTAGAAATAAACAAAAAACTAACCTCAAAAACATAACCTTATTTTAATCATGCGTGAATGATGCAAAATGAAAATCAACCTCAGTTTGGCTTAGAAATACGGAAAATCACTCTTTCTCTCTAAACTAGGCTCTGTAGAGAAAAATGCTTTAAATAAAAGTTGTAGATCGTTTAATTTTCTATAAATTAAATTATATACACTTTTGTCGTAAAATGCATACTAAGGCCGAAATCTTAAAAACATCAATTTTACACACATTTTCGTGAGAAAAAAAACAGAAAATCGCAAATTACCGCTAAACTAAGCGTTATACAAAAAATTGTTTGAAATAAAAGTTGTAGAATTTTAAATTCTCTACAACTTTTATTATATAAAGTTTTGCGCTAAAATGCATATTAAAGCTGTAATCTTAAAAAAACAACGTTTTTACGTGAAAACAGCCTCACCCAGAATTTCAGCAAACATGACGCCTACCCTGTCTTGTAGAGAATAAAAAAATTGAGTAAATGAGGCGATTTTAAAAAAAATCGTAGGACCAGTTTTTGAGAAAATCGCAAAAAAGTGAAAAATTACACGAATAAACTACCACTTCCGGTTGACCGATTTTGATGAAAATGTTCGTGTCGAGTCCGGTAGTGGTACGTAACTTAAGTTTCAAGTTCGTACGATGTTCCGTTCTTGAGATATTCTGTTCACACACACACACACACACACAGACCAATCGCTAAAAACATGTTTTTTGGGTTCAGGGGGTCTGAAAACGTATAGATCCGGTGAAAACTCGATTTCGAAAAATCGACATGAAAACAATACTTTCCTTCCTATATATTTATATAGGCAAGAGAAAGTAAAAAAGTGATTACATCATTTTTCGCGTGCAAAGCCGCGACGGAGCATGCTAGTTAGTAATAAAACATTAGAAATAAACAAAAAACTAACCTCAAAAAATATAATTTTATTTAATCATGAGTGAATGATGTAAAATAAAAACCAACCTTTGTTTGCCTTAATAATACGGAAAATCAATCTTTCACGCTTTGCCGCTAAACTAGGCTCTGTAGAAAAAAATGCTTGAAATAAAAGTTGTAGATCTTTTAATTTCCTATAAGTTTAATTACTGTACATACAAATAAATTTAGTTTAAATTATAATTGTTAATGTGTAAATAAATAATTGATTGTTATAAGTTAAACACATTCAGTGCTAGAGACTTGCCTAGCGGGTCATGGGCAGGTGTTACCGCCAGGCTGCCGTCTCACCTAGCGGGTTCTCTTTTGTTACCATTTTAATTAATTCTGTAGGGACACCGCCTGTTGGATATCAGTTTTTTGCTATTATATAGCCCTCAGAATGTTTTTACTTTCTCTTGCCTATATGAATATATAGGAAGGAAAGTATTGTTTTCATGTCGATTTTTCGAAATCGAGTTTTCACCGGATCTATACGTTTTCAGACCCCCTGAACCCAAAAAACATGTTTTTAGCGATTGGTCTGTGTGTGTGTGTGTGTGTGTGTGTGTGTGCGTGCGTGCGTGGGTGTGGGTGTGTGTGAGTGTGTGTGTGTGTGTGTGTGTGTGTGTGTGTGTGTGTGTGAACAGAATATCTCAAGAACGGAACGTCGTACGAACTTGAAACTTGAAACTTAAGTTACATACCACTACCGGACGCGACACGAACATTTTCATCAAAATCGGTCAACCGGAAGTAGTAGTTTATTCGTGTAATTTTTCACTTTTTTGCGATTTTCTCAAAAACTGGTCCTACGATTTTTTTTAAAATCGCCTCATTTACTCAATTTTTTATTCTCTACAAGATAGGGTAGGCGCCATGTTGGCTGAAATTCTGGGTGAGGCTGTTTTGACGTAAAAACATAGTTTTTTTAAGATTACGGCTTTAATATGCAATTTAGCGCAAAAATTTATATAATAAAAGTTGTAGAGAATTTAAAATCCTACAACTTTTATTTCAAACATTTTTTTGTATAACGCTTAGTTTAGCGGTAATTTGCATTTTTCTGATTTTTTCTCACGAAAACGTGTGAAAAATCGATTTTTTTTAACATTGCGGCCTTAGTATGCATTTTACGACAAAAGTGTATAGAATTAAATTTATAGAAAATTAAAAGATCTACAACTTTTATCTAAAGCATTTTTCTCTACAGAGCGTAGTTTAGCGTGAAAGTGTGATTTTTTGTTTTTTTATGCCAAATTGAGTTCGATTTTCATTTTGCGTCATTCACTCATGATTAAAATAAGGTTATATTTTTGAGGTTAGTGTTTTGTTTATTTCTAATATTTTATTAATAAAATTAGGTTTATTATTAATTATTTGCATTGGCAAGAGAAAGTTGTGTGAGTGTTTCACACCAGATTTTTTTCTTTGTAACCGTGCTGTTTGATTTTGAATTTTCGTCATACGATCGTCTACCCTCGTATAGTTTACTCGTTCAGTATTTTTAACGGGTTTTCAGGGTCAGTTGAAGCGGTGAATTTAGTATCTTTGCAGGTATCGATTTAAAATACCTTCGACTTTTAGATTTACTTTAAAAGTATATTATTTGTAGTTTAAAATTATAAAAGAAATCACGCGTAAATTGTAACGGTAAATGGAAAATTCAAACAAGAAATACTTTCGTTATAAAAGGCAAAAATAAACCTTAAAATCTGGTGTGAAACACTCACACAACTTTCTCTTGCCAATGCAAATAATTTACAATATAATTTAACATTAGTAATAAAATATTAGAAATAAACAAAAAACTAACCTCAATAAACATAACCTTATTTTAATCATGAGTGAAACACTCAAAATGAAAATCAACCTGTCTGGCTTAAAAATACGGAAAATCACTATTTCACGCTAAACTAGGCTCTGTAGAGAAAAATACGTTAAATAAAAGTTGTAGATCTTTAAATTTCCTATAAGTTTGGTTATATACACTTTTGTCGTAAAATGCATACTAAGGCCAAAATTTAAAAAAAATCGATTTTTCACACGTTTTCGTGAGAAAAAAATCAGAAAATCGCTAATTACTGCTAAACTAAGCGTCATACAAAAAAATGTTTGAAACAGAAGTTGTAGGTTTTTAAATTCTCTACAATTTTTATTATATAAATTTTTGCTCTAAATTGCATATTAAAGCCGTAATCTTAAAAAAACAACGTTTTTACGTGAAAACAGCCTCACCGAGAATTTCAGCAAACTAAAGCGCCTATTTCAGCGCCTACCCTATCTTGTAGAAAATAAAAAATTGAGTAAAATAGGCGATTTTAAAAAAAATCGTAGGACCAGTTTTTGAGAAAATCGCAAAAAACTGAAAAATTACATGAATAAACTACTACTTCCGGTTGACCGATTTTGATGAAAATGTTCGTGTCGCGTCCGGTAGTGGTATGTAACTTAAGTTTCAAGTTTCAAGTTCGTACGATGTTCCGTTCTTGAGATATTCTGTTCACACACACACACACACACACACACACACACACACACACACACACACACACACACACACACACACAGGCACACACACACACACACACAGACCAATCGCTAAAAACATGTTTTTTTGGGTTCAGGGGGTCTGAAAACGTATAGATCCGGTGAAAACTCGATTTCGAAAAATCGACATGAAAACAATACTTTCCTTCTTATATATTCATATAGGCAAGAGAAAGTAAAAAGAACATTGAATTGTTTACTTTCATGTAATTAGCAAACATAAATCCATGTACAGCTGAAAAATGAAATGAATCTATAAAAACGTTAGTAACATAAGTTTTAGGCCTTACATAAAGGAAGCAGAGAACACGCTGCATGAGTCATCAGCCCAAAGGGAGAGATACCTCATAATTATGAGGTAATAATTATGAGGTAAGGTAGGTTAATGAGGTATTATGAGGTATAAATATGAGGTAATTGCTCAGCATTGAATGTGTTAAAGAAAGGCTGTTTAATATTTATTATACGTAAATCCCGAAGGAACCTACGCTCAGACGTTTACTGTATTTTCCTGGAAGATCGTTTGAAAAATGTAAAAACAATTTTTTTGATAATTTACAGTTCCGTAAAAATATTTAAATTGTTTACCCTTGTTTGTTTTGTTGCAATCCACAGAAATTCGTAGTGTTTTTGTACAATGAACAACGTAAGATGAAATTGTACAACGGTGGAATGAGCAAATTAGAAACATTTAACGTTTAATATTACAAAAGTATAAAATTTCAGTGTTAACCTTTGTAAATGTTTGTGGATGCGCGTGGAAATGATGATACAGTGGAAAAAAAAGAAAGTGTTATGTTTAGAAAGAGAAGAAAAACACTCGACTGAAAGCGTTTTAAATTTCAGTTAATAGCAAAAAGTAAACTGGAGCCGGCTCTAAGAATTACAGGTTGTATGTACTGTGTTCACTACAAAACTCGGTCTTCGTATTCTACTTAGAATTTGGAGGTATAGATTCAAATCAAGTGTACTTCATCCCTTACCACCCAAAACCACCCCGTCTTGTAACCTTCTATCCACCGTCACTATTTTTTATGTGCAACAGCCAAACAACAGTTTGCCAAGTCAAGTGTGTAACTAAGAACGGAAAGTAAAAGTACAGCTTTCCGAGGAAAGTTTTCCAGTTGATTTTATCGATGTGAAGTAACACTGTTCTGCTCAAAGTTTTCCATGCTACCTTTCTTTACTACTTTTTCCTTTCTATACCAGTAAAACGGAAGGGTTTATGCTCACTTTTATTTATTTTCAAAATCTTACTTACTCTCTTTAAGTCTCTAAGATTTCTCAAGTGTTTTCTAAAATAAATTATCTCGATTTTTTGATATTTTTCTGTGCGAGTTAAAATTTGTCTTTATTGCATTTGTTCCAGATTTTTATCCACAAATTATTTTCTTTTATTTTTACTTTCTCTTGCCGTAAATTAATATATTGGGAAGAAAAGTATTGTTAGTTGATTTTTACTAGATATACACGTTTTTTAACCTCTTGAACCAAAAAACGTATGATTTTTAGCAAAAGGTCTGGGATGTGAAAAAATTATCTCAACTAGGGTTCACGTTTATTTATTTTCAAAATCTTACTTACTCTAAGTCTCTAAGATTTCTCAAGTATTTTCCAAAATAAATTATCTCGATTTTTTGATATTTTTCTGTGTGAGTTAAAATTTGTCTTTATTGCATTTGTTCCAGATTTTTATCAACAAATTATTTTTCTTTTATTTTTACTTTCGCTTGCCATAAATTATTAATATATAGGGAAGAAAAGTATTGTTTGTCGATTTTCACTAGATATACACGTTTTTTTAAACTCTTGACCCAAAAAACGTTTGATTTTTAGCAAAAGCTCTGTGATGTGAAAAAATTATCTCAACTAGGGTTCACTTTTATTTATTTTCAAAATCTTACGAACTCTCTTTAAGTCTCTAAGATTTCTCAAGTGTTTTCCAAAATAAATTATCTCGATTTTTTGATATTTTTCTGTGTGAGTTAAAATTCTTCTTTATTACATTTGTTCCAGATTTTTATCAACAAATTATGTTTCTTTTATTTTTACTTTCGCTTGCCGTAAATTAATATATAGGGAAGAAAAGTATTGTTTGTCGATTTTCACTAGATATACACGTTTTTTTAACCTCTTGAACCAAAAAACGTATGATTTTTAGCAAAAGGTCTGTGATGTGAAAAAATTATCTTAACTAGGATTCACTTTTATTTATTTTCAAAATCTTACGAACTCTCTTTAAGTCTCTAAGATTTCTCAAGTGTTTTCCAAAATAAATTATCTCAACTTTTTTAATATTTTTCTGGGTGAGATAAAATTTTTCTTTATTGCATTTGTTCCAGATTTTTATCAACAAATTATGTTTCTTTTATTTTTACTTTCGCTTGCCGTAAATTAATATATAGGGAAGAAAAATATTGTTTGTCAGTTTTTCACTGGATATAGGCCTACACGTTTTCTGGCCTCTTGAACCAAAAAAGTATGTTTTTAGCGAGTGGTCTGTGATGTGAAAAAAATATCTCAAGAACTGAAGGTAGTGTGAAGCTGAAAAAAACTTAACTGAGATATTTTTATCAAACCCGACACGAAAATTTTCATTAAAATCGGTCAAGAGAAAGAAGTAATTTATTCGTGCGGTTTTTCACTTTTTTGCGATTCTCTCAAACACTGCTTCTAATTTTTTTAAATTGCCTCATTTACTACATTTTTTATGTTCTATAATATAGGGTATATGCCTATAACAGACAGGTGGAGTATAAAATTATTTACACTCAATCTGTTTGTTGCAGGGTTAAAATAAATAGTTCTGTTTCTTATCATATAATCAGCCAATTAAATGACTGAATCATCTAAGAACAGAAGAGGTAGAGATGTAAAAGACACTAATCAGAGTTATCTTGTCTGAAAGAAGTAATGAATTTCATTATACAGCTAGACCCTGTGGTGAATGAAGTGAAGGTGTCATTTGCAGAGTGGAAAATATGTGATTTTCAGAGGGCCCGGCATGCTGATAAGCGTACTTTTCCATTCAGTGAGGAAGGCAATGGTAAATCACCTCACTCCTCGGTTTACTTAGTAAAACCTCTACAGGTTCAAACCAGTCTTTCAACTGATGACCTAAACAACAACAACAAGATAGGGTAAACCCCATATCTGCTTAAATTCTTGTAAGACCTGTGTTCTCGTTGGAATTTGTTTTTAATCTTGCGGCCTTTATATGAATTTTAGAGCAAAAGTGTATCATTGAAGTTGTAGAACTTTTAGAAACCTACAACTGTCATTTCAAGCGTTTTTACTTTCTCTTGCCTATATAAATATATAGGAAGGAAAGTATTGTTTTCATGTCGATTTTTCGAAATCGAGTTTTCACCGGATCTATACGTTTTCAGACCCCCTGAACCCAAAAAACATGTTTTTAGCGATTGGTCTGTGTGTGTGTGTGTGTGTGTGTGTCTGTGTGTGTGTGTGTCTGTGTGTGAACAGAATATCTCAAGAACGGAACATCGTACGAACTTGAAACTTGAAACTTAAGTTACATACCACTACCGGACGCGACACGAACATTTTCATCAAAATCGGTCAACCGGAAGTAGTAGTTTATTCGTATAATTTTTCACTTTTTTGCGATTTTCTCAAAAACTGGTCTTACGATTTTTTTTAAAATCGCCTCATTTACTCAATTTTTTATTCTCTACAAGATAGGGTAGGCGCCATGTTTGCTGAAATTCTCGGTGAGGCTGTTTTCACGTAAAAACGTTGTTTTTTTTAAGATTACGGCTTTAATATAAATTTTAGCGCAAAAACTTATATAATAAAAATTGTAGAGAATTTAAAAACCTACAACTTCTGTTTCAAACATTTTTTTGTATAACGCTTAGTTTAGCAGTAATTTGCGATTTTCTGTTTTTTTTCTCACGAAAACGTGAGAAAAATCGATTTTTTTAACATTTCGGTCTTAGTATGCATTTTACGACAAAAGTGTATATAATTTAATTTATAGAAAATTAAAAGATCTACAACTTTTATTTAGAGCATTTTTCTCTACAGAGCCTAGTTTAGCGTGAAAACGTGATTTTCCGTATTTTTAAGCCAAACTGAGTTCGATTGTCATTTTGCGTCATTCACTCATGATTAAAATAAGGTTATGTTTTTGAGGTTAGTTTTTGTTCATTTCTAATATTTTATTACTAATGTTAAATTATATTGTAAATTATTTGCATTGGCAAGAGAAAGTTGTGTGAGTGTTTCACACCAGATTTTTCTTTTTGTACAACGCTTATAAGTCAGATTCACGAAAGAAAACACCTGTCTTTAAATAGCAATATCTTTTGAACCGTTATATGTAGAAACAATTACGTACATCAAATTAAATCTTGTTTTATTGTTGGTTACAGGATATATATTAATATTTTTGGAAATCAATAATGTATTAAATATAACGAATTACGCATAAAAAGTAACTTGTTTTAACCAGTTTTCCAGTATACCCAACTTCAAGGTAGTATAGGGTGATTCAAAAAGAGCGCCGGTTTTGATATATCAAATTAAGAGATTTATTTTATTGAAAAACTGAAAATAAATACATCAACAAGTTCATCTTACCTTCCGATTTCATGTGTGAAAAATGATGTCATGCATGTGTCCTCCTCTACTGCGCTGGCACGCATCAACTCTGTCCATGAAATTGGATATTACTGCACGACAAGTTTCGACTTGCCCGATAACCCGTCGAATTTCCTCCTTCAAGTCATTAATGTTTCGGGGTTTATTGGCATACACCAATGACTTCAGATGACCCCAAAGATGAAAATGATTTTGTTTGCGAAGGTGTCATCATCCTGCCGTTTTCTCAATACCCAGTCAACAAACTGTCGTCTCTTCTGGTGGTCTGCCACTTTCAAATGTTGCGTCAACTGAATTTTATACGGGTGATATTGGAGATCGTACCGAAGAATTCTCCGTACAGAAGAACATCGTAAACCCAATTGTTGAGAACGGCGACGTATTGATTTTGCTGGGCTAACAGCCACACTGTCACGAACCAACGCAACGTTCTGCTCAGTTCGGCCAGAACGACGACGTCCAGAACTTTTAAGGTCGACTGTTGAACCCGTCTCAAAAAACTTTTTCATGAGCCTGCGAACTGTTGATTCATTCGGTGCTTCATTACGTCCTAGAGTACCGCGAAGTCGCCTGACAGTAGCCGCATAACTCTCTCCACTCTGGTAAAATGTTTTGACGATTAACACTCGTTGTGCAATAGTAAACTTCTCCATGGTTAGACACAGACTGCGAGAGTACTACACTGCGAACAAGAGAAACTACAACTGAATCGTCAATCGGAATGTTCTCCGAAATAGAAATGAGGTCTAACAATGTTGCCAACCGATAAACAAAAATTTACCAGCCGTTTAAAAACCGGCGCTCTTTTTGAATCACCCGTTATTACTTTGTTTACGGGCACTTCAAAATGTATATGGCTACTAAGTATTTTAAAATAAAGGTTTTTACTTGTAATGCATATTTTTGTTTTAGTTTTGGGCGACTGGTTTTAAAATGGCGGCCTTTTTTAAAATATTGTTTTTTTCGGCTACCAGTAATGATACGGAAATAATTTTGTACTGACGGTTACATATTAACAACAGTATTCGAAAACGTGACATGATTTTTCGTTATTCTCACAGCCGCGCGTGTCGTGTTGAAGTGGGTTAAGAGTAGGTACCTACATGGCGCAAAGGTAGTAGATTTTATTTTTGGAAAAAATTGTTTGGTTCATGGCTGTTGGTGTAAGGAACATACCACAACGAAATTCAGTGCAGTGAGTTAGGGTTGTCTGCTAACAGACTGGAAAAATTACATGCGCGAGGCGTGCGGATATTTTATTCTACGAACCCCTATTTAATAACATAATTAATTTGTAAAATAAAAATGTAGAATTTTTTTAAATATTTCCCCAGTTTTATCGTTAAAAATACTATACAATTACATTCAAAATAACCAAAAAATGTGAAAAAAAACATGCTGGTGGGGGAATAAGAGAAAATACCCGTTTTCTATTATTTTTTCCAAGATCGGTAATCTCCTCGTACAATTGCAAACCGAATTTAAGAAATATTAAGTAAAATATTTATTTTAAAGTACGAACACTGTATATATATATATATATATATATATATATATATATATATATATATATATATATATATATATATATATATATATATTTATAACAATAGGGATGTATTTTAACATGGATATTTTTCTCTTAGCGAAGGACTTAACGTCATTCTCATGTAATGGGGTTTGTCTAAGAGTGGATTGTTCGGCCAGGGGGGGAAGGAGGAGATACTTTTTAGAAGAAGGGTGAAGAGTGGTGCAAATGTAGAGCAGGGTGGAAGAGGGTGGAGTTTCGGAGCACATCCATCAAAAGAACTCGCTTTCCATGGCCCCTGTCACTATCTGCTTTCATACCAAATACAAAATATAATAAAACGCAGCTCCTGTGATATATGATTCCTAATGCGGGTGCGATTGCTGATGGCAGTACAGAGAGTAGTACCGTCGCCACGCTGTTCCTCCTCCACCCGTTTCACCAGCACTGTCGTACATATGACTGCCGGGACCTACAGACGACGAGGGTAACCGTATGACATTCCTAGTATAATCTCGCTCACGTCGTCATCTTTCGTTTCACAAGTTTTCCTCACAATTCTGTTTCTCCATTTTTCATATTATATTTTTTTTCTTCTTTTTTTTATTTTTCATGTCATCTTAATATTTTTGGGTAAAATATTTATCATTTTTTACTTCTCAAAAATAACTATAACGTTTAGTTTGTATTTTTTATGGAATTCTGATGTATTCATTTACTAAACTACGTATTTATTATTATTATTATTATTATTATTACTTTCTCTTGCCTATATGAACATATACGAAGGAAAGTATTGTTTTCATGTCGATTTTTCAAAATCGAGTTTTCACCAGATCTATACGTTTTCAGATCTCCTGAACCCAAGAAACATGTTTTTAGTGATTGGTCTGTGTGTGTGTGTATGCGTCCGTGCGTGCGTGTGTGTGTGTGTGTGTGTGTGCGTGTGTGTGTGTGTGTGAACAGAATATCTCGAGAACGGAAGATCGTACAGACTTGAAACTTACTGCCCGTTCCTAAGCTTTGTGCAGCTGAGAGGAATGCATTACGTCACTACTATTGAGAGAGATTGCGTTTGTAGTAGTAACGTTTTACTAGTACTGTGTTTGTAGTAGTCACGGGTACTATCTAAACTACATACTGTATGAGTTTAAGCTTTGTGCAGCTGCGGGACCGTACCGTAGTGGTTAGCGCGTTGGCCTGCCACGCGGAGGTCCCGGGTTCGATTCCCGGTCAGGGTCTGGAAATTTTTACGTGTCAAATTCCACAGTTAATGTTACATAATCCACCGTAGTCGCTAATGACCCCAGGTAGTTGATGCGACTTTAAATAAATTAATTGAAAAAAAAATGTGTCAAAAAGTTAAATCATCTGTTGGCAATTCCCTTGTTAGAAATACCAGGTGTGGCTATTAAAAAACAAGACTGACGTTGTAAAAAATTTTATTTTAATTTTATACATAATCACTTATTCTCACCTTCAATATACACTTCTTCTCTATCCCTACAACGCTCCATGCGAATTTTCCATTGTTGGAAACAGTGCTGGAAGTCATCTTCAGTCAGCTTCTTCAAGACACATGCCGCTTTGTCTTTTACAGCTTCCACAGACTCAAATCTTGTCCCTTTTTATGAAGATTTCACCTGAAGGAACAGTGAGAAGATAATAACATGTGATGGAACGTGGTTTTTTATTTATGATCCGGAAACGAAGCGCCAATCCATGCACTGAAAGAGCCGAACTTCACCGAGAGCCAAAAAAGCTCGAATGAGCAAGTCAAAATTTATAGCAATGATGTTGTTTTTTTTTATATCCATGGGATTGTGTACCTTCACTGGGTTCCTGAAGGTCAAACAATTAATCAATATTACTACCTTGAGGTACTTTGTAAACTACGTCAAAGAGTAAGGAAAAAACGCCCCGAAATGTGGAAGGACAAATCATGGGTTCTCCACCAAGACAATGCGCCAGCTCATTCCGTGTTATCTGTCAAGAGGTTCCTAGCCAAGTACAGCATTTTAGTGTTAAAACATCCACCTTATGACCAGATCTTGCACCATGTGACTTCTACCTGTTCCATAAGTTGAAATCTGCATTAAAAGGGACAAGATTTGAGTTTGTGGAAGCTGTAAAAGAGAAAGTGGTACGGGTCCTTAAGGAGAAGATGACTTCCAGTACTGTTTCCAACAATGGAAAATTCGCATGGAATGTTGTAGGGATAAAGAAAGAGTGTATATTGAAGGTGACAATTAATGATTAGGTAGCTATAAAATAAAAATAAAGTTTTTAACAACATCAGTCTCGCTATTTAATGGCTACACCTCGTATACCATGTGGAGAACTCGAGAAATTCCAGAAAATGTACTTATAATTATGATGATGAATTACAGGAAGGGAATTTAAATTACAATAGCGTTATAAATATTTAAAATAACAATGCGTTATAAGTTATTGATGATGGAGTGGTTTATACGTGAAGGAGTTAACGCATAGCGATTTTGTATCTGTGTGTGTTGGTGTGTTTATGTGTTTTACGTTATGCGTTTTAGGTAGCAGATGTGTTTCAACCTGTTATTCATATATAATTCAAACAACACATTACTGGCAACTACTGTACCAACGGATAGACCTATAGACTTTTCTGTTCTGTTCCCCAAGTTACAGATTCATTCCTACTTTTTCCTGGCTCACAAATTTTCAACACCTACAAATAACTTAGCACGTATTTTTCACCTTTGTTAAATCTGTTCCGCTTTAAGTTTGTTTGGATGTAAGATGTATCGACTTCTCTAAGTAAACAATTTGTTAAGTTTATTTATATAAACCATTAAATGTTTAGTGCGGTTAATTTTTACTTTCTCTTCCTTGAATGAATATATATAGGAAGGAAAGTTTGTTTTCATGTCGATTTTAAGAAATCGAGTTTTTACCGGATCTACACGTTTTCAGACCCTCTGAATCCAAACAACCGTGTTTTTAGCGACTGGTCTGTGTTTGTATGTGAACAGAATATCTCAAGAACGGAACATCGTACGAACTTGAAATGTAAAACTTGAGTTACATACCACTAGAGAACCCGATACGAATATTTTCATCAAAATCGGTCAACCGGAAGTAGTAGTTAATTCGTGTAATTTTTCACTTCTTTCGATTTTCTCAAAAACTGGTCCTACGATTTTTTTTTAAAAATCGCCACGTTTACTAAATTTTTTATGCTTTACAAGATAGGGTAGGCGTCATGCCTGGTGAAATTCTAGGAGAGGCTATTCACGTAAAAAATTGTATTTTTAAGATTGCTGCTTTAATATGGATTTTAGTGCAAAAATGTACATAATAACTTAAAAGTTGTAGAAAATTTAAAATCCTACAACTTTTATTTAAACATTTTTTTGTATAACCCTTAGTTTAGCGGTAATTAGCGATTTTCTGTTTTGTTCTAACGAAAACGCGTAAACAATCGATTATTTAAAGATGTCAGCCTTAGTATACCTTTTACGGCAAAAGTGTGTATAATAAAATTTATAGGAAATTAAAAGATCTGCAAGTTTTATTTATTGCATTTTTCTCTACAGAGCCTAGTTTAGTGTGAAAGAGTGATTTTCCGTACTTTTAAGCCAATCTGAGGTTGATTTTCATTTTGCGTTTTTCAATCATGATTAAAATAAGGTTAGGTTTATTTCAGGTTAGTTTTTCGTTTATTTCTAATGTTTTATTACTTAGGTTATATTGTTAATTTTTTGCATTGGCAAGAGAAAGTCGTGTGAGTGTTTCACACCAGATTTTTTTTTTCTTCAAAACATTATATCTTAAACGGATATTTATTGGTCTTTTTACTTTTATCTTTTTTATTAAAGTGTCTGGGCGTCTACATAGATGAGAACATAACCTGGAAATCACATATATCTTATTTATTGAACCGTCTTAGCTCAGTGTTTTATTTTACGAAATCTCCGGAAAATCTTGTCGAAAGGAGATATGGTAATTATTTTTTTTGCGTTATTCCACTTTGTACTCAGGTATGGGGTCGCGCAGTGGGGCAACTCAACCGAACACCGTAAGATCTTCTCTACTACACCCATACGTTTGTCGAAGAAATTTAATTTCAGATGCTTGCAGTCTACTCTCCTCTCCCTTTGATAGCACCCAAGTTCCACTGCCATAGAGTAGGGGTCGGCACTGCTTATTGTTTTATAAAATCTCACTTTCGTGTTTTTGCTGGTGCTATTTTTAAGGTGTGGTGGATAGTTTCATATACGAGGGGGTACCCAAAAGTATCCGGAATAGCTCTGCTGTGGGCGGAGTTTGTGCAGTACAAATTCCCGCCACTAGGCTGCTTGTAGCGCTACTCATTGCCAGTTCAATGCCATTTTGTTCGTTGATCTAGTTTATTCTGTTCTCGTGCATTGATTGTTCTCGCTAGTGCTGTTTTGTGCTCGTGTCGTTTTTCATGATGGCAAGTTTTAATGAACAACGTGCGGCTGTGAAATTTTGCTTCTTGCTCGGTAAAAACGCCGCGGAAACAGTTGTAATGTTGAACACAGCTTACAAAGACGACGCTATTGGAAAAACCCAAGTGTACAAGTGGTTTTTGCGCTTTAAAAATGGCGACATGTCGATTGAGAACAAACCTCGTTCTGGACGACCGTCGACTTCCCGAACAGACGAAAATGTTGTGAAAGTGAAAGAAATTGTACGAACAGACCGACGACAGACCATTGACTTTTTATCTTTAAGTGTTAAGAAGACTACGAAACAGCATTCGTCGTAAAAGACCTAATTTGTGGCAGACAGGGGACTGGTTTTTCCACCACGACAACGCGCCTGCACACACGGCAATCTCGGTTACCCAGTTTTTGGCGAAAAACGGCATGGTTTTGCTACCACACGCACCGTACTCACCCGATCTGGCTCCGTGTGATTTTTTCTTGTTCCCACGCATGAAAAGGGGCATGAAAGGTCTCCGATTTAACAACGTTGATGATGTCAAGAAAAAAACGACGGATGAGCTGGCAGCCATCACTGAAGAGGAGTACAAAAAATGTTTTGAACAGTGGAAGCACCGGTGGGACAAATGTATTAGTTGTAATGGAGAGTATTTTGAAGGGGATAAGGTTCTTTTGTAAAAAAATTAAAAATAAATAGTTTTAAAAAATAATTCCGGTTTCTTTTGGGTACCCCCTCGTATTTGCTGAAAGCGGTGCATCTTATTGTAAGCATCTTTATCCTCTTGGTATGTATTGTTGCAACTTAGATACTGAAAGTGGGATACCTGTTCGAAAATATTATTATCTATAACAATTTTGCTTCTGACTGACTCCTTCCCCCTGAATGTCATTACCTTTGTCATTTTCGTCGAAACTGTCAACTTATATTCTTTGCAGAATTTGTTCAGCGTGAAGAGTCACGCTCTGCAGGTCATCCTCATTCTCCTGTAGCACTATCAAGTCATCGGCAAATAATTGGCAGTTTACCACCCTATCTTCTCTTAAGTAAATACCAGTGTGTATTTGAGACTTCCACCTTCTGATCACGTCATCCAAATAAATATTAAACAAAGTGGGTGGTAGACCACACCCCTGCCTTACTCCTCTATTAACAATTACGTCTTCAGAATTGGAGTTCTCCATTGCTATTATCCCTTTGGTATCTTTGTACAGGCTTTGGAGTGCTTTTATAAGATGGGGAGGATATCCAGTTGTAATGTACCACGGTTCCTAATAATTAACTGCCCTAAATTTAAGCTAGCCAAAAATTGAGTTAAATATAAGAAACAGAATTTAAGGTTATGCTGAGAAAACAAAATTTAATCGAATAGAATTTAAAATAAGATACTAATAAGGTATTTATGATTTGATTCCTTTCCTTTTTTTAGTAATATTAATCTAACAGATGTTTAATTTGTGATGTTTTACCACAACGATTGTCCATGTTGTTCACTTTTAATCGTCGGTATTGTTGTCTTGTTGGAGGTTCTTATTTCATGTACTCTTCTTGATGATCTGAGACCTTCCTCAAATAAAAAATGGTTTCGTTGATTTATATATTCAACAACTCCATTAACCTTCGATGTTCCATTGTTCCTTCACTCGCGCATTTATATTTATTAATTATAATTTCATTGGTTGAAATTTAACCGCACTATTTTATTTAACCTTTTTGAACATGAAGCCGAATTCATACTCAGTTGATTTACACTATTTATTTAATTTAAATTTTATCACTTTGGATTTACTGTTCATCACGTTTTAAAAGATATATAAAATATTTAAATAGCCATTAAAAATATTTACATAATTTTTTTTTATCATAGACAAGGAAACAAGCTTAAAACATCATTATATCACACACATATGATTTAGGTTGGTACCATTACTTGCTATACAATATTTTTACTTGATGTGATTAGTGTTGGTACGCCTGTTCCTTCAATTAAAAAAATCCAGTATTCTAATTTGCTACGCGGTATCTCGCAATATTTTCCATAATTTTATTCCATCCACTTTATCGAAAGCCTTCTGGAGATCGACAAAAGCTAAGTGACTTTCGAGACTGAAACTCGTGATTGATTCAGTCTTGAAACTCAGTCATACAATTTCATCAATTAAGTAATATATATATATATATATATATATATATATATATGAAAGATGTGTAAGTTGAAACGTGTTGACGTTTAATCATGTTTTATACTTATATGTTTTTCTATATCAGTTAATAAATTACATAAACCCCTTTTACGTTTAAATGTTACATAGATTATTGATATTTTCCTTATTAAATAATCATTACAACCCCTTATGAAATATAGTATCAATATGTTTAATAAATAGATGTCGGGTTGCTCCAGCGAGTGGCGTGATAGATCGATTTGAGGGGTTGGAATTTGATTGGATATACATGGAGCAAACATCAAGCCACTACTATAAGCCGGTTCTACTTGAATCAAGCAACTAATGCAAGGGGATGCCGCCAGCTGTTGTCGAATGGAGAAGGGTTCAAATCGTTCCTCTATTATAAGATACAGTACATGCAGTTTGTGTAAATGCTAATCGTGTTTCATTTCCTTAGTGCCGGATATGTATTTCCGTTTATATATGTTGGCTTAAACTGTATCCATGTTGGTTACAACGCTTGTCGTATGTTTCATAAAATATATTAATGTATTCATACATTAATTGATGTATAATTAATTTATCTAATAATATATTATTTTATGGTAAATATTACTTAAATAGCTGTTCTCTGTTTACGTACTTCTATTTCTGTTACTTTCCATGAATCAACGTCTTCGTTTCCCAAATGTACGAAAAAATCAACAAAAAATTAGTTAAAACTTTCACACAACTTTCTCTTGTCAATGCAAATAATTAACAATATAACCTAACATTAGTAATGAAACATTAGAACTTAACAAAAAACTAACCTCAATAAACTTTTTTTTGGTTTAACGTCCGACTGTTCTGCAATTACTGCTAATGCAGACGGTGGAGGATGAAATGATTTTATGTGACGTATGAAAATATGCCGTGCCTGAATGGGATTCAAACATAAATAATAAACATTAACTAATTTTAATCATGGGTGAAATACGCAAAATGAAAAACTAAACACTCTAAACAAGGCTCTGTAGAGAAAAATGTTAAAAATAAAAGTTGTAGATCGTTTAATTTCTTTTAAATTTGATTATATACACTTTTGTTGTAAATGCATGCTAAGGGTGCAGTCTTTAAAAAAAATCGATTTTATACAAGTTTTCGTGAGAAAAAACCAGAAAATCGCTTGTACCACTAACCTAAGCGTTATACAAAAAAATTTTAGAAATAAAAGTTGTAACTATCCTACGAGGTCCAAAATTGTGATCGATAATGATATACTAGAGCAAGTATCACGGTGTAATTATCTAGGTTGTGACCTTAGTTTCATTCAAGAGTTTGATGTAGAAAGGAAAGTTGGGAAATTCCAGGCAATTTGTGGTAATATTAGTAGAACCCTAGGAAATAAAACACGGAAAGAAACCAGACTAAAATTTTATAAAGTGATGGCTGCCCCAGTACTATTATATGGGAGCGAATCGTGGGTCAGTACAAGACCACAAGAGAGTAAAATACAGGCTGCGGAAATGAGGTTTCTAAGAAGAACGAAGGGTTGTAGCCGGAGAGACCAACTAAGGAACGAGGCTATACGAAGAGAACTGAATATCTACAATCTGAATGAAAAGGTGAAAGAATATAGATCGAAATGGAAAGACCACGTAGAGAGAATGTCAAATGAAAGGGTTCCCCTCAAAGTTTTAAAGTACAGACCGGAAGGGAGGAGAGATATGGGGAGACCACGCAAGAGATGGGAGTGATTGTTGTAAGAATCATATAAAGACATAATGTAACAAAACAGGAAAATATATATAAAATATATAACTTAAATGTTGTGTAAATGCATGGGAAAAGGAAATTGAGTTAAATTTTGCTGTTATGAGTCGGAACAGGCGCAAGCCTAATCCTTGTTTGTAAGAAGAAGAAGAAGAATAAAAGTTGTATAATTTTAAATTCTCCACATTTTTTATTGATACATTTTTGCGCTAAAATGCATATTAAAGTCGCAATCTCAAAAAAACAATTTTTAAAGGAGAAAAAACCTCCCCAAGAATTTCAGCAGACATTTCTAAAATCGCCTTGTTTACTAAATTTTTTATGCTCTACAAGATAGGGTAGGCGTCATGATTGCTGAAATTCTTGGTGAGGCTGTTTTCACGCAAAAAATTGTTTTTTTAAGATTACAGCTTTAATATGGATTTTAGCGCAAGAATTTATATAGGCCTAATAACAAATGTAGAGAATTTAAAATCCTACAACTTTTATTTTAAACATTTTTTTGTATAACACTTAGTTTAGCGGTAATTAGCAATTCTTTTTTTTCTCACGAAAACGTGTGAAAAATCGACTTTTTTTAAGATTTCGGCCTTAGTATGCACTTAACGACAAAATTGTATATAATCAAAATTATAGGAAATTAAAAGATCTAAAAGTTTTATTTAAAGCATTTTTCTCTACAGAGCCTAGTTTAGCGTGAAACAGTGGTTTTCCGTATTTTTAAGCCAAACTGAGGTCGATTTTCATTTTGCGTCTTTCACTTATGATTAAATTAAGGTTATTTTTTTTGTTTATTTCTAATGTTTTTATGACGATTGTTACGTTTTATTATTAATTATTTCATTCGCAAGAGATTGTCGTGTGAGTGTTTCATACCAGATTTTTTGGCGTTATAATGGTTAAACTTGACGTGCTTTCTAGAAAACTTTCAGGGTCGATACAGGGTGATTCACGAAGATATGCAGAAACTTTGGGAGCCCATTGTACATGTAAAAATAATGAAAAAAGTTTATATAAACATGGGTCCGGAAATGTTTCGTTACCGAGTTACGGCTAGCGAAAGATTTCGCTCTGATTTCAGCTCACCAGGTGAAATGAGGTCTTCTTGAAATTCTGGTAAGGTAGATTAAGGGGCGAATTCAATCGTTTCTTATGGTTTTTGACCTGATAAATTGAATAAAACAGGTCCCAGAACTGTAAGTTAAATAATTTTTTTTTAGAAAACCAGTGTCAAATGCAAAAAATGGAGTGAAAAAAACATATTTTTTCACCTTTGCTTTTCCGGTTAATTTTACTTTGTACTGTTATGAATAAAAATTCATTTAATCAAACATCTATTCGCTTTTTGTGTACTTTATTTACACAGGTTTGTTCAGAATAAAATTTTCTACATGTTTTATTCAAAAATTTTACCTGTTTCTTGGTGAAATAACAAAGTTATTCATGCCCAAAGATGAAAAAATTTGTTTTCACTTCAATTTTTGCATTTGACACTGGTTTTCTTAAAAAATATTTAACTTATAGTTCTGGGACCTATTTTATTCAATTTATCAGATCAAAAACCATAAGAAATGATTGAATTCGCCCCTTAATCTACCTTATCAGTATTTCAGGAAGACCTCATTTCTCCTGGTGAGCTGAAATCCGGGCGAAACTATAGCTAGCCGTAACTCGGAAACGAAGCATTTCCGGACCCATGTTTATATAAACTTTTTTCATTATTTTTACATGTACAATGGGCTCCCAAAGTTTCTGCATATCTTCGTGAATAACCCTGTATAAATGACAAATATAATTTGGAGGTTTTAATTTTACTTTTCGAAATAATGTTCGGTCTCTTTGGTGATTCAACTGATACCAACAATAAACGTGTGAACAGCGCGGGCGTAAGTGCCAGTTAAACCATAAAGAACAGGAATAATCCATTTATTCTTTATGCTTATATCTTCTAATAAAAGAGAAAGCATAATAATTTTATAGCTCTTCCATGTAAGTTCTGTTTGTGATTGAATTTCAATCGTTTTCCGATAAGTTTAGAGTGCCATATTTTGAATATGTCTCGTGGCTCCCTCCTAACCAATTCTATGCACTCGTAAGTTTTGCTATTAACTTTATGAAATCTACGATTTGTAATCTACTTTTTTTGCGTTATATGTAAGTCATATGTACGAAATCGGTAGATTTTTATGAGATCTGGAATCGTTTTAGTAATGTTTTAATAAAAATCTAATGTGAACCAATCACACTACTTTCTTTTGCCAATTTAAGTAAAAACCATACAAACCACGTTTAATGATTAGAACACATTAATCATTCAAGTCACTATTTAAGCTCTTTAGCTTAAATAGCGTACAGTTTTAACTCTCAGTCTTCAACTCTACGTTTTTGAGTTAATAATGTACCGGGTGTCCCACAAAGAGGTTGCTATTTTTAAGCTAAACTGAGGTTGATTTTCACTTTACGTCTTTCACTCAATTATTAAAATAAGATTATGTTTTTTGAGGTTAGTTTTTTGTATATTTCTAATGTTTAATGTTAGGTTATATTGTTAATTATATGCATTGGCAAGAGAAAGTTGTGTGAATGTTTCTCACCAGATTTTTACTTTATCTTGCCTATATGAATATATAGGAATGAAAGTATTTTCATGTTGATTTTTCAAAATCAAGTTTTCACCGGATCTACACGATTTTAGACCCCCTGAACCCAAAAAACATGTTTTTAACGATTTGTCTGTGCGTGTGTGTGTGTATGTGTGAACAGAATATCTCAAGAACGGAACATCGTACAAACTTGAAACTTGAAACTTAAGTTACATATCACTACCGGACCCGACACGAACATTTTCATCAAATCGGTCTACCGGAAGTAGTAGTTTATTCGTGTAATTTTTCACTTTTTTGCGATTTTCTCAAAAACTGGTCCTACGATTGTTTTTAAATTCGCCTCGTTTACTAAATCTTTAGGCTCTACAGTATAGGGTAGGCGCCATGTTTGCTGGAATTCTTAGTAAGGCTGTTTTCACGCAAAAATTTTTTTTAAGATTACGGCTTTAATATGCATTTTAGCGCAAAATTTTATGTAATAAAAGTTGTAGAGAATTTAAAATCCTACAACTTTTATTTCAAACATTTTTTTGTATAACGCTTAGTTTAGCGGTAGTTAGCGATTTTTTTGAATTAATATGCTGGACGTATCGCACACTCTACAGATTGGAAACTTTACAGTTATAATAAATAGATATGTGTAAAAGGTACCCTCGAGTTTCATTTACTTATGATTATTCAAAACAAAATGGCGGAATTAAAAAATAATATCAAAAATGATACTGTTGATACCTGCGCAATTTTTCAAAAACACTTGTAACTCATTTTTGTTACGTTGCTATCAGTGGATTGTGATTGATGGAATTGTGTTCGTTAATAATATTTATTACTTTCATATTTCTTTCTTAAGTAACATTGTAACAAACACCAATTTGAAAAGGTTATGCAAATAAAATTACGTTCCGCCATTTTGTTTTTGATAAATTATAAGCAAATGAAACTCGAGGGTACTTTTTTTAATAGGTCTATATATTTTTTATTATAATGTAAAGTTTCCACTTTGTAGAGTGTGCGGTACGTCCGGTATATTAAGTCCCATGACAGGCAGGTGGAGTGTTAAATTATTTGCACTCGATCTGTTAGTTCCAAGGCTAAAAAAAATAGTTCTATTTTCTATCACATGATCAGCCAATTATATGATTGAAGTGTTTAAGAACAGAAGAGGTAGAGGTGTAAAAGACACTAGGCAGTGTTATCTCCTCTGAGAGTAATGAATTACTTTATACAGCCAGACTATGTGGTAAATGAAGTGAAGGTGGTATTTTCAGGGTGGAAAGTAGATGTTTTTCAAAGAGCCTGGTATGCTGATTAGCATACTTTTCCTCTAATTGAGTAAAGCAATGGTAAACCACCTCACTTCTCGTTTTACGTAGTAAATTCTCTAGCGGTTTAAACCAGCCTCAAAAAATTTGTTTAAATCAGCCTTTCGGCTGGTGAACAACAACAAAATTTTTGTAATTCACCTTGTCTAAATACAGTAGAACCTCGATAATCCGAGCTAATTGGGGCTGACTGTAGCTCAAACTACGAAAAATTTGGAATACACGGAGAAATAGATAAAAAACAAAAATATGTACAAATTTTTAATGTTTTAACTAACAATAAAATGTTTTAAATATGTACAGTATCTTGAAAGTGGTCCAGTTAGGCCTACATACACTTACTAGACTGTATAAACAGAGTCCAGTGTTTTTTGCTTCAAAATAGAGCCACGTTTTTGAGCCACAATATCACAAATATATTTTATTTTCAACTAAACACAACTCGAATTACCCGGCCACTCGAACTACCGCGACTCGAACTATGGAGGTTCTACTGTAATTCAATAAAATAGCTATCATTAGTAATCTAAGACATAATAAGTAATTATAATTTATTCAAAAATAAATCTTTATAATGCATCCTGCAGTTTGAAATTATTTCTATATTTTTATGTAATGAATTAATATAATAATTTCACTAACCTTCTTTTTAAACTGCGTCATCTTTATTTTAATTCTTATTTACACGTGTTTCGGTGGATCCACCATCATCAGAGTAAATGAAAAATTGAAACTAAAAAATTTTTATCTCTAAAATACAAGTGACTGAAGATGTATCATCTTCTGTAAATTTTAAATAAGTGAGATAAAAATTTTTTAGTTTCAATTTTTAATTTACTCAGATGATGGTGGATCCACCGAAACACGTGTAAGTAAGAATTAAAATAAAAGTGACGCAGTTTAAAAAGAAGGCTAGTGAAATTATTATATTAATTCATTATATGAAATAGAAATTATAATTTATTATAAACAGATCCCAAAAGAACTTTGCTTAAACGTTATAATATAAATAAATTTTAAAGGAAATTACACTACTATTAAATAAAATAAATGAACCGGGAAATACATATAAAACAAGTGCGGATACCGCAGTTTAATACTTTTTTATTACTTAATAAAAAATAAACGAAACTTAAAATTTTTCCAAAAATAAAATGAGTAAAACAAACTACAGAAATAAATATATTTTTAATTTTCTTTCCGTTTTCGTTTTCTTATACTTACTATTAAAGTTGGTCTAAAATGTTCTCCGTTCTTCTTTTCCCTCGTTTAACCATATAGTTTCAAATTGAGCCCAATTTAAAGCAACTCTTATTCTTTACTTTCTACGAAAGGCTTTTTACTACTTCCCTTTTGTTTCACAACAGATTTGTCACATCCGTTTAAGTTTTTTTTTACTGTTCTTTTCTTTTCCTTTATTTATTTCTTAAAGCTAAGGAAATTTCTAAACGCAAATAGAGACGATTATAAATAAATTACTAAATAAAACGTAAAATTTCAGTACAATTTAAACATTCTTTAGGTATATTAAATTAGTAAAAAAATGTAAATTAATTGTTTTTAATATTATATAAGTTCCTTAACCCACCCGGTTGGTCTAGAGGCAAAGTCGTTGCCAAAATCGGCTGATTAACTGCTGATTTTCGGAGTCGAAGGTTCCTGGTTTGAATCCTAGTAAAGGTAGTTACTTTTATACGGATTTGAATGCTAGACAGTGGTTACCGGTGTACTTTGATAATTGGGGTTCAATTAAACATAATCTCTCAGGAATAGTCGACCTGAGTCTGTACAAGACTACACCTCATTTACACGTCATATACATCATCCTTATCTCATTGGGTCATGGGGTTGCTTATTGTTCTGAATTGCAACGTACACAAATTAGGGATTTCAAAAAAGAAATATAAATACAAACACTGTAGTTTTTTACAAATAAAGTTTTTACTTTTCGTTTTAAATTCAATTATTATGCAAATTACTACTATTACAGACATGAAAGTTCGTAGACGGAAATTCTTGTTACTTCGATGTAACAAATACTTGGATTTAACGAATTTTTTCCAGGATTTTCGATTTGGTTATATCGGAGTTCGACTGTAATATAAATTGAATAATGGAATTTGGTACTCGTATTTTTCTAATCTTCAACTGGCCGGAAGTGTATACCAAACAGTAAGCGCTCGCACACACATACGCACGCACGCTATCCAGTGGTCATATTATATCTCTAAGATATAGACATATATATACTATAATGACGACTCTGGGACAGGAAGACATCTGTGTAAACATGCCTGCCTGTACACCTCCTAATATATACATATGACCGCTGTATATATTGACAAACATAACCTCTTGTCAATAGAGATGCCCCTTAAATGTCTATCACCGGTTGCCTTCACCATTTCACCCTTCAATACCTCTCTCTCTCCACGGACGACGGTTAATGTTTGGAATTTCAAACCAAACAGAATTCTGTTTATTTTAACAGCCCATTCGTCCGCTCTTAAGACCTACAAAAATATACCCTATATCAATTTTCTATAATTCATAATATTATAAATTTCATATTGACAACTATTTCCTGTTTGATCACATTTTCCTATAATATAATCAATAACTTTATTCAAATAATACGTATTGACATCGAAGCATCCGAAATTCACTAAATCAAATACAGTAAACCTCGTTTATCCAGATTTCCGGATAATCCGGATCAAATTTATAGATTTTTGTTATAAATTGTTCACGTAGATAATAATTTTTACTCTCTTTTGACTGTATGAATATATAGGAAGGAAAGTATTGTTTCCATGTCGATTTTTGGAAATCGAGTTTTCGCCGGTCTACACGTTTTCAGACCCCCTGAACCCAAAAAACATGTTTTTAGCGATTGGTCTGTGTATGTGTGTAAACAAAATATCTCAAGAACGAAACATTGCACAAAGTTGAAACTTAAAACTTTTAAGTTAGTTACTTGAGGACCCGACACGAACATTTTCATCAAAATCGGTCAACCGCTAGTAGTAATTTATTCGTTTCACTTTTTTGCGATTTTCTCAAAAACGGCTCCTACGATTTTTTTTAAATCACACCGCATTTACTACATTTTTTATACTTTACAAGACAGGGTAAGCGCCATATCTGTAAACATTCTTGGAGAGGCTGTTGTCACGTAAAAAAATAATTTTTTTGAGATTGCGACTGTAATATGAATTTTAGCGCAAAAAAGTATATAATAAAAGTTGTAGAGAATTCAAAACCCTACAACTTTTATTTCAAACATTTTTATGTATAACGCTTAATTTAGCGCTAATTAGCAATTTTCGGTTTTTTTCTCACGATAACGTAAGTCGATGTTTTAAAGATTTCGGCCTTATTATGCATTTTACGACAAAAAAGTGTAATCATATTTTATAGCAAATTAAAAGATCTACAACTTATATTTAGAGCGTTTTTCTCTACAGAGCCTAGTTTAGCGTGAAAGAGTGATTTTCCGTATTTTTAAGCTAAAGTAAGGTTAATTCTAATTTTGCGTCTTTCACTCATGGTTAAAATTAGGTTATGTTTATTGAGATTTGTTTTTTTGTTAATTTCTAATGTTTTATTAATAATGTTAGATTATATTGTTTATATTTACATTGGCAAGAGAAAGTTGTGTGAGTATTTCACACCAGATTTTCCTTTTTTAAACCCTAAAAGTATGACTACGTGTTGTTGTTTAGGTCATCAGCCCCTTTAGGCTGGTTTGAACCTCTAGAGGTTTTACTAAGTAAAACAAGGAGTGAGGTGATTTACGATTGCCTTCCTCACTAAGTGGAAAAGTACTATTATCAGCATGCTAGGCCCTCTGAAAAGCATATATTTTCCACTCTGCAAATGACACTTTCACTTCATTCACCACAGGGTCTGGCTGTACAATGAAATCCATTACTTTCAGACGAGATAACTCTGATTAGTGTCTTTTACACCTCTACCTCTTCTGTTCTTAAATGATTCAGTCATTTAATTGGCTGACAATGTCATAAGAAACAGAACTAATTATTTTAGCCCTGTAACTAACAGATTGAGTGTAAATAATTTGGATTACGTGTTATCCGGAATTTCGCCAAGGCATATCCGAAATCGGCTCTTCCCCATATATTTCAGTAAGCGGGGTTTTATTGTATTCACATTGGCAAGAAAAAGTCGTGTGAGTGTTTTACAATAGGTTTTTTTTAAATTTCATTTTATTTAAGTACAAATAAAATTTTATTGAAAAATCTTTTTCTTGCATTTTTAGATTAAATGTACGGAACGTAACGCAATTATTTTTTCTGCTTCCAATCTCCTAATATTAAATTATGTGAATCAAAAGAAATATCTCTATCGGATGCTGTAGTAAGCTTTTGGAAGTATTAGATTGACGTATTCCCTGAGGAAGACATAAGTAACCGAACCAGTAAGATGAAGTCATTTTATATCCCTTAGCTTTTTTCGTGGGAGGGTCTGCACAGTGTGGAGTTTCGTTTCCAAGGATACACAATTTTTAGACAATCCTTATATGAAACCAGCGGTACCCGGTGTACGTTGCTACACCGCCGGCAAATATTAAACCGGCAATTGTACAGTTTGAGTACAAAAAAAATCTGGTGTGAAACTCTCACACAACTTTCTCTTGCCAATGCAAATAATTAACAATATAACCTAACACTAGTAATAAAACATTAAAAAAAATAAAAATCAACCTCAGTTTGGCTTAAAAATACGGAAATCACTCTTTCACGCTAAACTAGGCTCTGTAGACAAAAACGCTTTAAGTAAAAGTTGTACATCTTTTAATTTCCTATAAATTTGATTTTATACACTTTTGTCGTTAAATGCATACTAAGGCCGAAATCTAAAAAAAAACGATTTTTCACACGTTTTTGTGAGAAAAATCAGAAAATTGCTAATTACCGCTAAACTAAGTTAAAAAAACATGTTGTAAAAAATGTAGCTAAAAAAAAAATGTTTGAAATAAAAGTTGTAGAATTTTAAATTCTCTACAACTTTTATTATACAGGGTGATTCACGAAGATATGCAGAAACTTTGGGAGCTCATTGTACATGTAAAAATATTGAAAAGAGTTTATATAAACATGGGTCCGGAAATGCTTCGTTACCAAGTTACGGCTAGCGAAAGATTTCGCCCGGATTTCAACTCATCAGGTGAAATGAGGTCTTCCTGAAATTCTGGTAAGGTAAATTAAGGGGCGAATTCAATCGTTTCTTATGGTTTTTGACCTGATAAATTGAATAAAACAGGTCCCAGAACTGTAAGTTAAATAGTTTTTGAGAAAACCAGTGTCAAATGCAAAAAATGGAGGGAAAAAAACACATTTTTTCATCTTTGTTTTTCCGGTTAATTTTACTTTGTACTGTTATGAATAAAAATTCATTTAATCAAACATCTATTCGCTTTATGTGTACTTTATTTACACCGGTTTGTTCAGAATAAAATTTTCTGCATGTTTTATTCAAAAATTTTACCTGTTTCTTGGCGAAATAACAAAGTTATTCTTGCCCAAAGATGAAAAAATGTGTTTTTCACTCTATTTTTTGCATTTGACACTGGTTTTCTTAAAATATATTTAACTTACAGTTCTGGGACCTATTTTATTCAATTTATCAGATCAAAAACCATGAGAAATGATTGAATTCGCCCCTTAATCTACCTTACCAGAATTTCAGGAAGACCTCATTTCACCTGGTGAGCTGAAATCCGGGCGAAACTTTTGCTAGCCGTAACTCGGAAACGAAGCATTTCCGGACACATGTTTATATAAACTTTTTTCATTATTTTTACATGTACAATGGGCTCCCAAAGTTTCTTCATATCTTCGTGAATCACCTGTATACTACATTTTTGCGCTAAAATGTGTCATTTACAGGGTGGAAAGTGGGTGCTTTTCTGAGGGCTTGGCATGCTGATAAGCATACTCTTTCAACTCAGTGAGGAAGGCAACCATCTCACTCCTCGTTTTTACTTTTTAAAACCTCTAGAGGTTCAAACCAGCCTTTCGGCTCTTGACCTAAATAACAACAACTTTGATTATATATACATTTTTGTCGTAAATGCAAACTACGGCCGCAATCCTTGAAAAAATACAATTTTTTTAACGATTTTGATTAGGAAAATACAGAAAATCGCTAAATTACGCTGAACTAAGCTTTGTAGAAGAAAACGTATGAAATAAAAGTTGTAGATTTTTTATTTCCTGTAACTTTAATTGTATACATTTATGTCGTAATATCCATACAATGGCTGCAATCTTAAGAATTCAATTTTTTCTTTATGAAACTTCTTCTTCTTCGCTTCACGGGTTAGGCATTTCTTCCTCTTTTGGCACCCATCTTTTCTTCGGCCTGCCAACATATCTACTTCCCACTGTTTTGTATCTTTTAACTACACTAGGCAAGGGGCTTTCTAGTATTTGATTTTAATGATCGCCCCATTGGCACTTTCTTAATTTTTGGTTAAGTGAAAAAATTCTCAATTCTTGCCTTGTATGTTCATTTTTTTATAAAATAAAAACAGAAAATCACTAACTACCGCTAAACTATCACAAATTTGACCCAAAAGAATGATTTTTACTTTCTCTTGCCTATATAAATATATAGGACGGAAAGAATTGTTTTCATGTCGATTTTAAGAAATCGATTTTTCACCGGATCTACACGTTTTCGGACCCCCTGAACCCAAAAAACATGTTTTTAGCGATTGGTCTGTGTGTGAATAGAATATCTCAAGAACGGAACATTGTTTTTTTTTTTTTTTTTTTTTTTTTTTGCGAATTTCTACAGCAATTAAAGCCGTCTTTCGCATTTCAATCGCCAAGCCTCCCGATCCAGCCAATCACCCTCCTGCAGATCTCTCTTGCTCATTGCTTCCATCACCTCCTCCATCCACCGTCTCGTTGGACGGCCTCTTTTCCTTCTCTCTGTTGGGGTCCAATTCCATATCCTACTGGGCCATCTGCCCTCACTCATCCTTCTCAAGTGCCCATACCAAAACAATACAACAACGGAACATTGTACGAACTTGAAACTTGAAACTTAAGTTACATACCACTACCGGACCCGACACGAACATTTTCATCAAAATCGGTCAACCGGAAGTAGTAGTTTATTCGTATAATTTTTCACTTTTTTGCGATTTTCTCAAAAACTGGTCCCACGATTTTTCTTAAAATCGCCTGGTTTATTCATTTTTTTATTGTTTTTACTTATTGTTGAAATTCTCGGTGAGGCTGTTATCACGTAAAGAAATAGTTTTTTTAAGATTACGGCTTCATTATCAATTTTATGGCAAAAACTTATATAATAATAGTTGTAGAGAATTTAAAAACCTACAAGTCTTATTTCAAACATTTTTTTGTATAATGCTTAGTTTAGCAGTAATTAGCGATTTCCTGTTTTTTTCTCACAAAAACGTGTGAAAAATCGATTTTTTTAAGATTTTGGCCTTTGTAGTCTATGCATTTTACGACAAAAGTGTATATAATTAATTTTATAGGAAAAAAAAGATCTACACCTTTTATATAGAGCGTTTTTCTCTACAGAGCCTAGTTTAGTGTAAAAGAGTGATTTTCCATGTATTTAAGCCGAACTGAATTCGATTTTCATTTTGCGTCTCTCAGTCATGAGTAAAATAAGGTTATATTTTTTGAGGTTAGTTTTTTGTTTATATCTAATGTTTTATTACTAATGTTAGGTTATATTGTTAATTATTTGCATTGGCAAGAGAAAGTTGTGTGAGTGTTTCACACCAGATTTTTATGAAATAAAAACAGAAAATCACTAACTACCTTTAAACTATCACAAAGTTGACCCAAAAGAATGATTTTTTTCAAATAAAATAAATTGTCTAACTCATCATAATCATCCTTTAGAAAAAAAATGCGGTGAAACTATTTTTAACACGTAATATTTCAAATTACTGCGACATTTTACAAATCCAGTAGTATGAAATATTATGACGTGACTGATATCTCAAAGTAGGACAAATCAATATACTACATTGATCTTACGTCAAATCGTCATTGATACATTTTTATATTTTTAAATTAAATCTGTATTAAACAATCAAACTAAAAGCCGACACTTTCCTATGTAAAAATTTATAAAATCAATTGTCTATTATTTTTCTTTTTAATTAAATTTTTTAAGTTTCATAAATATTGTAGTTATTAAAGACGACAAAGTACTTGTTGACAGCTAACAAAAAGATATTTAAAAAATAAAGTATTGAGGTAACTTAACAATATAAAAAATTAAATTAACTGGAAAAACAAATCACATAATTTTTAAAAACATCTGAATAATTTTAAAACGTTTTTTATTTATTTTTTTAACGTCGCATCAACTGAAACGGTCATTAGCGACGACGTTGGGTTGGAACTTTATGCAATGTAGAATGAAATGTTTTTTTTTTGTAACGTATGAACATATGCCGTGCCTGGGTGGGATTCGAACCCAGGACCGCATGATGAGAGGCGAGCACGTTACCAACTGCGCTAATGCGGCCGGCACAAAACGTTATTAAGGTTATCAGACAGAGTGTGAAATTATTTACACTCAATCTGTTCGCTGCAGGGCTAAAATAAATAGTTTTGTTTCTTATCACATGGTCAGCCAATTAAATGACTGAATCATTAAAGAACAGAAGAGGTAGAGGTGTAAAAGACACTAATCAGAGTTATCTCACCTGAAAGTAATGAATTTTATTATACAGCCAGATCCTGTGATGAATGAAGTGAAGGTGTCATTTAAAGGAAAGTAGATACTTTTCGGAGGGCCTGAAATGGTGATAAGCATATTTTTCCACACAGTGAAAAAGACAATGGTAAACCACCTCACTCCTCGTTTTACTTAGTAAAACATCTACAGGTTCAAACCAGTCTTTCGGCTGATGACTTAAAAAATATTATCATATGGTTTTATAAGACCTTTCAGAAAACCAAAAACATCTTACCGGTAATGGTATTTAAACAAAATGTTGTATAATTGTAATTATATTTTATATTTTTTCGTTGTTGGTTCATTTTTTTAAATTTTTTTTTGTAATCCCTAATTTGTGTAAGTTGCAATCTGTTCAATTAAGAACAATAAGCAACCCCCATGACCCAATGAGATGAGGATGATGTGTTGTATGACGTGTAAATGAGGTGTAGTCTTGTACAGACCCAGGCCGACCATTCCTGAGAGAGTATGGTAAATGCAACCCCAACCATTAAAGTACACCGGTAACCACTGTCTAGTATTCAAATCCAAATAAAAGTTACCTTTACTAGGATTTGAACAAGGAACCTTCGTCTCCGAAAATCAGCTGTTAAACAGCTGATTTTGGCGACGACTTTACCTCTAAACCAACTCGGTTGGTTATTTTTTAATTAAACCCAAAATGGTGGAAAGACTATTTGTAAAATAACCAGGTACTTGAATTTTTTTCCTGATCGATAAAGAATTTTAGGTTATATTATTTCAGTAACGATGAGAATTAAAATTCAAAGAGTATCTTTAAGAAATTCCAGACAAATAATAATTTCCCGAGTACAAATTTTTATAATCTTAAAAATATTTTCTTAGTGTAATTAAATTTTATAACATTATTATTTTTATTATGTCTTCAAATTATTATTACTATTACTATAGAATTTTATTAAAGAAAAATAAATGTAAGAGCTAAATTGTCTGACGGGAAGTTACAAATTAAATTATAAATATTATACAACTATGTGGAAACGCAAACAATATTAAGTATTCCTTGAGATTGAAATGGAAACATATTTCCTGTATGTATTATGGTAAAATGATCGTTAACTGAATGAAATACAAGTCGGAAAATTAAAAAGAAAAATGAAAACGAATATGATTGAAGAAAATACTCATAATAATATATTGTACTGGGTGATTGAAAATTTCATCAGCTGATTTCGGAAACGATTGTTCCTGGTTTAAACCCTCGTAAAGGTAGTTAAATGTTTAAGGATTTGGGTATACTAGAAAGTGATAACCGGTTTACTTTGATGGTTGGGGTTCAATTAACCATACTTTCTCAGGAATGGTCGGACTGATTCTGTACAAGACTTCAACTTATTTGTACGTACTATATATCATCCTCATCTTATTGGATCGTGGGGTTGCTTATTGTTCTTAAAATTGAACAGATTGCAACCTACTCACTTTAGGGATTTATAAACTTCTACAAGCTATTAAAAAAAGGTTGATTTTCAAGGTCGTATTAACAAATTAAAAAATTTTCACCGTTTAGTTATTTGGGGCTACCGCTATTTTCTTCTGGCCTTTAAGGACTAGGCATTCCTGCTGATTCCGAACCTCTAAAATCTGCCTATCTCTTCCTAGGGTGCCCTCTGTCTCTCCTTCCCCCCGGTTTGTAACCCAGTACCTGTTAGTTTTTTTAACGACATCGCAAGAAAAAATGTTTAATACAAAGAGGGGATTTTTAGCACTGTGAGGGTGAAGCAGCGAGTCGTGGGTACTTTATATTTTTTTACACCGAGACAATAAAAAGTCCGTGGTGGGAGTTACTTTACCTTTCTGAACAGGAGGTATGTTTTTCGCATGAGAGCTTGGCATTATTTTTAACATTTATGAATCTTAGAAAGTAATCTTCTGTTTTGGAATTACTATTTTTTATCAGGAACTAATTTGATTTCAATGGTTGCAATTTTCGTCTTGTATCATTTTCTTATCCGGTTGTCAGAAACTACAAGAGATTACAACAAATAGATTTCTGATTCATAATCTACACAAAAAATTAGTGGGTCGGATTGGATTTAAAGTTCCGGTTTCGAACGGAAATGCCCCAAAACCAGAAGTCAAAAAATCAAAGTTGGGATTTGGAAACAAAAATTGTGTCATTCGATTATTCTGAAAGAGTAGATAATGAAATTATTAGGTTTAAATTTTTAATTTCGACCGGAAATAGCCCAAAACCGTAAGTCAAGAATCCGGAGTCGTAATTTCTTTTTCTTCTGCCTTTCAATTAATAGGCATCTCTGTCTGTTCCGAACCTCTCAAATCTGCCCATCTCTTTCTCGGGTGTCCTCGTTCTCTCCTGCCCTCCGGCTTATATCCAGTGTCTGCGTAGGTATCCTATCCTCCCGCATTCTGTTTACATGCTCTAACCACTGCATTGTGTTCTAGGATACCTTGTTGTTTATAGAGAAGATGCTGAGTTCTTTACTTATCTCGATATTGCTGCAACGATCTTCTCTACTACACCCATACGTATGTCGAAGAAATTTCATTTCAGACGCTTGCGATCTCCTTCTCCTTCTCCTCTCGTTTTGTAGCACCCAAGTTTCACTACTATAGAGTAGGGACGGCACTGGTAATGTTTTATAAAATCTCACCCTCGTGTTTTTGTGTTTTTGCTGGTGCTATTTTTTAAAGTGCGGTGGATAGTTCCGCTTATTTGCTGAAATCGATGCATCTTATTGTAAGCATCTTTAAGAAAGAAGAAGAGTCGTAATTTGGAAACAAAAATAATTTCATTAGTATCGTTAACCCACCGGGTTGGTCTAGAGGTGAAGTCGTCGCCAAAATCAGCTGTTTAACAGCTGATTTTCGGAGACGAAGGTTCCTGGTTCAAATCCTAGTAAAGGTAGTTACTTTTATACGGATTTGAATACTAGACAGTGGTTGCCGGTGTACTTTGATGGTTGGGGTTTAATTAACCATACTCTCTCAGGAATGGTCGGCCTGAGTCTGTACAAGACTACACCTCATTTACACGTCATACATATCATGCTCATCTCATTGGGTCATGGGGTTGCTTATTGTTCTGAATTGAACAGATTGCAACGTACACACATTAGGAATTTAAAAAAAAAAAAATTTGTATCGTGACCCACCGGGTTGGTCTAGAGGTTAAAAGTAGTCGCCGTGAGTCAGCTGTTTAACAGCTGATTTTCGGAGACGAAGGTTCCTGGTTCAAATCCTAGTAAAGGTAGTTACTTCTTTACGGATTTGAATACTAGACAGTGGTTTCTTGTGTACTTTGATGGTTGGGGTTCAATTAACTATACTATACTCTCTCAGGAATAGTCGGCCTGGGTCTGTACAAGATCATTTACACGTCATACGCATCATCTTCATCTCATTGGGCCATTGGGTTGCTTATTGTTCTGAATTGAACAGATTGCAACGTACACAAATTAGGAATAAAATAAAATAATTTGTATCCTCTTAAAGATTAGATACAGAAATCATTGGGTTTGAAGTTCCTGTTTAGATGGAAGTTTCTCAAAACCGGAAGTTAAGAAATCAAAGTCGGAATTCGGAAACAGAAATAGTGTCATTCGATTTCTCTTAAAGAGTAGATACAGAAATTATTGGGGTTTTGGTTCCGGTTTGACCAAAAGTGGTCTAAAACTTTGAATTTTTTCGTAGATTTCGAAACTTGATGCCATTTCGAGGAGGGATTACCTCGAAATAAGTGAACACACATTGTGGCTTTTCGGGCCAAATATTTCTGTAGAAAAAATTGCCATCAGCTTTCAGACGCGTCGTCTTAAGAAAGGAATTTTTTAAACTGAAATATCTACTTATAAGAATTGAGATTCGTGTAGATAAATTATGAACACCCAGTTTTATAGCAATAAACGTAATAGATATAAATTATGATGATATTTGAATTAATATGAAATGAATACACGAAGGGAAGAAGTTATGGGGATGAATGATTGGAGATGTGGAGGTGAAGATACGGTAGGGTTGAAAGAATAAGAAAAAGGGGGTACGAAGAAACAATGATTAAAAGTATTCTACTTCGCTAGATCTAACAGAATAGATTGGGAGGGTTAAACAAGAAAATGTGGCGGTGGTGATGATTTCTACCCGCTTTTTCTAAAATAAAAAAAAATGGAGAAAGATGTAATATTTATGAAGGATAATTTGACCAACATAATTCTTTTTTTACCCCCTCCATTACTTTTTTTATTATTATATCTTCATCATTCTTTTATTTGATTTTATTCGGAATTCTATCCTCCCTATTTTTTTTCTCTTCCCAAAAGCAACTTCAGCAAATACAAAAGTGTAACTTGAATATACCTTTTATTTGCATCTCCTTAAGATTTTTTTTGGGTTTTCTTTCCAAATTGGAAATGGATATTTTATACCTCTATTATCTATAATAACACTGTTATTTGGGAGAATTTTTATTGGTCTTAACGATAATTGATTTTTGTTTAGTTATTTTTTGGCGTTTTAGTTTTTCGGTTTAATGGCGATAAAATTATTCATATAATATGTCTACAACTCCGCGGAACCTACATCGTAAACCGACCCTTACGCGCGCAGCAACCCCTTTCCACCCTTAGCCTGCCTTACCTGCGTTCTACATTATTCAGTAGTGAGTCACCTACTTGGTGCTTCATTGCAACACTACCATTTTAACTGAAATTTTTTTATCAAAGTGTATAATGCGTGCCGGCCGCATTGGCGTAGTTGGTAACGTGCTCGCCTCTCATCATGCGGTCTTGGGTTCTCATCTCATTCAGGCACGGCATATTTACATACGTTACAAAAAATCATTCTTCACCGTCTGCATTAGCAGTAATTGCAGAACAGTCGGACGTTAAACCAAAAAAAAAAAAAATCAAAGAGTATAATAATTTTCAAAATTTACGTATTATTTCTTAAAAAATGAGTCCAAACATGGCGCCATTACGACAATTTTAAGCATTTCCGATGTCTGATTTCATTCTGACTGCCGTTGTTCAATAATATTAATAAATTTAACAAAATTATTATTATTATAAATGTAACAATTAATAGCATAATAAAAATGAATAAATAAAAATCTGGTACAAAACACTACACGACTTTCTCTTGCCAATGCAAATAATTAACAATATAACCTAACATTAGTAATAATATATTAGGAATAAACAAAAAACTAACCTCAAAAAACATAACCTTATTTTAATCATGAGTGAAACAACGCAAAATAAAAATCAACCTCAGTTTTTCTTTAAAATACGGAAAATTACTCTTTCACAGTAAACTTGGCTCTGGAGAGAAAAATGCGTTAAATAAAAGTTGTTGATCTTTTAATTTCCTATAAATTTGATTATATAATCAAATTACTACACATTTTCATGAAAAAAAAAACAGGAAATCGCTAATTACCGCTAAACTAAGCGTTATATAAAAAACTGTTCAATTTTTTTACGAGAAAACAACCTCTCCAAGAATAATTTGAGCAGACATGACGCCTACCCTATCTTGTAGATCATAAAGAATGTAGGAATGAGGCGATAGAAAAAAAACATCGTAGAACCTGTTTTTGAGAAAATCGCTAAAAAGTGAAAATTGACACGAATAAACTACTACTTCCGGTTGACCAATTTTAATGAAAATGTTCTTGTCGGGTCCTCTAGTGGTATGTAACTTAAGTTTTAAGTTTCAAGCTGCTCGTACGATGTTCCGTTCTTGAGGTATTCTGTTTACACTCACACACACAAACACACACACGCACGCACGCGCACACAAACCAATCGTTAAAAACAAATGTTTTTTGGGCTCCGAGGCGTAGTGTATTAGTCGAAGGTCTCGGGTTAGATAAACCGGCTAGGGTCTGAAAATTACTACGTGCCAAAACCCACCGTAGTCGCTAATCATCCACCTGTTGATGCGACTTAAAACAAGCCAGAAAAAAAATTACCTAATTTTAATTTTACCAATAACTATCTTCTTATAAGTCTTTCCTTGCACTGATGATTCACACTAATGTAACAAAATTCCCGTTTCCAGTTTGGTTTTATTTATGTTGACATGTGTTGCTCTCAACAATTAAGGTTGTGTGAGGAGTAAAACGATTTAAGTTTAGGTTGCCATAAATCACAGTAGGAGGGCAATGGCAAGTAATATAGAAAATTGTTTTATTTTTTTATTTTTTTGTATATTTCGGTTAAATGTACTGGTTTGAATGTGGCAGTGAAACATCCAGAAAGAAAGTATTAACTGTACGTGGACTCTAGAGAGAATGTATGTGTTCCATTACAATACTGTATTCTGCTGCACTGTTATAAGGACCATTTCAATCATGAAATGCATGTAGTTTTTCCATCAAAAAGAGTGCTGATAATTATTATTTCTATACATCTATTTTCTGTATTTTTTTTTTTTTAGTTTTCAACATCTTTTGTTCATATCATGTATTTCAACTTTAATTATAAAATATATTTTTACTTTCTCTTGCCTATATGAATATATAGGAAGGAAAGTATTGTTTTCATGTCGATTTTTCGAAATCGAGTTTTCACCGGATATATACGTTTTCAGACCCCCTGAACCCAGAAAACATGTTTTTAGCGATTGGTGTGTGTGTGTGTGTGTGTGTGTGTGTGTGTGTGTGTGTGTGTGTGTGTGTGTGTGTGTGTGTGTGTGCGTGCGTGCGTGCGTGCGTGCGTGCGTGCGTGTGTGTGTGTGTGTGTACAGAATATCTCAAGAACGGAACATCGTACGAACTTGAAACTTAAGTTACATACCACTACCGGACCCGACACGAACATTTTCATCAAAATCGGTCAACCGGAAGTGGTAGTTTATTCGTGTCATTTTTCACTTTTTTGCGATTTTCTCAAAAACTGGTCCTACGATTTTTTTAAAAAATCGCCTGGTTTACTCATTTTTTTATACTCTACAAGATAGGGTAGGCGCCATGTTTGCTGAAATTCTCGGTGAGGCTGTTTTCACGAAAAGAAATAGTTTTTTTAAGATTACGGCTTTAATATAAATTTTAGCGCAAAAATTTATATGATAAAAAATGTAGAGAATTGAAAATTCTACAACTTTTATTTCAAACATTTTTTTGTATAACGCTTAGTTTAGCGGTAATTAGCGATTTTCTGTTTTTTTTTCTCACGAAAACGTGTGAAAAATAGATTTTTTAAAGATTTCGGCTTTAGTATTCATTTTACGACAAAAGTGTATATAATAAAATTTATAGGAAATTAAAAAGATCTACATCTTTTATTTAGAGAATTTTTCTCTACAGAGCCTAGTTTGGCGTGAAAGTATGATTTTCCGTTTTTTAAGCCAAACTGAGTACGATTTTCATTTTGCGTCATTCACACATGATTAAAATAAGGTTATGTTTTTGAGGTTAGTGTTTTGTTTATTTATAATATTTTATTACTAATGTTAGGATTATTGTTAATTATTAGCATTGGCAAGAGAAAGTTGTGTGAGTGTTTCTCACCAGATTTTTTAATTTTCAACATCTTTTGTTCATACCATGTATTTCTACTGTAATTATAAAATATATTTTTTATTTTTATGTATGTAGTAGTATCTACATTATTATAAATTAATTTTTCATTTCATTTTTGATCTATTGGTATTAATTTTAATTAATTACTTTATTTGTTATATATAAATGTATTTTTATAATAATTAAATTGTAATTAAATATTAAATTAATATTATACAGGGTGATTCATGAAGTTCTCCCCCCACTTCTACAGCACATTGTACTAGTAAAAATAATGAAAAAATGTTATATAAACATAGGTCCGAAAACGCTTCGTTAGCGAGTTACAGCTAGCGAAAGTTTCGCCTGGATTTCAGTTCACCAGGTGAAATGAAGTCTTCCTGGAATTGTGGTAAGGTAGATTAAGTGGCAAATTCAATCATTTCTTATGGTTTTTGATCTGATAAATTGAATAAAACAGGTCCCAGATCTGTAAGTTAAATAGTTTTTAAGAAAACCAGTGTCAAATGCAAAAAATGGAGTGAAAAACTTATTTTTTCATCTTTGGGCAAGGATAACTGTGTTATTTCACCAAGAAACAGTTAAAATTTTTCAATAAAACATGTAGAAAATTTTATTCTGAACAAACCGGTGTAAATTAAGTACACAGAAAGCGAATAGATGTTTGATTAAATGAGTTTTTATTCATAAGAGTACAAAGTAAAATTAACCGGAAAAACTAAAATGAAAAAATGTGTTTTTTTCACTCCATTTTTTTGCATTTGACACTGGTTTTCTCAAAAACTATTCGCTTTCTGTGTACTTTATTTACACCGGTTTGTTCAGAATAAAATTTTCTACATTTTTTATTGAAAATTTTTAACTGTTTCTTGGTGAAATAACAAAGTTATTCTTGCCCAAAGATGAAAAAATGTGATTTTCACTCCATTTTTTGCATTTGACACTGGTTTTCTCAAAAACTATTTAACTTACAGTTCTGGGACCTGTTTTATTCAATTTATCAGATCAAAAACCATAAGAAATGATTGAATTCGCCCCTTAATCTACCTTACCACAATTCCAGGAAGACCTCATTTCACCTGGTGAACTGAAATCCAGGCGAAACTTTCGCTAGCTGTAACTCGCTAACGAAGCGTTTTCGGACCTATGTTTATATAACATTTTTTCATTATTTTTACTAGTACAATGTGCTGTAGAAGTGGGGGGAGAACTTCATGAATCACCCTGTATATATATATATATATATACTCTTATGTTACTATTTTTTTAATGAATTAATTGTAAATATTAAATATTATTTGTATTTCTTTAAAAGTTTTTTTACCAAGTCTGGTTTCAGCTTCCACTTGTATGAAATCCTGTTTATACATTCAAGAATGTTTATTTATATACGTAAATTTTTTTTTAAATTCCTAATTTGTGTACGTTGCAATCTGTTAAATTTAGAACAATAAGCAACCCCATGACCCAATGAGATGAGGATGATGTGTATGACGTGTAAATGAGGTGCAGTCTTGCACAGACCCAGGCTGACCATTCCTGAGAGAATATGTTTAATTACAGCCCCAACCATCAAAGTACACCGGTAACTACTTTCTATAGGGTGATTCAAAAAGAGCGCCGGTTTTGATATATCAAATTAAGAGATTTATTTTATTGAAAAACTGAAAATAAATACATCAACAAGTTCATCTTACCTTCCGATTTCATGTATGAAAAATGATGTCATGCATGTGTCCTCCTCTACTGCGCTGGCACGCATCAACTCTGTCCATGAAATTGGATATTACTGCACGACAAGTTTCGACTTCCATTTGCCCGATAACCCGTCGAATTTCCTCCTTCAAGTCATTGATGTTTCGGGGTTTATTGGCATACACCAATGACTTCAGATGACCCCAAAGATGAAAGTCACAAGGCGTCAAGTCACACGACCATGGTGGCCATTGATGGTCGGAATTACGAGAAATGATGCGATCCTGGAACCGTTCACGGAGCAACAACATTGTTTCTCGTGCAGAAACTGAATTTTATACGGGTGATATTGGAGATCGTACCGAAGAATTCTCCGTACAGAAGAACATCGTAAACCCAATTGTTGAGAACGGCGACGTATTGATTTTGCTGGGCTAACAGCCACACTGTCACGAACCAACGCAACGTTCTGCTCAGTTCGGCCAGAACGACGACGTCCAGAACTTTTAAGGTCGACTGTTGAACCCGTCTCAAAAAACTTTTTCATGAGCCTGCGAACTGTTGATTCATTCGGTGCTTCATTACGTCCTAGAGTACCGCGAAGTCGCCTGACAGTAGCCGCATAACTCTCTCCACTCTGGTAAAATGTTTTGACGATTAACACTCGTTGTGCAATAGTAAACTTCTCCATGGTTAGACACAGACTGCGAGAGTACTACACTGCGAACAAGAGAAACTACAACTGAATCGTCAATCGGAATGTTCTCCGAAATAGAAATGAGGTCTAACAATGTTGCCAACCGATAAACAAAAATTTACCAGCCGTTTAAAAACCGGCGCTCTTTTTGAATCACCCGTTAGTATTAAATCCGTATAAAAGTAACTACCTTTACTAGGATTTTAACCGGGACCCTTCGTCTCCAAAAATCAGCTGTTAAACAGCTGATTTTGGCGACGACTTTACTTCTAGACCAACCCGGTGGGTTTATATACGTAAATACAGTAAAATACAAGTTTACCGAAATTTAAGGAGCGGACCGATTTTGTATGCCCGAAATTCCAGTCGGTTACTCCGAAATTGTTCGGTTACTCCAGAAATTCATTTAGTAAATTGTACCTACATAGAATAATTGTTATTGTATTTTGCCATGAATATAATTTTGTTTTTTCTTTTGTTTCAGGTATGTTTATTCCGGTGTACTATGTTATACAGTCAACTATTGTTTTATAAAAATTTGTAAGTAATATTTCTTTAAATTATTTTATGTAAATATTAATAAAGTTTATATTTAATTTCTCAAATTTATTGCTTACGAAAAATTTAATGATAACTTCATACGTCTAGTGTAACAAGCATAAAAAATCTAGTGTGAAACACTCACACAACTTTCTCTTGCCAAAGCAAATAATTAACAAAATAACCTAACTTTAGTAATAAAACATTAGAAATAAACAAAAAAACTAAACTCAATAAACATAACTTAATTTTTATCATTAATTTTTCTTAACTTAATTTTCATTATTTCTGGTTAAAGAAATATTGAAGCTTGATCTTTGTACCAAAACTACATTCTAAACTAAATCTTAATAGATGAATCCTAGGATTTGAGATCCTGTGAAATGTATATACTATGATAACTCCATAATGTTCCATTAATAACAGTTTATTGCATTTTTATTACCTAGGAACAGTTAAATTTTTATTAACATCGAGCGAATTGCGGTAACATTAATATCAATCATTTAATTTTAATAATTTTATATTAGAGAAAATTTATTGGTATATTTTTCTGTGATAAATATTTAGCTTAATATCGTTGATTTTTATTACTGAATTATACTTTTTATTGGCAGAAATAAAATAAATAAAATGTCTGTACTGATATCGTATATATTTTAAGAGTCCTAACTCTTTTAAATGGTCATTAAAATGAAAGCTATAAAGTTATTTCTGATATATTGAAAACGTTGTAGTAAAATCTATTTGGTACTAATTATAGCTAACCATTACAGCCCGTTAGCGTAGTGGTTAACGCAAGTGGCTTCTAAGCCTGGGTCTCGGGTTCGATTCTCGGTCAGATCTGGCATTTTTTCATCTCTCATTTACATTATCATCATTATTCACCGTCTGCATTAGCTAAAATTTCAAAACAGCCAGACATAAAACCAAACAATATTAAATGATAGTAATGCCGTTCTCACTGAGTGGAAAAATATGCTTATCAGCGTACCAGGCCCTCTGAAAAGCATCTACATTCCACCCTGCAAATGACACCTTCACTTCGTTCACTACCATGTCTTGTTGTATAATGAAATTCATTACTCTCTGAAGAGATTACTCTTGAATAGTCTCTTTTACACCTCTACCTCTTTGTTTGTTCTTAAATATTTCAGTTGTATGATTGGCTAACCATACGATAAAAAAAATAATATGATATAATAATACATATCATAATGATAATAGAGTTTTAAACTAAAGTAAAACGAGTAAGGTGGTTTACCATTGCTTTTCTCACTGAGTGGAAAAGTGTGCTAATCAGCATACAAGGCCCTCTGAAAAGCATCTACTTTTCACTCTCCAAATGACACCTTTATTTCATTCACCACAGGTTCTGGATGTATACGGATGAAATTCATGACTCTCTGAGAAGATAACTGTAAATAGTGTCTTTTACACCTTTACCTCTTCTGTTCTTAAATAGTTCAGTCATATAATTGGCTGACCATGTGTTAAGAAACATAACTATATTTTGTAGCTCTGGAACTAGCAGATCGAATGCAATTAATTTAACACTCGACCTGTCTGGTGTGGGCGGGAAAATAATATAATATAGTAATATAAAATCAAATATTATATAAATATCCTACAAAAAATTGACAGAAAATATAAAACATGTTAATTCACGGTTTAAGAAATCGAGTAATATCGTAAAAGAAAACTAACATCTTGACCTAATTTTTGAGGTAGAATCTAAAAAATATTGATGTACGAGGTGTGGCTATTAAATAACAAGACTGACGTAAAAAATTTTATTTTTATTTTTATTTTTACATAATCACTTATTGTCACCTTCAATATAACTCCTTCTCTATCCTTACAACGCTCCATGTGAATTTTCCATTGTTGGAAACAGTGCTGGAAGTCATCTTCTGTCGGCTCCTTCAGGACACGTGCCGCTTTTTCTTTTACAGTTTCCACAGACTCAAATCTTGTCCTTTTCAATGCAGATTTTACCTTAGGGAACACGTAGAAGTCATATGATGCAAGATCTGGTGAATACGGTGGATGTTCTAACACTGAAATGGTGTACTTGTCTAGGAACCTCTTTACAGATAACGCGGAATGAGCTGGCGCATTATTTTGGTGGTGAACCCATGATTTGTCCTTCCACATTTCGGGGCGTTTTTTCCTTACTCTTTGACGTAGAGTACCTCAAGATAGTGATGTTGATTAATTTTTTGACCTTCAGGAACACAGTGCCAATACACAATCCCAAGGATATAAAAAAAACAATCATCATTGCTTTAAATTTTGACTAGCTCATTCGAGCTTTTTTGGCTCTCTGTGAAATTCAGCTCTTCCAGTGCAAGGAGTGGCGCCTTGTTTCCGGATCATAAGTAAAAAACCACGTTTCATCACATGTTATTATCTTTGACCTGTTCCCTAAGGTGAAATCTGCATTAAAAGGGACAAGATTTGAGTCTGTGGAAGCTGTAAAAAGAAAGCGGCACGTGTCCTGAAGGAGCTAACAGAAGATGACTTCCAGCACTGTTTCCAACAATGGAAAATTCACATGGAGCGTTGTAGGGATAGAGAAGGAGTGTATATTGACGGCGACTACAAGAAGTTAATCATATATTATTCAATTATATAGTTATGTATAAAAATTACAAGTTTTACGGTGGAAATACCAAAAACACAAATTTAACTTAACGGAGCAATATAATTCGATGAAATATTATTTTATTCGTATTTAAATTTTACATTCGAAGAATTTATTAAAATTTAATAAATTTAAGATCAAATTAAAAAAAAGCTGATTTGAATTTTTAATAAATATTATAACTTTGTAGTAAATAATTTGTGTGTAATAAATAACTTTAAATTTTAAAATAGAGTTGAGGGAATACTTCAATATGTATAACTTAAAATAAAATATAAAGCGTTCAACTAAAAGACGGATTTATTTTACATAATATGTAGGTTGAAAATAAGAAAATGCAAATCGTTTAGACGAGCTAAAATCTAGAATGTTTTAGCTTGTATAATACATCTTAGAATTTGCGTTGCACTGTATTCAGTAACTGTATTTGTTCGAATAGTGTAAGCTGTTGTTATATTAAGCGTATTTAAACTTTATATACAGCACTATAAGAAAATTTAAAATTTATTAGAGAGACAAGAACTTTGATAGTTTATTTCCTCCATTACCGTTACGTATACGCTACGCTTGTCTACATATTTTAATAAAAATTAAAATTACATTTTCAATTATCATTTTGCATTTAAATTTGTATCTCTTTTCTTGTATTTCTTTTTGTTTTGTATTATAAATATTATACTCTAAATCTGACGTTGAACTTCCGTAACTCGAACCACCAAGGGAATTTATTACTAATTCGAGTTGAAGAAAATTCGAAATACAGAACACAAAACTAAAAATAAGTTAAATTTGTAGGTATTAAATTTAAAAAATCTAGTGTTAAACACTTTAACGACTTTTTCTAACCAATATTAAATAATTAAAATTATAACCTAAGTTTTTATCCATAACACGCTGGTGGAGTGTTAACTTATTTGAACTCTATCACCTAGTTCCAGAGCTACAAAAAATAGTTCTGTTTCTTATCACATGGTCAGCCAATTATATGACTGAAGCATTTAAGAACAGAAGAGGTAGAGGTGTAAAAGACACTAATAACAATTTTCTCCTCTGAAAGTAATGAATCTCATTATACAGCCAGCCCCTGTGATAAATGAAGTGAAGATGTTATTTGCAGGGTGGAAAGTTGATGCTTATCAGTGGGCCTAGCATGCTGATAAGCATATTTTTACTTTCTCTTGCCTATATGAATATATAGGACGGAAAGTATTGTTTTCATATCGATTTTTAGAAATCGAGTTTTCACGGGATCTACACGTTTTCAGGCCCCTTGAACCCAAAAAAACATGTTTTTAGCTATTGGTCTGTGCGTATGTGTGTGTGTGTGTGTGTGTGTGTGGGTGTGGGTGGGTGTGTGTGTGTGTGTCTGTGTCTGTGTCTGTGTCTGTATAGAGAATTTCTCAAGAACGGAACATCGTACGAACTTTATTTATCGTACAGTAGTTTATTCGTGTCATTTTTCACTTTTTTGCGATTTTCTCAAAAATTGGTCCTACGATTTTTTTTAAAAATCGCCTCATTTACTGAATTTTTTATGCTCTACAAGATAGTATAGGCGCCATGTCTGCTGAAATTTTTGGTGAGGCTGTTTTCCCTTAAAAGAATTGTTATTTTAAGATTACGACTTTAATATGCATTTTAGCGCAAACATATAGCCTATCTATTAAAAAGTTGCATATAATTTAAAATTCTACAACTTTTATTTCAAACTTTTATTGTATAACGCTTAGTTTAGCGGTACTTAGCGATTTTTTTTTCTCACGAAATCGTGTAGAAAATCGATTTTTAAATATTTCAGCCTTATTATGCATTTTACGACAAAAAAGTATAATCAAATTTACAGGAAATTAAAAGATCTACAACTTTTATTTAAAGCATTTTCCTCTACATAGGCTAGTTTAGCGTGAAAGAGTGATTTTTCGTATTTTTAAGCTAAACTAAAGTTGATTTTCCCTTTACGTCTTTCACTCATGATTAAAATAAGATTATGTTTTTTGAGGTTAGTTTTTTGTTTATTTCTAATGTTTTATTACTAATGTTAGGTTATATTATTAATTATTTGCATTGGCAATAGAAAGTTGTGTGAGTGTTTCAGACCAGTTTTTTTTACTTAGTGAGGAAGGCGAAGGTAAACCACCTCGCCCCTCGTTATACTTTGTAAAGCATCTAGAGGTTGAAACCAACCTTTTAGCTGATGACGTAAACAACAATATTGGAAGAGAGAAAGTGAAAATTGATGCTTTGCCATTAATTAAAGTCACTTATCATATCTTTGAGATGTTTTGGGAAGTAAATAAATTTTATATTAAAAATTTATAAATTTTAACCTTAAGAAATTTAAATTTTTTGAATAAGTTATATATATAAATACATCGTTTTGATAAATGATTTAAATTAATTATGTTAAGATACGTTGGTAATATAATAAAAGCGAGCAAGTGTCATATTGTGGGACATATTTGAGGCTACGATTTGTCTTCTTAGTGGCCTTCAACCAAATTTGATTAGATTAGTGGATAAGCGGTTTGTGGGACGCGGTTTCGACTACCACCACCCTTCGTGTCTTTACTGAAACACTCCCCGACCATATCTCAATCGTACTCTCTTCATCCTTTTACGTCCTTCTCGGACGGCGATTACACAACACCAAATAGCAAACTTGCACCACTACCCAAAATAAACCCCTATTCTACGTTTACCCCTTCGTCTCTCTCTTTCCTGAAACCATTACCCCAAAAACCTTTCCTTCTTCCACGCCACCACCGTTACTTACTTTCTCTATTTCTCGACATCTCTTCTCTTTCTCTTTCGCCTTTTCTCATCCATCCACCGAAAAGCCTTTGGCCACAACTTTAACCGAATGCGACGACTTCAACCATCTCTTGACCTTAATTCGCCCACTTTCAGCCTTTCGACCGTCCACCGAATTTCCTATCCTTTCGTTCTGAATCCTTCGTTGATCTTTCTCATCCAATCTAATTTAATTTAAAATCATCCTATTTGGCCCCAAAACACTAAATCGTGTAAGTTTTTAAACCACTATATTTTTTTCTAATCCATATTAAAATTCTTTCTAAGTAGGCCTAATTACTGATAAATCTTAATAAGTTGAAGTTCAAAGTTATTATTTCCTTCAATTTTGATTGTTGCGAAATTTATTATGTTCATATTAACCTATAAATAGCCTAATCTTTATTTTTATGCACAAAACTCATTTTTTATCGTTAACGTGTGTACGTTGTAATCTGTTTAATTCAGAACAATAAGCAACCCCATGACCCAGTGAGATGAGAATGATGTACAGTATTGAGATGAACAAATGTTCTCTAGCCGTGCTCGCCTCTCATCATGCGGTCTTGGGTTCGAATCCCATTCAGGCACGGCATCTTTTCATACGTTACACACAATCATTTCATCTTTCACCGTCTGCATTAGCAGTAATTGCAGAACAGTCGGACATTAAACCAAAAAAAAAAAAAAAAAAAAAAATCTCTAGCCGTGGGAGTGAGAGAACGCATAACGCTCTCATTCTTACAAGACATACGCGCCATTCCAATAACATTTTATAATTTCACTCATTGTTGTAAGCAAGCGTTTATGCATGCAGTAAGTAAGCTAACAAGCAAGATAACGACTGTAGTATTTTTTCAGATTTGGATTATAACGGTAAAGATTTTGGGCGCATGCGTAGTTATGCTATATATCTCCGTCTAACTCGCTCGGTTATGGGACATTTAATTCATCCAATATCTGTACACGACGTGTAAATGAAGTGTATTCTTACCCAGACTGAGAAAGTATGGTTAATTGAACCATCAAAAGACACCGGTAACCACTGTCTAGTATTCAAATCCGTATAAAAGTAACTACTTTACTAGGATTTGAACAAGGAACCTTCGTCACTGAAAATCAGCTGTTATACATCCGACTCGCGACGAGTTTACCTCTGGATCACCCCTCTGGGTTAGTACAAAAAAAAATAAACGATTAATGGAAACGAAGGAAATAAATGTAGACATTCTGACAGGATATCATATACGAGGTTTGGCTATTAAATAACGAGACTGACATTGTAAAAATTGTATTTTTATTTTATACGTATTGACTTATTGTCACCTTCAATATACACACATTCTCTATCCCTATTACGCTCCATGCGAATTTTCCCCTTTTGGTAACAGTGCTGGAAGTCATCTTCTGTCAGCTCCTTCAGGACACGTGCCGCTTTCTCTTTTCCACCTTCCACAGACTCAGATCTTGTCTCTTTTAATGCAGATTTTACCTTAGGGAACAGGTAGAAGTCACATGGTGCAAGATCTGGTGAATAAGGTGGATGTTCTAATACTGAGATGCTGTACTTTGCTAGGAACCTCTTGACAGATAACGCGGATTGAGCTGGCGCATTGTCTTGGTGGAGAACCCATGATTTGTCCTTCCACATTTCGGGGCGTAATTTAGAAAGTACCTCAATTTAGTAATATTGATTAATTGTTTGACCTTCAGGAACCCAGTGAAGGTACACAATCCCATGGATATTAAAAAAAAACTATCATCATTGCTATAAATTTTGACTTGCTCATTCGTGCTTTTTCGGCTCTCGGTTAAGTTCGGCTCGTCCAGTGCATGGATTGGCGCTTCGTTTCCGGATCATAAGTAAAAAAAACCCCGTTTCATCTCATGTTATTATCGTTTCCAAAAAATTTGGGTCATTTTTAATCGCGTGCAAAGTGTCAGTACAAACATTTTTGCGAGCTTCATTTCAAACATTTTTGAGCGGCACGTGTCCTGAAGGAGCTGCCCGAAAATTGACTTCCAGCACTGTTTCCAACAATGAAAAATTTGCATGGAGCGTTGTAGGGATAGAGAGGGAGTGTATATTGAAGGTGACAATAAGTGATTATGTGTAAAATAAAAATACAATTTTTTACGTCAGTCTCGTTATTTAATAGCCACCCTCGTAATTAACATCTAGTTGTAATTACAACACACTAATAGATTACCGTAGTAGTTGCAGTAGTTAATAAACAAAGAAGCACTGAATTGATCTACCCTTGAACATGGGAAACCATAGATGGGTGGATTATTTTAACCACTACGAATTAATATAATTTTTTTGATTTTCAAAGTATAATTAAGGAAATTAACATTTCTTTTGTAATGATATTTTTTGTAAGTAATGGGAAAATAAATAAATATCATTAAATAACGGTACAAAAAATTCATCAGAAAACCTGACAAACTTCAAAATTATATAAATCCCTGTGATAATTAATTAATTATGTATATATCTTTAATATATATATATATATATATATATATATATCTTTAAATTACTAATTACTTAATGAATAAAGATAAAATTTTAGGAATTATGTAATTAATAATTTGATAATTATATCGTGAAGAAAATTTGATGATTTTCTTTATAACGATGTATAATTTAAGGATATGTTTACACAAATAATTTTCATGAAAATTTTAGATGAATAATTAAAATTAATTAATAACATATTAAATCATTTATGTGTGAAAGAATTTCATTATTAATTAATTAAAAATAATTTCGAATATTTATGTAAACGAATGACAAGAATAAAGAAAGATGTAAGTAAAAAGAAACATTGAAAAAGGTGGCAGGATATGATTAATAAATTGGTAATTGGCGTCAGGAGTGCAATAGGGAAACGATGACAAAGTCTACTTTGATAAACGGCGTAGAAAATTGATCAAAAGACGAGTGTAGAAGCAAAAGGAGGAAGGAACACTGGCAGGAACTGTTGTTGTACTTGGTAGTAACCCCAACCTGAAGAGATATATAGGAGCAAAAAGGGTGCGCGAGGCAATTTCAGCTCATAACAGAAGAGACGTCCACTTCGAATCCGTTTTATATATATATAGTATGTATAAGGTAAGCGTAAATGTGCGCGCGCTTTGGATAATTGGTAAAGAGTTTAATTTTCCTTGTGCCTGATTAAACTAGATTCCAACCAAGCCTTACTTATTCAGGAACGCTGCCATCTACTGTAGATATATAACGAAAGGTTAGCTGTAGAGCCTCATTCAGTTTTCCTCATCCTTGTTCCGTACTTGTACCAGTTGAAGTACATACTAACTTTAAAGTTAAAAGGAATAGGAAGGGCGGGAGGGAGATGGGTACTTGGATTATAAGGGAGGAAATGTTGTTGTTGTTCAACATGGAATAAAATCAGAACGGAGAGGTGACTTTCATTACTTCCTTTTTGAGAATTTCAAAGTATCCTATCTACACAACATAATTTCTCCAATCTCCTCCTCCCAACATTTACAAAAACCCTCCCCCTTTTTAAAATACTTACCATCCCTCCACCCTTACACTCTTATTAAATACTAACAACTATATATAATAAGTCGTTCCTTACTGTTTACACTCAAATTAAACGAAATTTTATGAGATAAACGAATTTTAATTACTTTCACAAAGGAACACGCTAATTTAATCTTAACTAGATCGTTTATCATGCTTTAAAATTACTAATAAAAAGATACCCTTACACGTAGACTATACAACAAAATTATTACTTACAATTCTGTGTTTGTTGAAACCCTGCAACTGACTCTTGTGTTACTTATAATCGTAACAAACCCTAATGAGATTACTAAAATGTAAAAAGAACAATTCAGACCTGATAAAGATGCGGATACAAAAGGGAGGAAATATTTAAAAAGTGAGAGATATTGCAGTTTAATATTTTTCACAATTAATTCATTCTGTTTTTGCTTCTCTAGTTGTGTAATCGTTATCTCTCTCGAATATTGAACAATATGCTTCGTTGTAACTAACTGTTTGTAATTATTATATTTTTATAATTTTTCCATATATTTTAATAATATTATTTTCATAATTATCTTATTTGTTTTATTTTTTGTTTAAAATGTCGTTTTTAAGTGTTGTATAATTTAATATGACTGAAGCATTTGAGGACAAAAAAGGTAGAGGTGTAAAAGACACTAGTCAGAATTATCTCCTCTGAAAGTAATAAATTTCATTATTTATTTATTTCCCATTGCTTGCAAAAAATAAATATCAATACATAATAAATGTTAATTTCCTTAACTATACTTTGATAATCTTAATACTATTTATTTTAATTCGCGGTGAGGAAATTAATCCACCCAACTATGGTTTCCCATGTTCAATGGTAGATCAATTCAGTGCTTCTTTGTCCATTATACTACTGCAATTACTGTACTACGGTAATCTATTAGTGTGTTAGTAATTACAACTACATGTTAGTTACTTAAATACTAATTAAACTAATAAGACATTTTTATTAAAAAAATAATATGCTGTTATTTAATTACATGTACAAATGAAAAACGAAGCAAACAATATAATATTCAAGACAAAAGAATTTAATTAAAAATAGAAAACTAAAATTGAAAACCGGTAGACGAGCTCACAAAACTATATGTTTTCTGGAGTAACCATTTTTTCTATAGCGTCTCTTTCTACTTCCAATAGCCAAATATTTTCGTTCGACATATTCGACATATTTTTAATTTGTAGGGGGGAGCAGATTGAGCAGTTTGGGCGCTAAATAGCAGAAATGCCTTTGTTATAAAGTTTTTGAGGCCTTGTGTAAAAGTAAGAGATCCTTGTTCCTGGTATAATAATGGTGTGCTCTTGTAGTAAAATCATTTATATTTTTATACGCGAAAATGAGAGCTTCTCTAACAGATATTTGGCGGATGTCAAGTACGTTGAATTCTTGAAAAAGCTGTTCCGATGGATACCTTGGTTGTCTTTTATTGATTATTCGTAAGATTCAAACCTGCCTTTCAGCTGATGACTTAAAAAACATAATATGTTGTTTTTAAAAACATATTATGTTTTTATTTACAATGGGAAGAGGAATTCGTGTGAGTGTTTCACACCAATTTTTATATTATATTAATTTATATTAATATGTATCATAATTTTATTGTTATATGTAGTGAAACCTTTGAAAGATCTTTTTTTAAAGGTAAAAAAGGTTTCTTTTAATTATGACCTTTCATACAGATAATTATTTTTAAAGTTAAATATATTATAATAAAGTTAGAAAAGCATTTTTAATAGGAGTTTTTGTCAACGTGTTCTGAACTAATTATAAATTTTTTCATTTTCACTTTTTTTAATTCCCTTTGTGTAGAGATAACGTTGAGTCTCATGTAAAAGGATAAAACAAACTTACTGAACAATGCATACAGGTTGGAATATATTAATTAATTCTAAATATATAATATAATAATTTATAATATAGATAGAGTATGTAACGTGAAGGATTTTCAAGTAGTTGTATCGTTTATTTCGGCTGAAATTGAATAATTATATTAATGTATCAGAAAATAGATGATATAAAGGATTTTGAACGCACGCGAATATAACCTTTTAGAACTTGTAGAATGAAATAGTTTTGAAACTTCGCATTAAATAACAGCCACTTCGTTATTATCTAAACATAATTATATTATGTTTTGGGAATGCATGGGTAGTACACATCGTAAAAGAGGGCAAACGTTAAATTAATTTTAAACGTAGAAGGGCTTAAATGAAGTAGACGGCAAGTGTAGTATATGTATTTGTGTGTGTGTGTGTGTGTTATATATATATATATATATATATATATATATATATATATATATACACACACACATAGATAGGTCCTTTGGTTTATTTAAAGCCTTTGATCAGACATGCTAAGGCAGATTGTAAATGGGCAATGAAAAGCAATACGCAATGAACTGGCTATCTCCCTTACTACATGCAGTAGCAGCATTATGTTGATTAATTTTACCTCTTCTTTACAGCGTTTCTCTCTTTTATCTCCTCCCCCACACCTCTCTCTTAACTTGTATCATTCACCATTACTTAGTACGTATAAACAATATAGGAATATTAGTGTATACCATACATATTGTACTAGAGGTTTTTAAAATATATTTGAATTTTCGTATAATATATATTTTTTCTTTGTCTTGCCAGTATGAATATATATGAAGGAAAGTATTATCATGTCGATTTTTTGAAATCGAGTTTTCACCGAATATATACGTTTTCAAACCCTCTGAACCCAAGAAAACATGTTTTTAGCGATTGGTGTGTGTATGTATGTGTTTGTGTGAACAGAATACCTCAAGAACGGAATATTGTACGAACTTGAAACTTGAAACTTAATTTAGGTACCACTAGAGGACTCGATACGAACATTTTCATCAAAATCAGTCAACTGGAAGTAATAGTTTATTCGTGTAATTTTTCACTTTTATGCGATATTTTTTAAACTCATTTACTACATTTTTTTAAGCTTTACAGGCGAGAGTACGTGGCATATTTGTAGAAATTCTTAGGAAGTCTGTGCTTTTGTAGAAGAAAATAATTTTTTTAAGATTGCGGCTTTAATATTCATGATGATATTCAATGATGATGACTTCCGACCTCCGTTAGGCGAGAGACGAAGAATTGTAATTTACCAATAGTTATAACCATAAAAATCTGGTGTGAAACACTCACACAACTTTCTCTTGCCAATGTAAATAATTAATAATAAACCTAACATTATTAATAAAATATTAGAAATAAACAAAAACTAACCTCAAAAACATAACCTTATTTTAATCATGAGTGAATGACGCAAAATGACAATCGAACTCAGTTTGGCTTAAAAATACGGAAAATCACGCTTTCACGCTAAACTAGGCTCTGAAGAGAAAAATGCTCTAAACAAAAGTTGTAGATCTTTTAATTTTCTATAAATTTAATTACATACACTTTTGTCGTAAAATGCATACTAAGACCGAAATGTTAAAAAAATCGATTTTTCTCACGTTTTCGTGAGAAAAAAAAACAGAAAATCGCAAATTACCGTTAAACTAAACGTTATACAAAAAAATGTTTGAAATAAAAGTTGTAGAATTTTACATTCTCTACAACTTTTATTATATAACGTTTTGCGCTAAAATGCATATTAAAGCCGCAATCTTAAAAAGAAAATGTTTTTACGTAAAAACAGCCTCAAGCAGAATTTCAGCAAACATGGCGCCTACCCTATATTGTAGAGCATAAAAAATGTAGTAAACCAGTTGATTTTAAAAACAATCGTAGGACTAGTTTTTGAGAAAATCGCAAAAAAGTGAAAAATTATACGAATAAACTACTACTTCCGGTTTACCGATTTTGATGAAAATGTTCGTGTCGGGTCCGGTAGTGATATGTAACTTAAGTTTCAAGTTTCAAGTTCGTACGATGTTCCGTTCTTGAGATATTCTGTTCACATACACACACGCGCGCGCGCGCGCGCACGCACGCACGCGCGCGCACACACACACACAGACCAATCGCTAAAAACATGTTTTTTGGGTTCAGGGGGTCTGAAAACGTATAGATCCGGTGAAAACTCGATTTCGAAAAATCGACATGAAAACAATACTTTCCTTCCTATATATTCATATAGGCAAGAGAAAGTAAAAAGCTTTTGTTATTTACTAATATCCGTATCTCAGAAGAACCACAAAGTGAACCCTACAATATTGTAGAAATATCACAGCTATCTTGTTCATTTATCTTAGATTTTTTTTGTTATATGTCTTATTTTTTTTAGCAATTGCTGCTAATGCAGACAGTGAGAAAGATGATACATGAAGATGAGTGATGAAAAAATGATAGACCTGACCGGGAATCGAACCCGGGACCCCGGCGTAGAAGTCATTTGCGCTAACCACTTATCTTAGATAGAACAGAATGGTAAATAACAGATAAGGTGTGAAACACTCACACAACTTTCTTTTGTCAATGTAAATAGTTAACAATATAACGTAACATTATTAATAAAACATTTGAAATAAACAAAAAACTAACCCACATTAACATAACCTAATTTTAATCATGCGTGAAAGACGCAAAATCAAAATTAACTTCAGTTTGGCTTGAAAATACGGAAAATCACTCTTTCACGCTAAACTAGGCTCTGTAGAAAAAAAATGCTCTAAATAAAAGTTGTAGATCTTTTAATTTTCTATAAATCTTATTGCTACATTTTTGTCGTAAAATGCATACTAAGGCTGAAATCGTAAAAAATTAATTTTTCTTACGTTTTCGTGAGAAAAAAAACAAAAAATCGCTAATTACCGCTAAACTAAGCGTTATACAAAAAATGTTTGTAATAAAAGTTGTAGGATTTTTAATTTTCTACAACTTTGATTATATAGGCTACATTTTTGCGCTAAAATGCATATTAAAGTCGCAATCTTAAGAAAACCATTTTTTACGTGAAAACAGCCTCCCAAGAACTTTAGCAGACATGGCGCCTACCCAATCTTGTAGAGCATAAAAAAATTAATTAAAGAGGCGATTTTTAAAAACATCCTAGAGGCCGTTTTCGAGAAAATCGCAAACAAGTGAAAAATGACACGAATAAACTACTACTTCCGGTTGACCGATTTTGATGAAAATTTTTGTGTCGGGTCCGGTAGTAGCATCTAACTTAAGTTTGAAGTTTCAAGTTCGTACGATGTTTTATTGTTGAGACATTTTGACTCACACACACACACACACACACACACACCAATAGCTGGAACATGTTTTTTTGGGTTCAGGGGGTCCGAAAACGTTTAAATCCGGTGAAAAATCGACATGAAAACAATACTTTTCTCCCTATATATTCATACACGCAAGAGTAAATAAAAATTTGCAATAACTTAAAACTCATACGTATAAGAATATATTAGCATTCCTCTAAATTGTGTGATGTGATTGGATCCATTTTCACCATTCAATAATTTCAGTTTGTATACTTGAAATCAAAATTCATCTCTGAATCTCTCTATCAGGAGTAAATGTACTGTGTTTATTTTTTCTTTGTCAACATACTCTTGACGCATATCATTGTTTCCATTTCAATACCATTCCCTTTCAAAACCATCACACAATACCTTAACACTTCAAATTAAATTTCGTTGAAGTTGTCATCCATCCACTTTTGTTTTGATTGAACGTTAAACTGTGAAGCCTATATTAATATTACAAAAGAGTATATTTAAATTAATTTAACTTATTTTTGTGTTAATTATTATCAGAATCATAATAATTAAAGTTTTAATTAATACATCAACTTATTTTTAATTGTAAAATATTTTCTTTTATCGAATGATTCCCATTTCAATGAAATTATACAGGGTGATTCAGAACTGTTCGCCAATCTCTCGGTAGCTCATTCAATAGATAAAAGTAAGAAAAAATGTTCATATAAACAGACGAAGGTTCCTGGTTCAAATCCTAGTAAAGTTAATTACTTTTATACGGATTTGAATACTAGACAGTGGTTACCGGTGTACTTTGATGGTTGGGGTTTAATTAACGATACTCTCTCAGGAATGGTCGGCCTGGGTCTGTACAAGACTACACCTCATTTACACGTCATACACATCATCCTCATTTCATTGGGTCATGGGGTTGCTTATTGTTCTAAATTGAACAGATTCCAACGTACACAAATTAGGAATAAAAAAAAATATAAACATCTTCTCCTTCTCCTTCTCTGTCTTCCTCTTCCTCTTCCTCTTCTTCTTATTCTTCTTCTGCTCCTTCTGCTTCTGCTCTTTACGAATTAGGTATTTCTACGTGTTCCGGCACCCACCTTTTTCTCGGCCTGCCAATATCTCTACTTCCCACTGGTTCGTATCTTCTCGCTACACTAGGCAAGCGGTTTTCTGGTATTCTATTTACGTAAATAATCGTCCTAATGGGCATGATACAATTTTATTTTATCGTTAGTGGAAAATTTCCCAATTTTTGCTTTATATCTTCATTTCTGATTCTGTCTAGTCATGAAAAAAATTTATGTTGTTTAGGTCATCAGCCAAAAGGGCTGGTTTGAACCTGTAGAAGTTTTACTAAGTAAAACAAGGAGTGAGGTGGTTTACAATTCCCTTCCTCACTGAATGGAAAAGTACGCTTATCAGCATGCCGGGCCCTCTGAAAAGCACATATTTTTCACTCTGCATAACTCTGATTACTGTATTTTACATCTCTACCTCTTCTGTTTTTAAATGATTCAGTCATTTAATTGGCTGACCATGTGATAAGAAACAGAACTTTTTACTTTAGCCCTATTTAAATAAATTTAACTGTTTCTTTTTAGTTTAAAAAATTTAACTGCATGAAATACTTACTAATGTTGTCCACATGTTGGAAATAACAGCTGATTTTTTATTCACTAGTCACTGATGTGAAGGTGTCATTTGTAGGGTGGGAAATAGATGTTTTCCGGTGGGCCTTGCATGCTGATAAGCATAAGTTAATTTTTTACTCAGTGAGGAATGGTACGGTAATTCACCTCACTCCTCATTACTTTCTCTTGCTTATATGAATATATAGGAAGGAAAGTATTGTTTTCATGTCGATTTTTTGAAATCGAGTTTTCACCGGATCTACACGTTTTCAGACCCCCTGAACCCAAAAAACATGTTTTTAGCGATTGGTCTGTGTGTGTGTGTGTGTGTGTGTGTGTGTGTGTGTGTGTGTGTGTGTGTGTGTGTGTGTGTGTGTGTGTGCGCGTGCGTGTTTGTGTGTGTGTATGTGTGTGTGTGTGTGTGTGAGCGTGTGTGCGCGCGCGCGGCGCGTATCTATATGCGTGTGTGTGTGTTTGTGTGTGTCAACAGAATATCTCAAGAACGGAACATCGTACAAACTTGAAACTTGAAACTTAAGTTAGATACCACTACCGGACCTGACACGAACATTTTTATTGAAATCGGTCAACCGGAAGTAGTAGTTTATTCGTGTAATTTTACATTTTTTTGCAATTTTCTCAAAAACTGGTCCTACGATTTATTTTTAAAATCGTCTGGTTTACTAAATTTTTTATGCTGTACAAGATAGGGTAGGCGCCATGTTTGCTGAAATTCGTGGTGAGGCTGTTTTCACGTAAAATAATTGCTTTTTTAAGATTACGGCTTTAATGTGCATTTTAGCGCAAAACTTTTTATTATAAAAGTTGTAGAGAATTTAAAATCCTACAACTTTTATGTCATTAATTTTTTTGTATACGCTTAGTTTAGCGGTGTCTGTTTTTTTTACACGAAAACGTATGAAAAATGGATTTTTTAAAGATTTCGGCCTTAGTATGCATTACGACAAAAGTTTATAATCAAATTTTTAGGAAATTAAAAGATCTACAACTTTTATTTTAAGAATTTTTCTCTACAGAGCCTAGTTTAGCGTTAAAGAGTGATTTTCCGTATTTTTAAGCCAACTGAAGTTGATTTTCGTATTACGTCTTTCACTCATGATTAAAATAAGGTAATGTTTCTCGAGGTTAATTATTTGTTTATTTCTAATGTTTTATTACTAATGTTAGGTGATATTGGTCATTATTTGTATTGGCAAGAGAAAGTTATGTGAGTGTTTCACACAAGATTTTTTTACTTAGTAAAGCCTCTAGCTAGAGGTTCAAACCACGCTGGTGACCTAAACAACATCAACACGTATGATAAATTTATGTGATGCATCTATATATATTCACGCCATAGCGAAAGAAAAAAGTTCAATTGATTAGTGGATAGCTATTAGTGTAAAATTAACAAAAAAATAATAACAGAAAAAAGCAGCTGGCGTCCAATTTGTTGAGAATTTCTAAATGAATTGTGGTAGTTTATCAGGGCTTGTAATACAATTCCACCATTCCCATTTAACAACATTCTATCTCTTTCTACGAGTATTTATTTACTCTCTCATTCTCTACAGGATTCTTTTCCTTTTTCTGTATTTCAACCATTTATTTTATCAAAATAACATCAATGGACTTTGCTGTTAAAAACAAAGGAGGTATTTTCTGATACAAATAACTGTAATCTTGGAAGTGTATTCTATATTATTAATAACATTTCTTTATCAGCTCTTGATAACTGCAAATAACTGTTCAGCTGTTGTTTATAAATCGTGTGTAAAAACTTTTAATAATTTATTTAACTTTAATAAATTTAAGAATATAAATTGGTATTTAGTATTACAATGTTTATGTGCTTTGTTATCTATGCGTTGTTTAGGTCAACAGCCAAAAGGCTGGTTTGAACCTCTAGAGGTTTAACTAAGTACAGTATTGTGCGAATTAATGTGAACAGAGACAATATTTCAGTTTTCATAAGTTGGTTACCCAAACAGTCAAACATCCCCCCAAAAAAGTGTTCTGGGGCTGTTTTTCATACTCAGGTTGTAACGTCTTATTTGAAATACGTTACTGTTGGGATTTATTTGTTTCATATCTTGGCGCCGTATTTCAGTTTATTTTAATAATTTATTCTGTTCACCGCAAGCTGTTGCTATCTAGCGTTTTTCTATTGCACTATTCTAGCCTGAGTTGAATTTTATTTCTGCTAATTTTAATTATGTACCTTACTTTTCCTGGTTCGACGTACACTCTTGATTGTGTATTGAAATGGAACGGTTCTATTACATTAAAATGTTTCGCCGATTTTGTACTTTTTATTCTTTTAGTTAAAGAATGTCGTTTTTGGTTTTTAAAGTTGCATAATGATTATTGCTAATGTTTAATTATGATTCTTTAATTTTTATCTGCTGTTTTTTTTTTACATCTAATGATGTTACGTAAATTTTTATCAGTCTTTTCCGGGTTGTTTTTTTTTTCTAACTTGTTCTTAAAATTTTTTTTGGATTTCGTCGCCCAAAATTTATTTTGGTAAGTTCTTTTTTGGTTTTGTTGTCGAATATTTCTAGAGATTGCGCTAATCAATTTTGTTTAATTATAAATTTTAAATTTTGGATTGATTCATTTTGCTTTTGCTTTGTTCGATTCTTGCCTATGTTTTTCTCTTCTGTTCGGTTGTTGACCTATACCTTTCAACCTTATGTGGGTTTTAGTTAAGGTGTAGGGCAATTTAATCTATCGTTCTTGCCTTTTGGTTATTTTGCTTTTGGCTTATGTTGGTCGCAATCTATAGAAGTATTCCTTGTTTTTTTGTCTTTCTTTTGCTTTGTTTCATTTTGCTACTTCTGTTCTTGAAGTGTTACCTTTTCTCTTTTGACGATAGTCGTTTTTTGTCCAGGGTTCGGCTATAGGAGATTTCTACTATGGGTTCATTTCGATTCAGGAATATTTTCTGTTCTAACAATTTGGAGGGTTGAAGTTTTGGATAGCAGTGCCATTCACCTTACCTTGCACAACGTTGGTTCCGGAGGATGACTCTCCCGGGTTCGATTCCCGAATTTAGAAAATTGGCTGCTAAACATATGTCACTTCCTGCAGTGGCTGTTTAATTTATTCAACTGTTTAATTCGGCCGTTAACCATCGATTTTATCCAGGAAGGTTTGATTTCTGCAAACCGGTATGTGTGGTTAATTATTTATTATTTTTTTGGGGAAATTCTGTTGTTTCTACTTGAACGTTTCTGCACCTGTCAGGAATGTTTTCTGTACTGTGCATGTCCTGAACTGAAAATGTTGATGAACGAACTTGGCTAGAATCTAACTTAAAAATAGTTAAAATTTTGAAAACTTTTATCATGTTTTATTTATCTATATTCTTGGAGTTTATTTTTATAAATTTTATAAATTTTGTAAAATATATTTTGTTTAATATTTTCTTTGATAATTTTGTAAAAGCTGCCATGGTACGCAATACATTTATAAAAAACTATTATGATATCATACTATTTACAGACAATGATCTGATCTTATGTAAAATTAATTCTTCCATTTAAAAAAATTTCTTACAATAGTAAATTCTTTTAAATAAATTAATCAGTTTCTAATTTTGGTCAAATTGTATCTGTTATAATGAATACTTAAAATAATAACTATTTGAATCTTATTATTCATTAAATACTGTAGTTTAAATTCATTTTTGAGATTTTTCTTGAAATTTTCCTGAAATTATTTATTCAGGTATTTAATTTTGCAAAACTTAAATTATGTTCGTGTAGCTATTTTTCTATCTTTGTTTAAAAAAAAAAAAAAAAAAAAAAAACAACTTGGATTTATTACTGTTTAATTAATATTATTCTTATTTATGTGTTTTCTTTGTGCAATTATAATCATATGCAACAACTCTTTTTATTTTTTTTTTTTGGCTTCCTTGTGTTTTGTCAACCCCTGGGCCAACCTATCAGTGTGGATAGAGGGGGGCAGTGACAAGGTACTGGCACACTTATTCCAATTGAAGGTATGATGAATAGTGAAAAATACAAAGCATTGCTAGGGCAACGCTTAGCTATAGAACTTAATAAAGTACAGGCCGAAGGGACCGCAATTTTTCAACAAGACTCGGCTCCGTGCCAGATAATAATATTACCCTTCTTGATTGGCCTGGGAATTCACCTGATCTTAATCCTATAGAAAATTTGTGGGCAATATGTAAGGCTAGGCTACAAAAATTGGACTGTACGACAAAAACAAAACTGGTGGAAGCAGTGATTCAGGTTTGGTTTAGAGATGAAGCCATCACAAACAATTGCAAAAAACTTGTGGATTCCATGCCAAGAAGACTCCAGGAAGTCATAAAAGTAAAAGGGGGACACATTAAATACTAGTTGATGGAAATTATCTCATGTAAGTGTACCTAAATGTATCTTTGTCCTAAATAAATCATATTTACAAATTATTTCTGTTTGTTCACATTAATTCGCACAATACTGTAAAACTAGTTGTGAGGTGGTTTATAATTGCCTTCCTCACCGAGTACAAAAGTAGCCTATGCTTATCAGCATGCCAGGCCCTCTGAAAAGCATCTACTCTGCACCCTTAAAATGACACCTTCACTTCATTCATCACAGGGTCTGGCTGTATAATGAAATTCATTACTTTCAGAGGAGATAACTCTGACTAATGCCTTTTACAACTCTACCTCTTCTGTTCTTAAATAGTTCAGTCGTATAATTTTGTTGTCTATACTAATATTATGAAACCGAAGCGTGTTTATTTGTGCAGGCGAATTTCCGAAACTAATATACGGTTTTTCATGAAATTTTGACAGCGTATTCGTATTTAGATTCACAGCAACATTTTATTTTTAAATTTAAAAAAAATGATAACCCTAAGAGTCCTGATGGAGATTTTTATAAATATGTGTGTGTGTGTGTGTGTGAGAGAGAGAGAGAGGGGGAAAGAGAGAGAGAGAGAGAGTGAGAGAGAGAAGGTATTGCTGTTGAAGTAGATGAAGGGGTTTGATGATATCGAGAGACGTACGCGCAGGAAAATCTCTAAACGTCGTTTAGTGTGTGTGTGTGTGTGTGTGTGTGTGTGTGTGTGTGTGTGTGTGTGTGTATGTGTATGTGTATGTGTAGTATTGTTGAAGTCAGTAAAATACATAAAAGGCTATCGAGACACGACGTGGGGGAATTTATCAAAACGTTGTATGTGTGTGTGTGTGTGTGTGTGTGCGCGCGCGTGTATATGTTGGAGTATACAGTCGATCTAGCAGCTACACAATTTCTGTTACATAATTATTATTTATTTTTAAAAAATGATTATTGTCCGACCACGTTTCACGTGCGAAACCGTGCAGGGCATGCTAGTTTCATATATTATAAAGTTCTTTATATTATTTTTTAAACGCTTTTATTTAACTTACTCTTGGAAGCATCAAATCTTGCAACTTAAAATTTTAATACTTCTACCGTATCAATATGAATCAAACTTTGCACACTTGTTTATCTTCGATGACAATACGCTGTCATAAAAAAAAATTTACAAAAATTTTTTTTTTTTTTTTTTTTTTTAACTTACTCTTGGATCCATCAAATCTTGCAAATAAAAATTTTAATACTTCTACTGTATCAATATGAATGAAACTTTGCACACTTGTTTATCTTCGATGACAATACGCTGTCATAAAAAAAAATTTACAAAAAAATTTTTTTTAAACGCTTTTATTATTACAAAATAACTTACTCTTGGATCCATCAAATCTTGCAACTTAAATTTTAATACTTCTACCGTATCAATATGAATCAAACTTTGCACACTTGTTTATCTTCGATGACAATAGGTGTTTGTAAAAAAAATTACAAAAAAATTTCAAAAAAAATTTTTGAAAAAATTTTTTTTCAAAAAAAATTTAAAAAATTTAAAAAACGCTTTAATTTAACAATTACTTAAAAAAAGTAACTAAAAAGAAAAAAATAAAAAAAATTTACAAAAAAAAATTACAAAAAAAATCACAGAAAAAAGATTATAAAACAAATAAAAAAAAATAAAAAAAATTTTTTAAGAAACGCTATTATTTAACAATGATTCAAATAAAAAATGAACTAAAAAGAAAAAATAAAAAAAATTACAAAAAAAATTACAGACATTACTGTTACAAATAAAAGCGTGGCGCATTTTTATACAACGAATATTTTACAATAAAAATGCGCCACGCTTTTATTTGTAACAGTAATGTCTGTAATTTTTTTTGTAATTTTTTTTATTTTTTCTTTTTAGTTCATTTTTTATTTGAATCATTGTTAAATAATAGCGTTTCTTAAAAAAATTTTTTTTATTTTTTTTTATTTGTTTTATAATCTTTTTTCTGTGATTTTTTTTGTAATTTTTTTTTGTAAATTTTTTTTATTTTTTTCTTTTTAGTTACTTTTTTTAAGTAATTGTTAAATTAAAGCGTTTTTTAAATTTTTTAAATTTTTTTTGAAAAAAAATTTTTTACAAATTTTTTTTGTAATTTTTTTTTTTGCATTGTGTACCTACATTACTTTTAATATTTTTGTTCATTATCATTTTATTTTGCTAATCGTTATCCTTTTTCCTTTCGCTTGCTCTGTTTAAAGATACTAAAGGGAAGGAAAGTATTGTATCCGTGTTGATTTTCCAAGCGAGTTTTCGCCGGAAATACACATTTTCAGGTTCCCTGACCAAAACTAAATGTTTTTAGGATTGGTCTTTAAATGGACAAAATATCTTAAGAACTGAATTTTGTACAAAAAAGAAATTTGGAACTTAAGTTTAGTAATACTACGAGACTCAACATTTACATTTTCATCAAAATCGGTCAACCGGAAAGAGTTATTTATTTGAGCAATTTTTCACTTTTTTGAAATTTTCTCAAAAGGCAATCAATGACTGGTATAAACATTTTGAAAACAGTGGATGTTTGTGTAAAAGGAAGAGTACTGGAAGACCTTCTGTTACAGAAGAACAAATTGATAGTGTTTGTGATGTTTATGTACCAAGTCTAGGAAAATCAACTAAATCAGAAATTTTAGCATTGAAAATTCCTGAACCGTCTGTGTGGAAAATTCTGCGGAAACGTTTGAAAATAACACCTCATAAATTGAAGTTAGTACAAAGTTTAAATACCAGTGATAAAGTCGTACGTAAAAATTTTTGTCTGGAGAAGCAACATTTTGTTGGAAATGACAACGCATTCTTTAATCGCCTAATTTTCAGTGATGAATGTAATTTTCACATTAGTGGAAAAGTAAATAGACATAATGTTAGAATATGGGGCACAGAAAACTCAAAAATAACTTTACGGCATACACGTGATACCCCTAAAGTAAACGTCTTTTGCGCACTATCTCGTGAAAAGGTTTACGGCCCGTTCTTCTTTCACGAAGTTTCAGTAACCGAAGTAATTTATCTGGACATGTTAAACGAATGGTTAATGCCTCAACTACAGGAAGATATTGATAACTTCATTTTTGTACAAGATGGAGCTCCACCTCACTGTCACTTACAGGTCAGAAATTATCTTAATGAACGTCTTCCTAGACGATGGATCGGCCGTGCAAGTGAGGAAATCATTGTGTTTACGCCGTGGCCACCTCGTAGTCCAGACTTATCGCCCTGCGACTTTTTCTTACAGGGTTATGTAAAAGACAAAGTTTTTTTTTACCACCGCTTTCTGTAGATATCGATGATCTAAAACAACATATCGCAAAGCTCTTGCCACAGTTGACCGTGTGTGGGAAGAATTCGACTACCGTGTTGATACCTGTCGTGTTACAAATGGTGCACACATTGAACGTCTGTAAATATTTTCAAAAAAAATTTAATGAATTCTTCTATCTATATAGTCATGTAAGTAATTACCTTACTTACTTACTTACTTAAGCGAGGTCTCTTACAGCATCATCAGGCCGTTTCTCGCATCCCAACCTCCATTTGCCCCTATCCAATGCATCTTCAGGAGTCAGTTGCCTCAAATTCATGGCGTTTTGAATGTCTTGCTCCCATTTTCTAGGAGGGCGCCCCCTTTTCCTCCTTTCTTGAGGCGTCCATTCCATTATGAACTTGGGCCATCTAGCTTCTGACATTCTTTTTACATGTCCATATCATAACAGTTGGCGACTTTCTATTGCTTCAACAACTGACTCCTGTTGATTCATTCTTCTTATTTCTTATGTGCCCTATCCTAGATACCCTGCAGCTGCGTCTCAAGAAGTCCATTTCCACTGCATTCAGTCTATCTTTATTTCTTTTTGTTAACTCCCATGCTTCTGCGCCATACATCAGAACACTTCTAAGGATGGCATCGTTCATCATTCTTTTAGTCCTTAGACTGAGAGTTTCTGACCAAAGCAGTGGGTTAAGTTGACTAATGACTTTTTTGGCATTTGTGATACGCTCTGTAATTTCTTGCTCACTATTTCCTTTTCTTGAAAGAACTACTCCCAGGTATTTCACTTCCTCACATCCTGTAATTATTTTATTATCGACAACCAGATCTTTCACGTCTTTTCCAGCTACCGCATCTCCTCCAGCTACCAAATATTTAGTTTTGTCATAATTTATTTTCAAACCCCATTTTTCAAAGGTTTCTGTCAACTTTCTCATCAGATACTGGATGTCAAACTCATCTCCTGCTATAACAACCTGATCATCTGCAAACAGAAGTGTGTGGAGAAATCTTTCTTTAATTTTTACCTCCATCCTAGAGCATTTATTAAGTAATTACCTTAACTTTTCAAAAATAAATTTTGTATAAGCTATCGAAACTGTCAATTTCATTTTATAATCACCCTGTATATATTTCGATAATAATAAATGTTAGCCGAAATTTATTACAATAGGTTCATAGCTGATCGAAGATTCGACCCAATGTCTATTTCTATAATCCTATTTTATGGTTACACTATTTTCTATCTAGCCCATGATTATATTACTAAAAATATCTTTCTGTCAGAAAAATGTAATCCTATAGAATTTTATTTGTTTGACAAGATATTGCACGTTATTATTGTATTGAGAATCAGACCGGCGTGAAATTTGTCGGCATCATCCACAATACTCTGTATAATAAAGTGAGAGAGGAAAATAGAGCCTAGAGGAATTTGTAGGTTAGGTTATTTTAGATCTGAGGATTAGTAAAATCCTCAGTTGAATGAAATGGACGAATACCACAAAATGGAAGGAACATGGTGGAATGAATGTGTGATAGAAGTGAAACAGAATGGATTTGTGTGTTTGTGTGTGTAAATGAGAGAGAAAGTGAGGATCAGAGGAGATAAATTGAAAGAGAAAGTGAAATAACGAATGTGAAAAGGGTTATACCTTCGGGCTTTCCAGTCAAAACTACTGTGATCTGGAATAATAGAACTTTTATATATATTTTTTTGAATTCATCGTATTTCATTTCCACTTTCTCTCTATTTTCACACCTTACGTATTATGTTTTTTTATGCAGGGTCATCATTAAAAAAGAATGGATAAAAAAGAATGGGTGTTGTACATAGATTAAATGAAAAAGAAATACAGTTAATGTTCATTTACCGAATCAGTCGTCTCAAACAGTTTTTTTTTTTACTTTCTCTTGCGTGTATAAATAAATAAGAAGGAAAGTATTTTTTTCATGTCGATTTTTCAAAATCGAGTTTTCAGACCCCCTGAACCCAAAAAACATGATTTTAGCGATTGGTCAGTGTGTGTGTGTTGTTGTTCAGGTCATCAGCCAAAAGGCTGGTTTGAACCTCTAGAGGTTTTACTAAGTAGAACAAGGAGTGAGGTGGTTTACAAATGCCTTCCTCACTGAGTGAAAAATTACGCTTATCAGCATGCCGAGCCCTCTGAAAAGCACATATTTTCCACTCTGCAAATGACACCTTCACTTCATTCACCACAGGGTCTGGCTGTATAATGAAATTCATTACTTTCAGAGGAGACAACTCTGATTAGTGTCTTTTGCACCTCTACCTCTTCTGTTCTTAAATGATTCAGTCATTTAATTGGCTGACCATGTGATAAGAAACATAACTATTTCTTTTAGCCCTGCAATGGACAGATTGAGTGTAAATAAATTGACACGCCACCTGTCTGTTAAGGGCAGAGTGTGTGTGTGTGTGTGTCTAAAAATATCTAAAAACTGGAACATCGTACGAACTTGAAACTTGAAACTTAAGTTAAATACTTACTACCAGACCCGACACGAAAATTTTCATCAAAATCGGTCAACCGGAAGTAGTAGTTTATTCGTGTAATTTTTCACTTTTTTGTAATATTCTCAAAAACTGGCCCTGCGATTTCTTTTAAAATGGCCTGGTTTACTAAATTTTTTATGCTCTACAAGATAGGGTAGGCGCCATGTTTGTCGAAATTCTTGGTTAGGCTGTTTTCACGTAAAAAATTGTTTTTTTTAAGATTGCGGCTTTAATATGCATTTCAGCGCAAAAATGTAATATAGTAACAGTTTTAGAAAATTTTAAATTCTACAACTTATATTTTAAACAGTTTTTTTTGGAGAATGCTTAGTTTAGCGGTAATAAGCGATTTTCTGTTTTTTTTTCACGAAAACCTGAGAAAAATCGATCTTTTTTAACGATTTCAGCCTTAGTAAGCATTTTACGACAAAAGTGTATATAATCAAATATATAGGAAATTAATAGATCTAAAACTTTTATTATGGACATTTTTCTCTACAGAGCCTAGTTTAGCGTGAAAAAGTGATTTTCCGTATTTTTAATCCAAACTGAGGTAGAATTTCATTTTGCGTCTTTCACTCATGTTTAAAATAAGGTTATGTGGTTTGAGGTTAGTTTTTTGTTTATTTTTAATGTATTATTACTAATGTTAGATTATTTTGTTCATTATTTGCATTGGCAAGAGAAAGACGTGTGAGTGTTTCACACCAGATTTTTAACCTACTAAATTGACCACTTGACTTGAAATGAATTCGTGTACTTTTGATCATGCATGACCTTTTTTCGTTCAATTGATTTATGTTGCTTTTGTTTTATAATAAAGGGTTTTATTAAGTGCAGTAATTCTGTAACAATTTACCGTTATTTTTTTTCTAGAACTTTTATAAAGTGAACTTTAATATGCTTTATATCGTCTAATAATAAAGCATATGCAACGCAACTTCTTTTATGAAATTGCGTCTAAATAGTCACGCTATATTATTCCTATATATACGTCTGAAAAGAAGTTTAAATTGGTATTTCGCACACAAATTTTTAACTTTTCTCTATTATGTTAAACGTTAATATAGTTGAATCAGCGTTTAAGGTTATTTCCGTTATGTTAATCACAACAAAGATCCCATAATTCTGATTTAAATTCCCACTACAAAGTACAAAGATACATTTATCATTAACTTTAGCTACTCAGTTATAATTTTGTTATATTTCAAAAAATTTTACTTTCTCTTGCCTTTATGAATATATAGGAAGGAAAGTATTGCTTTCCTGTCGATTTTTCGAAATCGAGTTTTCACCGGATCTACACGTTTTCGGATCCCCTGAACCCAAAAAACATGTTTTTAGCGATTGGTGTGTTGTGTGTGTGCGTGTGCGTGTGTGTGAACAGAATATCTTAAGAACGGAACATCGTACGAACTTGAAACTTGAACTTAAGTTACATACCACTACCGGACCCGACACGAACATTTTCGTCAAAATCGGTCAACCGAAAGTAGTAGTTTATTCGTGTAATTTTTCACTTTTTTGCGATTTTCTCTTAAACTGGTCCTTCGTTTTTTTTTTAAATCGCCTGGTTTACTAAATTTTTTATGCTCTACAAGTTAGGGTAGGCGCCATGTTTGCTGAAATTCTTGGTGAGACTTTTTTCACGTAAAAAAATTGTTTTTTTAAGATTACTGCTTTAATATGCATTTTAGCGCAAAAATTTATATAATACAAGATGTAGAGAATTTAACGTTCTACAACTTTTATTTCAAAAAATTTTTTGTATAAAGTTTAGTGATAATTAGCCATTTTCTGTTTTTTTTCTCACGAAAACGTGTGAAAAATCTATTTTTTTTAAATTTCGGCCTCAGTATGCATTTTACGACAAAAGTGTATATAATCAAATTTATAGGAAATTAAAAGATCTACAACTTTTTTTAAGTATTTTTCTCTACAGAGCCTAGTTTAGCGTAAAAGAGTGATTTTCCGTATTATTAAGCCAAACTGAGATCGATTTTAATGTTGCGTCTTTCACTCATGTTTTTTGTTTATTTCTAATGTTTTATTACTAATGTTCGGTTTATTGTTAATTATTTGCATTGGCAAGAGAAAGTTGTGTGAGTGTTTCACACCAGATTTTTTAATTAAATTTATTACTAAATCCAAAAAAATATGGCGGAACACTCACACGACTTTCTCTTACCAATGTAAATAATGAAATATGTATACCCTACTAGTAGCGGATTCGACATAGCCTACGTTGTCTTGTGGAAACGTAACTCCAAAAGTCATAAATCTTTTAGTTAAATCAACTCGTGCACCTGTATTAATCATTAAAATTGTTAAAAAAATTACTACGCTAAATTAATTACTACTGCTGGGTCTTACTAATATGCTAGAAATTGTCAAAAAGTTTCGTAAACACGATCGGAGCGCCACCTACAGGATACAATGTGAACTTTAAGCTAACCTAAAATCAACTAAAATTTATAAATTAGTTAATTAATTTAAAAAACTTTTTCCATCGGGTTGAATTGTGAATCTATAGCATTCTCGAATCAACTTAATCTCACACAAAAAATTTCATAAGAATCGGTCCAGGCGTTTAGGAGAAGTTCAATGACTAACACACGGACAGAAGAAATATATATAATAGATGTTTAATCATTAGTAAACAATGTAAAATAAAATGTAACCTAATTTTAATCATGAGTGAATCACGCAAAATGTAGATTAACTTTTGTAAAACTTAAACATACGGAAAATCACTGACGATAAATTGAGATTCGTAGAAAAAAATGATTGAAATAAAAGTTGTCGGTGTTTTAATTTTCCATATTTACTTTCTCCTGCCTATATGAATATATAGTAGGAAGGAAAGTATTGTTTTCATATCGATTTTTGGAAATCGACTTTTCACCGGATATAAGACTACGTTTTCAGACCCTGAACCAAAAAAAACATGTTTTTAGCGATTGGTGTGTGTGTGTGTGTGTGTGTGCGCGCGCGCGCGCGCGTGTGAACAAAATATCTCAAAAACAGAACATCGTACGAAGTTGAAACTTGAACCTTAAGTTAGGTACAACCCACCGGGTTGGTCTAGAGGTAAAGTCGTCGCCAAAATCAGCTGTTAAACAGCTGATTTTCAGAGACAAAGGTTCCTGGTTCAAATCCTAGTAAAGGTAGTTACTTTTATATGGATTTGAATGCTAGACAGTGGCTACCGGTGTACTTTGATGGTTGGGGTTCAATTAACCATACTCTCTCAGGAATGGTCGACCTGAGTCTGAACAAGACTACACCTCATTTACATGTCATACACATCATCCTCATTTCATTGGGTCATGGGGTTGCTTATTGTTCTGAATTGAACAGATTGCAATGTACACAAACTAGGGATTACAAAAAAAAAAAAAAGTTAGGTACTAATCGAGGACCCGACACGACCATTTTCATCAAAATCGGTCGATCGGAAGTAGTACTTTGTTCATGTAATTTTTCGATTTCTCAAAGACGGCTCCTACGATTTTTTTTAAAAATCGCCACATTTACTACATTTTTTGTGCTCAACAAAATAGGGTAGGAGCCGTGTCTATTGAAATTCTTGGAAAGGCTGTGAATAAAAAAAGGGTTTTTTAAGATTGCGGCCTTAATATGAATTACTGTTTTTTTTCATGAAAATCTTTAAAAAATGGATTTTTGTAACATTTCGGCCATGGTATTCAAAAATGTATGTAGAATTACTCGTATATTCGTGAATTTTACAAAAATATTGTTGTTGTTTTTTAGATCAACAGCCGAAAAGCTAATTTTGAACCTCTAGAGGTTTTACTAAGTAAAACGAGGAGTATGGTGGTTTACCCTTGCCTTCCTCACTGAGTACAATAGTAGCCTCTCCTTATCACCATGCCCTCCGAAAAGCATCTACTCTGCACCCTGCAAATGACACCTTCATTTCATTCACCACAGGGTCTGGCTGTATAATAAAATTCATTACTTTCAGAGGAGATAACTTTGATTAGTGTCTTTTACACCTCTACTTCTTCTGTTCTCAAATGCTTGAGTCGTATTATTGGCTGACCATGTGATAAGAAGCACAACTATATTTTTTGTAGACCTGAAACTAGCAGATCGAGAGCAAATATTTTAACGATCCACTTTCTGTTATTTACTGAAATGTATAATTAAATTGTACTTTCTTTTATTTTCAGGTGAGTTTCAAAACTTGTCTCTTCACTCTTATTGAATTTCACTTTGAAACTGTAAGTTTTACTTCATTTATTTATTTAGTTTAGGTTAGTTTGGGTACGATAATAGTAAATTCGGTTAGGTTTTTTTTTTTTTTTAATTCCTAATATGTGTACGTTGCAATCTGTTCAATTCAGAACAATAAGAAACCCCATGACCCAATGAGATGAGGATGATAAGTATGACGTGTAAATGAGGTGTAGTCTTGTACAGACTCAGGCCGACCATTCCTGAGAACGTATGGTTAATTGAGCCCCAACCATCAAAGTACACCGGTAACCACTGTCTGGCATTCAAATCCGTATAAAAGTAACTAACTTTACTAGGATTTGAACCAGGAACCTTCGTCTCCGAAAATCAGCTGTTAAACCTTCGTCTCCGAAAATCAGCTCCGAAAATCAGCTGTTAAACAGCTGATTTTGGCGACGACTTTACCTCTAGACCAACCCGGTGGGTTCGGTTAGGTTAAGATGTATTTTTGTGAAATAAATGTGTAAATACTAGGGAGTTTGATATAAAATCAATGAAAGAAAATAAACACTAATGGCTAGTCTTATTACATTTACATATTATAAATAAAATATGTACAAAATAAACAAAATTTTTAATCGATTTATAAAATTCTGAATACTCGGAAACACATTTATGAGAAAACAGTATTAGTTATCTTATTTTCTAAATTGGCTACAAATCTCTTCTTTTCTAACACAACATACCATTACCTATTATTTTCGATAAAAAAAAATTCTTATTTTCTAAAAAAAATATTCTTATTTTTTAAAACAAAAAATTATGCAAAAAAATTACAATTGATTTACAGGATAATTTATTACAACGATTCATGATGTACAAAATGATTACAAAAATAGACCAACAGCCTAACAGTTCATTAATTAATCGTATAATTAATGAAATACGTTAAAGTTGGAACAGTTACAGTATTGATTCGGAATTTATAAGATTGTTTTTTTACTTTTTCTTGCCTGTGTGAATATATAGGAAGTAAAGTATTGTTTTCATGTCGATGTTTCGAAATCGAGTTTTCACCGGATCTACAAGTTTTCAGACCCCTGAATAAGAAAAAAACTTGTTTTTAGCGATTGGGCTGTGTGTGTGTATGTGTGTGTGTGTTTGCCTGTTTGTTTGTGTGTGCGCGCGCGCGCGTGTGTGTGTGTGTGAACCGAATATCTCAAGAACGGAACATCGTACGAACTTGAAACATAATTTAGACACCGCTGAAGGACCCAACACGAATATTTTTATCAAAATCGGTCAACTGGACTTTGTAGTTTATTCCTGTAATTATTCACTTTTTTGCGATTTTCTCAAAAACGGGTCTTACGATTTTTTTTAAATTCCCCTGGTTTACTAAATTTTTTATGTTTTACAATATAGGGTAGGCGTCATGTCTGCTGAAATTCTTGGAGAGGCTGTTTTCACGGAAAAAATTGTTTTTTTACGATTGCGGCTTTATTATGTATTTTAGCGCAAGAATGTAGCCTATATTATAAAAGTTGTAGAGAATTTAAAATCCTACAACTTTTATTTCAAATATTATTTTTGTATAACGCTTAGTTTAGCGGTAATTAGCAACTTTCTGTTTATTTCTCACGAAAACGTACGAAAAAGATTTTGGCCTTAGTATGTATTTTACGACAAAGTGTATAATATAATCAAATTTATAGGAAATTAAAAGATCTACAACGTTTTTTTAGAGCATTTTTCTTTACAGAGCCTAGTTTAGCGTGAAAGAGTGATTTTCCGTATTTTTTAAGCCAACCTGAAGTTGATTTTCATATTTCGTCTTTTACTTATGATTAAAATTAGGTTATGTTTATTGAGGTTAGAGTTTTTGTTTATTTCTAATGTTTTATTACTAATGTTAGGTTATATTGTTAATTATTTGCATTGGCAAGAGAATGTTGTGGGAGTGTTTCACACCAGATTTTTGTGCTGCTCGACAATATTTTTCACGCAGAAAATGTACATTATAATATATATGTTTGGTTATAGTGTTAATTATTTGCATTGGCAAGAGAATGTTGTGGAAATGTTTCACACCAGATTTTTTTGTGTTGCTTGACAATATTTTTCATGCAGAAAATGTATATTATAATATATATGTTAGGTTATATTGTTAATTATTTGCATTGGCAAGAGAATGTTGTGGGAGTGTTTCACACCAGATTTTTTGTGTTGCTTGACAATATTTTTCATGCAGAAAATGTATATTATAATATATATGTTAGGTTACAGTGTTAATTATTTGCATTGGCAAGAGAATGTTGTGGGAGTGTTTCACACCAGATTTTTGTGTTGCTTGACAATATTTTTCATGCAGAAAATGTACATGATAATATATTGTTAGGTTATAGTGTTAATTATTTGCATTGGCAAGAGAATGTTGTGGAAATGTTTCACACCAGATTTTTTTGTGTTGCTTGGCAATATTTTTCATGCAGAAAATGTACATGATAATATATATGTTAGGTTATAGTGTTAATTATTTGCATTGGCAAGAGAATTTTGTGGGAGTGTTTCACACCAGATTTTTTTGTGTTGCTTGACAATATTTTTCATGCAGAAAATGTATATTATAATATATATGTTAGGTTATATTGTTAATTATTTGCATTGGCAAGAGAATGTTGTGGGAGTGTTTCACACCAGATTTTTTTGTGTTGCTTGACAATATTTTTCATGCAGAAAATGTACATTATAATATATATGTTAGGTTATATTTTTAATTATTTGCATTGGCAAGAGAATGTTGTGGGAGTGTTTCAGACCAGATTTTTTTGTGTTGCTTGACAATATTTTTCATGCAGAAAATGTACATTATAATATATATGTTAGGTTATATTGTTAATTATTTGCATTGGCAAGAGAATGTTGTGGGAGTGTTTCACACCAGATTTTTGTGTTGCTTGACAATATTTTTCACGCAGAAAATGTATATTATAATATATATGTTAGGTTATATTGTTAATTATTTGCATTGGCAAGAAAAAGTTGTGGGAGTGTTTCACACCAGATTTTTTTGTGTTGCCTGACAATATTTTTCACGCAGAAAATGTATATTATAATATATAGTGTAGGTAAATTTGTTGTTATTGTGAGAAGTCATAACATAGACTAAATGCGTAGTTGTTCTCATTTCTGTTTTACTTAGAATATCGTTTATTTTGTCATGCAGGCTTATTTAGGTAATGTTTATCCTACATGAAAATCTAGTCTAGTTTAATGTATTATCATTTATTTTCTGTACATTGTATATTATTATAATTATTATTATATTCCGCCTCCATCTGTTTTCGTTCTATTAATAACACATGTTTTATGTGTTCTATATACAGGGTGATTCATGAAGTTCTCCCCCCACTTCTACAGCACATTGTACTAGTAAAAATAATGAAAAAATGTTATATAAACATAGGTCCGAAAACGCTTCGTTAGCGAGTTACAGCTAGCGAAAGTTTCGCCTGGATTTCAGTTCACCAGGTGAAATGAGGTCTTCCTGGAATTGTGGTAAGGTAGATTAAGGGGCGAATTCAATCATTTCTTATGGTTTTTGATCTGATAAATTGAATAAAACAGGTCCCAGAACTGTAAGTTAAATAGTTTTTGAGAAAACCAGTGTCAAATGCAAAAAATGGAGTGAAAATCACATTTTTTCATCTTTGGGCAAGGATAACTTTGTTATTTCACCAAGAAACAGTTAAAAATTTTCAATAAAAAATGTAGAAAATTTTATTCTGAACAAACCGGTGTAAATGAAGTACACAGAAAGCGAATAGTTTTTGAGAAAACCAGTGTCAAATGCAAAAAAATGGAGTGAAAAAAACACATTTTTTCATTTTAGTTTTTCCGGTTAATTTTACTTTGTACTCTTATGAATAAAAACTCATTTAATCAAACATCTATTCGCTTTCTGTGTACTTAATTTACACCGGTTTGTTCAGAATAAAATTTTCTACATGTTTTATTGAAAAATTTTAACTGTTTCTTGGTGAAATAACACAGTTATCCTTGCCCAAAGATGAAAAAATAAGTTTTTCACTCCATTTTTTGCATTTGACACTGGTTTTCTTAAAAACTATTTAACTTACAGATCTGGGACCTGTTTTATTCAATTTATCAGATCAAAAACCATAAGAAATGATTGAATTCGCCCCTTAATCTACCTTACCACAATTCCAGGAAGACCTCATTTCACCTGGTGAACTGAAATCCAGGCGAAACTTTCGCTAGCTGTAACTCGCTAACGAAGCGTTTTCGGACCTATGTTTATATAACATTTTTTCATTATTTTTACTAGTACAATGTGCTGTAGAAGTGGGGGGAGAACTTCATGAATCACCCTGTATACACGAATTTCAGCAACATCCCGCTTACCGCATCTTGTCGAGCACAAAAATATTGTATACGATGTGTAGCTATTAAATAACGAGACTGACGTTGTAAAAAAATTTATTTTTATTTTATATATAATCACTTATTGTCACCTTCAATATACACTCCTTCTCTATCTTTACAACGCTACATGCGAATTTTTCATTGTTGGAAACAGTGCTGGAAGTCATCTTCCGTCAGCTCCTTCAGGACACGTGCCAATTTCTCTTTTACAGCTTCCACTGACTGAAATCTTGTCCCTTTTAGTGCAGATTTCACCATAGGGAACAGGTAAAAGATAATAACATGTGATGAAACGTGGTTTTTTACTTATGATCTGGAAACGAAGCGACAATCCATGCACTGGAAGAGCTGAACTTCACCGAAAGCCAAAAAAGCTCGAATGAACATGTCAAAATTTAAAGCTATGATGATCGTTTTTTTGATATCCATGGGATTGTGTACCTTCCCTGGGTTCCTGAAGGTCAAACAATTAATCAATATTACTAACTTGAGGTACTTTCTGAACTACGTCAAAGAGTAAGGAAAAAACGCCCCGAAATGTGGAAGGACAAATCGTGGGTTCTCCACCAAGACAATGCGCCACCTCATTCCGCGTTATCTGTCGAGAGATTCCTAGCCTAGTACAGCATCTCAGTGTTAGAACATCCACCTTATTCACCAGATCTTGCACCATGTGTCTTCTGCCTGTTCCCTAAGGTGAAATATGCATCAAAAGGGTCAACATTTGAGTCTTTGGAAGCACTGTTTCCAACAATGGAAAATTCGCATGGAGCGTTGTAGGGATAGAGAAGGAGTGTATATTGAAGGTGACAATAAGTGATTATGTATAAAATAAAAATAAAATTTTTTACAACGTCAGTCTCGTTATTTAATAGCGACACCTAGTATTGTTGTGTGTTTTTGTCCAAAATATTTTTGTCTAAACGAACGGTAAATTTTCCAATTATTTATAACTTTTTTGATTTTTTAATATTCAATTTTCCGGATCACTACCGGTTTCTGTTAGTTCGGATAAACGAGGTAGTACTGTAATTTGAAAAATATTAGAACTATTATTAGTAATGATGATATTAATATTGAAATACCAGAAGGTTGTGTACTGGGTACGTTTTTTTCATAAATGTTTGTAAAAATAATTTATTAAAGTATTTTTTAAGATAATCAATTATTTTTAGAGTATGAAAGTTTGATATATGTATTCTAAAATATGAAGAATATAAATGACGAATAAATTGATTTTATTCTTCCATTGTTCTTCATGTTATACCGTTACTAATTTTTGATTATACAAAATGTAGATTAATAATAATAATATTAAAGTGTACACAAAAGGAAACATAAATGAACGAATTACAACGATCCAGAATAATAACAGTGGAATGAATCAGCCATCGACTAACCATTTTCGATCAAACAATCAAAAAACAAATTAATCATTTTTACAACAATAGTCTAATGTTCGCTCTTTTCAGCAAGCTTACTAATATAAAGCGTCATATGGGTAGATGAATTTATGCTATAATCCTACCGTGTGGACCCCTTGGGTTACTTGCCTTTTAAAACCTCCCTTGTGCCCACAAAGGGGGTGGGTAATAAGAACAGATGAAGGGCGAGAAGGATGTATATATGTATACGCGTTGTGTAGATTGTGGTAATAGATCACCAATTCGATCTGGGCTAGCAGGGTGTAAATGATAGATCTATGTAGAATTAGAAGTGGTAGTTGAGGGGGTTTTGTAAGGGGATGACTCATTATTAAACTAGCCGTATACTACTAATACTAACATCTAGTACTTTGTTGAATGGAGGGTTCCATGTACTAATATTCTAGTATCCGTATAGATGTATTGTACAGGACGATCGAAAAATTCTTTCCTTGTTTAATTTTAACTTTCTTTTATCATCTAAACAAATAAAAATTGTCACATTAGTTCTAGAATTACTATAATTAATTCTGGTCCGATTCCGAGGATCACCATTCCATTGAACCTTCAACCGAGGACTTGTCTTTTGCCCATAACAGACAGGTGGAGTGTCAAATTATTTTTTTTGCGCCCTGGCGACTCCAGGAGGGGTATAGGACATGTCAGCTATAACATCTGAAGTACATATAAGAAACACACAATGTATCACTACTATCAAGAAAGAAATTCTTGTACGCTATAAAAAGTTTCACCGATCAAGTAATTTTTCAGATTTCTTTTAAAGGAATTCAAATCCTCACAACATTTTAAAAATTGGGGTAATTAATTCATGAATTTTCTCCCTGCATAAGTAGGTTTTACACTTAATCTGTTCGTTGCAGGGCTAAAATAAATAGTTCTGTTCTTATCACATGGTCAGCCCATTAAATTACTGAATCATTTAAGAACAGAAGAGGTGTAAAAGATACTATTCAGAGTTATCTTTTCTGAAAGTAATGAATTTTATTATACAGCCAGACCCTGTGGTGAATGAAGTGAAGGTGTCATTTGCAGAGTGGAAAATATGTGCTTTTCAGAGGGCCCGGCATGCTGATAAGCGTAATTTTCCACTCAGTGAGGAAGGCATGGTAAACCACCTCACTCCTCGTTTTACATAGTAACACCTCTACAGGTTCAAACCAGCCTTTTGGCTGATGACCTAAACAACATTAGTTCCAGAATTACTATTAATTCTGGTCCGATTCCGAGAATCACCACCATTACATTGAACCTTCAACCGAAGACTTTTCTGTTAGGGTTCTTCTTCATCTTCAGGTGCCTGTCCGTCCTGAATGTTAGCGACCATCGTAGCAATTTTCACTTTGTTCGTTGGAGTGCGAAATACCTCTTTTGAGCTTTTTCAAACCAAGTTATCAAATTTTGAAACCCACGACACCTTTCTTTTGCCAAGTTTTCTTTTCCATATATTTTCCCCTGCAGTATGGCTTGTAGTTACGAATATCTTGATTTATTCCGAATACTATGTCAGTAATACTGGAGCTTCCTACACTTGATGGTGAAAATAATTTCCACATTTTTTTCATTTTGAGAACCTTTACATTTGTCATCCGAGCATTCCTTCTTCTCCTCCTCCTCCTCCTGCCTCTTCTCCTTCTCCTTTTCCTTCTGTTTCTTATCGTCCTTCTCCTTCGTATCTTACTTAATGATAGATCATTTACTATTGTAAACTAGGTACAAAAATAATTGTAGTTTAGGTCATCAGCCAAAAGGCTGGTTTGAACCTGTAGAGGTTGTACTAAGTAAAACGAGGAGTGAGATGGTTTACCATGCCTTCCTTAATGAGTGGAAAGTATGCTTATCAGCATACCGGGCCCCTGAAAAGCACATATTTTCCATTCTGCAAAGGACACCTTCACTTCATTCACCACAGGGTCTGGCTGTATAATGAAGTTCATTACTTTCAGAGGAGATAACTCTGATTAGTGTCTTTTACACCTCTGCCTCTTCTGTTCTTAAATGATTTAGTCATGTAATTGGCTGACCATATGATAAGAAACAGAACTGTTTATTTTAGCCCTGCAATTAACAGTTTGAGTGTAAATAATTTGACACTCCACCTGTCTGTTATGGGCAGACAAAAATAATAAAAACTTAATGAGAAATTTATTACTTATGATAGGTTGTATTGGTCATTATTTGCATTGGCAAGAGAAAGTTGTGTGATTGTTTCACACCAGATTTTTTTTTTTGTATCAACTCGAACTTTTTTATTGGGTAATTTTTCGTAAAACCTTTTTTGTTCCTAACTACTGACTTGTTTTAGCTACTGTTGCGATTTACTGCGCCGGTCTGAGAGGTGACTGGAATTTCGCTACTGCAGCCAACGCGAAATTCTCGCTACCGCTACTTCTGCGAATGTTTCGCACCGGTTTGTGTGATCCTTAAATCCTCGTATGTTTTGATGATAAAGTAACGATTTCTTTTTTAACCATCCTATATTTGTTTACAACTAGTGCTATGAAAAATCTAATTGTCTCTTCCACACATTTTGTTACTGCATCATCTATCGGACCGGAGAGAGAAGTCAGACTGAACCGCCTAACGCATTAGTCACTACGACTTTAACTTGATGATTTCTAATACAGAAAATCCTTCCATCTTTTCCATCTCCTATTGTAGAAAATGACTTTGGTAGAAGTTGTTAACACCAACTTAATAATGGTTCATCCCTTTTAATAACACTTTAGGTGGAGTAATCTATAATTCTATTAAATTTTGACAACACTTTAATTGCAAACTATAACTCACCTAATCTTTAATTCATCCATGTTTTGATTACTACTCTAAAACTTCATTAACTTTTAAATAATTTTTTTAACATTCCACTTCATTTCCAGTTATTCTTTTTCAGATGACTCACCAATTGTGTTGGTCTTTACAAAAGACAATCGGATTGGCAGTAAATTAACTCTAAACGTAAATATTAATTTAATTCCACCGTTGTCGTCTAGGTCAACAGCCAAAAGGCTGGTTTGAACCTGTAGAGGTTTTACTAAGTAAAACGAGGAGTGAGGTGGTTTACCTTTGCCTTCCTCACTGAGTGGAAAAGTACGCTTATCAGCATGCCAGGCCCTCTGAAAAGCACATATTTTCCACTCTGTAAATGACACCTTCACTTCATTCACCACAGGGTCTGGCTGTACAATGAAATTCATTACTTTCAGAGGAGATAACTCTGATTAGTGTCTTTTACACCTCTACCTCTTCTGTTCTTAAATGATTCAGTCATTCAATTGGCTGACCATGTGATAAGAAACAGAACTATTTAACAGAACTAATTCCACCATGGATTTCAATCCAATCCAATCCAAGCGATGTTTTTCCAAAAACGTCGCTATCTAAATCGGTTAGAACACATATTCTGACCATTTTCTCTAAAGATTTCCCATAATTCTACTACGCTTCCGTAGCGTAGTGGTAACGCGCTAGCCTACTACGCGGTGATCCCGGGCTCGATTCCCTGCCAGGTTCTGAAAATTTTCTCGTTTCAAATACCAGAGTTATTATTACATAATCCACCGTATTCGCTTATAACCAAGATATTGATTCGAGTTTAAATGTAGGTACTTTTTTACACGACACTTCTTCATTTATTGAATAAAAATCTGGTGTGAAACACTCACACGACTTCAAGCATTGTCTATTTCAATTTTTTTTTTTTTTTTGTATAACGCTTAGTTAAAACAGAAAATCGCTAATTACCGCTAGGTAATTAGCGATTTTCTGTTTTTTTATCACGAAAACGTGTGAAAAATTGATTTTTTTTAAGATTTCGGCTTTAGTATGTATTTTACGACAAAAGTGTAAAAAAGTGTAAAGTTCTGTTTCTTATCACATGGTCAGCCAATTAAATGACTGAATAGTTTAAGAACAGAAGAGGTAGAGGTTTAAAGACACTAGCCAGAGTTATCTTCTCTGAAAGTAATGAATTTCACTATACAGCCAGACCCTGTGGTGAATGAAGTGAAGTTGTCATTTACAGAGTGGAAAATATGTGCTTTTCAGAGGGCCCGGCATGCTGATAAGCGTCCTTTTCCACTCAGTGAGGAAAGCAATGGTAAACCACTTCACTCCTCGTTTTACTTAGTAAAACCTCTAGAGGTTCAAACCAGCCTTTCGGCTGTTGACCTAAACAACAACAACAGGAAATTTAAAGATCAATAACTGTTATTTAGAGCATTTTTCTCTACAGAGCCTAGTTTAGCGTGAAAGAGTGATTTTCCGTAACTTTAAGCCAAACTGAGGTTGATTTTCATTTTGCGTCTTTCATATATGATTAAAATTAGGTTATGGTCATTGAGGTTAGTTTTTTGTTTATTTCTAATGTTTTATTACTAATGTTAGTTTATATAGTTTATTATTTGCATTGGCAAGAGAAAATCGTGTAAGTGTTTCACACCAGATTTTTTTATGATAAAGTCATTTCGGGAATTAACAAAAAGCGAAACTGCAGATTCAACAAAATTATTAATGATAGGAAACCTAAGTGAGTAGTACGTAATCGTGTTATATTATCTCTTTTGTGATTGGTTGATAACCCCACTGCTAGTTATTCTTTATAAAATTACTGCTGTAGATCGATTGAACGGTTCCCTCAAACCATTCATCGGACTTTTGTATTGAAAAGTTACTAAATCTACTCTGGCGTAGCTATAGTAAATTATATAAAGCAGAGCAGAGGAAATCTAACGCTACACGCATACAATTGAAAATCTTCAGTGACGTATAAAATCTCATTTTCGATTTTCCAGACCATAACCGATTATTGCTTTCTGCATTTACTCTGAATACTCTTCCTAAAATGAAATGAAAATACTATAATAATGTTTCAACGATTCAGTTTTTTTACTTTCTTCCTAATCTATTATGTATTGCATTAACTAAATTACACGTTTCATAACAACTACAAGTTAAATATTTATTATTTTCATGAGATGTTCCAACAGTATTTTTTTAGGTAAATTAATACTTTCTCTTGCCTATAAGATTGTATTATTTTCATGTAGATTTTTCGAAATTGAGTTTTCAGGTCCCCTGAAAACATGTTTTTTTGCGATTGGTGTGTGTGTGTGCGTGCGCGCGCGCGTGTGTGTGTGAAAATAATATCTCAAGAACGGAACATCGTTGGAACATACCACTAGAGGAACCGACACGGACATTTTCATCATAATCGGTCCACTTAAAGTAATAGTTTATTGTAGCTAGTAATTTTTCACTTTTTGCGATTTTCTCAGAAACCGCCTTTTACGATTCTTTTTAAAATCGCCTCATTTACTACATTTTTTATGCTCTACAAGATAGGGTAGATGCCATGTCTGCTCAAATTCTTGGGGAGGCTGTTTTTTTTTTTAAGATTGCGACTTAAATATCTATTTTAGTGCAAAAATGTATATAATAAAAATTGTTGAGGATTTAAAATCCTACAACTTTTATTTCAAAGATTGTTTTGTATTACGCTTATTTTAGCGGTAATAAGCGATTTTTTCACGAAAACGTGTAAAAAATCGTTATTTTTAGATTTCAGCCTTAGTATGCAATTTATGACGAAAGTGTATATAATCAAATTTATAGGACATTAAAATATCTTAAACTTTTCTTGAGCGCATTTTTCTCTACAGAGCCTAGTTTAGCGTGAAAGAGTGATTTTCCGTATTTTCAAGGCAAATTCAGGTTATTTTTCATTTTGCGTCTTTCACTCATGATTAAAATAAGGTTATGTTTTTTGAGGTTAGATTTTTTTATATTTTTAATGTTTCATTACTAATGTTAGGTTATATTGTTCATTATTTGCATTGGCAAGAGAAAGTCGTGTGAGTGTTTCACACCAGATTTTTATATTTAAATTTTTTAGAATTTTCTATATGTAGAGACAAAATTAAGTTTAAAATTCTGTACAAGTGCGTAAATTGCAAAACACTCATTTAGCAGAAACATTAACAGCTGGACTTAAAATTTTAGCAATTCTTTTGGCTTCTCGTATTAAAATTATTTTTTTTCATTCTTAATCTATGTACGATCTGTTTAATTTAAGAAAATAAGCAACCCCATTACCCAGTGAGAAGAAGATGATGTGTGATTGAGTTGTAGTCTTTTACAGATTCAGGCCAACCATTCCTAAAAGTAAGCTTAATTAAACCTCAACAATTAAAGTATACCGGTATGCACTGTCTAAAGATACTGAAGTCACGAGATTGCCTTTTGTAATGGATTGGCTGTGAGGAAGCAAAGTGAAAAAATGACAATGCTGCCAACCTCAACAGTGCGACACTACTCGTATATTTCACTACCGTGCAGTTTCTACATGCATTTTGTAAGCTGTGGTTTAATCCGAGAAAAGTTTCTTCATAAACCTTATAAGAAATAAATCTGACCTGTAATACTGCCTAATATAGCTTAATTACATGACTAGAATTGTTTGGTTTACTGTAATTACCAGCTACCTTATTCCATGGAACAAATTTTCTACGAATGAATCGTCTTCTTTACGATCGGTGTCACCGGCGTCCTCACTATCAGTCTCACTTGTGTACCTAACCGCTTCCTTTCTTTACCAGGTGTCAACAAAACTGTTGAAGAATTCTTCACGTCTTTGATTTCCTTGTTTATTGTTCGAATTGTGAAAAGAAAATCAACACGGTAGTTAGCCACTCGCTCATGGCTTTTGTTAAGGGGCATTAAAAGGCATTTTTGTTTAGTTTCAACTTCACAGTATTTTATTACACTGCATATTAGATTTCGTTTAGCTCTGTGAATAGTCTGTCCACATTTCGAGAAACTAACATTTCTGTTTACGGTAACGAACAGTTATATTCGTATCGTTAACCGATAGAACTTTCCGCGATAAACTGTATAGGTTATGCTCTGGGTATAGTATAAGTTGTTATGTTTGTGTACTGAAATTAAAGCAGTCGCGCATCCGCACTGATGCTGTTCCTCCTTTACCCCTCGTTGCAAACAAGGGCAAACTCGTGACTCAATTGGCTATAGTATTCGAACCCATATAAAAGGAACTACAGTACCTTTACTAGTATTTGAACCATGGAAACTTTCTTTCCGAAAATCAGCTGTAAAACAGATAACTCACGGCGACGGTTTTTTTCTCTAGATGAACTCGGTTGGGTAAAGTTTTTAAACGTAAAATTTACATAAAATTATAAAGTGGTTTCATTCATAAATTCAAACAAATGTAACCTTGGTTTTAAGCATTTATAAAAAAGGAACTCTTTTTTACTTTCTCTTGCCTATATGAATATATAGGAAGGAAAGTATTGTTTTCATGTCGATTTTTCGAAATCGAGTTTTCACCGGATCTATACGTTTTCAGACCCTCTGAACCCAAAAAACTTGTTTTTAGCGATTGGTCTGTGTGTGTGTGTGTGTGTGTGTGTGTGTGTGTGTGTGTGTGTGTGTGTGTGTGTGTGTGTGTGTGTGTGTGTGTGTGTGTGTGTGTGTGTGAGTGTGTGTGTGTGTGTGTGTGTGTGTGCGTGCGTGCGTGCATGCGAGCGTGCGTGTGTGTGCGTGTGCGCGCGCGCGCGTGTGTGTGTGTGTGTGTGTGTGAACAGGATATCTCAAGAACGGAACATCGTACGAACTTGAAACTTGAAACTTAAGTTACATATCACTACCGGACCCGATACGAACATTTTCATCAAAATCGGTCAACCGAAAGTAGTACGAGGGTAGGCTGATAAGTAATGCACACATGCTTGTAGAAGACAACTAAATAAACTTCAGTAGCGCGCCTGGTGGCATGTGGAAGTACTATTTCTCCTCTACAAGCCTGCGCAGTTTGAAGGCGTTGCTTTCATTCAGTTTGTTTTGAGTAGTGGAAGTATGGCGTCGTGTTCTGGTGCTATGTCAACGAGAATTAAACAACGCGCTGTTATCGAATTTTTAACTGCTGAGAAAGTGAATCCTAGTGAGATTTATCGTCGTTTAAAGGCTGTTTATTGTGACGATACTGTTGATAGGTCTACTGTGAATCGTTGGGTAATAAAATTTCGTGATTGCCAACCTGGAAAAGCCTTAATTGTTGACAAAACACGCAGTGGACGACCAATCACTGCCTCAGACGATAATCGTCGCAAACTCATCGATGATTTGATTCAAAATGACCGGCGAATCACTCAACAGCGTATCGCAAACCAAATTGGAATATCTAAGGAACGTGTTGGCTTCATTATTGAACAATTGGGATACCGTAAAATCTGTGCACGATGGGTACCACGCCGTCTGACAGACGAGAATAAACAGCGTCGATTGGAATGCTGTGAACAACTTTTGAAGCGCTACCGTGACGAAGGAGACGACTTTCTTTTGAATATTGTGACGGGGGACGAGTCATGGGTTCATCATTACGATCCCGAAGAAAAAAGGCAGAGCGCTGAATATCGTCATCCACATTCTCCTGTTGTGAAAAAGTTCAAAACACAACCGTCCGCAAAAAAAATTCTTTTGACTGTGTTTTGGGATGCTCGCCGAGTTTATGTGACTGATTATCTGGAACGAGGGGCAACGGTAAATTCTGCTCAGTATATACAGACTCTGAAACACCTCCGACGTCGAGTTTGTCGTGTTAGAGGCAACCTGGCGCCAATAATTTTGCAACACGACAATGCTCGTCCACACACTTCGCGTGCAACTGGAGAGGCTCTGAGAAACCTGAAGTTTCAACCAATTTTACACCCTCCGTATTCTCCCGACCTTGCGCCTTGCGATTTTTATTTTTTTCCTCTACTGAAGAGAGACCTTAAGGGTAATCATTACAGCTCGGACAATGAGGTGAAGGCAGCTATTGCGTCCTGGGTTCGAGGAAAGTCGGAAGAATTTTTCAGTGACGGAATGAAAAAACTTGTTAAACGTTGGGAGAAATGTGTAATGCTTAACGGTGACTATATTGAAAAATAAATAGATAATTTGGTAGGTTAAGATTTGTACTTTAATTTGTTATTTACCCCATCTTGCTATTTCTTTTTGTTCGTCTTCTACAAGCATGTGTGCATTACTTATCAGCCTACCCTCGTAGTTTATTCGTATAATTTTTCACTTTTTTGCGATTTTCTCAAAAACTAGTCCTACGATTTTTTTTAAAATCAACTGGTTTACTACATTTTTTATGCTCTACAATAAAGGGTAGGCGCCATGTTTGCTGAAATTCTGCTTGAGGCTGTTTTTACGTAAAAACATTTTCTTTTTAAGATTGCGGCTTTAATATGCATTTTAGCGCAAAACGTTATATAATAAAAGTTGTAGAGAATGTAAAATTCTACAACTTTTATTTCAAACATTTTTTTGTATAACGCTTAGTTTAGCGGTAATTTGCGATTTTCTGTTTTTTTTTCTCACGAAAACGTGAGAAAAATCGATTTTTTTAACATTTCGGTCTTAGTATGCATTTTACGACAAAAGTGTATATAATTAAATTTATAGAAAATTAAAAGATCTACAACTTTTGTTTAGAGCATTTGTCTCTACAGAGCCTAGTTTAGCGTGAAAGCGTGATTTTCCGTATTTTTAAGCCAAACTGAGTTCGATTGTCATTTTGCGTCATTCACTCATGATTAAAATAAGGTTATGTTTTTGAGGTTAGTTTTTGTTTATTTCTAATATTTTATTAATAATGTTAGGTTTATTATTAATTATTTTCATTGGCAAGAGAAAGTTGTGTGAGTGTTTCACACCAGATTTTTAATAAACATAAATAAACAGAACATGTTTATTTTTGTCCTTTTCTCAATAAGGTTCTTTCTACGTGAATAACGCGTGGGTTGTATTACAGTTATCACATCGGCCGTAATTATTTCATGCAACAAGAATTACTTAGGCCCTAATTGTTTTTCATTTTTAAATAGAAAAAATCTGGTGTGAAACACTCACACAAGTTTCTCTTGCCAATGCAAATAATTAACAATATAACCTAACATTAGTAATAAAACACTAGAAATAAACAAAAACTAACCTCAATTAACATAACCTTATTTTGATCATGAGTGAAAGACGCAAAATGAAAATCAACCTCAGTTCGGCTTAAAAATACGGAAAATCACTCTTTCACACTAAACTAGGCTCTGTAGAGAAAAATGCTATAAATAAAAGTTGTAGATCTTTTTATTTTCTATAAAATTAATTTTATACACTTTTGTCGTAAAATACATTCTAAGGCTGAAATCGTTATAAAAATCGATTTTTCACAAGTTTTCGTGACAAAAAAACAGAAAATCGCTAATAATTACCGCTAAACTAAGCGTTATCACAAAAAAACCTTTGAAATAAAAGTTGTAGAATTTTTAATTCTCTACAACTTTTGCCATATACATTTTTTGCGGTAAAATACATACTACGCCGCAATCTTAAAAATACTATTTTTTACGTGAAAACAGCCTCGCTAAGAATTTCAGCAAACATGGCGCCTACCCTATCTTGTAGAGAATAAAAAATTGAGTAAACCAGGCGATTTTTAAAAAAATCGTAGGACCAGTTTTTGAGAAAATCGCATGAAAGTGAAAAATTATACGAGCAAACTACTACTTCCGGTTGACCGATTTTGATGAAAATGTTCGCGTCGGGTCCGGTAGTGGTATGTAACTTAAGTTTCAAGTTTCAAGTTCGTACAATGTTCCGTTCTTGAGATATTCTGTTCACACACACACACACACACACACACACACACACACACACACACAGAGAGAGAGAGAGAGAGAGACTAATCGCTAAAAACATGTTTTCTGGTTTCAGGTGGTCTGAAAACGTGTAGATTCGGTGAAAACGCAATTTCTAAAAATCAACATGAAAACAATGCTTTCCTTCCTATATAATTCATTTAGGCAAGAGAAAGTAAAAATAAGGGTGGAATTTTATTATAAGTTATGTATGTACAGTATATAATTTTCTAAGGGATGATTTTAACGATGATGTGTTCAAATCATCTGTTTATTGTGTTTTGAATTTAGTTGTGGGATATTGATACGTACACAGGGTGGTTATTTCGTTAGAGACAATAGCCGCCTGTCTGTAGTATATACTGCTGTATTTTAAGTTAACGTTTTAAAATTTTAGGGTAGATCGGAAGACAAAGAGAGTTGCATGGAATCTGCCCATGGGAGTAAAGCAGGAGGCATGTTAAAACTGTTGCAAAATAAATTTTAAAACAGTAGAATAAACAAACATATATTCTGAACCACCCTCCTATCCATCCACTCTTTCACATTACAACACAACCTAACCAAAATAAAAAAAAATACTCATACCCTTTTCTCTTGGTTTTTTTTCACTATCTCTCTTATTTTTCAACCCTTTTTATTCTATATAGAAATCCAAAAAAAAAAAAAAAAATTACGATATATCCCACTTTATTTTTATTTCACTCTTCAACGATTTTTTTCGACTAAACTTTTCCAAAAACCAACCGAAACTAGTCCATATATTTTCTCCTCCCTTTTCGTGGAACAATTTTTTTTAAATTCTTCTCCCCCCACGCTTTATACTTATACCCATTTACCATCGTTTTTTAAACTTTTTATCAAACAGTTTAAAATGATTAGTATCTATTTATCCCTAAAAATCTCTCCACTTCTTTTGTGTGTGTGTGTGTGTGTGTGTGTGTGTTTGTAAACATACCAACCCCTATTACTTGTACTCGTTTTATTTTTAATACATTCCCATCCCCTGACATCATCTTGTTTGTTACTGTTTTTTAATTCATTTAAAATAATATATCGTTTAAAATAAAATATTCTACGACTAAATATTCTTCGTATAATATATTCATTCACTGCTCATAAATTTTTGTTACCGAACTGGTGTTCTCATGTCTCTTTTATTGAATGACATAAATATTTTGTGTATAAATTTGTCATTTTATTTTTTATTCATGTATAATTTTGGTGTCTTTTATATATAAAAAGTTATGTATAAATATTTTGTCTTTTTTTAAAATTAACTAAAACTGTAAATTATTAAAACGTAGGCCTAATAATAATACATATAACAAATTATGTGTATGTTAATTTTTAATTGTGTGATTTACTATAGATACTGAAGTCACGAGACTATCTTTTGCAAATACATTTCTTTTTACAGTAACAAACCAATATATTTGTACAGTTAACCTATAAAAGGTTCCGCAATATAATGTACATCTTCTGGATATAGTATAAGTTGTTGGGTTTGTTGCACTGAAATTATAACAGTTGCGCATGCGCACTGATGCTTTCCCTCCTTTACCCCTCGGTGAAAATGAGGGCAAACTCGTAACTCGAGTAACTATACCGCACATTATTGCTTTCTCTTGCGCTATGTAAAAAGTAGGGATTAAAGTATGGTTTTCATGTCGATTTTTCAAACTCGAGTTCAGGCTTACACGTTTTCAGGTCTCCTAAACCAAAAAAAAAAACATGTTTTTACCAATTGCTCTCTCTCTCTTTCTCTCTTTCTGCATCACTCTTCCTCTCTCCCGCTCATCCTTCATCCCTTTCTCAATCCGGCCGCATTGGCGAAGTTGGTAACGTGCTCGCCTCTCATCATGCGGTCTTGGGTTCGAATCCCATTCAGGCAAGGCATTTTTTCGTACGTTACAAAAAATCATTTCATCATTCACCGTCTGCATTAGCAGTAATTGCAGAACAGTCGGACGTTAAACAAAAAAAAAAAAAAAAAAAAAATCTCCCCTTTCTAACTCCCGATCTCTTTCCTCTCCATCACTTTCTCTCTCTTCCTCCCCCTCTCTACGACAGATTTGTGTGTGTGTGTGTGGGTGGGTGATTTCTTCTTTTATTGAGTAACACAGTACAAGAGCGATTTAGAACTACCGTAGGGCTTATAACAAAGTCATTTAAAACATGTATACGATTTCAAAAACAAAAACTATTAGCCCAATAAATCTAGTTAGGACACAAAATTTGGCTTTAAAATCATGCCACTATTCAAAATACAATTTAAAAAAAATTTTGAATATAACTTTTTTGAGAAAGTATGGTTAAATGAACATCAACCATCAAAGTACACCGGTAACCAATGTACGAGGTATGGCTATTTAATAACGAGACTAATGTTGTAAAAAATTTTATTTTTATTTTATACATAATCACTTATTGTCACCTTCAATATACATTCCTTCTCTATCCCTACAACGCTCCATGCGAATTTTCCATTGTTGGAAACAGTGCTTCCACAGACTCAAATGTTGACCCTTTTAATGCATATTTCACCTTAGGGAACAGGCAGAAGTCACATGGTGCAAGATCTGGTGAATAAGGTGGATGTTCTAACACTGAGATGCTGTATTTGGCTAGGAACCTTGTCAGGTATAATAATTTTCCAAAATTTTATATGGGCTGTAATAAAATTAAATTAAAAAGGATTATTAAAAATGTACCGTGTTTTATACACGAGAATTAGTGTTTCCTTTGAACAGGATTTAATTTAAAAAAAAAATTCTTTAATTTAAAGTATGATTTTGTTGTTCGTGAGGTAGTGTGAGTGTTTAAACCGTATTCCAAGTAGATGTCTCCATTCTTCTACTTCATCTCTCTCTCTAGTTAACAGCCATAAGGCTGGTTGGCAGCTGCTCTCCATGCTCCTCGGTTCTACTTCATACAGCTGTAATAACCTACAAATATCACTCCACCACTTACCTGTTTTAAAATAATCTATATTAAAGGTTGCCTCCACCAGGACGTCGTAGAACGGCCCAACGTCCAAGACCTGAAATTTCCTATGAAGGAATTTAAAAAAAAGGAAAGTTTGGGGGAAGTTTTGATAGGAGAATCAAAACCATGCTTCCAGTTGTTACTGTGAAATATCAGCTCAGATTTCTCTAGAGAGCCACTGTTCTCGCTTTGTGGTTTGCGAGAAAGTACGGCTGTTTTCAGATTACGGAATCCTTTCAGACAGTGAACATAAATTTTGTAACCAAAACATATTGCAACTTAATAAAAATCACCATACAAGGCCATTGGTGAATAAATCTTGGAGAAACAAGAAATTTCAGTAACTTCCCCAAGACATATACCTTTTTGTGTTTATAAATAAGCAAACACGGTGCAGTGTTTAATATGGAGGTTCAAAAATAAATTTTGTAGGTACAGAATCTTTAAAACAGTACCCAGAAGCGTTATAACTGTACTGAATAACGTTCATTCAAGTATCACCCATTATGAATATAATTAATTGCAGTAGTACATCTATCTGAAAACTTATTTCTAGAACTAATCTAACAAAATGGGAAGATATATTTTTAAAAATAAATACAAGAGACGAATTTCAGTTTAACATTTTAGATTTATTTTTATAAATTTATATTTTTTTAAACGTTTTTTTTTTTGGTATTTAATTTAAAGTTTTTAACATTTTATAATTAAAATTTTAAATAATATTTCTTCTTTTTTTAAATTTGAACAGAATTAAATTATTTTTGTTAATTATTTTTATTTTTATATATTTTTAACGTATTTAAAGTAGGTATTTAATTTAAAGTTTTTAACATTTTATAATTAAAATTGTGTTTTTATTATTAGCCCATTATTATTATTTTTAATATTATTATTATTATTATTATTTAATCAAAAAAACTAAATGATTTCACTAATTCTACATGAAATTTTTTTTTTTATTTACTATTATTTAACTATATTTTTGTTTTATATTTTCCATTTAAAATGGTTCTAAAAAAAAAGGTTATTTTTTTCTTTTCTTCATTTTTTTTTTATTTAGTTGTACAAAAGAAAATTAAAAGAAAATTACCTTTTTTAGTGAGTATCCAATCACAGCACCTTCGGAGTACGACTTTTCGCGTACACAATTGAAACAACACTCAGACGATCTTCTTGCACACACACGGCTGACCGGGGCGCTAATTACCGGCGTACGGAGGGGGAAAACCAATCAAACTAGCCGTTATGAAAGGCGTTGGCAAACCGACTTAAAACAAACACGTTAATTGGCTGCAAAAAGTGCTGAAGTAACTGTAGGCCCCTCTACAAAAAGTACGTAGAGGTGGAACTAAAACTGTTCCCAGGCTCTGGAATTGCAAAGTAAGGGCTTTAAACAGTGAGAAACGAAAATAGGCCTTTAGGCTTTCTTATTTCCCACGAGAAAACGCGATGTAAAAACATGTGTAATAAAACCAACTAGAATGAACTCATAAAACGTGATTTCTTTATGAAATAATAAAAATTATTGAAAAGAAATATGCTATGTAAAATTACAAACTTTTATTCATAATAAAATAATATTTTTCTTCCTTAACGAATAAAGAAAAAAAACACCATTTTAATTATTTTAGAAAGACAAAAATTTGATCAACTACAAGGGTCTAGGGAGATTTCCAACAAAAGTCGAAAATTTGGAATAGTAAAGTCAAAAACTTTACATTCCCCCACTCCGGTATATGGAAAACCCAAAGATAGGCTGAAAGGGGGAAAACTAGAAAAAAAAAATTTACGGGAATTCGGGAACACTAATTGGATTGTGTAGAAACAAAGATTTCTATGCAATCATCTCCCTTGGAGGGGGGTGTGAAAAACAAACAACTGAAAGATAAACGTATGGTTTGGCAGTGTGTGTGCTGAGAAGTTGCTTAACACTAGTAAATTTTAAATTGCTGGAACCTGCAATGTCCATCGAGACAAACAGACCGCTATTGAAAGACGAATAGGACAAATTATTATCCTTGAATCTTAAGTTAATAAGACAAAAAAAAGTAAGACAAAAATAATAAAGAGCAATTCCCATTTTTAGGGTTAAAAGACTGGAAAAAAAAATTACTGTTAGCTAATTCTAAGGTCTGTTTATTGTAGATTGGCATTGCAGATTGTACATTGTAGTGTGCTGTATGTTTGCTTGAATTAATTAATTAATTAATAATTTCGGAATTTAAAACATCTAGCTTTCTGAGACGTAAAAGTATGATGAATGAAGGAAATTATGTTTTCCTTATTATTATTGCTTATTACTATTCTTATTAATATTTACTATTTCCCAATTACTATTTAAATCTCTTATGCCCATTTCTCTGAATTTAGATGATAAAGGTAGAAATTTAGTAGTTTCTTAAACTCAATCTAACCTACGCAATTCAATATGAGTTGGCTTGTTTACCTTTGCGGTTAGTATTTTAATTTTGATATATAAGTATAACTGTATGATGAAAATGATAATTAAGGCTGTGTATACTACAAATTTAGATACATGATCGGCAAGAATAATGTCTTTCCATGATTTAGGTAGGCTGCTCTCTTGGAAAACATAATCAGGGGTTTCATCATGAATGGAAATTTGAGGGAATGATAAGTTCCACTTGTGGTTCACAAGGTCAGGGAGTGACGAGATGGAAGGATGGAAATCTGTGTGAAAGGAAAACTTATAATGGTCGAAGGTTGACCAGGAAACGGGTAGCAAATGAGTTACCCCCGGCGACTTCGGAGTCCTGGAATCACACGGCACAACCCTGTTGATGATCGGTAACTCTCCTTCCATGACTTCACATTCGCAGGGCACTTGAATTTCCAAAGCACCGGCAACATTGACAGGAAGTTCGACTGTTGTTGTAGGACAAACTAGACGAGTATTGTGTTGTGCATTGGTGATGTAGTACCTTGATATTTGCACTTCTGTTATGTAAACTTCTGTCGTTCGCTTATGGCAGACGAAATGGCATTTATGCATTAATTGTTGCAGTGAACTGTCTGTTAACATTTGCTTGGTGCAATCTGTGTTAATGCTGGAATGCTGTTGGAACCTTGGAATGAAACATAAGCCATTATTATTCAAGTCGCAAGAAGATGATGGTGATAGAGTTCGCACTCGTGGTCCACTCCTGATTACGTAAATATGTGGTGTTTTCAGTGAACAGATCTGGTTTTCCCATAGTAGTGGTATTGGAGCAACTTGAAACAGTGTATGATATACCGATGTGGTACTGATGGGTACTTGTAGTTTTAATAGAATTTTCGTTTTTGAAAAAAAGCAAGTTGTTATTGGCTTTTCATAATAGAGGTGAGCTTCTTGTATAGGCAATACCAATTGTTGATTGCCTTTGTGAAGTTGGGAAGACAAATTTCGTAGATCAGCTTGTAGCATATCAGGTGTTACTAGTTCCCTAGGTAGCGTCTTCTGTTTGCAAGACATTTGCACTGAAGTCATGTGCGAATAATACGTGTTTAAGAACGATTGCCAATGTACACTATGCAAAATAGTCAGTAGATGATATAATTGTATTAGTTCGGTGTTTTCAGTGTCTTGAATCATTTTAGCGTATAGATTTAATTCTTCTTCCGTTTCTTGAAGGATGGATTGAACTCGGTGTGTTACCATGTCTATGTTTTGTGAGGATTTTACTAAATTTTGGTGGTCGGAGTGTACTGTTTGGGTGAGGTGGTTATAATGTTGCATTAGATATTTTTCGTTATGGAACGTTTCTTGTAGTTGATTTTGTGTCGCAGTTCCACAGCAAAAGTTTAAAAATTCGCCCACAAAGTCTAGGGCTCTGCGTGTGCGTGAAGGATTCAAATTTGAAATTGGCAGTCCTGTCGTGAGGAGAATATTGAAAGTTTCCTTTGATAGTGTAGTTATACGTTGGAAAAGTTGACATGCTGGAGACGAGTTGTTGTTGTCCTTAATTGCAGTAGCGAAGTGTTGTTTGAAATCCAGCGGGGTTTTTGAGGTTTTACTAGGAAAGGAATTTAGTTTAGAGTAGTCGGTGTTTTGGGATTGTGAGATATTAATGAATAGTGTTAAATCTGGAAATGGGCAGGATAAATTTTGGAATAGATTTGAGGTTTTCGGTAAATCAGGCTGTGAGTTAAATGGGATAAGGTAGGTTATCGGAATAGAAGAGTCGTAAAGGTACACATCGGTAATATTTCTGATATGGAAACCAGAGAACAGTTTAATAACGTTATTTGCGCAAGCTACATTTTTCTCGAAGAGAAATAGAAACACGGACAAGATCAACAATTGCTTTAGCACGGGGGACATTATTCTTGGATCTCACACAGTGAAAGAATTTACTTTGGTAGTTGTTAAAGATTGATATAAATTTAAAATTGCTCGTGGAAGAGAATACAATTTAAGTTACTTAAAGCGTGTTCAAGATACAATTACTATGTAATAAAACTAAATAGCTTATTTGTATATTATATTATCTTGTTTATTACTGAGACTTCGTTGGCCTTATCTTCATACGGATAACTTAGATGTTAAGTGGATGAAGCCTTATCTTGTCTTAAACGAAGTGCTGATTTGATTCTCTATCTCACTGGTTTATCAATCGCTTAGCCACCGAGATATGGACAATATTATATGATGCGTACATAAACAAAGTTTTATTTAAATCTATAAACAGAGGAAATGAACAATAGTGAGTTTACTCTTAAACTAAAGTAATTTTAAATAGGGGTGTTGAAACACAGAATCGTCCTTCATGCCGTTTATGCGAAGAACGGGAGACAAATAGAATTTGCCGTATAGTATTGTACTGTAATTATAATTCTAAGTTTAAATGAGTTGTCATAGCACTCTTTCATAACAATCTCCGGATACAACTCTAAATTGTTATTTGTCTGTCTGTTAGAATTATAAAAAAAAATCATTAATTCATATTTCAATTAAACCTTTGGTTGCATTGTGGTACTGTCAAAATACGAGAAAAAAAAGTTGAATAACCGAAACTAGAAAACTACCACCACTCGAAAAAGGCAAGTCACCAACCATAACGGGGTAGCCTAGCCTACTTTTCATTAGCAATAACTACCAAACTTACTGTTGTACGGTATATGACTCAAATATAAGCCTACTGTTCATGCAATACTGCAAATATTAAAACGGTCAAATTCCTACCGCTACAAAACTTCAATATCCTTAGTAGATTAAGAAAAATATATTTGTTACAGTGTAGCAAATTATGAAATATGAAATTACGAAATACCAGATGACCTGAGTAAGAAACACAAACAAACTTTCTACTCAGCAAATCGCTGTACATCTCTACTAAATTGTTCACAACGAAATATCAGTAGTGATTAATTAAGCAATACTTCAACGTAATATTAAAGTATGAAACCAAAATAGTCTTAAAACGTATGCTCAAGATAATTTTATAATTGAACAAAATGTAACTTTTTGCTGAAACCTATCGATGCGAAACCATCTAAAATTTAACATACTGTCCAGTTCAAAACCTGCTGAAGAAAACCCAATCTAAAAACTTGCTGCAAAACTAAAACTCCTGTACTTGAAATCCAACACAAACAAATTTACAACATACAAAAACCAGGTCTTTAAAAACAAAATCCTTCACAATCCAAAATCCATTTACATTGTAGGGTTAAATACAGTAAACAAAAAAAAATCAAATGGGATGTCTTAGCAAGGAAACAGTGATAAACAAAAAAAAATCAAAACTTGACAAAGGGTTAGAGCGGAAAGAACCCTTTGTGTGATAACCAAAAAACGAATTGGGGGGGGGGGGGTCGTCCTAGTAATAAGTGAAACAATGAAAGAAAAAAAAAGTGTAGTTAATGAATAAAACAAAAACACAGGGCCACAAACAAAAATATTCCACTATCCAGCCGTCGACCTAACGGGAGATTTTCTGTCGAACTTTTCCTGGAAAGCGACCATGCATACCGGCCAGGTACTATCTGACTAAAACAGTGACTGCCTGCTAGCTGTACGCAACAAACCGCAGATCAGCCCCGTACGAAAATCAAGGGGGAAACGAAATTTTGAGGTTCTGAGATGGATGAAATTCGTCGATGGTTGTCCACGATCACTTATCAAGACATCGATCTTTCCACTCTCAACCAACATTCAAAGGCTCCAATCACTCACTACATTCATTCAAACCATTCGAGCCCATTCTTACCAAAAATCTGGTCCAGAAAAGATAACGGGTCCCTCTAACGGATCTCAACCAAAACAAAACCGCGACTGAGTCACCGGAACTGTACGCAGGGTACCGTCATACCCTATGCAAGATCCTGTAACCAATCAAAGTGACGGCAATAACCATGGGCCGGTTAAGCTAACAACCAGTAGTGAAATTTAGTAACTGAAAGACGGATTGGGCGGACGAAATGTAACTCTCTCTCATAAAATCCTCAATAACTCCAAAAATCAACATCAAAAACTCATCATAAACTCCAATAATCATCAATAAATCTCCATCAACTTCAAAACTCAATAACATCATTAATCATCATATAACTCCATTAAACATCAATAACTCTTCATCAACTTTAATAATCATCAATAAAACTCCATTCACTTCAATATCATCGCAAAAAAAACTCATTATAATAATCATATAATCTTCAGAACCTCACAATAAAGTTTGCACACAAAAAGGAAAAAAATCGTATTCCATGAAGTTCAGAAAGCAGCACGTTATCTATAGCGCTACTCAAAGAAACTAACTAACCAACCTCCTTAACTCCAAAGTGTAGGGCAGCACGTTATATCTAGCGCGACCCTAAAATTAATCTATATTATAACTGCAAAGTGTAGGGCAGCACGTTATATCTAGCGCAACCCTAAAATTAATCCTTAACTCCAAAATAAAAAAAAACTTCTCACACGTGAGTAATTGGTGTGAAAGAACTTTATTGTGAGTCACACTGTATTGCACTGACCGGCTAAGACACTCCTATAATAAAACTGACAATAAAAAAAAATACCCTATATCCTAACTCTAGCAATCACGAAAACACTCCAATACTTAAACACCTTTAAAACAACAACTTAAAACATTCCAAAACATCGATTTTTATTAGTTATTAATTGGCAAGGCTATATATAAATATAAAAAAATTAAAAAATCATACTGACGGCTAACAGAAAATAAAATGTGAACAACTTGTAGCTAACTGAAAGCAAACTTACCCCAAAAAAAAATAATGTATTCGACAGTCCACAATACAACATGCAGTAGGCCTACGTTAAGATACGAGGCAAAAAAAGAAATAGTGAATAAATATACCATCCTTGTACATAATACGGGCCTTGAAACATTTATATAATTGTTATGAGACGTAAAGAAAATAAAAAAATATTGTTAATAAAAGCGGAAAGGTGTATTATAGCTCACCCTCTCTCCTGAAAACGTCTAAAACCATTTACTACTAGAGCTAACATAAAAAAGGCGAAATATTTGATTATGGGATATACTGAACTTATCGTTAATACTTCCGATGAACCTATCAAATGAAGCATGCAATATTAACTAGTATTGTACAAAATAAAATTACAGAAATGCGTCTGAGTACAGAAGTACCTTAGGGATACTAAAAACTAAATTTAAAATGAACGTTTTCTGATTACGTATTAATTTTCTGTCCTTCGAATAAGTATAGCCCTTAAAAGATTTATTACTGGTGAGACCGCTTGATCTGGTAGTAACAGCTGTTGATTACTCGCAGGAGTTTCGGAATTAGATACACACTTCTTTAGTCTGTTTATGTGTATCACCTCTGGAACCATCTTACCATATTTTTCGAGAAGAATTTCATAAGACACCGGAGAAACTTGCTTAACAATTTGGAAAGGACCACGGTAAAAATTTGTGAATTTTGTTGTCTTAGAATCCTTGGATTGTGGGAAATAGACAAAAACTTTATCAGAGGGCCTGAACTGAACGAAAGAATGTTTCTTGTCAAAGAAAACTTTTTGTGTAGCCTGGGCTTTCTGCATGAAAGCTGGAATAGTCTTGCGAACATGTTGCAATATAAGAAGTTGATGGTCAAGGGAAGAATCTAATTGTTCAGTTACAAATGGGAGATCGGCGGGACAGATTGGATGAAATCCATGCAGTAGGTAAAAGGGTGAATGACCTACAGATTTTTGAAGTGAAATGTTGTACGAAAATAGTGCTGGTTTGACATATTCGTGCCAATTAGAATGACGTGAGTTTACATAAAATTTTAAAATTTGAATTATTGTCGAATTGAAGCGTTCTACCAGGCCTTGACTTTGGGGGGCATAAGACGAACTAGTGACATGTTGAATACCTAAAAGTGTACAAAAACGCTTGAGTAGGGCGTTGACAAAGTGCGTACCATTATCAGATTGTATAATTTTTGGAATGCCATAAGTGAGAGAAATGTCTAAAAGAAATTTTGCGACTGTAGAAGCGTCTGCTTTGACCGTGGGTTTAGCAAATGCAAAGCGCGTAGCATGGTCTAAGGCAATGAGAATGTATTGGAAATTGCTGCTTGTGGGCGGAAGTGGTCCTAAGAAATCCAGTTGAATACGGAAGAAAGGTTTCGTAAAAATAGGCAAGGGCTGAAGTGAACCATGAGGCTTAGATCTAACTGTTTTGAGTTTTTGACACAGTTCGCAGGATTTAATAAAATCAGTTACGTCCTGGATCATATTAGGCCAATAATATTTTGATTGTAGTTTGGATAAAGTTTTTGAAACGCCTAAATGGCCGCCACCGACGGAATTACAATGATAAAATTCTAAAGTTTGGGTAACTAGACATTTTGGTAAGGCGAGCAACCGGGATGGAGAGTTATTATTAGACCTATAATAGAGAATATTATCCTGTAGCACATATTTCCTTGAAGCTCGAGCATATTGTTTCTCAACAGCATTGCAGTCTAAAAGTGCTGAAAATATTTTAGATAAGAAATCGTCTTGATGTTGCAGTAACTCAATATTAATTTTATTGCACAAGAATACTGGCAACGACCTTTTCGTGTCAAAGGTGTGTTTTGGCTGTTCTGTTGCAGTAATGCTGTTGATCTGTTGTATGCTATTGTTATTACCTCCTTTACTTATTGTTACCCTATCAACTGAAACTTCAACAGGAATATCCAAGGGATTTCTGGATAATGCATCAGGGACATTTAAAAACTTACCTGGAATGTATTTAATTTTAAAATTATATTCACTTAGCTGTACCAGAAGTTTAGACAAACGTGAACCTGGATCTTTTAAATTCCTGACTGACTCCAAAGTCTTATGGTCAGTGATGATCGTAAATTCCCTTCCATACAGAAAATGCCTGAAATGTTTTACACTGTAGACGATTGCTAAAAGTTCTAATTGCGCAACAGTCCAGTTCTCTTCATTTTTCGTCAAACGGCGGCTGACAAAAGCTATAGGTTTTAATTCGTTTGCTTCGGTCTTTTGGGTTAAACAGCCAGCTACCCCAACTCTCGAGGCATCGCAGTACAAAAATGTAGGGCGATCATCCACAAAGTGTGCTAAGACGGGAGGATTTGAAATTAAATGTTTAAGTTTTATGAATGCTTGTTCACATTCTTCTGACCACACAAATTTACGTTTTTCACAATCTTTGGTTGTTAACTGTGTTAGTGGGTAGGCAATCTGAGTAATATTTTTAATGAAACGCCTGTAATAATTAACCAACCCAAGGAAAGACCTTACCTGTTTAACTTTCTGTGGCCTCGGAAATCTAGTGACTGATTCAACATTTTCAGCTAACGGCGTTAGACCCTCACTTGAAACAGTGTGTCCTAGGATTTTGACTGAAGGAAAGAAAAATCTACATTTTTCCGGATTTAAACGGAGAGAAGCAGTACGTAGGCGGGTTAAGACCTCGCGGAGAACATCAAAGCATGCGGAAAATTCGGAAGAATGAACAAACACGTCATCTATATAAAAGCTCAAGTTTCGGTACAGTAGATCTGAGAACAGTAGAGTAATGTTTCGATTAAAGGAAGAAGGACTTATAGATAAACCCATCGGAAGTCGTTTAAAACCATATAATCCATTTGGAACGATAAAAGCAGTGATAGGTACGCTTTCCGGAGAAATTTTCTGACAGTAGAAAGCTTGCGATAAATCCAGTGTGGTGAAAAACTTAGATCCCGAAAAAGATTCTAGAATAGTGTTTGTATTTGCTAATGGAAATTTATCCTGAATTATTTTGGAATTAATTTTCTTATAATTGATTACTAAACGGCCTGATCCATCAGGTTTGCGAACAATGAAACCTGGTGATGCATACGGAGATTTAATTGGAGTAATGACATCTGCTTCCAGAAGGTTATTGATAATGACATCTAATTCTTTTTGTTCGGCTGGAGCTAACTTGTACGGGCCCTGGAAAACAGCGTCAGTATCTGATAACTTAATTTGAACTGGAGGCAATTTGGCTTGAGGAAGATCTGTTTCGCCGCGCGAAAATACATCTGAAAACTCTAACAATAATTTTTTAACTTGTGTAAACTGATCGTCCGTCAAATCGGGAGAAATATGAATTTCTTTGCCGTGAATAGTTACATCTCTAATGCTTTCTTGAGAAATCGAAGATACAGGGATTGTATTTTTGTCTACATGGGAGAAGAACGAGATTTTGCCTAATAAAGAGTCGGCGTTCAGAACCAGGGGTATACCTGAAACGTTTCGTAAGTAGAACTTATCATTTGAGAAGCCTGAACGATCAATGTAGTAAGTAAGACAGTTTTTGTTTAGATAATGGGTGTTCGGACTGAAATGGTATGAACTTACAGATGGAAACAAGTGATCAATAGACGTATTTATAACTACGGAAGATTTTGGTAGCAAAAAAACTTTATCAGAAATACGTACGTTCATGGGATCGTAAGAAATAGTGGGTAATAATGGCGGTGTCTCTTCAAAACACGTAAAAGAAATACTATCGTTAAGGTGTATGATTCTGCCGGAAACATTGAAAATGATAATCTTACGAAATTGTTTGTCAAAAGAAACAGTCATAATATGTACATCAACACGTGAAGCAAAAGACGTATTCTCAAACAAATCAGAAATATCTGTTTCTAAAAGAAACCGGATTTTAACAGATGTAAACGGTTTTATGAGGCAAGGCCGACTGAAACAATAGGTAGATGAGAGATTATGCACACTCGCTGATGGGATGGTGGGTGCACTGACACACAAGGACGAAGCGGAAGGACTTACGGGGGTGTTTGTTATTGTTTCTAGAGTAGTAGCGGTGGGGTTATCAGTTTGTACGGCCACTGGAGAGGCATCATTGACAGTAGTTATTGTCTGAGGTAAAAAGAGATTACTAACAGTCTGTCTCCAAGCTGGATCTATTTTTATTTCCATTAAACCTTTGCCAGGAAAATTAAATGACAAAGTATTGTTTCCAAAATCCAAGACTACCGCATATTTAATCAAGAAATCGTTTCCCAAGAGTAGTGAACAATTTAAGTTCTTAACGACTAAACAAGAATGTTGTAGATTAACATTTTGCAAGTTAAACATTAGATGTGTATGTCCCAAAACTTGTAAAAGTGACTTATTAGCTGCCGTTAATGAAATGTTGTTAATGGGTTTAATTTTATTTGGGTTAACGAGTTCACTATGAACAAGACTTAAATTTGAACCAGTATCCAGGGTTATTTGAACATTAACACCCGAAATGGTGCCCAAAATATTCAATGCTGACGAAGAAACGTGGTACACAGAGTTATCCGTATTATCACTTGAATCTGTTACCACAGGTTCCAGTAACGGAAACCCTAAAAATTTGATAAGAGATTCCAACTTCGCTATTCCTGCAGGTTTCGAGTTCAGAATAGAGAAAGGTAGTTTAAGTGTACACAATTTAAAAATTTCAGATAACTGACTACGGGTAAGATAACTGTTATCGAAATTAGTGAAATTAATTCCTTGAAGAGTATGAAATTGGAACAAATAAGGAAATATTCGAAAAAATGAACCCACGAGTGCCAATCCAGAATTATAAGTATACAAGCAAAGAGGCGTTTTGATTAAAGAAAATTTGAACTTAGCACGAAAAGTAGTGTGCAAAAACCTACGAAAAGCTGTCATAAAATTATTTGGCGGAAAACCGTGAGCAGCTGACATAAAAATTTCAAACGAAGTAGTGTCAATAACGAAGAGTACCCAATTTCGAAAATTCGAGGTTGTAGTGGGGCATGAAAAACTAATTGGAATGAACCAAAAACGCATGTTCTTAAAATTAGGCGGTTTATGAAAAAAAGCGGAAGTGTAGTCCTGTGAAACATCATTACGAAACCAACGTGCAGGAGACAAAAAGAAGGAAAAATGTACTGCAGCTTTAAACTGCTCTGTAAAACTGCTTAATACAGTGTCAATCTGAGAACAAGTTAAATCCGTTTTAAAATGAAGCTTTAATGAATCTGGAACTTTAACTTCTGAAATATTAACCATAAGGCAAGGAGATGTAGCAGGAATTTGATTAAGAGCCCGTGTTGTGCCAGCATTTTTTGATCGGGATTTAACGTGAGATGCCCTAGATAAATGTCTAAAAGACGCAAATCGATTTGCGTAATCACTATTTAAGTAATTAATACGTCCAAATCGGCTGTGTAAGGGTCTTTTTAAAACAAGCGAAGGATCAGTTCGCGACTGTCCTCCGCAATTTAACAGTTTTTTGGAAATGTATTGTATGGACAATCAGTCAGAAGATGATCTTGGCTTTTGCAGATAAGACAAGTTACTGAGGATGGCCCAGCAATAGACGGGTTACTGGGACAACTCCGACGGGATTCGGTCGAGCTGTCAGCAGATTGTCGAGTGTCACAGCCAGAAGTTGGAGTCGGCGGTTTAGAAGCGAGGACTCTATCATTCCCATTGGAGGTATTTCGGTTTTGAAAGTTTCGATTAATGTTCGTAAAATTACCGGTTTGATTCCTATGGAAGGCATTTCTAGAAACAGAGTTGTTGTGGAAAGGCCTATTATTACTAAATCGAGTCGTATTTGGGTTTCTATGCGTGTTAACGTAACTAGTACCATCAGTATTATAAGAATTATTATTATTACGTGTAAAATGTGGTCTGTTTTGATGATTATTATTGTTATTATTATATTTAGTGTTCATATTATTATTATTATTATTGTTATTATTGTTATTATTAGGCCTATTATTACTATTATATCTTGGGGTTCTCTCTGCGCGAAAGGTAATTTGTCGGTCATCACATACAGAATTTTGGGAAGCCCCGATACTGTTTACAACCACAGAATCATTTAACTGGCTATCCAATCTAAAGTTTAAAATATCTTGAGTTGCCTGTAATTTTTTTAAGTTACCTCTTATAGCTGCAATAGACGAAACGTCAGTTAGAGCTAGTCTATCTAAGTAGGATGGTAATATTCCCCTAAGAACATATTTACATTTCCTCTCCTCCGACATTTCCGGGTCAAACTTAAAACACAAGGCCAAAACATCGGCCATAAAAGTAAAAACATTTTCAGTTGTCAGCTGTTTACGGTTTTGCAGCTGAATTTCATACATTTCTTTGGAGAGTGTACCAGAGAAATGATCAATAAGATGGGTTTTAAGCACATCGTACGTAAGTTGCTGTGTCGCATCCCCTTTGAGCAAGCAATTTAAATATTTTAGAGCCGTATCTGTCAAATATAGGGCCAAGTAGCGCTTTTTAAGATCTGCCGTCCATGCATTGACCTGAGCAGCTCGTTCATAAGATTCAAAAAAATCTGTTACATCTTGGTTTCCTTGTCCACTGAAGGAAGGAGGAGCATAGAACGGAACTTTAGGCTTAGGTGTAGCCATTTCCGTGGCCACCTCAGTAGGTGTAGTGCGATTTACCAACGATCCTGCAATAATTACTTGAGTTAAATGCTGTCTCAAGGTGTCAATGTCCGGGAAATTTTCCAACAGTTGAGAAGGAACGTACCCCGAAGTAAGCAGATAGTCAAAGGCTTCAACCCTTAAGGTTTCGATTTCTTGAGGTTTTTTTTAGTGATTTTTTTAACAGGCCAATAGAACCTCGCAAATAGTCCAAGTCTGCCAACTTTGGCACGAAAATCTTATACTGCTTTGCCACTGAACGCGCTTCTTCCAGTGACAGATCTCTAACTTTAACTTTCAACAAGTCAGTCATGGAAACTAAAACTCGTTGAAAAAAATTGGCTCACTCTCAAAGAAAATCAGAAGATAAACACAACAATAATCACATTACATACCAGAAATGAGGTCTTTAATGTGGGATCCTCCGAGCAGGAATGTTGCAATGCGCCGCAGCGTGCGATCAGGTCTCTCACCTACTCGCAGTAGGATTGCAGCTCACTATGTCTCAAGGAAAGTCCCAAGAAATTGCTCCAAAGTCAGATTAGTAAATGCGATCACTCGTACAGGTCACCAGAATACTTTTTTAGAAAAGAAAATACAAAATTAAGATTAGTAAAGATCAACACTTAAGGTAAATAAATTATCCTTAATCAATATTAAAAATTGGGTAATTAAAAAAAAAATGTACATATAAATAAATATATGTACAGAAGAACACTAATTCGTATTATACCAAATGCCAATAATAATGATTGAAAGACACAGTCCATTTAACATTCATAGGAAACAGAATTAATTCGTACTAAAGAACATTGAACTCATAATGTCAAGTTCATACCACTGCACTATACAATTCCTTTGTCATTATACTCATGTTTCTCGCAAAAACATAGCGAAAAGTATGGCATTTAGTATTTGCCAAAAGTATTCATGTCCAACGAAGAAAAATTTGAAGCAGAAATATATTTCTTTTTAATTTTTTCTTTTTTTAATTATTTAGAAAGTCACAGAAAGGCGGTATTCGCCGTGAAATCACATATGTTTGTTAAATGCATCGTGACGTCGCATATGTCACGTAGACAAACAAAGTAATATTATCTTTCATAGTACTATACGCAATACTGTGATATAACATTTATTAAATACTATGTATTGTTAAACACATACAATAAAAAAAAATATATAAATTCCTACATGTAACTCTGATATGGCACGATAACACAATGTTGCCATGTCTACACTGTAAAAAAAATTAACTTATAAAACTTATTTACATTGAATAATTATAAATGTAATGTAACTGCTGAAAGAAAACAGAATTATTCACTAAGATCTTATAACGGTAATATAAATCCACAATATTTTCATCTCACAACGACGTTAAAAGAAAACAATACAATTATACACATTCCAAAGCCGCATATCTTGTACATAACCCTGAAAAAAAAACTTACATTAACATAAAACATAACTCCATAATTTCTGGAAAAGAAATTTATTTAAAAAAAAGATCACTGTCTAGAATCAACCTTGGCGCTTCCACCATGTCAGATATCATAATTTTCCAAAATTTTATATGGGCTGTAATAAAATTAAATTAAAAAGGATTATTAAAAATGTACCGTGTTTTATACACGAGAATTAGTGTTTCCTTTGAACAGGATTTAATTTAAAAAAAAAATTCTTTAATTTAAAGTATGATTTTGTTGTTCGTGAGGTAGTGTGAGTGTTTAAACCGTATTCCAAGTAGATGTCTCCATTCTTCTACTTCATCTCTCTCTCTAGTTAACAGCCATAAGGCTGGTTGGCAGCTGCTCTCCATGCTCCTCGGTTCTACTTCATACAGCTGTAATAACCTGCAAATATCACTCCACCACTTACCTGTTTTAAAATAATCTATATTAAAGGTTGCCTCCACCAGGACGTCGTAGAACGGCCCAACGTCCAAGACCTGAAATTTCCTATGAAGGAATTTAAAAAAAAGGAAAGTTTGGGGGAAGTTTTGATAGGAGAATCAAAACCATGCTTCCAGTTGTTACTGTGAAATATCAGCTCAGATTTCTCTAGAGAGCCACTGTTCTCGCTTTGTGGTTTGCGAGAAAGTACGGCTGTTTTCAGATTACGGAATCCTTTCAGACAGTGAACATAAATTTTGTAACCAAAACATATTGCAACTTAATAAAAATCACCATACAAGGCCATTGGTGAATAAATCTTGGAGAAACAAGAAATTTCAGTAACTTCCCCAAGACATATACCTTTTTGTGTTTATAAATAAGCAAACACGGTGCAGTGTTTAATATGGAGGTTCAAAAATAAATTTTGTAGGTACAGAATCTTTAAAACAGTACCCAGAAGCGTTATAACTGTACTGAATAACGTTCATTCAAGTATCACCCATTATGAATATAATTAATTGCAGTAGTACATCTATCTGAAAACTTATTTCTAGAACTAATCTAACAAAATGGGAAGATATATTTTTAAAAATAAATACAAGAGACGAATTTCAGTTTAACATTTTAGATTTATTTTTATAAATTTATATTTTTTTAAACGTTTTTTTTTTTGGTATTTAATTTAAAGTTTTTAACATTTTATAATTAAAATTTTAAATAATATTTCTTCTTTTTTTAAATTTGAACAGAATTAAATTATTTTTGTTAATTATTTTTATTTTTATATATTTTTAACGTATTTAAAGTAGGTATTTAATTTAAAGTTTTTAACATTTTATAATTAAAATTGTGTTTTTATTATTAGCCCATTATTATTATTTTTAATATTATTATTATTATTATTATTTAATCAAAAAAACTAAATGATTTCACTAATTCTACATGAAATTTTTTTTTTTTATTTACTATTATTTAACTATATTTTTGTTTTATATTTTCCATTTAAAATGGTTCTAAAAAAAAAGGTTATTTTTTTCTTTTCTTCATTTTTTTTTTATTTAGTTGTACAAAAGAAAATTAAAAGAAAATTACCTTTTTTAGTGAGTATCCAATCACAGCACCTTCGGAGTACGACTTTTCGCGTACACAATTGAAACAACACTCAGACGATCTTCTTGCACACACACGGCTGACCGGGGCGCTAATTACCGGCGTACGGAGGGGGAAAACCAATCAAACTAGCCGTTATGAAAGGCGTTGGCAAACCGACTTAAAACAAACACGTTAATTGGCTGCAAAAAGTGCTGAAGTAACTGTAGGCCCCTCTACAAAAAGTACGTAGAGGTGGAACTAAAACTGTTCCCAGGCTCTGGAATTGCAAAGTAAGGGCTTTAAACAGTGAGAAACGAAAATAGGCCTTTAGGCTTTCTTATTTCCCACGAGAAAACGCGATGTAAAAACATGTGTAATAAAACCAACTAGAATGAACTCATAAAACGTGATTTCTTTATGAAATAATAAAAATTATTGAAAAGAAATATGCTATGTAAAATTACAAACTTTTATTCATAATAAAATAATATTTTTCTTCCTTAACGAATAAAGAAAAAAAACACCATTTTAATTATTTTAGAAAGACAAAAATTTGATCAACTACAAGGGTCTAGGGAGATTTCCAACAAAAGTCGAAAATTTGGAATAGTAAAGTCAAAAACTTTACAAACCTCTTGACAGATAACGCGGAATGAGCTGGCAAATTGTCTTGGTGGAGAACGCATGAATTGTCCTTTCACATTTCGGGGCGTTTATTCCTTACTCTTTGACGTAGTTTAGAAAGTACCTCAAGGTAGTAATATTGATTAATTGTTTGACCTTCAGGAACCCAGTGAATGTACACAATCGTATGGATATAAAAAAAAACAATCATCACTGCTTTCAATTTTGACTTGCTCATTCGAGCTTATTTGGCTCTCGGTGAAGTTCGACTCTTCCAGTGCATGGATTGGCGCTTCGTTTCCGGATCATAAGTAAAAACTCACGTTTCATCACATGTTATTACCGTGACCAAAAAAATTGGGTCATTTTCAGTCGCGTACAAAGTGTCTGTACAAACATTTTTGCGAGCTTCATTTCAAAAATTTTTGAGCGGCTCGTGTTCTGAAGGAGCTAACAGAAGATGACTTCCAGCACTGTTTCCAACAATGGAAAATTCGCATGGAGCGTTGTAGGGATAGAGAAGGAATGTATATTGAAGGTGACAATAAGTGATTATGTATAAAATTAAAATTAAACTTTTTAAAACGTTAGTTTCGTTATTTAGTATCCACACTTCGTGTATATTATACATACTATATATTTAATGAGAAGTAGAAAATCCTTTTTTCATTAGGTAGGTATAACAAATAAGGTTACAGGTAATTGTATTTTTTTCTGTATATTTGTAATGTTATGAAAACTGAATCGAATTTTCTATACAAGAAAAGGTGTGTAACAAGTGGCATCATTTATTTCTCGTTCTTTTTTGTTTTATAAAAGAGTGAAGGATAGGTCTTTCTCACTTCTATCACCCGTTCCTTTTTTTACTTTGTTTTACTTTGCTCTTGTTTTGTTTTATTTTTTTACTTTTTCAACTCTGCTTTCACTTTTATTATTATTTTATCCGTTGTAGTTTATTTATTTCAATAAATAATTTTTACAAATTTTAGCGTTAAGAAATCTTCTTACTGTAATCGCCTATCCTCACAATGTAAATTTTGGCTTCATTATAACCCATTTTCTTGTTGTTTAGGTCATCAGCGAAAAGGCTGGTTTGAACCTCTGGAGCTTTGCTAAATAAAACGAGAAGTGGATGGTTTACCGATGCCTTCCTCACTGAGTGGAAAAGTATGCTTATCAGCATGCCGGGCCCTCTAAAAATCACATATTTTCCACTCTGCAAATGGCACCTTCACTTCATTCAACACAGGGTCTGGCTGTATAATGAAATTCATTACTTTCAGAGAAGACAACTCTAATTAGTGTCTTTTGCACCACTACCTCTTCTGTTCTTAAATGATTCAGTCATTTTATTATTTAGCCCTGCAACGAACAGATTGAGTGTAAATAATCTGACACTCCACCTGTCCGTTATGGACATCCATTTTCTTACGAACTACTAAAATTAAATAAGTGAATTTCTGAGTACAGATAAAGTAGTTTTCAGAATTAGGATGTCTTCGTTTCAGCCGGAGAGTGTTGTTTTTGAAATGTTTAAAAATGAGATTTCAAGATGTTGTTCAGTGTGTACCAAGTTGATTCTGTGATTGCCCTGAGTAATTTCCATTGAAATCTTTGCAGGATTTAAATGTTGGAATGGTTTTCTTAGCCCATAATTAGATTTCATACGTCCAAACTGGTTTAAAAATTGGTTTGAGAATTAAATGTTTATTGTTAAGATTGAATGTCGAGTGTAAAACTGTTTCAATTTTGTGTTTAGTTTTTTTTATTTTCTCTTGCTTATGTAAATATATAGAAAGCGAAGTATTGTTTTATGTAGATTTTTCGAAATCGAGTTTTACCGGATCTACACGTTTTCAGGCCCCGTGAACCCAAAAAACATGTTTTTAGCTATAGGTGTGTGTGTATCTGTGTGTGAACAGAATATTTCAAGAACGGAACATCGTACGAACTTGAAACTTAAGTTAAATACAACTAGAGGACCCGACACGAACATTTTCATGAAAATCGGTCAAGCGGAAATAGTAGTTTATTCGTGTCATTTTTCATTTTTTTGTGATTTTCTCAAAAACTGCTCCCATGATTTTGTTTTAAATCGCCTCATGTACTACATTTTTTATGCTCTACAAGATATGGTAGCGCCTCGTTTGCTGAAATTCTTGGAGAGGTTTTATCGTTAAAAAATTGTTCTATAATAATAAAAATTGCTAATGTATATAATAAAAGTTGTAGAGAATTTTAAATTCTACAATTTTAACTCAAACATTTATTTGTAAAACACTTAGTTTAGCGGCAATTAGCAATTTTCTGTTTTTTTTCTCACGAAAACGTGTAAAAAATCCAATTTTTTAAACATTTCAGCCTTATTATGGATATTACGACAAAAACGTTTAATCGAATATATAGGAAATTAAAAGATCTACAACTTTTATGTAGAGCATTTTTCTCTACAGAGCCTAGTTTAGCGGGAAGAGTGATTTTTGGTATTTTTAAGCCAAACTGAGGTTGATTTTAATTTTGCGTCTCTCACTCGTGATGAAAATTAGGTTATGTTTTTTGAGGTTAGATTTTTTTTGTTTATTTCTAATGTTTTATTACTTTTGTTAGATTATATTGTTAATTATTTGCATTGGCACGAGAACGTTGTGTGAATGTTTCACATCAGATTTTTGTGAATGAAAAAAACGTATATTTTAAAAATAAAAAAACTTTGACGCACAACTTCGTTTATGTATGTGAGTGACAGATAAGTTTATCTCACTCCTACAAAACCTACTGAATTTTTCTGTAATAATACTAATAAAAGTTAAGTTCGTTTTTTTTACTTTTGCATACATTTAAATGTATTTTGTTTCCCTACATGTAAAATTGAAATATCATGAATGTTATATTAGTACAGAATAAATCGATGTGTCTGTTTTATTCATGTCATAACTGAATATTCACTCAAATTTACACTCACACTTACAAAAGCGTGTCACATTGTTAACATTATTGTAAATCATACCATTCTCTCGTTCTGTATATTGCTCTTGGTTCGATTAGTTGTGTGCGTATCTCCCCTCTACATGTGTTCTATATTTGTGCGGTCCTAGACAAAAGGGCAAAAGGGACAACAAACAACGAAGAGTATATATACATACACATGTACACACTAAAAGGACAAAACGTTCTTGCTGACATCCCTGATAATAGATGTAAAATAAATGGGCGAAATTCTTGGGCTTAAACAATCAGTTCAATATTCTATTGTACTGTGTTTATGCAACTATACATACTGTTGTGTATGATTTTGTACATAACTTATATAATGAAGGGGCGTTGTACTAAGAACAGTATTCTTGTCATATAGTTTAAAAAACACCATTTTTATTTCTATTATTAGAAAGACAAAGCGTTTTTGTTTTGTTCAGGTTAAATTCCAAAACTACTGAACGGATTTTTCTTGAAATTTTAAAGGCATATTTTCTTATACTGTAGAACCCTGATAGTTCGTTACCTTCGAGACCGAGAGGGTGACGAATTAACGAAAAAGACGAATTATCCAATAGCCGTTGTATTACCATTCCGAATTACGAATTTTTAAAAATCACTATTTACCACTAAACTTAGCGTTTTATAAAAAAATGTTTGGAATAAAAATTGTAGCTTTTTAAAAATTGTCTACAATTTTTTTAATATTTATACACTTTTGCCATAAAATGCATTTAAAGACCGCAATCTTAAAAAAAGATTTTTTTTTCTACGAGAGAACAGCCTCCCCGAGTATTTCAGCATACGGGGCGCTTACCCTATCTTGTAGAACATACCAAATTTTGTAATTGAGGCGACTTTTAAAAACATTGTTGGTTCCGTTTATGAGAAAATCGCAAAAAAGTGAAAAATTACTCTAATAAACTACTACTGGTTGACAAATTTTGATGAAAATGTTCTTGTCGGGACCTCTAGTGGTACCTAACTTAATTTTCAACTTTGAACTTCGTACAATATTCCGTTTTTGACATCCTTGTTCAAATACACGCGCGCGCACACACACACACACACACACACACACACACACACACACCTATCGTTAAAAAAAAATTTTTTTGGGTTCAAGGGTCTGAAAACGTGTGTATCTGGTGAAAATTTGATTTCAGAAAATTAACATAAAAACAATACTTTTGCCGGCCTATCATCCTGGGGTTCTGGGTTCGAGTCCCACTTAGGCAAGGCATGTTTTCGTACGTTACAAAAAATCATTTCATCCTCCATTGTATAAAGTTACACCCCAACGTCGTCGCTAATGACCGTTGTAGTTGATGCGACGTTAAATAAATGAATTTAAAAAAAACAATACTTTTCTTCCTATATTTTCACATAGGCAGTAGAAAATAAAAATACGAAAGTATGAAAAATTTAGAACGCATTTTTTTTTTTACTGGAACGATTACTACTGAATATACACTCACCATCTCTCCATAATACTATGGAATCATGGTTTACTTAATCAGAAACGTCTTGAAATCAATAAATTTGTGTCATAACCTAAATTTCAATTTTGAACTTCGTACAATATTCCGTATTTGAGATATTTGTTGCATACACACACACACACACACACACACACACATATCAATCGCTAAAACCATGTTTATTGGGTTCAAGGGATCTGAAAACGTGTGGATTTGGTGAAAACTTGTTTTAAAAAAATCGACATGAAAACAATACTTTCCTTCCTACATATTCACATAGGCAGTAGAAAATAAAAATACGAAAGTATTAAAAAATTTTGAACGCGTTGTTTTTTACTGGAACGAACATTACTGAATATACACTCGCCATTTCTCCACAATAGTGTGGAATCGTGATTAACTTAATCCGAAACGTCTTGAAATCAATAAATTTGTAGTGTAGCCTAAATTTCAATTTTGAACTTTGTACAATATTCCGTTTTTGAGATATTTGTTACACAGACACCCACCACACACACATACCAATCGCTAAAAAACATGTTTATTGTGTTCAAGGGGTCTGAAAACGTGTGTATTTGGTGAAAACTTGTTTTTAAAAAATCGACATGAAAACAATACTTTCCTTCCTACATATTCACATAGGCAGTAGAAAATAAAAATACAAAAGTATTAAAAAATTTTTAACGCGTTGTTTTTTACTGGAACGAACATTACTGAATATACACTCGCCATTTCTCCACAATAGTGTGGAATCGTGATTAACTTAATCCGAAACGTCTTGAAATCAATAAATTTGTAGTGTAGCCTAAATTTCAATTTTGAACTTTGTACAATATTCCGTTTTTGAGATATTTGTTACACAGACACCCACCACACACACATACCAATCGCTAAAAAACATGTTTATTGGATTCAAGGGGTCTGAAAACGTGTGTATTTGGTGAAAACTTGTTTTAAAAAAATCGACATTAAAACAATACTTTCCTTCCTACATATTCACATAGGCAGTAGAAAATAAAAATACAAAAGTATTAAAAAATTTTTAACGCGTTGTTTTTTACTGGAACGAACATTACTGAATATACACTCGCCATTTCTCCACAATAGTGTGGAATCGTGGTTAACTTAATCAGAAACGTCTTGAAATCAATAAATTTGCGTTGTAGCCTAAATTTCAATATTGAACTTCGTACAGTATTCCGTTTTTGTGATATTTGTTACACAGACTCCCACCACACACACATAGTCTACCAATCGCTAAAAACATGTTTATTGGGTTCAAGGGATCTGAAAACGTGTGTATTTGGTGAAAAAACTTGTTTTAAAAAAAATCGACATTAAAACAATACTTTCCTTCCTACATATTCACATAGGCAGTAGAAAATAAAAATACGAAAGTATTAAAAATTTAGAACGCGTTGTTTTTTACTGGAACGAACATTACTGAATATACACTCGCCATTTCTCCACAATAGTGTGGAATCGTGGTTAACTTTAATCAGAAACGTCTTGAAATCAATAAATTTGCGTTGTAGCCTAAATTTCAACTTTGAACTTCGTACAATATTCCGTTTTTGAGATATTTGTTACATACACACACACACACATACCAATCGCTAAAAACATGTTTATTGGGTTCAAGGGATCTGAAAACGTGTGTATTTGGTGAAAAAACTTGTTTTAAAAAAATCGACATTAAAACAATACTTTCCTTCCTACATATTCACATAGGCAGTAGAAAATAAAAATACGAAAGTATTAAAAATTTAGAACGCGTTGTTTTTTACTGGAACGAACATTACTGAATATACACATCATCAATATACATCGAACGTCTAAACAACCACGTAAATCACTTAGCACTGAATCTCTTAGACAACAGTAATGATGTCAATAGGCTAAAACGTGCTACAGTACTGGATCTCCCAGGGCGATTCTGATAGTGTGATTTTAAAGTTGTAAATAATATAATGTTAGTGTTTTGTAGATGACTGTCGTATTTGAGTGTGAATGTTGTAAACTACTGAATGAACGTTTCGAATTATTTTCGGAAAAGTTAGGTGTACATATATTCGGAATCATGTGCTTATTATTTATTACTTCTTATTTGTTTTTCGTTTTAAAGGAAGTTTTGGTTATTTTTTATTTTATATTTATTTATTTATTTTTTTGTTTATTTATTTAAAAATTACTATAAAATTTTGATTGTAAATATTAATTAAGAACAGTATGAAATGTTTTCATATTATAATTTGTTAATTACACCAGTGGGTTGTAATTTTTTCATGAGTTGTGTCTAATTGTAAAGTTGCATTTAGGCCTATTGTTATTTATAACAGATTATGCATTAAAAAGTTATATGAAAAAAAAAAAATTCTCCATAATAGTGTGGAATCGTAATTAACTTAATCCGAAACGTCTTAAGGGGGTAGTCAACTCAAGAAGATGATTTTATTTTTAAATTTCGATTGTTTTTTGCATTTATTAGAAGTTTAAAATTTTCTGAAGCACAACATTTGTTTACTTTGTTTGTACGTTGACAAAAAGTTATAAAAAGCAAAGCGAGTGAAATTATTCCTTCAACTTTAAGCTTTCCGGAAATGTGGTTTTTACATGATTGTACATTCTTGGAAATTAAATATTTTGGTTAGTATTGGAGATATTTGGATGATGTTTTTTTTTCAAATTTTTTATAATTTCTTGCTCTATTATCTGTGGAATGATTATTACAAAAACCTTAATAGGGATTTAGTTAAAAAATAATTTGTGAATACATAAAATAAATTTTTTTGAAAATATGGTTTTTCTTCAATTAATTTCTTGTAAGAAGAAATACATACAAGCGCATACAACAGATAATAGAGAGCAATTTTCCATATTTGTTAACATAAGAATCATGTTGATATCTTTCTTGGTTCCTGAGATATTTGATTCCCCGTACAAGCCCGCTTTTCCAACCTCACCCTTATATTAGGGGCTGTAATTAATTTTTTGGCTTGGTTCAAATGGTAGATTATTACTAGTAAATTACTCTTTCATTTAAAATAAATAATGATAAATTATAGTCAGAAGTTTTCATTTTCATTTTTTGGGTTGACTACCCCTTTAAAATCAATAAATATGTGGTGTAGCTACGTAATTTACATGAGGAAAATGAAGAAAATACTCGTACAGTAATTTTAGTGTTAAAAAATTTTAACAATGGTAAATTTTATTAAGGAAACGATGTTAAATTAAATTTTAATAATTAAATAACTCAGTTGTATATGTTAAAAAGTCAGGAAAGAAGGGAAAATGGTTTTTGGTTTTTTTTTAAATTAAAATTCTATATCAGTATTTAAGGAATGATGACGTCTCTATGCCCTTGACCCATGCCATGTGCTGAATGAAACGTGTTAATGAATTTTCCTCTTCCTTTCTCTCCCTATCCCCTCTTTATTCACCTCCCCACTCCCCTATCCCCCTCCCACCACGGTAAACTAATTAACTCTCTTGCTTCAAATCCCTCATCTAATACTCATGCTACTGTTTGCCGCTCTCAACGAGATAATCCGCTGAGCATCCGCCCCCCTCCCCACAGTTCATATCTGTTTAACCTCGCTCTGGAAACTCGAAATACATACACTACCTCTCGTCATTTTTACCTATTTATTTATGTTCATTCGTCCTGTTACGTCACACGCCTGTTATGTTATCGTCTATTACATACTTTTCGTGTTTACTTTCTCTTGCCTATATGAATATGTAGGAAGGAAAGTATTGTTTTCATATCAATTATTCGAAACCGAGTTTTCACCGGATCTACACGTTTTAAGACCCCCTGAATCCAAAAAAACATGTTTTTAGCAATAGGTGTGAGTGTGTGTGTGTGTGTGCGTGTGTGTGTGTGAACAAAATGTCTCTAGAACGGAACATCGTACGAACTTGAAACTTAAAACTTAAGTTAGGCACCACAACCGGAACCCGACTCGAACATTTTCATCAAAATCGGTCAACCGTAAGTAGTAGTTTATTCGTGTAAATTTTCACTTTTTTGCTATTTTCTCAAAAACGGGTCCTTCGATTTTTTTTAAAATCGCCTTAATTACTACATTTTTTATTCTCTACAAGATAGGGTAAGAGCCATGTCTGCTGAAATTGTAAAAGAGGCTGTTTTTTTGCGTAAAAAAATTGTTTTTTTTCAGATTGCGACTTTAATATGCACTTGAGCGCAAAAATGTATAAACAAAAAATGTAGAGAATTTAAAATTCACAAACTTCTATTTCAAACAATTTTTTGTATAACGCTTAGTTTATCGGTAATTAGCGATTTCTGTTTTTTTTTATCAAGGTCATCAGCCGCAAGGCTGGTTTGAACCTGTAGGTTTTACTAAGTAAAACGAGGAATGACGTGATTTATCATTGCCTTTCTCACTAAGTGGGAAAGTACGCTTATCAGCATGCCGGGCTCTCTGAAAATCACATATTTTCCACTCTGCAAATGACACCTTTACTTCATTCACCACAGGGTCTGGCGTTATAATTTACTCTCTTCCTTCAAATCCCTCATCTAATACTCATGCTACTGTTTGCCGCTCTCAACGAGATAATCCGCTGAGCATCCGCCCCCCCCTCCCCACAGTTCATATCTGTTTAACCTCGCTCTGGAAACTCGAAATACATACACTACCTCTCGTCATTTTTACCTATTTATTTATGTTCATTCGTCCTGTTACGTCACACGCCTGTTATCGTGTATTATATACATTTCGTGGTTTTTACTTTCTCTTGCCTGTTGTTTAGTTCATCAGCCGAAAGGCTGGTTTGAACCTGTAGCAGCGGTTCCTAAAGTTCTATCTTTTGCGCCCCTTTTGCCAAAAAGAAAACTTCTCACGCCCCCTTACACTTTTATTGGGCAATGAAAAATCACGTATTACATTGAATTACCATACATTTATTTTTTGATTTTTTGTAGCATTAGAAGGTGCAATTTAATTCTAACAAGAGACAAAATAAATCAGTGGATGGATGACCTTGCATTTTTTTTTTTAAATAGGTTGATTTTTAGAAAGTGCACAACGTAAATCATTGATAAAACCAACATTGCACCGATGCTTTGTTTTTATTGTAACAAGTGCTGAAAACACTTTTTCGCACAGATAGGTGCTTGATAAAGATAATTACAATTACTGCCGCTTGCTGTTATATACTGTGGTAAACTATGTAATAATTAACCCAAAGTGATGTTTTGTCAATTTTATCGAAATAGTTTTTCGCAGCAGGAAGTCTATGTTGACACTGAAAGGATCCGTTATGGGGGGTAAAGCTATCTCGAAGTCCAACGCCCCCCTTGACGTGTCTTCACGCCTCTCTTGGGGGGCGCGCCCCCCATTTTGGGAACCGTTGTTTGTAGAGGTTTTACTAAGTAAAACGAGGAGTGAGGTGGTTTTTCATTGCCTTCCTCACTAAGTGGAAAAGTACGCTTATCAGCATGCCGGGCCCTCTGGAAACCACATATTTTCCACTCTGCAATATTTTTTTTATTAAGTATAAACTTTTTTTGTACTATAAAGGGACCTTTTCCGTTATTTCACATCATCAAAATATCGTGTGAATGCACCTTTACTGTTCGACTCAGCAACTGCCTACACGCGTTCATTTTCATTATATTTTTGGTTGTTTTTCCTTCATTCTTTTACAAGTTTCACAAATTATTTACAAGCTTTATTTTTCAATTACAAAACAATTGAGATCAAACAATTACAAAACATTAAAATGTATAAATAAAGAAAATAACACAATTTATTTAAAAAAACACAAAAATTACAAATATGAATAAGGACAAACGATTACAAAACATTAAAATTTAAAAATACTGAAAATAACACAAACTTATTTTTAAAAAATACAGAAAAATTACAATTCCAAAAGATTCATTATGTATTGAACAGATTGGCTGGTTTGAACCTGTAGAGGTTTAATTAAGTAAATCGAGGAGTGAGGTGGTTTACAATTGCCTTCCTCACTGAGTGGAAAAGTACACTTATCAACATGCTAGGCCCTCTGAAAAGCATATATTTTCCTCTCTACAAATGACACTTTCACTTCATTCACCACAGGGTCTGGCTGTATAATGAAATCCATTACTTTCAGACGAGATAACTCTGATTAGTGTATTTTACACCTCTACCTCTTCTGTTCTTAAATGATTTAGTCATTTAATTGGCTGACCAAGTTATAAGAAACAGAACTATTTATTTTAGCCCTGCAACTAACAGATTAAGTGTAAATAATTTGACACTCCACCTGTCTGTTATTTTGTAGGATATAATATAATAAATTAATTAATTAACAGATTTAATCGATTTAGAACTTTTTTATTCCTTGTAATCTGAACATCTATGAGATATTACAACATGTTACATAATATTAACACTGTTACATATATGGCAGTAACATATGATTAATAAAAGCCGTGTAGTACTCTCTCTAGGGACTATTGACGTCACGTGTGATTATATTATTAATATTAACTAACAATTAATAGTAATTGCACTGTGATCATGTTCAAAGTGAATTGATAGTAATGCGCAACAGATGAATTTACTATAATCCAAGGATTTAATACTTAAATTTATTAATATTTCTATTTAAATAAAAAATATACCCAAAACAGGCTGGTGGATTGTTAAATTATTTGAACTCGATCTGCTAGTTCCAGGGTGCCATATAAAATTGACCTTTCCTGCCCTAGAAACTGCAATTCTATGGTGAACCCTGACATGAGTGTTGCTGAACCATTGTTACTGAACAGAATGAGCCTAAAGTTATTTTTGTAGCAGCAACATCTCTCTTTTTACTTTCTCTTGCCTATATGAATTTATAGGAAGGAAAGTATTGTTTTCATGTCGATTTTTCGAAATCGAGTTTTCACCGGATCTATACGTTTTCAGACCCCCTGAATCCAAAAAACATGTTTTTAGCGATTGATCTGTGTGTGTGTGCGCGCGCGCGTGTGTGTGTGCGTGCGTGTGTGTCGGTTGTGTGTGTGTGTGTGTGTGTGTGTGTGTGTGTGTGTGTGTGTGTGCGTGCAAAATATCTCAAGAACGGAACATCGTACAATTTTGAAACTTAGACCTTAAGCTACATACCACTACCGGACCCGACACGAACATTTTCATCAAAATCGGTCAACCGGAAGTAGTAGTTTATTCATGTAATTTTTCACTTTTTTGCGATTTTCTCAAAAACGGGCCCTATTTTTTTTTAAATCGCCTTAATTGCTAAAATTTTAATGCTCTACAAGATAAGGTAGGTGCCACTTCTACTGAAATTCTTGGAGAGGTAGTTTTCTCGTAAAAAAATTATTTTTTTTTAAAGATTTCGACTTTAATATGCATTTTAGCGCAAAAATGTATAATAAAAGTTGTAGAGAATTAAAAATCATAAAACTTTTTCTTATAATATTTTTTTGTATAACTTAGTTTAGCATTAATTAGCGATTTTCTTTCTTTCCTCACGAAAAAAATCGATTATTTTAAAGATTTTAGCCTGAGGATGCATTTTACGACAAAAGTTTATAAATCATATTTATAGAAAATTAAAATATCTACAACTTTTATTTAGAGCATTTATCTGTACAGAGCATAGTTTAGCGTGAGTGATTTTCCGTATTTTTAAGCCAAACTGAGATCGATTTTTATTTTCTATTATTGAGTCATGTTTAACCCTTACAATGCCAGCGTCCTAATATTAGAACGTCAGAAGTTTAACCAAAACATGCTGACGTCCTTTTACTAGCACGTTGACTAAAAAAATTCATAGAATTTTTATTTTTCACTCAATTTAAAAAAAAACGTATGAAAATAATCAGTAAGAAATGTAGATTAAAAAATTACGTGTAGAGAAGTTTTTATGAATTTAATTGATTTAAAAAACTAAAATATGGATTTTAAAAACTTATATCGTAGTATTTTTATTTTTTACAATACATAAATGATTTTTTTGTAATTTTTGCACAATTAAATTGTTTTTTAAGTGACATAAGTGAAATTGAGTAACATAATTTTTTAGGGTGATTTTTTTTTAAATTAAAAAAGAAAATTTCCACAAAAAATGACTACGTATAATTTTATTTTTAGATTGTAAGAAATGTGTTCAAAGTTAAATTACAAGATCAATTCAGTATGAACCAAACCAAAAAGTTATTAAGATACCTTGAAAAACAGCCATGTTCTGTATATAACTTAATACACAAAATGCTACAAATCGCACAAAAGTAGACTGGCATTTTTCGGTAGGCACTCACAATATTCTCCTGGCACTGTAGGGGTTAAAATAATCGAGTTTTTTACTTTCTCTTGCCTATATGAATATATAGGAAGGAAAGTATTGTTTTCATGTCGATTTTAAGAACTCGAGTTTTCACCGGATCTAAGCCTATACGTTTTCAGACCCCCTGAACGCAAAAAAAATGTTTTTAGCGATTGGTCTATGTGTGTGTGTGTGTGTGTGTGTGTGTGTGTGTGCGCGTGTGTGTGTGTGTGCATGTATGTGTGCGCGTGTGTGTATATATGTGTGTGTGTGTGTGTGTGTGTGTGTGTGTGTGTGTGTGTGTGTGTGTGCGTGCGTGCGTGTGTGCGTGTGTGTGTGAGTACAAAATATCTCAGGAACGGAACGTCGTACGAATTTGAAACTTGAAACTTAAGTTACATACCCTTACCGGACCCGACACGAACATTTTCATCAAAATTGGTCAACCGGAACTAGTATTTATTCGTGTAATTTTTCACTTTTTTCTGATTTTCTTAAAAACTGGTCCTACGATTTTTTTTAAAATCGCCTGGTTTACTAAATTTTTTATTCTCTACAAGATAGGGTAGGCGTCACGTTTGCTGAAATTCTGCGTGAGGCTGTTTTTACGTAAAAACATTTTCTTTTTAAGATTGCGGCTTTAATATGCATTTTAGCGCAAAACGTTATATAATAAAAGTTGTAGAGAATGTAAAATTCTACAACTTTTATTTCATTTATCATTTTCGTTATCATTTTCATTATTTTCGTTATTATTTTCGTTATCATTTTTTTGTATAACGCTTAGTTTAGCGGTAATTAGCAATTTTCTGTTTTTTCTCACGAAAACGTGTGAAAAATCTATTTTTTTAAGATTTCGGCATTATACGACAAAAGTGTATAAAATAAAATTTATAGGAAATGAAGAGATCTACAACTTTTATTTAGAGCATTTTTCTCTACAGAGCCTAGTTTAGAGAGAAAAAGTGATTTTCCGTATTTTTAAGCCAAACTGAGTTCGATTTTCATTTTGCGTCATTCACTCATGATTAAAATTAGGTTATGTTTATTGAGGTTAGTTTTTTTGTTTATTTCTTATGTTTTATTACTAATGTTAGGTTTATTGTTAATTATTTGCACTGACAAGAGAAAGTTGTGTGAGTGTTTCACACCAGATTTTTGAGGTTGTATGTTTTTGTTTATTTCTAATGTTTTATTACTAATGTTAGGTTATATTGTTAATTATTTGCACTGGCACGAGAAAGTTTTCTATCGATGGTGGTTCGGATAATCGACGCTTATGTGTATTTCTTTAACATACTAGTAATGCTAGTGTTATATTACGTGTTGTTACTACTACTTTTATCGCTTAAGGCTGCATTATTAATTACACTCAAAGACAGTAAACAGAACCGTGCGGTTAAAATAGTGTCAGTAAAACGGAACTTAGGACTGTACAGACAGGCGTGAAACCTTCTAATCCAGCCAGGCCGGAACCAGCTCCGTCCAGCTTTGTCCCTTCCCCGCATTATCCGTACGTTTTACCATTCCCCAACCCGTTGTATGTTCTCTCTCACCGCTCTCTGTCTCTCTCTTTTGTATTAGAGACAAGTGTGCAAATACATACACACTAATGCACACTTAATGCCCTTTTGGTTCATCCCCATCCCCTTCCAGAATCGTATGATGTTATAGCAACCGTTAGAGATTCAGTCAACAAGTCACACACACACACACACAACGCATTTCTTTACCCCGTAATTGTTATACCAATCTCACTTACACGCACGTGCGTCTCTTGTTTCCAATGCATTATCCTCATTTCTTTATTCATTATTTTAATATCTGGAAACTCGAAATTCAATTAGCGGAAAATGCCGATCGATTTTTACCCCGTTTCGTTTTACTTTCCAATTACTTACTCAATTTTCTGATTGCTATTTTTAACTTACTATTTTATACATTTAATATTTCTTTATACCGTATTGCATTAAATTAATAATCCACATAAACTTAAACCTGCAAACATCATACTTAAACTTTAAACTTTACAAAATTAATTCATTTTTTTTCTTTTGTCACCGTCGTCCCCTTTGATTAAGTAGGCCTACTGTAGTGCCAGCTACAAAGCTTCCAACGTAGCGACAGAGGGAACCGCCAATAGTTCCGAAAGGGGCGGTAGGTCTGTAGCGGCGTACCGAAAGAGGTCTTTGTCGTCAAGGTCAACACTAATACCACAGCGCTCACGGTGACTATAAAAAGAGCCCTCCACTGAACCAAGAGTTTTTTTTCTTTGGTTTAACGTCCAACTGTTCTGCAATTACTGCTAATGCAGACGGTGAAGGATGAAATGATTTTTTTTAACGTTATGAAAATATGCCGTGCCTGAATGGGATTCGACCGCATGATAAGAGGCGAGCACGTTACCAACTACGCCAATGCGGCCGGCAAGATATTCAATTCCGATCCAGACAGCAGACAAGACGTCCACCATTTTCCGTATTTTTTAGCCAAACTGAGGTCGATTTTCATTTTACGTCTTTCACTCATGATTAAAATATAGTTATGTTTTTTGAGGTTAGGTTTCTGTTCATTTCTAATGTTTTTATGACGAATGTTACGTTTTATTGTTAGTTATTTGCATTGGCAAGAGAAAGTTGTGTGAGTGTTTCATACCAGATTTTTTTTCTCTTGCGTATAGTACAGAGTGATTCAATAAGTTGGAAACAATTTCAATAAGCTGTATTTCCTGAACTACATGTTATATTTTAATTCTGTAAACTACATTTTGAAACAGAAAGTTTTAAATTTTAATTTACATACATGAAAGTTTATAGATGTTCAATGTGTCCTCCTCCGGCTGCACGTACAACATCTAGACGGTAACTGAACTCATCCCAAACTCTCTGACGCATGTCTTGGGTCACTGAGTTGACTGCAGCTGTGATACGATTCCTTAGTTCATTCGAATTGGTGGGAAGAGGTGGTATGTAAACTGCACTTTTCAAGAACCCCCACAAGAAAAAGTCACAGGGTGTGAGATCTGGAGACCACGGTGGCCAAAACTGAAGTGCAGAGTCGTCATTCGCCATGCGACCTATCCATCGTTGACGTATGGATTCATTTACAAAACTGGGTCGTTCCTCAAATGAATGAAGATTCAGGAGATTACATTTTCCAGCAGGACGGAGCTCCACCCCATTGGTATCGCAATGTTCGGCGTTTCCTAAATGAATCCATACGTCAACGATGGATAGGGCGAATGACGACTCTGCACTTCAGTTTTGGCCACCGTGGTCTCCAGATCTCACACCCTGTGACTTTTTCTTGTGGGGGTTCGTGAAAAGTGCAGTTTACATACCACCTCTTCCCACCAATTCGAATGAACTAAGGAATCGTATCACAGCTGCAGTCAACTCAGTGACCCAAGACATGCGTCAGAGAGTTTGGGATGAGTTCAGTTACCGTCTAGATGTTGTACGTGCAGCCGGAGGAGGACACATTGAACATCTATAAACTTTCATGTATGTAAATTAAAATTTAAAACTTTCTCTTTCAAATATAATTTACAGAATTAAAATATAACATGTATTTCAGGAAATACAGCTTATTGAAACATCTTACATTGAATACAGCTTATTGTTTCCATCTTATTGAATCACTCTGTACTTCTGGGAGAACAACGTCATAGCATTGGGTCAATAGTAATGGTTATTAATGTATAAGTAACTTAAAAAGAATATTTTATGTAAATTATTTATTTATTCTATATACCTTTACTTTCGTTCTAAATTCATATTAATTTTATTTATTTTTTCTTATTTAAATAATAAGAAAATAGCGTGCGTTACCTCATTAGTTTCCTATAGAAAAAATGAATAATATCACTGAATAAAATTCAGATTTTTGTACGAAAGGGTTGCTTTTCAATGTTTAAACGTTAGCATTACGAGTTCGTTGCTCTTATTTTGTTTTTTTATTATTCGAATTCATATTCGTAATAGCATAAAATATTTTCTGCTCCGTTTTTGTTTTCTTCTAAAGGGTTACTTTGAAATAGGGGTAGTTTTTTCATTTAATTAATGTTAATGATTCGTATAATATTAAAATAGTTTTTTTTTGTTGTTGTTGTTTTTTTATGATTTCTGATGTTATTCGTTTGAAATTTCTACTTGTCCTAAATTTATAACTTTTACGTTCGTATAAATTGCTATCCTAAACTAAAAGGGTTTCTTTTAATATCAAAAACGAACATAATTTTCTCATTCCCAACTGTCATTATTTAGTATTTTATCTTTCATTTTTATTTTCTTCTATCAGGAAATGCAGATACATCTGGCATGGTGTTTGAATTGTTAAGATTCTTGAAAAGCTGAAATCATGATTTGGAAAATATTGTGGCAGTTTTCCAACTGTCAACTCTATTGCAGCGTGAGCTGATATATTTTTGGTTTCTTCAGTTACCGAACTTATTTTATTATTCGCTTTTCCTCGATCTCATTTATTTACTTTTTTTATCTTTCGATTTTATTATGCAGAATGATTTATCCTTTTGATTTTTATTTCATATATTTTAAAAATTTCTATACTCTAAATGTTTGAACTTTTTTAAACGTTTTTATTTGTTCCTTAAAAATTATTATTTACGGTAAAATGGTCAAGAGTTAATTTCTCAATCGTGTAAATATGGAAAATTAGAAAACAAAAATGTGAAACACACACTGCTTTCTTATGCTCTGTTCGACTTAAAAGTACGGAAGAATATTAACAGTGCTAAACGAAATCTAATATGCAGTATAATATAATGCTGTGAAGTTGAAGCTAAACAAACAACCTTTCCCTGCTTCTTTAACAAAACCCACCCATGAGCGAGTGGCTAACTACTGTGATATTTCTCTTTTCACAATTCGAAAAATAAAGAAGGAAATAAAAGATGTGAAGAAGCTATTCTTCAACAGTTTTGTTGACACCTGGTAAAAAATTGAAACGGTTAGGTAAATACCAGTGACACTGGTAGTGAAGACGCAGGTGACAGCGATAGTAAAGAAGGCGATTCATTCATAGAAAATTTTGTTCCAATGGAATAAGGTAGCTGGTAATTACATTAAATCAAACATTTTTAACGGATGATTCAAAAAGAGCGCCGGTTTTTAAACGGCTGGTAAATTTTTGTTTATCGGTTGGCAACATTGTTAGACCTCATTTCTATTTCGGAGAACATTCCGATTGACGATTCAGTTGTAGTTTCTCTTGTTCGCAGTGTAGTACTCTCGCAGTCTGTGTCTAACCATGGAGAAGTTTACTATTGCACAACGAGTGTTAATCGTCAAAACATTTTACCAGAGTGGAGAGAGTTATGCGGCTACTGTCAGGCGACTTCGCGGTACTCTTGGACGTAATGAAGCACCGAATGAATCAACAGTTCGCAGGCTCATGAAAAAGTTTTTTGAGACGGGTTCAACAGTCGACCTTAAAAGTTCTGGACGTCGTCGTTCTGGCCGAACTGAGCAGAACGTTGCGTTGGTTCGTGACAGTGTGGCTGTTAGCCCAGCAAAATCAATACGTCGCCGTTCTCAACAATTGGGTTTACGATGTTCTTCTGTAAGGAGAATTCTTCGGTACAATCTCCAATATCACCCGTATAAAATTCAGTTTCTGCACGAGAAACAATGTTGTTGCTCCGTGAACGGTTCCAGGATCGCATCATTTCTCGTAATTCCGACCATCAATGGCCACCAAGGTCGTGTGACTTGACGCCTTGTGACTTTCATCTTTGGGGTCATCTGAAGTCATTGGTGTATGCCAATAAACCCCGAAACATCAATGACTTGAAGGAGGAAATTCGACGGGTTATCGGGCAAATGGAAGTCGAAACTTGTCGTGCAGTAATATCCAATTTCATGGACAGAGTTGATGCGTGCCAGCGCAGTAGAGGAGGACACGTGCATGACATCATTTTTCATACATGAAATCGGAAGGTAAGATGAACTTGTTGATGTATTTATTTTCAGTTTTTTAATAAAATAAATCTCTTAATTTGATATATCAAAACCGGCGCTCTTTTTGAATCACCCTATAGTTATGTAATTAAGCTATAGGCAATATTACAGGTCACATTTATTTCTTATAAGGTTTATGAAGAAAATATTTTCTGGGAATAAACCACAGCTAACAAAATGTATGCAGAAACTGTTCGGTTGTGAAATGTACGAGTAGTGTCTCACAGAAAAGGTTGGCAGCACTGTTTAATTTTCCCTTCCCTTCCTCACAGCCCATCCATACGCAAAAGGCAATCTCGTAACTTCAGTATCTATACAGGTTTTATTACAGTATTATTACAATGTTTAATCTGCACTTGTCTTGAACATTCTTTCTTATTATACAAAAGTTGAGTTCTTCGGATTCTATAGGTCATATTTCCTCGTCTGTTGTTCGCTGGTCTTCGTTTGTATCAATTCACCGAGGTATTTGAAGCTATCCTAAATTTTTACTTTCTCTTGCCTATATGAATAAAGGAAGCAATATATTGGCTTAATGAATATAGGAAGTATTGTTTTCATGTCGATTTTTCGAAATCAAATTTTCACCGGATCTACACGTTTTCAGACCCCCTGAACCCAAAAAACATGTTTAGCGATTGGTCTGTGTGTGTGTGTGAACAACATATCTCAAGAACGGAACACCGTACGAACTTTAAACTTGAAACTTAAGTTACATACCACTAGCGGATCCGACACGAACATTTTCATCAAAATTGGTCAACCAGAAGTAGTAGTTTATTCGTGTAATTTTTCACTTTTTTGTGATTTTCTCAAAAACTGGTGTACGATTTTTTTTAAAATCGCCAGGTTTACTAAATTTTTTATGCTCTACAAAATAGCGTAGGCGCCATATTTGCTGAAATTCTTGGTGAGGCCGGTTTTACGTAAAAAAAATATTTTTTTAAGATTACGGCTTTAACATGCACTTTAGCGCAAAAATTTATGTAACAAAAAATGTAGAGAATTTAAAATCCTACAACTTTTATTTTAAACATTTTTTTTTGTATAACTCTTAGTTTAGCGGTAATTAGCAATTTTCTGTTATTTTTTTCTCACGAAAACGTGTAAAAAATTGATTTTTTTTTCAGATTTCGGCCTTAGTATGCATTTGACGACAAAAGTGTATATAATCAAATTTATAGGAAATTAAAAGATCTACCAGTTTTATTTATAGCATTTTCTCTACAGAGCCTAGTTTAGCGTGAAAGAGTGATTTTTCCGTATTTTTAAGCCAAACTGAGGTCGATTTTCATTTTGCGTCTTTCACTCATGATTAAAATAAGGTTAGTTTTTTGTTTATTTATAATGTTTTATTATTAATGTTAGGTTATATTGGTTATTATTTGCATTGGCAAAAGAAAGTTGTGTGAGTGTTTCACACCAGATTTTTTAATGTTAAAATAATTTTTTTTGTAGTTTCATTTAAAACTGTTTAATGAACATAGTATTGTGATATTTTGTTTAATTTACAGAAATGTAATTGTGTAAATTATGTAACGAAGTTGTTTAATTTTTAATGGTTTACCTACATCACAAATAAAACATATAGGGTGATTCAAAAAGAGCGCCGGTTTTGATATATCAAATTAAGAGATTTATTTTATTGAAAAACTGAAAATAAATACATCAACAAGTTCATCTTTCCTTCCGATTTTATGTATGAAAAATGATGTCATGCATGTGTCCTCCTCTACTGCGCTGGCACGCATCAACTCTGTCCATGAAATTGGATATTACTGTACGACAAGTTTCGACTTCCATTTGCCCGATAACCCGTCGAATTTCCTCCTTCAAGTCATTGATGTTTCGGGGTTTATTGGCATACACCAATGACTTCAGATGACCCCAAAGAGGAAAGTCACAAGGCGTCAAGTCACACGACCTTGGTAGCCATTGATGGTCGGAATTACGAGAAATGATGCGATCCTGGAACCGTTCACGGAGCAACAACATTGTTTCTCGTGCAGCGTGACAGGTGGCACCATCCTGCTGAAACCACAACTCGTCAATGTCCATTCCATCCAAATGACGCCACAAAAACTCCCTAATTTGCTGGGTTAACAGCCACACTGTCACGAACCAACGCAACGTTCTGCTCAGTTCGGCCAGAACGACGACGTCCAGAACTTTTAAGGTCGACTGTTGAACCCGTCTCAAAAAACTTTTTCATGAGCCTGCGAACTGTTGATTTATTCGGTGCTTCATTACGTCCTAGAGTACCGCGAAGTCGCCTGACAGTAGCCGCATAACTCTCTCCACTCTGTTAAAATGTTTTGACGATTAACACTCGTAGTGCAATAGTAAACTTCTCCATGGTTAGACACAGACTGCGAGAGGTACTACACTGCGAACAAGAGAAACTACAACTGAATCGTCAATCGGAATGTTCTCCAAAATAGAAATGTGGTCAAACAATGTTGCCAACCGATAAACAAAAATTTACCAGCCGTTTAAAAACCGGCGCTCTTTTTGAATCACCCTTTATTTATTTAAACTAAATCCGAATCATAAGCTTATAAAAGTACGGGGAAGCTCCAACTATATCTCTCCGGGGAGACAACTTACAGGAAGCATTAACCTAGTAACACAAGACAAGTTTTGCATTTTTAAAATAATAAATATAACAATACATTTATTTATTTATTTACATCAAAAGTAAATTTAAATATAAGTACATTATTTAATATTTGCGTCAATATTATCATATTATTACGTTTCATTTAGGTCTAAATTAGGTTATGTTTTTCATTATTGATGTATTGGCAAAAGAAAGTCGTGTGAGTGTTTCATACCAGTTTTTACTTTCTCTTGCCTATATGAGTTTATAGGAAGGAGAGTATTGTTTTCATGTCGATTTTTTGAAATCGAATTTCCACCGGATGTACACGTTTTCAGATCCCCTGAACCCAAAAAAACATATTCTTAGCGATTGGTCTGTGTGTGTGTGTGTGTGTGTGTGTGTGTGTGTGTGTGTGTTTGCACACGAACTTAAAACTTAAGTTAAATACCACTAGAGGACTGACACGAACATTTTCATTAAAATCGGTCAACCGTAAGTAGTAGTTTTTCGTGTCATTTATCACTTTTTTGAGATTTTTTCTAAAACGGTTGCTACGATGTTTTTAAAAATTATCTCATTTACTAAATTTTTTATGCTCTACAAGATAAGGTAGGCGCTATTTCTGCTGAAATTATTGAGGAGGTTGTTTTCTCGTAAAAAATTTTTGTTTTTAACATAGCGACTTTTTTATGCATTTTAGCGCAAAAATGTATTAAATAAAAGTTGTAGAGAATTTAAAATACTATAACTTTTATTTTAAACGTTTTTTGTATAACGCTTAGTTTAGTGGTAATTAGCGATTTTCTGGTTTTTTCTCACGAAAACTTGTAAAAAAAATCGATTTTTTTTAAAGATTTCAGCCTTAGTACTTATACATTTTACGACAAAATTGTATAAAATCAAATTTATAAGATAATAGATCTACAACTTTTATTTAAAGCATTTTTCTGTACAGAGCGTGAAAGAGTGATTTTCTATATTTTTAAGCCAAACTGAGATTGATTTTCATTTTGCGTCTTTCACTCAAGATTAAAATTAGGTTATGTTTATTGAGGTTAGTTCTTTTATTTATTTCTAATGTTTTATTACTAATGTTAGGTTACATTATAAATTATTTGCATTGGTAAGAGAAAGTCGTGTGAGTTTTTCACACCAGATTTTTTTTATTTTTTTTTTTTGTAAAGTGAGCGTTATGTTTCTGTGATATGGTCTTTTTCTTTAGACATTTACTAATCCGACCAGCTCCGTTCTTGTACGTGTTGGATTAGAGAGACTATTGTATGTTCGTGTATGCTAATGCAAGTGTAGCTGAGTTGCATTACAAGGTACTAAGCAGTAATGTGGCATTAATTAGATTCCTGCAGTGAGTGGGTTTAAGACATAGTTCGAGCACTCCAATCGACCCTTCCCTATGCTCAAATAAATACGTCACCATTGTGCTAAGTCTCGAACCAGGAGCTTTAGATTCTGAAAGAGCATTTAATTATTTAGTTGGATTATTAAATAATTTTATAGTATATGTTTCAAATTCAGTCACTCGAAAATAGGCGTCATCTGGCCTCTGTAATCTACGAGGTGTGACTATTAAATAACGAGACTGATGTTATAAAAATTTAATTTTAATTTTATACATAATCACTTATTGTCCCCTTCAAAATACACTACTCTATTTCTACAACGCTTCATGCGAATTTTCCATTGTTGGAAACAGTGCTCGAAGTCATCTTCTGTCAGCTCCTTCAGGACACGAGCCGCTTTCTCTTTTACAGCTTCCACAGATCTTGTCCCTTTTAATGCAGATTTCACCTTAAGGAACAAGTAGAAGTCACATGGTGCAAGATCTGGTGAATAAGGTGAATTTTCTAACACTGAGATGCTGTACTTGGCTAGGAACCTCTTGACAGATAACACGGAATGAGCTGGCGCATTGTCTTGGTGGAGAACCCATGATTTGTCCTTTCACATTTCGGGGCGTTTATTCCTTACTCTTTGACGTAGTTTAGAAAGTACCTCAAGGTAGTAATATTGATTAATTGTTTGACCTTCAGGAACCCAGTGAAGGTACACAATCCCTTGGATATAAAAAAATTATCATTGCTTTAAATTTTGACTTGCTCATTTGAGCTGTTTTGGCTCTCTGTGAAGTTCGGCTCTTCCAGTGCATGGAATGGCACTTCGTTTCCGGATCATAAGTAAAAAACCACGTTTCATCACATGTTATTATCGTTTCCAAAAAATTTGGGTCATTTTCAATCGCGTACAAAGTGTCAGTACAAACATTTTTGCGAGCTTTATTTCAAACATTTTTGAGCGGCATGTGTTCTGAAGGGGCTGACAGAAGATGACTTCCAGCACTGTTTCCAACAATGGAAAATTCGCATGGAGCGTTGTAGGGATAGAGAAGGAGTGTATATTAAAGGTGACAGTTAAACACTAGTGTATATTAAACACTACAAAGCAGTTCTAAGATCACAAGCAATGTACGGCAGTGAAACCCTCTTCAGTATTGATGGAAACGGAATAAAAGAAACAATCAGAAAAATAGAAAGAAGGATTCTTAGAACTTGCATAAACAAGAAACACATAGTTGACAACCAGCACAGACTTTTACCAAGAGAACAAATTTATAAAGAAATAGAACCAATTACAGATGCAATGCGCAATAAGAGACTTTCTTTCTTTTCGCATATCCTCAGAACTCCAGAAAACCGATTATTAAGAAAAATTGTAGAAAAATTCATGTATGCAAAAACAGAAGGAGCTACAATTCCTTGGCTTGAAGAAATCAAAACAGACAGAACAGAATTAAATCTAACAATGCTGATGTCAAAGATCGCACACCGGTTTACAAAGAAACAATTAATGACAGAAACAAAATTTTATCAGTAAGAACAATTAAACGAAAAGAACAGGTTTGTTGAGACGAATTGAGAAAAGCAAGATCCGACAGAATGAAAAAAGTATTGGCAAGAAAGAAATGAAAAGGAAATAAACTGCCGAAGAAAAAGAACTAACCAAAGAGACTTAAGTGATCCTTTGTGGTCATATAAAAACAAAAAAAAAAGGTGACAGTAAGTAATTATGTATAAAATTAAAATAAAACTTTTTACAACGTCAGTCTCTTTTTTGAATAGCCACAACTCGTATTTGAAAAAGATCGTCTCCGGTGAAATCGATGATCCCCACATACTAGCAAAGATTTCGTTCTATGTCCCAAGTTTCGATAATCGCTCCAAATATTTATTCTTTCGAAATACCTGTTCAACTAATTATGCTAACCATTCTCCGTTAAATACTATGCTAGTGAATTTTAATGCAATAGATGAAATTATTCCCTTAGATCCGTTCATTAGAGTCGAGCCTCGTTTAGGCTGACATGCTCCAGGGTTTTAGAAATGATTTAATTTTTTAATGTAGGATATTAACCCGGTATTTTTGGTTATTTAGTATTTTTCTTATGTATTGGTATTGATTTTTTTTGTACCTATGTTTTATGTTTTGTGACACTTATCGCTAAGGTCCGTTTCGGGATCTAGGTAAATTAAATATTTAATACACTAAAGTTTAAAATGACAAGTATTTATTACAACTAATAGATTTACAAAATAAATAATAAACTAATTATAATGAAATAATATAATAAATAACTTAAATAATTTACTTAATACTACTTACAAACAATTATACAGAATGCACATACACAATGCACATACACAATAAGATAGAATGACAATAGTTGACCAATGCCCGGAAACGTCGACCTTTTCTAACGTACCGATAGCACACGCAATAAACACTCGTCAAAGATCAAACAAATACTAACTCTCCGAGCGCGCACTTGGGGCTCTCTTTATATAGGTGGATCAGAGAGTTTCTGAAAAGACAGAGAGATTCGATGCAATAATACAAAAAAAAATCCTTTTTATGGCTCTGATAAAATCTTAACTAGTGTAAACAAGTCCCAATTGAATAAAAGGTGTTACACAAAAAGACCAATTACCTAAACAGGTAACCAACCGACTCTTTCACAAATAGTTGTACAACAAAGACCCTACTTTACTATACATAGCCCTTTTTAAATATTCTTTTATAACTAATTCTATTGTTACTCTATCACTCTATTATTTACTATTTAACATTTTATGAATTTCTCGGCCCCCCCCCCCCTAGAAACCTCTCGAACACACATTCCTTTTCAATATTGTCACAGTATGTTTGGCTTTCGGAACCGTTCTTTGTTTGCAAACTGAAGTTTTCATATTGACGCTCTCTACCCAATTAAGTTAGGTATTTTTTTTTTGTCTGTATAAGTTTATGATTAAGTAATAAATTTATATTTGTGCAATTGTGATTTTAGTTTGTAATAAGTTACTGTTTGCCGGCCGCATCGGAGCAGTTGGTAACGTGCTCGCCTCTCATCATGCAGTCATGGGTTCGAATCCCACTCAGGCACGGCATATTTTCATACGTCACAAAAAATCATTTCATCCTCCACTGTACAATAGTTACACCCCAACGTCGTCGCTAATGACCGTTGTAGTTGATGCGATGTTAAATAAATAAATTTAAAAAAAAAATTACTGTTTTTTGTATTGTTTTGTATTGTTTTTTGTATTGTTTCTATCATTGGGCCACTTTTGCCTGTTGTAAACAATCTAATGTAATTAAATAAATAAAATTTACCTTATTGAAACTGAAAATAGTTATGGTTTAATTTATTAGCAAATAGTAATTCTAAGCAGTTATTTCGGTACGATAATAATGTAAGAACGCTCTAAATATCGTTATAAATGAAGGAAGCGAATAAGATTTTTTTTTATGATGTTTGCTTTCATACTTGGGAATATTATAGGAAAAACATTACATTAGGGAGTCTAGTATTTCTCGTTATGATTCTCCCTTTTTTGCAATTTGCATTACGGCTTGGCGGTGTTACATTTGAAGAGGCAAAAGGGATAATTTTGTGGGTTTGGAAAAGAGATAAGGGTGACCAAATTTAATGACTGAGGGATAACTACAAATCAAGAAGAGAGAGAAAACGCAAATGGTCGAGAATAGATTGCTGTTATTCCTCTTCTGCTTTTCGTTCTCCATACTTTAGGAAAGTCTTGATGATCACAAACCAACGAACCCTTAAGTGATTTGCATATAAAACAGTGGTACCACTACAAACATCAATAAAATCCCTCTTTATTCTACATTACCATAGTCGACTTAATCACGTCCAAATAACCAATTAGTAACAGGGGAAAAGGAAGTCGAAATAATAATAATAATTTCAACTACCTCATAAATTTCTCATCTAATAATAAATTATTAAATAACAAATTTATTATTCATTAATTAATATTCACCCCCTGGCTAACAAATTCCATCATGAAATCATTCGAAAACATATACACTTTCCCTGTCCTTATTCAAAATAATATAATATATTATCCCCAGCGGTAATTACTCAAATATAAAACAAACCTACAATCATTTATAACATTCTTATGATATCTGATTATTGTACTCCTTACAAAAACTAACTATACCGTTCTTCCCAACAAATTTTACGTATAGGGGAATTAATATTGGACAATGTACTATACTGTCAACATTAATCTTAAAACAAGGGTGTATTCTTACTTTTATTATTACACTTGTGTGGAAACAGAATTTGAAGGCACTATGGTGTTAACTCAAAATTCCAACTTTTGGTTGTTTATGTTTTTCAATAGTTTAGGCCTAGATCTACCAGAAAAAAATCTGGTGTGAAGCACTCACACAACTTTCTCTTGCCAATGCAAATAATTAACAATAAACCTAACATTAGTATTAAAACATTAGAAATGAACAAAAACTAACCTCAAAAACATAACCTTATTTTAATCATGAGTGATTGACGCAAAATGACAATCGAACTCAATTTGGCTTAAAAATACGGAAAATCACGCTTTCACGCTAAACTAGGCTCTGTAGAGAAAAATGCTCTAAACAAAAGTTGTAGATCTTTTAATTTTCTACAAATTTAATTATATACACTTTTGTCGTAAAATGCATACTAAGACCGAAATGTTAAAAAAATCGATTTTTCTCACGTTTTCGTGAGAAAAAAAACAGAAAATCGCAAATTACCGCTAAACTAAGCGTTATACAAAAAAATGTTTGAAACAGAAGTTGTAGGTTTTTAAATTCTCTACAACTTTTATTATATACGTTTTTGCGCTAAAATTTATATTAAAGCCGTAATCTTAAAAAAACAACGTTTTTACGTGAAACTCACCGAGAATTTCAGCAAACATGGCGCCTACCCTATCTTGTAGAGAATAAAAAATTGAGTAAAATAGGCGATTTTAAAAAAAATCGTAGGACCAGTTTTTGAGAAAATCGCAAAAAACTGAAAAATTATACGAATAAACTACTACTTCCGGTTGACCGATTTTGATGAAAATGTTCGTGTCGCGTCCGGTAGTGGTATGTAACTTAAGTTTCAAGTTTCAAGTTCGTACGATGTTCCGTTCTTGAGATATTCTGTTCACACACAGACACACACACACACACACACTCACACACACACACACACACACACACAGACACACACACAGACCAATCGCTAAAAACATGTTTTTTGGGTTCAGGGGGTCTGAAAACGTATAGATCCGGTGAAAACTCGATTTCGAAAAATCGACATGAAAACAATACTTTCCTTCCTATATATTCATATAGGCAAGAGAAAGTAAAAAAACATTAAATTACGTCAAAAAAAAAATATTTTTTTTATGAAAAAATTAAGTTTTTATCAGGTTTACGCAGAAAAATTATCATGTTACGAAGAACTAACATTTTTAAAATATTATTTTATATTGCTCATTTTAGTTTTTAAAATATCTGCATCACGGTTTTTAATATTCTCAGGTGTTGGTTCAGATTTCTAAACAACTGTTGATGGGAAATTTACTTGTTTGTGTACATATTGTTTTTGATTTGTACCTTCTTGTTTCTTACCTTTTCCTGTTATTTAGATTTTTAACATTAAGGTGCACTTTTCTCAGAAACCAATAAACCTACCAGGCTGAAATTTTTACAAGTTAATTATCTTGTATATCCACATATACCGACATTTTTATGACTTCCTCAGAAGCTCCAAAAATTAGTAAATTAGTTTAGCAAAAAGTATTAGTATTAGTAATTAGCAAAAATTAGTAAATTTTATGTTATTCGTAATTTTTCAAAAAAATGGTACGGTCCAAAGATTAAATTCAAAAAATGTCAGTAGCTCGAGAAGAAACCCGATACCTATAATGTGTAAAGTTTCATTTACCGTTGTTGTTGTTTAGGTCAACAGCCGAAAGGCTGGTTTGAACCTCTAGAGGTTTTACTAAGTAAAACGAGGAGTGAGGTGGTTTACCATTGCCTTCTTCACTGAGTAGAAAAGTACGCTTATCAGCATGCCGGGCCCTCTGAAAAGCATATATTTTCCACTCTGTAAACGACACCTTCACTTCATTCACCACAGGGTCTGGCTGTACAATGAAATTCATTACTTTCAGAGGAGATAACTCTGATTAGTGTCTGTTACACCTCTACCTCTTCTGTTCTTAAATGATTCAGTCATTTAATTGGCTGACCATGTGATAACAAACAGAACTATTTATTTTAGCCCTGCAATGAACAGATTGAGTGTAAATAATTTGACACTCCACCTATCTGTTATGGGCAGTTTCATTTACCAATCCTATGAAAATGTACCTAAAAATAGAAAATTTAACATTGGCAAGATAAAGTACAGTCTCCCCTTAAGATTGTATTAACGGTTAGTTTTTTGGGAATCAAACCCAAGATTTTCAATATCGAAGTCCACCAAGAATGATTTTAATGTTTTTTTTTATGAAACGTAGACTTTGAGATATAAAATTTATGACCAGACTATACGGTACAGCTATTTATATAATGTAAAAATAAAAAAGCATGAATGTCTTTTTTTACGAGAATTCATCCAAGGAATAGAAAACTCTGTGGAAAGATATTAAGGAGTGGATATCTTATTGTTTGACAACAAGGTTGTATTTGTTGGGGGGGAAGGAGGGGGTACCCGAATAGACCTATACGTAGGAATGAACGAAAGAGATTTTGAGAGACGGATTTAGGTATTGGTGAGAATAGGGAATTTAGGTTGGAAGAAGATGAAAAATAAAGAGGGATAAAGAAATCATGGAAGGGGGTTAATTCAATAAAGAATTTACTATCATCCCTATTGGTTCCGGGATTTTATTAGGGAGGAGGTTGGGAAAAAAGCTGGGTGCTGTTGTAAAAACATGCGACACAAGACTCAGTCAATTTCTTCTCAAAACATCCCCTAATAAAGTCAATATTATTGTGCATAGACTTAAGTATATATATATATATATATATATATATATATACAGGGTGATTCATGAAGTTCTCCCCCCACTTCTACAGCACATTGTACTAGTAAAAATAATGAAAAAATGTTATATAAACATAGGTCCGAAAACGCTTCGTTAGCGAGTTACAGCTAGCGAAAGTTTCGCCTGGATTTCAGTTCACCAGGTGAAATGAGGTCTTCCTGGAATTGTGGTAAGGTAGATTAAGGGGCGAATTCAATCATTTCTTATGGTTTTTGATCTGATAAATTGAATAAAACAGGTCCCAGAACTGTAAGTTAAATAGTTTTTGAGAAAACCAGTGTCAAATGCAAAAAATGGAGTGAAAATCACATTTTTTCATCTTTGGGCAAGAATAACTTTGTTATTTCACCAAGAAACAGTTAAAAATTTTCAATAAAAAATGTAGAAAATTTTATTCTGAACAAACCGGTGTAAATAAAGTACACAGAAAGCGAATAGTTTTTGAGAAAACCAGTGTCAAATGCAAAAAAATGGAGTGAAAAAAACACATTTTTTCATTTTAGTTTTTCCGGTTAATTTTACTTTGTACTCTTATGAATAAAAACTCATTTAATCAAACATCTATTCGCTTTCTGTGTACTTAATTTACACCGGTTTGTTCAGAATAAAATTTTCTACATGTTTTATTGAAAAATTTTAACTGTTTCTTGGTGAAATAACACAGTTATCCTTGCCCAAAGATGAAAAAATAAATTTTTCACTCCATTTTTTGCATTTGACACTGGTTTTCTTAAAAACTATTTAACTTACAGATCTGGGACCTGTTTTATTCAATTTATCAGATCAAAAACCATAAGAAATGATTGAATTTGCCCCTTAATCTACCTTACCACAATTCCAGGAAGACCTCATTTCACCTGGTGAACTGAAATCCAGGCGAAACTTTCGCTAGCTGTAACTCGCTAACGAAGCGTTTTCGGACCTATGTTTATATAACATTTTTTCATTATTTTTACTAGTACAATGTGCTGTAGAAGTGGGGGGAGAACTTCATGAATCACCCTGTATATATAAATTAAACTATATAAACTATATTAAACTATATAAACTTATATATAAATTAAAATTGAGTATATGAGTGTACGTGTATGGGTGTGTGTATGTATGAAGTTTTTATTACCAATTTCCAGTCTTCAATAACGTTTATTCAATTTACATGATACATATATACACAAACCTTATTAATAACAATAACAAGGCTATCCTGAAGGCTGTGATATAAATTACAATAAAAACTGTTATTTACATTGGAGTTACCTAAACGCCTTCGAGTGATATTCTTATATATAATTTGATATACGTATTTACGGTGCATCACATATAGTTTCAATAATTATACAGCGTGAATTATTAACAATTTGATAAACCGGGTGGCCCGTATGTCAGTTTCCCCACGTACGGATAAACTAAAAATCTGGTGTGAAACGCTCACACGATTTTCTCTTGCTAATGCAAATAATTAATAATAAACCTAACATTAATAATAAAATATTAGAAATAAACAAAAAACTAACCTCAAAAACATAACCTTATTTTAATCATGAGTGAATGATGCAAAATGAAAATCAACCTCAGTTTGGCTTAGAAATACGGAAAATCACTCTTTCTCTCTAAACTAGGCTCTGTAGAGACAAATGCTTTAAATAAAAGTTGTAGATCTTTTAATTTTCTATAAATTAAATTATATACACTTTTGTCGTAAAATGCATACTAAGGCCGAAATGTTAAAAAAATCGATTTTTCTCACGTTTACGTGAGAAAAAAAACAGAAAATCGCAAATTACCGCTAAACTAAGCGTTATACAAAAAAATGTTTGAAATAAAAGTTGTAGTATTTTACATTCTCTACAACTTTTCTTATATAACGTTTTGCGCTAAAATGCATATTAAAGCTGCAATCTTAAAAAGAAAATGTTTTTACGTAAAAACAGCCTCACGCAGAATTTCAGCAAACATGGCGCCTACCCTATATTGTAGAGCATAAAAAATGTAGTAAACCAGGCGATTTTAAAAAAAATCGTAGGACTAGTTTTTGAGGAAATCGCAAAAAAGTGAAATATTATACGAATAAACTACTACTTCCGGTTGACCGATTTTAATGAAAATGTTCGTGTCGGGTCCGGTAGTGATATGTAACTTAAGTTTCAAGTTTCAAGTTCGTACAATGTTCCGTTCTTGAGATATTCTGTTCACACACACACACACACACACACACACACACACACACACACACACACACACACACACACACAGACCAATCGCTAAAAACATGTTTTTTGGGTTCAGGGGGTCTGAAAACGTATAGATCCGGTGAAAACTCGATTTCGAAAAAACGACATGAAAACAATACTTTCCTTCCTATATATTCATATAGGCAAGAGAAAGTAATATTAGAAATGAACAGAAACATAACCTTATTTTAATCATGTGTGAAAGATGCAAAATTAAAATCAACTTCAGTTTGGCTTAAAAATACGGTGAATCACTCTTTCCGTTAAATTAGGCTCTGTAGAAAAAAATGCTCAAAATAAAAGTTGTAGATCTTTTAATTTTCTATAAATTTGATTATACGTACACACTTTTGTCGTAAAATGCATACTAAGGGTGAATTTTTTTAAAAAATCGATTATTTTACACGTTTTCGTGATAAAAAAAAACAAAAAATCGCTAATTACCAAATTATGTAAAATGTAACTTATATAATAAAAGTTGTTGAGAATTTATAACTCTACAACTTTTATTTCAAACACTTTTTTTGTAACGCTTGGTTTAGCGGTACCTAATTAGCGATTTTCTCTTTTTTTCTCACAAAAACGTGTAAAAATCGATTTTTTAAGATTTCAGCCTTAGTATGCATTTTACGACAAAAGTGTATATTATCAAATTTATAGGAAATTAAAAGATTTACAACTTTTATTGAAAGCATTTTTCTCTGCAGAGTTTCGATTTTAAAAGAGTGATTTTCCGTATTTTTAAGCCAAACTGAGATAGATTTTCATTTTGCGTCTTTCACTCACGATGAAAATAATGTTATTTTTTTGAAGTTAAGTTTTTTGTTTATTTCTAATTTTCTTTTTCTAATGTTAGGTTATATTGTTAATTATTTGCATTGGCAAGAGAAAGTCGTGTGAGTGTCTCACGCTACTTTTCTTAAATATCTTGAGTGAATTAAAATGAAATACCGAAATAAATAATCGTGAATAATATCTCAAACGAAAATTATTTCCATATTTACGAACCGATACATAAGAATACATAGAAAATAAGGAAAAATACTGAGATAAAAATTTAACATTAAAGCGATATTTACATGTAATTTAAATAAACGTTTAAAGAATATATAGAGATTATACTAACAGAAGGAAAAGTATGTGAAAAGTAAGGAAAACTTGAATAGCAAAACGTATCCTGAGGATACCGGGAAAAAACTATGCCAGAGAAATAAGGATGAAAATGTTCGCTTTTCATTGACTTGCCTAAGGCAATTTCTTTTGACAAGCAGAGACAATTTTTGATATTCATATATGTACGGGCTAGGAAAACATGTGAGTGTACCTTTAAGTATAATGTAGTATTTACACACTAACACAACGATCATCTACAAATACAGTACTACATCAGGTTATTCGTGTGTAATATCTACATAACAGATTACATAATATATAATATATTATTTCCTAATTTGTGTACGTTGCAATCTGTTCAATTCAGAACAATAAGCAACCCCATGACCCAATGAGATGAGGATGATGTGTATGACATGTAAATGAGGTGTAGTCTTGTACAGATCCAGGCCGACCATTCCTGAGAGAGTATGGTTAATTAAACCCCAACCATCAAAGTACACCCGTAACTGTCTAGTATTCAAATCCGTATAAAAGTAACTAACTTTACTAGGATGTTGTTTAGGTCAACAGCCGAAAAGCTGGTTTGAACCTGTAGAGGTTTTACTAAGTCAAACGAGGAGTGAGGTGGTTTACAATTGCGTTCCTCACTGAGTGGAAAAATACGCTTATCAGCATGCCGGGCCCTCTGAAAAGCACATATTTTCCACTCTGCAAATGACACCTTCACTTCATTCACCACAGGGACTGGCTGTATAATGAAATTCATTACTTTCAGAGGAGATAACTCCGATTAGTGTCTTTTACACCTCTACCTCTTCTGTTCTTAAATGATTCAGTCATTTAATTGGCTGACCATGTGATAAGAAACAGAACTATTTATTTCAGCCCTGCAATGAACAGATTGGGTGTAAATAATTTGACACTCCACCTGTCTGTTATGGGCAGTTTACTAGGATATATAATACATATGATAAGAAAAACATAATGTAAATCACATACTTTCATATTTTTAAAAGATCTGGTGTGATACACTCACACAACTTTCTCTTGCCAATGCAAATAATTAACAATATAACCTAACATTAGTAATAAAACATTAGAAATAAACAAAAAACTGACCTCAATAAACATAACCTTATTTTCATCGTGAGTGAATGAAGAAAAATGAAAACCAACCTCAATTTGGCTTAAAAATACGGAAAATCACTCTTTCACACTAAACTAGGCTCTGTATAAGAAAATGCTTTAAATAAAAGTTATAGATCTTTTAATTTGCTATGAATTTGATTTTATACACTTTTGTCGTAAAATGTATACTAAGGCCGAAATCTTTAAAAAATAGATTTTTCACACGTTTTCGTGAGAAAACAACCGAAAATCGCTAATTAGCGCTAATTTAAGCGCTAATTTCAAACATTTAAAAATGTTTGAAATAAAAGTTGTCGAATTTTAAATTCTCTACATCTTTTATTGCATAAATTTTTGCGCTGAAATGCATATTAAAGCTGCAATCTTAAAAAAAAAAATTTTTTACGTGAAAACAGCCTGACCAACAATTTCAGCAAACATGGCGTCTTCCCTATCTTGTAGAGAATAAGAAATTTAGTAAACCAGGGGATTTTTAAAAAAATCGTAGAACCAGTTTTTGAGAAAATCGCAAAACAGTGAAAAATTACTCGAATAAACTACTACTTCCGGTTGACCGATTTTGATGAAAATGTTCGTGTCGGTTTCGGTAGTGGTATATAACTTAAGTTTTAAGTTTCAAGTTCGTACGATGTTCCGTTCTTGAGATATTTTGTATACACACGCGCGCGCGCGTGCGCAAACACAGACCAATCGCTAAAAACATCTTTTTTGGTGTTCAGGGGGTCTGAAAACTTGTAGATCCGGTGAAAACTTGATTTCGAAAAATCGACATGAAAACAATACTTTCCTTTTTATTCCTATATATTCATATAGACAAGAGAAAGTAAAAATCTGGTGTGAAACTCACGCGACTTTCTCTTAAGAGGCTGAAGAAGAAGAAGATTATTATTTATAAATTTGTTATTTTAAGTTATTATTTTAAAATGTCCGGTTCTCCAGAAATTTATCTAGTAAATTGTAGAAAATAGAATAATTATGGTATTTTTCATGTAAATAATTTTCTTTTTTCTTTTGTTTCAGGTATGTTTATTCCAGTGTACTATCTTATACAGTCAACTATTGTTTTATAAAGAATTTGTAAGTAATATTTCTTTAATTATTTTATGTAAATATTGAGAGTTATTTTTAATTTCAAATTTATAGCTTATGAAAATTTCAATGATTACTTTATTTATTCTAGTATGACAAGAATAAAAAATCTATTGTGAAACACTCACACAACTTTCTCTTGCCAAAGCAAATAATTAACAAAATACCTAACATTAGTAATAAAATATTAGAAATAAACAAAAAACTAAGCTCAATAAACATAACCTTATTTTCATCGTGAGTGAATGAAGAAAAATGAAAATCTACCTCAATTTGGCTTAAAAATATCGAAAATCACTTTTTCACGCTAAACTAGGCTCTGTAGAGACAAATGCTTTAAATAAAAGTTGTAGATCTTTTAATTTCCTATAAATTTGATTATATACTTCCGATTTTGGGCCAGTTCTGGTTGAAACCGAAAATTTAAACCTAATCTAGGACTAGTAACTTTTTGTGTAGATTACGAATCCGAAGACTATTTGTTGCTTTCTCTTGTATTTCTGACTTTGATTTCTTAACTTCTGGTTTGGACCACTTCCGGTCTAAAACAAAATTTTAAACCCAATTAACGCCCTTAACTTTTTGTGTAGATTACGAATCCAAAAACCATTTGTTTCTATCTCTTGTAGTTTCTGACTTGATTGGACCACTTTTGGTCAAAACCGAAATTTTAAACCCAATTTACTCCCACTAACGTTTTGTTTTATGAATCCGATAACCGTTTGTTGCTATGTCATGTATTTCTGACCTTGATTTCTTAACTTCCGGTTTTTGACAACTTCCGGTCAAAACCGAAGTTTTAAACCCAAGTTACGCCCACTACCTTTTTGTGTAGATTACGAATCCAAAAACCATTTGTTTCTATATCTTGAAGTTTCTTACTTTGATTTCTTAACTTCCGGTTTTGGACCGTTTCCAGTCGAAACAAAAGTTCTAAACCCAATTTACGCCCACTAGTTTTTTGGGGTCTTTTCCGTTTTCTGTATGCCACCATCAAATCCGAATTCTCTGAAGGGTTACACAAATGTTCATTTCTCCCACTCAGTGCCTTACTGAGACACACGCACGCGTACATACGTCCTTCCCAGTCACAGTTTATAGTCAAAAATACTGTTATAGACTACGTTCTGTTGTTTTATTTATTAATAAGATTGTTTTGCCGGCCGCATTGGCGCAGTTGGTAACGTGCTCGCCTCTCATCATGCGGTCCTGGGTTCGAATCCCACTAAGGCACGGCATATTTTCATAGTTACAAAAAATCATTTCATCCTACATTGCATAAAGTTCCACCCCAACGTCGTCGCTAATGACCGTTGCAGTTGATGCGACGTTAAATAAACATTAAAAAATATCGTTTTATTTTAAGTTTTTATTATTATGTTTTATTTTTTATTTACAGATTACTTTAACTTATTCTAATTATTTACAATAAATTATTATTACATTACTATTACGTTATAGTATATTTTTTAATTATTTACATTGGGAAGAGAGAGTCTGAGTGTTTCACACAGACTTTAGTTGTCACATCTTCTGGGATTATGCAATAACTCTCTTTCCGAAAGGAACTCTGCAGCATCATCCTCCGTCCGAATATTATAACCTAACTACAAAATTCATAGTAGACTGACTATGCAGACTTTGTAGCAATTAACTTTGAAATCGGAGTGGTTGACATTACGCAGGAATGTTGCCAGTCAGATTGGGACGCTAGACGCAGGAGTGGGAGAATTGTGTAACCCTTCACCGAATTCGGATTTGATAGTGGCGAGCAGAAAACGGAAAATATCCACTTTTTGTGTAAATTACAAATCCGATAACTTTTTATTGGTGTCTTGTAGTTTCTGACAACTGGGTGTGACGGACGGACGGACGGACAAAACAAAAAAAATTTGGTGTGAAACACTCACACAACTTTCTTTTCCCAATGCAAATAATTAACAAAAAACCTAACATTAGTAATAAAACATTAGAAATACATAAAAAACTAACCTCAATAAACATAACCTAATTTTAATCATATATTATGATTGATGAAAAATGAAAATCAACCTGTTAGGCTTAAAAATACGGAAAATCACTCTTTCACGCTGAACTAGGCACTGTACAAAAAATCGCTTTAAATAAAAGTTGTAGATCTTTTAATTTCCTATAAATTTGATTATATACACTTTTGTCGTAAAATACATATATACTAAGGCCGAGATCTTTAAAAAAAATAGATTTTTCACACGTTTTCGTGAGAAAAAACAGAAAATCGCTAATTACCGCTAAACTAAGCGTTATACAAAAAAATGTTTGAAATAAAAGTTGTAGAATTTTAAATTCTCTACAACTCTTATTATATACATTTTTACGCTTAAATGCATATTAAAACCGTAATCTTAAAAAAACCATTGTTTTACGTAAAAACAGCCTCACCGAGACTTTCAGCAAACATAGGACCTACCCTATCTTGTAGAGCATAAAACATTAAGTAAATGAGGCGATTTAAAAAAAAACCGTAGGACCAGTTTTTAAGAAAATCGCAAAAAGTGAAAAATTACACGAATAAAATACAACTTCCGGTTGACCGATTTTGATGAAAATGTTTTTGTCGGGTCCTCTAGTAATACCTAACTTAAGTTTCAAGTTCGTATGATTCTGTTCACACACACATACAGACCAATCGCTAGAAACATGTTTTTTGGGTTCGGGTGGTCTGAAAACGTGTAGATCCGGTGAAAACTTGATTTCGAAAAATCGACATGAAAACAATAGGCCTACTTCCTTCCTATATTGTATTTATATAGGCAAGAGAAAGTAATTATAGATGACAAATTGCCACCAATTGATAATGGATTCTTACATAATCACAATCAAAATTAAAAGTTAATTTAGAAAAACAAAACAAGATAAATATTTTAAGACCGTAACATGAAAAATCCATCGGCTTATATTAGTTAGGGACATCACTTGTAAAGTCAAGTACTACGTGTGTTGTTTTGCCACTAACAAACACAGACGCATATTTCATTATGTAGTTACAAAGAAACGTATACACATTGAAACGTGGATGCAAAAGTAAACATTCTGATCGGTCAATATTACTTGGGAATTGTGTTGTCCCATGTACTGTTTGTCCTCGTATTATTGTACGATGGAAATAAAGTTCATTTGGGAAATGAAGCTCTTGCGGGCATGACCCGCTCGGCATTCAACTGCATACCACACAGTTTACTGGCCAAAACAAACAGTTCTTTCTACTGGTTCCTTTTGTAATCGTTTTATCTATCTCTCTTTTGTACCTATTCCAGTTCTCCATACATTTTTTTTTCAATTTCTCTCTCAATCTATTTTTTTTTTTGTTATATTTGGATTGTGTGTTTTCGTGTCGGTATATAGACTACAGTCATACAAGAATATAAACAAACAATTTTTGTTTGGACTTTTGCTCCAAGCTTCTGTTGATTAAAACATCTACTCTTTTGTTTACTTAGAGGCTTATACAATTTTTAAGTTCATCAAAAAAAATTTACTTTTGTTAAAATAAACTTATTTGTACCGAATCATCATTTTATATCTGCGATTAACCTATGACCCATTAAAATCAAAATTTATAGACTTTAATAAAAGTATGATTTGAAACTCTCACACGATTTTTTTTTTTTAGCAGTATAAAAATTAAAACCTTTTAGCAGTACCCGGCACGCGTTGCTACGCCCAAGAAAAAACACTAATTTTTAATGGAAAATATGAAAATAAAAGTATGATTGAAGTATATTTTAAGCATTTTTCTCTACAGAACCTAGTTTAGAGGCAATTACAGATTTTCCGTATTTTTAAGTTCTGCGGAGGTTGATTTTCATTTTGCGTCATTTACTCATCATTAGGTAATGTTTTACATTTTTTGTTTAAGTTAAACATAGGTTATATAATTCAATATCTACCTTGGTAAGATAAAGTCGTGTGAGTGTTTCATATCTGATTTTTTACTTTCTCTTGCTAATATCAGTATAGGTATAGGAAGGAAAGTATTGTTTTCATGTCGATTTTTCGAAATCGAGTTTTCACCGGATCTACACATTTTCAGACCCCTGAACCCAAAAAAAATGTTTTTAGCGATTGGTCTGTGTGGGGGTGTGGGTGTGTGTGTCAGTGTGTCTGTGTGTGTGTGTGAACAGAATATCTCAATAACGAAACATCGTACGAACTTGAAACTTGAAACTTAAGTAAGGTACCACTAAAGGACCCGACACGAACATTTTCATCAAAATCAACCGGAAGTAGTAGTTTATTCGTGTCATTTTTCACTTTTTTACGATTTTTTAAAAACTGGTCCTACGATTTTTTTTTAAATCGCCTGGTTTACTAAATTTTTTATGCTCTACAAGATAGGGTAGGCGCCATATTTGCTGAAATTCTTGGTGAGGCTGTTTTCACGTAAGAAAATGTTTTTTTTTAAGATTACGGCTTTAATATAGATTTTAGCGCAAAAATATACATAATAAAAGTTGTAGAGAATTTAAAATTCTGTAACTTTTATTTGTAACATTTTTTGTATAACTTTTAATTTAGCGGTAATTAGCGATTTTCTGCTTTTTCTCACAAAAAGTTTAAAAAAATCAATTATTTAAAGATTTCACCCTTAATACGCATTTAACGACAAAAGTGTATATAATTAAATTTATAGGATATTTAACAATCTACGACTTTTATTTAGATTATTTTTCTGTACAGAGTCTAGTTTAGCGTGAAAGAGTGATTTCCGTATTTTTAAGCCAAATTGAGGTTGATTTTCATTTAGCGTTTTTCACTCATGATTAAATTAAGATTATGTTTTTTGTGGTTAGTTTTTGTTTATTTCTAATGTTCTATTACTAATGTTAATAAACACGTCCAATCACGTGTTAAGAGTATTTGAAACAGTACTGTTTTAAAGTCTTTCAATTACACAATGTTAACGCGCTTTTAGATCCTAGTAAAGGTCCATATCTAGAATTTTCGGTTTTAGGGGAGACTGCACTTTGTATCCCAACAATATTAAATTTGATATTTTTAGGTACATTTTTCAAAGGATTGATAAAAGATAGGGGAATAAAACTTAACACCAGTACTAACTTAACTATAGTTGTCGGGTGTTTTTAGCTACTGACTTTTTTTTAATTTAATCTGTCGGACTATAAAATTAAAAACAAAATAACGAATCACATAGATTTTTACAAATTTATTTTCTACATTTTTTACATATTACTAATTGTTGGAGCATTTAAGGAAGTCATAAAAATGCCGGTATATGTGCGTGTACAAGATGAATAACTGATAAAAGTTTTAGCCCAGTAGGTTTAATGGTTTCCGAGAAAAATGTACCTAAAATTTTAAAAATTAAATTTACGAGAACAGGCAAAAAACAAAACGTACAACATAAGTAAATTTCCCATCAACAGTTGGGTAGAAAGATGAACCAACAGCTGAAAATATTAAAAATAGTGAGGCAGATATTTTTAAAAACTAAAATTCCCTTCGTTTTAAAACGATCAGTATAAAATTATAAAAAATATTCGTTGTTGGTTACATGATAATTTTTCTGGGCAGACCTGGTAAAAACTTAAATTTGTTCATTAAAATAATGTTTTTGACGTAATTTTTTTTATATACGTATATATTGCAGCTAAATCTACAATCTGTTCTTAAGCAGAGTAATGAGTAGATAAGTTATCTTTGTTATGTCATGACCGAAGAAAACCCCCCAACGGAGGAACTTCGTGGATTTACTTTACGTGGTGTCTTGACGTTTCAGAATAAGTCCGTAGGATGTCTACGTTTTAGTCGGCGAATGATGTTTGAATTGTCTAACAGCAAGATGGCAAGATGATTCGTGTGAAATTCGAGTCTTCTTTGATATTTTGCACTGTATGCTGTGATCTCATCTTGAACTGTGACGTAATTTAATGTTTTTTCTTGTAGATCTAGGGCTGAGCTATTGAAAAACATAAAAAACTGAAAGTTGAAGTTTTCAGTCAAAACCATGATACAGTCTTACCTTAAGTAGTTGAATTCATTACGAATTAAATGTTTCAGTATTACATTTTATTGTTCTACTTGATAAATTGTTGAAATTACGAAGCGTGTCTTTGTGATTGAAGAACAATAGTGTTTTCCTGTTTTTATGAACGCTCTTAGAAATCGAGAAGCTCAAAAAAACTGCTAGAAACCCATTACTCCAACATTCAACTTCATATGTCCATTGACTTCGCTGTTTTATAAAGTGGGGAATGAATTTTTAAAACACTACAATGCATCTGAGAATGCCTTTTTGGGGTGTTTATTCCCTCTGTTAAAAATTGCATTACATTGTTTTACTTGAAAAATAAATAGCGTGGATTTAACGAGGTAAAATTCATTTGCCATTCACTTCCTTGTTATTAAATTTTTAAGATTTTTTTACAGCTCCTACCTTCGAACAATATGGAGCTATGCCAGTCACCTTTACTGCTGTGAAAAACCATCAGTATTAGCTAAAAATTCAGCGTTTTCAATCAAAGCTTTTGCGAAGGATAGTTAAAGCCTCCTTATTATTTAACCAATAAAACGCTACACTCAGACCTAAACTTAATAATTTACTTAATACTACTTAGGCTACAACAATTATATAGAATGCACATACAAAATGAAACTGAATACACAATTCACATACACAAAAACTGAATTTAATGCACATACACAATAACTTTACACAATGCACACACACACAAAGACAGTATAACAATAGTTGACCAACACAATGCCCGGAATGTGCCTGCACTACGCACCGATAGCCACTCGTCAAAGATCAAACGAATACTAACTCACTGACCGCACCCGGGGCTCCCTTTATATAGGTTAGATGAAAGAGGTTTCTCGAAAGACACAGAAATTCGATCAAAAAGATAATTCCAGAGTGGCAGAGAAATTCCATGCAAATAATAAAGTACAGAAAACCCTGTTTACTGGAAAAGTCTTGAATCCTGAATCCTGGTTGAGAGGGCTGAGAAGCCCTATGATGGCGACATCGTGTTAAGGAACACCTGGTCGCTCGGGGAACAATTTTACCGAATAATTGCAACCTCATGAAATTTAGGGGGAATTTTATAGTTTAAAATTAGGAAATAGGATTCTGGCTCTTGCGGGATTGGGACTGGGACTTCAAAGGAGGTAATGTATTTTAAGAAGTTACTCGTGGATGAAAATTTATATTAAGGGACAAGTGGGTTTAAGAGCGGCTCTTTTCTTTTATTTTGTTTTTCAGTGGCCTTTTTCAGTTATGTGGGAGTTTTATTGTCTTGGGGAGGGAAAGGCACGCACCGTACTTAACGTGGACAAATGGTACAATTTTAGATAGGAGTTAGTTTATGATTTTAGGGGAGACGGAAAGGGTAGAGTTTGGCATAATCACCGGCCTTTTATTTTCTAAGTGTTTAATAATTTAAAATGGCGGCTCTTTTCACCGTAGTGGAGTGATTATGCATAGGAACATGGGGAGAACTACCAACTGGGGGGCGTGAGTCATACAAGTAGATGAAGGGGCATGGGTATATAAGAGGAATACAGGGCAGAATAAAACTGTGGCAACTCTAAATTTTGATAAGTGGGTCTGGAAAAGTCTTAACTATTGTAAACAAGTAAATAGATCTATTGCAAATAGAATAAAAAATGGTAATCAACCGACCCTTTCATAAATAGTTGTACAACAATAACCCTACCTTAGCATACACAATAGCGTGGTCCTTTTAAATAACCTTTATGAATAGGTATACTTTTATAGCTAACCTTATTGTTACTTTTTCACTCTATTATCTACTCTTTACCACTTTATGAATGAAGAACTAAAGATTTCTTGAACCATATTCAGGTTATATACAGAGTGATTCACGAAGATATGCAAATACTTTGGGAGCCCATTGTACATGTAAAAATAATGAAAAAAGTTTATATAAACATGAGTCCGGAAATGCTTCGTTACCGTGTTACGGCTAGCGAAAGATTTCGCCCTGATTTCAGCTCACCAGGTGAAATGAGGTCTTCTTGAAATTCTGGTAAGGTAGATTAAGGGGCGAATTCAATCGTTTCTTATGGTTTTTGACCTGATAAATTGAATAAAACAGGTCCCAGAACTGTAAGTTAAATAGTTTTTGAGAAAACCAGTCTCAATTGCAAAAAATGGAGTGAAAAAAACACATTTTTCATCTTTGTTTTTCCGGTTAATTTTACTTTGTATTGTTATGAATAAAAATTCATTTAATCAAACATCTATTCGCTTTCTATGTACTTTATTTACACCGGTTTGTTCAGAATAAAATTTTCTACATGTTTTACTCAAAACTTTTAACTGTTTCTTGGTGAAATAACAAAGTTATTCATGCCCAAAGATGAAAAAATTTGTTTTTCACTCCATTTTGAGCATTTTTAACTTACAGTTCTGGGACCTCTTTTATTCAATTTATCAGATCAAAAACCATAAGAAATGATTAAATTCGCCCCTTAATCTACCTTACCAGAATTCCAGGAAGACCTCGTTTCACCTGGTGAGCTGAAATCCGGGCGAAACTTTCGCTACCCGTAACTCGGAAACTAAGCATTTCCGGACCCATGTTTATATAAACTTATTTCATTATTTTTACATGTACAATGAGCTTCAAAAGTTTCTGCATATCTTCGTGAATCACCCTGTATAATACCACCAAACGGCTTTAAAAATTAAATTTAAACTTAGTTATAAAAATTAAAAATGTAATAATTGATATTTTAATTTAATAAAAAGATTTGTGGTTCAGGGTTTAATATTTCATACTTAAATTCTTAATTGTTAAGCTCTGTAGAGGGACAAGATCAGATTCGCAGGAAAAGTAATTCAAAATGTATATTACATTTTTTAGTATATTAGAGTAGACTTGTTTGAAAAAAGTGCACGTCTTCTTTATCATACCTCCAACAGACTTGTTGAATGAAAAATAGTAGCAAGCAAAATTTTCGTCGTATAATAAAAATATTTATGCGAAGCCGATGTGGGTAAATGAATGTGCCCTGACTTTGGTGCTACCCTTTCATACACATTCTGGTGCTATTACTACAGTTCGGAATGAAGGGTTTGGTCGCGAAGGAGGATGAGGAGGTTATAGAAGAGGGGTAGTTGGTTGGTTTTGGGTTGTAAGTATAGCGCGCGAAGGAGGGGGCGATATTGTTGTGCCTTATCGGAGCGCCCCAAGCATCTCTAGGGACCAACCTAAATTTATACATCCGCCTGGCGCCTTTTGTCCGCTAGAGATGAGAAGCGTTCCCGAAAGTAATCAAGGGGCAACCAGGAATATCATATTAATTCCCGAGAGCTGTCTGCCTCAACTCCTTCCTTTTCCTCCGCTCCCTTTTTCCTCCAACCTACGTCGGCAACCTTGTCCTCGTAGAGGAATCTTCTTCTATTCTATAGTAAATACATTTCTGAAATTGATATATTGTAAATAATATAATTCAAGAGACATCTTCTTCCTATTTAAATCTTATTTTAAATGACAACCATATTCTATTAACTAAATACACTTTATAAACATTCCATTATTAAGTTAATTGAATTTTGATTTTTTTTAACTTTTTGTCAACTTTTTTTAAACTTATTTTGATGTTCATTTTAAATTCAGTCTTTCTGTGAAATACAAAATCTGTTGATATTTTTATGTACTTTTTTGTACAATCAACTTTGTTGTTGTTTTTTTTTTTTAGTAAATCGTTTACCTATTTTCTTTCGTATTATAAAAATCTGGTGTGAAACACTCACACAACTTTCTCTTGCCAATGAAAATAATTAACAATATAACCTAACATTAGTAATAAAACAATAGAAATAAACAAAACAACTAACCTCAATAAACATAACCTAATTTAATCATGAGTGAATGACGCAAAATGAAAATCAACCTCGGTTTGGCTTAAAAATACGAAATATCACTCTTTCACACTAAATTAGGCTCTGTAGAGAAATGTGCTCTAAAAACAATTTTTTAAATTTTAAAAATTTTATAAATTTTATTATATACATTTTTGTCGTAAAATGCCATATTAAGGCTGAAATCTTAAAAAAGTAGATTTTCACACGTTTTCATGAGAAAAGAACAGAAAATTGCTAATTGCCGCTAAACTAAGCATTATACAAAAAAATGTTAAGATAAAAGTTGTAGGATTTTAAATTCTCTACAACTTTTATTATATTAAATTTTTGCGTTAAAATGAATATTAAAGTCGCAATTTAAAAAAAAAATTTTTTACAAAAAAACAGCCTCACCTAGAATTTCAGCAGATGGCGCCTACCCTATCTTGTAGAGCATAAAAATTTTAGTAAATGAGGCGATTTTTAAAAAAATCGTAGGACCAGTTTTCGAGAAAACCGCAAAAAAGTGAAAAATGACGCGAATAAACTACTACTTCCGGTTGACCAATTTTGATGAAAATGTTCGTCTCGGGTCCGGTAGTGGTTTATAACTTAAGTTTCAAGTTCATACGAGGTTCCGTTCTTGAGATATTCTGCACACACACACACACACACACACACACACACCAATCGCTAAAAACATGTTTTTTGGGCTCAGGGGGTCTGAAAACGTGTAGATCCGGTGAAAACTTGATTTCGAAAAATCGACATGAAAACAATAGGTACTTTCTTTCCTATGTATATATAATATAGGCAAGAGAAAGTAAAAATTACCAGACATTAACAATTGGGTTACAGAAAAGACTGTTAAATCACTCTGTACTCTAGATTGTTTATCAGTAAAGATCTATTTGATATTACAATAATTTGGTGTGATAAATTCCTTTTATTACGGATAAACGCATACCGATTCAAGGTTATTTTACTGTAATATTACATTTAGAACGTTCTACCGGGTGATTTTTTTAGTCCTGTTACCCAATTGTTAATGTCTGGTAATTTTTTCTAAGAAAGGGATATTTTGTTTTATGACACAAAGTTGGTAGCCCTACTCAACCGGTATAGATACGACAGTTTGAGTTGATTCTCCTTGAGTTGCGTAAAATTTTGTGGTGTTTCCAGTTGTGTTACGAACAGAATGTCTTTTACCCTAGAACAACGGGTTTTCATTCTTGAACAATATTTTGCTACAAAATCGTATGCGAGTGTAAAAGAATCATTTCAAATTAAATTTTTTGGTGTTCCTCCACTCTATTCTAGTCAATTTCTAGCCTAACTAACTGATTTTTAGAGGCAGGTATTGTTTGCAGCAGAAAACGTAGTGGTCGACCAACTCTCTTGACAGATGACGTTAAGAGAATGTGAAAACAAGATTGCTCAATTCTCCATGGAAAAGTTTACAAAAACTTTCCTCGCATGTTGATTTGTCATGTTCGAGTGCTCAGAAAGCTGCAAAAAAATTGAAATTGTATCCGTATCACATACGATTAGTTCTAGAGCTTCAGCCTCCAGATTTAAACAAGAGATTGTTTTAGGATAAAAGACATTCTGTTCGTAGCACGACCGGAAATGGCACAAAATTTTACACAGCTCAAGGAGAATCAACTCACACTGCCATATCTATACTGGTTGAGTAGGGCTACCAACTTAGTATCACAAAACAAAATTTATTTTTTTTTAGAAAAATATTACCAGACATTAACAATTGGGTAACAGGACTAAAAAATTACCCTGTAGAAAAGGTGTTGAGCAAAATACTGCAGATTATATTGCGAATAGGAAATTCAGTAGTGTGAGAGAAGAGGTTAATAGAACACGGATCGTGGATAAAAGAGGTAGAATTTGTGTTGTGCGTTAAAACCATTCAACGGTAAATTTAAGGGCATGCAGAAGAAGTTAAGAAAGAAGGGGGTCACACACGCAAGGTCTCTCAGTCGCAAGTCAAGAGAGAACCTTATACAGAAATAGTCTCGCATACACAATCACATAATGCAAATGCTATATAATTCTTCGTTCCTACGTTTTATTTTTTCCTGTAGATGTAAGGAAACAAAACGGTGACCTAATATTGTTAAAAGGAACTTTTGAAAGAACAGTACAGTTGACCCTCTATTTACGCTGAGTTTCTTTTACGCGGTTTTGGTTATACGCGACGAAATAAATTAAGAACATTACCAGGTGTGGCTATTAAATAACGAGATTGACGTTGTAAAAACTTTTATTTTTATTTTATACATAATCACTTGTTGTCACCTTCAATATACACTCCTTCTCTATCCCTACAACGCTCCATGCGAATTTTCCATTGTTGGAAACGGTGCTGGAAGTCATCTTCTGTCAGCTCCTTCAGGACACGTTCCGCTCAGAAATGTTTGAAATGTAGCTCGCTAAAATGTTTGTATTGACACTTTGTACGCGATAGAAAATGACACAGATTTTTTGGAAACGGTAATAACATGTGATGAAACGTGGTTTTTTACTTAGGATCCGGAAACGAAGCGACAATCCATGCACTGGAAAAGCCGAACTTCACCGAGAGCCAAAAAAGCTCGAATGAGCAAGTCAAAATTTAAAGCAATGATGATTGTTTTTTTTATATCCATGGGATTGTGCACCTTCACTGGTTTCCTGAAGGTCAAACAATTACTCAATATTACTACCTTGAGGTACTTTCTAAACTACGTCAAAGAGTAAGGAAAAAACGCCCCGAAATGTGGAAGGACAAATCATGGGTTCTCCACCAAGACGATGCGCCAGCTTATTCCGCGTTATCTGTCAAGAGGTTCCTAGCCAAATGCAGCATCTCATTGTTAGAACGTCCACCTTATTCATCACATCTTGCACCATGTGACTTCTACCTGTTCCCTAAGAATGAAGTGAAGGTGTCATTTGCAGAGTGGAAAATATATGCTTTTCAGAGGGCCTGGCATGCTGATAAGTGTACTTTTCCACTCAGTGAGGAAGGCAATAGTAAACCACCTCACTTTTCGATTTACTTAGTAAAACCTCTACAGGTTCAAACCAGCCTTTTGCTGATGACCTAAACAACAATATAGGTATATTATTTTACGCGAAAAAAAAGAAATTGTGATAATGATGTAAAATGGAAAAGTGTCTCAATTTACGCGGTTTCATTATACGTGAAACTTTTCTTTAGGCTAACATAACGCTCCGCGTTATTTAAGAGTCAACTGTATTAGAACTGAACGATTCGAGATTATTAGTATGTTAAAGTTCCGTTCGGAATCGGGGGAATTCACGTCGAAACCATCTATTTGAATTTACTTCTAAAAATAAATAAAAATGCTTAACGTTGTTTAAGCTTTCATATCGATCGCACTTTGTTTAATTTCGTATTTAACATGCAAACTGCCCCACAAACATTTTTAACTTTTTTTCATTTTAAATTGTTATTTTTTTTTAAACCATAGTGTTACTAGTATTATTTCCTCTTCAAACTATGATTATGTAATACGCTATTAGTTATTTCACACTGTTCTTTATATATAATTTAAATCATACTGTATTAATTACAGTTTTATCTTACATGCAAATAATATTACATTACAGTTTCATAATTTCTTTCTCGGTTTTTCTTAACCATTTTAATTTAAATACCTCATTCGTTATTTATTTATTCTTTTAAACGGTTTTTCAATTTCTTATCATAATAGTTTTAGCCAATTTTATTTTTTTAATTAAGCTGTTAAAATGTTCCTCGTCATGATATTGTGGTAAAAGTATAAATTTTTATTTAATTTTTTCTTTATTTAAATTTTTTAAATTATACAATAAAAAATCCCATTCATGAGAGACGCGTCTCATGACTGGTGGGAATTTTTAAAAAGGCTTATTTTTGACTTATGGCAAAAATCATTGGTGATTTCTCTATATATTCTTTAACCCTTTCTGTACCAACGTCCGTAAAACCGGACGTTGATATATTTTACTTAATTATAACATCCGGTTTACCGGATGCCCATAGTTGTGCATAACGTGCCAACGTCCGGATAACTGAAAATTTCCAAAAAAAACTTTTTTAAACAAAAATTAATGGAATAATGTGACTAGCGCGCTAGCGTAGATAGCAAAGGTTCCGGTTTCGATTCCCGGCTAGGGTCTGGAAATTTTAACACGTTAAAACCACCGTTAAGGTACCAAAACCCTTAGTAGTTGCTAATGACCAAGCAGTCGATGCGACTTTAAATAAACGAAAAAAAGCTTTTTTGAATTTTTTTATGGAAGAACGATTTCTTTTTTATAAACACAATAAAAATTAATTTTTAACAGGAAATTTTATTTTTCTTTTACGTTTAAATTTCGGTCAGCAGTGGCAGGTCTGCAAGTTACGAAATAAGGGATGGCATTTTTTGCACAACCTTATATAAATTAAATGGCACTTCAGGATCAAACTTTAAAATATCGTTTCGGCACTGAAAGGGTTAAGAAAAATCTAATGACACTATTTTTGTTTCCAAATTCCAACTTTGAATTTTTGGCTCCAGTTTTGGGCCACTTTCGGGCGAAACCCGAACTTCAAACCCTATGATTTCCGTATCGGCTCCTTAAGAGGAATTGAATGACACTATTTTTGTTTCCAAATTCCAACGTTGATTTCTTGACTTCGGTTTTGGACCACTTCCTCCGGATGAAACCGGAACTTTAAATTCTATGATTTCTGTATCGGCTTCTTAAGATGATCAAATGACACATATTTTCGTTTCCAAATTCAGACTTTTATTTCCGGTTTTGGGCCACTAACTATAATTTAGGCTCACTAATTTTTTGTGTCGATAACGATTCCAAAAACCGTTTGGTAGTATCTCGTGTAGTTATTGACATCTTGGTGTGACGGACGGACAAAATGATTGATTACAATTTTAAAAATTGCTACCTATAAAATATTCAAAAATTAACGAGAGAAGTTAATGTAAAAAAAAGGGTTCGTTCAATTATAGTGAAACTTTAAGAGGTTTAAATTGACAACATTGGTATTACTGTTAATTAGTTGTTTTATAATAATTAATATAAACTTAACCTCTTATGTACAGCAGTTCAAAATACAGGGTGTTTAGCGGGAAAGTATATTTAAATTGTTGATTAGATAATCAGCCGAAAGGCTGGTTTGAATCTCTAGAGGCTTTACTCAGTAAAACGACGAGTAAGGTGGTTTACAATTGCCTTCCTCAGTGAGTGAAAAAGTAGGCTTATCAGCACTCTGAAAAGCATCTACTTTCCACCCTTCAAATGACACCTTCACTATTCATTCACCACAGGGTCTGCCTGTGTGATGAAATTCATTACTCTCAGAAGAGATAACTGTGACCAACGTCTTAGATACCTCTACCTCTTCATTTTTTAAATGCTTCAGTCATAATTGGCTTACCATGTGATACTGAAACAGAACTATTTTTTGAAGTTGTGTTAAATTTAAAAAAAAAATACTGAGTTGATTAAAAAATGTTCATTTACATCAAAATCTTTATATCGCGTTTTATTTATTTATTGTTTTTTCACCGTTAAACGTTTTTCGTCAATTCAACTTTTATTTCTACCGAGCCTAGTTTTGAGTCATTTTGTAATTTTTTAGTATTGTAAGTCCTACAGAGGTTGATTTTGCGTCATTCACTCATGAATTAAATTAGGTTGTGTTTCATATTTTTAAACATAGGTTAAATTTTTCATTATTTACATTGACAAGAGAAAGTTTTATTAATTCTTTACACAAATTATTTTTCATGATTAGTAACTTAGTATTATCCTAATGGATTTAACCATTATATAAACTACAATTACAGTATTTTTAGTTACAAGTTAAAATATAAATATTTAAGTCATTTTAAAAATAATCTTACCACAAAATTTCATCGTTATGTATTTAATATCATGACTACATTCTACCACCCCTATTTAATTATAATTGCCATTAACCGCTACCCTCTCTTATAAATTATTAGCATTATTACTGAAAACATTTCAGTTTTATGGAAAAGAGGGTCCGTTTGGAACCTAAAGGGACAAGATACAGCCATGACAATGGTCTACCATAAAAACTATAGTATAAAATGATCATAAAATGCCTAACACAGTTTATTGCCTAACTGACTTGCTCTTTATTGCTTTTATTACTATTATTAATGATCTTATATATACTTTCGTACTCTTCGTTGCGCGTGCACGCACACACAAACACACATTCTCTGAGATACTTACGCCTTCTCTTTTATTTTTAACCCATTTGCAGATATTTTCTTCAGTATAAGCTCTTTCAATTTTTACTTTCTCTTGCCCTATATGCATGTATAGCAAAGAAATAAATTAGAAAATTTATTTTACATTTTGCAGATACATTAACACATAAATATATAACCTAGAACATAAAAATAATTTATACTAATATTATAAAGACAAAACGTGGTTTTTTTGTATGCAGGCTAATTCCCAAAACTACTGAACTGATTTTTATGAAATTTTGACAGTATAACCGTATTTATATTCACAGCAACATTTTATTTTTAAATTTTCAAAAATGATAACCCTAAAGGCCCTAATGAAAATTTTCATAAATGTGTGTATTTGTGTGTGTGTGTTTGAACAGAATATCTCAAGAACGGATTATCGTACGAACTTGAAATTTGAAACTTAAATTAGATACAACTAGAGGACCCGACATGAACATTTTCATCAAAATCGGTCAACTTAAAATACTAGTTTTTTCATATAATTTTGCACTTTTTTCCATTTTCTCAAAAACGGCTCCTACGATTTTTTTAAGAATCGCCTCATTTACTACATTTTTTGATCTCTACAAGATAGGGTAGGCGCCATATCTGCTGAAATTCTTAGTGAGGTTGGTTTTGTAATTTTTTTTTAAGATGCGACTCAATTATGAATTTTGGCGAAAAAATGTATAATAGGCTACAAGTTGTAGAGAATTTAAAACCCTACAACTTTTATTTCAAACATTTATTTGTATAACCCTTAGTTTACCGGTAATAAGCGATTTTCTGTGTTTTCTCACGAAAACGTGTGAACAAATCGATTTTTTAAGATTTCAGCCTTAGCTTGCATTTTATGACAAAAGCGTATATAATCAAATTTATAGGAAATTAAAAGATCTACTACTTTTATAAAAGCATTTTTCTCTACAGAGCCTAGTTTAGCACGAAAGAGTGAATTTTCTTATTATTAAGCCAAACTAAGGTTGATTTTCATTTTGCGATTAAAATTAGGTTATGTTTTTTGTGGTTAGTTTTTTTTATTTCTAATGTTTTATTACTAATGTCATATTGATTCCTCATTATTTGCATTGGCAAGAGAAAGTCGTTTGAGTGTTTCACACGAAATTTTTAAATATTTCCACCAGCTAACAGACTCGTCGTCTCATGAAATGGATTATTTTTTATGCAATACAGAGTTAGGTTGCGTGACTCGTATACAGGTCATTAATCCCGAATCGCAATTAAATGATTTAATAAATATTTACGTTTAACAATAGAATTAATTCGGTTTGGAAAACGGTTAGAATTAGAATTTGCCATATGTAAACGATGGCGGTGTAAAGAAAATATAATTGAAATTTTGCTGTACACAATGATGATAAAATTATAACCTGAAAATGGTGTCTTTATCTATTTCGTACCAGATATAATGGAATAACAATACATACGAATACAGGAGAAATGAGGAGACTGCCTACAAAGGCTATCCTAATTATGAATTATTCATAAGGAAGAACGGCCCACTAATTGTCTGGTCAAAGGGATGCACCACTTCTGACGCTGTGGCCCTTCTGGCCCATTGGGCAGCGTAATCAATTCCAACAACCAACCCCCTCCCCTCATTTTCTTCCCTCCTGATCATCATTTCAACCTTCACCATCTCTCCAACAGCAGCCGCTGCTCCTTGAACCAAACTCCTCTCATATTGGTTACTCACCTCCATCTCGTTTCTGTTCCACAAAACCTGCTCTCCAAACTCCAAAACCCTACACTCATTTGCTATCAACTGTTTTCCACGAAACTTGAAACTTATGCCGTGCTTCCATTACCAACTTCAACCTTTCGTTACACAACAAACATTTAAACTCACACCCACAGAGGAGTAATCATGTAAACTTTATAAACGACTATTATTAGTGGAAATAAATTGCCGTTTAATTTAAATTACGAACAATTAAAATAAGTTTGAAAAGTAATAATAATAATAATAATGATTACGTAATAACAAATACGAGGTGTAGCTATTAAATAACGAGTCTGACTTTGTAAAAAAATTTATTTTTATTTTATACATAATCACTTATTGTCACCTACAATATACATTACTTCTCTATCCGTACAACGCTTTAGCGAATTTACGATTGTTGGAAACAGTGCTGGAAGTCAAGAAAAGTGAAAAATTACAATAACTTAAGTTTCAAGTTCATACGAGGTTCCGTTCTTGAGATATTCTGTTCACACACGCGCGCGCGCGCACGCACACACACACACACACACACACACACACACAAAGACCAATCGCTAAATACAAATTTTTTGGGTTCAGGGGGTCTGAAAACGTGTAGATCCGGTGAAAACTCGATTTCGAAAAATCGACATGAAAACAATACTTTCCTTCCTATATATTCATATTGTTGTTTAGGTCATCAGCCAAAAGGCTGGTTTGAACCTGTAGAGGTTTTACTAAGTAAATCGAGGAGTGAGGTGGTTTACCATTGCCTTCCTCACTGAGTGGAAAAGTATGCTTATCAGCATGCCGGGCCCTCTGAAAAGCACATATTTTCCACTCTGCAAATGACACCTTCACTTCATTCACCACAGGGTCTGGCTGTACAATGAAATTCATTACTTTCAGAGGAGATAACTCTGATTAGTGTCTTTTACACCTCTACCTCTTCTGTTCTTAAATGATTCAGTCATTTAATTGGCTGACCATGTGATAAGAAACAGAACTATTTATTTTAGCCCTGCAACTAACAGATTGAGTGTAAATAATTTGACACTCCACCTGCCTGTTATGGGCAAAATATTCATATAGGCAAGAAAAAAAGTAAAAATCGATGAGTGTTTGACTTCGTTGTGTTTCCACTCTTCTTCTGTTTTAATTACTTATTGTGCAAATAAAATGAATAAATATTAATGTATAATAATTTTGATTTAAATATTTTAGTATAATATTATAATATTATAACTCGTGAACCACCATAACCTATTGATCTCAAATGTGGCTACGCAGACTCTCCCAAACAATCCAATAAGACGACTAAAACGTCGATGGAACCGGGATCTCATCAATTAACATAGTACTGTTAATTGACTATCCATTACAGTGTTCTAAATGCTACACTTATCTATTCACGTCGGAGTTCTGTCACTGGACTGTGTCTCCACTCACGGTTATTTACTATGTTAATATTTTTTCAAATTTTGTGTTATCACATTCACTGATTGTTTCCAACAGATTGTGTATTTCCTAAATAAAGATAAAAAAAATTACAAAAAAATCAAAAAAAAAAAATTTAAAGAAAAAATTTTTTTAAGAAACGCTATTATTTAACAATTAATCAAAAAAAATGAACTAAAAATAAAAAAATAAAAAAATTTACAAAAAAAAAATCACAGACATTACAGTTAAAAATAAAAGCGTGGCGCATTAATATATATAATATTTTACAACGAATATTTTACAATAAATATTATTAAGCATTTCGCTTGAAATGCGCCCGGTAAGAGTTTTCGCAGCCGGCGCAAGCGAACTGCTTATTTAGCGCTAACAACTTTGATCGAATTTCACATTTATCTTTATTCTTTTAATTATTGATCAAAACATGTTTCCAATGCTTTAGTATAACATTGTTTCACTTTAAACGACATTTAGTCTTCATTTCAGTATTAAAAACAAACTGCAAACATTTATTTTCAATAATTTTAATGCCGCGGGACCCGATTTAGTATGTTTTTTTATATCGGATCTCGGAAAATGTCCTCCTGCTCTGATTGACGTTAGGCGGCAGCACCGTATACATGTTACGGTTCGGCTGCCCTGTCTTATATGCTATAATTTTGCTGTGAGTTGGCATGCTCGGCTAGCTCAGTCGGTAGAGCATTAGACTCTTAATCTCAGGGTCGTGGGATCGAGCCCCACGTTGGGCGGTTTATTTTTTTCTTCATAAAATCAATTTTATACAAACAATTTATTTACAAAAAATGTAAAACTATAATAAATTATTATTATTTTTATTATTATTATTATTATTATAAATAATAAATTATTTTTTAACGTCATACTTATCATCTCGCGTATTTTTATGATAGAACATAATTATCCTCACAAAATTACAATAAAATTGTAAACTGACCGGTAAGAGTTTTGCAGAAACGGTCGCATCAATAGTCAATTTATTTTTCGAAATTATATTCAACAAAATGTTATGATATCCTCTCAAAATTACAATAAAATTGTAAACTGACCGGTAAGAGTTTTGTAGAAACTGCGTTGTACTAACAATTCAAAGGTGTAACAAAAGGTTAAGGATATCTGGAGTAGGTAAGAGTTTGAAAATATGGCACAAACATCACAAAAACGTATAAATTAAAAATCTATATATAATTAAGTTTATATATAGATTTTTAATTTATACGTTTTTGTGATGTTTGTGTCATATTTTCAAACTCTTACCTACTCCAGATATCCTTAACCTTTTGTTACACCTTTGAATTGTTAGTACAACGCAGTTTCTGCAAAACTCTTACCGGTCAGTTTACAATTTTATTGTAATTTTATATATTAATGCGCCACGCTTTTGTTTTTAACTGTAATGTCTGTAATTTTTTTTTTGTAAATTTTTTTATTTTTAGTTGATTTTTTTTGATTAATTGTTAAATAATAGCGTTTCTTAAAAATTTTAACAAGTGTGCAAAGTTTGATTCATATTGATACGGTAGAAGTATTAAAATTTTAAGTTGCAAGATTTGATGGATTCAAGAGTAAGTTAAATAAAAGCGTTTAAAAAACTACAAAAAATTTTTTAGTAAAATATTGTGACAATATTGAAGAAGACATGGTTCGTGTAACTTCTAGAATTTCATTCATGAAAATAGTAAAGAGAGGATAATAGAGTGAAATAGTAACAATTAGTGACAATAGGACAATAGTGACAATAAAGGTATGCCTATTCATGAAAGTTGTTTGAAATAACTGCGCTATTGTGTGTGATAAGAGGTCGGGTCTGCCCATAATAGACAGGTGGAGTGTCAAATTATTTACGTTCAATTTGTTCGTTGCTGGGCTAAAATAAATAGTTCTGTTTCTTATCACATGGTCAGCCAATTAAATGACTGAATCATTTAAGAACAGAAGAGGTAGAGGTGTAAAAGACACTAATAATTAGAGTTATCTCCTCTGAAAGTAATGAATTTCATTGTACAGCCAGATCCTGTGGTGAATGAAGTGAAGGTGTCGCTTACAGAGTGGAAAATATGTGCTTTTCAGAGGGCCCGGCATGCTGATAAGCGTACTTTTCTACTCAGTGAGGAAGACAATGGTAAACAACCTCACTCCTCGTTTTACTTAGTAAAACCTCTAGAGGTTCAAACCAGCCTTTCGGCTGTTGACCTAAACAAACAACAACACAAAAAATCGGGTATTGTTTGTACAGCTATTTATGAAGGGGCCGGTTGTTTACGTTTTCTATTTACAATAGTTGACTTGTTTACAATAGATTTTTCTAGCACTCATTTATAAAGGGTTATTTTTTGTACTTTATTATTTGCATGGAGTATCTCTGCTTTGCTAGAATGGTCTTTTTAAATGAGTATATAAGAGATCCCCGAGCGCGGTCAGGAGTAGTATTCGTTTGATCTGTGACGAGTTACTATAAGCGCGTCAGCTCGTGATCCGTGTGAGGAATTTCTGTTACGGCATGCAGTGAAAGATTATACTATTCATAAAAAAAACACTTTATCATAATGTTCTTGTCATTATAAAGTAACCTTTTGTTTTATTATTTCAATTTATTCTATAATATAGTTACTCTTTTACTTTTCTTTCATTGTATTTATTAATATTTAGTAGGCCCTAATTATTTACAGTTTGAGTCAGGCAGTCCTCAGGAATTACGGTAGAAGTTCTCTTTGCGTTGGCATAAAAGTCCTAAATTATTCTTCTGATTACACATCTATCGAAATCATCCACATTCACTACAGAGTGATCAGGTCTTGTTTTTCTATGTTTCTCAGGTCCGAACCTTTCTCTAAAAGCGTTCTATTTTCTTTCCGTATCCATCTAATAGTCGGTTCCGACACGCCACAATAGTGTGCTGCCGTTGTGGTAGCCTTTTTAACGGGATGCAGGTACGCTTCTTTACGCAATTCCTCATAACAGTTTTTTATAACTGTTGCAATAATTTGTCGCCCTTCAGAATGAATTACCGCTTTATTTTTCCGAAAAGACATATTAAAATAAAACAAAAGGTATGAAAAATACACGTTGAAATTTACTTAACACAAAACACACAAAACAAATAACGTTTGGCACGTTAACACACTTTAAATTTCAAAATAAAAATCACTTTAGTGATCAAAAATCATGAATAATGATTAACACTTCTAGATGCACAAACAAAAATATAGGCTACAACTGTATATTGTGACACGTGTATCCGTTGTGAAAAGCAATAACAAGTAGGCCTATAATAAATAAATACATAGACATAAATAATAATATTTCAAGGATGACTAAATGTTTTTGTACTGCCCGATAAGACAAATATATTACTCACATTCTATTACGCCACCCGCCCCACTTCCCTAAGCGACAGAGATCATGAGCTGGCGCGCTTACAGTACTGTCGGGCGTTATACAGGTTAACGGTTCCGAGCATTGTGTTTGTCAACGATTGTTATACTGTCTTTGTTTGTGTTTGTATTGTGAAAAGTTAATGTGTATCTGTATTAAATTCAGTTTTCATTTTGTATGTGTATTCAATAAAATTGATTGTAAGTAGTGCTAAGTAAATTATTAAGTTATTTATTGTTTATTATTTGTTTTAAGTAAATTATTAAATCATTTATTGTATTACTTCGTTGTGTTGTTTAGGTCATCAGCCAAAAGGCTGGTTTGAACCTGTAGAGGTTTTACTAAGTAAAATGAGGAGTGAAGTGGTTTACCGTTGCCTTCCTCACTGAGTGGAAAAGTATGCTTATCAGCATGCCGGGCCCTCTGAATAGCACATATTTTCCACTCTGCAAATGACACCTTCACTTCATTCACCACAGGGTCTGGCTGTATAATGAAATTCATTACTTTCAGAGGAGACAACTCCGATTAGTGTCTTTTGCACCTCTACCTCTTCTGTTCTTTAATTATTCAGTCATTTAATTGGCTGACCACGTGATAAGAAACAGAACTATTTATTTTAGCCCTGCAACGAACAGATTGAGTGTAAATAATTGACATTCCACCTGTCCGTTATGGGCAATTACTTCGTTATAATTAGTTAATTATTTATTTTGTAATTTTTTAGTGCAATAAATATTTGTAATTGTAAACTTTAGTGTAATAATTATTTAATAACCTAGATCCCTAAACGGACCTTAGCGATAAGTGTCACAATATAATAATAACATTTTTAAACAATATTATTAAGTACTTGCTAGGAAATAGTTTTAATTTTCCATTTTCCTTTGTTAAGAGAAAACAGTGAATATATCAACAGATTGTAGGAAAAGGGGTGCAGGTGTGGCTTCCTGGAAGAAATAATATTTTCACAAGTTGGTTTTCTTAATGTATTTTTTCTTCGTATTGCAATAATAAAACATGGAAATGTCACATGTATTTGTTATTTTTCTTATACGGTTTCCATAATTTGTCTTGCTATTGATTTATCTGACAAAAAAAAAATAAACAGAAAATGAAATATTGCATTTTCATGTATGCTGAGTTCAATACTGAGGTGTTACCGAATAAAGGAAATACTTTCAAGTTACAAAACGAAGTATAATACGCTTGACAGTTTTTCTTATTTTTGCTTGTAAATGTACCGGGTGATCAAAAAGCAAAAACATATTTTTTTAAATCTGAAAAATATTAAATTGTTTACAAAATTGAAACGTAGTCTAAGAGCAGTACACTAAATACTCTGATTTTTTGCTTTTTACGGTTTGCTACTCCTAGGAGCTGTTAGTGAAGCACAAAATTATATCAAAAGTAAGATTACTGAAGGTACAAGGTACTTCGAAATGAAAAACAGCTTAGAAACATTCATTTATTAATTAGGAAACAATTCTTAAAACACTATTATTGGAGTATAGTTCACTTTGTGCACAGGAGTGAAACGTGGGTGATAGGGGTTGTAGAAAGAAAGAGGATATAAGCTTTTGAAATGTGTTGCTATAAGAAAATTTGGAGGTTCTTAGAGAGTGGATGAAGGAAGAATTGTATGGAAACATCTTACCAGAAGAAGGGATAGGCTTAATGGGGCATATTTGTAAGAGATCCAGGTATTGGTCTACTAATAATGGAGGGTAATTTGGAGGGAGTGAATTGTAGAGGGAGGCAAAGGTTTGAATATTTAAAGCAAATTACAAAAAAGTAGAGTGTTTCAGGTATGTAGATATGAAATGATTTGTGCAAGGTAGAATAGCTTGGAGAACTGCATAAAATCAGTCGAGAGACTGATGACAAAAAAGAAAAATCAGTAGAAATGTAATAAATGTGTTAATTCTTAGATATTATTTAAAAAAGATTAACAATTTTTAGAGTGGTTAGGTTTCTGGTTTCTTTACCGTAGTCGGAACTTTTCACCTCCCCGATACAAGTGATTGAAATAAAAATAATTTAGTTTTCTTGTTCAACCATTCAAAAAAAAGTGATTATCTGGGTACTAAGGAACTTCTTTTAAAAAAACCATTACTCGTAAAGATTGTTATTCATAATTAGATTTTCTGAAAAATCTTTACTGTTAACCAGATTAGTTCAGGAATTTGGTTGAACAATGACGTTTACTGTTTGCAGATGATTTGTGGATTGTGTAAGGGAGCGAGGAAGAATGAGCTTGAGAGATCGGTGTATTTTTTAAATGAATTATGGAAAAAATTTAATTGATTTCAACGTTTCCGTAAAAAAGTCAAAGGTGACATTGGATTTGATCAAGATATAAATACAGAGAAGAAAGTTGGCAAATTCTACGCAATGTGTGAAAATTTTACAGAATCCTAGGTAGGAAAATAATAAAAAAAATTACAAGGTGATGCCTGCCCCAGTCCTACTTTATGAAAGTGAGTCGTGGATTAGTACCAGACCACAGGAGAGTAGAGTACAGGCGGCAGAGATGATGCAATTCCTGCGAAGAACAAAGGGTTGTAATTGAAGGGACCAACTAAGAAATGAGGACGTAAGAACGGAACTGGATGTTTATAATCTAAAAGGGGAAGATTGCAGAATATCGAAATCGATGGAGGCAGTACGTAGAAAGAATGCCTGAGGGACGCATCCCTGATCTGTGTTTTACAACACAGATCAGGGGGAGGAAAGATGTTGGAAGGCCACGGAAAAGGTGGGAGCCTTATCATTGATTATGAGAAGAAAATGTTTACTGTCAATAATTTGTAAAAATATTTCAATCACGTTTAGTTACCATGATATCTCGTTACTTTCTCTTGCCTGTATGAATATATTTTTATATAGGAAGGAATGTATTGTTTTCATGTGGATTTTAAGAAATCGAGTTTTCATCGGATCTACACGTTTTCAGATCCTCTGAACCCAAAAAACATGTTTTTAGCGATTGGTCTGTATGTGTGTGTGTGTGTGTGTGTGTGCGCGCGCGTGAACAGAATATCACAACAACGGAACATTGTATGTTGTTGAAATTTGAAACTTAAGTTAGATACCACTACCGAACCCGACACAAACATTTTCATCAAAATCGGTCAACCGGAAGTAGTAGTTCATTCGTGTCATTTTTCACTTTTTTGCGATTTTCTGAAAACCGGCTCCTACGATTTTTTTTTAAATTGCTAATTTACTATATTTTTATGCTCTACAAGATAGGTAGGAGCCATGTCTGCTGAAATTCTAGGAGAGGCTGTTTGCACGTAACAAATTGTTTTTTCTTCAGATTGCGACTTTAATATGCACTTTAGCGCAAAAACAAAAAATGTAGATAATTTAAAATCCCACAACTTTTATTTCAAAAAGTTTTTGTATAACGCTTAGTTTATCGGTAATTAGCAATTTTCTGTTTTTTTCTCACGAAATCGTGTAAAAATCTATTTTTTTAATATTTCAGCCTTAGTATGCATTTTACGACAAAATTGTATATAATAAAATTCATAGAAAATTAACAGATCTATAACTTTTATTTAAAGCATTTTTCTCTACAGAACCTAGTTTACCGTGAAAGAGTGAATACCGTATTTTTAAGCCAAACTGAGTTCAATTTTCATTTTGCGTCTTTCACTCATGATTAAAATAAAGTTATGTTTTTTGAGATTAGTTTATTTCTAAAGTTTTATTACTAATTTTCGGTTATATTGGTCATTATTTGCATTGACAAGAGAAAGTTGTGTGAGTGTTTCACACCAGATTTTTTTAAAGAGAAATTTAGTTGTTGGTATTCTTTTGGCATACCCTATTTACAACATGAAGAAGATTAAAGAAGTAAAAAATATAAAATGAAAAGGAAAAAAATTACATCGGTCAAAGATTGGAAAACTTTTTAATTCGCACCACTGTCAAACATTTTTTTCATATCTAATATGAAAATCTAGGATGGGAGAATTTGAAGATGAAATAGTAATAATAGTAGAATTCTAATATACAATGTAGAGTATGTTTAGGTGATGTAAAAAGAAGAAGAAGAAGAAATAAAAAGTAAATAGATATAAATGAAAAAAGAAAATGGAAACCATAGGTCGGATAGGATGAGGTAAAAAGTGTAAGAAGCGGCGAATTGGAAAAGTTGAACATGGCATTGCGCTGAGTTGTCCAAGTCAATCTTAGGAGTTCTAAAAGTTGTACTATATAGTAGGGGAAATAATAGTACAGTATATATATAGGGGATGTTTCTATAGGTGGAATAGAAGAAGGAAAATGGAGGAAAGTGGGGGAAATAAGTTGCTTCTCTTAGTTGGTATCTGTTAAGAAATGGAGAGAATTTGGCTGTTGCTTCCATAGGCTCCTTCTTCTCTACATCTACAACTAACTCCCTTTAACACACCGTTCATTACTTGACCCGGGAGAGATCTTCCTCTATTCCCTTTTAATCATTCCATCTTTTATCTTTATCTATCGTATTTCCCATCTCACTTTTGAACTCCTTTCTCTACACCCCCTTATTCTATTAGAGATTCTATACCGTTTTACTTTACCCTTGTTCCCTATGTAAATTGATTGAACCTTAATCATTGTTCGGTTTTAGGATTAAGGAATTAATGGTAATTCGTCAATTTACTCTTTCTCCTTACCCCTCCTATCAATTCGTTTCTCTTTATACCCAGAACCCCCATCTTTATACTACTATTACCAAACCATCTTCACTTTGATACGTAAATCATTCTTAACTTACCCAAATCTTTGTCATGGATTTTATTTCCAAAACCTTTATTGTTAATTTAATTTTTCCTGTTTCACTATTCGGTTGTCCTTTATTTAAAACTAAATCCTCTACTGTTCTTAACTTTGTTAACTACTGTAATAGTTTTAACCCAGTTAATTCGTCAGCTTAACTTATCTATTATTTAGTTTCTGTAAATGTTCGTAGCAGTTAATATAGTTTAACTTAGTTAACAACTTAACTGACTGTTTAACTCAATTGTAATTAGTTATTTAATCCAATTTCTATACCAAAATCTATTATGTTTTGTTTCATTTTTGTTTTTAAATCAGTTCTTTTAAAGTTTTGAGAAAGTTATAATATCGTTGATTTACCGATATTTAGTTTTTTTACGTTCCCTTATGTGTCATGACCCTAACGATATAGAAAAATCTCGTGTCAATTCTCACATGACTTTCCCTTGCCAATATAAAATTTATATTATACTATATAAACCATAAAAAGTTAATTAAAAAATTAAAAATGATTAAAATGATAAAAATGATTAATTAAAAATGCGTCAATTTTAACAATAAAGCAAATTTTAATCATGAGTGAATAATGCAAAATGAAAATTAACCTGGAAAATACTCGACTTAAAAAAATTATTAATTGGCTAAGCTCTATAGAGTATTGTTTCAAGCAGTGCTTGAGAAAAATTTGTACATTTTTACTTTCTCTTGCCTATATGAATGTATAGGAAGGAAAGTATTGTTTTCATGTCGATTTTTCAAAATCGAGTTTTCACCTGATCTACACTTTTCAGACCCCCTAAACCAAAAAAACATGTGTGTGTGTGTGTGTGTGTGTGTGTGTGTGTGTGTGAACAAAATATCTCAAGAACGGAACATCGTACGAACTTGAAACTAAAAACTTAAGCTAGATATTACTAGAGGACTCGACACGAACATTTTCATCAAAATCGGTTAACCGGAAGTAGTAGTTTATTCATGTAATTTTTCACTTTTTTGCGATTTTCTCAAAAACGGCTCCAACGATTTTTTTTAAAAATTACTGTTTTTACTATATTTTTTATGCTCTATGAGATAGGGTAGCGCCATGTCTGCTGAAATTCTTGGAGAGGCTGTGCTCTCGTAGATAAAATGTTTTTTTTTAAATTGCCGCTTTAATATGCTTTTTATCGCAAAAATGTACATACTAAAGTTGTAGAGAATTTAAAAACCTACAACGTATTTTTAACATTTGTTTTTATAACGCTTAGTTTAACGGTAATTAGTAATTTTCTGGGTTTTTTCATGAAAAGTGTAAAAAAATCGATTTTAGAAGATTTCAGCCTTAGTATGCATTTTACGACAAAAGTGTACGTATATAATCAAATTTATAGGAAATTAAAAGATCTAAATTTTTTATACAGACACTAAAACATCTACAGACTTTCAATCAAAATTTCTATATTTTATAAATCAAGAACTCTGTAATGTTTAAACAATTAATTTTTACATTTTGGTTTTTAAAAACGTTTAAAAACTTCCGGTCTTCTGTAAGAAGATTTATAGAACAAATTCTTTTCAAAATTACTACACAATCGAAATCCACTAACTTAATTCAAAATTTATTAAATTTTATTAAAAATACAAAGAGTGCATGGGTTATGATCAGTAACGTCTGTATAATTATCTTTTGGTTCGTCCAATTTGTGAACCCTAAAAGCTATTTAAAGTTTTCCTTGATGTTTGTGTTAGTAGAAAAGATGTTTGAAGAATAGATCAAAGTTTTGAAGAAGAACAGATGTTACGTTTTTATTAAAAACAGCCTGTTTTTAATCAGATTTTATCGCTCCAAAATTTCATTTTGATTTACTTGAATTTATAAAATAGAAATTAATTCGGGTACATCCCCTATTTTGAGAACATCTTTATTGTTAATGTTATGTAAATATTGGAAAGTTTGGTATTGTTTTAATAAATTGATAAAGAAGTTGATGACGTTGTTTTGTGGAAATATTTATAGCTGAAGAAAACTTGAAATTACATTCTTATTATTTAAGCAAATAAAATTATAATTAAATTTCTACCGAAATTTATAAAATGGAAATTGTTAAAATGGTCCAAGACGACGATGACGAGACACAAATGGAAATGGACGGAAATGGAAGAACAATTTAAAGTTCTGTAATTGAAATTGGAAAGTAAAAGTTTTCCACGACTGGAAAAGGAACTCGATGATATTAACAAAACCCATATTTAAAATAAACATCAACTTTTGTATATAGACTAAGTTACTTAGTTTTCAAGTAATGAATCGTTTGCCATTACGGTACCCAAGCTAAAAATGCTAAAATATTTTATCTCTTTTCATCATCGTTGTGTGTTACTTGTCGCTATCTTACTCATGAAAAATAAATTTGCTTATCATCAAAACTTTTCAAACTGAATAATTTAAATGTTAAAATAATTCTCTTATAAATTCCCCAAAACCGCTTGTTCAACACACTTATAAAAACTAAATAAATATTTGATTTATTAATCCTTTAATCAATTTTTACTTTCACAATTTTTTTTACGAAAAAAAACAACCTCCCCAAGAATTTTAGCAAACATGGCGCCTACTCTATCTTGTAGAGCATAGCAAATTTAGTAAACCAGGCGATTTTTAAAAAAATCATAGGACCCGTTTTTGAGAAAATCGCAAAAAGTGAAAAATGACACGAATATACTACTACTTCCGGTTGACCGATTTTGATGAAAATGTTCGTGTCGGGTCCTCTAGTGGTGTCTAACTTAAGTTTCAAGTTTCAGTTCTTGCCTATATGAATATTGAGGAAGGAAAGTATTGTTTTCATGTAGATTTTTCAAAATTGAGTTTTCGCCGGATCTACACGTTTTCAGATCCCCTGAATCCAAAAAAAAACATGTTTTTAGCGATTGGTCTGTGTGTGTATGTGTAAACAGAATATCTCAAGAACGGAACATCGTACGAACTTGAAACTTAAGTTAGGTACCACTACCGAACTTGACAGAAACATTTTCATCAAAATCGGTCGACCGGAAGTAGTAGTTTATTCGTGCGTCATTTTTCACTTTTTGCGATTTTCTCAAAAAACGGCTTCTTTGATTTTTTTTTTTTAATTGCCTCATTTACTAAATTTTTTATGCTCTGCACGATAGAGTAGGTGCCATATCTGCTGTGATTCTTAGGGAGGCTGTTTTCTCGTAACAAAATGGCTTTCGTAAGATTGCGACTTTAATATGCATTTAAGCGCAAAAATGTATGTAATAAAAGTTGTAGAGAATTTAAATTCAAACAACTTTTATTTCTGGCATTTTTTTGTATAATGGTTAGTTTAGCGGTAATTAGCGATTTTCTGCTTTTTCTCACGAAAACGTGTAAAAATATCGATTTTTTAAGATTTCAGCCTTAGTATTATGCATTTTACGACTAAATTGTATATAATAAAATTTATAGGAAATTAAAAGATCTACATTTATTTATAGCATTTTTTTCTACAAAGCCTAATTTAGCGTGAAACAGTGATTTTCCGTATTTTTAACCCAAACTGAGGTTGATTTTCATTTAGCGTTTTTCACTCATGATTAAAATTAGGTTATGTTTATTGAGGTTAGTTTGTTTTGTTTATTTTTAATGTTTTATTTCTACTGTTAGGTTATATTGTTAAATTTTTGCATTGGCAAGAGAAAGTTGTGTGAGTGTTTCACACCAGATTTTTTTTATTTTTTATCGTTTTTGCTGTTGAGGTCATCAGCCGAAAGGCTGATTTGAACCTCTATAAATTTTACTAAGTTAAACGAGGAGTGAAGTGGTTTATCATTACCTTTTTCACTGTGTGGAAAATATGCTTACCAGCATTTCAGGCCTTCTGAAAAGCGTCTACTTTCCTTCAAATGACACCTTCACTTCATTCATCACAGGGTTTGGCTGTATAATGAAATTCATTACTCTCAGAGGAGATAATTGTGACAATAATTGTCTTTTACATCTCTACCTCTTCTGTTCTTAAATACTCGTACTTCAGTCATATATTTGGTTGACCATGTGATAAGAAATAGTAATATTTTTTGGAGCCCTTGAACTAGCTGATAGAGTGCAAATAATTTAACACCTTCCACCTCCCTGTGGGCAGAATGAATAGTAAATTAATTTGTTGTTGTTTAGGTCAACAGCCGAAAGGCTGGTTTGAACCTACAGAGGTTTTACTAAGTAAAACGAGGAGTGAGGTGGTTTACCATTGCCTTCCTCACTGAGTGGAAAAGTACACTTATCAGCATGCCGGGCCCTCTGAATAGCACATATTTTCCACTCTGCAAATGACACCTTCACTTCATTCACCACAGGGTCTGGCTGTATAATGAAATTCATTACTTTCAGAGGAGATAACTCTGATTAGTGTCTTTTACACCTCTACCTCTTCTGTCCTTAAATGATTCAGTCATTTAATTGGCTGACCATGTGATAAGAAACAGAACTATTTATTTTAGCCCTGCAACGAACAGATTGGGTGTAAATAATTTGACACTCCACCTGTCTGCTCTGGGCAGAAATTAATTTATATTTTGTTAATTATTTACTTAAGAATTTGATATATTTATGTTTTATTTATGTTCCAGGTATGTTCCAACTGCTTATTACCTTATTCAGTAGTGATTTGGTGAGTTATTTTTTTGGTTAGCCGAAGTTGTTACCAGTTTCTTTGTTTTTAAGTTTATTAGTTTAAAAATGCTTTTGTAGATTACTTTATTTGTACTAGTTACTCTAGTTATTTTTATAGAAGTATGTATAGTCCGTTTTTTGTTAGTTGAGCCCTGTTGTAAACAAACTGCGTATGTGTTAGTCCCTGTAAATACACTACACACAAACACGCGTGGCCTTGTGTGAACTCTCTGCAAGCTAACCGGTGATCTAAGAAAAACACCTACTCATTACATTTTGTCAATTCAATCGTCAGTGGTATAGGTTATATTTTTTTATGTACATTAGCAAAAGAAAATCGTGTGATTGTTTCTTAGCAGATTTTTTTTGAATTTTCAAGTAATAGAACTTTTGTTGTTTAGGTCATCAGCCGAAAGCTAGTTTGAACCTGTAGAGGTTTTTCTCTGCCCATAACAGACAGGTGGAGTTTAAATTATTTGCACTCAATCTGTTCGTTGCAGGGCTAAAATAAATAGCTCTATTTCTTATAACATTGTCAGCCAATTAAATGACTGACTCATGTAAGAACAGAAGAGATATAGGTGTAAAATACACTAATCAGAGTTATCTCCTCTGAAAGTAATGAATTTCATTATACAGCCAGATCCTGTGGTGAATAAAGTGAAGGTGTCATTTGCAGAGTGGAAAATTTGCTGACAAGCATACTTTTCCACTCAGTGTAAAAGGCAAAGGTAAACTCCTCGTTTTACATAGGAAAGCCTCTAGAGGTTCAAACCAGCGTTTCGGCTGATCACGTAAACAACAACAGAGGTTTTTCTAAGTAAAAGGAGGAGTGAGGTGGTTTACCTTTGCCTTCCTCACTGAGTGGAAAAGTACGCTTATCAGCATGCCGGGCCTTCTGAAAACCACATATTTACCACTTTGCAAATGACACCTTCACTTCATTCACCACAGGGTCTGGCTGTATAATGAAATTAATTACTTTCAGAGGAGATAACTCAGGTTAGTGTATTTTACACCTCTACCTCTTCTGTTCTTATATTATTCAGTCATTTAATTGGATGACGATGTGATAAGAAATAGAGCTATTTATTTTAGCCCTGCAACGAACAGATTGAGTGTAAATAATTTGACACTCCACCTATCTGTTATGGGCAAAATAGAATTAATAAAACCCTTAAGAAACTAAAGGGGAACCCTAGCAGTAAATAAAATTTAAATTAATTTGTAATTTTACCATCTTATTTCCACAAATAAATTAAATGTAATAAATATAACCTTTAAGAAAAATAAATATTTGTTTTTGAACTCCATCATGATAACTTGATTACACTTCTATTAGATCCTTCACTTTTTTTTATGAAAGAAGGATTGCGTTTAAGTCAAACTAACCCTAGACAGTTTCTTTCACTTTTTTCCTCATTTCTTTTTCGTTGCTGATTCTCCAATCATCCTTTAGGAGTGTAATTTTCTTCTAGAAAAACCAACAGTAATCGTCTTCTTTTGTTTATTTTAACTAAGTTTGTTTACATAACTGCTTGTAAATTCATTGTAGATTTAAAAACTTAATTTCATCCACGTTTATTTAGTTTTCTCTATTCTATTTTGTAAGTTTAGTTCTGAAAATTTTGTTTTATCGTTTAGTAATCTACTAGTTAAATTTAATTATTTAGTATTGTTTATGTTTTCTTTCATATAATAAATACATTATGGTTGGCAACTCCAGTTAATTTTTATTGGTTTTATATTCGTGTTTATTCTGTGTAAAAGGGCTTAAGTACTTGGATGCGTTCATGTTTTCCTTGTGCTCTCTCGTGTTCTTCTTTCGTTCCTCTGTTCATTTTCTTTACCTAATTATTATGAATGTATATAGAGAGTAAATCGTAAATTTTTGGTGACAATTTTTACTTTCTCTTGCCTATATTTTTATGTCGATTTTTCCAAGTTGAGTTTTCACCGAATCTACACGTTTTCAGACCCCCTGAACCCAAAAAACATGTTTTTTAGCGATTGGTGTTTGTGTGTGTGTGATCAGAATATCTCAAGAACGGGATATCGTACGAACTTGAAACTTGAAACTTAAGTTAGATATCACTAGAGGATCCGACATGAACATTTTCATCAAAATCGGTGTACCGGAAGTAGTAGTTTTTCGTATCATTTATCACTTTTTTGCGATTAAAAAGTTTGCGATTTAAAAATTTTTTGCAATAAAAGTAAAAAATTACACGAAGAAACTACTACTTCCGTTAGACCGATTTTGATGAAAATGTTCGTGTTGGGTCCTCTAGTGGTACCTAACTTAAGTTTTAAGTTTCAAGTTCGTATAATGTTTCCGTTCTTGAGATATTCTGTTCACACACACACACACACACACACACACACACACACACACACACACACACACACACACACACACACACACACACACACACACACACACACACACACACAGATCAATCGCTAAGAACATGTTTTTTTGGGTTCAGGGACAAGAATATTTTATATTGATCCAGATTTTCGGTTACTCAGGCCGTTTCCGGTCGGATTGAACGGGAAATTAATATAATATAAATCGAAGTGGTGAAAAATATGGATAATTCAAATGAGAAAACGATTATACTTTTTCTTTTAATTAATTAAAAATATTAAGTAACTTACCAAAGAATTTAATTAAACCAAAAAAAAAAATCTATAGATGAAATCATATCAGATAGAATAATTAAGTCATATTGGAGATATTCTAAGAATTACTCAGATACTAACTTTACGGCATAATTTTCGTGATTGAATCTGAATTAGAGGCTATCACGACAAAAGAATTTTTCATTTGCATATAAATTATTGTTTTAATTAATTTTCTTGTAGTTTTACAAGGATGGCTAATAAAATTGAATATTTTAATTATAAGTTTAAAGTTATAAAAGCGATTTCCAAGTTTCTTGTTTAACAAGAATTAAAAAAAAAACGGAAAAATAAAGTACGGTGTTACACACATTCACACGACGTTCTCTTGCCAATGTAAATAATGACCAATTTAATCATTAGTAAACAATGTAAAATGAAAATCAACCTCTGGTCTACTAAAAAATACAAGATATCATTAAAACTAGGATCTGAAGAAAACAATGGTTTTAATTTTCAATAACTTTTGTTATATACACTTTTTCGTAAAATCTATACTAAGGCCACAATCTTAAAAATCTGGTGTGAAACACTCACACGACTTTCTCTATTGCCAATGCAAATAATTAATAATACAACAAAAATAATAGAAATAAACAAAAAACTAACCTCAATAAACACAACCTAATTTTATTCATGAGTGAAAGAAGCAAAATGAAAATCTACCTCAGTTTGGCTTAAAAATACGGAAAATCACTCTTTCACGCTAAACTCGGCTCTGTAGAGAAAAATACTATTAATAAAAGTTGTAGATCTTTTAATTTTCTATAAATTTTATTATATACACTTTTGTCGTAAAATCTATACTAAGGCCACAATCTTAAAAATCTGGTGTGAAACACTCACACGACTTTCTCTATTGCCAATGCAAATAATTAATAATACAACAAAAATAATAGAAATAAACAAAAAACTAACCTCAATAAACACAACCTAATTTTAATCATGAGTGAAAGAAGCAAAATGAAAATCTACCTCAGTTTGGCTTAAAAATACGGAAAATCACTTATTCACGCTAAACTAGGCTCTGTAGAGAAAAATACTATTAATAAAAAATGTAGATCTTTTAATTTTCTATAAATTTTATTATATACATTTTTGTCGTGAAATGTATACTAAGGCCGAAATCTTAAAAAAATCGATTTTTTCACACGTTTTCGTGAGAAAAAAAACAGAAAATCGCTAAACTAAGCGTTATAAAATAAAAACGGTTTAAAATAAAAGTTGTAGAATTTTAAATTCTCTACAACTTTTATTATATAAATTTTGCGCTAAAATGCATATTAAAGTCGCAATCTTAAAAAAAAATGTTTACGAAAAAACTGACTCTCCAAGAATGTCAGTGGACATTACACCTACCCTATCTTGTAGAGCATAAAGAATTTAGTAAATGAGGTGATTTTAAAAAAAAATCGTACGAGCTGTTTTTGAGGAAATTGCAAAAAAGTGAAAAATTACACGAATAAACTACCTACTACTTCCGGTAGACCGATTTTGATAAAAATGTTCGTGTCGGGTCTACTGGTACCTAACTTAAGTTTTAAATTTCAAATTCCTATGATGTTCCGTTTTTGAGACTATTTATTCACACACGCACGCACACGAACACACACACACACACACAGGGTTTTTGGGTTCAGGGGGTCTGAAAACGTGTAAATCCGGTGAAAACTCGATTTCTTAAAATTGACATTAAAACAATACTTTCCTTCCTATGTATTCATATAGGCAAGAGAAAGTAAAAATAGTAGGTTTAGATTATTGTGTAAGGGATGTTCTTTGAAAGGGGATGAAAGAATATTTTATTGATATTGTAAGGAGTAAAAAGAGTTGTTGATTTCCATGTTAACAGCTAGCGCCAATCGCTTCCAATTTCAGGTGAAAATCTAATTTCCTATAGGTGTGAAAACTTTTCTCAAAGTTCAAAGTGACTTTGGCAGTGGTGAGATATCGTATAATGAGAAAGCCGTAAGGGACAGGGGGGGTGTAAAAGTAAGCTTAGACAAGGATTGTATTGGAGGGTGGTTTTAAAATGATAGGTAAGGGGTAATTAGAAAGACTTATATCGGCTGAAGGGGTTGTTACTACAATCAGTTATTTATTAGCTGGCTCAAAAACAGGGTGCGAGTTGAAAATTTTCACAGTCACGCGATGCAATGAAGCCAAACAACAATCTGACGTTACAAACAACTATTGTATAAGCTTGCTTCGTCCGCTAACATAACCTTACCCTCCAGCATTAACAGCACTTCACTCATGCTTTAACCGACTGTGTATATATATATATATATATATATATATATATATATATATACCTACTACATAACAATGTACTGTTTTTAACTTTGCCAGGCACGCTATCTGTCGGAAAAACTTCCTTCCTGACAATAAGTATATACCAGTAAACTGTTTACAGACTTACTACAAGTAATAAATTCGTTTTATCAAAAACACATATCCAATAATAGAACCTAGGTCTATATTCGCAAATTACAGCAAAACAACATGGCATTTTGAGTTCTTTCTTGACTTTCTCCTGCCAATGTAAATTGCCCATAACAGACAGGTGAAGTGTAAAATTATTTACACTCAATCTGTTTGTTCCAGGGCTAAAATAATTAGTTCTGTTTCTTATCACATGGTCAGCCAATTTAATGACTGAATCATCTAAGAACAGAAGAGGTAGAGGTGTAAAAGACACTAATCAGAGTAATTTCCTCTGAAAGTAATGAATTTCATTATACAGCCAGACCCTGTGGTGAATGAAGTAAAGGTGTCATTTAAAGAACCCCCAAAGATAGAAATCACACGGCGTTAGACCGTCGGGTGACCGTGTAGGCCTTTGAAAACGAGCCCTGTCATTGCACCCCTTGCGGCCAATCCAGCGGTCGGGTAAAGTGACGTTCAGCCAATCGTGTACTTCGTAATGCCAGTGAGGCGGCGCACCATCTTCCTGGAAATCTTCCGTGAAATGAAGTTCTCTGGCTTTTCATCTTCCAACTGAAGGAAGAGCCATAGCTGTAGAGTATCAAGGTAAGAAGCACCAGTTACAGTTGCTTCAACAAAAAAGAAAGGCCCATAAACTTTCCGCCGGGACATGGCACAAAAAACATTTAATTTAGGGGAGTCTCGTTGGACTTGTACCATCGTGTGAGGATTTTCTGTGCCCCAGATTAGCACATTATGAGAGTCACTTGTCCACTAAGGTGAAAGGTCGACTCATCACTGAAGACGACATGATGTAAAAAATCTTCATGCAACAACATTTCGTTAGCGAAGTTGGCACGTAAACGATAGTCTGCCGGATTTATAGCCTGTACCAACAGCAAACGATAAGGACGTAGTTGTAAGCGTCTCCGTAGAACTTTCCAAACAGTCGTAACAGGAATTGCTAATACACGACTAGCCTTCCGAACAGATTTCTGTGGGCTACGCGTGAACGACTCTCGCACTTGCTCAACGCTCTCCGCACTAACACTTAGTCGTCCCGTACTCTTCCCTTTGCATAGGCAGCCGGTATCTTCAAACTGATGATACCATCTACGGATGTAATTATCTCCTGGAGGTTCACAACCGAACTTAATACGAAACGCACGTTGCACTGTAACTACCGATTTCATCTTTGCAAACTGTAAAACACAAAACGCTTTTTGTTCTTTAGTCGCCATCTTTGCTACTAGCGCTTTCTAACGACTGGCGGTGGAAACATTGCGCACTGTTGCCAACAAACGAAACTGCTTAAGTTGCACTTTCGTTTGATGTATCATTTATAACTGTAAGTATAATGTATTAAGTATTATACAGTAATAAAACCCCGCTATTTATTTATAAACACCCGGTTTATTAGGTTTACCATCTGATAAGAAACAGAAGTATTTTTTGGAGCCCTGGAACTAGCAGATCGAGTGCAAATAATTTAACAATCCACCTGTCAATTATAGGCAATAGTTTATAATATCATTAGATAAAGTTTGTAGGTTCTTAGCCCTCCTTGAACTTATAGACCGATTTTACTGAAAAAAATAACAGTAGAGTTTGATTTAAACTTAACAAACTCATGGATATAAGTTCAAAGAAATAATTGTATCCTTCATTATCCTCGTATACAAATATCTTTATGTTATTTTCTATTTATTTTTCCCTTTGTATAGGGCCAATTTTTGACTACAAGAGGTGACATTAAACATCCCCTACCTTGACGATGGGGTTGCGACGTGAAAATTTTCGGGTTACCGAATTTTTATGTAATATTTATATGATGTTTATTTGTATAAATATAAGTAAATTACATTTAAGTCACGTATATAGGCCTAATATAAGTTACTAAAACTAAACACACACACACACACACACACACGCACGCACGCACGCACACACGTTACTAAATTAATATTTATATTAACAGTAGACTACGACTAAGTTAGAAATTTCAGTAATTAATATTTTTATAGAGCACTGTACAGAGAGGGGGGATAATATTGCTAAAGAAAAACTGTTTTTTAGGGTTTGAGTAACTAGTTGCAATACGATGGGGTACCCAAAAGTAACCGGAATAGCATTGCCGTGGGCGGTGCTTGTGTAGCACGCATTTCTGCTTGTAGCGCATTTCTGCCGCATAGACGTGAATAGCGCAACTCAATGCGAATTCAGTGCCACCTGTGTTGTCGACTTGGCTTCTTCTGTTCATCTGCAGTGATTTTTGCTAGACTGTTTTGTTCTTCTTTCATTTTTTATGATGACAAGTTTAAGTGAACAACGTGTAGCTATGAAATTTTGTTTTCTACTCGGTAAAAATACTATTGAAACTGTTTTAATGTTGGAAACAGCTTACAAAGATTACGTTATGGGAAAAACTCAAGTTTTCAAACCTAGTTCTGGACGTCCATAAACTGCCTGAATCGATGGAAATGTAGAATTCGAGAGCTCGTACTCTCAGACCGTTGACTAACAATTTGGAAGTTTTAAGAAGATTGCGCAAAAGTGTTGGTCAAAAAAGACCCGATTTGTGGCAGACAGGAGACTGATTATTCCATCACAACAATGCACTTGCACACAAAGCCATCTCTGTTAACCCTTTATAGGGCAGTACTACGGGGGGAAATATACATGTTGTAAAATGTTAAATTTTGTTTTATAGGAACTTGAATAATGTACTTCTAGTTCCAGAACAGTAAGATATTTCTTTTTTTTTTGTGTCAAGCCCTGGTAAGTATACTTACCAAGGAATGTTTATTGTTATGGGAATCAAATAATGTTTAGTGGTAAGAATGCATATTAAAACAACTTGTAGCCCTATATAACAGAAAAATGTGTCGGATAACTTATCTTAACTTTATATTAGCATGAATGCTTGCTTTCTTGTAAACAACTGGAATTTTCTAAGCACTGTACAAAAGTAACAACAAAAAACATGGTAGCGTACGCTGATTTAAATCCTTACCACATTCGTGTAACTTACAAAGCAAATGGTCGTTGCGCGCTGTGAATAGCCTACTTATAGGTATCAGACGAACTAATGCCCCATAGCCGAGCGAGTGAGAGGGAGATACGTGGCATAACTACGCATGCGCTCAAAGGTTTTTACCATAATAATCCAAATCTGAAAACATACTACAGTCGTTATCTTGATTGTTAGTTTACTGCATGCATAAACGCTTGCTCACAACAATGAGTAAAATTATACGACAATATTATCGGAACGGCGCGTATGGGTTGTGCGAGTGAGAGCGTTATGCATTCTCTCGCTCCCACGGCTAGGGGACTTTAGTTCATCTGAATACTGTACAAGAGAACATCTATAAAACCATAAAATGCCAATAAGGTTCAACTGCATAGCTTATTCTTTAAAAAAATCGATCTTATTGCCGTTGGTAAGTATACTTACCACACACGTGTAAAGGGTTAAACGGTTTTTAGTTTAAAATGGCATGGTTCCGTAGCCCCACGCACCTTACTCGCTTGACCTGGCTCCGTGCGACTTTTTCTTATTTCCACGCATGAAAAGGGACATGAGTAGACACCGATTTGATAACAGTAAACAAAAAAAAACGAAGGAGAAGCTGTCAGCCATTTCTAAAGTTGTTTTTTAGGTCATCAGCCGAAAGGCTGGTTTGAACCTGTAGAGGTTATACTTAGTAAAACGAGGAGTGAGGTGGTTTACCTTTGCCTTCCTCACTGAGTGGAAAAGTACGCTTATCAGCATGCCGGGCCCTCTGAAAAGCACATACTTTCCACTCTGCAAATGACACTTTCACATCTTTCACCACAGGGTCTGGCTGTATAATGAAATTCATTACTTTCAGAGGAGATAACTCTTATTAGTGTCTTTTACACCTCTACCTCTTCTGTTCTTAAATGATTCAGTAATTTAATTGGCTGACCATGTGATAAGAAACAGAACTATTTATTTTAGCCCTGCAACGATTGGGTGTAAATAATTTGACACTCCACCTGTCTGTTATGGGCATTTCTAAAGATGACTACAAAAATTTTTCGAACAGTGGAAGCATCGGTGGAGCAAATGTATTAGTTGTAATGGAGAGTATTTTGAAGGGGATATTTTGAGGTCGTTTTGTAAAAAGTTTGAAAATAAATAGCTTTTAAAAACAAATTCCGGTTTCTTTTGGGTACCCCCTCGTATATCAAAAATCAAAAAACTTGGTAAATTTGTGGATGCGGTCCATTAAATTTACACTCGTAGTCTACAGGTATAATGATAATTCAACCGCAATTACGAAAAATCTGGTGTGAAACACTCACACAACTTTCTCTTGCCAGTGCAAATAATTAACAATAAACCTAACATTAGTAATAAAACATTAGAAATAAACAAAAAACTAACCTCAATAAACATTAGTGAAATACGCAAAATTAAAATCGACCTCAGTTTGGCTTAAAAATACGGAAAATCGCTCATTCACGCTAAACTAAGCACTGTACAAAAAAATATTTAAACTAAAAGTTGTAGATCTCTTAATTTTCTATAAATTTTATTATATACACTTTTGTCGTAAAATGCATTATAAGGCCGAAATCTTAAAAAAATAAATTTTTCACACGTTTTCGTGAGAAAAAAACAGAAAATTGCTAATTACCACTAAACTAAGCGTTATACAAAAAAATGTTTGAAATAAAAGTTGTAGAATTTTACATTCTCTACAACTTTTATTATATAACGTTTTGCGCTAAAATGCATATTAAAGCCGCAATCTTAAAAAGAAAATGTTTTTACGTGAAAACAGCCTCACCCAGAATTTCAGCAAACATGGCGCCTACCCTATCTTCTAGAGAATAAAAAATTGAGTAAACCAGGCGATTTTAAAAAACATCGTAGGACCAGTTTTTGAGAAAATCGCAAAAAAGTGAAAAATTATACGAATAAACTACTACTTCCGGTTGACCGATTTTGATGAAAATGTTCGTGTCGGGTCCGGTAGTGGTATGTAACTTAAGTTTCAAGTTTCAAGTTCGTACGATGTTCCGTTCTTGAGATATTCTGTTCAGACACACACACACACACACACACACACACACACACACACACACACACGCACACACACACACACACACAGACCAATCGCTAAAAACATGTTTTTTGGGTTCAGGAGGTCTGAAAACATATAGATCCGGTGAAAACTCGATTTCGAAAAATCGACATGAAAATAATACTTTCCTTCCTATATATTCATATAGGCAAGAGAAAGTAAAAAATAAACAAACACTTAATTTTGATTAATAAAAGATAAGTTGATTGATTAGAAAGTAAATATTCCTGCATGTAATATTAATATATTGATTGTAGGGAAAAAAGAACCCCTTAATGAAAACGCACTGATTAGACAAATAACAATTCAAACAGAAGTATAGTAGTGCCTTTAATTATATGATTAAAACAGAACACAGTTCGGATTTCATTCGGTGTTTGTTTTTATACTTTAATCTGGTTATTTATACAGAAAAGTATGACGGTAAAAGTAAAAAATAAAAACGTAGAGAGGGAGAAAAGACAGATGGAGAGAGGGTAACAGTTTGGTTGTGCAGACATCATCTGACAGGTTCCGTATAGCGTGTAGTAACAAGTAGCATGTACCACGAAGCGTTCTGGTATACAGTTTTCTACATGTAGCTGAAAAATTTCGTGACTAGAATCAAGTGTCAGGACTTGCTCACTTGATTGCTTCTACGTTAGAGATAGGAAAATTGAGTTCCTGGGGAAAAACCTGAGTGTAATAACTAGTATAGTTGTGAAAACTTATATTGAGTTTTTTCTTAATAAAATAAAACTATAAAATATACTTACTCGTAAGTAACTATTGTAGAAAACCACAACGAGTCATACGTTTTCTTCGTTATTTGTTCTTTATGAATGGTTATATAAATCATAAATAACTATTTGGTAAACCACTGTGAATTTTTCACGAATATTTTGTTTAAATTGTATTTCATTGATATCGGTTTCACCGATTTCAATATTTTTGTTTAAAAACGATTAATTTTTTTCTTCACAACAGCTCTTCTAATCCTAACTAATTAGAAATTGAAACTGTTCAGATTATCCGAAAAATATTATTATCTAAACCAATATAATAAAGAAGAAACGTCAGTTTGTTTGTATGTTTGTTTGTTTGTTTGTTGTTTGTCTGTTTGTTTGTTTGAGTTAATCTCAGAAACTACTGAAATGATTTTAAAAAAATCTTTCATTTTTGCATAGCTTAGGGCTTCCTGATTAATATAGGCTATGTTGCAACTTAAAGTAACTTTAATTAAGTGAGTTAACCCTGTATAGGTCTGTGGCAGGTATACTTACCACTTACAATAAGGTCGATTTTTTTAAAGCATAAGCTATGCAATTGAACCTTATTGGCATTTTATGGTTTTATAGATGTTCTTTGGTAATTAGGCTATCCACATATTGAAATTAGTGCACAGCGACCATGTGCTTTGTGAATTACTCGAATGTGGTAAGGATTCATACCAGCGTACATTACCATGTTGTTTTGTTGTTACTTTTGTACGGTGCTTAGAAAATTCCAGTTATTTACGGGAAAGCAAGCATTCATACTAATATAAAGTTGAGATAAGTAATTCTACACATTTTTCTGTTATATAGGGCTACAAGTTGTTTTATTAAGCATTCTTACCACTAAACATTATGTGATTCCCATTTCAATAAACGTTCCTTGGTAAGTATACTTACCAGGACTTAACATTAAAAGAAAGAAATATCTTACTGTTCTGGCACTAGAAATACATTATTCAAGTCCCCATAAAACAAAATTTAATATTTTACAACATAAATATTTTTCCCCGTAGTACTGCCCTATAAAAAGTTAAGCAACTTAAACTGTGACGATGTCGCATGTTTCAGTCCATCGGGTGCATAGCACTTTTTTACTTTCTCTTGCCTATATGAATATACAGGAAGGAAAGTATTGTTTTCATGTCGATTTTTCGAAATCGAGTTTTCACCGGATCTATATGTTTTCAGACCCCATGAACCCAAAAAACATGTTTTTAGCGATTGGTCTGCGTGTGTGTGTGTGTGTGTGTGTATGCGCGCGCGCGCGTGTGTGTGCGTGCGTGCGTGTGTGTGTGTGTGTGTGTGTGTGAACAGAATATCTCAAGAACGGAACATCGTACGAACTTGAAACTTGAAACTTAAGTTACATACCACTACCGGACCCGACACGAACATTTTCATCAAAATCGGTCAACCGGAAGTAGTAGTTTATTCGTATAATTTTTCAGTTTTTTGCGATTTTCTCAAAAACTGGTCCTAGGATTTTTTTTAAAATCGCCTATTTTACTCAATTTTTTATTCTCTACAAGATGGGGTAGGCGCCATGTTTGCTGAAATTCTGGGTGAGGCTGTTTTCACGTAAAAACGTTGTTGTTTTTTTAAGATTACGGCTTTAATATAAATTTTAGCGCAAAAACTTATATAATAAAAGTTGTAGAGAATTTAAAAACCTACAACTTCTGTTTCAAACATTTTTTTGTATGACGCTTAGTTTAGCAGTAATTAGCGATTTTCTGATTTTTTCTCACGAAAACGTGTGAAAAATCGATTTTTTTAAGATTTTGGCCTTAGTATGCATTTTACGACAAAAGTGTATATAACCAAATTTATAGGAAATTTAAAGATCTACAACTTTTATTTAACGTGTTTTTCTCTACAGAGCCTAGTTTAGCGTGAAATAGTGATTTTCCGTATTTTTAAGCCAGACTGAGGTTGATTTTCATTTTGAGTGTTTCACTCATGATTAAAATAAGGTTATGTTTATTGAGGTTAGTTTTTTGTTTATTTCTAATATTTTATTACTAATGTTAAATTATTGTAAATTATTTGCATTGGCAAGAGAAAGTTGTGTGAGTGTTTCACACCAGATTTTTTTTTCTAAGTCCTCTGGATGGTGTATTTTTGGGCTAGAATCACGATTCAACTTTAATATTTCATAGAAAAGCGTAAAGAATAACAATCGATTCCAAAAACATTAAAAATTTGGAAATATTCAAAATTTTTATTTATGTAATGTATTTTATGTTTTTACTTTCTCTTGCCTATATGAATATATAGGAAGGAAAGTATTGTTTTCATGTCGATTTTTCGAAATCGAGTTTTCACCGGATCTATACGTTTTCAGACCCCCTGAACCCAAAAAACATGTTTTTAGCGATTGGTCTGTGTGTGTGTCTGTGTGTCTGTGTGTCTGTGTGTGTGTGTGTGTGAACAGAATATCTCAAGAACGGAACATCGTACGAACTTGAAACTTGAAACTTAAGTTACATACCACTACCGGACGCGACACGAACATTTTCATCAAAATCGGTCAACCGGAAGTAGTAGTTTATTCGTATAATTTTTCAGTTTTTTGCGATTTTCTCAAAAACTGGTCCTACGATTTTTTTTAAAATCGCCTATTTTACTCAATTTTTTATTCTCTACAAGATAGGGTAGGCGCCATGTTTGCTGAAATTCTCGGTGAGGCTGTTTTCACGTAAAAACGTTGTTTTTTAAGATTACGGCTTTAATATAAATTTCAGCGCAAAAACTTATATAATAAAAGTTGTAGAGAATTTAAAAACCTACAACTTCTGTTTCAAACATTTTTTTGTATAACGCTTAGTTTAGCGGTAATTTGCGATTTTCTGTTTTTTTTCTCACGAAAACGTGAGAAAAATCGATTTTTTTAACATTTCGGTCTTAGTATGCATTTTACGACAAAAGTATATATAATAAAAGTTATAGAAAATTAAAAGATCTACAACTTTTGTTTAGAGCATTTTTCTCTACAGAGCCTAGTTTAGCGTGAAAGCGTGATTTTTCGTATTTTTAAGCCAAACTGAGTTCGATTGTCATTTTGCGTCATTCACTCGTGATTAAAATAAGGTTATGTTTTTGAGGTTAGTTTTTGTTTATTTCTAATATTTTATTAATAATGTTAGGTATATTATTAATCATTTGGATTGGCAAGAGAAAGTTGTGTGAGTGTTTCACACCAGATTTTTTGTTTACCATTCGACAGTAAGTGAAAGAGTCATATATTTCCAGTTACTCTGGGTAACGCACTCTTATCTTAGCTACATATCAACTGTCTCTTTCTTTTCCATCGGTATTCTTCTATGCATTCTATTCAATTCTGTTCAGTTGTGATTTGACTTTTAAGGTGTGTAGTGTTCATGGTTATACGCTTTATTAGTTACTAGCTACCCCCGCTCGCTTCGCTTCACAGCAGCTAATGTAGGCCTCATTAAATTATTTTAAAACCTCTTCAGATACAATATTTGTGGTTTGGTTGCCCTCTGGTAGCAAAATAAATTGTTTTTCTGCACTTCCAGCTCTAGAAAGTCCGACATAAAGTTGTCCATGAGTTAATAAGGAAGCACTCTTGTCTCAAATCGATGCCCACTGTTTTAAATGTTTGTCTCTGCGATTTACAGTATTGAATAGAATGCATAGAAGAATACCGATGGAAAGGAAAGAGACAGTTGATATATGGCTAAGATAAGAGACAGTAATACGTGGGTACGGTACGCAGAGTATTTGGAAATGTATGACTCATTCACTACCTGTCGAATGAACCACCAAACCAAACGTTATACAAAAAAATGTTTGAAGAAAAGTTGTAGGTTTTTAAATTCTCTACAACTTTCATTATATACTTTTTTGCTCTGAAATGCATATTAAAGCCGCAATCTTTAAAAAAAACACTTTCTTCTACGAGAACACAGCCTCTCCAAGAATTTCAGCAAACATAGCGCTTACCTTATCTTGTAATAGCGGTGCTTATCTTGTAGCGCATAAAGAATGTAGTAAATGAAGAAATTTAAAAATAATATGTAGGGGCCGGTTTTGAGAAAATTGCAGAAGAGTGAAAAATCACACGAATGAACACTACTATTTCTCGTTGACAGAATTTAATGAAAATGTTCATGTTGTGCCCTCTAGTGGTATCTAACTTAAGTTTTAAGTTTCAATTTTGTACGATGATTCGTTCGCACAAACCAATCGCTAAAAACATGTTTTTTTTTTTTGGATTCAGGGTGTCTGAAAACGTGTATATTCGGCGAAAACTCGATTTCGAATAATCGACATGAAAACAATGGGCCTATATTCCTTCCTATATTCATACAGAGGAAGAGAGTAAAAAAAAATCTGGTGTGAAACACGCACACGACTTTCTCTTGCCAATGTAAATAATTAACAATAAAACGTAACATTCGTCGTAAAACATTAGAAATAAACAAAAAACAAACCTTAAGAAAGATAACCTTATTTTAATCATAAGTGAAAGGCACAAAAGGAAAATCCTCAGTTTGGCTTAAAAATACAAAAAATCACTCTTTCACGCTAAATTAGGCTCTGTAGAGAAAAATGTTTGAAATAAAAGTTGTAGATCTTTCAATTTCCTATAAATTTGATTATATACACTTCTGTCGTTAAATGCATACTAAGGCCGAAATCTTAAAACAATAGATTTTTCACACGTTTTCCTGAGAACAAACAGAAAATTGCTAATTACCGCTAAACTAAGCATTATACAAAAAAGTTTGAAAAAAAAGTTGTAGGTTTTTAAATTCTCTACAACGTTTATTATATACATTTTTGCGCTTTAATTTATATTTACGCCGTAATCTTAAAAAAAACTATTTCTTTACGTGAAAACAGCCTCACCAAGAATTTCAGCAAACATGGCGCCTACCTTATCTTGTAGAGAATAAAAAAATGAGTAAACCAGGCGATTTTTAAAAAAATCGTAAGACCAGTTTTTGATAAAATCACAAAAAAGTGAAAAATTACACGAAAAAACTACTACTTCCGGTTGACCGATTTTGATGAAAATGTTCGTGTCGGGTCCGGTAGGGGTACGTAACTTAATTTTCAAGTTTCAAGTTCGTACGATGTTCCGTTCTTGAGATATTCTGTTCACACACAGACACACACACACACACACACACACTCTCACACACACAGAACAATCCCTAAAAACATGTTTTTTGGGTTCAGGGGGTTTAAAAACGTGTAGATCCGGTGAAAACTCGATTTCGAAAAATCGACATGAAAACAATACTTTCCTTCCTATATATTCATATAGACAAGAGAAATAGTAAAAGTAAAAAATTTATTATTATATAAGACATCTGTTTCGTTTAAAACTATTATTTAAATGCAGATTTATTTAGTTTGTTCTAAGATATCTCAAGCGTTTACATTTTTTCCAGAAAATTTATTTTAACTGTAACTTAGAAAATGACTGTTTTACAACAGTATTTTTATTCCACTATTAAATAATATATTTAATTGTGTTTAAACAACGGTTATTTGTTCTTCTTTAAGAAATTGTATGCAGCTTTTATAATAATGGTATTCAAAACTGTTTTAACAAGGGATTTTCCTAACTTTACAATTTATTTGTGTAGTTTTTGCATTAAACCATTTTTATTTATCTGCAATTTTACTAAGAGGAAAATAATTTTTTTCGTAATTTACTGTTATTCTTTACAACTTATGGATGCAAAACCGTATTATCCTTTTAATAAATTAAGTTTGAAACACTCACACAACTTTCTCTTGCCAATGCAAATAATTAACAATAAACCTAACATTAATAAGAAACCATTAGAAATAAATGAAAAACTACCTCAATAAACATAATCTAATTTTAATCATGAGTGAAAGACGCAAAATGAAAATCAACCTCAGTTTGGCTTAAAAATACGAAAAATCACTCTTTCACGCTCAACTGGGCTATGTAAAAAGATCCTCTAAATAAAAGTTGTAGATCTTTTAATTTTCTGTAAATTTGATTATATACACTTTTGTCGTAAAATGCGTACTAAGGCCGAAATTTTAAAGAATCGATTTATCACACGTTTTCGTGAGAAAAAAAACGAAAATCGTTAATTACCGATAAACTAAGCGTTATACAAAAAAATGTTGAAAATAAAAGTTGTAAGATTTTAAATTCTTTTCAACTTTCATTAAATAATTTTTTGTGCTAAAATGTATATTAAAGTCGCAATCTTAAAAAACAATTTTTTTACGTGAAAACAGCCTCACCAAGTATTTTAGCAGACATGGCGCCTACCGTATCTTGTAGAACATAAAAAATTTAGTAATCCAATTGATTTTTTTTTAAAAAATCGTAGGGCTCGTTTTTGAGAAAATGTTTGTGTCGGGTCCGTTAGTGGTGTCTAACTTAAGTTTGACGTTTCAAGTTCGTACGATGTTCCGTTCTTGAGATATTCTGTTCACACATACACACACACACGCACGCACGCACACACACACACATACACACACACACACACACACACACACACACACACACACACACACACACACACACACACACAGACCAATCGCTGAAAACATGTTTTATGAGTTCAGGGGTCTGAAAACGTGTAGATCCGGTGAAAACTCTATTTCGATAAATCGACATGAAAACAATACTTTCCTTCCTATAATATATTCATATAGTCAAGAGAAAGTAAAAATATGTGTCAAACACTTACATGACTTTCTAATGTATGTACTTAATCTAAATGTAATGTAATCTAAATTTTGACTTTTTCATTTGAGCTTTTTTGGCTCTCGGTGAAGTTCTGCTCTTCCAGTGCATGAATTGGCGCTTCGTTTCCAGATCATAAGTAAAAACCACGTTTAGCACATGATATTATTTTCTACCTGTTCCCTATGGTGAAATCTGTATTAAATGGGACACGATTTGAGTCTGTGGAAGCTGTAAAAGAGAAAGCGGTACGTTTCCTGAAGGAGCTGAGAGAAGATAATTTCCAGCACTGTTTCCAACAATAAAAAATTCGCATGGAGCGTTGTAGGGATAGAGAAGGAGTGTATATTGAAGGTGTCAATAAGTTTTAATGTGTTGTTGTTGTTTAGGTCAACAGCCGAAAGGCTGGTTTGAACCTCTAGAGGTTTTACTAAGTAAAAAACGAGGAGTGAGGTGGTTTACCAGTGCCTTCCTCACTGAATGGAAAAGTATGCTTATCAGCATGCCGGATCCTCTGAAAAGCATATATTTTCCACTCTGTAAATGACACCTTCACTTCATTCACCACAGGGTCTGGCTGTACAATGAAATTCATTACTTTCAGAGGAGATAACTCTAATTAGTGTCACAGTACACCTCTACCTCTTCTGTTCTTAAATGATTCAGTCATTTAATTGGCTGACCATTTGATAAGAAACAGAACTATTTATTTTAGCCCCGCAACGAACAGATTGAGTGTAAATAATTTGACACTCCACCTGTCTGTTATAGGCAGAAGTGTTAATGTATAAAATATTAAAAAAACATTTTACAACCCAGTCTCGTTATTTAATAGCCAAACCTCGTATTCTGCTTCGTTATCGCACCACCTACCCAGTGTTTCTATAGATTGATAAAAAAAATGTTGTACTATTTACAATTCATTAATATCGTAATAGAAAATGTGAAATGTTTTGTTTAACCAACTTGAATTAGTAATTGTTGAAGATTAACGGTAAAGCTGTTTACATTATAAGAAGGGGGTGTGTAACAGTGAAGTATCATTAGTAAAAAATGAAAAATTACAAGCGATAAGGGTAAAGCAGGGGTGATAAGATTTGTTAAAGGGTAGGTTGCACGGTTTTTAAACAGTGTTTAATATTTTGATTACAATAAAAAAACAAGGTAATGGTTTGCATTTTTTTTATTTCCTAGAGGTTTTTGAATAATTTTATGTTGTTTTGTGCAGTTGTTATAGCGAAATATTTAATGACAAATCAATTTTTTGAAAGTTTGGTAATGAAAGGATTATTTTAAATTTGACTGCTGTTTTACAATTTATTTAACTATAAGTAATTAATGTTTTTTTAGGTCTAAAAAGGCTGGTTTGAACCTTAAGATGCTTAACTAAGTAAAACGAGAGAGGTGAGGAGGTTTACCATTGCCTTTCTCACTGAGTGTAAAAGTTTGCTTATCAGCATGCGAGCCCTCTGAAAAGACTATTTTCCACACTGCGGTAGCACCACATATCAAATGCTTTTTATTTTATGCTTTTTTTTAATGCTTTTATTTTATCTTGTCTAAACGGATCTTATTGAAAATCACTAACGGACGTTAAACTAAGCGTTGCTCAAAAAAATTTTGAAATAAAAGTTTTAAGTTTTTAATGTTTTTAAACTTTTATTATAATTATACACTTTTGCTCTAAAATGCACATTAAGGCCACGATATTAAAAAATTTACCACAAGAGACAGCCCTCGAAGAGTTTCAGCAGACGTGGATATTACCCCGTCTTGTAGATGTAGAGGACGAAAATTGTAGTAAATGAGTTGATTTTTTAAAAAATCTTCAACGCCTTTTTTGAGAAATTCCAAAAAAGTGAAAAATCGCACGAATAAACACTACTACTTCCGGTTGATTGATTTTGAAGAAAATTTTCGTGTTGGGTCCCGTAGTGGCATGTAATTTAAGTTCTAAGTTTCAGCTTCTTGCTACTTGGATAGGCCTATTTTGTTCACACACACACACACACACACACACACACACATATCCAATCACTAAAAAAATGGTTTTTTGGGATCAGGGAGCCTGAAAATATGGAATTGTATATTTATGTAGGGCAAGAGAAAGCTAAAAAGAATTAATATTGGTCTATTTTTCAATAGTTAGTTTTTTAATTCTGATTTTCGTGTCTCATCCAGTGTATTTAGCAAATGAATTAAGATGGAATGATTGATGAACAAGTAAAAGTGGTAGTTGATTTAGAGAAAAGAGAATTGTGGATCGGAAAAGTCAGAGAGAAATATCAGGAGCGACACTAGGTCTTCTATTAAGCTAAGAAGAAGGACATGGGCAAACGTTCAACGCACCAAAGGCTAGACAAAGTTGAAACCGAGGCACGCGATTTTCCTTCTCTCCTTTAACTTTTACTCTCCTCTCCCACTTTTCCACTTTCTCTCTCTCTCTTTCTCTCTCTCTTTAATCCAACTTTCAAGTGAAAACATAAATTAGCTGGTCGCAGCCGGCACGGCACGCCGGTACTGAATTGCACGCTAGCTGACGCTGCCCTGTTAGCATATTAACACAGGAATATATCTTCTCGACAGAGCTGCTTGGATAGATTAAAGCACCGACGTTGTATGTGTGCGTGTGTGTATTTGTGCGCGCGTTACATGCAAGTATATGTCTAAAACTTAACTTGTATGACCAAGCTGCTTGTCATAGCACACACAAATATTTTAACACATAAACATTTGTGTCCGTACGCGCTCGTTTAAAGGGAATAAGATTAGAAATTTCTCTATCTCTTGTTTTCTGTAAGTGATTATCAGCTATGTTTATATTCCTGTAGGTACAAATTTAAATAAATCCATTTATGTTCCAATTTTATGATACTTCTTTTTTATACCGCAACTAAAATTAGCCTATATCTATTTTACAAAATGGGTTAGAGCGAATTTAAACATTTTGAAACTATACGAGGTGTGGGTATTAAATAACGAGACTGACGTAAAAAATGTTATTTTAATTTTATACATAATCACTTATTGTTACCATCAATATACACTCCTTCTCTATCCCTACAAAGCTCCATGCGAATTTTCTGTTGTTGGAAACAGTGCTGGAAGTCATCTTCTGTCAGCTCCTTCAGGACGCGTGCCGCTTTCTCTTTTACAGCTTCCACAGACTCAAATCTTGTCCCTTTTAATGCAGATAAACAGGTAGAAGATAATAACATGTGATGAAACGTGGTTTTTTTACTTATGATCCAGAAACGAAGCGCCAATCCATGCACTGGAAGAGCAGAACTTCACCGAGAGCCAAAAAAGCTCGAATGAGCAAGTCAAAATTTAAAGCAATGATGATTGTTTTTTTTATATCCATGATTATTGTGTTCCTTCACTGGGTTCCTGTAGGTCAAACAATTAATCAATATTACTACCTTGAGGTAGGCCTACTTTCTGAACTACTCAAACAGTAAGGAAAAACGCCCTAAAATGTAGAAGGACAAATCATGGGTTCTCTACCAAGACATTACGCCAGCTCATTCCGCGTTATCTGTCAAGAGGTTCTTAGCAAAGTACAGTATCTCAGTGTTAGAACATCCATCTTATTCACCAGATCTTGCACCATGTGACTTCTACCTGTTCGCTAAGGTGAAATCTTCATTAAAATGGACAAGATTTGAGTCTGTGGAAGCTGTAAAAGAGAAAGCGGCACGTGTCCTGAAGGAGCTGACAGATGATGGCTTCCAGCACTGTTTCCAACAATGGAAATTCGCATGGAGCGTTGTAGGGATAGAGAAGGAGTGTATATTGAAGGTGACAATAAGTGATTATGTATAAAATTAAAATAAATTTTTTTACAACGTCAGTCTCGTTATTTAATAGCCACACCTCGTATATTCTTGGTTTGTATTAAAAATTATTTCTTCTTATACAAGTGGTGAGTTCCTCGAAGTGCACCGGCCATATTTCTTCGTCTGTTTGTTTCCTTTTTTCGGGTCTTTGGCTGTATTAACCAATAATTATTATGTAATTGTTGGTTCTGTAGTTAAAATCTGTACTACATGATTTTTTTAAGATAACAGAACTTATTCATTGTACAATATAAAGTTGAATACAAAATATGTGTACCGGTCATTATTTTTCCTGTGCGGGTGAAACGAAGGAGGAGTCATTTCCATGCTGTCATTATGTGTATCAGAGTAACCATAAGAACTAATATCCGTTATGAAAATATTGTTTGGTCTTCCACTTTGCCGGTACATTACCTTGTTCTTTTAAACTACCACGTGTCTTGACAAACAACGTTTCTACTTTCTCTTGCCTATATGAATATATAGGAAGGAAAGTATTGGTTTCATGACGATTTTAAAAAATTGAATTTTAAAAACATGTTTTAGCGACTGGTCTGTGTATGTGTGTGTGAAAAAATATCTCAAGAACGAACATCGTACGATTTTGAAACTTGAAACTTAAGTTAGATACCACTACCGGACCCGACACGAACATTTTTAACAAAATCGGTCAACCGGAAGTAGTAGTTTATTCGTGTCATTTTTCACTTTTTTGCGATTTTCTCAAAAACGGCTCCTACGATTTTTTTAAAAATCGCCTCATTTACTAAATTTTTTATGCTCTACAAGATAGAGTATATGAAAGCGACATATCTGCTGAAATTCTAGAAGAGGCTGTTTTTACGTAAAAAAATTGTTTTGTTTAAAATTGTGACTTTAATATGCACTTTAGCGCAAATATATATAAAATCAAAAATGTTCAGAATTTAAAATCCCAGAACTTTTATTTCGAACATTTTTTTTGTATAACGCTTAGTTTATCGGTAATTAGTGATTTTCTGTTTTTTTTTTTCACGAAATCGTGTAAAAAATCGATTTGTTTAAGATTTCAGCCTTATTATGCATTTTACGACAAAAGTGTATATAATAAAATTTATAGGATATTAAAAGATCTATAACTTTTATTTAGAGCACTTTTTTCTACAGAGTTCAGCGTGAAAGAGAGATTATCCGTATTTTAAAGCCAAACTAAGGTCGATTTTCATTTTGCGTCTTTCATTCATGATTTGAATTTTAAGTAATGTTACGTTTTTTGAGGTTAGTTTATTTCTAATGTTTTATTACTAATTTTAGGTTACATTGGTCATTATTTGCATTGGAAAGGGAAAGTTGTGTGAGTGTTTCACACCAGATTTTTATTTGTAATAGTATGACAGGTAACACAATAACCAGCTGTACAGAGAATACTGGGCTTAAGAAAATTGGAAAACTGTATTAAAATGTATCTTCTGTATATTAAGATGTATTGATTTTTACAGCATCAGTACATTACCTGAATTATAAGGATAGTAAATCCGGAAGAGACGTTAAAAAGATTCTTGGTGAACTTAGGGACTCCCTTACCGACACCTCTTATTCTGAAAAAAATAAAATATATATCGCATCCGTTCCTGGGGGATATTTCAGGATAAAGGATGGAAAGATTGTAGAGAATTGGTTATTTATGCTTTAGGTGTTTTATGGAAGGGGTGAAAGACCCTTTTTGAAGCTAGGAGGGTGGTTGTGTTAGTTGATTTTAAAGCCAAGTACATCGGAGTTGAGCAGTTTGATTCTATGTCGGTTGTCGACGTCTTGGCAAATGTACATACAGAGATTTTGTTGGGGTATAGGACAATAGTGCGGTTGAGGTTAGGTTCGGTAAATTCGACAGGATTTTCAGGAAGTCACGAGCAAGATGGCTGCCGGAATCGGAAGTGAAGAGGGGTTACGTTTAATGGAAGGTCGGTTGGTAAGATGGTTTATTGAAGGAAGACAGAGAATATATATACAGGGTCTCCCAAAAGTCCGAACGGCAAAATATTTCGAATGTAAGGAAAATTTCAAGATCACGAAAAATGTGAACTTCACACGAATACAAAATAATATTTTAAGATGAATTAAAGACAATTTGTCCGCCATCTTGAATGTTGTTGTTGTTTAGGTCATCAGCCGAAAAGCTGGTTGGAACCTATAGAGGTTTTACTAAGTAAAACGAGGAGTGACGTGGTTTACCATGCCTTCCTCACTGAATGGTAAAGTACGCTTATCAGCATTCCGGGCCCTCTGAAAAGCACGTATTTTTCACTCTGCAAATGACACCTTCACTTCATTCACACAGGGTCTGGCTGTATAATGAAATTCATTACTTTCTGAGGGGGTAACTCTGATTAGTGTCTTTTACACCTCTACCTCTTCTGTTCTTAAATGATTCAGTCATTTAATTGGCTGACCACGTGATAAGAAACAGAACTATTTATTTTAGCCCTGAAGCTAACAGATTGAGTGTAAATAATTTGACACTTCACCTGTATGTTATGTTATGGGCATCTTGAATGTAACTTCTTTTTTTAAAATTGCAAGATGGCCATATGTCACACCGATATCTTTACGGGTTCTTTTTTTTAACGTTATACAGTTTTGTTATCTCAAGACATTCAAAATACGTACGTGTACGAAATTTTAAATTCGTACGTTGTTTAAATTTTGATTTATTAACAATATTGCTTGCTATCTCGGTAACCGCTCGATCTTTTGGCACGGGCAAACTATCGTTTTATTCAGCGTAAAAAAACTTAGTACAAATATGTTAATAACATGAAATATTGATTGGCCAATGTTGTGGTAGAATTTTCAAAATTTTAAAAAATAGACTGGGTAATGCGGAGAGTGGGCGCTACTATCCATGTTGCCTGAATCTAACTGTCTACCTGAATTGACAATGCAGTTTGTCTATTCAGTTAGACTGTCCGACAGGATGTCACGTACACAACATGGATTGTAACGCCCACCCCCGCATTACCCAGTCTATTTTTCAAAATTTTCAAAATTCTACCACAACATTGGCCGATCAACTTTTCATGTTATTAACATATTTGTACTAAGTTTTTTACGCTGAATAAAACGATAGTTTGCCCGTGCCGAAAGATCGAGCGGTTACCGAGATAGCAAGGGTTCAGAATATTGTTAATAAATCAAAATTTAAATAACGTACGAATTTGAAATTTCATACACGCTGTAAGAATATAATTGACTATGTTGTGTTAAAATTTCTAATGTTTTGGTCAAATTATTGTTGAGTTACACTTCTCTAAACGCATGAAATTTGTTGCGGTAGCAAAAAAACCGGGTCTTTTTGTCTTCCAACCTCGATATAGCAATTTTTAAACAACATTAAAAATATAGGACTGTTATGGTCAAGTAAGTCGGTCTGACTTTTGATAAACGACTAACTTGGAGCACACATATCAAACGGAAACGTTTATTACTAAATTCCTGACTTAAACTTCTATACTCCCTACTTCACAAACGATCAAAATTACCAATGGCACAAAAATTACGAATATATTGTTCTCTTTTGAAACCTATGTGGACCTACGGGTCCCAAATTTACGGATCAACCAAACCCTCTAACTTACTACAAATTCAAGCATTCCAGTCAAAAACATTACGCCTTATAGCAAATGCACCTCTTTACGTTAGCAACAAAACCTTACATACAGATTTGAAAACACCACTTGTACAAAATTCCATTAAATACCTATACAAACGCTTTCACGACAAGTCACACGAACACGAGAACCCCCTGGTGTGTTCACTTTCCACCGTCCACTTACCTGATAATCCCCCTAGACGCCTTAAAAGACGCTGGAGTAGAGACCTGCTAATTTGATATACAAATTTCATTCTTGGGGAGGCACCAATGGGGGCCCTACCCCTCTCATGCCTATCATGTCATTTACATTATTATCATAATCATCATATTTGCTTGTTGTAAAATTTTACGGTTGTAAATAAAGAATTAAAGAAAAAAAAATTGTTGATGAAAAACATTTTGAAATCCGAATCATAGTTTTGGAGATGCAAGGGTTCAAACTCGGGTGTCTATGATTATGAAACCGATAGTATGCTATATCTTTAAATTTCCCGTTCGATATATTTTGCCGTGCTCGAGCTTTTGGCACATTCAGTATATAAGTTTTAGAGGGGAAGCTAGAGAATGGCAAACGAAGGGACATAACGCGCCTTACAACACTACATGTTCATTGCGATAACTCAAGTTTAAGACACTCTACTTCCGCCGTGTTTCATGAGTACACCCTATGTTCTTTCCAACCGAGTACTGTACTGTACGTTCATACTCACGAGAATTACCATTATTCCTTGCATAAGGATACCGATTTCTTCATCTTGTACGACTTTAACCCTTTCTGATAACTTAAACAATACGATTGCATAAATTTCTGCATGCAACATTGTTCTCTATATGTGTTTCTTACTCTAAACAAAATGATAACATAACGTCGGATAAAACTGCATTACATAAATTTATGTCATGATTGTTCTTTGTGTGTTCATGTTATCCACTGTGGATTATTTATCTATATTTTTATACATGTGCATGTACTAGATGATTCCACCTTCTATTTCTTTTAAAATAGTAACAAATCATAATTTTTATTGCATTGTTATTTTTCCTGGTCATTTTTCCAGGTTTATTTTTACTTTTTCTTGTCTATATAAATACTAGCATGCCCTGTCGCGGCTTTGCCCGCGAATAGGTGTTCCAACAGTTCTTGCTTTTTGAAGTTTTTTTGCTTTTGAAGATTTTCTTCCTAGTGTTGTTTTTTATGGCATTATTAAAAATGTAAAAAACAACAAGAAAAAAACAAACACAAAAAAAATTTGTTAAAATTAAAAACTTAATTCTACGTTGAATAAAATAAAATATCAAAGCAATTGATCACTCACCAATTAAAACAAATTAAAGAAACACGGAACTTTACTTTTATAAAATACTCAACAATACAAAATTCGTATCTACATAATAAAATACAATAAAATTATCATGTGATGTTGTAACCAGCTGATCCTTAGCAACACGTCGCTATTTGCTAGATCATATGACTTTATTTGTGACAAATTTATTTATCTATCAGCTGGTTTAAAAGCAGCAGATTATCTAACGTCATAAAATCCCTATTGTAGGACATAAACATTATTTTCAACCCTTTAGGCCTAACGCTTTAAGGGTTTCAATAGCCTAAAACCTGCACCGGCATTATAGTTACAACATAAAAAAACTGCATGAAAATTGGCTCAGTAATTTAGGAGATAAAGGGGAACATACACACCCAAATACATTGAATTTTATATATATATATATATATATAATATAGGAAGAAAAGTATTGTTTTCATGTCGATTTCGAAAAATCGAGTTTTCACCGGAGTTACACGTTTTCAGACCCCCTAAACCCAAAAAACATGTTTTTTAGCGATTGGTCTGTGTGTGTGTGTGTGTGTGTGTGTGCGTGTGAACAGAATATCTCAAGAATTGAACATCGTACGAACTTGAAACTTGAAATTTAAGTTAGATACCACTAGAAGACCTGACACGAATATTTCCATCAAAATCGGTCATTCGGAATTAGTAGTTTATTCGTGTAATTTTTCACTGTTTTGCGATTTTCTCAAAAACGGCTTCTACGATTTTTTTTTTTAAATCACCTCATTTACTAAACTTTTTATGCTCTACAAGATAGGGTAGGCGCTATGTTTGCTGTAATTCATAATGAGGCTGTTTTAAAAATTTAAAATTCTGTAACTTTTATTTTCAACATTTTTTTGTATAACGTTTAGTTTAGCAGTAATTAGCGATTTTCTGTTTTTTTTTTCTCACGAAAACGTGTAAAAGTTTTTTTAAGATATCAACCTTAATATGTATTTTATACGACATAAGTGTATAATCAAATTTGTAGGAAATTAAAAGATCTACAACTTTTATTTAGAACATTTTTCTCTACAGAGCCTAGTTTATGAGCATGGTTTACGTTCGTTGATCTAGGATCTTTAGAACATGTCTATCATCAGGAATTTAATTTATTTCTGTGATTTTATACATCACATGTACTTGTAGTATATTTCTAAACTAAACCCGTATTTCCTCAACGTTCATACATTTAATCAAACCAATAAAACGATATCTTACATAACCTAATTACTTCCTTACAGTAATGAGATATTATCCTGTATTTCAATACATAATTAATTATTGACAAACATGTTTTAAATAGGTTAAATTGCTCTCAAATTTAAATTGTTTGTGCTTAGAAAATTGCATGTTTGACCTAAATCAGTTACATGAAATTATTTATCGATCTGAAAACAATAAATAAATAGCAAAACGTAGCGTGCATTTTAACGTAGGTTAGATTGTATTAGATTTAAATAACGTTCTACTTAATTAGAAAGAGAAACGACAACCGCGACGACTTTTGTTAGTAAAAATATTTTATAAAATCATTCCTATATGCTAAATTTACCAATCAATATTCTATTTTAAAATTTACATTGTTATTTTTAGTTAAAATTTTGTTGTTGTTTAGGTCAACAGCCGAAAGACTGGTTTGAACCTCTATAGGTTTTACTAAGTAAAAACGAGGAGTAAGGTGGTTTACCATTGTCTTCCTCACTGAGTTGAAAGAGTATGCTTATCAGCATGCCAAGCCCTCCGAAAAGCACTCACTTTCCACCCTGCAATGACACCTTCACTTCATTCACCACAGGGTCTGGCTGCATAGTGAAATTCATTACTCTCAGAGGAGATAACTCTGACTGGTGTCTTTTACACCTCTATCTCTTCTGTTCTTAAATAGTTCAGTCATATAAGTGGCTGACTATGTGATAAGAAACAGAACTATTTTTTTAGCCCTGGACCAAACAGATAGAGGATGAGCAATGACAGACTGACAAAGAAAATTTTGAATAACTTTGATAATACTAAGACTACTTTGAAGTGGTTTATCAATACTAAAGAGGATCTAAAAAAACTTCGAGTTGAAGAAGAGGAAATTTACGATAGAGACAAATTTAGGCAGAAGACAAATGACAAAAGGATAAGTCTGACTGTGCAATCTGCAAGAAGAGAGGGTACTGGTGGGAGGTGGACGGATGAGAGAAGAAAGGAGCATTCCGAACGAATGAAGGCTTTTTGGGCAGATAAGAGGAATGACATCCTGAGAAGAAGAAACCAAGATGCATAGTGCTTAACGTGATCCTTAGTTGGTCGATCAACGAATTAATAATATATATATATATATATATTGTAATGCTCCTGTGAATACACCAAGGGAAAAATTTGTATGATTTAGTAAAAATTGTCATTTCAGGTTAAAGTTGAGTTATAAGTAAAATTCAAAAAGTGTTGTGCTCTGGAAACACCGTAGAATAAGCTGGCAATCTCCAAATACGGGTTTTCGAGAATTTTTATGTAATTTAAATTTAATGTTTTATATGGTCTTACCTATATTTTTATTTAAGATTTTACGTGTAACTGAGAATTTTACCTCAAATTACGATTATCTTTGTTGAAAAATTTTTAGGCTTAAAGTAATATTTCATGTCAAAGGAGTTGGTCCGACGAATATCGGCTTACTAGCAGACAATAGATGAAGGGTCACTACCTGACTTTTGGATCCAGATTCTTTAACTGAAATTTTTGTTACAGTCCTCGGACTGAAATTCTGATCACAGATTCGTGATCAGGCTGAAATTCTAATTAAAATAAGTCTAAACAGCACGAAAATCCGTAAATTTAAACCGTTTTTAGCTGAATAAGTTAATAAACCTATGTTAAATACAGCAATGTTTAGATCGCTAATTATAAGAGAATGAATGATATTTTTGTAAATCAATTCACACTAGCCTTTAGATACTACTCAGATGAGCATATTTCATTAAGAGAAATTTTAAATTTAAGGCACTTCAGCGGCTGAAATCAGTCAAAAATGTTATAAAAATCATTTACATGTTATTCAAATGGGAGAACCCTCTCCAACATTTAATTTAATTACTCATTAATCGATTAAGATATGGTATGTGTGAGTGTGGAATCGAAGGGTCCACATGTTGGGAAATAGAAAAATAATTTTAGATTGTTAAAATTCGTCGTCGTTCAGATTTTATTAAAGTTTTATTTTGACGTATTTTTCCGCATTTTGCAAATTTACTAATTAGTTAATAATTAACGAACCAGTTACAATTTCCACATGCGACTAACACTCACATGTGTGTTTTCAAAATCTAAAGTAATTTCGTGCATCACTTTAGTTGCACACGCTAAATTTCAAGTTATTTTTTACAAATTTCTCGTCGGCATTAATCCGATTTTATGGTACATTTATTGGTGTTTTTCAAGACGTGATAAAATTTGAACCGACGAAGCGATTTACTTCGGATAAGAAGCATTGGATTCAGCAGAAAGAGCTGAAAATTTTGACACCACTCCGGACGCTGAAATCCAAAATTTTCGATTTTGAGAAAATTAACCGGTTGGTGGGGATGAAATTGGTTCTGAAGTGTATGACCAACCTATAAATCTTAATTTTCCCGATAAAAGAGGGTAGTTTTTAAAATCTGTAATTACATTTTAAAAATATTTATAATGTTTGTAAGTGCCAGAAACTTTACCTATGATGCCTTTCTAATATTTTGAAGGTTAGTTATAGCGTATTCAATAATCTAAAACATGTTTTAAGCAAATTTGTTAAAATTATCAACCATGGTAAATACGAGAATTCGGGTGCTAGAATTGGTATCGTCAGGGAATTTTTAGATCATAAAACTGTTTTGCACCACGAATCTAAGAGAGTCCGACTTCAGATCTAATGCGTACAACACGTATTTTCGATTTTGTAATTTTTCTAACTTATAGTAATGTACTTCGTGTAAATTCCAATATGGCGATAGTAGTCGGATATGCGACACGTCGTACCGTTACGCGTGATATAGTGCGATATATCATTGTGTGAATTTGAGTGCATTCATTGTGGAGTACATAGTGCTGCGAGTGATTTAAATTATTTATTTTTATTTGAAAACAATTCCCGAGGATATGTTGGAATATTTAGAATTTTCTTTGTATTTTATTTTGCATTTGTGACTTTTAAAATATCTCCGTAACGTTAAACAGTTTTTTCATGAACATAATAAGGTCGCAAGTTAATTTTAAAGATAATTAATTTAAACATTTTCATTAACGCATTAGTTCAGCCGGTACTCGGTCAAATTAAATTCCTTTGAGAACTATAACAAATTTTTACTTGAAATAAAAAAAAAAAAAAAAAAAAAAAAAAAAAAAATTTTTTTTCCTTCTTTATCATTTAAATTGCGTGGGGATGAAGGACTCCAATCCTTAACAAGATTTGGCCATACGCACAGACATTTTCGATTAAATGTGCATTCAGAGACCGTAAAGTTTGTGACAGTTAACCGAATAATTAAACATTGGGTTTCATAAAATTTACAAATAAATAAAAATAATGACTGTAGTAATGATGAAGTATTAGATTGAAAAGACAGTGTGTAGAGCGTATAGTGAAACAACGAAGCGAAATCGCTAAAGCCCGTTCATCGCCATCACCGCCGAATTGTCGCCCATACCGAGGACGCCAACTGCATTATCCAGGTCTGCGCCGAAGAGTCCCTGTACTGCGGGATGCATACCGATCACCGAGTCCCTCATAAGGATTATGTGTAGTGCGCGAAATTTTCATAACCCTTACTCAATGGATTATTAAAGAGATAAGTAATAAAATTTTAAATTATTTTGAGCTCAAATAATTTATGTCTCTGTCAATGTATGTATTTTGTTTTTCAGGAATTATTAGTTGTAAGAATTAGATTATATGATTGATCAGTATGTTTATGCGACGCAAGTATACGGCAGAAAGAATCTGCAACCCTGAGAATAAAGAGTAAACATTGTGTTGTCACGAAATTTATGTTAACTAGTATTTGTCGTATTTTTCAATTGTTTACGTTTTCAAATGTAGCGATAAAATTTGATGGCGCCCACAAGAATAATTTAATACTTGATGTTTATTTTATGTTAAATAAATTTTCATTAATTTTGATTTTGCGTACGATTCTTGTTAATTTAACACCTAATTCCATTGGTGATAGTTGGTCAGATAAAGTTTGGGGTTTTACTTGTTTTTATTTTATTTTTAGGGACAACACAGTTCAAATCTCATTTAAAATTTTGTCTTTCAAAATTGTGAAGGGTCTTACTTCCATTTTACTTTTTATTTTAGTGAATCCCGATTTTTATAGCGTTGTTGAACAGCGTGGGGCTAAATCTACAAATTTTTGTAAATTTGAAAGTTTTTTGGAAAATTTAAATTTTATTTTTTGGAAAGTTTTTTTATTTTTATATTTTATTATTTTTTTTATTGTTTATTTTGCCCACGTTGAAAACCGGCGCGTTACAAAGTGGCGCCCAACGTGGGGCTGAGCGGCAACCATTCGCACAAATTTTCAAGATTTTACAATTTGAAAATTTTCAAAAGGATTTTGAATAGAGTCGTGATTGATTTTAATTTGGGAATACTTCAGTGTGTATTTTTATACAGGTTGTTTGTTGAATGGGTAATTACATTAAAGTAGAATTTTTTAAAGTGGCTAGTTTTCATTTGATTGATTGTTCGTATAAGATAAAGGGGTTCAGTGGTGTTTGGTTGTCCTGACTCAGTTCCACAGGCTACCCGTCGCGTCAATTAAACAGCTGATCAACCATATACAAGGCATCGACCTTATAACCTCAATCCTTAACCACTCGTACCACAGCCCAACCTTAATGATTCCGTGAATATTTTACTGAAAGTTTCTGGCATAGGTTAAGCATCACAAATGAAATTTCTTTTGTTTAATATAGTAATAGTATTAATTTTAGTATATTTTATAAAATATGTGTACTTGACAGACGCGTTATCTCATTTTGAGGTTAAGTTTATACAATTTGAATTATAGTGTGTGATTTTTCCGCGTATTATTTCACAGATTTGTATACATTGTTAGGGTAATTAACAGCTGCCCAATTGTTTTTATAATTTTTATTTCTAATAACAAACCGTTGTCGCTATAGATCATAAATTAATTGCGTATTTATATTGTACTGTAATAATAATTTCGTGCCACGGCAAATGCAAAAATTTGGAATAGGTCGCTTGTTTAAATTTTTCATAAAATTTTTAAAATTCCTTTGTTAAAATCGGAAATGGATAACGGCCGACAGCAAGAGGTTACAAACGGGTCCACCGACGATAATCAACATAATAATATTAATACCGGGGAAAATACGGGTGGTCGACTAGAAATTGAACCGCCGGTTGTAATAATAGACAGCACGGATACCGAACAACCGGATCGATCCATAGCAGCTGGGGAGGAAGTTCAAGAACAAAGTACCATGATTTCGAACATGGGGCCAGAGGATACTCGGCCACGATTTCCATCATTTGATTCGCAATATCTTCAAATGTCCGAATTAGCGGATAGAATAGACTCTTCGCGGAGAACGTCATCACTGGGGAATTTACACAGGAGTATCGCAGGTGGTACTGATGTTACTGACCTTTTATATTCGGTGCTCGCAGGCATTAATCAATCGCGTGTAGAGACCACTAAACAAATAAATGATGTACGAGAAGCGTTTAATTTTGGTATAAAAAGTTTTGAAGAACACATGGAATCGCGCTTAACAACGGTCGCAGAACAAACGGAAACAAGCCGGAACCAATTGTCCGCGCAATCTGTGGGTATTAGCGCCAAAATTGAAGATTTAGCGTCCGTTATGGAAGTTAAATTCGTTCAAATAAATGATAAAATCGAAGAGGTTAAAAGGAATGCGAGTCAAGAAATTATTTCTACCGCGACCACATTAAATAAACGGGTGGATCAGTCGATAAAAACTTGTGAGACCCGTAACCTAGTTTTAGAAAAAGTGGTACATGAAGAGAATAGTGAGGTGCGTGAGCGTTTAGCCGCGGTTATCACCGAAACAAGGGCGACTAAAGAGCGAGTCGACGGTTTAACGGCCATAGTGTATGAGAAATATAACCAATTAAATAACGCGGTAGCAAATTTAAAACAGTCAGAACCTGGTAATAGTGGCGTACAGTCGCCATGTCAAATAAATATGACGGTGCAGAGTGCGATCACATCGTTACCAAATTTCGGTGGCCATTACTCTGATATTCATGCTATTGATTTCTTAAAAGCCGTACAGTTTGTAATAAATACGTGCGGATTGAGTTGGAAGGATGTGAGAGTGTCACTCCTAACACGTTTCAAAAATGACTCGGCACACTGGTACCGTCAGTATATTGAAAGTTTCCATGATTTCGACACGTTTAAGTCGGAATTTAAAAGAAAGTTCTGGAACGAATCTCATGAGCGGATTGCGTTATCCAAAATTGTAGATGTCAGGAATGTATACGATGGTCGGATGTCAATAGCCGATTTTGTAGATAAAATTCAAAGAGAAAATTGTTATTTGAGCGTACCATTGTCCGAAAACGCGCTAATTTTAACAATAATTGGGAAACTCCCAGCGCACATTTCTATGTTGCTGAGCGTTAACCCACCTAAAAATTTAAATGAGTTTAAGGAGATAATTTGCCGACTTGAGGGATCATCTGGTGTGAGAAAGGCCAACACACCGAATCGCCCAAATTTGAATCAAGAAAATAATAATAATGCACCGCGCGATGATCATAATAACGCGAACACGAACAATGATAGTTATGGCGGGATACCATACGCCAACAATCAAATTTATAATACGGGCTATGGCAACAATAACAATAATAATAGTAGAAGATATAATGGTCAACGACCTAATTACAATAACAACGGGTACAATCCGAGATTACCATTCTCACAAGACAATCACCTAGGAGGCGGTAAATTCGCGTACATGGGCAATAACCAAGATACGCGACGGGCTCAAACAAACCCAGACACACGACGTACACCATGGAGAGGAGATCCCGGGATACCCAGGAGAGATGAAGGAGGACGCACGCAAAATCAGCAAGCGGAACGCCCGTACAACCAACGAGGAAACCGCCACCAGCAGGTTAATGCAATACAAAGCGTTGAACCAGAGAAACCCTGGGACGAGGAAACGCCGAGCTCATCAAATATTAAAAACTGACAACGAAGACCAACACGTAGATTTCGGGTAACACAGAATAAAGATAAAAGGTTTTGGAATGTTAATAATAATAATAGAGACTATGGAAAATGGAATGTTAGTAAATTTTGTAAAATAATAAAGAATAATAATAAACGTAATGATAATTATGATGGTAATTGTGCTAATTATAAACAGAGGTATAATAAATGCGGTGGTAATATTAAAAGTAAAAGTGTGGAATTAAATAATAAAAATCGATGCGGAAGGAAACCGATTGATAATAAAAATAATAGAAATAATGTTAATAAGAATATTGGAGCCAAAACGTGGTACGTCAAGCCAACCCTACCGACGGTTAACGCTAGAGCACAAGTAACAGAGGGGCACCAACGATCAGCTGGTAGCAGCAGAAGAGGAGGAGATGGTCATAAGCACGATATACACCCTTACCAGAAGAGTGCCACCGCATGCACTTCAGATAAATCAAGTTCGTCTGGCACCAGTCGAGGCGACCTTTCTCCAAAACCAATGGCAGTAAGAAAGAGTAAAATATTTAAACCGATACCTATAAATGGGGATGTTCCGGCAACGCTTAGGAAAAGTCAACACCCGAATTCACGTGTTATGAAAAGAAATGAAGATAAAATCGATTCAGACAATAGCCTGATATCACTCAATCCACTATTCGAAGAAAAGGAAGCAGAGATTCCAGTGTACAGTCACGATCTCATGAATAACATAGGAGGACGCCTTGAAGCATCTCCTGACAACTATACTATAATAAATGGTCGGGTGGTCGTAAAGGACACCGCAATTAAGAGTATTAAAAACAAAAAGCTAAAATATAAACGGGATAGAAATAATATCCACTCGCGTAATGAGAGAGACGAGGTCTCGAATGAACAACTTGGGGGGGGAGATAAGTTAAAGAAGAGTACAAATAATGCAGTAGTTAGTTATGAAGAAGAAACGGAACAGAAGAGTCCGATAATTAAGGTTGACGACACGGACCGTGTGCAGTCTATTAAGGGGGTTAAAAAAAATAAAAGTTGTTCAACTAGTAATGAGTGCAGCGAAAACGCATTTCACCTTGGTGAGTCCTCAAAGAATGGGCTCAACCCAACAAAACACTTACAGGGATGTGCAAACACCAAGCCAACCCTGAATAACAAAAATCACCTACCAGAGGGCAAAAATAACCCCTGGAGTAACGAAGTAGAAAACGATTTAAACAAGGGTGGTAATACACCACAATCAGAAAATGACGAAGAAAAATGGCAAATAATAAGGATGGTCCAATATCCAATGTTATGGATCAACAATATTTTGACAAACACATGTACACGAGACAAGTGTTTACAATTTGTAAGCGGCAGAATTAGGGACAAGATCACCTATTTCTTGCTAGATACAGGTTCACAAGCGTGTATAATTTCCGCAGACTTGGTAAACAAATTAGAATTATGGAAAGATAATATAGTTGAAGTAATTAAGAAAAGATATTTAAGTAGTGTTCTTAGCAAGAAACCCGTAGTAATAAATCGAAGGATTTTGTTACAATTTTATTTAGAAGATGTAATATTCGAGTGTAAGTTTTATATTTCGGCTGCGTTTAGTTCAAAAATTATATTGGGAGTTCCATGGTTAATTGAAGTGAGGGCCATAATAGATTATGACGTTGCCCGAATCACTGTGTGGAATGAAAAATTGGAAAGATTTGTCGTTAGCAAGTTAAAGGAATCACACTGCATCGAAGCAACCAATGGAGATAAAGAAGAAGAGGATGTCGATGCACACTGAAGATAAATCAAGAAAAGAATAAGAATAACGGATTAACGAATTGCGGTCGTTATCCATTGCGATAGTTAATAGAATCATTATTATTGTAAACTTAAATTTAGCATATGTTGTAATACGTGGAGTACAGAGATCAGTGAAGCATACAATTATTGTAGTTCAATCTATTAGAAATTTAGCTAAATGGTGTGCAGAGTATTTTAGGAGATAGGATAAGTAAAAGGAAAATTTATCTTTAAAATCATATTAAAAATCATTAAGGCATTATGTGGAGTATAGAGGACGTTGAAGCGTAACTTTAGTGAGCCAGTGGGTGAAAGATTTCGCTAAAAGTTGTTAAAATTAATTTTTGAAGGTTCAATGAACATATAGTTTAGTAATATCTTTGATAGTTTATGAGTAATAAAAATGAAGCATCAAAATAGTTATCAGAATAATAAGAAATGTGGGCAGCCAAACAAAAATTTATGTAGCATATCATTTGCAATAATTATTATTAATGTAGTAATCACATGGCGCATTACAAAGGGCAATGCTATTTGCCAATGCTTTCCAAGTTACAAATACCATTGGGGGGGGAATGTAATGCTCCTGTGAATACACCAAGGGAAAAATTTGTATGATTTAGTAAAAATTGTCATTTCAGGTTAAAGTTGAGTTATAAGTAAAATTCAAAAAGTGTTGTGCTCTGGAAACACCGTAGAATAAGCTGGCAATCTCCAAATACGGGTTTTCGAGAATTTTTATGTAATTTAAATTTAATGTTTTATATGGTCTTACCTATATTTTTATTTAAGATTTTACGTGTAACTGAGAATTTTACCTCAAATTACGATTATCTTTGTTGAAAAATTTTTAGGCTTAAAGTAATATTTCATGTCAAAGGAGTTGGTCCGACGAATATCGGCTTACTAGCAGACAATAGATGAAGGGTCACTACCTGACTTTTGGATCCAGATTCTTTAACTGAAATTTTTGTTACAGTCCTCGGACTGAAATTCTGATCACAGATTCGTGATCAGGCTGAAATTCTAATTAAAATAAGTCTAAACAGCACGAAAATCCGTAAATTTAAACCGTTTTTAGCTGAATAAGTTAATAAACCTATGTTAAATACAGCAATGTTTAGATCGCTAATTATAAGAGAATGAATGATATTTTTGTAAATCAATTCACACTAGCCTTTAGATACTACTCAGATGAGCATATTTCATTAAGAGAAATTTTAAATTTAAGGCACTTCAGCGGCTGAAATCAGTCAAAAATGTTATAAAAATCATTTACATGTTATTCAAATGGGAGAACCCTCTCCAACATTTAATTTAATTACTCATTAATCGATTAAGATATGGTATGTGTGAGTGTGGAATCGAAGGGTCCACATGTTGGGAAATAGAAAAATAATTTTAGATTGTTAAAATTCGTCGTCGTTCAGATTTTATTAAAGTTTTATTTTGACGTATTTTTCCGCATTTTGCAAATTTACTAATTAGTTAATAATTAACGAACCAGTTACAATTTCCACATGCGACTAACACTCACATGTGTGTTTTCAAAATCTAAAGTAATTTCGTGCATCACTTTAGTTGCACACGCTAAATTTCAAGTTATTTTTTACAAATTTCTCGTCGGCATTAATCCGATTTTATGGTACATTTATTGGTGTTTTTCAAGACGTGATAAAATTTGAACCGACGAAGCGATTTACTTCGGATAAGAAGCATTGGATTCAGCAGAAAGAGCTGAAAATTTTGACACCACTCCGGACGCTGAAATCCAAAATTTTCGATTTTGAGAAAATTAACCGGTTGGTGGGGATGAAATTGGTTCTGAAGTGTATGACCAACCTATAAATCTTAATTTTCCCGATAAAAGAGGGTAGTTTTTAAAATCTGTAATTACATTTTAAAAATATTTATAATGTTTGTAAGTGCCAGAAACTTTACCTATGATGCCTTTCTAATATTTTGAAGGTTAGTTATAGCGTATTCAATAATCTAAAACATGTTTTAAGCAAATTTGTTAAAATTATCAACCATGGTAAATACGAGAATTCGGGTGCTAGAATTGGTATCGTCAGGGAATTTTTAGATCATAAAACTGTTTTGCACCACGAATCTAAGAGAGTCCGACTTCAGATCTAATGCGTACAACACGTATTTTCGATTTTGTAATTTTTCTAACTTATAGTAATGTACTTCGTGTAAATTCCAATATGGCGATAGTAGTCGGATATGCGACACGTCGTACCGTTACGCGTGATATAGTGCGATATATCATTGTGTGAATTTGAGTGCATTCATTGTGGAGTACATAGTGCTGCGAGTGATTTAAATTATTTATTTTTATTTGAAAACAATTCCCGAGGATATGTTGGAATATTTAGAATTTTCTTTGTATTTTATTTTGCATTTGTGACTTTTAAAATATCTCCGTAACGTTAAACAGTTTTTTCATGAACATAATAAGGTCGCAAGTTAATTTTAAAGATAATTAATTTAAACATTTTCATTAACGCATTAGTTCAGCCGGTACTCGGTCAAATTAAATTCCTTTGAGAACTATAACAAATTTTTACTTGAAATAAAAAAAAAAAAAAAAAAAAAAAAAAAAAAAAATTTTTTTTCCTTCTTTATCATTTAAATTGCGTGGGGATGAAGGACTCCAATCCTTAACAAGATTTGGCCATACGCACAGACATTTTCGATTAAATGTGCATTCAGAGACCGTAAAGTTTGTGACAGTTAACCGAATAATTAAACATTGGGTTTCATAAAATTTACAAATAAATAAAAATAATGACTGTAGTAATGATGAAGTATTAGATTGAAAAGACAGTGTGTAGAGCGTATAGTGAAACAACGAAGCGAAATCGCTAAAGCCCGTTCATCGCCATCACCGCCGAATTGTCGCCCATACCGAGGACGCCAACTGCATTATCCAGGTCTGCGCCGAAGAGTCCCTGTACTGCGGGATGCATACCGATCACCGAGTCCCTCATAAGGATTATGTGTAGTGCGCGAAATTTTCATAACCCTTACTCAATGGATTATTAAAGAGATAAGTAATAAAATTTTAAATTATTTTGAGCTCAAATAATTTATGTCTCTGTCAATGTATGTATTTTGTTTTTCAGGAATTATTAGTTGTAAGAATTAGATTATATGATTGATCAGTATGTTTATGCGACGCAAGTATACGGCAGAAAGAATCTGCAACCCTGAGAATAAAGAGTAAACATTGTGTTGTCACGAAATTTATGTTAACTAGTATTTGTCGTATTTTTCAATTGTTTACGTTTTCAAATGTAGCGATAAAATTTGATGGCGCCCACAAGAATAATTTAATACTTGATGTTTATTTTATGTTAAATAAATTTTCATTAATTTTGATTTTGCGTACGATTCTTGTTAATTTAACACCTAATTCCATTGGTGATAGTTGGTCAGATAAAGTTTGGGGTTTTACTTGTTTTTATTTTATTTTTAGGGACAACACAGTTCAAATCTCATTTAAAATTTTGTCTTTCAAAATTGTGAAGGGTCTTACTTCCATTTTACTTTTTATTTTAGTGAATCCCGATTTTTATAGCGTTGTTGAACAGCGTGGGGCTAAATCTACAAATTTTTGTAAATTTGAAAGTTTTTTGGAAAATTTAAATTTTATTTTTTGGAAAGTTTTTTTATTTTTATATTTTATTATTTTTTTTATTGTTTATTTTGCCCACGTTGAAAACCGGCGCGTTACAATATATATATACAATATTGCGCTAAAATGCATATTAAGGCTGAAATCTTAAAAAATCCATTTTGTTTTTCACGAGAGAACAGCCTCCCCAAGAGTTTTAGCAGGGTTTAGCACGCTTTCTTTTAGAGCAGATTCCTTCTTGAAATAGCAGTTGGTGTGCAAATAATTTAACACTCCACCTGTTATGGGCAAAAAAGTTTATACAGGTATTTTTTTTATCCGAGGCGGTGAGAAAAACTCATGTTCACTCAGGAAGTAGTGTTGGACTCAATTGAAGCGTCCTCGTTCAGCCCCAAGGAGGCCGCAACCGCCTTACCTACCAAAAACCCGCCGCCTGGCCACTTGATCCAACATCAGCAAACAACCCTCCACCTCCCTCGGAACTGTTTATATAATACTACAAGGGAAATTTTGGGTTAAAAATAAATTACATACTGTCAGCGGGGCAAAATGTTTGTATAAAAACTGTTTATTTTCCGACATAAAATTTATAAAATGAATTACTATATTGTAATACCTAAGGTAAAATAAAATGTTTGTTTATGAGCTCACCGTGAATAAAATGTAGAACTATAAATTATATTTGTAACAAGTTAACCATAACGGTATTGCTGAATCATAAATTATTGTATATTTTTTTTTATTTGGACTTTTTCTTTTGATGGTGGGTGGCAGTCTATATAAACGTACAAGTACTGTATTTCAAAAAGTAAAGCAATCTTACGACTAAGAGAAAAACGAAAATGTGAAAAAGGGTGAGAATATAAGGGAAGAAGAAAAGTGAGAGAGAGAGTAATATATGATATTACTCCCAGTCATCACAAATCAGTTAAATGGCCCTTTTGTATGAACGAATATAAGTAAAGGTACAAAGTACATATAGGCCAATATACGTTTGTGAAACAAAGACAAAATTATTTGTTCAAATATCTTCTTTATCACATTTAATTTCTTGAACAATTTTACGATTTAGATAACAGTGCACGTAGCTAGAACAGAAGAATAGATATAGTTATCTCGATCTGCATTTGTCTTCTTCTTTTTATTCTTCCAAACAAGGATTAGTACGCAGGAACAAGGATTGTTCCGAACTCATATACGAGGTGTGGCTATTAAATAACTAGAAAACTGACGTTGTAAAAAATTTTATTTTTATTTTATACATAATCACTTATTGTCACCTTCAATATACACTCCTTTTCTATCCCTACAACTCCCTATGCGAATTTTCCATTGTTGGAAACAGTGCTGAAAGTCATCTTCTGGTCAGCTTCTTCAGGACACGACCCGCTTTCTCTTTTACAGCTTCTACAGACTCAAATCTTGTCTCTCTTAATGAAGATTTCACCTTAGGAACATAACCTATAGCTTATGTTCACCTAAGGGGGTAACTCCCTATGCGAATTTTCCATTGTTGGAAACAGTGCTGAAAGTCATCTTCTGGTCAGCTTCTTCAGGACACGACCCGCTTTCTCTTTTACAGCTTCTACAGACTCAAATCTTGTCTCTTTTAATGAAGATTTCACCTTAGGAACATAACCTATAGCTTATGTTCACCTAAGGGGGTAACTCCCTATGCGAATTTTCCATTGTTGGAAACAGTGCTGAAAGTCATCTTCTGGTCAGCTTCTTCAGGACACGACCCGCTTTCTCTTTTACAGCTTCTACAGACTCAAATCTTGTCTCTTTTAATGAAGATTTCACCTTAGGAACATAACCTATAGCTTATGTTCACCTAAGGGGGTAACTCCCTATGCGAATTTTCCATTGTTGGAAACAGTGCTGAAAGTCATCTTCTGGTCAGCTTCTTCAGGACACGACCCGCTTTCTCTTTTACAGCTTCTACAGACTCAAATCTTGTCTCTTTTAATGAAGATTTCACCTTAGGAACATAACCTATAGCTTATGTTCACCTAAGGGGGTTATGTTCCGGAGGGTTACCGCGGATAATGATACCTTATACGAACGAAAAGATGGCGTTAGGTTCTGAAGGAAAAGTCCTGTAGTCGTTTTTAAGTTTTTGATATTTTTAGAACTATTTTACCATTATTATAATCTATGAATATTTAATAAATACAGTACTGTACGCATAAAAATTTAAGTTGCGTTAAAATAGTTAGTCATGGCTGTTAGCTTCCTCTTCTTTTCAAACTCCTTCTGGACTTCTTCATATGGTATCATCAGCTCCTGTCCTCTTTTGAATTGAAGGGCCCTTTCCATGACGGGATCCGTCTCCAACACTTGATCAGCGAGCTGCGTTGCCATGCTGAGGATCTCGTTGATGGTTTATGAAGAAATGCTTGGCTTCGTTTCAGGATCGTCAAACAAACAAAGAACTGTACGTACGTACGAAGAAGTTAGACACATGTAGGAAAACGTACGGAGAAATTACAGTATGGCGTCCGGGCGTACGTGTAGTAGTTGGGGTGGGGGTGTACTGGCGGGGCCTGGTACCCGGTGACGCCCTCACTACGTACAGTATAGCAGCCGCGTCAGCTCGTGATCCGTGTGAGGAATTTCTGTTACGGCATGCAATGAAAGATTATACTATTCATAAAAAAAACATTTATAACTGTTCTTGTCATTATAAAGTAACCTTTTGTTTTATTATTTCAATTTATTCTATAATATAGTAACTCTTTTACTTTTCTTTCATTGTATTTATTAATATTTAGTAATTATTTACAGTTTGAGTCAGGCAGTCCTCAGGAATTAAAATATGTACGTAGCATAGAAAATAAGGAAATTAAAAAATATATATTTCATAACATTAATTTATAGGCCTAAATAATTAGTAGCAAATTATGATTATGATTTTTTTTTACCTCAGTCCTAATCAGTACCTAATCATAATCCATTTGGATTATGATTTTTTTACTGAGGTAAAAAAAAATCGAATGGTTAAGCCAATTCCGAGTCCTTTACGCGATTCTTCATCACAGTTTTTTATAACTGATGCAATAATTTGTCGCACTTCCGAATGAATTACCGCTTTATTTTTCCGGGAAGACATATTAAAATAAAACAAAAGATATGAAAAATACACGTTGAAATTTACCTAACACAAAACACACAAAACTAATAACTTTTGGCACGTTAACACGCTTTAAATTTCAAAATAAAAATCACTTTAGTGATCAAAATTCATGAATAATGATTAACACATCCGAGACGCATTAGCACAAATGTACAACTGTATATTGTGACACATGTATCCGTTGTGAAAAGCAATAACATGTAGGCCTATAATAAATAAATACATAGACATAATAATAACATTTACATGATGACTAAATGTTTTTGTACTGCACGATAAGACAAATATATATTACTCACATTCTATTACGCCACCCGTCCCACTTCCCCAGGCGACAGAGATCATGAGCTGGCGCGCGTATAGTACGTGGAAATCTAGCTTGGCTCATGGCGGCCGTCGCCATATTACTGTGTGACTGAACATGATACGAACGCCAAAACATTTATTTAAACACGTAGGGTGGCACATGTTAGGGTGGAATTGTAAGACTTCACCACCACCCACCAAATACGATGTACAAAAGGTGAGATTACGAAAGGTAATATTTTAAGGTTTTAGGTTCACGGACAAAGTCCGCGGTTAACCGAAACCCGCGGATACAGAGGAATTACTGTATTGTACAAAGTTGAAACTTAGAACTTAAGTGAGGTGCCGCTAAGGGACCTGAAACGAAAATTTTCATTAAAATCGGTCAACCGGAAGCAGTAGTTTATTCGTATAGTTTTTCTTATTATGTGATTTTAGGAATAAACAAATTTTTCCGATCCTGTGGTTCAGATAAACGAGTTAGTTTTAAATAAATTAAACAATAATACTCTGTAAAAAATTGTCAAATATGATATGTTATATTGTACTGGAAATCACATGTCAATTGCTATTTGATTTCGTTTCCCCTCAGTCAGTACTCAAGTTAACGAGGTCGAACATGTTAGAAGAAGAAGAAGAAGGATAGGTTCAGTAGAGAAGAGGGAACGCAAGGTTGTTCTTGTGGACTTTTGTTCAGATTGTGATAGAGGTTAGAATGGTAGAAGGGAGGTAGCAGTAAGAAGTATAGTGAGAAAGGCATAAGGGGGTTGTAAAAGACATACATAGGTCTTGTGACGAGAAGATCTTCATTGGTTTACTATAAGGGGGATGTTGTAAGAAAAGCAGGTTAAAAAAACCGAATGTGGAGAGGTAGAGCTTGTCCATCCGCTTCAATTAGTGTTCTCCGGCCACCACGACTACCGCCTTTCCAATTTGTCTAACTACCACCTTCCCTTTTCCAATTTCCCCTTTTATTTCTTGTACTATTCACACAAACATTCTGTTTTCTTTTATTTATTTTTTTTTCTTCCTTTTACGTCCTTATATTGTTGTGACACTTTGATTTCAAAATAATAATGTTAGACAAATACAAGAAGAGACGTTGTTCTTTCTTATATCATTTAAGAAATGATAAGTGCTTCTAGAATCTAATTCAATCAGAAAAGAAGATTGTTATTGACATTAATCAATTAAACCAATTATCAATTGATTTCATTCAATATAATTATATATTTTTTATTGACAAATCTATAAATTATATAACTTAATTTTACATGTACAATAATTGATTCATTCATCATTTTCAAACCTAATTCATGATTTTCTGTTAAATTTTATTTCATCATCGTTTTCCATAATTATTACAGTACAAACCTGCCAAATATTATGTTAAGGGGAGAATCTACCTTAATTTTTAATTTTTTATTGATAATCAGGAGCAATAAACTTTTTAACACAATAAAATTGTATGTGTAATTGTATTTAAAAAATCTGGTGTGAAACACTCATACAACTTTCTCTTGCCAATGCAAAAATTTAACAATATAATGTAACATTAGTAATAAAACATTAAAAATAAACAAAATACTAACCTCAATAAACATAACCTAATTTTAATCATGAGTGAAAGACGCAATATGAAAATCAACCTCAGTTTGGCTTAAAAATACGGAAAATCACTCTTTCACGCTAAACTAGGCCCTGTATGGAAAAATTTTCTAAACAAAAGTTGTAGATCGTTTAATTTTCTATAAATTTTATTTTATACACTTTTGTCGTAAAATGCATACTAAGGCCGAAATCTTTTAAAAAATGTCGATTTTTCACACGTTTTCGTGAGAAAAAGAACAGAAAATCGCTAATTAGCCCTAAACTAAGCGTTATACAAAAAAATGTTTGAAATAAAAGTTGTAGGATTTTAAATTGTCTACAACATTTATTACATAAATATTTCCGCTAAAATGCATATTAAAGCCGCAATCTTTAAAAAAAACTAGTTTTTACGTGAAAACAGCCTCTCCAAGAATTTCAGCAGACATAACGCCTACCCTAACTCGTAGAGCTTAAAAAATTTAGTTAACCAGGCGATTTTTTAAAAAAATCGTAGGAGCCGTGTTTGAGAAAATTTCAAAAAAGTGAAAAATTACACGAATAAACTACTACTTCCGGTTGACCGATTTTGATGAAAATGTTCGTGTCGAGTCCGGCAGTGGTGACTAACTTAAGTTTCAAGTTACAGGTTCGTACGATGTTCAATTCTTGAGATATTCTGTTCACACACACACACAGACATACACATAGACACACTCACAGACCAATCGAAAGATACATGTTTTTTAGGGTTCAGGGGGTCTGAAAACGTGTAGATCCGGTGAAAACTCGATTTCGAAAAATCTAACATTAGTAATAAAACATTAGAAATAAACAAAAAAAGTAACGTCAAAAAATATAACCTAATTTTAATCATGAGTGAAAGACGCAAAATTAAAATTAACCTCAGTTTGGTTTAAAAATACGGAAAATTACTCTTTCACGCTAAAGTATGCTCTGTAGAGAAAATGCTATAAACAAAAGTTGTAGATCTTTTAATTTCCTATAAATTTTATTATTCAATTTTGTCGTAAAATGCATACTAAGGTCGAAATCTTAAAAAAATCAGACATGAAAACAATACTTTTCTTTTCCTACATATTCATATAGGCAAAAGAAAGTAAAAAGTTCCATTAAAATATTTAGATATTAAATGTAAAAAGTTGTGATTTTAAAATTAAAATTAAGGCTGTACTATTGTTGTTTTTTTTTAATTAGTATTTTGAAATTTAAAAAGTTAGGTTAAAGTTTGTACTGTTATTGTTTTCTAAGGTTCCCTCTCTGTACATACATTTAACGTATATTGCCTTGTTTTCTTTCTTCATCGCCCTTTGAAATAAATTGAAGAGGTCGGATAAAGAGGGGGAATAAAATAAAAGGGAGAAGAAATACTAGCAAGAAGTAATTAAAACAATACAGGAAGTTACTTCTTCAGTTCTAGTTCCATTTCAATACTATTAAAAACACTAGAGTTTCGTTTTGTTTCATTTTTCAACTCGTTTCACAGCTTGGGTCGTTGCCTTATTTGAGTTCATTAATGAAATTTCTTCTTTATTTTTGTTTTTATCATCTTTCGTTACTGTTTTCATTCCGACGATAATAACTTAAGAAAACAGGACTGCATAACCCTTCGTTCGTATAACTTTTTTTATCTTCAACTCCCTTTGCATCCCTTTTGTTTTCATTTTCTAATTTTACACTGTTCCTTTATTTTTACGCCTATCATTAAAAATTTCCCCAACATTTCTAATTTAACATTTTCTACCACTTAATGTGATGATCGTGTACCGTAGAACAAACTCGCAAATAAACCAAATAACTTGGGAATTGAAAAACATGGCGGTTTTGTTTTGAATACATTATATATATTTCAGATTTCATTATGAGATTGTAGACAGATATTGATCTTTAAAATTACAGTAAAACCTCACTAATTCGGAATTCGCGATATTTCGGACTACTCCAAGAAGAGCAGCTTTTTTAATATTTTGAGAAGTTTTTTTAGTTAAAAATTAATAAAGTGCTACTTCAAAAAATAATAGCTTTTAACTGTCTAATAAAAATTGTTTCATCCTGTAATACATTATTGGTTACTCGGGTTACACAGAAAGTGTGTTATGAAAAAATTTACTAGGCCTACTGTACACAAATGAATGCTACCACATTTTGGATGTATCTTTCCTAAGGTAATTGCAGAAAACAGTGTAGCAAATAATCACAGAAAAAAATAACAAGTTTTTTTTCTAAGCAACCTCAAATGATCCCTGAGGGTATTTGTCAACCCTCTACTTCAACAAGTGCCAAATAATCGGTAGGCCTACGTAAGTACAGTGAATTAAATATCATTATCAGTTTTTTATCATTATTTTTTTATACAGTTTATATCATTATCAGTTAATTAAATATCAATTTACACTGGACATTTATTATTTAACAATATTTTTACTGCCGTAAATATTTTTATTTCTATACTTTTATCTTTGTTGTTTTTCAATATACTGTACTGTAAATTCATTAAACATCGATATTTCAGACAAGTAACGTTTATTTTTTAATTTTAATTGCCTAAATTATTCAATTTTTAGATGTAAACAATTATTCGCGATAATTCGGACTTCACTTCTCCCCCAATTAGTCCGAATTAGTGAGGTTTTACTGTATGTGCATTTCGATGATTTATTTAATTAAATAAATAATATTTTCTGAATGATTATTTAAATTAAAAGATATTTTATTTAAATTATTTCAAATTCTATAAATTAATATATAGGCATTAATTTCTGTAAGAAGTGTTTTTTACTTTCTCTTGCCTTTATGAATATAGGAAGGAAAGTATTGTTTTCATGTCAATTTTTTGAAATCGAGTTTTCACCGGATCTACACGTTTTCACACCTCTGAACCAAAAAAAAATGTTTTTAACGATTGGTGTGTGTGTGTGTCTGTGTGTGGGTGAACAGATTATCTCAAGAACGGAACAACGTACGAACTTGAAACTTCAAACTTAAGTAAGTTACCACTAGAGGACCCAACACGAACGTTTTCATCAACGGCTTTTACGATTTTTTTAAAAATCGACTCTTTTACTCAATGTTTTATGCTCTACAAGATAGGGTAGGTGCCATGTCTGTTGAAATTCTTGGTGAGGCTGTTTTCTCGTATAAAAATTGGTTTTTTAAGATTGCGACTTTAATATGCATTTGAGCGCAAAAATGTATATTAAAAGGTGTAGAGAATTTAAAAACCTACAACTTTTATTTCAAACATTTTCTTGTATAGCGCTTAGGTTAGCGGTAATTAGCGATTTTCTGCTTTTATAAAAAAATCGATTTTGTTTTTAAGATTTCAGCCTTAGTATACATTTGACGACAAAAGTGTATATAATAAAATTTATAGGAAATTAAAAGATCTACAACTTTTATTTAGAGCATTTTTTTACAGAGCCTAGTTTAGTATGAAAAAATAATTTTCCGTATTTTTAAGACAACTGATGTTGATTTTCATTTTGCATCATTCACTCATGACTAAAATAAGGTTATGTTTTTTGAGGTTAGTTTTTTGTTTATTTGTAATATGTTTTTACTAATGTTAGGTTAAAGTTAATTATTTGCATTGGCAAGAAAACGCGCTGTCTCATGAAACGGACTTTTATATTAAAATGTTTAGAAAAGTTGCTTTCATTAAAAAGTAACATAAGCCTATATGTATTTACTTCAAAACTACTTATTCCAATGTTAATAGTTTTGCCAAACTAAATAAGTAAACTTTTAAACAACTACAATTTCTTACTCATTAATTACAAAGTTGAACTTATTAAAGTTCTTTTCAAAGTTGAGAAGAAATTAATATTTTTGTTTGGGAACGAAAAAGAACAAAGTATTGTTTAGAAGAAATAAGTGCAATCGTAATTATGAAACTCGTCACTTCGATGATTATTGAGCTAAAAATATAAAACTTTAAAGTTCTTAAAATGTATTCACTAAAATTCCATTCGATTTTTTAACAGATTGCCTTCTAAAAATAAAATTCCTTAATGTACAAAACTATTTTAACGAAATATGCGTTGTATATTAAACAAGAGTTTATAAGACAAACTCCTGGACGTAGTGTTTAGCGCAAGGTTCCGGGTTCGATTCCCGGTTAGAGTCTACAAATTTTAACACCGTTACAGTACCAAAACGGACAGTAGTTGGTAATGACTAGGCTGTCGATGCGACTTTACTTTTATCAAACAACGCGTTTCAGATCTGGTGGCAATTTTTTTAAATGGCTTACCTTCGACTAATAGCAAAAACTGTTAGTGACTTCTGTATCTACTCTTTAATGGGAGATGGCACGATGGTTTTAACTCAAAATTCCAACTTTTGGTTGTTTATGTTTTTCAATAGTTTAGGCCTAGATCTACGAGAAAAAACATTAAATTACGTCAAAAAAAAATTTTTATGAAAAAATTAAGTTTTTATCTAGTTAACAAAGAAAAATTATCACGTTACCGAGAACGAATATTTTTCACAATTTTATACTTCTCGTTTTAGTGCTAAGAGAATAATTTTAGTTTTTAAAATATCTGTATCACGTTTTTTAGTATTCTCAGCTGTTGGTTCAGAATTTCTAAACACTGTTGATGGAAAATTTACTTGTTTGTGTACATTTTGTTTGATTTGTGCCTTGTTTCTTGCGTTTTCCCGTAAATTTAGATTTTTAACATTAAAGTACATTTTTCTCAGAAACCAATAAACCTACCAGGCTGACATTTTCACCAGTTAATTATCTTTTATAGCCACATATACCGACATTTTTATGACTTCCTCAGGTGCTCAAACATTAGTAATGCGCAAAACACGTGAAAAACAATTTGTAAAAATTTTGTTATTCGTAATTTAAAAAAAAAAGTAGTATGGCCCAAAGATTAAATTGAAAAATGTCAGTAGCTCGAGCAGAAACCCGACACCTATAGTGTGTAAAGTTTCATTTCCCCATCTTTTACAAATCCTATGAAAAATGTACCTAAAAATAGCAAATTTAACATTGGCGGGATACAACAAAGTACAGTCTTCCCTTAATGTACAAAACTTTTGTAACGAAATATGCGTTGTATATTTAACAAGAGTTTATAAGACCGCCTCCTGAGCGTAGTGTTTAGCGCACTATGTGTTTAACGAAAGTCCTGGGTTCGATTCCCGGTTAGGGTCTAGAAATTTTAACACCGTTACAGTACCAAAACCGACAGTAGTCGGTAATGACCAGGCTCTCGATGCGACTTCACTTTTATGAAACAACGCGTTTCAGGGCTGGTGGCAATTTTTAAAATGGCTTACCTTTGACTTATAGGAAAAACCATTAGTGATTTCTGTATCTATTCTTTAAGAGCAATTGAATGACACTATTTTTGTTTCCAAATTCCGACTTTGATTTCTTGACTTCCGGTTTTGGGCTAATACCGGCCGAAACCAAAACTACAGGCCCACTTATTTTTGGTGTAGATTACGAATCCGAAAACCGTCTGTTGCTATCTTTTGTAGATTCTGACTTTAATTTCTTGACTTTCGGTTTTAGGCCACTTCTGGTCAAAACCGTAACTTCAATCCCAATTTCGGCCCACTAACGTTTTCTGTAGATCTTCTGTTTCTGACATCTGAGTGTGATGGACGGACGGACGAAGAAAATGATAATTTTTTATTTTTTTTTTTTTAGCGAGTTTGTTTTACAGCTGTCGCCGTCTCTCGCATCCTAATTGTCTCTCGCAACCTCCACATTTGTCTGTCCAAGCAGTCATTGTCTGTCAGTCCTCTCGCCTGCATCGCCACCTCCATGCCATACTGCCAGGACTGCTTCGGCCTTCCTCTTTTCCGGCTTGACTCAGGGACCCAGTCCAATAATATCTTTGGCCATCTCTCAGGAGGCATTCTCTTCACATGCCCATACCACTTCAAACTCTTTGCCTCTATCCAATCGGCAATATTCTCAGTCAGACCCATCTTCCTTCGAATATCATCATTTCTCACTCTGTCCATTCTTGTATATCCACAACATCGCCTCCAGTAATCCATTTCCAAAGCCTTGAGCTTAGCTTCATACCTTTTATTCACCTCCCAAGTTTCTGCACCGTATGTTCCAATGGTTTCAATGACTGTGCTGTAAATGCTGAAAATGATAATGACATTTTAAAAATTGCTACCAAAAAGTTTTTAATTATCTTACTACTGTCACCGGATGACAATTTTTTTTTATTTTTCTATTAAACGTCGCATCAACTGCAACGGTCATCAGCGACGACTTTGGGGTGTAACTTTGGAGGATAAAATAATTTTTTTTGTATCGAATGAAAATATGCGTGCCTAATTGGGATTCGAACCCACGACCGCATGATGAGATGCGAGCACGCTACCAATTACGCCAATGCGGCCGACAACCGGATGACGAAGAACGGAGTGGTATCCGTAAGCTTAATAATTTAATGGCCCTAAAAATAGGGCCGTTTGGTGTTACCGGAGAAAGTAGAAGGCGTGATAGCAGTGGCGTTAACGGTCGTGGAGGGGGTTTCGTCGTTCTTCCCCCGCGGTAATTCGTCGAAGCTGATTCGTCAGGATCCGGTAGGCGTAAGGGATTCAGTTGGAGGGAGGTGAATTCAATTCGATCTCTGATTGGTGGAAGTTAAAGTCATTGATCTTATGCATCCATGATGGTATAGTCAAGTGCTGTCTGTACATTACTGCAATATAAGGGGCGTTGTTGACACAGGGCAAGTTCAAAAACTGTGTTTGATGACCAGGTCCTATATCAGATCCAACTTTCAACTCATTAGGATGTGATACGTCATTTGTTAGATATTTTTTTGTACCCAATAGAAACAGTTCAGCCGTTCTTAGTTTGCTCCTACTGTCAACAAACCAAAGCCAGCTACTACAGGGTGCACGCTAGAGTCCATCACTTTATCGATTTCGTATTAATATTAAGTTAACTATGTTTTAAATTATAAGTACTTAAACCATCAGTCATGATACGATGTAGGCCTAACAATTTCATTTATAAAAATACTTTTAAAAGTATTTTGTATTTAAATACTTTTAAAAGTATTTTGTTGTTACTTTTTAATCAGCGTGTACTCATATTTATGTAATGTGCATGCTCGGTGACGTCATTTTTTGTTTAAATTAGGAGCAAACTAAGAAAGGCTGGACTGTACACAAGTTTAACTCTTTTGTCGTGGCTACATAGTTTTTTAAGAAACAACAGTATGATTTACGCTCAATTTGAGATTTTATCTATTACCATCTATGCCTGAGTACAATATTGAAGTGTTCGGCAGCGGACAGCAAGTATTTTATATTTAACCAGCTGAAATGACGTTTATGAAAACTTTAAAAACTGTAAAGAAAGAATATAAAAAAAAACAGAGCTCAATTTACCACCTTTAAATAGTAGCATTAAGCAGTACAGGGAGAATAGGACAATCAATATTTTGCATATGGATATGACTCATTTTTAATTGTGAGCGTTATAATACGAACTGGTGGGAAGAAAAAATGTCGGTCGACCGAGAAAGAGATGAATACCGTAACAGTTCCCGGTGGCTTACACCATTGTTGATGATGAACTAATACTCTTCAAATGTTATCTAAATATAGAATTTAAAATTATGTTACATCGTAGATTGAAAGCAACAAAACTAAAATAATCTTATTTTAAACAAATTTTTAAAAATTTAAGTAATGAATCTAAATTACATCTTTATTTTTTATTGAATATAATAGTATTTTTTTAAAGTATATTGTACCACTATACAAATATACTCTAGAAATAGTTAAGAGAATAAATTGTGTATTGCATGAAGTGGTGTGTATTGAACAGGGATAACTGATTGCAATTAATGAAATGTTTTGAATAGGAATTCTCGGAAATAAAAACTAGTAGAAACGTTTGTTTTCTTTTGATTCGTCCTAACACATTCCAGCAAACAGGAGAAAGTGTTATAGGGGTCTCGATCTGCTAGTTCCATGACTACAAAAATTGTTCTGTTTTTTTTATCACATGGTCATTTTACTTAGTAAAGTCTCTAGAGGTTAAAACAAGCCTTTTGGCTGCTAACCTAAGCAAACAACAATCTCTAATTGGGTCGCTGATAAATAAAAATATATATGTATTTATTTGAAGTCTATCAATCAAATGTTGTATCACCGAGGTAGTGTGCGATTGTTCGAAGGAAACATTGAAATACGTTTATAATTTTAACTTTGCCGCGAAATTTTTACTTTTATTGTTATTAATTAGATTTTTAGTAGATTTTTTCACCCACAGTTGTCCATTCGTCAATGAGGAGTTAAGGAAAACTTAAAAAGAATTAATTTTTATTCACACATTGTACCTTATCAGTAAAAATGCAGTATACATTTTGACAAACGGAGTTCGAAAACAAAAAATTCCCACGTTAATTTCTAAATGCATATATATTTTAGAAAAGTAGTATTTGAAAAAGTAGATTGCATGAAAAGTAGATATTAGATTAGTAGTATGATCTCTGTAAAATGTTTCAAGACGTTTCAAATGAACCGGTCATAATGTTCCAGGTTGTCTACTGGACTCTGTGCCACCTGATGTTCCCCCAAGGAACCCCGTGATGAGTCGGCTGAACGGACGCCCTCCTCATCCCCATCATCCACATGATCGTGATAGGGACCCCGAATTTGAACCCTCTTGTGTTGTCAGAACTCCTTCCGGAAATGTCTACATACCTGCAGGTACATGTGTCTTTCTTTATAAAACACTTTATCTGAAATATACAGGGTGAGCATAAAGTCTTACCCTGTTTATAAAAATTTATGGCAGAATAACCGTTTGACATAATTTAAATTTGATGCTGTTACATAGGTTAGTGTTACTAGTTTTTTTTAAGATTACTTACATTAGTAACTTCAACGTGTGCCCCCTTGGTAGCTTGAAGAATGTCGAAGTGGTATTTCAGTTCCCGCCAGGTGTTTTGTAACATGTGTACCCACAGCAGCTTGTATCCTAGCCTTCAGTTTGTCGACGTCGCCAACTGGTGTGGCGAAGACTCTGTCCTTGATATAGCCCCAGAAAAAAAGTCAAGGGGAGTAATGACTGGAGAGCGGGGTGGCCAGGGTGTTGGACCATCCCTTCCAATCCACTGATCCGGAAATGCAGGAAATTACGCACTATCTAAGCCCAGTTACACTTTATAAGCACGCAACATAAGCCTTTTATGAAGAATTTTCACCACACTTGCTTACGGTATTTGAAGTTCACGTGATGATTGACGAGTTGATTTAGACGGACTCCGTTGAAACGATTGCCGAACACGATCAACAGTTAGTTTGCTTCACTCACACTAGGCCTGCCACTTCCAGGAAGATCTTCAACGCTGCCTGTTTCTTTAAACATTTCATACCATCGCTTTATTGATTTTACATCAGGAGGGCTGCGTCCATAAGAAGCCCGAAAATTACGCAGAACACTGATGGGCGATTTCATTTCGTGAAACCAAAGCACACATTGCGCTTTCGACGCCATTTCGCCAGCAACTAACGTGAACTAATAGACCGCGTCACTGTTGAGGAGCACTAGCTCCATCTATTGGTCACAATAACAGCGCCAGATTTTAATTATTATGTCAAACGGTTATTCTGTAATAAAGTTTTATAATTAGGTCAAGACTTTATGCTCACCCTGTACAATAGTAGAAGTAGATAATCAATGTAGTTTTTAAAAAGTGTAAATCATAATTTTTAGTAAATACGAGGGGGTACCCAACAAAAACGGAATTATTTTTCAAAAGCTATTTATTTTCAATTTTTTTTACAAAACAACCTTATCCCCTTCAAAATACTCTCTATTACAACTAATAACTTTATCCCGCCGGTGTTTCCACTGTTATAAACATTTTTTGTAGTCATCTTTAGAAATGGTTGACAGCTCCTCCCTCGTTTTTTTTCTTGGCCGCTTTAATGTTGTCAAATCTGTGTCTTTTAATGTTCCTTTTCGTGCGTGGAAATAATAAAAAGTCGCACGTAGGTGGTCAGACGAGTAAGGTGAGTGGGGCAGCGGAACCATCCCATTTTTATTCCAAAAATCTTTCACCGAGATGGCTATGTGTGCAGGTGCATTGTCGTGGTGGAAGAACCAGTCTCCTGTCTGCCACAAATCGGATCTTTTTTCACGAACACTGTTGCGCAATCTTCTTAAAACTTCCAAATTGTCAGTCGACGGTCTAAGAGCACACGCTCTCAAATTTTCAAACATTTTCGTTAGTTCGGGCAGTTGATGGACGTCCAGAACAAGGTTTAAAAATGGCGACATTTCGCCATTTTTAAACCGAGAAAACCACTCGTATACTTGGGAGTTTCCCATAGCGTCATCTTTGAAAGCTGTTTTCAACATTAAAACAGTTTCAGCAGCACTATTACCGAGTAGAAAACAAAATTTCACAGCTACACGTTGTTCACTTAAGGGGACCAGGACGTCCCTATCTTACTAATGCTAAATTAGCAATTTTTAGGTACATTTTTCTCAAAAACTACTGGATCGATTTAATTAAAATTTTGTATGGCTATTTTTTAATATGTTTTTAATAATAACCTGAACCATGATTTATATAACTTTAAAAAATACCAAATTATAAATTTTTAAAAAATTTGTAAAATTTTTGTGATTTTTTAAGAAAAAAATATGTACATAACTTTTTTTTCTGTTTTACATACATCAAAATCAGTTCAGGTTATTATAATTTGCATCATACTAAACATGTGTGCCAATTTTCAGCCAAATCTGTCAAGTAGTTTTTGAAAAACGTGTACCTAAATGTAAAAAAGTAACATTTTCGAGAAATGATAAATTAAGTCCACAAGTGAACAAATCTTGTGATAAACAATATGATGACACCACTGTAATTCAGTGAGCACAAATAAACATATGATTATAGCATCAAATTAATTTGAAATAACATGTGGCGCAATACCAACATAAGGGAAAAACATTTTGTTTTGTAAACCTTGCAACAAACAAAGAAAAAAGAAGAAAATATCATCTGAAATAAGGCGCACCTTCCAATACAAAACATAATATTTTTTACATTTCAGAGTAATAAATGTTAAACTATTTGGTATCAATACAAAGAGAAAATCATAGAGAAAAATATTACGCAATAAAAAAAATTGAAAAAATTATTTTTTTTCATGTCCCGGTCCCCTTAAACTTTCCATCATAAAAAACGAACAAGAACAAAACAGCGCTATCAAAAACAATCGCTGCACTGAACTCGCAATGAGTGGCGCTATACATGTCTGTGCGGCAAAAATGCGTACTACACAAGCACCGCCCATGGCAATGCTATTCCGGTTACTTTTGGGTACCCCCTCGTATTTTTAGATAAAATTTTCAAAGAAAGACTTAAAGCTATATATTTTTTTTAACCACCCGCGTTTCTGTAGACGAATGTGCCGGGTGTCCCACGAAGAGGTTGCTATTTTTGAATTAATATGCCGGACGTATCGTATAATCTACAAACTGGAAACTTTACGATTATAATAAATAGATTAATACACTACAAAACGGTCGTACACCCAAAGATAACGTACGGGTCCGAAACTCTATTCAAATTAAACCAGGAAAACAATGAATAAAATTCAAAAACTTGAAAGGAGGATCCTTAGGACCTGCTTCGGAAAGAAATACGAAGTAGATAGAAAATGGAGATTACTACCAAATGAACAGTTCTACCAGGAAACTGAATCGGTAATAGATACGATGAAGAAAAAGAGAATATTCTTCTTTGGACATATAATCAGAAAACCTAAAGATAGAATCACAAACCAAATAATCAGAAAACTCTACCAGAAAAAGACAGAAGTAATATGGTTAAGAGAAATAAAGAAAGATATGGAAGAATTAGGAATCACCTTCCAAGAGTTTTTACCGATTGGTGTTTGCGTGTGTAAACTAAATAAATCAAAAACGAAAATTCATACAAAATCATGGCCCAATGAAATGAGGATGACGTGTAATCTTGTACAGACCCAGGCGGACTTTTCATGATAGAGTATGGTTAATTTAACCTCAATCATCAAAGTAACCAGTCTAGTATTCAAATTTGAATAAAAGTAACTACCTTTACTAGGATTTGATAGTAAAGGTAGTTACTTTTATACAGATTTGAATACTAGACAGTGGTTACCGATGTACTTTAATGGTTGGGGTTCAATTAACCATACTCTCTCAGGAATGGTCGGCCTGGGTCTGTACAAGACTACACCTCATTTACACGTCATACACATCATCTCATCTCATTGGGTCATGGGGTTGCTTATTGTTCTGAATTGAACAGATTCCAACGTACACACTTTAGGGATTACAAAAAAAAGGATTTGAACCAGGAACCTTCGTCTCCGAAAATCAGCTGTTAAACAACTGCTGACTCTTGGCGACGGCTTTACCTCTAGACCAATTTTTTTTAAATTTTTTATTTGATACCAGAAATTGTACTTGACAACCACCCAATTCGATCGCTGCTTTTCACTCTATTTTTCACGTGGTTTGGCATGAATTTTTGAACAGAGACCCCCAATGGAGTTGTTTTTTAGGAAATCCTGTTCAGCCGGTCACCATACAAAGTTGTTTGCTCAATCAGTGTTGCTTAACAAATAATTAAGACTTTCTACCAGCTGACTGACTGAGACCATCTCGCTGGGTTAATTCATAATTCTAGAACAGAATTTAGGGTTGAATATCATTCAGAAATATTACTTATTTTGTCTTTTTTATTGTTAAAAATAAAATAAAATTTTATTTTAACCCTTGCCGGGCTACAAAAAAACCATCCTGATATTCACCTAGGGTTTATTTATTTATTTTTTTAAATTTCAAATTTTTTTTAACTTTCTTAAAAATTTTGTGATTTAATTTTAATGGAAATTGGTCAAATAAGTAGTATTTGTGAAAAATAAAATCAGCCTAATTTTTACCACAATGAGTCGGAAGGTGTCTGTAAGAGAGTCATGTTTCATAATAATCCACATTCTGATCCTTATTTATACGAAACATAATTTTCTCTCATAGTTATGCTATAAATTAAAATATAAAAACACTAATAGCTAATCATTTATGTAATTATATTTAGAGTCCAGCCTCTCTTAGTTTGCTCCTAATGTAAACAAATAATGACGTCACTGAGCATGCGCATTATATCAAAATGTGTACACGCTGATTAAAAAGTAACAACAAAATACTTTCTAAAGTATTTAAATACAAAATACTTTTAAAAGTATTTTTATAAATGAAATTGTTAGGCCTACATCATATCATGACTGATGTTTTTAGTACTTTAAGTACCTATAATTTTAAAAAATAGTTAACTTAATAGGAATACGACATCCGTAAAGTCGTAGACTCTAACGTGCACCCCGTAAAAGGTGGCTTTTGTTTGTTGACAGTAGGAGCAAACTAACAACGGCTGAACTGTAGGGATATTTACATCAAGACGGAAAAACTATGGATAACAGTGATAATAGTCACTGTTCACACTTTCCAAATCACTAAAATTATCATCATCTATAAGCACTCTCGCATTTAATTTTCATTTAAATTACTATTTGAAGCCATAATTTAAAACAAAACCACAAATAGCGCCGATTTTTATTTAAATTTATTTATTTAATGTCGCATCAACTGCAACGGTCATTAGCGATGACGTTAGGGTGCAACTGTGTGAGGATGAAATGATTTTTTGTAACGCATGAAAATATGCCGTGCCTGAGTGGGATTCGAACCCAGTACCGCTAGATGAGAGGCGAGCACTTTATCAACTACGCCAATGCGGCCGGCAGCGCCGATATTTACACCACAATAAACACGCACAGAGTAAATTTTAGGTTAACTCACATGTTTACAACGGTATTCAATGCAGGGGCGGTTTCAGGGAAGGGGCCATGGCCCCCCCCCCCCCGAAACACTAGGAAAAGTTAGTTTAATATTTTCTATAAGCTATTATTTCTAACAAAACTGAATCCCAATAGCCTACTCGTACCTATCAATTAACAATAATTATTTTAGTATAAAAATGAGTCAAACAGAAAGTATCTATTTTCAAAATAGTATTAATAAACACTTTAAGTTTATACTCAACTTCATATACGGATTCCAGATGTGAAATATTTTTGAATTTGTAATAACCGATTGCGTCATTTGTTTACATTTATCACGCAGTGTTTACAGTCCAGCCTCTCTTAGTTTGCTCCTAATGTAAACAAATAATGACGTCACTGAGCATGGGCATTGTACCAAAATGTGTACACGCTGATTAAAAAGTAACAATAAAATACTTTCAAAAGTATTTAAATACAAAATACTTTTAAAAGTATTTTTCTAAATGATATTGTTAGGCCTACATCATATCATGACTGATGTTTTTAGTACTTTAAGTACTTATAATTTAAAAAATAGTTAACTTAATAGGAATACGACATCCGTAAAGTCGTAGACTCTAGCGTGCACCCTGTAGTAGGTGGCTTTGGTTTGTTTACAGTAGGAGCAAACTTAGGTCGGCTGAACTGTAGAAAGTTTGGCGAGGGAATTTAGAGGTCTGTAGTAAAGTAGAAAAGATATTCATTTTAAACCCCCTAACTTTTTTTACAATCCCTAAAGTGTGTACGTTGCAATCTGTTCAATTCAGAACAATAATTTTTTTTTTTTTTTTTTTTTTTTTTTTTTTTTTTTTTTTTTTTTTTTTTTTTTTTTTTTTTTTTTTTTTTTTTTTTTTGGTTTAACGTCCGACTGTTTTGCAATTACTGCTAATGCAGACGGTGAAGGGTGAAATGATATTTTGTAACGTATGAAAAAATGCCATACCTGAATGGGATTCGAACCCAAGACCGCATGATGAGAGGCGAGCACGTTACCAACTGCGCCAATGCGGCCGGCGACCAGAACAATAAGCAACCCCATAACCCAATGAGATGAGGATGATGTGTATGACGTGTAAATGAAATGTAGTCTTGTACAGACCCAGGCCGACCATTCCTGAGAGAGTATGGTTAATTGAACCCCAACCATCAAAGTACACCGGTAACCACTGTCTAGTATTCAAATCCGTATGAAAGTAACTACCTTCGCTAGGATTTGAACCACGAACCTTCGTCTCCGAAAATCAGCTGTTACACAGCTAAACAGCTGATTTTGGCAACGACTTTACCTCTAAACCAACTCGGTGGGTCCCCCCCCCCCCACCTAATAGAAGAAAATATTTTTACAGTTTTTTTTAATTTTTTACAATTCATTAAACTTTCTACATAAAACATAATTTTTTTCTGTTAAGCAAAACTTGAATTGAAGTTCTACCTTAAAAAATGCGTGTTCTATAGAAGTTTAAAAAATGTCTTTTTATACGCATCCAGATGCTTTTAATTAATTGATGTTTTTAGTTGCACTAATAGCAGTGACGATTCCCATAAGATCCATTGTGTCAACTGAACGTGCAAACGATATATTTATAACTATAGTCGATTTTACATACTTTACTATCGATATACGTTCCAAAGAGGTTTAAACGAAACTTTTCTGCACTTCCCGAACGATACTTATTGGCCATTTTAAGAACTAATATTTATTATTAGAGTTTTTTTTTATTATTCCTAATATGTGTACGTTGCAATCTGTTCAATTCAGAACAATAAGCAACCCCATGACCCAATGAGATGAGGATGATGTGTATGACATGTAAATGAGGTGTAGTCTTGTACAGACCCAGGCCGACCATTCCTGAGAAAGTATGGTTAATTGATCCCCAACCATCAAAGTACACCGGTAACCAATGTCTAGTATTCAAATCCGTATAAAAGTAACTACCTTTACTAGGATTTGAACCAGGAACCTTAGTCTCCGAAAATCAGTTGTGATTTTGGCGACGACTTTACCTCTAGACCAACCCGGTGGGCTATTAGAGTTTAAATACATTTTTTTGGATATATCCGTTAACCGCCCGCTGGCGAAGTCCTGCGTTGCGGATATATCCGTAAACCGTCCGGGAAGAGTTAGAAGTAAAATTGAACCTTTCGAGATATTATGTAAAGATTTTAACCAATTTTGTCATCATGGTAATCCTTGAAACTTATTTATTTAAGGTGATGATTATTAATGTTAAGTATTGATGTACTAATTTTGTTTCAGATATTCCTAAAGGAACTTTGGATTATAAATCAAACTCATCGTGCAGTAGTCCTTCAAAAATGGATATACAGAAAAACTCTGAAAGGTAAGTTTATAAAATATGTATACACTATACTGATATTATTTTTAGAATCGAAATTACAAAAAAGTTATTGTTAAATTGAATCAAATTAATTATTATTAGTAGCTTGTATAGATTCTGAAGTCACGAGATTGCCTTTTGCGTATGTATGGACTGGGAGGAAGGGAAGTAAAATATTTGCAATGCTGCCAACCTCAACAGTGAGACACTACTCGTACATTTCACTACCTTGCTGTTTCTAGATACATTTTGTAAGCTGTGGTTTATTGCAAGAAAATGTTTTCTTCATAAACCTTATAAGAAATAAATGTGATCTGTAATATTGCCTATATCTTAATTACATGACTAAAAATATTTGATTTACTGTAATTACGAATGAATCGCCTTCTTTACTATTGCTGTCATCGGCGTTTTCAATATCAGTCTCTCTAGTATCTACCTAACCTTTTTTTTTACCAGGTGTCAAGAAAACTGTTGAAGAATATCTTCTTCACGTCCTAAATTTCCCTCTTTATTTTTCGAATTGCGGAAAGAGCGTCATCGCAGTAGTTAGCAGCTCGCTCACGGCTTTTTTTAAGAGGCACGGATAGGCATTTTTGTTTAGCTTCAACTTTACAACATTTTATTACATTACGTTCAGCACTGTGAATAGTTCGACAACGTTTTCGAGAAACCGACATTTGTGTTTACGGTAACAAACAGTGATATTCGTACAGTTAACCAACAAAAAGTTCCGCGATATATTGTACTATATGCTCTGGGTATATTGTATATATAGTATAAGTTGTTATGTTTGTCGTACTGAAATTAAAGCAGTCGCGCATGCGCACTGATGCTTTTCCCCCTTTACCCCTCTGTCCAAAGCAGGGAAAACTCGTGACTTAAGTAATTATACTACTGTTAATTGATGAGTGATCAAAGAACTAATAAAAAAATACTATACTATGTGTCATATCATTAGGAGCTTGAAGGTCAATAGAGTTGCTAGTTTCCACGTGTAATTTTTCCGATAACCTTTTTCACATAAGCACGGAGAACATTATTATGGCAGTATATTCTAATTCTGTTTTCGTGGACTACGTTTTTCGACTTCTTTGCCCATCTTTTACTAATAAAAAAGTACTATAGTATGTGTCATATCATTGGGAGCTTGAAGGTCAATAGATTTAGGTAGTTTCCACGTGTAATTTTTCCGATAACCTTATTCACATAAGCACGGAGAACATTATTATGACAGTATATTCTTATTCTGTTTTCGTGGACTACGCTTTTCGACTTCTTTGCCCATCTTTTACTAATAAAAAAGGTCTATAGTATGTGTCATATCATTAGGAGCTTGAAGGTCAATAGATTTGCTAGTTTCCACGTGTAATTTTTCCGATAACCTTTTTCACATAAGCACGGAGAACATTATTATGACAGTATATTCTATTTTTATAGACAGTATATTCTGTTTTCGTGGACTACGTTTTTCGACTTCTTTGCCCATCTTTTACTAATAAAAAAAGTACTATAGTATGTGTGATATCATTAGGAGCTTGAAGGTCATAGAGTTAGCTAGTTTCTACGTGTTATTTTTACGATAACTTTATTCACATAAGCACCGAGAACATTAATATGACTGTATCTTTTTATTCTGCTTTCGTGGATTACGCTTTACGACTTCTTTGCCCATCTTTTACGCGGCCTAACCACATCTCTTCGTTTATCAGGTAGGGCCTATATAGTTTAATTATAATTTCAAGGTATTTTTAATGGTAGGTCCAAAAAATTTCGGGAAAAAATGTTCCTTATGTTTGTTTGGAGAAAGGTATGAGGACCTGGTCCCCTTGACATAACCTTAGAAAAAATATTTCTCAATCTTTATTATTCTGTGTGGGAATATGATGGTTCTGTTACATTAAAGAAATGATTATTGTACGAAGAAACCTATTTACTGTTCTTAAATTATAAAATATGTTTATGGCGATATCATTAAATATTCAAAATGTTTTTATACCTGTTGCTATGTGAATGAAATATAATCATAAATTTGATGCCGTCAACTCCTTTGGGTAACATTAAATGTGTACACCTTTTCTCTTCTTGCTACTGACTGTATTACCATCAACTACATAAATTTTTATATGCCGCAAAAATTAGGTATAATAGGTGTTGGTCATGGATATGACCCAACGTACATATCTCTTTGTATTTTGAGTACATACTTTTATATCAGACTGTACTCAAATACATGTTGTAAATTCCTTGTTATCCCAAATAAAAAGTTAATTCATTTACAAAAAAAATTTTTATCCAGAAAATAAAATAGGTTAAATAATCCGATGATAATAATAATTACATAGGCCTTCTTTGTGGCAATTTATAAAATTGTCATCTATAAATTTTTCCTTTGTCCGTCCTTCCGTCACACCTGGATGTCAGAAACTACAAGAGATAGCAACCAACAGTGTTTTTGGAATCATAATCTAACCAAAATGATAGTGAGTTTAAGTTGGGTTTAAAGTTCCGGTTTCCACCGTAAGTGGCCGAAAACCGGAAGTCCAGATATCAAATTCTGAATTTGAAAACAAAAATAGTGTCATTCGATTCCTTTTAAAGAGTAGATACTAAAATTATTGTGTTTGAAGTTCCGGTTTTGACCGGAAGTTATCCAAAACCGGAAGTCCAGAAGTCAAAAGTTGGAATTTGAAAACAAAAATAGTTTTATCCGATTCATTTAAAACAGTAGATACAGAAATCAATGGGTTTAAAATTCCGGTTTTGACTGGAAGTGATCCAAAACCGGAAGTCCAAGAGTCAAAAGTTGGAATTTAAAAACAAAAATAGTATCATTCGATTCCTTTTAAACAGTAGATACAGAAATCAGTAGGTTTGATGTTCCGGTTTCTACCGGAAGTGGCCCAAAACCAGAAGTCCAGAAATCAAAGTCGGAATTTGAAAACAAAAATAGTGTCATTCGATTCCTTTTAAACAGGATTACAGAAATCATTAGGTTTGAAGTTCTGGTTTTGACCGAAAATCGGAGGTCAGAAAATCAAAGTCGGAATTTGAAAACAAAAATAGTGTCATTTGTTTCCTCTTAAAGAGTAAATACAGAAATCACTAATGGTTTTGGCCATAAGTAAAGGTTAGCCTTTTAAAAAAATTTCGCCAGCCAGGAAACACGTTGGCTCATGAAAGGGATTTTTCTAGTTAACTTTTTGGAAAATAATTTATTTAAGTTTTCCTTTACTGCTTATGAGTGCCCGACGTTTTAGCCATATTGTAAATTGTAAAAATGTTATTTCTTACGTCACCATCACATGGGAGAATATTTTACCGCTGCTAAACAACTAGACGCTGTGGCCGCCACCGCTGCAGCTGAACATCACATAAAAGTTTTAAAAAATCACGTGACAATTTTTTTAGAACTCCTTTCGTTATTGTCGCCATTCATCAGTACATTATTGATGTATTTTCTTCCCTGCATAAGTAGGCCCGTTCAAACGTTTAATTATTAATAAAAAAATAATTAGGTTGTTAGTTTTAACAAGTTTGTAGTGGTTATGTTTAGTGAAATTTGTATTTGTTGATGTGGTAGCACTGTCCACAAGCACTTTTCGCGCGTAAAGATTCACATATTTTACTTGCTCTTGCTTATATGAATATATAGGAAGGAAAGTATTGTTTGTGATGTCGATTTTTTTGAAATTGAGCAACAAAGCTCTACCATAAGTTACTACTTCTGGTAATGTATTAATGTACAACAGAAACAAAATGGGATCTGAAGTTGAACCTTGTGGAACACCCGGTAAATTTAAACTTCCCTAATTAAATCAATGATCTATATAGGCCTAATTATTAAAGATATATATTATTTCTAAAAATAAAATGAACTGGAAAACAAAAATGTTTATAAATGTATTTTTTTAAATTTATAATCCATTCATCAATTTAAATAAAATTTTCCGAGGTAAACTAAATTTAGTTTTCAATATTTTATACCTTATAAAATTTTTCGCAAAAACTTTTTGATGTAGAAATTTAAATGAAATCGAAATTAAATTACAAAAGTTACCTACGGATCGGTTTCATTCGAAATCAATCCAATAAATTTTATGATTCGTAAAATTTTGTTTGAATATTCCTTTTTCAATCAAAAACCTGAAAACGGGCGAACTCAATGAATTATTTAAACATGTAAACCTTTGAACTGTATGTACGTTACGATTTGACTAAATGGATTTGTCATTATGTACTGTATTACAATTATTTAGATTATAGATTGAGAGAGGTCTTAGTGTGTTACTGGATTAACTTGTTTTACCCTACGCCCTTTACATTTCTCTCTCTTGCTCACGCATTTATTTTCCCTCTCTTACATTACCCATATATATATGTCACTTATTCTATCTCTTTCATCACAGTGAATTAGCTTGAATCATATGTCTAGTTCAAATATTCGAAATCCCTTTGATGGTCTTTCCACTTTACACTTTAATGTGAACCTAACCTTATCTAACCGAAACATAACCTAACCTTTTGCGACAGTTGTATTATTACATATGTTACTACATCTGACTGATATGTAATTAAAATTTCAAATTATTTATTATATATTATTTGAATGTTGTACAGTGAATTACATTTATAATTATTTACATGAACTTTAATTAATTAAATTGTGTATTTTATTTATTATTACAGTTGTTGTATTATTTAATTTCAAAGGTACTAAACATGAATTTTAATCAAATTTTTTTTTAATTTAATGTGGTAAAACCATGTTCTTCTATCTGTACATTTTGAAATGCTTGTGGATGTTTTATTAATATAAAATTTGTAAAGCTCTTAAATGAAAAAATTAATCCTCAGGGTATTTCAAGTATATCAAAAAGTTATGTAAAGTAGAATATTAAAAATTATTAAATTCAATAGGATTTTAACATTTTAGTTTTTATTTATTTTTTATATATATTTTATTACTTTATTTTTCATTACAAAATATTTCAAGAACTAAAATGTTTATTCCTAATTTGTGTACGTTGCAATCTGTTCAATTCGGAACAATAAGCAACCCCATGACCCAATGAGATGAGGATGATGTGTATGACGTGTAAATTAGGTGTAGTCTTGTAGAGACTCAGGCCAACCATTCCTGAGAGAGTATGGTTAATTAAACCCCAACCATCAAAGTATACCGGTAACCACTGTCTAGTATTCAAATCCGTATAAAAGTAACTACCTTTACTACGATTTGAACCAGGAACCTTCGTCTCCGAAAATCAGCTGTTAAACAGCTGATTTTGGCGACGACTTTACCTCTAGACCAACCCGGTGGGTTAGAACTAAAATGGCATACAAAAATGAAATTTGGAACTTACTATCGGTTTCATGGTCATAGACAACCAAGTTTGAACCCTTGCATCTCCAAAACTATGAGTAGGATTTTAACATACTTTACATCAAAATTTAGCTCATATTATTCTGCGTTTACCTATAATAAACCTATATTTTTAATGTGGTTTAAAAATTGCCATATCGAGGTTGGAAGACAAAAAGACCCGGTTTTTGTTGATACCGCAACAAATTTCATGCGTTTAGAGACATGTAACTCGATAAGTATTTACCAAAAAGTTTGAAACTTTAACACAACATAGAAAATTATATTCTTAAAGCATGTACGAAATTTCAAAATTGTAAGTTTCAAATTCAATTTCCACATTTGAAAGAATTTTGTTTGAACTCTTTCACTGTTTCCCAAAAAGCCTTGGAGTTATTTGTATCCGCAAATTTACTGACCAAATTACCAAAATAATCCGAGCGCTTTTGATGGCATAACCTTTGGTATCCCTTCTTAACATATAAATATTCCCATCTCACCGAATCCGTAGGGCTTTTTCTAAAGATGTTTAACATTTTAAGTAAATTAACTCTACTCTTACGGAACTCAGAGTAAAACCAAACCTGGCCTCTCTCACCGCACCGACCTGTCCTAACAACCTCTTTATCACATGCTGCCTTGAAGAGAAGAAGAAGAAGAATAGTTTAGTGTTAATTACTGATTTTCTGCATTTTGCTCATTAAAATTGGGTTTTTTTAAGAGTTCAGATTTAGTATGCATTTTACCACATAAGTATATAAATAATCTCAAAGTTATAGAAAATTAAAAATTATACAACTTTTATTTCTAGCAATGTTTTTTATAGTCTAGTTTCGCATTAATTAGTGATTTTCCATATTTTTAAGTCCTACAGAGGTTGATTTTCTTTAGTATCTTTTATTTTATATTTATCATTATTTACTTATATTTATTTTGTTGTTTTTTTTCAGGTGTTCATTAGGTTTTGGGCCACCCGTTCCAGTTTTACCAGTAAGAAATAATTTAAGGCGGCCTGGTTCGACGCATCACTTTCCACCACCTAGATTTCAATTTCAGAAAAGTTTCGCATCACGATGTACATGGAAATGTACTGCGATAGTATTTATTATTTTATCACTTGTACTCACAGCTGCTCTAACATATGTTTCAAGTAAGTTGCATTTTTTTTTCAAGGAATCTTTTTATAGTTACTCAATGTGGCTCAATTACAGCCTAAGGGTAAGCGCACAGTTTTTTTTTTTTTTTTTTTTTAACGTCCGACTTTTTGTTTAACCCACCGGGTTGGTCTAGAGGTAAAGTCGTCGCCAAAACAGCTGATTTTCGGAGACGAAGGTTCCTGGTTCAAATCCTAGTAAAGGTAGTTACTTTTATACAAATTTGAATGCTAGACAGTGGTTACCGGTGTACTTTGATGGTTGGGTTTCAATTAACCATCCTCTCACAAATGGTCGGCCTGAGTCTGTACAAGATTACACCTCATTTTCACGTCATACATATCATCCTCATATCATTGGGTTTATGGGGTTGCTTATTGTTCTGAATTGAACAGATTGCAACGTACACATATTATGAATTTTAAAAAAACGTCCGACTGTTCTGCAATTACTGCTAATGCAGACGGTGAAGGATGAAATTATTTTTTGTAACGTATGAAAATATGCCGTGCCTGAGTGGGATTCGAACCGAAGACCGCATGAACCCAAGCGCACAGTGAACGTTGGTCGCAGGTCACTGGTCGCTAGTCGCTGATACTGATTCACGGTGGTGAACGTGCATAGTGGGAGCATGTAACTACGCGCTTAACCCTTTATAGCGCAGCACTACGGGTGAAATTAAACATGTTGTAAAATGTTAAATTTTGTTTTATAGGGACTTGAATAATAATGTATTTCTAGTGCCAGAACAGTAAGATATTTCTTTCTTTTAATGTTAAGTCCTGGTAAGTATACTTACCAAAGAACATTTATTGAAATGGGAATCACATAATGTTTAGTGGTAAGAATGCTTATTAAAACAACTTGCAGCACTATATAACAGAAAAATGTGTAGAATAACAGACTAATCTCAACTTTATATTAGCATGAATGCTTGCTTTTCCTTAAAATACGATTTTCTAAGCCCTGTACAAAAGTAACAACAAAAAACATGGTAGCGTACGCTGCCATGAATCCTTACCACATTCGTGTAACTCATAAAGTAAATGGTCGCTGCGCACTAATTTCAAAATGTGGATAGCCTACTTACCAGAGAACATGTATAAAACGATAAAATGCCAATAGGGTTCAACTGCATAGCTTATTCTTAAATAAAATTGACCTATTGCCAGTGGTAAGTATACTTACCAAAGACCTGTGTTGTTTAGGTCATCAGCCAAAAGGCTGGTTTGAACCTTTAGAGGTTTTACTAAGTAAAATGAGGAGTGAGGTGGTTTACCATTGCCTTCCTCACTGAGTGGAAAAGTACGCTTATCAGCATGCCTGGCCCTCTGAAAAGCACATATTTTCCACTCTGCAAATGACACCTTCACTTCATTCACCACAGGGTTTGGCTGTATTATGAAATTCATTACTTTCAGAGGAGATAACTCTGATTAGTGTCTTTTACACCTCTACCTCTTCTGTTCTTAAATGATTCAGTCATTTAATTGGTTGATTATGTGATAATTTTTTTTTTTTTTTTTTTTTTTTTTGGTTTAACGTCCGACTGTTCTGCAATTACTGCTAATGCAGACGGTGAAGGATGAAATGATGTTTTTGTAACGTATGAAAATATACCGTGCCTGAATGGGATTTGAACCCAAGACCGCATGATGAGAGGCGAGCACGTTACCAACTGCGCCAATGCGGCCGGCTGATTATGTGATAAGAAACAGAACTATTTATTTTAGCCATGCAACTAACAGATTGAGTGTACTACTTTACTATTTATAATGTAATTATTAAATTTATTTTAGATTAATAAAATTCTATTTAATTTGTTACAGTGGCAAATTTATTACATTGGACATACAGTAAAGCCCCATGCAGTGTAATAGTTGAAGAAGAAAATTCCGAATCATTACTTAAAGCATTACCAGAAACAGCGGTGAGAAATTCTTCAACAAATCGTCCAAGACCTAACCAATCTTCAACGTCTAGTCCTGGAGGTAAAAACGAACTGATAAAAGATAATATTAAACATCAAAGAATCCGTAGAAACGTAGATTCCGAGCATGTTGATGATTTTGTTCCTGATTTGATTAATGTCGTAAATGTTAACAGTAGCTTTGGTTTGCATGATAATATCTCAAATTCATTAAAAAGTAATTTATCCATGCATGAAAATGTATCTGGTATATATACACCTCGTATTAATAGCACTGATTTTTATTTTAATAATGCACAATTAAAAAATAATAATAATAAAAAGCATGAATATCTAGTAAATACTTCAAAATTAGCTGATGACGTTAATACAATTAATGGTAATAATCCATTTTTAGCTTATAATAAATCTAATACAATTTCATTGGCTTTACCTAATGAATCTTATAATGAACAAAGTTCATCAAAAATTAATAATATTAAAGAAGAAATTAACAATTTAAAATTAACGATATTATCAGAAACTCAAGAGGGAATCATTCATCATAATAATAACAAAAATAATGATAATATCAATGATTATATATCGTTAATATCAAAAGATTTATCGAAACGTAAACAACGAAGTCATCCAATCATAATACATTCTGAACCAAGAATTAATAAAGAAACAACATCGTTTTCTCATCCACTTACTAATCATAAAACGAATCAATTTAATCATGATTCAGAAGGCATTGATCATGAAGAAATCAAAATTGATCATGATTATTATAAACCTCCTTATGCATTATATTCGAAAATTAATCGGGATGAAACAAAACGGTTTGATCATGATATCAAAAATCAAGATTACGATATCGAATTAAAAAATTCTGATGATAAAAAAACATCATTTTATTCATATGGACATAACCAAGAAGAAATTATTAACATTAAAAATCTTGACGATAATGAAAATGATTATAAAATTTTTAACAAACAATCAAAATCAGTGAAAAATGAATCAAACGAAAAAATTAATTTGCATGATAATTTGAATAATTCTGATATGCATGAAAATTCTTACGTTTTTATAAAAAATTCGAGTGAAATTTTGAGTGAATCTAACAATATTAATAATAATAATAATGTGTTAAGTTTAACATTACCGGCTGTTTCTTCGCATGCAAAAAGATTGTTTTTTAATTTATCAATTGGGACTGATGATTATAATAAAAATAATAATTTTCCATTGAATAAAAATCCAGTTTATACTTTATCAATTGCTTTACCTACTAATAATAATAATGATAATAATGATTTTATCAAGAAAAATTTATTGGAAGTCATTAATAAATCTGATTTTCCAAATACTACAACAGTACGGCCGTCAATTACGACATCATATTTTATTAATGATAAAACAGTTATGATTCCTGGTAGATTATGGGGTGGAGAATGCCAATGTTCTTGTCCGTGTTTAGCAGAATCAAATATTGAAGAATTAATTAGTAGTACTACTAACGAATTACCATTTAATGAACATAACAATAATAATGGAAATATCAATGATGAATCATTTTCAGGTGATTATGACAATGATAAATATATAAAATCAACAACATCATATTATGATTTCAATAATAATTATACTGATATTACTTCAGAAAATGTTTTCGATATTAATAGTACTACATCTACAACTGATGTTTTTAATGAAGATTATAATATAACCTCAAATTATTACGAATCGGATTTTAATAGTTCAACTGATGAATATTATAATTCTTCTACATATATATATAATGAAGATACAACTACTGAAAATATTATATCAAGTACTTTGATCTTCAATGAAGATTCTACTAGTGATACATCTGTAACAACTCTTGCAAATGATTACGAAACTAGTATTTTTACAGAAAATCCAGTCACAACGGATTTGCCAACTACTTGTGATTGTCCTGATATGACTGTTTCACCTCCTCCTGTTCTTATTCTTGAAGGTGAGTTTTATTTATTTAATTTTTTTCATTTTTTTATTTATTTGTTTTTTTTTATTAATAATCAAATTGTTCCTAATATAATTTAATGTGATCGTCCATTCATCTTTAGGTGCTACTATAGTACGTGGCCTACCGCGTTATTTTTAGTGAAATTTGTATTTCTTGTTGTGGTAGCACTGTCTCCTAGCACTTTTGGCGCGTAAATATTTTTACATTTTTACAGGTTATGTGAACTACAAAGGTTATGTAAACATTAGGTTTTAAAAAATATTTACATATTTTACAGGTTATGTGAACATTTGGTTATCTGCATTCAACGGTTAACCATACGCGAAATTATGTAAATCCACTAACAGGAGCCAATACACAAGCAATTGAGAGTTCGTGGTTGGACGCAAAAATAAACATTCTTAAAAACAAAATCTGGTGTGAAATACTCACAAAACTTTCTCTTGCCAATGCAAATAATTAACAATATAATGTAACATAGTAATAAAACATTAGAAATAAACAAAAAAACTATTCTCGATAAACATAACCTAATTTTAATCTTCAGTGAAAGACGCAAAATTAAAATCAACCTCAGTTTGGCTTAAAAATACGGAAAATCACTTTTTCACGCTAAACTAGGCTCTGTAGAGAAAAATTCTTTAAATAAAAGTTGTAGATCTTTTGATTTCCTATAAATTTAATTATAAACACTTGTGTCGTAAAATGCATACTAAGGCCGAAATCTTAAAAAAATCGATTTTTCACACGGTTTCATGAGAAAAAAACAGAAAACCGCTAATTACCGCTAAACTAAGCGTTATACAAAAAAATGTTTAAAATAAAAGTTGTAGGATTTTAAATTTTCTACATTTTTTATTATATAATTTTTTGCGCTAAAATGCATATTAAAGCCGCAATTTTAAAAAACAATTTTTTTACTTGAAAACAGCCTCACCCAGAATTTAAGCTTCCGGTTGACCGATCTTGATGAAAATGTTCGCGCGCGCGCACACACACACACACACACACACACACACACAGACGAATCGCTAAAAACATGTTTTTTGGATTCAGGGGGTCTGAAAACGTGTAGATCCGGTGAAAACTCGATTTCGAAAAATGTACATGAAAACAATACTTTCCTTCCTATGTATTCATATAGGCAAGAGAAAGTAAAAAGAGGCGTTCCGAAAGAATTATTTCATTCGCACCTCGACCATGTATCATGGAAAATTATGAGAAAAGTAGAACCTGATTTGCTTGTTGCTTTTCTCAATGACATACACCGTGTGTACCATGAGCAGACTGACTAAAAATAACTGGGTGAATCCTTATCGTATTATTAATTATAGTATTATTTGCTATTGTAAATTTTTGTATGTAATATTATCATAATAATTAAAAAAGTATATTATTATAATTATCGTATGTACTTTGTCCTTTTTTGTTAATATCACATAACCTGTAAAATATGTAAATATTTATGCGCCAAAAGTGCTAGTGGACAGTGGACAGTGCTACCACATCAAGAAAAACAAATTTCAATAAACATAACGCGGTAGGCCACTTGTTACAGTAGAACCCATCTTTGTTTGTGAGTTAATTCAAAATTTTAGTTTTAACCCTAACACAATGCGGTAAGCAGCAGCTGGACGCAAAACTCTCTTTAAAAAAAATACTATAACGCTAAATTCCTAATTAAAAATAAATTATAATGCTCGTAAGAACGATGCGAGACAATACGATGTCAAAAGCAAACTGGTAGCATATAACGATGACATGTTCTTTATCAAAAATGTGAAGAGAGATTTTATGGGTTTGGATTAGTCATAGTCGAATTCAATTGTGAAATAACGAGTGATTGAACTAATATTCGATGACTAATCATTTAAATAAAATTGTTTACTTTTAAAGTTCTCTTGTTTTGTCATTTTTTTTTTGTCATCAGTCTCTCGACTGGTTTGATGCAGTTCTCCAAGCTGTTCTATCTTGCGCAATTCGTTTCATATCTACATACCTGTAACACCCTACATCTTTCGTAATTTGCTTTATATATTCTAATCTTTGCCTCCCTCTACAATTTACTCCCTCAATATTACCCTCCATTATTGATAGCCCAATACCTGGATGTCTTAGGATATGCCCCACTAGCCTATCCCTTCTTTTGGTAAGATGCTTCCATATACTTCTTTTTTCATCCACTCGCCTAAGAACCTCTAAATTACTTATTTTGTCCATCCACCTAATCTTTAACATTTTCCTATAACACCACATTTCAAAAGCTTCTATCCTCTTCCGTTCTACAGCCCCTATCACCCACGTTTCACTTCCGTATAATGCTACACTCCAAACATAATGTTTTAAGAAATTTTTCCTAATCTGTAAATCAATGTTTGTAGTCAGTAAGCTGTTTTTCATTTCAAAGGCTTTTCTAGCTTGAGCAATTCTACTCTTGATATCACTTGTGCTTCTACCATCCTTTGTTATTTTACTCCCTAGATAGCAGAATTCCCCAACTTCCTGTATGTTTTCGTTGCCTACTTTTAAATTTCCCATCTCTTCTAAACCACTCTTGCTGCTGCACAACACTTTCGTTTTGTTCTTATTAATTTTCATGAAGTAATCCTTCCTCAAGATCTCATCCATTCCATTTAAGGCATCCTCTAGTTCATTCTTTGCCTCGGCTAATACTACTATATCATCAGCGAATCTCAGCATTTTTATTGTCTCTCCTTGAATTTTTATTCCTGCGTCAAATTTCTCCTTCACTTCATTTATAGCCTCTTCTATATACAAGTTAAAAAGTAGTGGTGACAAAGAACAACCTTGTCGTACACCTTTTCTTACAGCAGCCTCTTTTTCGTACCCCTCGATTCTCAAAACAGCCGTTTGATTCTTATACAGACTGTAGATAACTTTCCTTTCTTTGTATTTAATTCCTAGCCTTTTCAAAGTTTTAAACATTTTACTCCAGTCCAGATTGTCAAATGCTTTCTCTAAATCTACAAATGCCATAAAAGTAGTTTTATTTTTCTGTATCCTTTTCTCAATAATCAGTCTCAGAGCCAATATTGCATCTCGAGTTCCCATTCTCCTTCTAAATCCAAATTGGTCATCGTCCAATACTTCTTCTACTCGGTGTTCTATTCTCCTGTATAAAATTCTTGTCAGTATCTTAGATGCATGGCATGTTAGGCTGATAGTTCTGTAATGTTCACACTTCTCCGCTCCTGACTTTTTTGGTATTGGAATCATAATATTTTTTTTAAAGTCCGATGGTACCTCTCCACTCTCATAAATTCTGCACACAAGTTTGTATAATTTGTTTTGAGCAACTTCGCCACATCGTAATAATAATTCCGATGGTATGTTATCTATTCCTGGTGTCTTATCCATATTCATATCCTTAAGTGCCCGATCGAATTCTTCTCGTAGTATAGGGTCCCCTCTTTGATCTTCTTCAACATCAGTTTCTTGTTCTATCGCATCATATTCTAATTCTTTTCCCCTGTAGAGTTGGTTTACGTATTCCTTCCATCTTTCTCTCTTGGCCATTCAACAATGGTTTGCCACCTGCGCTTTGTAAATTAACAGCTTTCATCTTTCGTTCTCCAAAGTTTTCCCTTATTTTTCTGTAAGCTGCGTCCACTTTACCAACTGCCATTTTACTTTCAATGTCCGTACATTTCGCTCTGATCCACTCTTCCTTCGCTTTCTTACACCTTTTGTTTATGGTATTTCTCAAGTAGCAATATTGCCTTTTACCTCTCTCGTCCTTTGCGTTTTTATATTTTCTTCGCTCATCCATCAGTTCTAAAATATCATTAGTAATCCACGGTTTCCTACCTCTTCTTTTAGTATGTCCTAACCATTCTTCCGCTGCTTTCACTACCACCTCCTTGAAGTTTATCCACTCCTCCTCTACACTTCCTGTGTCATTACCTCTTTCTTCTATCCCTTTTTGAATACTCTCCTGGAAACCTACCTGGTTGTCTTGTTCTCTTAGTTTGTCTACATCCCACCTAGCATTTCCCTGTCCCTTCTTCAGTTTTTTAAGTTTAAGCCTGCTATCCATTACTACTAAGTTATGATCACTCCCTATGTCTGCACCTGGATAGGCTTTACAGTTCATAATCTGGTTTCTGAATCTTTGTCTAACCATTATGTAATCTATTTGGTATCTTCCCTTGTCACCTGGCATCATCCAAGTGTATAACCTCCTTTTGTGATTCTTAAAAAGTGTATTGCCTATCACTAAATTATATTTGGAGCAGAAATCTACCAGCCGACTTCCTCTGTCATTTCTCTTCCCTAGACCATATTCTCCGACTATCTTTCCTTCTTTTCCTTCTCCAACTACTGCATTCCAGTCTCCCATAACTATCAAATTTTCATCACCCTTGACATATTTTATTACTTCATCTAATTCCTCATATACTTGTTCTATTTCTTCCTCTCTGTGTGAAGACGTAGGCATGTAGGCCTGCACTATAGTGGTAGACTTTGGTTTCGTATCTACTCTAACCATAATAATCCTATCACTACACTGCTTATAGTAAGTCACTCTTTGTCCAATTTTTTTATTCATTACTAGACTTACTCCGCCCTGCCCTCCGATGGCTTTAGTGTTAATAACCCTATAATCCCCTGACCAAAAGTCTTGATCATCATCCCAGCGTACCTCACCAATGCCTAAAATATCTAACTTCAACCTATCCATTTCCCTTTTTAAATTCTCTAACCTACCAGTTTGTTTTAAACTCCTAACATTCTATGTTCCAACTCGCAGAATTTCAGAAACTTTTATTTTTTTGATGAAGTCCCCTCTGATAGTCCTCGCCCGGAGATCCGAATGGAGGACTAGTTTATCTCCGGAATGTTTTACCAGAGAGGACGCCATCATAAATTTTTCATATTTTGAAGTTCTCGAAGTTCTTGAAGATCTGCATATACTAAGTAAGCCTAACCAGAATCATACATGAAGGAGTTTCCTTACGATAATTCTAGTCAGACAGAAAAAGCTGTAGTTTACTGTTGCTTTCAGCTTTTTGGTTGGCAGACTGAGTGCCCCAAGCCACCGTCTGCCAGGGTGGAATGGGCAGCCCTTCCAGTTCCGTTCACCATGAGCCGGTTATCGTGCTGATGAGCGGTCACATGGTTACTAACAAGCCACACAACGTGAATGTATGGATAGGACACTAGCCTTCTATCCCGGCTGGTTCCCTTAAGCCTTTTGTAAAAGGAATTAAGGGGTCTCCTTCCAGTTAACGACAGAAGCCCTTTATAGCCCGTTTTGTCATACAGATCAGAAGTAAAACATATAACTTGTAACTACATTTATTTATGAAAAAAAAAATGGAAATAAAATAAAGATCTCACGTTTTTACAAATTGATTGATCAGTAGGCTACTTAAAACATCAGTCATGATGGACCTATAATGTAGGCCTAACAGTTTCATTTATAAAAAACACTTTTAAAAGTATTTTATGACGTTTACTCTTAGACGGTAAAACTGCCCAACCGTTTACATTAATAATATTCCGCTACCTCACACTACTCAAACACGCTACTTAGGCTTACACTTGGACAGAAAACTTACATGGAACGCACATGTTACACACACACGTCACAAACTCAAAACACGCTTCTATCAACTAAAACGCTTACTTGATAGACGTTCTAAATTAAACATGTCACACAAATTAACAATGTACAAGACAGTCTTAAGACCAATCTGGACATATAAAGTTCAACTTTGGGGATCTGCTAAACCTTCACACACGAAACGTATACAAGCGATTCAGAACAAGATTCTACGAACGATAACGCAATGCCCCTTTTACATCACGAACTCAATGTTGCACAAAGACTTACAAATGCCATACGTACGTAATTGATGTCGCGAAACAACTATACAAGACGATGCATGACAAATTTGAACTACATGACAACCCTCTCATACAAAACATGTACACTAGGGCGATACCGGGTACTCAGCGCAGACGTTTGAAGCGCCTCTGGCCAAGAGATCTTCTTGGCCAACTGTAGGACTGTGGTGATGACTGCACGTTCCTTCAAGTAAATCAAGTTTTGGAACATTAGCTTCACATTTAGAAATTGTTATAGGTATTAATTTAATAACAGATACTAAATTTCAATTAAAAGTGTCAAAAAAAAGTATTTTGTATTAAAATACTTGAAAGTATGTTACTTTTTAATCGGCGTGTACACATTTTTAAATAATGCGCATGCTCAGTGACGTCATTATTTGTTTACATGATATTTCTTTCTTTCGTTGAACCGAGTATCTAGACATAAAGCCGGTTGCTTATTGTTTTTAAATTGATCAGATTGCAACTTACACATATTACGAGGAATTTTTAAATATTATGTATTTTTTATTGTATTCTTCTTTAATAGAATCAGAGTTAAATTATTAAAACTAGTTCATGTTATTTCCTCGCAAAAGATCGTTTCTAATCCGGGTGTTTGTTGTGTTCGTACACTTGTCAAAGTTAGGTTATAATATTATTTATTATAGGTTATGTACACGGAGTAAGTAGATGTTTATTTTCTCCGTGGTTGTGTGTACAAGTCATTTATTCACCTGAAGAAAAGCTTAGTACAAAATAGATGCTTACATATCATGAGTATAAACAAATAATAATTTGATTAATATTTTTATTAGTTCTATAATTATTTTTTCTTATTTTATATGCAAATTTTAATTAATATTATAAAACTAACAATTTCCAGTAACATAAAAAGTTCACCAAAGCAATACTAACTACATGTTCAGGTAATTTGTTATATTAACATTACTAATATATTATTTATGTAGTAAATAAATGTTTTTGTAGTTTCAGTAAAATGCATGAGTTTAATGTTAGGTTAGGTATTGTAAAATGCAAATAACATTCAAGAAATTAAAATGTTAAAGGGCTGTGATTATGTATAAGGCAAATTGTTATCCTGTTCTAAGAATACATTTGGAAAAGTCGCTATTATTAGTTAAGTAACACCGGTTTTGCATGCGACTTTGTATAGTGACCAGTTGACAGCCATTCATGAACTATCTCTACTGAGAGTCCCTAATCAAATTCATCCCTTACCTTCATCAAAAAAATACGGCAATGAAAGTGGGTGGTGCCAATAATGTACTGTTCTCGATGGCAAATAAAAAGTTATCCTATAGTTTGTGAGTCACAAGAATGACTTTTGCTTACAGATGGGCTGTGAGGAAGGGAAGAGAAATCTGACAGTGCTGCCAACCTCAACACTGAGACACTGTATTTTACTACCCGTCTAATTACACCGTTTGTTAACCACATGTTGTCTTTCAATTAATATTGACACTTTTTTACATTTAAACCCCATTTCCTTTAAAATTTTTTCTTAACGTACAAAATTTCCAACTAAAATTTAGCCTTTCTTTCAAAATCGGTAATACACAGTACACTAACATTCAAGTCATCTCTCCACTATACATACTGTTCTATATTTAAAAAATTCAAACATCCCTTTTTGTATTTCCCATAACCGGATTTTCTCAAACCTGGCTTACCCTAGGTCCTAATTAATCCGGATCAGGGGGTTTCCACTGTATAATACTTGTAGGTATTTTAAAAATTAATTTTTTCTCAAATAAAAAGAAAATTTACTAAAACTCAATCGACTAAAACATAATTTTATTCACCTATAAATTTAACAGTCAATTTTAAATAATTATGAATTTGTATGGAACTATTTTTTTCTGGTATTTAAAAATGTCCTCTTTCATATAAAAGTTTTGGACGGTTTATTTTCTTCTTTTTTTTATAACCCCCTTATTACTTTTTGGAATATAAAGTAAAACAAAAAATATATTTTTGAGTATGTTATGTCAATGTTACCTACCCTGTTATTGACCTCCTGGGTTACGGTACATATCAGGTTTTGTACATGAAACCCATTCTTTAATATGGTTTTGTTATTGGCATTTTACAAATCTATAATTTTTTTGAATTTTTTCTGGTGGTTTGGTTTTTGTTTTTCATATTTACTATTGCATTTATATTAAATACTTGTATTAAGCATTTATATGTATTTGCATTTTTGACGTAAAAATTTTAATGTTTTTTCTTGGAATGGAGGGTATCGGTTTTATTTTTTCTAATTTTGTATTTTATAGATTGTTATTTTATATTACTATTTATTGTTCCGTATTGTCATATAATCTGTATTGATATGTTGAAGTACAATTTTTTTTTTTTGTATTTTACAGTTTCTGTTATAGATACCTTATAAAAATAATAGTACAGATTATTTATATTATAGTTTTTGTATTATTATCTAAAACTATTATTATGCATTTGTCATAATATTATTTATAAAAGCATTCTGAATAGTTTATGGTAATTATTTGATCGTAATTTTGTAACTGAAAAGTTATTTTAAATATTTTAGTAATATTTGTTGATAATCTGTAATAATTTTTGGATTTTTGTAATTGTGAAATTAGTCAAAAATTGCGTATGTACTAAAATACAATTATGGAGTATATTTCTGTAGCCCAGAGGTAAAGGGCTCCATATCCATTTTTGTCTTATTCATACATAATTTTTTACGCGCTTTCTAATGGTATAAAGCACTATGTCCTTTGATTTTTAATAGCCAATTTAGAAAGAAGTATAAGGCGCCAATATGGTTTGTTTTCTACAAGTATAAGGCACTATATGGAGATGTGACTTCTCACTATAGTCGTGGTTTGGCTGGCCCGTTAACACAATGGTTTGCGCAAATGGCTTCTATGCCGGGGTCCCGGGTTCAATTCCCGGTCAGATCTGGCATCACTCATTTTCATTATCGTCATTATCCACCGTCTGCATTAGCAGAAATTGCAGAAAAGTCGGAGGTAAAACAAAAAAACACATGGTTTAACATAACCCCAGAAAAAAAATCAAGTGGGGTTAAATCTGGACTCCTTGGAGGCCAAAGCACAGGACCAGTCCTACCGATTAAATGGTCAGGAAACCTTTCATTGAGGGCATGGCGTACTGGAAGACTGAAATAAGAAGGTGCACTGTCTTGTTGCCAAATTATGTTAATATTTTTTCCCCGATTCTATTTGTTCAACTTGCGGTGTAGTCGTACCAACAAAAATATTATGACTTTATCTCCAGTAGTTTTTGAACTGTAATTTTTTAAAATGAATGCAACCATTCTTGATGACCCGGTATTCAACTTCATTGAATTGAAGCTACACAAAAAAATTATTTGTAAATTAAGGGTCAAATGTATAAATTTTTAGTTTTATTGTTAAAGTACAATATAAAATTTTTAAAAATTTGTTTTATCAATTTTTTAATAATTTGTTCTCTCTTTGTTTTTGCTTATCGGATCGGCAGGAGCGAAAACGTTTCCAGCTAGATCATTTCCACCTGATGGTACAACGTTTTCGCAAATAGTTTTAGGTCAAAAATTGACCAATGAAATCGCACCTTATGGTTATTGGAATATGCAGTTTTATCAATCAGAAGCGGCGTATGTTAAATTCGATTACAGTATACCTAGAGGTGCAAGTATAGCGGTTTACGGGAGACGGAATGCGTTACCAACACATACACAGTACCATATTTTGGAAGTACTTAGCGGTTTTAAAGCACGTACTACTAGAGCTTCTCATGTAAGTATAATAAAATTAAAATTATTTTTAATATTTTTTTTAATGGTCGCGTACTACTGTGAATTGTAAAGAAGATTTATCAAAGTGACTTGTGAAATACAAACCTACTGGAAGGAATTACAGTAATACCTCGGTATCCGTGAGGGTTATGTTCCGTAGGGTTACCGCGGTTCATAAAACCACGGATAATGATACCTTATATGAATGGAAAGATGGGGATTAGGTTCTGAAGGAAAAGTCCTGTAGTCGTTTAAAGTGTTTAATAGTTTTAGGAACATTTTACCATTATTATAATCTATGAATATTTAATAAATACAGTACTGTATGCATAAAAAAATTTAAATTGCTTTAAAATAGTTACTTATGGCCATTTGCTTCTTTTTCTTTTCAAACTCCTTGTGGACTTCTTCTTATGGTATCATCTGCTCCTTGGAGTGCTCTCTTGAATTGAAGGGCCCTTTTCATAACGGGATCCGTCTCCAACATGTGATCAGTGAGCTGCGTTGCCATGCTGAGGATCTCGATGGTTTGTGAAGAAATGCTTGGCTTCATTTCAGGATCCATTAGGATCATATTGGAACGGCGCGTATGGCTTGCGCGAGTGAGAGCGCTATGCATTCTCTCACTCCCACGGCTAGGGGACATAGGTCATCTGAATACAGTATCTTTCAATTAAGTCCAAAAAATAATGACCAGTTTCTAGGAGCTTTGGTATTTAAAAAAGCAGAGCTAAAATTAAATTACAATTTTATTTTAATAACATTTTTTGAATAAGTATTCACTGATCGAGTTTTGCAACTTTAAAATTACTTGTCCTTGTATGTAGTTTAATATAAATAATATTTTTTTACAGTCGAGTGTGAAAAAAGAAGTAACGCATTATTTAGAACCAGGACATTGGTTTTTATCGTTATACAATGATGATGGTGACCCGCAAGAAATAACATTTGTAGCTCAAGTTTCTCAAGATATGACTCAGAATTGTCCGAATGGTTGCAGTGGGAAAGGTCAATGCCTTATGGGACATTGTCATTGTAATCCTGGATTTGGTGGCGAGGATTGTAGCGACAGTAAGTATATTTCATTAATTGTGGTAAAATATTGTAAACTTGAAGAAATAATAAAATTATTGAATCCCATAATTTGGAGCCGTTAAAGCTGATGAAAAAATGTCGGGAGAAAGTTTTTTATAAAATTTGTCTAATAAACATTACACTTTTTTTTAAACAAACACGATGTTTTGGTTTTCATTTGGATTAGTCTTTACTAGGTATACAAAATTTTATTTTTCTGATAATTGGTAATAGAGTTGTTCAGTATATTAATTACATACATGCAGGATGCGGCGCGGGAACTTGCTGATTTGAAAGGCCAATAAAAAAAAAGTAGTTAAGATATCATGGTAATATAATTTTTATTGTGAACATCACTTGAATTTTTTTATTACATAGTTTTAAAGATGACATCGATCAATGAAGGCTCTCATTGTCAATGCACTGAATTACCCGATTTTTGAAGTTCTGTTCGACTCGTTCAAGCATGTTGGCGATGGCTTGGCGTACGTTGTTTTTCAGGTGACGTAAGGTCCTTGGATGGTCAGTTGATTTCAGATAACCCTGAAAAATCACACGGAGCTGAATCGGGGAAACAGGCCAGCCAAAGAAGGGCACTTTTCAAAGAGATGAGGCGTTTTGCGAAGTGTTGTTTTAAAAGATCCATTGAACATCAGGCTGTGTGTGCCTTGGCTCCATCCTTTTGGAACCAGACATCCACGACATGCATTTAGACAGAAAAAAAGGCCTCAATCAGTTCTGTGTACCAAGCCGCAGTCACCGTGACTGTGCGTTTATTTTCCTCAAAGAAATAAGGACCAATTATGCCTACTCTTGACAATACACACCATTAGAGAAGTACGCCTTGACGGTCAACGCTTGTTGCTCGTTGGGTCCAATGCATGGTGAAAACTGACTAGGGTGGTAACAAAACTTCATGACCTTACCTTTCGTATGAAATCCTCCCACCCTTTCCCTGCACCATCTCACTGCTTGGCGTGAAATACAAATCAGCAAGTTTCCGTGCCGCACCCTGTAAATACATATCCAGTGCCCGTTTCAGCTATCGCAGGGTCTGGGTGCTTACAAAGCCTTTCCATCTTTTTCTATCCGTCCACCATTTCTCCTCCTCTACTCATTCCCAGTTGTATCCCCGACCCTCCATACTCCACTTAACTTCATCCTTCCATCTTTTTCTTGGTCGTCCTCTTGATCTTGTTCCTTCCATCCTTCTAGGTAACCTTTCCTCCCCCAATCTCTTCACATGACTATACCATTTTATCCTCATCTTCTCCACCCTCTCCCTCACACATTCCACATTTAGCTCCGCTCTAATCTCAGTATTTTTTTATTATATCTCTCCATTTCCTACCCTCTATTGCTCTTAAGAACTACATTTCTCCTGCCTGTAACCTACTCTAATTCCTCCCTCACTTTTTTACTCCATATAGCACTGCTGGTCCATAATATAATGTATACATCATTAATTTGGCCTTCTCTGGTATCTTTCTGTCCCGTAACAAGTGTTTTACCGCTTGGTTATATATTTCCTCCTTTTTGCAACCGTTTTGTTATCTTTCCGTCTTCTGAAATCTCACTCCTTAGATATTTAAAGTTTTTCGCCGCCCTTAGTGCCTCTCCCAGTGTAATGGTCCCCGCGTTACCCCTGTCTCTTCCAAAAACCATTACTTCACTCTTCTCTCTACTTATTTGAAGTCCAAAACTCTTTATTATTTCATTCCAAGCATCCAGCTGAATTTGCACATCCTCTACTTTCTCTCCCCAAATATTTATATTAATAATCAGTATATTAATTACCAAGTAGAATTAGATACGTATTAATTTAATTATATTTCATTACAGGTATATGTCCAGTTCTGTGTAGTCAAAAAGGAGAATATATTAACGGAGAATGCCATTGTAATCCAGGCTGGAAAGGTAAAGAATGTAGTTTAAGGCATGACGAATGTGAAATACCTGATTGCAATGGGCATGGTCACTGTGCTAACGGAAAATGTGCTTGTGCTCGCGGATTTAAAGGGAAATTTTGTGAAGAAGGTATGTCAGTAATATTGTAATTAACATAATAATTAATTGTTTAACTCTGTGTTTTTTTTCGGATGCAATATAAACTACAGTTGAGCCGTTCTTAGTTTGCTCCTACTGTCAACAAACAAAAGCCACCTACTACACCTACAGGGTGCACGCTAGAGTCTGCGACTTTACGGATGTCGTATTCCTATTAAGTTAACTGTTTTTTAAATTATAAGTACTTAAAGTACGAAAAACATCAGTCATGATATGATGTAGGCCTAACAATTTCATTTATAAAAATACTTGTAAAAGTACCGTGCGTTCGGAAAGTCGCTGTGCACTGGAATTGTGACTATGGATTTATGAAAATATGTATAAAGAAATGACTAAGCATTTTGGAAAAAAATTTATTCAATACCTTAATTACATTGTTAAACCGTGATTACATTGTTTATAGAAGTTGTTCGAAATGACCTCCATTGGCATCAATACAGCATTGCACTCGTTTCATTTTGTTTGCAAACACCTTTCGCAACTGAAAAACAGTGATTCCTTGAATGTATGCCGTTATTGCGGCTTTAAGTTCGTCAATCGTGTGTGGTCTGTTCCGATACACAGTTTGTTTCGCCGCACCCCATAAAAAGAAATCGGGGGGAGTCAGATCAGGAGATCTTGCAGGCCACAAATTCTTTGAAATTATTCGTTCACCAAACACGTTGCGCAGGAAAGCCATTGAGATGTTAGATGTATGTGCTGTTGCCCCGTCTTGTTGGAACCAACCATTATTCATTTCCACTTGTGTTATTTGATGCGTAAAGTTCTCTAAAATATCAGAACAATAACGTAAAAATTTTTTTCCAAAATGCTTAGTCATTTCTTTATACATATTTTCATAAATCCATAGTCACAATTCCAGTGCACAGCGACTTTCCGAACGCACGGTATTTTGTATTTAAATACTTATGCAAGTATTTTGTTGTTACCTTTTAATCAGCGTGTACACATTTTGATATAATGCGCATGCTCAGTGACGTCATTGTTTGTTTACATTAGGAGCGAACTAAGAGAGGGTGGACTATAGAATGCTCTTTATCCGAATCGCCTTTTGATGCCAATTTTTTAAATTGTCAGTACCATTTTCCAACGTCTGTCCGTCGCATCCAGATGTCAGAAACTACAACAAATATAGTTATTTGAATCACGAGTTTGCCTTTGGTTATAACGAGAAGTAAAGGCAGGAAAACATCAGTGTGCATGCACAAATTCTTAAATTTCAGTATTACGTACACGATAACATACACTATACCCAGAGCACATACAGTATATCGCTGAACCTTTTGTAGGTAAACCGTCTCAATGCCAAAACAATATTTAAAAGTTTGATCTACAGTGCCATTTAATTTGAATAAGAGCGTTCAAAAAGTGCCAGCCCAAAAATAAAACTTAAAAAAATTTTAAAAAATAATAATAAAATAATAATAATAAAAATAATAAAAGTAATCAATCAAAATAAGTTTCGAAAACTTGCAGGCGTAAGCCTGCCATCGCTGACCGAAATTTCAATGTTGAATTTCAAACATTGAAATTGACATGCGTAAAAGGCGGTTGAAGTTCTTTGGACATCTTAACAGATTGCAGGAGGATAGGCTAACAAAAAGAATAATTGAATATATTACAAAACTTAAAATTTCAACACCTTGGCTGGACGAAATTCGTAAGGACCTAAAAAGCGCAAATATACATCAAACTGAAATTTTTAATAAAAACTTATTCCGTCACAAGGTAGACAAGTGGAAAGTTTCAGAGCCCTCAAGAGAGAAGCAGTTTAGACCAAAGTGGTCTGAAAACCGCAAAAAAGCTTTCTCGGAAACAATGAAGGCCTACTGGACCAATAAGAAAAACAAATGACGAAACTGAGTCATGATGCTTAACGTCTTCTATCCAAGGAGAATTCGCCAATAATAATAATAATAAAATAATAAAGTAGAAATGCAATTGCTAACGAAGAAAAAGTAATCAATCAAAATAAGTTTCGAAAACTTGCAGGCGTAAGCCTGCCATTGCTGACCGAAATTTCAACGTTACAGAAAAAGAAAATATCCAGTTGAAAATTAATTTTAATTAATTGTGTTCATAAAAGAAAAAATCGTTCTAACACTAAACATATTAAAAATAGTTTTCTTTAGTTTATTTAAAGTTGCATCGACATCTTGGTCATTAGCAACTACTGTTGGTTTTGGTACTTTAACGGTGGTTTTAACGTGTTTTAAGTTTCCAAACCCTAGCTGGGAATCGAACCCAGGACCTTTCGCTTTGTACTAGCGCGCTAGTTACTACGCCATGGAGGTGGTTTCAAAATATCTTATCCCATTAATTTTTGTTTAAAAGTTTTTTGGAAGTGTACGGTTATCCAGACGTTGGCACTTAATGCATCTTACAGGCGGCCGGTAAACCGGATGTTATAATTACGTAAAAGATATCGACGTACTGAAAGGGTTAACTGTACAAATATAACTGTTTGTTACTGTAAACAGAAATGTTAGTTTCTCAAAAACGTGGTCAGACTATTCACAGTGCTGAACGATATATAATATGCAGTGTAATAAAATGTTGTGAAGTTGAAGCTAAATAAAAATGTCTTTCCTCGCCTCTTAACAAAAGCCATGAGCGAGTGGTTAACTACTGTGATGTTTCTCTTTCCACTATTCATAAAATAAAGAAGGAAATTAAAGATCTGAGGAATTAGATCCGAGTTGGGTGTATTTAATCTGAATGAAATCGTGGAGTAGTATCGCAATCAATGGAGGCACCATTTGGAACGGATGTCAGAAGAGAGACTACACTTCAAAGTCACGGAATATGTTCTAGTTGGAAGAAGGGAGGTGGGAAACCTCGAAAAAGATGTCAGTAGTAGAGATATATGGGTCGAAATATCTCTCGGTTGTGTATATGTGTAGAATTGTTTGTGAGTTCAGAACAGGCTAATGCCTAATCCTCGATAGTAAGAAGAAGAAGAAGACATATAGTTTACATTTATGTAGATCTGTTTGCGCTATGTCGAGTAGGATGTGCCGCCTCAAAAAAGCAACAGTTGTTTCTTCATTAGCGATTGCATTTCTATAAAAATCTTGTAACAACATTTTACATCTAGTTAACACATAATCTAACTGTAGTTAACGCATAACCTTAATGTAAAATTTGTGAATCTTTACATGTAATAAGTGCTACTACATCAACAAATACAAACTTCCCTAAACATAACGCGGTAGGCCGCGTACTATAGTAGCACTGTTGTGTTAATGTAATTAATAAAAATTTGATTTATTTTTGAAGTACTGTAATAATCATGTTTATTAACAAGGATTTAATTGTACTTTATTACTAACACTAGTACAAAGTAACCGATGTTTTTTTTCTTTTTTTTTTAACTTAAGTAACAAACTAGTCGATGCTTGATTTAACCCTTCTGATACGGGAGCCAATCTCAGTTGTTCTGGTAGTTACCAGCTTTAAAAGCCTATAGCAATTATATTTATGAAGTGATTTGTTCGGTTCATGTATCAAATTACGCGCCTTGAATGCGTCTATAATTTCATATAAAACACAATGCAAATGTATTGATAGCAAGGTTGAAACAATGGTTGTATTGCCAAGTTACTTTTGAAGTCATCCTATCTTCAAGACAATGTAACTTAAGGAATATTTCATCTATAAGGTTGTTAGAACAACCTACTAAATCAGAATGGTACGTAGAAGCTATAAAATCAAACCTTTTCTTCCTACATGCAGCTGTTAGTGTGGTATGCGGAAATTCTATGAGTAAACATCATCTTTCTTCGTCAAACCTCCCTCGACCTTTTTTATGGTCTACCGACCCTATCATTTTACCACTATTACATAATTTTGTATGTGTATTTGTAACTGTATATGTGTTCAATGTCAATACTATTTACATATGTATTGTGAACAAGAGGTTGGGGAATGGCAGGAATTTGACAATGCAACACTGTTCGAATTTCACAGATTCTGCCATCACAGAACTGCAATTATTAGAGCAAATGTTACTCAAAATTATATTGTAAAACATGGTTTTTATTCACGAAAATGTCTTCTACAAATTATGTGCTGAACAATTTTATGATAAACTTAAATTAAGCCAAAAATATAAAGTCACCTACAAATTTTGTTTCGTCCACTGTAGCTAGCGAAAAATGCAACCGATTTTTATGTTTTTTATAATAAAAATAATCATACGTGTTGTATAAAATTCCTGTAATTTTTTCACAATTTTTTGTCGGTAATGGCCTTAGATAAATAAATTTTTTTGGGAGCGTGTTTTGACATTTGAACGTTCACAATACGATGAAAAACATGCTAAATTGGGGGATAATGATGTCTGTTGTTGTGAAATTGTCCATTAAATTGAAAGTGATTCAATTATAACACAGTCCGGTCACATGTACGAGGTTTGTTCAAAAAATAACGGGAATTTTTGTTTTTTGAAAAAAATATTTATTTATTCATCTACATTAATATTGTCGCCTTCAAAGTAGTCCCCTTCGCATGCAATACACTTGTGCCAACGCTTTTTCCAATCCTCGAAACACTTCTGAAACTCGATCTTTGTGATAGCTTTTAGCTCTTTCACCGATTTGCTTTTAATGTCATCTATGCTGGTAAAACGACGGCCTTTTAATGTTCTCTTCATTTTTGGAAATAGAAAAAGTCACATGGAGCCATGTCTGGCGAATATGGAGGCTGGGGCATCGTTACAGTTTTGTTTTTGGCCAAAAATTCATGAACAAGCAATGAAGTGTGAGCAGGTGCATTATCGTGGTGCAAAAGCCATGAATTGTTTTGCCACAAATCCGGGCGTTTTTTTCGGATTGCTTCACGCAAACGGCGTTGAACTTGTAGGTAGTACTCCTTATTGATTGTTTGACCTTGTGGCAAGAATTCATGATGCACTATGCCATTAAAATCGAAGAACACAGTGAGCATAACCTTCACATTCGACCGCACTTGTTGAACCTTTTTCGGTCTTGGGGATCCAGAATGCCTCCCCTGGGACGATTGAGCCTTAGTTTCGACATTGTATCCGTAAACCCATGTTTCGTCACCTGTTATAACACGTTTGAGTAGATCCGCATCGTTGTCGACTTCATTTAGTGACTCCTGAGCAACTTCCATTCGCCGCTGTTTTTGTTCGAAATTCAACAATTTTGGAACAAATTTTGCTGCCACACGTTTCATACCCAAAACATCCGAAAAAATTTCATGGCATGAGGCAATCGATATGCCAACATCATCTCTGACTTCTCTGATTGTGATTCGGCGATCGTTCATAACCATTTCTTTCACTTTTTTCACGTTTTCATCGGTTGTTGATGTGCTTGGACGTCCGGGTCGTTCGTCATCTTCAACGTTTTCGCGGCCATCTTGGAAACGCTTATACCACTCGTAAATCCTTATTTTACTCATAGCAGACTCACCATATGCTTTTGTTAACATTTCACACACTTTATTACACTTTATTTCATTTTTCACGCAAAATTTAATACAAATTCTTTGATCCATTTTTTTTAACAAACAAAAATAGCCGTGCTCGAAAAACACGTCTAACCTTAGCGGCTTCCACTTAAGAACTAAGCAATGAATATTGTTGAAAATTTTATCGTACGTCAGGGGCATGTGTACCAACATAATAAAAAAAAAAAATTTTACAATCGGACTATCCAAACCCGCGAAATTTAAAAATTCCCGTTACTTTTTGAACACACCTCGTATGTTATAATGTGTTAAAGTCAACATTGGATTTGCTTACAACCTTATTCTTATCATAACTTTAAAAAAACTGTACCTTTCAGGAAGGTACGGGGTTTTCCTCACAAAAATTAGCATTCCTAAGAGTTTTGTAATTTTCAAACCGTTTTAAATTATTCAGGAGGCTAGTCCGTTAAATTGAATTTCTGTTACGATAAATCTAAGTCCATTAAATCAAGCATTGACTGTATAACAAAAATCACAGCAATGTGAGCTGGTTTGTAACAGCAGAAGTTGCCAGATTTACAATATCAGTGTATATAATTGCTCTGTGAGAGATGAAGTGATAAAAATGTTATCAGATATTGTTTTTTTCCTTTATTTTATATTATAAATTCTTGAGTATCAAGAATTTCTTATTTTTATTGATAAATGGTGGTTTCTTTCTGTTTGTTTTAGTATTCATACTTATTATTTTGTGGAGTTTTGTTAAATATCAATAAACTTGTTTCTTTATTTTGAATATAATGAGAAAATAAAAGAACAGTAACAAACAAAAGGTTTTTGTTAAAGTGTTGGGGTTAAATATCAACAAAAGGATTTATAAAACTCGACTTCTTGATCGGACATGATTGACTACAGGTAGCAATGATGATTGATCAGAGTTGGCACTAGCCCCTGTAAACAAACTTGACTAATGTAATAAATCATGTAGTGACAAATCTGACAACCTTGCAATTGCAGAAAAGCTCGCATTCCTGTGATTTCTACTATAGAATCCTGTTTTAGTTAGTTTTTTAATCAGAGCTGTCACGTTTACTACTCAAAAGTAACGTAACATATAACATTAATGGTAACAAATTTTAATAAGTTGGTTTTTATTTTTTGCTTTTACTAACAATCTTTTTAATGTAATTTGCGGTCATGTATCATTTTAAACAACCTTCCAAATGAATGTTTGTTTTTGATTTTTTATTCTTGTGTCAGTTGTACAGGAACTTCCTGTGGTATTCATACTGAAATTTTTGCCGAAATGGTGTTATTTAACAATTCAATATTACTTTAAGTGCTGACTGACTTAAGTTTTAATTTTGCTTGTCTTTTTATAAAACTAGTGACAGTAAATACAGATGTCTTATTAATACTTAAAAGTATGGGTTTTGTTGAACAATCACCGTGTGGCGATCTTTGTTTTAGAATGTTGACTAATGTTGGGACTTGCTTTTAATTTTTTCTATTTGTTGACATTGAGTGAGGTAATGTGAAAAAGAAAAATGTGCTTTCTAATTCATTAGTCCTTTGCATTAATCTTATTAGTAATATATATATATATTTTATTAAACATCCTATGTAGGATTTTTAAACAGCCGTATTATTTAAATTCCTTATTATTTAAATGTATTATTTAAATGATTCCTTATCTACCATGGTAGGAGCAGGAAGTTTTAAATTTTGACTTGTAATAAATGTTAATTTACTGAAGATGTGTACAAGATACACGAAAGCGCTATAAACATTGGTAAGTGTTTTATGTTACCGTATTCTGGTGGTTAGAAAATATATATTTCAATATATATATATATATATATACGAGGGCAGTCCAGAAAGTCGGTCACGTTTTATTATAAAAAAATTTTATTATATACATTTGAAAGTGCAACTAAAATGCTATTTTTTACATAATCACCAAACAAATTAAGACACTTATCATAGCGGTGAACTAATTTTGAAATGCCAGCGTCATAAAAGTCTACCGCCTGTGATTTTAACCAGTTAGTCACACCCTCCTGCAGCTCCGCGTAGTCGTCAAAGCACTGCGTCACAAGCCATGTCTTCATTGTCAGGAACAAGTGATAATCGCTGGGCGCAAGGTCCGGACTATATGGCAGATGTGGGAAAACCTCCCATTTGAAAGCATCCAGGACTTCTCAAGTTCCATTTGCCGTGTGTGGCCGGGCGTTGTCATGCAAAAAGAAAATTTTTCCAGTCAACTTTCCTCTGCGCTTGTTTTGGATTGCTCTTCTTAACTTTTCAAGTGTTTCACAATACCTCGCAGAGGTTATTGTTGTGCTACGTTCCAAGAAATCGATAAGAAGAACTCCTTTCCTGTACCGACCGTACTTCACAACTGGCGGGATTTTGAATTGCGGCACACATTTTAAATTGTTGTTGAAAAACAACGAAGAACGATACAGACCTCTCGCTAGCATGGCTGGATAGCCCCTGAACGGAGAAACGCTGCGGCACCAAAATGGCCGCGATAGCTCCGCCCCTAGCAGCTACAACGCAAAACGTGACAGACTTTCTGGACTGCCCTCGTATGTTTTACTTTCTCTTGCCTATATGAGAATATGTAGGACAAAAAGTATTTTTTTCATGTCGGTTTTTTGAAATTGAGTTTTCACCAAATGTACACGTTTTTAGACCCCCTGAACTCAAAAAACATGTTTTTAGTGAGTGGTCTGTGTGCATGTGTGTGTGTGCGCGCACGCGTTTGTGTGTGCGTGCGTGTGTATACAGAATATCTTTAGAATGGAACATCATACCAACTTGAAACTTAAGTTAGATACTCTTACCTGACCCGACACAAACATTTTCATCAAAATCGGTGAACCGGAAGTAGTAGTTTATTTGTATCAATTTTCACTTTTGTTGTGATTTTCTCAAAAACAGCTTCTACTATTTTTTAAAAAATCGCCTCATTTACTAAATTTTTTATGCTCTAGAAGATAGGGTGGCACCATGTCTGCTGAAATTCTTGGAAAGCCTGTTTTCTCGCAAAAAATGTTTTTTTTTAAGATTTTCCTTCTTCTCTTGTACAGTCTTCCTTCTATATGACCTTTACCACCCTTTTTGAATTCCTTGTTGCATGGAATTACTCATTTTTGTGGTTTAAAGTATTCCTAAAGGTCTAAAATTCTATAACTTCATGAAATATTTTCTCTTCAACTATGGAACTGGACAGAACTCAATTTATATTAACACCAGTCAAAATCATATAGGTCTACTTTGTTTTCGCTCATTTCTTGTAAATTTTATGACCTCATAGGATCATTTTCTGCCCATAACAGACAGGTAGAGTGTAAAATTATTTACACTCAATCTGTTCGTTGCAGGGCTAAAATAAATAGTTCTGTTTCTTATCACATGGTCAGCCAATTAAATTACTGAATCATTTAAGAACAGAAGAGGTAGAGGTGTACTGTGACACTAATCAGAGTTATCTCCTCTGAAAGTAATGAATTTCATTATACAGCCAGACCCTGTGGTGAATGAAGTGAAGGTGTCATTTGCAGAGTGGAAAATATGTGCTTTTCAGAGGGCCCAGCATGCTGATAAGCATACTTTTCCACTCAGTGAGGAAGGCAATTGTAAACCACCTCACTCCTCGTTTTACTTAGTAAAACCACTACAGGTTCAAACCAGCCTTTTGGCTGATGACCTAAACAACAACAACAGGATCATTTGTCAGTCCGTTAGCCAAGTTTCTTCAATATACTATTTGGGCCTTGCAGTCCTCCTAGTTCGCTCCCAACTTTACATACGCTCCAATCTTTTTGCTGTTTCTAATGTTGAAAATACTCGTATTGTGAGTTTCCTTCTGGTAAGTGTGAAGCGAGTGTTTTTTCCTGGATCTAATTGTTCAATTTTTTTTTCTTTGGTTTCTTCTGGTGTAAGACCAATTTCCTTCCGATCCTCTTTTATTGCAATATCATCAACAGAGAAGAGCGGATCTGTGCATATTTTTAAAATATGTTTCCCCTTTAATTTCAGTTCTTTAGTTACCTTATCCAAAACTATATTACACCAAAGTAGCTGAGGACAGTCTACGTGTTTGACATTTGATTGACGTGGTAAAAATGTATCAATCTGCTTGTTTACCTTCCCTTTCGCTCTGGTGTTACATATTGTTATTCTAACAAGACATATCAATTTATCCAGAATTCCATATCCCGAAGTATTCTGTACAGTTGAAACCGGTAAGCTCGGTTAGGTTAGTTAATTTTAATGTGATATTTGAGTGTAAAACCCACCGAGTTGGTCTAGAGGTAAAGTTGTCGCCAAAATCAGCTGATTTTTGGAGACTAAGGTTCCTGGTTCAAATCCTAGTAGAGGTAGTTACTTTTATACGGATTTGAATACTAGACAGTGGTTACCAGTGTTCTTTGATGGTTGGGGTTCAATTAACCATACTCTCTCGAATGATCGACCTGAGTCTGTACAAGACTACACCTCATACACTTCATCACTTTATTACACTTCATACACATCATCCTCATCTCATTGGGTCATGGGGTTGCTTATTGTTCTGAATTGAACAGATTGTACACACATAAGGGATTGGAAAAAAAAATTTGAGTGTAAGTATAGGGAACTTTTCACCAATGCCTCTACAACCAATTTATTGTTATGCAGAGGCTTACAGATATGTTAAGAGTTTTTAGTTAGTTTTCCAGTAAAAGTTAACTAACCAAAATTGATGTCAGCATTAGAGTGAGTTAGTGTGGAAAACTAATTTGATATATAATTTCAGAATATTTTTTAATGGATTATTTTTTGACATTTAATTTCTGATGGTTCTTTTGCAGTTGATTGTCCGCATCCGACATGTACTGGCCATGGTTTTTGCGGAGAAGGTGGTATTTGTATCTGTAAAAAAGGTTGGAAAGGCGCTGATTGTTCAGAAACAGACAATGATGCGTTACAATGTTTACCGGACTGTTCTGGACATGGTACATTCGATTTAGAAACGCAAACGTGCAACTGTGAACCAATGTGGTCCGGCGAGGACTGCTCGAGAGGTGAGAGACGGAAACATTTCATAGGTACGCGAAGTGGGAATTTTTGAGGTGATGGGAATAGTCTGCATGATTCCACATCATGTATTTTTAATTTAACAATTTTATACATTTTTTTTTAAAATTGAAACTACGTTGTTAGTAATATTTTCTTTTTTTTTCTTTTCTTTTTTTCTTTTTTATTTAACGTCGCATCAACTACAACGGTCATTAGCGACGACGTTGGGGTGTAACTATTGTACGATGGAGGATGAAATGATTTTTTGTAACGTATGTAAATATGCCGTGCCTGAGTGGGATTTGAACCCAGGACCGCATGATAAGAGGCGAGCACGTTACCAACTGCACCAATGCGGCCGACATTGGCGCAGTTGGCGCATTTTTTCTTTTGTTAATACATTTTAAGGGTTATTTAATATTTCCTACCTAACCTAACCTTATGTAAGGTATGGTTAACTAATGCAGAAAACCGAGAATTTTTTTGTTTTTAATTTATACAAATATATTGAAACATTCAGGATGAAGTTTATAATTTATTTACGTGCTTTTAAATGCTTATTTTTATCTATATGTTATTTTTAATATTGCTTTTGCTTACTTTACTAATGTTTTAACTGTATTAATATTCTTGCAGACTGTTTTCAACAGCTCTTATTATATGTTTTATTAAGTGTGCTGTTTTTGTTAGTAATCGTATTAAATCATATTGTGTATTTGTTTCTCCTGAATGTTTCTTTTGTATAATGTTTGATTTATTTTTGTTGTTAATAGAAAGTAATGATTTATCAAAATTTGTATTTTTTTATTGATGTGTTTAAGTTATTTTTTAAGTTATGAAGATTATATTTTAGGGTGTATCCAAATTCAAAAAAAGAGTTCAGCGTAGTTGAATTCTACATTTTTTTGAAATTTTTACAAAAATGTAGATGTGATTTCTCAAATTTTTTTGTGTGTATTTTTTCTTTTATTACGAAATGGCTCCATTAAGACTACTAAGAATAATGAATCAGTTTTTCTTATTTTCTTTTTTTCGTTTTCAGGATATACACCTTTTTACTTTTGTTCTTTCTCACAGAAGTAATACAGTAGTTATCGGATACAGTGACCTTCAAGAAACCAGCATTTTCCGGCCACTGTAACCAATGCCCTTTTCTTGTAGCCAAGGTCCATTTATGGTCATGTTGCTTGCCCATTGCAAAGTAAACCATAAAAAGAGCTTTTTGTACATCTATTTTTTTGACTAAGTAGAAGTCTCTTCAATTTCTCTTTACCTTCATCAAAACCATTCTGAATTTTTCCCTGTTTTTCCAAATTGCGGATATTATGGAGTGTCCAATGTTGAACTCCCTTGTAATATCCCTGTTCGTTTCACTGTTTTCCAAACACCAAAAATAATGTGCTCTTTTTTCATCACTGTAAAATGTCTACACAATGACACCGTTCTTAAGTTTGTAATAAACACAAAAATAATGGACACTACTAGGAATAACAGATGGGTTTACACAAAAGAAATGAACTGAACTTGAGTAAATAGGAGTATAAAACTGTAGTTCAGTGCTGTATTTAAGCCACAAAAAGAAAGGATAGGCGTATTAGTAATCAAACTTCTGACACGAACTACTGTAAATGCATATTGAGACTAACGCCATTATGAAAAAACACGTTAAAACTAGACAAAACAATGAGTAACACGCTGATTCATACTGTTGACAGATAACCGGCATAGTTGAAAATTCATACAGTTGTCACTAAAACCGATACGTGATTTTAACCAATATTTGTCAACGATGTATTTTATATTAGGCGTAACAGCAGACGAACCTTTCCATTAAATATTGGTCACAATAACCAATTTTTTTTTTTTTTAATTCGAGGTGGTGAGAAAAACTCATGTTCACTCCTTCACGATGGGTGAAGTGGTGTTGGACTCAATTGAGGTACCCTCGTCCAGCCCCAAGGAGGCTGCTACCGCCTACCAACCCAAACCCGCCACCAGGCCAATTGATCCAACATCAGCAAAGAACGCTCCACTTCCCTCGGAACTGTTTATATAATATTACAAGAGAAATGTCAGGTTAAAAAATTTACATACTGTCAGCAGGGCATGGAAGGGAACCGTAGCCTAATTCCCCTCTCACTGTCACCGACCAACACTCACTTTCTCACTTTCATTCATCTCTTTCATCGCCAGCTCAGGAAATTAGTAACTACCTTCTGAGATCAGGATTGATTTACTGTGGGTGAGGGCGATCCCGCTGATCTCCAGATGTCTTTTTTTATGCGATAATTACTGTAGCAAAATTAAGAACTCTTCTTCAAAGTACATCTCAATCTTCATCCTTAACTTGATATAGGATATTTCTCTCTTCGTTTTTTAAGGAAGCCATTCAAACTTTTTAACCTGCTTAAATTGTTAAAGTTGTTTTCGCCCATTGTTTCTGTAAACTTGCTCATAAAATTTTAACGGTTTTTTGATTATTGAAGCTTTTTAATATAAGTTTTTGTTTGATATTAATTTAAAGTTTTCTCTTACAACTCTTTTAGTCCATAAATTTTTCTTAAAATTCTTCCTTATTTATATTATGATTGTTAATTCGAATTTGAATTGGTCAATATTATAACTCGGTTATGATAAACAATTATAAAAAAATTATTGTATAAAATTGGGTATTAGGATATCATTATTAGAATTACTATTTTCAGTTCAGTATCAATAAATCTTGAAGGATAAAGAACAGTACAAAATATTACGTTAACTTTGGTCGAAAATTATGCGATTTAGACACTGGCTCTAATTGGAAAAAACCCAACTAATTCTGCAGAAATATTTTTAAGAAAAAGAAACAAATTTTTAATGAAAATAGAAATGATTTACTGGTTTAAAAATGCTTACTTTAATCATTAATAGCCACGGTACTGAAGCTCTTCATATTGCTAAGGTATAAAAAATGCACGTTAATCCTGTGGAGCTACTTCATCTAACTGGAATTTTTGTACAAAGTTAGGAATTTCAACTTATGTATGATAAAGTAAAAATTCAAATTTTGTGATTCATAACATAGAACTTTAAGTAATAATTTAAAAAGTTAACAATACTAGGGATATCCAAAAATTAAGTTTCCCTTGTCAAGGAAAAATAAAAGAATTAAAAGATTTACCAAATATATTTATTCATTTTTGTTAGGAATTACCTATTTTTCTACAAAATCTTCATCCGTTTCCAAGCATTTCTGGTACCTAGTTAACAGTTTTTTAATTTCAGTTTCATACCAATCTGCTGCCGTATTCCGAAGCTAGTTATCAACCTTGTTTTTTTACATTGTCATTATTAGTGAAACGTTGACCGCCGAGATGATTTTTGTGAACCAGTGACTTGAAAAATGGGCAACACCTTCATCTCCAAACAATTTCAAAAAAGATGGCGCAGCTGTCAAGCGGCACTGCTTATGAGTGTCGAACAATAAACGCAGCACACACTTTTGAGAGCTGAACTGTTTCAACCGTGATGTTGTGAAGAGAGGACCGGCTAATTTCAATATTTGGTGACAGTTGAGTCAAGATTTCATCAAGCGTGAGTCACTTGTCAGAGTCAGTAACAACGTACAGCAGCAATGGCGTCGGCTTGGCGTGAAGGTGCTGGTTGGCTGGTACACTAATCATCGTGAACATTTTTTCATTCTTCAATATTTTAATTAATATTTTAATTTTTTATTCTTCAAGATTGTTCGTTAGTGATGAACCATTTGGACCGACATGATATCTTCACCGTAAACACTGCAAATCTGTCTATGAATTCCCACCGCCGATTCATTTTTTTGCAGTCAAAAAACTAATAATAATACGGATCTCACAACTCGTGGCAGAACGAAGAGGAACCTCCATTTTGTTCAGTTCGCTACTGGGTTTACAGCCACCAGATGGAGTGCCACTACACCCGAACTAAAATTCCCTGTGCGCGGAAAATGTCCGCTTCACTTGTACTTTGATAAAACTTGAGGAAATTTTTTTTTTTTTTGGATTCCCCTTGTATTATTACACAATATCAGTTTTGTAATGGTTTTCATTTTCTGTTTACAGAATTGTGTAATCTGGATTGTGGACCGCATGGCCATTGTGTTGGAGATTCTTGCACATGTAATCCTGGTTGGGCTGGAGAATATTGTTCACTAAAACAATGTGATTCCAGGTAATATTTTATCTATTTTAATTAATTATTAACGGGATAATATTTTTTTAAATTGTAGCACATGATTTATTATTATAACAAATGTAATTTTGTTTTCAATTATATGATAGAATTTTCTTTAGTAATCTTATAAAATTTCTCAGCAGATACTTGGCCATCTTGTTAATATGAAAATTAAATAGTTGTGATAAAGAGGTTAAATTGAAATAATCGTTATTGCTTTGATTGTTATTAGTTTTTTCTGTTTATTGTCATGCTTTCTCTGAAGTTTGTAGTTTGTAAGTAACTAGCAACCCTTTACTTTGATTTCTACAGTTTTTGGCAAATTAAACGTAAAAAGCTTCTGTAAAAATATATTTTTTTTCATTGACTGCTGAATCACTCATTTTTCACTTTCTCTTGCCTATATGAATGTGTAGAGGAAGGAAAGTATTGTTTTCAAGTCAATTTTTCGAAATCAAGTTTTCACTGGATCTACTCGTTTTCAGACCCCCTGAATTCAAAAAAAAATGTTTTTAGCGATTGGTGTGTGTGTGTGTGCGCGCGCGCATGCGTGCGTGCGTGTGTGTGTGTGTGTGTGTGTGTGTGTGTGTGAACAGAATATCTCAAGAACGGAACATCGTACGAACTTGAAACTTAAAAGAAATTATTTTAATTAGTTAGGTAATTTCTAAAATTAAATTATCTACAATTTATCATAATTTGTGAATGTAAAATTATTTTGATTTAGGTAATTAACAATACATTCTTTTTTCAGGTGTAATGAACACGGTCAATGTAAGAACGGTACGTGTCTTTGTGTTACTGGCTGGAACGGTAAACATTGCACCCAAGAAGGTTGTCCAAACAGCTGTTCCGGGAATGGTCAATGTCGGGTCAACGAATATTCGTTATGGGAGTGCAGATGTTCAGACGGATGGGATGGATCCGATTGTAGTGTTCTCTTGGAACAAAATTGTAGCGATGGAAGAGATAACGATAAAGGTTAGATAATTTTACGATTGAAAATTGGAATTTTAATTTAATATCATTGCATATATTTTAAATTTGCTTTGTTGTCTGAATATTTATTTTTTGTATTTCCAATATACGAGGCGTGTTCAGAAAGTAAGTATCGTTTTTAAAAAAAACAAGTAAAACAATTTTTTTTCAACACAATTTTATTTTTACATGAAAGCCCAAACCTTAAACTATTTTTCGACATAGTTTCCACCGATGTTCAAACACTTGTCGTAGCGGGTGATCAATTTGTCTATACCCTCTTCGTAGAAGGTTCTCGCCACTGATGTGCACAAAAACAAGAGACTCAGAAGTGCTTTGTCTTTTCTCACACAGTACAGTGATGATGGTGAGGATTTTTTAAACAAAATTGTGACAGGTGATGAAACTTGGGTCTGTCATGTCACACCGAAATCTAAACAGCAGTCAATGGAGTGGCGACACACACAATCCCCGAAGAAACAAAAATTCAAGACCACAATGTCTGCACAAAACATTATGTACACTGTCTTTTGGGATCGGAAAGGTGTTTTGCTGATTGATTTTCTCTCAAGAGGTGAAACTAAGGCGGGCAATTCAAAACAAACGGAGGAAATGCTCAGTAACGGAATTGTGTTGCTCCATGACAATGCTCGGCCCCACACCGCTGGTGACACTCAAACATTGGTTTGACAATTTCGTTGGGAGCAGTTCGATCACCCGCCCTACAACCTGGACTTGGCACCATCTGACTACCACTAGTTCCTGCACATGAAGTGCGAGCTAGGCGGCCAACGCTTTGAAACCGACGATGAAGTGAAAACTGCCATGGAGTCGTGGCTATATTCGTTGGCAGGAACCTTCTATGAAGAGGGTATAGACAAATTGATCACCTGCTACGACAAGTGTTTCAATATCGGTGGAAACTATGTCGAAAAATAGTTTAAGATTTGGGCTTTCATGTAGAAATAAAATTGTGTTGAAAAAAAACTGTTTTACTTATTTTTTTTAAAAATTGTAATTACTTTTTGAACATGCCTCGTACATGAAATTTTATAATTATATTGTTTAAAGTACAATCTATAACAAATTTCAACAATTACAATAAGCTGGATACAGTAACCCCTTGGTATCCGCGGGTTTTGGTTATCCGGGGACTTTGTCCATGGGCCTAAAACCTTAAAATTCTTTCGTAAACTCACTTTGTGTACACCGTACTTTGTGGATGGTGGGGTCATACAAATCCAAAAACATGTGTCACCCTACGTGTTTGAATAAATGTTTTGGCGTTGGTATCCAAGAGAGATCAGCAGAAAATAAATGCGGTAGAAATGGACTTCTTACGCAGAAGTTGTCTGGTTTCTAGGGTAGACCGGGTTAGAAACACCGAAATTAGAGCTCATACACAAAAACAAGACACCACAATGGAGGAAATCGAGAAACGACGTCTGGTATGGCTGGGACATGTGCAAAGAATGGGAGATGAGAGATGGCCAAAGAAAATAATAAACTGGACCCCTTGGGGACGAAATAAGCGTGGTAGACCACCTGAAGCATGGATAAAGCAAGTATCGAAAGATATGCATGCTAGACAATTGGAGGGAGGAGACTGGATGGATAGAGAGGGGTGGCGTATGGGATGCGAGAGACGGCCAGAGCTGTAGAATAACTCGCTTGATATATATATCTTGTTGAGTCACACACTAGTGTGGCGACAGCCGCCATGAGCCAAGCTAGATTTCCACGTACTGACATAGTGAGCGCGTCACTGGGTACCGGGCCCCGCCAGTACAACCCCCCACCCCAACCACCGTAAGTATACCTAGGTACTATCCTGTAATTTCTCCATACATTTTCCTCCATGTGTCAGTCTAACTTCTTCATATGTATGTACAGTTCTTTGTTTGATGAACCTGAAACGAAGTCAAGCATTTCTTCACAAACCATCAACCAGATCCTCAGCATGGCAACGTAACTCGCTGATCACATGTTGGAGACCAATCCTGTCATGGAAAGGGCCCTTCAATTCAAAAGAGGACTCCAGGAGCTGATGATATTATACGAAGAAGTCCACAAGGAGCTTGAAAAGAAGAAGAAGCAAACAACCATGACTATTTTTTTATGCATAATTTTATGCATTTTTTATTTAAAATTTTTTATGCATACAGTACTGTATTTATTAAATATTCACAGATTATAATAACGGTAAAATGTTCCTAAAACTATTAACCACTTAGAACGACTATAGGTTTTTTCCTTCAGAACCTAACCCCTATCTTTTCGTTTATATAAGGTATCATTATCTGCGGTTTTACGAACCGCGGTAACCCTCCGAAACTTAACCCCCGTGGATACCGAGGGATTACTGTATATATATCAGGTTTTTGTCCACCAGTAATATTTTTTTAACCTAATGTGTGTGTGTTGCAATCTGTTCAGTTTAAAAACAATAAGCAACCTCACGACACTATGAGATGAGGATGATATGTAAGACATGTAAACGAGATTTAGTCTTGTACAGACCCACGCCGACCATTCCTTAAAGAGTATGGTTAATTGAACCCCAACCATCAAAGTACATCGGTAACCACTATCTAGTATTCAAATCTGAATTAAAGTAACCTACGTGTACTAGGATGTTAACTAGGAACCTCATTTTTGAAAATCAGCTGTTGAACAGCTGACTCATGGTGACAACTTTATCTCTAGACCAACCCAGTGGGTTGCCAATGATACTGTATTAATGATTATACAGGTTTTATCTCAGAATATATTATGTAATCTTGGCTTGTCTTGAGAGTGCTTTATTCTTTACAAGTGGTGAGTTCCTCAGAGTTCACTGGCCATCTCTCGTCATCAGTTGTTTGTTTCCTTTTCACTGGTCTTTGGTTGTAATATCTCTCTGAGGTACTTGAAGCTATCAACTTCCCAAATTTTTCCGTATTTTGTCTTCAAGTGACATGGAGCTTATTTGATGTTATATAACTTTTTATGTTATGCAAAGTAAATTTACGTTTACATTTTAATTAGATACTCCAATTTTTTCGCATCGATTTCAGATGGCCTAGTCGATTGTGAAGATCCGGAATGCTGTTCAAACCATCTATGTCAAAGCAGTCAACTTTGCGTTTTGGCTCCGAAACCGATCGATATATTATTAAGAAAACAACCACCGGCAATTACCGCATCGTTTTTTGAAAGAATGAAATTCTTAATCGAAGAAGACAGTTTGCAGAATTATGCAAAACAGGAAAACTTTAATGAAAGGTATGATTGTATTTTCATGTTGTTGTTTTGGTTATGGTTTTCCTGCTAATCGAATTGTTACAAATAATTATTTAGTCGTATAATAAATAAAAATTAGTGGCACAAAAAGATGTAAAATGTATTTTTTCTCAATGATTAAAATTCAGTTTAGGTTAGGTTTGGTAAGGTTAGATTTAATAAATATTTTTACGAGATTTTTAGTAGTTCTTTTTATATATGTATTTGTTTACAATTTTTATAAATCTGTTTTATTTCTGTGCTCTAGAATTTTTTTACTGACTTATACTGACTGACGATGACATCACATTTTTTGGGATAATCCAAACAGGTCCAATTCTCAATCAGTTTGGATTTAGAAGAGTTGTTTATAGTCTAACGTAATCTAAGTGGGATAGATAATACTTACTTAACTTTACGGCAAGGTTCCTACGGATAATCCGTTTCTCGCATACAAAAATGCCATCGATCTCGATCCCACCAGTCCTCCTCTGTCAATTGCCTCTTATCAATAGCGGACCTGATTCCCCCATCGCGGCCTTCTTCTTCTACACCAACTAGAAGGACAGTATTCCAAGAGTCTTTTTGGCCATCTATGCCCCTTCATCCTCTGAACATGGCCATACCACACCAACTGCCTTATTTCAATGTCCTCCACTATTGTCCTACCACAACCTATCCTCCCCCTGACTTCCTCGTTTCTAACCCTATCCATCCAGGAGATCCGACATGAGCGCCTGAAGCAATCCATCTCTAAAGCCTTCAATCTGTCCTGACTTCTATCCAGGGTCCAAACCTCACAACCATACAAAGTAATAGGCTTCACTACAAAATTATAAATTCTTTTCTTTGTGTCGATCCAGATTTTTGGCGACCAAAACAGGGAATTCAAGCATTTTATTGCTTTCCTACTTAGGCAATCCTACAACTAATATCTGTTGCAGATGTGCCTTCCTTCGTAAATATTGATCTGACATACTTGCAGAACATCACTTGCAGGTACTCAGAAAATCTCAGGGAGTAGAGATCAAGAGAAGATCACGATCTTGAAGTGAGATACTAATATTGGAGGAAATACCTCCCTGGTCCCCCAGGTCGGGAGTTGAGGCAATGGGCTAGTTCCTTAGCACTTGGAAAAGGAACCTCTGTTAAAAGTACCAAAAACGAGCCTCGGATTGTTGTTTTGGTCAACAGCCAAAAGGCTGGTTTGAACCTCTAGAGGTTTTACTAAGTAAAAACGAGAAGTGAAGTGGTTTACTATTGCCTTCCTAACTGAGTTAAAAGAGTACGCTTATCAGCATGCCAGGCACCCACTTTCCACCCTGCAAATGACACCTTCACTTCATTCACCACAGGATCTGGCTTTATAGTGAAATTCATTACTCTCGGAGAAGATAACTCTGACAAGTGTCTTTTATACCTCTATCTCTTCTGTTCTTAAATAGTTCAGTCATATAATTGGCTGACTATGTAATAAGAAACAGAACTTTTTTTTTTAGCCCTGGAACCAACAGATCGAGTACAAATTAATTTAACACTCCACCTGCTCGTTATGGGCATGAGCCTCGGATATTGGACAGGAATACGCGGGATAGATAATTCAATCATAGATGGTTGTGAGCTATTTATATTTTTTTTTGTTGTAAAGTTTTCTTTTTCAGTTCGACAGAATGGATGCTGCACCTGTTTAGGATCTTTAGTGGAAGATGTAGTAACTTTTCTAAAAGATTTTTAACTAGAGATTTTCCCCGATTTATTTTGGTGCGAAACAATGTCCTATTTTAATTATTCAATTTTTTTAATCTTAAAAAATTCACTTATTTTGTGCCACTAAATTATTATACATTGTGTACATATATTGGACGATGTAAATTTTATAAATGTTTAGGTATATAAAAAGTTTGTTAAATGTTTCCCTTTGTTATGCGAAATTTTTCAGAGGACTGAAAATATTTTTGAAAAAATTAATAATATACAAAATACACTATTGTGTTTTTGTTTTTTTTAATATTGTCCTTTAGTTTTTTTTTAATACATATGAGCTATGAACAAGGCTATGTATCGTAATATTTTTATATAAATATTGTATTTGATGTTTCGTTGTAAAGTCTTCTGTGTTCCTGTCGTTCATTGTTAACGACCATAATAAATAATCTATTTTTATTTATTTGTTTTAATATAATTTTATTTATTGATATATGATATAATATATTATAAATTATTAATTATATTGTTGCTATGTTGTGCCCCATGTGATTTTCCCATCAAACAGTGCCTTGTGTAATGTCAATTTATGTTTTTGACAAATCTAATTATTCATGTATTGTTTTCTTATTTTATTATATATAATAATTTATTAACCTGTGTTTTATGTGTCTTTGTAAAAATTATTTTATATTATTCTGTCATTAAATTACGAATATTTTTTTTTTAATTATTATTTATAGCCCTTAATTATTAGGTGGAAATTAAAGGAAAAACTTTTATACTGGATGATACAGGAGGAAGAGGAATACTTTAACAACTGATTCCAGTACTAAACATTTTTAAAAAAACTTTTTTTAAACATAAGTTCGTAAACGCTTTATTTTCGAGTTACGGCTAGCGGAAGATTTCACCCTGATTTCTTCTACAATGGTAAAGTTACGCAGTACTGAAATTCCATTGACCCAAATTGAAGGGTAAATTTGATGATGGTTTTTGAACTGAGCAATTGAAAAAATGGGTCCCAGATCTTGTAATTTTAGTAGTTTTTTTGAGAAAATTGGCATAAAACAAAAAAGTTGGCGTCAAAAAACTCATTTTTTCAGTTAGGCATTAATTTACTTGGCTAAATTGTCAATAAATAAAAGTTTTCAACAAAATTTGTAGAGAATTTAATTTTGAAAAACTGATTGCTCAAATTCTCTATGCACCAACCATATTCAAGGAATGCAAAGATACCATTAGACTAGCTACTCAAAGTTTAGTAAAATGAATTGTAAAGTGCGTTGATGACAATGGTAGAATTTTTGAACATCCGTAAACAGATTGTAAACCAAATGAAATACTACTTGTAAGCACGTTTTATCATAAACTACTATAAGTATTTTTGCTTCCTTTAGTTATTTTCTACATAACAAAAAGATTTCGTTTAAAATTACAACTAGGCTACTCCTGTATTTTTCTAAATTTTGGTCTGTTTTCTTATTAATAAAACATTCGTCAACTTTTATTTGTTTTCTATTAAATTTCTTTACTCTCTTTAGGTCATCAGCCGAAAGGCTGGTTTAAACCTCTAGAGGCTTTACTAAGTAAAACGAGGAGTGAGGTGGTTTACCAATGCCTTCCTCACTGAGTGGAAAAGTATGCTTATCAGCATGCCAGGCCCTCTGAAAAGCACATATTTTCCACTCTGCAAATGACACCTTCACTTCATTCACCACAGGGTCTGGCTGTATAATGAAATTCATTACTTTCAGAGGAGATAACTTTGATTAGTGTCACAGTACACCTCTACCTCTTCTGTTCTTAAATGATTCAGTCATTTAATTGGCTGACCATGTGATAACAAACAGAACTATTTATTTTAGCACTGCAACTAACAGATTGAGTGTAAATAATTTGACACTCCACCTGTCTGTTATGGGCAGAATTTATTTACATCACTGTTTATAAAAATTAAATTCTTTAAAAATTTTGTCGAAAACTTAATTATTGCCAATTTACCAAAGTAAATTTACGCGTAACCTAAAAAAATGAGGTTTTTTTTCATTCAAATTTTTGTGTTTATGCCAATTTTCTCAAAAATGACTTAAATTACAGTTTTGGGACCCATTTTTTTCAATTGCTCATTTCAAAATTATTAAATTTACCCTTTAAATTTTGGTCCCTAAAATTTTAGTATTGCATAAATTTATATCTTGATAGAAAAAAATGAGGGTGAAATTTTCCACTAGCTGTAACTCGAAAATAACAGTTATGGGATTTATGTTTATAGAAAGTTGTTTTTTTATTTTTAGCTCTAGAATCAGTTGATAAATTATTACTCTTCCTTCTGAATCACACTGTATTTTTATGTTTTGTAAAATTCATAAAAATAAATTTATTTTCATAGTTTATTCTGGATTTTACTACAATGAATTTCTTGTTCATTAAATAAAAATAATTTTTTATGATGTTAATTTGTAACGTAACAGAGTTTTTGTAGACCGTTTTTGTATGCACAGTCAAACTTCTTCAACAGCTACCCTAATTACAATCAAATTTTTGAAAAATTTATTTTATTTCTCCATGTTTAACCAACATAAATGGCCAACATCTCATAAATCATCATACTATAGGGTATCATTTTTGTTGTGATCATGTGTATTTAAAATTTATTAAATTACCAGTACTTTGTGAACAGAACCATGATTATTTTGTGAGTAAAAACTTGCATAATTGGTATTAATCAATGTTATTTGTTTTTTTTTTCTTGTTTTACATCGTACGGTTTTGCGATTACTGCTAATGTAGAGGATTGAAAAGGGTGATAGATGAAAATAAGTGATGAAAAAATGTTGGAATGGACTGGGAATTAAACCCAGGACCTACATTACAAGCTGGCCAATGTTATTTATGTGTATAATAGAATTCAGAGCTCAATGTCTTTACTAAGAAAATAGAAAATTAATTAATGTTTTTTATAACTCGGTTCTTTGAACATTTACCGTATCGATTCCATGCTTAATCAATCTGTGGCCTCTGCGAAGATTAAGTGGTGCAGTTTTACAGAATGATCGACAAACTGAATCATTTTCAACACATATATGGGACAGAAGTAGTGCAGTCACTGGGTAAAAACGTTCGGAAAGATACCCAGTTGAAGTTTTACATGACTCTGGCTGTTCCAGTATTGCTGTATGGTAGTGAGTCCTGAATACTAGGGAAGAAGGATGAACGTCAGATCCAGGCAGCAGTGGAAATGCAGTTCTTGAGAAGAGTTCAGGGATGTAGTTTGAGGGATCAAATTAAAAATGAGGATATCCGGGCCGATTTAAATGTTTCCCGTCTATTGGGAACAGTTGAGAAATACAAAGGGAAGTGGGAGGAATATTTAATACAGATGAGTGAACATAGATATGCAAAACGGGCACTAAGCTACATACCTGCTGGATGAAGAGATGTAGGTAGACCGTGAAAAACATGGGCAAAGAAGTCAGAACAGGTTGGAAGGTCTAATCCACGACAGGAAGAAGTTTAATAGGTTTCTTTGTTTTGGATAAAATTATAGAGTTTTATCTGGAATCGTCAGCTCATCGCTGACCCATTTAGAAATATGTGGTTTTTTTATAGATTTTGGATGTAGAAAATTGACTGGTTGAGCTTGTGTTTTAAGTCCTTATTTTGAAAATTGTGGCCAGTAAATTTTGATTCCCTGTATTAATTTGAGGGTATACTGTATTATTTTGACAATTTTATTTTTAGAATCTATATCAAATTATTGTATATTTGAAAATAATAAAGTTTCTATGACAGAAAAACAGTATAAAATTGTCTGTGCTCATGCATCAACTGCAGACCGGGGAAAAGTTCTCCCCCTAACTGCCTTTTTGTGATAGTGGAATCAGGGTCAACGATGATCGACCATAGGGGAATTGTATTTATGCACAGTAGTGGGCGAGGAAAAACCAGTGCAAACAACTAATGTTTTTTTTTTAAATTGTAATATAATAATAACAATGATTGCCCAGTATTAATTCTGGCACCTTTTTCTAAAACTTGAAAGGAGGATCCTTAGAACCTGCATCAGAAAGAGACACCAAGTAGATGGAAAATGGAGATTACTACCAAATGAACAGGTCTACCAGGAGACCGAATCTGTTATAGAAATGATAAGGAAAAAGAGAATATCCTTCTTTGTACATATAATCAGAACACCCAAAGATGGAATCACAAACCAATAGTCAGAAATCTCTTCCAGAGAAAGACAGAAGTAATATGGTTAAGAGAAATCAAGGAAGATGTGGAAGAATTAGGCATCACCTTTGAAGATCTAGAAAATAAAACTGAACAGCTGAAACTATTAAAAGATAAAAATATTAGATTCCAAGGGAAAGTAGATAAAAGAGAAAGCAGGAAAGTCATCTTTTCATAAGCAGAAAGGCAAAGAAAATCTGTCAGAATGAAAGAATACTGGTGGAAAATCAAAGAAAAGAACCAGAAGAGAGTGCCCAGCAATTGACTTAAGTGATCCACTGCAGTCTCAAAAGGAAAATAAAAATAACACTGTTTTTTAAAACCATTGAACAACGATAGAAGAGATTTTTCAAATTTATATTTTTATAAAAAGAAAAAAAATTTATTTTTATGTCGCCTTTTTAACTTCATCCCTATTTTAAAGACTACCCTTTGAAGATTTTTTTTGTTTAATGTCTGACTGTTCTGCAATGACTGCTAATGCAGACGGTGAAGGATGAAATTATTTTTTTGTAACATATGAAAATATGCCGTGCCTGAATGAGATTCAAAGCCAGGACCGCATGATGAGAGGCGAGCACGTTAGCTGAAGGTTTGGTTGTCATGCAATAGAAGTTTGACTGTAATTCTTAAATACTTTTGATATTGTTTTTTATAATTAATAATAAAACTAGAATTTCCTAAAACCTGTTTTTTTATTTTTAATAATTTACTCTCAGATTTTAATTTAAAACAACTTTTAATAAACGTAACAACTTTTTTTCCACCTACCTCTGTATTTAAAAAAAAATATATATAAATTATTTATGATTTTTATTAATATTAACACAGGATTTCTTTTATGCGTTTGTCAAAAACATATGGTATTGTCTTATGTGTTTTAAAAATAACACGAAATATATTTTAACGTTCTTTATTTATTTTTTGTTAAAGACATATTTTTTCATTCTATGTAGTTTTATTTTATTTATTTTTTTCTTATGAATTTATACTATAACATTTTATAGTTAGATAATTTCTTTTAATATATTAAAAAATATGTCGCCAAAAAATCATAGAACAAAAATTTATAAAATACATAAATATAGGTTAACTTTATAATGTTAGCGAAATTTGCTGACTCAAATATTGGCATTTTCTTAATGCTGCCACACACAGTGTCTTTTGGAATAACTTCAACTCAAGGTAAGGCGACAAACTTCCGCAAATCAGTAATCTGCACGTAAAAAATGCAATATTATTTTTTTATCATCATTATCTGAGATCGCTATTTATTTTTTATTCTGTAATCTATTTTTATTTATTTTTTTTATTTTTGTAAAATTAAAGTAGATAATTTTGATCTTCTTATAGGTTATCGTAAAATACACAAAAGTAAAAAAAGAACTTAGGTTTCAAAATGTATTTAATTTCTTAATCTAAAACCTTTTCAAAATATTATTACTTATAAAAATATTTTCTTATATTTGTCACATTGACTGTATCATTTCTAGTGAACTAACGTGACATATATTCTATTTATTATTCGGTAATAATTTTTTTTCTTAAGGTGCCTTTTCCTACGGAGGTTACCGATCATAACAACAATTTTTATTTTTGACATGCTGTCTTAAATAGTTCCACTGAGGAGTATTTCGTTCCACATATCTCTTATTCTTCTTCACTACAGGGTTTAGGCAAATCGCCTGTTCCGGTCTCAAAGTTTTTTTTTGAAATTTTTTTAAGGACAGCTACCATCTTTTCCTGAGTCGTCCAATATCTCTTCGGCCAACCGGCCTATATCTCCTCACTTCCTTAGGTATACGCCCATCAGGCATTCTTTCCAAATGTACCAGCCATCTCTGCCTGTTTTCTATTATTCGGTCTTCCAACTTGAAGATGTTCAATTCCTTACGCACATCTTCATTATATAATCTATCCACTCTTGTACAGCCCTTTACTGACCTTGAAAAATTCATTTCCGATGCCTGAATTTTCCTTAATTGTTTCCGACTCTTCAACCATGTTTCTGAACCATACAGTAATGTTGGTATTGCCATCAACTTATAAAATTTTAATCACGTCTCCTTCCTAGTTTTCTTGGAGAGCGCTCGTCGAATGGTTCCACACACCGACTGGAACTTACTAAGTTTGTAGTCAATGTCTGTATCTATGGCATAAGTGATGTTGCAACCAAGATATCGGAAATGGGACACTTGTTCAATATTTTTATTGTGAACAGATATTTTCGTACGTACTGGGTATTTACCCCAGAAGGCCATGGATTTTGTTTTTTCTAAGGAAATCTTCATATTGTAGGCTGCACAAACCTTTTCTAGTTGGAATATCGATCTGTGCAGAGCTTCCTCACTTTCCTGAATTATTACTTGATCATCAGCAAATAGTAGGGTATTCAAGTTCACAATCTACACATATAACATGTCCAATTCTCATCTCTTTATCATATTTATTAATTCTAACTCTTTATGTATCAGATCAATTTAATATTCAATAAATTCCTCTAATTTGAATCACTGGATAGTGGGAAAAACCGCTATTTTAAATGAATTTTTAAAACATTAGGATTGAATTCTGGTTTATGAACCATATTTTTCAGCTGTACTCGTTTGATAAAATCATCAGTTTTTTCACGTGAATACTGAAATAGTCCTTTCTGCGTTGAAACAGCAGTAAACAAATCCGACTTGAGTACTAACTTAGTACCACAAGGTATGTAATTTCTCCACAAAACAGGATGTGACATTCCGGTAATTACATTCTGGATTCTGGTGTACTAGCTAAAGTTTATTTTTTTTATATAGAGTATCCCTAATTTGTGTACGTTGCAATCTGTTCAATTCAGAACAATAAGCAACCCCATGACCCAATGAAATGAGGATGATGTGTAGATGAGGTGTAGTCTTGTACAGACCCAGGCCGACCATTCCTGAGAGAGTATGGTTAATTGAAACCTAACCATTACAGTACACCGGTAACCACTGTCTAGTATTCAAATCCGTATAAAAGTAACTACTTTTACTAGGATTCAAACCAGGAACCTTCGTCTGCGAATATCAGCTGTTAAACTGCTAATTTTGGCGACGACTTTACTTCTAGACCAACCCGGTGGGTTAGCTAAAGTTAATTGTGATAAATTTATGGTACATTTTACTATCCTCAACTTACTGATCGATTGTTCATAAGTTGGAACATCTCCTTTTTTTCACTCTAAACATTTCTTTGAAAGCACCTGCGCTACTGTACTTTAAAAACACTAAATACAAGAAATATTCGTACCATTTTAGGTGTTGATAAATCAGAAACGCCCTGTAAATAACAGTAGGGGTTAAAATTTCTAAATTTTTTAAGAAATTGAATTTACTTACGAATATCGCTTAGTTAATTGAATCAACATTATATTTCTAATTGTGGTTCTTGTAAGAAAAGTTTCTTACTGTATTTAATATCTTTAATAATGATTTTTCTTAGACGTATTTCTGATTACATCTACAGATAAATTAGGCCTAAATATTATACTTAATCCAGTAATCATTATCATTGTCATTAACCAGTTTATGAAGATCATATTTTTTTTTAAATTTAAAAGCATGTTTTACAGGTATTTTAAAGATATATTATCATACATTTGTTTGTTTTAAATTTTAATAGATTTTATAGGTTATATAATTTATTTTAGGTATGATTTTTACAAAGTATTTACATATTTTTTTAATTTTATTTCTTGAACATTATCTATTATAGTTAAATTTTCTGTTTTTTTTTTTTTTTTTATTGTGGTCGCCATAAATTAAAAAGTATTTTTTCTAAACTAAATGTTGTTGGAATTTTTTGCATAGTTTTTCTTTTATTTATTTATTTATTTTTATTAAATAAAGTTTTATAAAAATAGCACAAGTATATAAAATTGATTAATTACATAACTGAAAATTATGTAATATTTTATGTGTTTATGTAATATGTGTTTGTGATTTGTGATTACGTGTTGCATGCGCTAAAACTGCAATTTATGTGATAACAATTTTATCCTTTTCCTGATTTTATAACCTAACTTTTTTTTTGTATAAAACCTAACCTACGAGTGATGCGTCACTTTTGTGTTGGCTTACATTGTATACTATTTATTAATGTGTGTTATTTAATTTTTGTTTTCAATATTTATTGTAGTTATATATTATGAGATTTAAAATTATGTATTTTTTAATATAGAATGTTTTTGTTGGTTTTCAGAAGTATTTTTACGTAGTTTTTTTTGTATATTTTTCCCATTAGACAGATTTGAAGGTTAGGTTATGTAATTGAAATTATTTGTATTGTAATGTTTATATTTTGTTAATTTCCTTGCAATATTTATATTTAAGTTATTATATGAGGTACGTTCGTAAAGTAAGTTCTGTTTTGAAATAAAAAAAGAACAAGTACAGATACAATAATGAAATTTATTTCATAAAAATCTACAACCCTTAAACTATTTTTCGACATAACTCCTGTGATTTTCCAGGCATTTGTCATAGGGTGGTACAAGCTTTAGTATACCCTCTTCATATAATACTGCTGCCTGTGTAGATAACCAAAAGAGGTAACATGTTCTTTTCAGCTCTTCATTGCTGTTCAACCGCTGACCGCCGAGGAAAGACTTCAGATGCAGAAACAAATGAAAGTCAGTAGGAGCGAGGTCAGGGCTATATGGAGAATGGTCGAACAAGTCCCAGCCAAAGTCCTGAAGGAGTCTTTTTGTCTCATTCGCAGTGATTTTTTTTTGGTTTAACATCCAACTGTTATGCAATTACTGCTAATGCAGATGGTGATGGATGAAATTATTTTTTTGTAACGTATGAAAATATGCCGTGTCTGAATTGGATTCAAACCCAAGACCGCATGATGAGAGGCGAGCACATTACCAACTACGCCAATGCGGCCGGCATTTCGCAGTTTGTGGTCGGGCATTGTCGTGAATGAAAACCACAGCATTCGTGAGCATTCCTCAGCACTTATTCTGTATTGTGTGACGCAGTTTCTTGAAAATCTCGCAGTAAACTTCTTTATTGATTGTTTGACCTCGCGGCAAAAAAATCAGTCAGTAAAATTCCTTTTCTGTTCCAAAACACTGTACACATGACTTTTCTTGGTGTCAAGATTTGTTTTGGTTTAACTTTTGCTGGGGATGAAGTGTGTCTCCATTCCATGGATTGCCGTTTGGTTTCAGGGGTATCATAAGCAACCTACGTTTCATCCCTTGTGACTATCTGCGATAAAAATGTATCGCCACCCTCGTCATAACGAGTCAAGAAATCAAGTGCACTGCTCATTTGTTGTTCTTTGTGCCTTTCAGTCAGAAGTTTAGGCACCCAATGTGCGCAAAGTTTACAAAACCCCAGTTTTTCACGTAAATTACTGCCCGTGAAACTTGTGGAAATTCAAGTGAAAGAGCATTCATTGTAAATCTACGGTTTCCTTTGATTTTTTTATCAGCTGCACGAATCAGTTCATCACTAACCACAGATGGACGTCCACTTCGATCTTCATCATGCACTGTATTCATCTGATACATTGTGCACTGTATTCATCGTGCACGCCCTTCTTTGAACTGTCTAACCCATCTTTTCACCATTGAATCGCTCATTGCATTTGGCCAGTAAACCTCACAGATTTGTCGATGAATGTCAATTGGTTAACGTTACTTGCATTCAGAAAACGAATCGCCTATCAAATTTCACAAGCGGCAGGATTTTTGATAAACTCAGCCATTACAAACAAGCGCTACAAAGTGCACACAACAATTAGTAACCTCAAAGTGACGTCATTTTATTCTGCTTGACACAGTGTGACGGCCGCACATGTGCCGAACTGCGATCGCAGCGCTACCACGGAGAGTGACAAAAACAGAACTTACTTTATGAACGTACCTCTATAAGTACCTAATTCTTGTTTTAAATACAGTCACATGTAATGTGGTAATTAATATAATTTATTATATCTTTACAAAACATTTTTTTGGTAGTTTTTAAATTACCTACTTTGAAATACTATAAATCTTTTACCAGCAATTTTGTTGTGTTGTAAAATAGAAGAGGTAATTTATATTTGATATTTTTTCGGTTAAAAATCTGTAGTGAGGGGAAAATAATGAAGTTGGTATTACTGTATGACACACTAGTCTGCAGAATTTTTTTTAGATTAAATTGCAACATAATAACACCTAATATATAAGTAAAATCTATCTTTCTTGTATAAATTAGCTGTAATATTGTGCAGATGAGGTTTATTTTTCAGTTTATATTTACATAAAATTAAATTATGCTAAATGAATGAATAACATATTTAGAAATAGTGTACTTTAATTTGTGTATTAAGATATTTCTTGTATAAATACATGGGCGGATTTAGGTTTTGATATCTGGGGGTGCGAGCTCACCAGAAGGTATGAGGTATTTGGATACTAAATACTAAATTTATTATCATCCCAAAAATCTGGCGGTGCGGCGCACCCCCTAGCACCTCCGTAAATCTGCCCATGCATAAATACCATGTTACAAAGTACTTAAATGGTAGGTAGTATTCCGTTTTGCCAACTAAATTTGCTTGTAAGGAAGTTTATGATATTTTAAACTCATCCAATTACAACACAGGCATTTCACAAAATGAAGAGATAGCCATAGGAGAAGGTAGGACTCTTTTTTTTAATGAAGAACCGCCAAATTTGAATGTTGCGCAGTTAAGAGGATACAGATCTCTTAAAATGCGAAAACGCTGAATTTAACACATTCCGTGCGAATGTGGTATACCTACCACATAGGACTTTTGTGAGTGATGAGCGTGGTAGGGATACCCTGCCAGTCCTTTTCATAAACTCTCTGTCCTTACTAACCAATTCACTGTATCAAGGAACGACTTTCACACACTCTTTCAACTCAATATATTATTCTAACTATTGCTACTGAACTACGATTCTAAAAAATCAGATCTACCAACCCTACTGACAAAAAACTTGAATAGTGTTTTTCAAATATCCAAGTGGTAGTCCTACCACATCCGTCAGTCACAAAAATCTCTGCGTGGTAGTCCTACCATTCCCGTAATTCGGTGAAGCCGTTTTATGTCTCATTTAATTCTGTTGTAATCAATATTTGTCACGTATATTGACACCGCACTGAATGTGTTAAAGAAGAAAACAAGCTACTCAGTTACTTAGTTCAGGCCACAATTGAAGAATTATTAAAATTAAAATCGATTTCCTGTGTAAACGTACCTAAACAGCTAAGTTTATAAAAACAATGCAATAATCCTACCGTCACCACGCACCGGCCGAGTTTTGGGGACCAGACTGCGTCATCACTCATGTTATATCTCACAACAGCTACCGTCTGGTATAGCGAACTCAGAATATATTTAATATACTGAAAAATTAATTTTATTAGAAGATGAAATTTTAATCATAAAGTTTGATTTATTTATTGTATTGTCGTGATCGTAATGTTTACGTATTGATATATTCTTAATTTCAGCCAATCTGCTGTGGTTAGAGGTCGTGTCGTCACTGGAATGGGTATGGGTTTAATGGGTGTCAGAGTGTCTACAAATAGTATGAAAGAAGGTTTCACGATGACTAGAGAAGACGGTTGGTTTGATTTATTGGTGAACGGTGGCGGTGCTAAAATATTGCAATTTGGAAGAAGCCCTTTCCGACCACAGACATATATCGTTAATGTTCCATGGAATGAGGTAATGTATAACTCTTTCTCGTTATCTTATTCCACTTATCTTTGAAACTAATGTAAACAAATCATATGATTGGATGAATGAGATTTATATAATCGATGGTATATTTCGGATGGCCAGGCGTCTGTGACAAATCATGTTATACCGACATAAAGTGTTTCTCGAGTTAACTGTGCTTCATGTTAGCGCACGTTGTTATCTCGCACAAGTTTTCTTGAACTGCTGCTGAATAACATTGTGGATAATACCAACACGAGGGTGCACTTCTTCAGCTATCAATTCAACATTTGAATTAACGTGTTAATGCAAGATTCGAGGGAGGACATTGCAACTTCATCCGGTTGTCCACTTCGTTGCTCATCACAGATATGGCCATTTTTAAACTGTTCTATCCATTTGTAAACGTTCGAGCGGTTCAAACAATTATTCCTGAACACTTTTAATATTTGTTTCATTGTCACTAGAAAATATTGAATTGGTTACGTGATCATTTTTTTTAAATTATGATTTTCATAGTGTTATTCCTACCTATTTAGCATGGGTAAAAAAAAATTGAAATTTTTACCACAATTAGTACTTTATGACGGTAACATCCATGAGAAAAATGTTTTTATAATTCAGATTACAAGTTGAGTAAACAAAGACAAACTTAACATTTAAGAAAGTAGAAAAGTGGATGTATTTATTCATAATACTAATATCAACCTATAGCATGTAGAACCTGCCCATAACAGACAGGTGGAGTGTCAAATTATTTACACCCAATCTGTTAGTTGCAGGGCTAAAATAAATAGTTCTGTTTCTTATCGCATGTTCAGCCAATTAAATGACTGAATCATTTAAGAACAGAAGAGGTAGAGGTGTACTGTGACACTAATCAGAGTTATCTCCTCTGAAAGTAATGATTTTCATTATACAGCCAGACCCTGTGATGAATGAAGTGAAGGTGTCATTTGCAGAGTGGAAAATTTGTGCTTTTTAGAGGGCCCGGCATGCTGATAAGCGTACTTTTCCACTCAGTGAGTTGTGGCAATGGTAAACCACCTCACTCCTCGTTTTACTTAGTAAAGCCTCTAGAGGTTCAAACCAGCTTTTCGGCTGATGACCTAAACAACAACACAGCATGTAGAAGCAGTGAAGTTCCTAGGAGTAACACTATAATGCTTTTCACTGTTGATGAGCTCTGCTCTTCCATGTGTTTAAACCAACCAGAATGTTTGCCACCGTTGCCAGATTGTACGAATGTATCAGTGTGACAAATTATGCACGCATGCGTATAAGAGCCACAGTAGTTCACTCATGTCTTGCATCTCGTACTAAACACATCGATTATAAAGCATATTAACATGCAATACTTTATAATATAATCAGCTGGTTATTTGTTCATAGGTTATAATTGTTATTGAAAGACCAAAAAAAAATGGCTGACCAACTATTTAACAAAGCTTGTTGTTGATTAGGTCATCAGCCGAAAGGCTGGTTTGAACCTGCAGAGGTTTTAAGTAAAACAAGGAGTAAGGTGATTTACCATTGCCTTTCTCACTGAGTGAAAAAGTATGCTTATCAGCATGCCCTCTGAAAAGCACATATTTTCCATTCTGCAAATGACACCTTCACTTCATTCACCACTGGGTCTGGCTGTATGATGAAATTCATAACTTTCAGAGGAGATAATTCTGTTTAGTGTCTTTTACACCTCTACCTCTTCTGTTCTTAAATGATTCAGTCATTTAATTGGCTGACCATATGATAAGAAACAGAACTATTTATTTTAGCCCTGCAACAAACGGATTGAATGTAACAAAGCTATGAGAGCAAGTATTAGCAAACATTGCTGGCAAGTCATTGGCTATAGATAGATATTTGTCTTGGGATTTCTAAACTGATCAAGTTTGTAGTAAAATATCATCTGTGGTATTAGCATTAAAACAAAGAATGTGTTTGATTTCCAGCTCAAAATTTTGGAAGATAATCACCATCTTTATACTCTTTACAGTGTACCAAAACCAAAATAATTTTAAGTGATTTTATCAAATTTTAACTTAAAAATTCCGAAAATTTTCTATATTTTGAAGTTAAAAGTTATTAACTTTGAATAATTACAAAATTATAGAGACTGCTTAAACGATTATCTTTTTTATGTTTCAGGTGGTAATTATCGACACGGTTGTTATGTACACTGGAGATGAAAAGCTTCCATCATTAGGACCTCATGCGTGTCGTGCACATGACTATGATCTAATGAAACCAGTTGTTCTAGCGACGTGGAAACATGGTTTCCAAGGATCGTGCCCTGATAAAAGCGCTATTTTAGCTGAATCTCAGGTAATTTTTACTTTTTCTTCTGTTATTTGATTATATGCATTGGGAAGAAATGTATTATTTTTATGTCGAGTGTTCACTGGGTGTACACGTTGTGTGTGCGTTTGTGAAAAAAATAAAATCAAGAATGAGAGATACCAGGAAGTTGAAACTTTGTACTTAAGTTGGATACCATTACTGGACTCAACGCGAACATTTTCATTAAATCAATCAACCAGAAGTAGTAGTTTATTCATGTGGTTTTTCACTTTTTTACGATTTTCTTAAAAATTGGATTTAAGATTGTGGCCTACGTATGTATTTTACAACAAATTTGTATATAATTACTGTCATAGAAAATTTAAAAAATATATATAACTATTATTTCAAGTATTTTCTTCTACAGAGCCTAGTAGAGTGTTTTAACCCACTGGGTTGGTCTAGGGGTAACGTCGTTGCTGCTAGTCTGCTGTTTAACAGCTGATTTTCGTAGATGAAGGTTCCTGGTTCAAATCCTAGTAAAGGTAGTTTTTTTCATATGGATTTGAATCCTGGACAGTGGTTACCGGTGTACTTTGATGGTTGGGTTTCAGTTAACCAATACTCTCTCAGAAATGATCGGCCTGAGTCTGTACAAGACTACACGTCATACATATCATCCTCATCTCGTTGGATCATGGGGTTGCTTTTTGTTCAAAATTAGCATCTGCAAATTTAGCAGTAATTGCTTAACAGTCGGACATTAAACCAAAAACAAAAAAAAATTGTTCAAAATTGAACAGATTGCAATGTACACACATTAGAAATAAAAAAATAAAAAAATTAGTGATTTTTTAATATTTTTAAGCCAAACATAGGTTGATTTTCATTTTGCATCATTCACTTATGATTAAAATTAGGTTATGTTTCTTATTTTACATTATTTAATAATGATTAAACATAAATTGTATTGTTCATTATTTACATTGGCAAGAGCAAGTCTTGTGTGTGTTTCACCCGATTTTTTTTATTTATCTATTACATTTTTACAGTGCAATTATTAGTGTTGCTATCAGGTGTGCTGAAATCTTTGTCAGATATGCAATATCTCTTAACAAACTATTTGAATTTTTACTACAGAATTGCGGATTAGTACTTACTCTTGCTACACATCCAACTACTCAATTGCTTCAATACAGTAATGAAATGCATTCATACGAACTACAAATTTTTACTTTCTATGTGTTTGTTTGTGTGTGTACTCATATATGGGTGCATGTGAACAAGATATCGCGAGAACAGAATATCGTAGAAAACTGAAACTTGGAACTTAAGTTATTTACCATGAGTGGACCTGACATGAATATTTTCATTTAAATCGGTCAACCGGAAGTAGTAATTTATTCATGCAATTTTTAATTTTTAAAATTTTCTCAAAAACGACCACAATTTACTTCATTTTTGTGCTCTCATGACAGTAAAAAATTTTGTTTTTTTTACCTTAATTTTTGTTTTTTTTTTTTGTTCTTAATGTACATTTTAGGGTAAAATCGTATGTAATTAAAACTGTAGAAAATGAAGAAATCTACAATTTTAATGTGAAGCATTTTTTCTACAGCGCTTAGTTTAGCATCAATTAGTGATTTTCCCTATTTTTACTGAAATCTGTAAAAAATGAGGTTTTTTAATATTGCCACTGTAGTATACTTTTTACAACAAAAGTATATAACGTCGGTTAAAGTAAATTAAAAGACAAACAACTTTTATTTGAAGTATTACTTCTACAGAGCTTATTTAAGCATTAATTAGTAATTTTCTGTATTTTTAAGTTGAACAGAGGTTGATTTTCATTTAAAGTCATTATTACTAAAATTGGATTGTTTTTCATTTTTCATTGTTTGCTCTTGATCAAACATTGGTTGTATTTTTCATTATTTACACTGGCAAGTCGTGTTAATGTTTCATATGAGATTTTTGTTTTTATTTTCTAGGTCGTTCAAGAGAGCTTCCAAATACCAGGTACTGGTCTGAATTTAGTCTACCACAGTTCAAGGGCAACCGGTTATCTTTCAACAATCCAATTACAATTAACTCCAGAAACGATACCACCAACGCTGAAATTGATTCATCTTTTAATTACAATCGAAGGTATTCTTTTCGAAAAGAAATTCGAAGCGGATCCAGGAATTAAGTTTACGTATTCTTGGAATAGATTGAACGTGTACAGGTATGTATTTATTTACTTATAAGCAGTAACTCTATTTTTATTTTCTCTTGCCTTATATGTACAGGGTGATTCATGAAGTTCTCCCCCCACTTCTACAGCACATTGTACTAGTAAAAATAATGAAAAAATGTTATATAAACATAGGTCCGAAAACGCTTCGTTAGCGAGTTACAGCTAGCGAAAGTTTCGCCTGGATTTCAGTTCACCAGGTGAAATGAGGTCTTCCTGGAATTGTGGTAAGGTAGATTAAGGGGCGAATTTAATCATTTCTTATGGTTTTTGATCTGATAAATTGAATAAAACAGGTCCCAGAACTGTAAGTTAAATAGTTTTTGAGAAAACCAGTGTCAAATGCAAAAAATGGAGTGAAAATCACATTTTTTCATCTTTGGGCAAGAATAACTTTGTTATTTCACCAAGAAACAGTTAAAATTTTTCAATAAAAAATGTAGAAAATTTTATTCTGAACAAACCGGTGTAAATAAAGTACACAGAAAGCGAATAGTTTTTGAGAAAACCAGTGTCAAATGCAAAAAAATGGAGTGAAAAAAACACATTTTTTCATTTTAGTTTTTCCGGTTAATTTTACTTTGTACTCTTATGAATAAAAACTCATTTAATCAAACATCTATTCGCTTTCTGTGTACTTAATTTACACCGGTTTGTTCAGAATAAAATTTTCTACATGTTTTATTGAAAAATTTTAACTGTTTCTTGGTGAAATAACACAGTTATCCTTGCCCAAAGATGAAAAAATAAGTTTTTCACTCCATTTTTTGCATTTGACACTGGTTTTCTTAAAAACTATTTAACTTACAGATCTGGGACCTGTTTTATTCAATTTATCAGATCAAAAACCATGAGAAATGATTGAATTTGCCCCTTAATCTACCTTACCACAATTCCAGGAAGACCTCATTTCACCTGGTGAACTGAAATCCAGGCGAAACTTTCGCTAGCTGTAACTCGCTAACGAAGCGTTTTCGGACCTATGTTTATATAACATTTTTTCATTATTTTTACTAGTACAATGTGCTGTAGAAGTGGGGGGAGAACTTCATGAATCACCCTGTATGTATTATATAGGGGAGGAATAAGTAAAAATAAAGAAAAGAATGTGTATTGAAATTCCGTTGCTATATAAAGTATTGTGGGGTTCCGAGCTCCGTGTAGTTGCGGGGTGAAGGGGGTACAGGTGAGGTGACGCATGCTGGGAGAACGATTGTTGTATTACTCTGATACAAAACATTCGTTTTCAAACTTTCCGTATTTAACATATTTGTTTGTATTTATTAAATTTATTTATTTACATATTTTGATATGAATTGGTAAGTTAAATATTATGAATCCGACCAAGTTAATAACTTGGAAGGTATTTGTTAAATTAATGCGCCGGATGATAAGAATATTTTTTTAGTCTAGTTGTCTAGTTAATAAACGCTACCACTACGAATTCATCAGCTGTGAAACACTAGTAACTCATTCATTCTCCCACTACTATGATAACGCACTACATACCTTTCAACTACATGGAGCTGGGACTCGAGCAATACTTGTACTTCCAAATGAATCAGGCGTATTGAAATAGGCATATCAAAAAATGCTACGAATATAAACCACTATGTATTATTACAATAATATTTATAAACAATAAAAATCTGGTGTGAAACACTCACACAACTTTCTCTTGCCAATGCAAGTAATTAACAATAAACCTAACATTAATAATAAAATATTAGAAATAAACAAAAAACTAACCTCAAAAACATAACCTTATTTTAATCATGAGTGAATGATGCAAAATGAAAATCAACCTCAGTTTGGCTTAGAAATACGGAAAATCACTCTTTCTCTCTAAACTAGGCTCTGTAGAGAAAAATGCTTTAAATAAAAGTTGTAGATCTTTTAATTTTCTATAAATTAAATTACCTATATACACTTTTGTCGTAAAATGCATACTAAGACCGAAATGTTAAAAAAATCGATTTTCTCACGTTTTCGTGAGAAAAAAAACAGAAAATCGCAAATTACCGCTAAACTAAGCGTTATACAAAAAAATGTTTGAATTAAAAGTTGTAGAATTTTACATTCTCTAAAACTTTTATTATATAACGTTTTGCGCTAAAATGCATATTAAAGCCGCAATCTTAAAAAGAAAATGTTTTTGTGTAAAAACAGCCTCACGCAGAATTTCAGCAAACATGGCGCCTACCCTATATTGTAGAGCATAAAAAATATAGTAAATCAGGCGATTTTAAAAAAAAATCGTAGGAGTAGTTTTTGAGAAAATCGCAAAAAAGTGAAAAATTATACGAATAAACTACTACTTCCGGTTGACCGATTTTGATGAAAATGTTCGTGTCGAGTCCGGTAGTGGTACTTAATTTAAGTTTCAAGTTCGTACGATGTTCCGTTCTTGAGATATTCTGTTCACACACACACACACACACACACAGACCAATCGCTAAAAACATGTTTTTTGGGTTCAGGGGGTCTGAAAACGTATAGATCCGGTGAAAACTCGATTTTGAAAAATCGACATGAAAACAATACTTTCCTTCCTATATATTCATATAGGCAAGAGAAAGTAAAAAAGAATGCACAAAAATGGTCTGATGGTAGTTGAAGCATTGTTGCCAAAACGCTGCCCACACATTCATTCAAGTCGACAAGAATTGAAGATGTCTCCCTAACTAGCTGTCCTAAGCTCTTTTTTACTTTCTCTTGCCTATATGAATATATAGGAAGGAAAGTATTGTTTTCATGTCGATTTTTCGAAATTGAGTTTTCACCGGATCTATACGTTTTCAGACCCCCTGAACCCAAAAAACATGTTTTTAGCGATTGGTCTGTGTGTGTGTGTGTGTGTGTGTGTGTGTGTGAACAGAATATCTCAAGAACGGAACATCGTACGAACTTGAAACTTGAAACTTAAGTTACATACCACTACCGGACGCGACACGAACATTTTCATCAAAATCGGTCAAACGGAAGTAGTAGTTTATTCGTATAATTTTTCACTTTTTTGCGATTTTCTCAAAAACTGGTCTTACGATTTTTTTTAAAATCACCTCATTTACTCAATTTTTTATTCTCTACAAGATAGGGTAGGCGTCATGTTTGCTAAAATTCTGGGTGAGGCTGTTTTCACGTAAAAACAAAGTTTTTTTAAGATTACGGCTTTAATATGCAATTTAGAGCAAAAATTTATATAATAAAAGTTGTAGAGAATTTAAAATCCTACAACTTTTATTTCAAACATTTTTTTTGTATAACGCTTAGTTTAGCGGTAATTTGCAATTTTCTGTTTTTTTCTCACGAAAACGTGAGAAAAATCGATTCTTTTAACATTTCGGCTTTAGTATGCATTTTACGACAAAAGTGTATATAATAAAATTTATAGAAAATTAAGAGATCTACAACTTTTATTTAGAGAATTTTTCTGTACAGAGCCTAGTTTAGCGTGAAAGTGTGATTTTCCGTTTTTTTTTAAGCCAAATTGAGTTCGATTTTCATTTTGCGTCTTCCACTCATGATTAAAATAAGGTTATGTTTTTGAGGTTAGTTTTTGTTTATTACTAATATTTTATTAATAATGTTAGGTTTATTATTAATTATTTGCATTGGCAAGAGAAAGTTGTGTGAGTGTTTCACACCAGATTTTTAATTTAATAAAAAAAACCGATAAAAATACTGTAGGTTCGTAATAAATCGTATGTTATTACTACTTAAATATTATTATTATGGTGTGACTTTTAGGTCAGTTGCGCGCGCACAAATTTAGGCAACTTAAATTTTGCGACTTTTTTGCTTTTGACAACGAATAACTTTTTTTTAAATCAACGACTTATATTTTTTATAATTTCATTATAAAATACAGAATTTTAGCTTTAATTTTATATATTATTTGTCATAGGTTACAGAGGGGGAAAAATGGTTATTTGATTTTAAAATGTGACCAAAAACATAAAATTGATTCCATAACTTACCCAACTCGTTTGTTCATGTTGTCAGTCTAGAATTCTCTATCCTAAAAGCTATTTTTAAAAATTACACGAAACATTCACACTATAATATGTAGTTTTTGTTTCGAAAATATCACTGGAATAAAGTTTTATTTATTGCCCAGAAACACGAATATGACATTAGATAATTACCCGATACTTTGCTATATTTTAAAATTTACAAACTTATATAACAGTAACGATAGGTAGCGAATACCTGACTCGAACAACACTTAATGACCAACTGATGGAAGCTCAGAGACAGCACAGGAATGAATCGCTCGCTAACTGCTGCACGTGGCAACGGAGTGGAAGTGCTTTATCTACGTAGCCGCCATCGGACCATTTTCATGTGTTCGATTATAGTAAAAATTAGCGATTAAGATAAAACCCAACGATAACCAAATAAACATAAACATCTGCACGTAGATGGCGAACAAATGGTGAAATCACAAACATCAACTGTATAGAAAGTGAAATATTTTAGTTATATTTTGACGGACCAGAGAAAATGAATAACATGAAGATTCAGTAAACTATTTCAAAGAGAATAAAATTAAATGTATTACTATCTGATGGATATTAAAGAAACTACGTGCAAATAACTAAAAGTCGATTAGATCGACACGCACCGCTAAAAGTGTTAAAATTCGTTCAGTGATCTTGTTTATAACGGTCAAACATACAAAACTTACTGAAATTTTTGTTGTTAATACTGATGTGGTTAGTAGTTTTTTTGAACTTCATTTCTACTATCTTACTTAATTTTTTTTTGTCTTTTATGACGAAATGGATCAATTTAGTCAAATTTAGAAAGCTTCTTTCTTTTCATATTCTTTAGCTTGATGTTCTACCAGTATGCATTCATTCGGGCTAATCTTGCTTGTCGAACTTTCTCTGAAACGACCAGTTTCTTCCTGCTTGGGTTTGTACTTCCATCTAATTTTGTTTCAAATCTACTTTCCTTATTTCTTAATGAAATTACTTTATTATTTTTTGTTTTGATTTTTTTTAGGCAACGTGTTTATGGTGTCACGACAGCTCTAGTTAAAGTTGGTTACGAGTACACAGATTGCAAAGATATCATGTGGGATGTGCAAACAACGAAATTAAGTGGACATGATATGAGTATTTCCGAAGTTGGTGGATGGAATCTTGATATTCATCATAGATATAACTTCCATGAAGGTAAATTTTCTTTTATTATATTTATATTGTTGCCAACTGGGGCCGACAACACATGGCGAAACCTTGTTTCGAAAATTGGTGGCCCTGAAAAGGGCCTTTTAATTGTGTTGGTGGTCCTGAAAAGGGTCGTTGTTGGCAGTCGGGAGCGGTGAGCCGGCATGGTAGAAGCGGAGCCCAAAGAGTGATGGCTCGGCTACCGGGTTCAGGCCTAGCATTCCCTCCGTGGCAGTTGGGTCCCCACTGCAGCGTGGCAGTGGTGGTCCCCAGAGCCCCGCAGTGTCGGGTCAGCGTAGGCCGTCAGCCGATAGCGCGGCTGAGACGGTTCTATCTGGGTCGGCAAAGGCTGACCCATGCGGGAATGTAGCGTCCGTCACCGGTAGCGTAGACCAAGGATGGTGCGTCTGGTCACAGCTTGGCTCTTCTTCTTTGGTCTGGAGCTCTAAAAATTATTTTATTATTTTATCAAAGATCCTATTTAGGATTATCAGCAGTTGTATTATTTAAAATTGAAATATATATTTTCTAACCACTAGAATAGGGCACCATCATGGGACCCTAAGTGCTGTCAAAGAAGCTTACCCGAATCTGGTAGGAATTCGCCTACCAGGGAGCCTTCAAGTTGTAGAATAGCTGATGGCAAAAGCGTATCGATGCTCATGGAATGTACTTTGAAGAATTTTGATGTATTGTAGCAATATCTGAAATAAATATATTTTCTGAAACTTTTCCAATATTTTTTATACAGACCCTGTACATATTTGAGTAATACATTAATGTTTATCATCAATTACAGGTATATTACAAAAAGGAGATGGTTCAAATCTTTATCTGAAACAAAAACCAAGAATTATAAAAACGACAATGGGTGATGGTCATCAGCGACCAATCGACTGCACCGATTGTGACGGATCTGCCGGTACAAAACAACGACTTTTAGCACCAGTTGCGTTGGCTGCTGCACCTGACGGGTCAATCTATGTGGGTGATTTTAATCTAGTTCGAAGAATTATGGTTGACGGAACTGTGCATACTGTCGTCAGTCTTAAGTAAGTTTTCTTAAATTATTTATTTAAAATAATGTTTTCTTTTTTCAAATTCAGTCTAAGAACTGTGGTAGATTGACTTTTGAAATAGAGCTTTCAACGGAAATACCGTATTTACCTGAATATAAGACGACCCCCATTTTTAAGTATGTATGTCGGAAAAAAATTTATTGTTTTAAATAAGAAAAAATATATTTAATTTTGACAAATTTTAACAATAGGAACTAACAATGAGGTTTAGTTTTTGTTCTGGTATCCCACTAAAACTTCACACACTTAATTTACTAACACCTTTTTTAAGTTTTTTTTTACTTTCTCTTGTCTATATGAATATATAGGAAGGAAAGTATTGTTTTCATGTCGATTTTTCAAAATTGAGTTTTCACCGGATCTACACGTTTTTGGACCCCCTGAACCCAAAAAATATGTTTTTAGCGATTGGTCTGTGTGTGTGTGTGTGTGTGAACAGAATATCTCAAGAACGGAACATCGTACAAACTTGAAACTTAAGTTACATACTACTTCCAGACCCGACACGAACATTTCATCAAAATCGGTCAACCAGAAGTAGTAGTTTATTCGTGTAATTTTTCACTTTTTTGCGATTTTCTCAAAAACTGGTCCTACGATTTTTTTTTAAATCGCCTGGTTTACTCAATTTTTTATTCTCTACAAAGTAGGGTAGGCGTCATGTTTGCTGAAATTCTTGGTGAGGCTGTTTTCACATAAAAAAATAGTTTTTTTTTAAGATTGGGGCTTTAATATGCAATTTAGCGCAAAAATTTATATAAGAAAAGTTGTAGAGAATTTAAAATTTTACTACTTTAATTTCAAACATTTTTTTGTTAAACACTTAGTTTAGCAGTAATTAGCGATTACCTGTTTTTTTCTCACGAAAACGTGTGAAAAATCGATTTTTTTAAGATTTCGGCCTTAGAAAGCATTTTACGTTAAAAGTGTATATAATTAATTTTATAGGAAATATAAAGATCTACAACTTTTATTTTGAGAATTTTTCTCTACAGAGCCTACTTTAGTGTGAAAGAGTGATTTTCCGTATTTTTAAGCCGAACTGAGGTTGATTTTCATTTTGTGTCTTTCACTCATGATTAAAATAAGGTTATGTTTTTTGTGGTTGGTTTTTTTGTTTATTTCTAATGATGTTTTATTACTAATTTTAGGTTTATTTTTAATTATTTGCATTGGCAAGAGAAAGTTGTGCGAGTGTTTCACACCAGATTTTTTAATTTTTTGATAACTTAATCTAATAAGCTGTTCATCTTCTCATCTGCTGGTTCATCGAAGTGAACGTCTTCTTCATCAAAAGATTCAACTAGTGTCTTTGGCTAAAGGCAGATTTTCCCACAAGTAGTCGTATCCTCTTCCATCTATTGCATTGGTCACGGAGCATTTCTTAAATCCCTTAACGATGAATTCGGAAGAAATACTGTTCAATGCTGTCAAAATCCTTTTCCCCAGTACGAAAACCGAAGCTTTCTTCAATTTTCCTGCCTGAGTAACAGCATGATCTCCTTTCAACAACCATTCTTTATAACAATTTTTTTAAAGCGTCTTTGAATGGGTTATTTACAACATCTTAAGACTTGCAGCTGCGATGTCATACCTCCGGGAATAATTACAAGATCGGTACCTATTGACTTTCTCGATGTCAATATCAAGATTAGGGTGCAGGTATGTACCCTAATGCCCATTTCACTTTAAAATATTGGTTTTTCCATATTGTTTATTTCAAAACGTCTTGTTACGTTCTGGATAGCTCTCATATTTTTTAACCTCTCTGAATCAAATTGTTGTATTTTTGAAATTTTTCATCTAATTAAAATATGTGTTGCGAGTCTTTTGCTATCCATTCTATTAAGATATCCATAAACTTCAATCTCCTTATCCTTATTGTGTTATTTTGCCAATCTCATTATGTATTTCTTATATTGGTATCCTTCTTTCTCGGCCTTTTCAACTTTTTTTGTTAAATTTTATCACCAATTATTTTTAATTATAAATAATTTTGTATTTATTTGTTTATTTTTCAGTGTTACAAGAGTTGCGTATCGGTACCATATTGCATTAAGTCCATTAGATGGAACCTTGTACATATCTGACCCTGAATCACATCAAATATTACGAGTCAGAAACCCGGATGATTTCTCAGATCCAGAACACAATTGGGAACCGGCTGTTGGTTCTGGCGAACGTTGTTTACCTGGCGACGAAGCTCATTGTGGTGATAATGCATTAGCAAGGGATGCGAAATTAGCGTATCCTAAAGGTAAGTGTATTTGTAACATTTTTCAATGATGTATTGTAATAAAAATCCCTTTCATGAGATGACGCATCTCATGGCTGGTGGCAATTTTTAAAAAGGCTTACCTTTGACTTCTGACAAAAACCATTAGTGATTTCTGTATGTTCTCTTTAATACGAATCAATTGACACTATTTTTGTTTCCAAATTCCGATTTTGATTTATGATTTCCAGTTTTTTGCCACTTCCGGTCTAAACGGGAATTTCAAATCCAACCATCTGGGCAATTCCATCTGGGCATCTGGATAATTCATTACATTTTGTGCTTTTATTGGATAAACAACATCTGGACATCTTGACATCTGGTCATTTTATACTTATATTGGTTGAACAACCACATTCTGACTGCCTTTTTTACCTTTATAATGCTCGACAGATTTTTGGCATCAGTAGGCATAAGATTTAAAACTTTATTTCTGAGCTAAATAACTCAATTGCCTTTGGTATAATTTGGTAGAAGTTTTGTGGAGTGAAACCAAGTGCCTGTTTCAAATGTTGTGATGAATTGTTGAGAGGTTTGTGAGTCAGGTGTGTTTGTTTGAGAAACCAAAAATATTAGTATACAAAATGCTATAATTTTCTGTTTTCAGGATTTAATTTTAGAAGATATTTGATTTAGAAATTGTTTTCTATTTCTTTAATCTGTCAAACGAAACAAAATAATGATTTTGTAAATTTTCTGAAAAATTTTTTTTATAAATGTTTTATTATTTCTCTAGGTGTTGCTGTGTCTGGTGACAATGTATTATACTTTGCGGACGGTACAAATATAAGAATGGTAGACCGAGACGGTATTGTAACCACGGTTATCGGTAATCATATGCACAAATCGCATTGGAAACCGATACCATGTGAAGGCACATTAAACGTGGAAGAAGTTCATCTAAGATGGCCAACCGATTTAGCAATCAATCCTTTAGATAATTCATTACATATTATCGACGATCATATGATCTTACAATTAACTCCGGACGGACGTGTCAAAGTTGTCGCTGGTCGTCCATTACATTGTCCTGCAAGAGGTCACGATAGTGAACTTGCAACACGTGCAACGCTTGTTATGCCGCAGAGCATTGCGTTTGCACCAACTGGTGATTTATACGTGGCCGAAAGTGATTCCCAACGAATTAATAGGGTTAGAGTTATTGGTAAGTTACATAATTTTTTTTAAATTTTATAACTTGTGTTTATTTATATTTTATCATTTACGGTCGTAACAGACCGTACAAAGTTAGCTTCACCCATTAATATCAGGAATATTTCAAATAGTAATGTATCGATGTCAATATTTTTCGATTCTTGATATCGATTCTAATACTAAAAAAAGAAATTGATTCTCGATTCCAATACCAAAAATCAAAGAAGTGTAAAAATAGAAACTAAAAAATTTATGTTTATATATTATAACTTTCATGGTACATGCTACGAAACAACACAGATGCACAATTAAACACAAGTTAACCGCTTCTAATAACTTCATGCTTGTAAACTTTAAGATTCATCGATTTTTTCTTTTTTTTTTGTTATTTAAAGTCGCATCAGCTGCTTGGTCATTACCGACTGCAGTGGGTTATGGAACATTGAGCTGTGACTTGTTATAATTTCCAAATCCTAGCCGGAAATCGAATGCAGGACCTCCGTGTGGTAGGCCAGCACGCTACCACTGCGCTACAGATGCGGCCAGATTCGTTAAATTAATTATTTAATATGAGAAAAATTTTAAATATTTTTCAAATGTAAAGATTTTTATTTTTACTCCTCTAAGCTAAAATTAACCAATTTTCATTGCTGAATCCATAATTTTAAGTAATCCAACAGTCTTACGGTTATGTGTCGGGTTATCAAGATTCAACTACAGTTGAATAAACGAGAATTATTTGAAAAATCACAACACATTTCCCAACTGAATAACTAACCAACTGGAAAAGTTTGATTATTTGTAAACATCTTATGATAGCATAATACATGCAAACAGAGAAAAATTAAAGTATAAAATTCCCTGTTTCATTCTGATGAAATTGATTTATATTATAAAAATACCTGTAATGAGACGATGCGTCTCTTGGCAGGTGGAAATTTAAAAAAAGTCTTGCCTTTGATGTATGGCAAAAACCATTACTGATTTTGTACCTATTCTTTAAGAGGAATCGAATTACACTATTTTTGTTTCCATATTCCTACTTTAATTTCTTGACTTCCGGTCGAAACCGGAATCAGGCCCATTAACTTTTTGAGTAGATTACGAATCCGAAAACCGTTTGTTGCTATCTCTTGTAGTTTCTGACTTGATTTCTTCACTTCCAGTCGAAACCAGAACTTGAAACCCAGTGATTTTTATATCTACTCTTTAAGAGGAATAGAATTACACAATTTTTATTTCCAATTCCGGTTTTAATTTCTTAACTTCCTCCGGTTTTGGGTCACTTCCGATCGAAACCAGAATTTCAAACCCAATCCAGGCCCACTAACTTTTTGTGTAAATTACGAATTCAAAAACCGTTTGTTGCTATCTCTTGTAGTTTCCGACTTTTGATTTCTTAACTTCTGGTTTTGGGCCACTTCCAGTTGAAACTAGAACTTCAAATCCAATCCAGGTCCAATAACTTTTTGTGTAGCTTACCAATCCGAAAACCGTTTATTGCTATCTCTTATAGTTTCTGACATCTGGGTGTGACAGATGGACTGACGGACAAAGGAAAATATAGATGACAAAATGTATTTTATTACAATATTTGATGCAACAGATATCAAACAATAGGGTGTCTTGAATTTTTCAAGATATTTCATCATTGTCTTCCTACTGTTGTGTACAGAAGGTTTGTTATCCATAAAAGGGTTAACATTAGTTAAATTTCATTAAATGGTATAGATAGGTTGAACTTAACACAACATAGCGATTTGACATTTATTGAAATTTTTAAAACTGTTTAGTTTAGATGTGTTTACTGGATTAATAATTATGAACATTTTTTTCCAGGTACTGACGGTAAAATTAGTCATTATGCCGGTGCAGAATCTAAATGTAATTGTCTCGATAGAGGCTGTGACTGTTTTGAACAAGATCACTTCTTAGCTTCCAGTTCTAAATTTAACACAATTTCTTCTGTTGTTGTATCGCCAGATGGTATTTTACATATCGCTGATCAAGCTAACTACAGGTAAGTATTTTATATTATCTTAATAACAATATGTAAATACCTCATGATCGAAACACTATTTACAATTATTTATAATTGTACACTAATTTATAATTGTACTTGTATAATTGTATACAGTAATCCCTTGTTATCCACGGGGGTTACGTTCCGGAGGGTTACCGCGGTTAGTAAAACCGCGGATAATGATACCTTATATTAACGAAAAGATGGGGGGTTAGGTTGTAAAGGTGAAGTCCTGTAGTCGTTTTAAGTGTTTAATAGTTTTAGAAACATTTTACCATTATTATAATCTACGAATATTTAATAAATACAGTAATGTACGCATAAAAAATTTAAGTTGTTTTAAAATAGTTAGTTATGGCTCTTTGCTTCTTCTTCTTTTCAAACTCCTTGTGGACTTCTTCGTATGTTATCATCAGCTCCTGAGTCTTCTTTTGATTTGAAGGGCCCTTTCCATGACTGGATCCATCTCCAACTCATGATTAGTGAGCTGCGTTGCCATGCTGAGGATCTTGTTGATGGTTTGTGAAGAAATGCTTGGCTTCATTTCAGAATCATCAAACACACAAAGAACTGTACGTACATACAAAAAAGTTAGACTGACACATGGAGGAAAACGTACGGAGAAATTACAGTATGGTGTCTGGGCGTACGTATGGTGGTGAGGGTGGGGTGTTACTGGCGGGTCCCGGTACCCGGTGACGCGCTCACTACGTACAGTACCCGGAAATCTAGCTTGGTTCATGGCGGTCGTCGCCATACTAGTGTGTCACTCAACTTGATACGGATGCCAAAACATTTATTCAAACACATGTTTTCAGAATTGTATGACTTCCCAACCAAGTACGGTGTACACAAGGTGAGAAAACTTACGTATTTCAAGGTTTTAGGTCCACGGACAAAGTCCGTGGATACCAAGGGATTACTGTATGAAACTTATGAAACTGTATGACTGAAGATGTAATATCTTACACAGATTTTAAATAAAACGTTTTTAGTTTCAAATGATATTGTGTACTCTGATGATGACGGATCCACTGAAATACATCTTAAGTTATAATTAGTAGAAATCAAAGCAGCTTAAAAAAAAGGGTTAGTGGAATTTATTATATGAAATAGAATCATGGAGTACCGCCAGACATGGATCGAAATGAGATCGAGGATCGATTGAAAGAATGTCTCCAGACAGGATTCCTAAATTGGTCAGAAGTTACAGGCTGATTGGACGGCGGGAACTTGGGGGAACCGGTGGCTAGGTGGATGCCAGAACAGGTCTAGGGACCTAATCCTTGATTGGTGAAGAATTTTTTTTCAACAAAGTCAATAATAATATTATTGTGATTTGTTTTACCATTCGTTTTAAATTAATGTTGTCGCCACCGGCTTGTAGTAGCACAGTCTGTAGAGCTCATCATAGGACCGGCCGGGCATCCGGCGGCGTAGTTCAAAAAGTGAAACAGATGCTTAGGAAGCCTTCGCCGCTACCTCAAAGAGGAGCAGCCACTGGCAAGCGAAGGGGCAGGTCATCTTTACCGCTGCCTAAATGATTAGGAGCAGTCACCGACGCAGCAAACACCTTTCACCGCTGCCTCTGAAGAGGAGCAGTCGCCAATGAAGCGAAGCGGGATCGTCTGTACCACTGCCTAATCAAATAGGAGCAATCGCCGACGCAGCAAGCACCTTTTACCGCTGCCTCCGAAGAGAAGCAGTCACCAGTGAAGCGAGGGGTAGGGAAGGGAGGTGTAAGTGACAGAAAGAATTGACTCAAAGTTGAGCTAGCAATTCCTCTGTATCGACCTTCGATCATGTAGACTCGATTACTGCCTGATCACCTTCTCAACTATCGCATTCGCCCGTGCGTAGATACATGTTGCCACTTGGCACATGCACTGCGAGAGGTGTGACCGCTGCGCTATCTATCGGCAGCAGCAACCCCATCACAGCGCCAACAGTGGGCAAAACATGAACTACGGACCGGCGTAAAAGTAGTACAGTATCAATGTGTTTTACAAAAAATTTTCAATTTTTTTACTTACAGGATTCGTTCTGTGATCGCCAGCATCCCAGAAGCTAGTCCACAAAGAGAATACGAAGTATACTCTCCAGATACTCAAGAAGTCTACGTTTTCAACCGGTTTGGTCAACATATATCGACTAGAAATATATTAACTGGCGAAACTAGTTACCAGTTCACTTATAATGTTAATACAAGTAATGGTAAACTAAGTACGGTTACCGATACATCGGGTAATCAAGTCTTCCTCAGACGTGATTATGCAGCACAAGTAAGTTACCTTTCTTTTTCTTTAACAGGTTTTCATTTGTTTTGTCTTCTCATGGGTAGTCCCAAAAGTAAACGGTCCAAAAATGCGCTTGGTATGTAGTTGGGAGGTTGGCAACTATGTAGTCTTCATAGTCCCATATTCCCGAACAATTGTGCCCACCCCATGCTGGGACATTTAGTCTTAGTTTAGCAACTGTTTGTAATGGAGCTCCAATTGGCACTACCAAGTGCAATGTTCATGCAGTCATTTGGTTTTTGAACACTTTCTATAGTACCGACTTGTACCATTATAAAATCTGTATGGTAACATACAGTTAAAAAACAAATTAAAACTTAAGAAAACAATACTGTTCCAAAGATGTGACTTCGGTCGAATAATTGAAAGGAATGGAAAATTCATGCAATGCAGAATAAAATAAAAATAACATATTAATTTTAAAATACATAAATATTTTAATTATTTAAACAATGATAAGGACAAGATAGAAAATATTAACAATTCAAACTTTATATGATTATTCTATAAAAACCTGATGTAACATTGATGTTCCCCGCAGCTCACAATATAAATTATTAACATACCACCTTTAATTAACTTTAAAATAAATAATAAAACAATAATGATTTAAAAACTGTTTCACTTCACGGCAAACTATCAAACTATTAAGATTAACGACGAACTCTGATCTGTTGAAATTAGTGAACTCTTTAACTCAAGCCATATCTATTTGTTAAAATTAACGATGAACTCTCTATTGAAATCAATGAACTCCACTATTGAAATTAAATTAACGAACTCCTGAAAAATTACAATTGCCCTCTATAAATAAACTCGGTACAACCCCCTCTAAGTATGACATTGGACCAATGAGAACGCTTCTTTTAAGTTTCGAAGGTCTCATTTTCCGTTAAAAATTATAAGACACGTGTAAGCAATTACTACACACAATACAAATTAATATTATGGTGTAGTGATTGCTTACTTAAACATCGACACATTAATTTTACTTTTAATGGGTTATTTAGACAAGTAACGAACTTCTCCCCACACAAACATTTACCAAATTTTTGCCGACACAGACATACATAAAAATGTATCACTATTATGTCGGGAATATTAATATATATTTATGAGCTTACGGTTACATTTAATTGATTGTTCTCTTTATTTTTATAACGAATCTTACTTTTAACGGATGTTTAAATAAACCATTTCCTTTGCTAATATAAAATACATTAATTTATCAGCAACATAATTAATGACTAATTATGTGCGATACAGACTCCATTATTGAAGTTTGGCTACAATTCTCACAAATTTATCTCTATCATGAGCCACCCTCCAAAGAGTCTACAAACTCAAGTTTGTTCACTGTCTAATGTTCTTCAACCGTGGACATTTTCTTCACCCAGGCCTGTGCTTGACCTCAACTTTTACTCTCAAGAATCAGTTTGAGAAACTTATACTTATCACCCATGTAAAAATGACCAAGGTAGCAGTTTTTCTCTTTTTGATTATGCCCATCAACTCGACTGAATCGACTGAAGATGTAACATCTTCTGCAAATTTTTAAAAAATAAAATTTTAGTTTCAATGATATGAATAACTCTGATGACGGTGGATCCACCGAAACACGTGTGAGTGAAAATAAAAGTTAAGGCAGCTTAAAAAAGGTTAGTGAAATTCTATTATATAAAATAGAATTAATTTCAAGCTGCAAGATGCATTATAAGTATTTATTTTGAAATTAAATTTGTTTATTAATTATATTCTTTTTTTAATTGCAGGTTAATTCAATAGAAAACACGAAAGGACAAAAATGTGTCATCCGGATGTCTCGCATGAAATTATTAAGTGATATAAGTACACCAGATAATTATAATGTTACTTTAGATTACCATGGACAAACAGGACTTTTGCGAAGGTATTTAATATTTCCGAATAGGTATAATATACTATTTTTAAGAACCTTGTGTGTTGATTTCTGGCAGGAGGGGAATGAACCCTATTTCTCCTGTAATTCTTCTCCTAACCTGAAAATTTTCAGATCGCAACTCCAGGTTACATGAGAAAAAGAAAAAACTCAAAGTATCATACATTCAAACCTCAACATTCAAAGTTGATATTTTGAAACATTAACCTACAACTTTAGAACCTTAAAATTTTTAATTTTGAAATTTCAAACTTCATCTTCTTCTTAAACTTTCATATCTTCAAATATCAAAATATTGTGATCCACCCAACCCCTTTGGCGACCGAACTTCAACTTGTAGCAAATGGTTCTGATCCACCTACCCCTCTGAGGCCGAGACTCGTAAGCGGCGCGAAGTGCCGCTGGAGTGGCGAATATACTATTTTTAAGAACCATGTGATGATTTCTGGCCAGAGGGGAATAAAGCCTATTTCTCCTGTAATTCTTCAATTCTTCTCCTATTTATTTGGTAAATGAGTTAAAATAGCACAGCAAGTCACAATTATTGTGTATTCTTTTCTTTCTCTCTTTGTCTGTTAATTACAACAAATTTTAATGCAAACTTCTGTTTTTGCAATAGCAAACACTAATTCAATGGCAGATCCAGAAGCTATTGTGAGAAGGGCAATCCGGAGGTTCAGGAATTATGGACTTACTTCTTTTTCTTGATAGATTTAGTTTTTAATACCTCTTGGCCCTCTGAGGCCAAGACTCGTAAGCGGCGCGAAGTGCCGCTGGAGTGGCGAATATACTATTTTTAAGAACCATGTGATGATTTCTGGCCAGAGGGGAATAAAGCCTATTTCTCCTGTAATTCTTCAATTCTTCTCCTATTTATTTGGTAAATGAGTTAAAATAGCACAGCAAGTCACAATTATTGTGTATTCTTTTCTTTCTCTCTTTGTCTGTTAATTACAACAAATTTTAATGCAAACTTCTGTTTTTGCAATAGCAAACACTAATTCAATGGCAGATCCAGAAGCTATTGTGAGAAGGGCAATCCGGAGGTTCAGGAATTATGGACTTACTTCTTTTTCTTGATAGATTTAGTTTTTAATACCTCTTGGCCCTCTGAGGCCAAGACTCGTAAGCGGCGCGAAGTGCCGCTGGAGTGGCGAATATACTATTTTTAAGAACCATGTGATGATTTCTGGCCAGAGGGGAATAAAGCCTATTTCTCCTGTAATTCTTCAATTCTTCTCCTATTTATTTGGTAAATGAGTTAAAATAGCACAGCAAGTCACAATTATTGTGTATTCTTTTCTTTCTCTCTTTGTCTGTTAATTACAACAAATTTTAATGCAAACTTCTGTTTTTGCAATAGCAAACACTAATTCAATGGCAGATCCAGAAGCTATTGTGAGAAGGGCAATCCGGAGGTTCAGGAATTATGGACTTACTTCTTTTTCTTGATAGATTTAGTTTTTAATACCTCTTGGCCCTCTGAGGCCAAGACTCGTAAGCGGCGCGAAGTGCCGCTGGAGTGGCGAATATACTATTTTTAAGAACCATGTGATGATTTCTGGCCAGAGGGGAATAAAGCCTATTTCTCCTGTAATTCTTCAATTCTTCTCCTATTTATTTGGTAAATGAGTTAAAATAGCACAGCAAGTCACAATTATTGTGTATTCTTTTCTTTCTCTCTTTGTCTGTTAATTACAACAAATTTTAATGCAAACTTCTGTTTTTGCAATAGCAAACACTAATTCAATGGCAGATCCAGAAGCTATTGTGAGAAGGGCAATCCGGAGGTTCAGGAATTATGGACTTACTTCTTTTTCTTGATAGATTTAGTTTTTAATACCTCTTGGCCCTCTGAGGCCAAGACTCGTAAGCGGCGCGAAGTGCCGCTGGAGTGGCGAATATACTATTTTTAAGAACCATGTGATGATTTCTGGCCAGAGGGGAATAAAGCCTATTTCTCCTGTAATTCTTCAATTCTTCTCCTATTTATTTGGTAAATGAGTTAAAATAGCACAGCAAGTCACAATTATTGTGTATTCTTTTCTTTCTCTCTTTGTCTGTTAATTACAACAAATTTTAATGCAAACTTCTGTTTTTGCAATAGCAAACACTAATTCAATGGCAGATCCAGAAGCTATTGTGAGAAGGGCAATCCGGAGGTTCAGGAATTATGGACTTACTTCTTTTTCTTGATAGATTTAGTTTTTAATACCTCTTGGCCCTCTGAGGCCAAGACTCGTAAGCGGCGCGAAGTGCCGCTGGAGTGGCGAATATACTATTTTTAAGAACCATGTGATGATTTCTGGCCAGAGGGGAATAAAGCCTATTTCTCCTGTAATTCTTCAATTCTTCTCCTATTTATTTGGTAAATGAGTTAAAATAGCACAGCAAGTCACAATTATTGTGTATTCTTTTCTTTCTCTCTTTGTCTGTTAATTACAACAAATTTTAATGCAAACTTCTGTTTTTGCAATAGCAAACACTAATTCAATGGCAGATCCAGAAGCTATTGTGAGAAGGGCAATCCGGAGGTTCAGGAATTATGGACTTACTTCTTTTTCTTGATAGATTTAGTTTTTAATACCTCTTGGCCCTCTGAGGCCAAGACTCGTAAGCGGCGCGAAGTGCCGCTGGAGTGGCGAATATACTATTTTTAAGAACCATGTGATGATTTCTGGCCAGAGGGGAATAAAGCCTATTTCTCCTGTAATTCTTCAATTCTTCTCCTATTTATTTGGTAAATGAGTTAAAATAGCACAGCAAGTCACAATTATTGTGTATTCTTTTCTTTCTCTCTTTGTCTGTTAATTACAACAAATTTTAATGCAAACTTCTGTTTTTGCAATAGCAAACACTAATTCAATGGCAGATCCAGAAGCTATTGTGAGAAGGGCAATCCGGAGGTTCAGGAATTATGGACTTACTTCTTTTTCTTGATAGATTTAGTTTTTAATACCTCTTGGCCCTCTGAGGCCAAGACTCGTAAGCGGCGCGAAGTGCCGCTGGAGTGGCGAATATACTATTTTTAAGAACCATGTGATGATTTCTGGCCAGAGGGGAATAAAGCCTATTTCTCCTGTAATTCTTCAATTCTTCTCCTATTTATTTGGTAAATGAGTTAAAATAGCACAGCAAGTCACAATTATTGTGTATTCTTTTCTTTCTCTCTTTGTCTGTTAATTACAACAAATTTTAATGCAAACTTCTGTTTTTGCAATAGCAAACACTAATTCAATGGCAGATCCAGAAGCTATTGTGAGAAGGGCAATCCGGAGGTTCAGGAATTATGGACTTACTTCTTTTTCTTGATAGATTTAGTTTTTAATACCTCTTGGCCCTCTGAGGCCAAGACTCGTAAGCGGCGCGAAGTGCCGCTGGAGTGGCGAATATACTATTTTTAAGAACCATGTGATGATTTCTGGCCAGAGGGGAATAAAGCCTATTTCTCCTGTAATTCTTCAATTCTTCTCCTATTTATTTGGTAAATGAGTTAAAATAGCACAGCAAGTCACAATTATTGTGTATTCTTTTCTTTCTCTCTTTGTCTGTTAATTACAACAAATTTTAATGCAAACTTCTGTTTTTGCAATAGCAAACACTAATTCAATGGCAGATCCAGAAGCTATTGTGAGAAGGGCAATCCGGAGGTTCAGGAATTATGGACTTACTTCTTTTTCTTGATAGATTTAGTTTTTAATACCTCTTGGCCCTCTGAGGCCAAGACTCGTAAGCGGCGCGAAGTGCCGCTGGAGTGGCGAATATACTATTTTTAAGAACCATGTGATGATTTCTGGCCAGAGGGGAATAAAGCCTATTTCTCCTGTAATTCTTCAATTCTTCTCCTATTTATTTGGTAAATGAGTTAAAATAGCACAGCAAGTCACAATTATTGTGTATTCTTTTCTTTCTCTCTTTGTCTGTTAATTACAACAAATTTTAATGCAAACTTCTGTTTTTGCAATAGCAAACACTAATTCAATGGCAGATCCAGAAGCTATTGTGAGAAGGGCAATCCGGAGGTTCAGGAATTATGGACTTACTTCTTTTTCTTGATAGATTTAGTTTTTAATACCTCTTGGCCCTCTGAGGCCAAGACTCGTAAGCGGCGCGAAGTGCCGCTGGAGTGGCGAATATACTATTTTTAAGAACCATGTGATGATTTCTGGCCAGAGGGGAATAAAGCCTATTTCTCCTGTAATTCTTCAATTCTTCTCCTATTTATTTGGTAAATGAGTTAAAATAGCACAGCAAGTCACAATTATTGTGTATTCTTTTCTTTCTCTCTTTGTCTGTTAATTACAACAAATTTTAATGCAAACTTCTGTTTTTGCAATAGCAAACACTAATTCAATGGCAGATCCAGAAGCTATTGTGAGAAGGGCAATCCGGAGGTTCAGGAATTATGGACTTACTTCTTTTTCTTGATAGATTTAGTTTTTAATACCTCTTGGCCCTCTGAGGCCAAGACTCGTAAGCGGCGCGAAGTGCCGCTGGAGTGGCGAATATACTATTTTTAAGAACCATGTGATGATTTCTGGCCAGAGGGGAATAAAGCCTATTTCTCCTGTAATTCTTCAATTCTTCTCCTATTTATTTGGTAAATGAGTTAAAATAGCACAGCAAGTCACAATTATTGTGTATTCTTTTCTTTCTCTCTTTGTCTGTTAATTACAACAAATTTTAATGCAAACTTCTGTTTTTGCAATAGCAAACACTAATTAAATGGCAGATCCAGAAGCTATTGTGAGAAGGGCAATCCGGAGGTTCAGGAATTATGGACTTACTTCTTTTTCTTGATAGATTTAGTTTTTAATACATCTTGGCCCTCTGAGGCCAAGACTCGTAAGCGGCGCGAAGTGCCGCTGGAGTGGCGAATATACTATTTTTAAGAACCATGTGATGATTTCTGGCCAGAGGGGAATAAAGCCTATTTCTCCTGTAATTCTTCAATTCTTCTCCTATTTATTTGGTAAATGAGTTAAAATAGCACAGCAAGTCACAATTATTGTGTATTCTTTTCTTTCTCTCTTTGTCTGTTAATTACAACAAATTTTAATGCAAACTTCTGTTTTTGCAATAGCAAACACTAATTCAATGGCAGATCCAGAAGCTATTGTGAGAAGGGCAATCCGGAGGTTCAGGAATTATGGACTTACTTCTTTTTCTTGATAGATTTAGTTTTTAATACCTCTTGGCCCTCTGAGGCCAAGACTCGTAAGCGGCGCGAAGTGCCGCTGGAGTGGCGAATATACTATTTTTAAGAACCATGTGATGATTTCTGGCCAGAGGGGAATAAAGCCTATTTCTCCTGTAATTCTTCAATTCTTCTCCTATTTATTTGGTAAATGAGTTAAAATAGCACAGCAAGTCACAATTATTGTGTATTCTTTTCTTTCTCTCTTTGTCTGTTAATTACAACAAATTTTAATGCAAACTTCTGTTTTTGCAATAGCAAACACTAATTCAATGGCAGATCCAGAAGCTATTGTGAGAAGGGCAATCCGGAGGTTCAGGAATTATGGACTTACTTCTTTTTCTTGATAGATTTAGTTTTTAATACCTCTTGGCCCTCTGAGGCCAAGACTCGTAAGCGGCGCGAAGTGCCGCTGGAGTGGCGAATATACTATTTTTAAGAACCATGTGATGATTTCTGGCCAGAGGGGAATAAAGCCTATTTCTCCTGTAATTCTTCAATTCTTCTCCTATTTATTTGGTAAATGAGTTAAAATAGCACAGCAAGTCACAATTATTGTGTATTCTTTTCTTTCTCTCTTTGTCTGTTAATTACAACAAATTTTAATGCAAACTTCTGTTTTTGCAATAGCAAACACTAATTCAATGGCAGATCCAGAAGCTATTGTGAGAAGGGCAATCCGGAGGTTCAGGAATTATGGACTTACTTCTTTTTCTTGATAGATTTAGTTTTTAATACCTCTTGGCCCTCTGAGGCCAAGACTCGTAAGCGGCGCGAAGTGCCGCTGGAGTGGCGAATATACTATTTTTAAGAACCATGTGATGATTTCTGGCCAGAGGGGAATAAAGCCTATTTCTCCTGTAATTCTTCAATTCTTCTCCTATTTATTTGGTAAATGAGTTAAAATAGCACAGCAAGTCACAATTATTGTGTATTCTTTTCTTTCTCTCTTTGTCTGTTAATTACAACAAATTTTAATGCAAACTTCTGTTTTTGCAATAGCAAACACTAATTCAATGGCAGATCCAGAAGCTATTGTGAGAAGGGCAATCCGGAGGTTCAGGAATTATGGACTTACTTCTTTTTCTTGATAGATTTAGTTTTTAATACCTCTTGGCCCTCTGAGGCCAAGACTCGTAAGCGGCGCGAAGTGCCGCTGGAGTGGCGAATATACTATTTTTAAGAACCATGTGATGATTTCTGGCCAGAGGGGAATAAAGCCTATTTCTCCTGTAATTCTTCAATTCTTCTCCTATTTATTTGGTAAATGAGTTAAAATAGCACAGCAAGTCACAATTATTGTGTATTCTTTTCTTTCTCTCTTTGTCTGTTAATTACAACAAATTTTAATGCAAACTTCTGTTTTTGCAATAGCAAACACTAATTCAATGGCAGATCCAGAAGCTATTGTGAGAAGGGCAATCCGGAGGTTCAGGAATTATGGACTTACTTCTTTTTCTTGATAGATTTAGTTTTTAATACCTCTTGGCCCTCTGAGGCCAAGACTCGTAAGCGGCGCGAAGTGCCGCTGGAGTGGCGAATATACTATTTTTAAGAACCATGTGATGATTTCTGGCCAGAGGGGAATAAAGCCTATTTCTCCTGTAATTCTTCAATTCTTCTCCTATTTATTTGGTAAATGAGTTAAAATAGCACAGCAAGTCACAATTATTGTGTATTCTTTTCTTTCTCTCTTTGTCTGTTAATTACAACAAATTTTAATGCAAACTTCTGTTTTTGCAATAGCAAACACTAATTCAATGGCAGATCCAGAAGCTATTGTGAGAAGGGCAATCCGGAGGTTCAGGAATTATGGACTTACTTCTTTTTCTTGATAGATTTAGTTTTTAATACCTCTTGGCCCTCTGAGGCCAAGACTCGTAAGCGGCGCGAAGTGCCGCTGGAGTGGCGAATATACTATTTTTAAGAACCATGTGATGATTTCTGGCCAGAGGGGAATAAAGCCTATTTCTCCTGTAATTCTTCAATTCTTCTCCTATTTATTTGGTAAATGAGTTAAAATAGCACAGCAAGTCACAATTATTGTGTATTCTTTTCTTTCTCTCTTTGTCTGTTAATTACAACAAATTTTAATGCAAACTTCTGTTTTTGCAATAGCAAACACTAATTCAATGGCAGATCCAGAAGCTATTGTGAGAAGGGCAATCCGGAGGTTCAGGAATTATGGACTTACTTCTTTTTCTTGATAGATTTAGTTTTTAATACCTCTTGGCCCTCTGAGGCCAAGACTCGTAAGCGGCGCGAAGTGCCGCTGGAGTGGCGAATATACTATTTTTAAGAACCATGTGATGATTTCTGGCCAGAGGGGAATAAAGCCTATTTCTCCTGTAATTCTTCAATTCTTCTCCTATTTATTTGGTAAATGAGTTAAAATAGCACAGCAAGTCACAATTATTGTGTATTCTTTTCTTTCTCTCTTTGTCTGTTAATTACAACAAATTTTAATGCAAACTTCTGTTTTTGCAATAGCAAACACTAATTCAATGGCAGATCCAGAAGCTATTGTGAGAAGGGCAATCCGGAGGTTCAGGAATTATGGACTTACTTCTTTTTCTTGATAGATTTAGTTTTTAATACCTCTTGGCCCTCTGAGGCCAAGACTCGTAAGCGGCGCGAAGTGCCGCTGGAGTGGCGAATATACTATTTTTAAGAACCATGTGATGATTTCTGGCCAGAGGGGAATAAAGCCTATTTCTCCTGTAATTCTTCAATTCTTCTCCTATTTATTTGGTAAATGAGTTAAAATAGCACAGCAAGTCACAATTATTGTGTATTCTTTTCTTTCTCTCTTTGTCTGTTAATTACAACAAATTTTAATGCAAACTTCTGTTTTTGCAATAGCAAACACTAATTCAATGGCAGATCCAGAAGCTATTGTGAGAAGGGCAATCCGGAGGTTCAGGAATTATGGACTTACTTCTTTTTCTTGATAGATTTAGTTTTTAATACCTCTTGGCCCTCTGAGGCCAAGACTCGTAAGCGGCGCGAAGTGCCGCTGGAGTGGCGAATATACTATTTTTAAGAACCATGTGATGATTTCTGGCCAGAGGGGAATAAAGCCTATTTCTCCTGTAATTCTTCAATTCTTCTCCTATTTATTTGGTAAATGAGTTAAAATAGCACAGCAAGTCACAATTATTGTGTATTCTTTTCTTTCTCTCTTTGTCTGTTAATTACAACAAATTTTAATGCAAACTTCTGTTTTTGCAATAGCAAACACTAATTCAATGGCAGATCCAGAAGCTATTGTGAGAAGGGCAATCCGGAGGTTCAGGAATTATGGACTTACTTCTTTTTCTTGATAGATTTAGTTTTTAATACCTCTTGGCCCTCTGAGGCCAAGACTCGTAAGCGGCGCGAAGTGCCGCTGGAGTGGCGAATATACTATTTTTAAGAACCATGTGATGATTTCTGGCCAGAGGGGAATAAAGCCTATTTCTCCTGTAATTCTTCAATTCTTCTCCTATTTATTTGGTAAATGAGTTAAAATAGCACAGCAAGTCACAATTATTGTGTATTCTTTTCTTTCTCTCTTTGTCTGTTAATTACAACAAATTTTAATGCAAACTTCTGTTTTTGCAATAGCAAACACTAATTCAATGGCAGATCCAGAAGCTATTGTGAGAAGGGCAATCCGGAGGTTCAGGAATTATGGACTTACTTCTTTTTCTTGATAGATTTAGTTTTTAATACCTCTTGGCCCTCTGAGGCCAAGACTCGTAAGCGGCGCGAAGTGCCGCTGGAGTGGCGAATATACTATTTTTAAGAACCATGTGATGATTTCTGGCCAGAGGGGAATAAAGCCTATTTCTCCTGTAATTCTTCAATTCTTCTCCTATTTATTTGGTAAATGAGTTAAAATAGCACAGCAAGTCACAATTATTGTGTATTCTTTTCTTTCTCTCTTTGTCTGTTAATTACAACAAATTTTAATGCAAACTTCTGTTTTTGCAATAGCAAACACTAATTCAATGGCAGATCCAGAAGCTATTGTGAGAAGGGCAATCCGGAGGTTCAGGAATTATGGACTTACTTCTTTTTCTTGATAGATTTAGTTTTTAATACCTCTTGGCCCTCTGAGGCCAAGACTCGTAAGCGGCGCGAAGTGCCGCTGGAGTGGCGAATATACTATTTTTAAGAACCATGTGATGATTTCTGGCCAGAGGGGAATAAAGCCTATTTCTCCTGTAATTCTTCAATTCTTCTCCTATTTATTTGGTAAATGAGTTAAAATAGCACAGCAAGTCACAATTATTGTGTATTCTTTTCTTTCTCTCTTTGTCTGTTAATTACAACAAATTTTAATGCAAACTTCTGTTTTTGCAATAGCAAACACTAATTCAATGGCAGATCCAGAAGCTATTGTGAGAAGGGCAATCCGGAGGTTCAGGAATTATGGACTTACTTCTTTTTCTTGATAGATTTAGTTTTTAATACCTCTTGGCCCTCTGAGGCCAAGACTCGTAAGCGGCGCGAAGTGCCGCTGGAGTGGCGAATATACTATTTTTAAGAACCATGTGATGATTTCTGGCCAGAGGGGAATAAAGCCTATTTCTCCTGTAATTCTTCAATTCTTCTCCTATTTATTTGGTAAATGAGTTAAAATAGCACAGCAAGTCACAATTATTGTGTATTCTTTTCTTTCTCTCTTTGTCTGTTAATTACAACAAATTTTAATGCAAACTTCTGTTTTTGCAATAGCAAACACTAATTCAATGGCAGATCCAGGAGCTATTGTGAGAAGGGCAATCCGGAGGTTCAGGAATTATGGACTTACTTCTTTTTCTTGATAGATTTAGTTTTTAATACCTCTTGGCCCTCTGAGGCCAAGACTCGTAAGCGGCGCGAAGTGCCGCTGGAGTGGCGAATATACTATTTTTAAGAACCATGTGATGATTTCTGGCCAGAGGGGAATAAAGCCTATTTCTCCTGTAATTCTTCAATTCTTCTCCTATTTATTTGGTAAATGAGTTAAAATAGCACAGCAAGTCACAATTATTGTGTATTCTTTTCTTTCTCTCTTTGTCTGTTAATTACAACAAATTTTAATGCAAACTTCTGTTTTTGCAATAGCAAACACTAATTCAATGGCAGATCCAGGAGCTATTGTGAGAAGGGCAATCCGGAGGTTCAGGAATTATGGACTTACTTCTTTTTCTTGATAGATTTAGTTTTTAATATTCATTCTATCTTTACTTTTTTCAGTAAATTGGATTCAGCCGGTAGATCGTACGTGTATAATTATGATGAGTTTGGCCGTTTAACAAGTGCAGTTACACCTACCGGTAAAGTTATCAGATTGGCATTCGATTTAAGTGTAAAAGGAGCAATGGTTAAAGTAACTTTAGATGATCGACAACCCGTATCAATGTTAATTAAAGGATCTACTGTCGTTACAAGATTAGGTAAGGTTATTAATATAAGTATTTCTTCATTATTTCAAATGTATTCATGTCGTAGAAAATTGCGGTGCAATAAATTAATAAATTTTGTTTAGAAATTTAATAAAAATTAACTGTTCGTAGTTTATTATCACTGCCATCTAAAGGTTCAAAATCTTGTTCACTTACGCTATCATATAGTACACAGTCTTTTTCAGTCATTTTAAATATTATGACTTGATATAAAAATATGAATACAAAAAATACGATAAATAACTTAAAAACTCTTAACAAACACACACTTACGAAACGTAAACAAACACTATTTATCAGCACGTGGTATAGTTTATTTTGATCACAAAATTATAAATGAACACTTGCATGCACTCTATTGGTAGATATATATAAATAAAGCTAAAATTATGTAGTTTTCGTTAGTGCTACTACAGCAAAAAGTTTTTTGGAACTATGTAGACAGGACTAAATAAAGTACAAGGACGTTGATCACCGTCTTTGTATATAACGGCACTAATATGGTGGATGGTGTTTCGCCGTCATTACATGCCAGTGGGTTAAAAATTTGCTTTTAAATTACAAATTTTATCTTATTTGACTTTAAAATGACCAGAAAACTGAGGAGAATAAATTACAGTAAAACCTCACTAATTCGGAATTCGCGATATTTCGGACTACTCCAAGAAGAGCAGCTTTTTTAATTTTTTTAGAAGTTTTTTAGTTAAAAATTAATAAAGTGCTACTTTAAAAATAATAGCTTTTAACTATCTAATAAAAATTGTTTCATCCTGTAATACATTATTGGTTACTCAGTGAAGAAAACGTTCCACAATTTAAGCTAGTGAAGTGAGAAACCACATAGACGAACTTATTGAATTTGCAGACTTCAATCCGGAATTCAATGACTATTATCTTGTCCTAAGAGACATGCGCCAACAAGTTATAAGAAAACAGTGTACCAAAGAATCACAGAAAAAATAACAAGTTTTTTTTCTAAGCAACCTCAAATGATCCCTGAGGATATTTGTCAACCCTCTATTTCAACAAGTGCCAAATAATTGGTACGTAAGTACAGTGTTTTAATTAAATATCATTTACACTGGACATTTATTATTTAACAATATTTTTACTGCTGTAAATATTTTTATTTCTATACTTTTAACTTTGTTGTTTTTCAATATACTGTACTGTAAATTCATTAAACATCGATATTTCAGACAAGTAACGTTCATTTTTACTTTCTCTTGCCTATATGAATATATAGGAAGGAAAGTATTGTTTTCATGTCGATTTTTCGAAATCGAGTTTTCACCAGATCTATAGGTTTTCAGACCCCCTGAACCCAAAAAACATGTTTTTAGCGATTGGTCTGTGTGTGTGTGTGTGTGTCTGTGTGTGTGTGTGTCTGTGTATGTGTGTGTCTGTGTGTGAACAGAATATCTCAAGAACGGAACATCGTACGAACTTGAAACTTGAAACTTAAGTTACATATCACTACCGGACCCGACACGAACATTTTTATCAAAATCGGTCAACCGGAAGTAGTAGTTTATTCGTGTAATTTTTCACTTTTTTGCGATTTTCTCAAAAACTGGTCCTACGATTTTTTTTAAAATCGCCTTATTTACTCAATTTTTTATTCTCTACAAGATAGGGTAGGCGCCATGTTGGCTGAAATTCTGGGTGAGGCTGTTTTGACGTAAAAACATAGTTTTTTTAAGATTACGGCTTTAATATGCAATTTAGCGCAAAAATTTATATAATAAAAGTTGTAGAGAATTTAAAATCCTACAACTTTTATTTCAAACATTTTTTTGTATAACGCTTAGTTTAGCGGTAATTTGCAATTTTCTGATTTTTTCTCACGAAAACGTGTGAAAAATCGACTTTTTTAACATTGCGGCCTTAGTATGCATTTTACGACAAAAGTGTATAGAATTAAATTTATAGAAAATTAAAAGATCTACAACTTTTATCTAAAGCATTTTTCTCTACAGAGCGTAGTTTAGCGTGAAAGTGTGATTTTTAGTTTTTTTATGCCAAATTGAGTTCGATTTTCATTTTGCGTCATTCACTCATGATTAAAATAAGGTTATGTTTTTGAGGTTAGTGTTTTGTTTATTTCTAATATTTTATTAATAATATTAGGTTTATTATTAATTATTTGCATTGGCAAGAGAAAGTTGTGTGAGTGTTTCACACCAGATTTTTTAATTTTAATTGCCTAAATTATTTAATTTTTAGATGTAAACAAATATTCGCGATAATTCGGACTTTCAATAATTCGGACTTCACTTCCCCCCAATTAGTCCGAATTAGTGAGGTTTTACTGTATTAAAATTGTTACTTGACACTTAGGGATGCCGAAGCTATTTGAAAACAATTTTTAGACAAATGTTTTTCTCAATTTTCAGATGACACTATTGTGTAAAACTTTCTTATGCTCTACTTTTTAAATTCATTATGTACAAATCCTCGCCCAAAATGTTTACTTCAAAATAAAACCAGAAAACAATCCTATGTTCAAAAATTTAAAAATATGTACAAAAACACATTACATAAACAAAGAAATGTAATTAAAATCAGCTCTAGAATAGTGCGGTTTCAATAGAGAAGCACAGGCAAAATGTGCAACTAAAATTATCGTATTATATAACAACACTATCTGTTGATGAATTTAAACTAAAACAACAACTTTGCGATGCTATGAAGCAAATCCGATTTTGTGACGCTACCAGGTTAAGAAGTAGTAACATCATCTCAAAATTGACGATTGCCGACCCTAGGGTTAAACAAAATCTTCACCTATTATTGAGTTTTTTATCATTTTTTCTTTTCTTTTAGGAGAATCGGAACAGCGCACGGTTGTTGGAACTGATGGCAGTGTATCGCAAACAGCTCCGTGGGGTCATATTGTCAGCACTGATACAATTCCATACTCGATATTAGCCGACAGCGATCCAATTTTAGGTGAAAGTTATCCTGTACCTGCTAAACAAAAAGTAGAAATCGGTGGGGATCTGGCTAATCGTTTCGAGTGGAGATACTTCATGAGAAAACCACCAGGATCCAAATCAAAAACTCATGGTAATTTTTTTTAGTTTATTTTCTCCTTTGCTAAACTAAACTTAAAGTGTGTTAACTTAACACGTTCAGCACGGCGGCTACAATCATGGGTGCTTCACTACGCCGACTCGCCATTACAGTGAAAATATACCATGCCGCCTTAAGGCAGCATCAGGCCACGGAAACGATCTTACTTATTTGCTCATCTACTCACCGGCTCTATATACGAGGGCCATCCGGAAAGTAGTACCCGTTTGTGAAATAAAGACACAGAAGTAAATATTAACAAATGTAAACATTTTTATTGAAAAGAGCATACCTTAAACTACTTCTCCACATAATCTCCAAGCAAATTTAAGCATTTGTCATAACGTGTGACGAGTTTTTGTATTCCAGCATCATATTCCTCCGCCGCCAGCCGATCGAAATACGTAGTCACACCTTCTTTAAGTTCTTCATCGCTGTCAAATCTTTTTCCCGCCAAAAACTCTTTAAGTTTTGTAAAGAGATGAAAATCTGAAGGGGCCAAGTCCGGGCTATAAGGTGGATGGTCGAAAATTTCCCAATTGAATTGCTGCAGAAGTTGTTGTGTTATCCCCGCTGCATGAGGCCTGGCATTGTCATGGAGGAGAATGACGCCATCAGACAATAGACCTCTCCGTCGATTTTGTATTGCCCGCCAATTTTTCTTTAATGTTTCACAATACGCATTAGCGTTAATAGTGTCTCCACGGGCCATAAAATCAATAAGCAGTATACCACGTCGATCCCAGAAAATGGTTGCCATAAGTTTCCTGGTGGACAGAACAGTCTTGAATTTTTTTGGTTTCTTTGGTGAATGAGGATGATGCCACTCCATTGACTGTCGTTTACTCTCAGGTGAAGCATAACAAACCCACGTTTCATCACCAGTAACTATGCGATTCAAGAACGCGTCTGCTTCATCAGAATAACGTTCCAAAAATGTTAATGCAGCAGCCATACGCTTGGTTTTGTGCTCATCTGTAAGCATGCGAGGGACCCACCTTGCGCAAATTTTTGAATAATGCAGATGGCCTTTGACAATTTCATGAAGAATTGTGCGAGAAACATTAGGGAAATGTTCACAGATGTCATCAATTGTAACGCGCCGATCGTGCCTCACAAATTCGTCTACTGACCTCAGCAGTTGATCTGTAATGACAGATGGTCTCCCTGAACGCTCATCGTCGTGTGTGTTCCCCCTCCCCAAGTTAAAATTACGACACCAGCGCCGAGCAGATGACTCATCCATCACATCGTCTCCATACACTTCCTTTAATTGGCGATGAATATCACAAGGTCGAACGTTTCTTGCATTGAGAAATTTTATTACAGCCCTCACTTCACAACTGGCGGCGTTCTCAATTTTTTTAAACATTATGAACGGTCACAGAAACAAGACAGGCAATGCTAGCGTCGCGGAACTTGCAACAGAGAAGGCAGACAAGCCACTGAAGCGATCTGACCTTGACCGGCGGCTGCTCGCCTCGTCAGCGCCTCATGCGGCGGAAACGGGTACTACTTTCCGGATGGCCCTCGTATATGCCACTTTAAGGCGGCATTAGTGTCTGGAATGAAACTCGATTTGCCGCCTTAAGGCGGCATCTGTTCTGAAAGGTGTTAATGTAAATTATATGAGCTGTCAGACCAGCTCCTTCGTGTTAGTTTAGAAAACATTTGGATAATTACAGTAATATTATTTCAATGTAATTTATATTAAGTAGAAATATATTATAATTTACTTTTACAGGGAAACCTGTTGTGCAAGTCGGAAGAAAATTACGAGTTAATGGAGAAAACTTACTAACGCTTGAGTATGACAGGGAAACTGGAACTGTAGCTGTATTTATGGACGATCGAGTAGAATTATTAAACGTAACTTATGATCGCACGGCTCGTCCTGTTAAATGGGGACCAAGGTAAATATTATTGGTTTTATTTTATTTATATTTTTAGCAACGTACTTTTAGATGTTATGGTTAAAACAAATCAAATTCTTTTCCAGAATTTTTGGTTCCAATTATTTTAGAAAGATCAGTTTGTGTAACCATTTGACAAGTAAGGATTTTACTGATAAATATATGAAAATGCACGGACCGATTTGGACAAAAATATTAGCATTTTTTTTAAACCGCCACCAAATTACAATTTTTACGATTTAGTTATAAAAAAATTCTGTCTTATCAAAAAGATTCTGTAGATTTTGGTGATATGGTTAACAAGTTGATGCTCTTACTCCAAAATTAATTATTAAAAAATACTAAATGTCAAAAAGTTTTAACAGCTACAAAAAATTACACTTTCTTATCTGTCACACTATACGCAGGTATTTTATGTTGAAAATCCCGGAAATTTCATCTTAATATGTCGATAGCTTACTTCTAAAACCTTGTAAGTCCCAAAAATGAAATTTTGCAGGAAACGGAAAAAACGTTTTATTTTTGCAGTTTAATATTTTATTACACAAATTTTGTTTCATATGTAATGTTAAACACTAAAAAATAAATACATTATTAAATTTTGTCATTTTTAAAATTTATTCGAAAGATATTTGAAAAGTAAGACTTACGAGGTTTTAGATGGTTAAGTTACAGACATACAAGGTTTTGACTAGACATACGAGTATTTAGGAAATGACAAATAAAAGAAGATACATCGATTTACAAGGATTTTCTGCTTTTATTCTGCACAAATTATACATACATTTTTTTATATAACACATTATGCATTAATTTGTATTATACATTAATGCAGGTTTTACATATTTATTCTAAAAAGTTTGATAAAAATGGAAAATGTACAATATAAAAACACTATATAAAAATAAAATAAAGTATTATAATAAAATACATTAAACTATAAAAATGTAATACAACCACATTTAATCAATAATAATGTAATAGAATACAATTGGTAATACTTAGCTTATTAAATAGGTAGTGTAATGATTTTTTTTAGATATCAAGTCACATCAAAATCTGGGTTATTAGCAACTATTTTGGGTTAAGGTACGGTGGGTTTGACTTGTTATAATTTTCCAGACCCTGGCCCAGAATCGAAGCTGGAATCTCCGCGTTGTAGGCTAGCATGCTACGACTACGCTACGGAGGCGGCCAAAAACTGAATTTAAATGCACATGTGCTTTTTTAATGTTAAAATAATGTATAGTTTTAAAAAAAAGAAAAATAGGACAGTAAATAAAAAAAACATTAAATTATACATTTTTTCAAACAGAAATATTGAGAACTTGTTTTACCAACAATGTAGGAACAATGAATATTATTGTTTAACATGTAAAAATTAGTGAAAAGTACTACAGTGAATGTGAACTTGTAGAAGTCGATTATCTAGTTAAGATATAAAAAAACAACAGATTTTAAAAAAAGTTTTGTTCGTATTGTTTTTTATGAAATTTGATTATGTTGTCACAATTTAAATCTGGCTAAAAATGATAATAAAATTATTTATATTTTGTGATTTCTGATTATTATTATCTATTTTTGTTAAATACACAGATAACAATATTTATAAGATTAAACGGATTTATTTATTATCCCACGAGTCTGGGTAGTAGCTGGCAAAGTTTATCGTCGACTAGTGTAGGTAAAAAAATTATCATACTAATTATTACAACACGAAAATAAATTACTGCCACAGATTTTTTGATAATGGGTTTTTAAAATGACGTATGTTTTCAGTCTAATCTTACATGATAAAAATATAAGATATAACTTTATATTTACATCAGTGACGCGTTGACGCCGTTTAGAATAGGTTTAAACCATTAATTTAATAAATAACTAACTAACTGTATTATTACATCACTAATGTGATGACATGTAAATTGATGGTATCAAATATTTTATTGCCACAAATCATTGAATAAATGCTCTTATGATACATTTGACAATGGCTTAGTTAACCTACTTAATACCTAATACTAATACATAAAATACAATATTAACACTTAATACTTAATACATAAAATTCTAAAAACTATTAAAAGCAAATTCATTAAAAAAAATACTGCTGTGCTTTGTAGTTACTAAAAATTAGTAATTTTTTCAGTTATATTTTACACACAATTAGAAAAACCCATAATCTATATTATTAAATATTAATAATATTAAAAATATTATTATAATTATTATTAAATTATTAATATTAATCTATATTATTAACAGGTAAAGTTGTCATGTCATTCAAACTGTATTATTTGCGCAAATTATCATAAAAGTAATGATAATCTTTAGGAATCACTGCCTTCAGCTCTTGAAGGTGGTCGTATTTTCTAGGATTAATGGTCAGTGGTTCTTTGTACAGTCGAATAGGATTAATAATTTCCTTGTTTTTAGTCTTACGTCTTGGCAACTCCTGCCACTCTTCGTCGAAAGATAATTTATAGTAAATTATTTTTTCAGGTGTGTATTTCAAGGCACGTAACTCGTTAACTTTTACATCTCCAGCAGCTAACCCTGGTCTGATTGATGAGTAAAACGTTGTCCTCGAAAAATCTTTAAAAAATGAATGGTCCACGTATTTTACATTGTATGGTCTAGGATTTTGTCTTGACTGTTTAAAATGTTCGAAGTAATTGGCAGGTGAAAATATCTCTTTATTTCTCAAACGTCTCTCTATTGTAGCATGCATAGTGTCGCACTCCATCTGAGTATGGCCACGCTCGAGATATTTCTGAATAATAATAATTCCTTTACTTTCCGACAATTGGATGAGACTATTCGATAAATTAACATTTCGGTTTTGGTAACCGCAACCATCACTCCATAAAATTACAGTGTCATTAATGTTGGTGTCTAACTCCTCTTTAATAAATGTAGTGATTATTGTTGCAAACTCATTGGATCCAACGCCCCCTTCCCCTTCATGCCACGTAAAGCAATAGCCATCTTTTGTTTTATTGTTATATATTGTAAAGTTGTGGACCATGAGTTTCGTTTTGTAATACATCGACGAAGCTTTAACATAAGGGGCTAGAAGGACAGCTTGTAGGTCGACGGTTAAAACTATATTAGAACTTTGGTTGTCGTCATCTTTTTCACGTCTGGCTCGGTCTTTCTTCTGTAGGTGTTCTAAATATAATCTTTCATCAACATTTCCAGCTTTATGCCCTGAACAAAGATTAGAATTTAGAAATACGTATTTAGAAATAGATTAACAAACAATAAAAAAATAATTAATTCCAAAAAACTAATTTCAAATTGTAACAATTAGCTGATACATCAGTAGTAGACATTCTGGTGCAGATTGATAGCCCAGTCACTTCATTTTTCGATCGGATTTATGTTTTACATAATGGGCGTATCCATATTACAAGAAATTCACAACAGTAATCTTTCAGTTGAAAAATAGATTATAATATTATAATATTAATAATATTATTATTATTAAAAAGCCAATAACAAATTTTGGGCCAAGACAGCAAGATTAATTTAACCCTAACTGGTTCGGGTTGTTTTAAGTACCGCACGCTTATGTACGCACAACAACAAATAGTCTACACACGAGAAAATAATTAATATTCGATACAAGAGAAATTAAGTTTGAGGGGCAAATTTCTGTCTTTAACATAATTTTTTTCGTACTATTACTCACAAGTTAACTTGTAAGTCCAAATATAAAAGGTAATAAAATCTCGTATGTCTACTCCAATTTTCATAAAACATGGTAAGTCTAAAAGTATGATTATAACAAAACCTTGTAAGTCCACAACAGTTTTTAAGCAAATTTATTTAATAATCTAATGTAATAAGTGAATATATATTTATACTACTTACCGGTGCTTTCTTCACTTTAACCATTTTTCACTTGTATGAAGTCACTTTACTTCAGTTTCAAAAACAACTGCCGAAAATGTACGCACACTATGTTACCTCAACTGAACGCATGCAAATCGAATGACTTACGAGCTTTTAGTACATAGCCGAACAACTCAAGACATACAAGTTATTTCAACCGCCTGTAGATAGCGCATAAGTCGACATAGACATACAAGGATTTTACCATTGCTCGAAGCTTGAAATATGAATACAATGATACCAAAAACGTATTTTCGAAAAAATTCAGACTTACGAGGTTTTAGAAGTAAGCCATCGATGTGTTAAATTATATTATTTAACAGTAAAACTTTAAAGCTTCTTTTTATATTACCCTGTGAAGAACTATGAACTTACTGGATATGAAACAGAATTAGATCGTGGTAAGCTGCCATTAAGTAAATTTTTTATATTAGACATTAGTTACCAGTGCACTTTGATGGTTGTAGTTCAATTAACCTTACTCTCTCAGGAATGTTCAGCCTGAATCTGTGCAAGACTATACCTCTTTTACAATTCATATATATCATCCTCATCACATTGGGTAATGGGGTTGTTTATTGTTCTTAAATTTAACAGATTGCAACATACACACATTAGGATTTTTTTTTTAATTTATTGATATACTAAGTGTAAATAAAACTTATTTACAAATCATGAAGCAAAAGTGAGGTTATATTATAACCTCACTTTTTCATTTTAACATCTTTCTAAATTGTAATATTTATATTTTTATTATTTACGAGGCCATTTAGAGTGCTTTGAGTAATTTTTGTTTCCCATAAAAAAGCCTAGAAGGATAGTTCAGTGATAGGGCTGCCATCTCAGGGCGTCCAAACGCACCCTGGGTTTCATTCAGAGACCCACCTTCTAGGTTCTTACACTCTCTTCACCATTGGGAATCTGTCCTCCTCCACCTTGAGACTGTTTACCAATTTTCACATCATTGATTTTCATTCGGGGTTTACTTCCCTAAAATTTTACCACTCGACAAAAAAATAGAATTGTACTATGCCCGATGGGTCGGACATTTAAATAGAATGTCAGAAAGCTGCTTACCTGGTAGCAAGACGATACAAACCAGTGGGAAGCAGAGATATTGGCAGGTCGAAGAAAAGATGGGTACCGGAACCAGGCGGAAATGCCTAACCCGTGAAGAGAAGGTGAAGAAGTATTTTTATTAATATCTTAAAAATTATTTTTGTTTCAGAAATGGAATATTTGCGGGTGTTGAACTTGAATACGATCGATTCAGCCGATTAAGTAAATGGCGTTGGGGTGATCTTAATGAAAGTTACAGCTATGATAGGTCTGGAAGGTTAGCTGAAATACGTTATGCTGATGGGACATCAACATTGTACACATTTAAGGATCTATTTAGTACATTGGTGAGTTTTTATTAGCAGCCACTCCCAGCTTTGCTGGGTTATAACTTTGCTTTAGTTCAATAATTTTTAGATTATGGTTACAAATATATCAAAAGTAAGATTTTCTGATTTTCGAAAATCGGAGTTGTAATATTTGGACGCATCCACCGAATTTCAGCCATCTGCCTCGTCTGGACCGTAATAAACAAAAATATTGGTTTAAGAAACAGCATTTTCAACCCCTTATGGGTAAATTTTTAATATCACTATTGTAACATCTCTATCAAGTTTCAGCCAACAAACTTGTCTTGACTATTTTGACTCAGTTAAAAGTACAGTTTGGTGACGGTATGCTTTCTCGAACCAAAGTGGTTTTATTGGGCTAACACGTTTAAAGGTTGACATGAAATTGTAGAAAATCAAGGTTATAATTGACGCCCTAAGATCAAGTCTCACAGATGCAAAAACCTCTCTCTTTGCTGGAAAAGTGTTCGTGACTGTCATTTGGGACTAGAGGAGAGTTTTACTCATTGACTTCTTTACACAATTGACGCAGAGTGAATTCCACCTAATAATGCCAGCTGTTTGAGTCAGCAGAAGCTGCCTACAAAACCAAAAGAGGTATCCCAATCAGCGATGTCATTCTACTTCTCATTATATGCCAGGCGGCTTAACAAAGGACAAATTGGTCAAAATGCATTGTGAAACCTTTGAACACCCTCCCTACAGCCCCGATTTATCCCCCTATGACTACTTTTTGGTTGGGCCCTTGAAAGAAGGGAGGAGAATGGTTTGCAAATGATCAAGCTGTAGAAGATTGTGTATAATTATTGATTAATGAGTCAACCTTGAAACTTTTATGAAGAAGGGATCTTTAAGCTTTGTTGAAAAATATTAAAAACATTGTGTGCAATATCGAATCATAAATAAATTTGTATAACAAAATTTTGATTTATAATTGATTAACCCTTGTACTTATTTGTTAACAGCCATTAAAGGTGACAACACCACGAGGCAGTGATTATCTCTTACAATATGACGATGCAGGTGCATTACAATCGTTAACAACTCCACGTGGACATATCCATGCGTTCTGTCTACAAACATCACTAGGTTTTTATAAATATCAATATTATTCGCCTATCAGTCGACATCCATTTGAGTTAAGATACAATGACGATGGACAGATTTTAGCAAAGTTGTATCCACATCAATCGGGAAGAGTCGCTTACGTTTATGATCAGTCTGGAAAATTGGACACGGTGTTGGCTGGTAAGTAAACAGTCTATTATTAGTTAGTATTTTCTGAGGACCGCACAGCCCAGTGTGTGGGATTTTAACCCAACCAAAATTATTTCCCACCACCAACCACGGGCAATGGACCCACCTTGAGGCATGAACACTAGTCATGGGACGGCACAGTAAAATAGGTGAGCTAGCACACCCTGCTCTGCACACTCGAGTGAGGGGCATAGAGCGTGCCGTACAATTGAACGATGAGACGGGGTGAACTGTGGGAGTGAGCTAGTAGATTCTAATACGCACAGCACTGAGCTGAGCTATGTGAATAAACAGACAGTGAGTCGAGCCGAGGGTGACTTTCGCTCACTCCTTCGCACACAGGACGTTTGTTAGCACGTGCATCAACTTGAACGTTCATGCATCCTTTCCACCAACAAATTTTTGTTATGTGTCTATCTTTGTTTCGTACGCACGTGGTAAAATTGTTACAGTACAGTACAATGGCATTTTACAACTTTTCTACCACTTTTCTCAGGGTTGTTGTAGTGTAGTATGAAAAGTATAATGACCGCCTCTCTGCACCCGTCCCCTGCACCCTCACAAACAGAGGCAGAGTTTGATACGATATGTATACTTTCCATGCAGTGTGTAGGTAGCCCTTGCTATGATGCGACTAGAGAAAAGTGGTTTAGTTGTGGAGGGGATGTACAAGTCAGCTCTGTGCGGAAAGCGTGCTGCATGGGGAGAAACGCTCGGTGTGCTGGTGTGCTGTTCGTTCAAAATAAAAGAGGTGGTAGCTCACCACTCGGTTAAAAGAGCTAGCTCTTTTGTGCGACTCGCTCATGAGCGTCACAGCACTAATGAACACGTGCCATGGTGTATCATGATCTCTTGTTTCTTGGGCTGTAGCTTCTCGATGAGCAAACCCACCTCTGAAGAGCCGGCCATGCACACCTGTAGAGCAAGCTCCCACAGACCCATACAGTTCGACTGTCCTTCCACCACCATAATTTTCTGAGTGGGCAGTTCATGGTATCCCGCTGGGCTCCGCAGCAAGGTACAGATACTTCCGTTACTGTCAGCAGAAGCAGCTGCAGGCTAACCTACACGGGCTGATTTTATTACCTCTCTTAATGTCCTTTAACTCACCGGGTTGGTCTAGTAGTAAAGTCATTGCCATGAGTTAGCTGTTTAACAGCTGATTTCTGGACAAAAAGGTTCCTCGTTCAAATCTTACTAAAGGTAGTCAGCACCGGCCCTAACAGTTGCGAGGCCCAGGGAAAATGTTGGAGCTCTTAAGCTCGGTGTGGTTACTTGTTTACTTTGATAGTTGGAGTTCAATTAACCATACTCTCTCAGGAATGGTTGGCCTGAGTCTGTACAAAACTACATCTCATGTACACGTCATACATACCATCCTTATCTCATCGGGTCATGACGTTGCTAATTGTTTTTAAATTGAACAGATTGCAATGTACACTCATTACGATAAAAGAAATGTTCTTTATTATTTCTCTAATGTTGTATTATTTCGGTTATTAAAACTTTAATATTATATTGTTTGGTGTAATTCAATAAATCAATTATCTGTTTTGTTTACAGGATTATCATCCATACATTACTCTTACCAGGAAAACACAAGCCTTGTTAAAAATATCGACATTATTGATCCAAGTTTTGAATTGAAACATGAATTTAGGTATCATATGGGATTAATCAAAGATGAAAAATTAAAATTCGGAAGTAAGAGTGGACTGCATAATACACATTACAAGTAAGTTGAATGAAAAATAAATCTTATAATGCAGCCTGCAGCTTGAAATCAATTCTATTTTGTATAATAAAATTTTTACAATAAATATCACGTACCATTTTAAGCTCCCTTGATCTCCACTATCATTTTTACTTTCTCTTGCCTATATGAATATATAGGAAGGAAAGTATTGTTTTCATGTCGATTTTTCGAAATCGAGTTTTCACCGGATCTATACGTTTTCAGACCCCCTGAACCCAAAAAACATGTTTTTAGCGATTGGTCTGTGTGTGTGTCTGTGTGTCTGTGTGTGTGTGTGTGTGAACAGAATATCTCAAGAACGGAACATCGTACGAACTTGAAACTTGAAACTTAAGTTACATACCACTACCGGACGCGACACGAACATTTTCATCAAAATCGGTCAACCGGAAGTAGTAGTTTATTCGTATAATTTTTCAGTTTTTTGCGATTTTCTCAAAAACTGGTCCTACGATTTTTTTTAAAATCGCCTATTTTACTCAATTTTTTATTCTCTACAAGATAGGGTAGGCGCCATGTTTGCTGAAATTCTCGGTGAGGCTGTTTTCACGTAAAAACGTTGTTTTTTTAAGATTACGGCTTTAATATAAATTTTAGCGCAAAAACTTATATAATAAAAGTTGTAGAGAATTTAAAAACCTACAACTTTTGTTTCAAACATTTTTTTGTATAACGCTTAGTTTAGCGGTAATTTGCGATTTTCTGTTTTTTTTCTCACGAAAACGTGAGAAAAATCGATTTTTTTAACATTTCGGTCTTAGTATGCATTTTACGACAAAAGTGTATATAATAAAAGTTATAGAAAATTAAAAGATCTACAACTTTTGTTTAAAGCATTTTTCTCTACAGAGCCTAGTTTAGAGAGAAAGAGTGATTTTCCGTATTTCTAAGCCAAACTGAGGTTGATTTTCATTTTTCATCATTCACTCATGATTAAAATAAGGTTATGTTTTTGAGGTTAGTTTTTTGTTTATTTCTAATATTTTATTAATAATGTTAGGTTTATTGTTGGTTATTTGCATTGGCAAGAGAAAGTTGTGTGAGTGTTTCACACCAGATTTTTTTTGTTGAAATGCAAAGTAAAGCCGCTCTGTTAAAAAATCCGGTTTCTTACAGATTTTAACCCTTTCTTACCCAGTGTGGCATAGAAGTCACATGGAGTGACTACTTTTGATTAAAGAGCGCTGGATGTGAAGTGTAATAATTTTCTGTACTCTAGCCAGGAATCGAACCTGAGACCTCCGCTTTGCAGTGTAAGATGCTGACCACTACACGACGGACGCGACCATTAGTTTCTTTTTAAAGTTAATATTAGTTTTAAATATTCGTGTTCATTTACTAAAATAAAGTAGCATTTCTTTGAGTACATTGAATGTACATACAAGTATATTTTTTAGACTGTAAATAGTGATTTTGTCCATTTTACCAATATTTTTGAATTGTAACATTTTTTTAAGTCTTTAATAATGCTTTGCTACAAATCTAAGCAAGAGAAAATTGTTTAGGAAGCCGCCTGCACATGATTTTTATTTATTCATATTGTTGGGAACTTTGATGTCATCTAGTCCAATGTGGCATATGTGTCACACTTTTTTGTCATGCCATCAAAAAAATGAAGGCCTAAAAGTGATTTTATTTCACTTAAATGTCAGTAAAGTGTATGAAACAATGTGCACATATTTGTTTGTGTATAGTTAAAAAATATGGGCTTGAAAGGGTTAATTACCAAAATACAGAAAATCAAAAATCGATGCTAAAGTAAGCGTTGTACAAAAAACGCTTGAAATAAAAGTTGTAGTTATTAATTTCTGACACTTTAATTGTCAGCTAAACACAGCTGATAATCAAGCGCAAAACCGTACTTTTGCACTTGAAATGCATATTGAGGCTGCAATTGTTAAGGGACAATTTTTCACTACGAGACTGCAGCCCCATGAATTTCAGCAGATACCCTATCTTACTTTCACTTACCCTATCTTGTTTAGTATAAAAAAGTTTAGTAAATGAGGCAACTTGCTCATAACAGACAGGTGGAGTTTCAAATTATTTACACTCAATCTGTTCATTGCAGGGCTAAAATAAATAGTTCTGTTTCTTATCACATGGTCAGCCAATTAAATGACTGAATCATTTAAGAATAGAAGAGGTAGCGGGTGTAAAAGACACTAATCAGTGTTATCTCCTCTGAAAGTATTGAATTTCATTAAACAGCCAGACCTTGTGGTGAATGAAGTGAAGATATCATTTGCAGAGTGGAAAATATTGTGCTTTTCAGAGGGCCTGGCGTGGTGATAAGCGTACTTTAGCTCTAAGTGAGGAAGGCAATGGTAAATCACCTCACTCCTCGTTTTACTTAGTAAAAACTTTACAGGTTCAAACCAGCCTTTCAACTGATGACCTAAACAACAACAAAATGAGGTGATATTGTAAATAATTATTGAAGCCGTTTTTTGAGAAAATCGTAAAAAATTTAAAAAATTATTATGAATAAACTATTACTTTCGGTTGACCGATTTTGATGTTTGTGTCAGGTCCGTTTGTGGTACCTAATTTCATTTTGTACGATATTTCGTACTTGAGATGTATTACACGTGCGCGCGCGCACATACACACACACACACACACACACACCTTCCTTTCCTATAATTTAATCATATAGGGCAAAAGATAGTAAAAAATTATGATTTCTATATTTTAATTTTTAATTGAATTTTTTTTATTGTTACAGATATCAATTTGACGGTAATGCGAGAGTTTCTGGTATAGATGTTGATATAGATGGTAAAGAATTGCCGCAGTTAAGGATTAAATATAGCCAGAATCTTGGTATGCTTGAAAGTGTCAGCGATTTACGGATTTATAGAAATACATTTAACAGATCCGTAATGCAGGATGCCGCTAAAGAATTCTTTACTATTACTGAATATGATTCTCATTCTAGAGTCAAATCTGTGTTAATTAACATCAAATCATTAGATGTTTACAGGTAAATGCTTTAGACTATTTTCTTTTTCATAAATTTCATCTAAAGTAAATTTAGATAACTAACGTAAAATCTGTCATATTCGGACTAATATGGCGAACGACCAATTCGGATATCACAATATCATTTATAAATCGCTAGAGGGCCAGAAATAATGAACACATTTGTTGTTGAATGTTATTTTAGATGTTTCTTATTGGTTTAGCATTTGCATTTGTACACTATACTCTATAAAATACATAAAGTAAAACTGGTTAAAAATTTTTACTTACTGTATGTCTATATCAGTACATACGAGTACTATACGAGGTGTGTTCAGAAAGTAAGTACCGTTTTTAAAAAAAACAAGTAAAACAATTTTTTTTCAACACAATTTTATTTCTACATGAAAGTCCAAACCTTAAACTATTTTTCGACATAGTTTCCACCGATTTTCAAATACTTGTCATAGCGGATGATCAATTTGTCTATACCCTCTTCATAGAAGGTTCCCGCCAACGAATGTAGCCACAACTCCACTGCAGTTTTCACTTCATCGTCGGTTTCAAAGCGTTGGCCGCCTAGCTTGCGCTTCATGTGCAGGAACAAGTGGTAGTCAGACGGTGCCAAGTCCGGGCTGTAGGGTGGGTGATTGAACTGCTCCCAACGAAATTGTCGAACCAATGTTTGAATGTCATCAGCGGTATGGGGCCGAGATGAAGACATTAAGTGTCGAATTGAAACCTTTGCATTTTAGTGGCCCTGAAAAGGGCCGTTTAAGCGGTGGTCGTCTTGGAGAAGCGTTGGTCATAGTCGTCGTGGCGGTCGGAGGCTGGGCGACACGGCGTGTCGATGGCTGCTTTGTCGGGTCCGGTGGGTGTAAGACTTGGTCGAGGGATCGCTGTGAGCATCACTTGCATCAGCGGGCAATGATGGTCCGGTCGACGGGTTATGGTGACAGGTCAATGAGCAGAAGCATCATCTTCTCTCTTGCGGGGTCGTCGATTAGTCTTCGCTGGAGTCCAGTAGCCATGTGCCAATGTCGGATGTCTTGTCTGCTATCTGGATCGGAATTTAATCTCTCGGCTCAGTGTAGCGCACTTTATATAGTTGTCGAGAGCGCTGTGGTAGAGGGCGGTTACTGGCTCAGCCTTGATGACAAAGGCCTCTGTCGGTACGCTGCCACAAGCCTACCACCCCTCTCGGAACAATTGGCGCCTCCCTCTGTTGCTACGTCGGAAGCTTTGATAGCCGGCAGCACAGTACCTAATCAAAGGGGGCGACGGTGACATATTAATAATTAAAAATTAATTATTAAATGTTAATGTATTAATTGATCAGTTCTTGTGTACTGAATGCATAGGTTACCAAATGCAAGAATAACAAATGCCAGTAAAACAATTAATTTCATATGATTTTCAAAATTGCAAAATGAAGATTTATATTATATTTTGTAAGAATAATTAAAAGGGAAATTTTACTTTCAAAAAGGGACTTTTTATTTTGAAAAGTTACTACCATTCAGAGACTTAATATCATGCTATTTCGAACAGACTGTAATTAAACTGTTTTATATGAATGACTGATGATACTCTTATAAAAATTTTAATAAATTTAACAGTTAAGTTTAGTTTTAATTATGTGTACTGTGATGATGGTGGATCCACTGTAAATAACATATTGTAAAATTTACAGAATGGATTTGGAGTATGATTCTAGAGGTCGAATTAGTTCAAGAAAGTTAATGATTGGTCGTATTTCAACGCAAGAAAAAATGACGTATAATGCTGACGGTCACGTAACAGAAGTAACTGGCACGAGCGACTGGAAATATGGTTACGATGAGAACGGCAATACTATAAGTGTTGTTGAACAAGGACAGAAATTGACTCTCGGTTATGATGCTGGTGACAGAGTTGTTCAGGTAATGAATTTTTATTTGATTCTCAATTAATATATAGAGCCATTCAAGGCGTGTAATTTGATATACAAGGTGTGGCTATTAGTTGGAGTAGAGGTGCAGGAATAGTTGGATTGCTGGAACAAGAAATTTAAGGAGTTCAAACTAACCGTTAGTAAGCAGAAAACAGTAGCTATGAAAGTCAGCAGAAAGAACACCTGCGCAGTGTAACATAAAACTTGATGGAGAAAAGATTGAATGTGTGGGAAGTTTTGGATATCTTGGAAGCGTCGTCTCAAATAATGGGAGTGTTAAGCTAGAAGTTCTAAATAGAGTGAATAAAGGATCCTCCTTCTTTTATCAAGTGCGGAACTTAGTCTGGGATAATACAGTTCCCATAAGAGCCAAACAGACCATGTTTAAAACATATCTTCTTCCAATAATGACATATGGCCTAGAAAGCTGTGTCTTATTGAAAGGGGACATTAGCAAATTACAGGCATGTGAGATGAAATTTTTAAGATCATGCAGAAGACCAGAAGAGACAAGGTCAGAAATGAATATATAAGAAGAGATATGCAGGTGACCTTAACGATGGAAGAAAGATTACGTACCGCAAGACTCAAATGGTTTGGACATGTACAAAGGATGCCAGAGGCACGTATCCCCAGACAGTACTTGGACATGGAGGTATCTGGAAAGAAACATGTTGGACGTCCCAGAAGAAGATGGACTGACCAAATAAGGGATGATCTCCTAACAAAAGGAATGACACTACAGGATATCAGAATACAAAAGGTATATCAAGATAGAGATAGATGGAGGCATATCGTCCACTCAAATCCTACCCGGCCTGCTGGAAGGATACCCAGATGATGATGATGAGGTGTGGCTATTAAATAACGAGACTGATGATGTAAAAAAAATTTCTTTTATATTATACATAATCACTTATCAGTATCAATATACACTCCTTCTCTATCCCTACAACGTTCCATGTGAATTTTCCATTGTTGGGAACAGTGCTGGAAGTCATCTTCTGTCAGCTCCTTCAGGACACGTGCCACTTTCTCTTTTACAGCTTCCACAGACCCAAATCCTGTCCCTTTTAATGCAGATTGCACCTTAGGGAACAATTAGAAGATAACATGTGATGAAACATTGTTTTTTACCTATGATTCGGAAACGAAGCGCCAATCCATGCACTGGAAGAGCCGAACTTCACCGAGAGCCAAAAAAGCTTGAATGAGCAAGTCAAAATTTAAAGTGATGATGATTGTTTTTTTTTATATCCATGGTATTGTGTACCTTCATTGTGTTTCTGAAGGTCAAATAATTAATCAATATTACTACCTTAAGGTACTTTCTAAACTATGTCAAAGAGTAAGAAAATGTAAGGAAACTACGCCTCAAAATGTGGAAGGACAAATTATAAGTTCTGCACCAAGACAATGCGCCAGCTCATTCCGCATTATCTGTCAAGAGGTTCCTAGCCAAGTACAGCATCTCAGTGTTAGAACATCCTCCACCTTATTCAGATATTTATTTATTTAATAATAAAAATTGTCATTCGAAACTTTTACAGGTTGGAGATGTTGAACTTAACGGATATGATGCAAGAGGTTTCGTCGTCCGTCGAGGTGAAACGAAATTACGATACAATGAAAGAGGTCAACTGAGCCATGCGACGGAACGTGATAGGTTTACAGCGTGGTATAGATATGACGATAGAGGACGTTTACTCGCGATGCAGGATGCTTTAGGAAATACAACTCAATTATTGTACGCTGATCCACACACACCTGATCTAGTAACTCATTTACATTACCCTAAAACGGGAAGAACTTTCAAATACTTGTACAATGAGAAAGGAACTCTCATCGCCGTTGAAACTTCTGAACAGAGGTAATATTCTTTTTAAATCATTTTTTGATAATATCTGATATTACGAAAGAATTCTGTTTTATGATAATAAGAAATCAATTGAATCAAGTACAACACATCAACTTTTTTTCTTTTTTTTGCATCCAAGAGACTCCAAAGGGAGTATAGGACATGTCAAGATAAAACTGATAAACTGAAAGTTTATAACCAATAATAAATTTATCACTTACCACCAAAAAATTGTTTCTGCTACTGCTTACTTAAGTAGGCTTGTCATGAACCCCATTGAATCAAATATCGCACAAAATAAAAAATAAAAAAGCCAAACACAATGATAAATTCATCACTTACCAATGATTTTTTCCCGCTACTGTTTAACTCAGTAGGCTTGTCATGAACCCCTTTGTATAATATAGTACACAATATTTGCTTAATTAGAAGTTAAATACTTTTCAACCAAAACTATTTAGAAAGGACACACTGTAAAATTTCATGCACACTAAATTTCATGTAAAATTTCATGGATTTCGTGCACACTGTAAAATATTTCATCAATCAAATATTGTTTTAGCTTTTTGTTTAAAATGACTTAAATTGTCACAACTTTTTAAACCTTGTGGCAATTTATTGATGTATTTTCTACCTGCATAAGTTGGTTTTTGTTCAAACAATTTATTGTTGTGATTAGCAACATAATAATCGATTCTGTTTCTTGTGTAGTGGTTGTGAACATCTAAATTCTGTAAAAAGGTATTTTTCTTTACGTACATTATCACTTCAAAAAACTCACCTCATACTACCTCATACTCACCTCATATTTCAAACTCATCAACATACTAGAAGAAATCTCTGTTTAATAGAGATCTCTGTTAATAGAGATTAACACTTAATTCAGACATTACATTTGTTAAGTCTAGCATTAAGCTAGTCTTGTAAATTTGTTACAATTCTGTTCTTCAGGGAATTGAACAGGTAAAGTACCGTGAAAGTAGCAAAATACAGGATCAGGTTACAAGGGAGGTTCACTATACAATTAAACTCAAGCAAAATACGCATAAAAAAAGTACTTACCTTTAAGCTCAAAGTCGTTAGCGATAATAAGCAGCGAAGCACGCCGTAATCGTCAGAAGATGTCTTGTAGCATACGGAGCGCACGTGACAAACAATAATTAATAAGCACACTAAATCAATCGTAATAAACATAGAATTTGCATAACCAAAGCCAGATACGCAAACAAAAATTTGTTCATAATTAATACTGCACTGTCTCAAGCTTTTGTTCCGAATGATCGACCATGTTGCCGGTCCAAGTTGGATTACCTGAATGTACTCCCCAAGTACAACTTGACTCTGCTGTCCATGTACCGCTGCCACTGAAAAAATGCTGCTTGACAATTCCTCTGAAAGACAGCATCACCCTTTCTTGTCTGGATTAATTTGCCAAACACATAGTTAGATTTCAACATTCCATTTTTTAAATAGTTCTACATCTTACCATATTTGGCGCCTCACTTTCTTTTTCCATTTAATTTTAATAAATGTTACTTTTAAATTTACACAATCAATTACATGTTGTTGTTGTTGTTTTGGTCATCAGCCGAAAGGCTGGTTTGAACCTCTAGAGGTTTTACTAAGTAAAACGAGGAGTGAGGTGGTTTACCATTGCCACAACTCACTCAGTAGAAAAGTACGCTTATCAGCATGCCGGGCCCTCTGAAAAGCACATACTTTCCACTCTGCAAATGACACCTCACTTCATTCACCACAGGGTCTGGCTGTATAATGAAATTCATTACTTTCAGAGGAGATATCTCTGATTAGTGTCTTTTACACCTCTACCTCTTCTGTTCTTAAATGATTCAGTCATTTAATTAGCTGACCATGTGATAAGAAACAGAACTATTTATTTTAGCCCTGCAATGAACAGATTGAGCGTAAATAATTTGACACTCCACCTGTCTGTTATGGGCAAAATTACATATTATATAGTTTTATTAAGATGCTCGATATAAGTTATCCGTTATTAAATAATTAATCTTCGAGAAAATAAAATACAGTATGACCTTGACTTCCGCGAATTCATGTTAGCGCAATTTTGTTGAACATAATACATTATATTGCGTACAATAGTTAATCTTACCTTACGTTTATTTTCATTGTGACCACTGTTTTGCTGATTCCTCCGGGAGAAACCGTTATGGTTGTTGCCATCCCCATTTTTACGGTGGAATTTTATCTTGGTTTGCTTTTGTTTTAAACATTAGTATTATTTAGCGCGTTAAAAATATCGGTTGTATATGGTTGCGTAAATTTAATCATGATTTTAATTGTGCTACGATTTGCAGGTCTTTTATCGTTTTTATTTTTACTTTGCATACAATATGAGTTCTAATAAAGGTTAGAAAAATGGAAAGCGATTATTTTAATGGAAAATTTAGATGTCGATGAAAGATACGAAAGGGGTGAAAAATCGAAGAACATAAAAGGAACGACTGGGTTCAGTGAATCAACACTACGGACAGTTAGCGGATTTTAATGGTATGGATAATTAGCGAATGTTTTAAGGTTAAACTGAACAATCCAAGTTACGAGAATTTCACGTTACGCGATGATTTAGTGGAACGCATGCCCTGCGTAAGTCAAGGTCTTACTGTACTCTATAATAAGACCAAAATATCATGCTATATCTGGTATATATTAATAAAACAATGTTGTAGATATTTTGTACTACATGTTTTCATTATAATATTTATATACTACATTTGCAATTTATTTTTCAGGTTCTATGTTGCATCTGATCAGAATGGATCACCATTGTCTCTATTTGATACTAACGGTAACATTATTAAAGAAATTAGACGAACACCGTTCGGTCGTATAATAAGGGATTCAAATCCGGATTTCTTTCTACCGGTTGATTATCAAGGTGGTATACAAGATCCACAAACTGGGCTGTTATATCTCAATAAACGATGGTATGTATGTTTTAAGATTATTGTTTGACGGTGTAAAAAGACACGCAAGTATTTAAGTCGCTCTGGAAATTGTTATGGAATAAAAAGTGTATTAAATTAGTACATTATAGTGCGGTCTTGAGTTACGAGGTAATCAAGTTACGATGTATCTATTACAAGTGATTATTGGTTCAGACCAAGGTTACATTGTATATGTGGTCGATTCCGCTAATATGAGGGTCTGATCTAGTATGTATGTCAGGCACGCACTGGCTTCCTTTGGCGGCCAGGTAGGCAAAGGCTGACCGTTGCGGGAACGTGCATTCGCCAGTAGTGTAGACCAGGATGGTGCATTCTGCCTCGGCTGGGCTCTTCTTCCATGTTCTCAGTTCAGGAGTTGGATGGTGAATGCCTCGAACAGGGCAGTGCGGCCACTTAAATCCCCCTCTGGCGAGTCCACTGCATGGTGGAGGGGAGGCACTGCTGGCTGTGCGTTGTTACTGCTCCCGAGGCAGGTTCTGGAACAGTATGCAGGACTGTAATGGTGGGTTCGTTGGCAACAGTATGTAGTATCTATTACTTCTAGTACTTTCAAGGTGCACACCGCTTCGTCACGTACAATAAAAAATCTTCTAGAAAAATTATTTTTAAGACTGCATCCTCTTTTGTCAGAATTTGAATTCAGACTCATGACAAATGAAGATGTATTCTTCAAAATAATTTTTCTAGAAGATTTTTTTGTACCTAATAGAGCAGTGGGTACCACAAAGTACTCGTAAGTTGAAGAAAAACAAAGCTATAAAAAGAAAAATTGTAAATATTAAGAAATTTTTTTAAAACTTCTTTCTTCTTCCTTTTTTCTTTCTTTTTCTTTTGTAATCTTATTACATTAATAAGATTATACAATACTTGACACAAGGAAAACCACTATAACGTTGATCACATTAATAAGTTTTTTTTTTATTTTTATTTTATCGAACATCCTATATAGGATTTTAAACAGCCGTATTATTTAAAATTGAAATATATATATTTCTAACCACCAGAATATGGTAACAGAAAACATTTACCAATGTTTATAGCACTTTCATGTATCTTGTACACATCTTAAGTAAATTAAAATTCATAAAATTTTTCTACATCAAAATTTAAAACTTCCTACTCCTACCATGGTAGATAAGGAGGAGTAGGAAGTTTTAAATTTTGATGTAGAAGAATTTTATGAATTTTAATTTACTGAAGATGTGTACAAGATACACGAAAGCACTATAAACATTGGTAAGTGTTTTCTGTTACCGTATTCTGGTAGTTAGAAATATATATTTCAATAATAAATATTTTTATGATTATTAATGATGAGTAAAAAAAGATAAATATGATAAAACAAGAAACAATTTTATTACTTTGCTGATAATTTTCTACGATTTCTTTTACTTACAGGTATGATCCATCCGTTGGTCAATGGATGACACCAGACTGGGAACGCCTTGCTAATGAATTAACAGCTCCTACCGATGTCTTCATTTATAGATTCCAGAATAACGATCCAATTAACCCACCGAAATCGCAGATTATTAATTACATGACTGGTAATTATCGCAATAAATTTTCATTAACACTTTAAAGACTGACTTTTTTTTGTAGTTTTGCCCGTGGACTGCCATTTTTTGGGGATTTTTTAAAAATTATAACAAACTAATTACCTATTTCTAATAACCAATTTACTTTTTTATTTCTTAAGTAAAATTTTAAAACATTTAAGTATTATAATAACTAACAACAACGCACAGAAGTACCGGCAGATCACTTGTTCAAGCTGGATAACATCGATGCTGTAAAAGTCGATATATTCGATAATCTGACAACATTAGGGCTATGAGTGTACTCTATTAGATTCAGAATGAACTAAATTAAGTGACAGCATAGATGGCAATCGTATACGATACGAGCTAATGGATATAAAACCAAGTGAAATAGGCGCCCGTATCATATACGAGTGCCGTCCAGCCGATCAAAATTGCGTGCCCGTATCGTATACGGGTGCCGTCCTGAAAGTTTTAATTTATTTATTTGTTCATTCATATTTAAAAGTTTTGCCTTGTAATTTTTATTATTAGTTACTAAATTTTAAACCGATGTTCTTTAATAGGATATATGTAGTGAAGTCCGCCCATAACAGACAGGTGGAGTGTCAAATTATTTACACTCAATCTGTTAGTTGTAGGGCTAAAATAAATAGTTCTGTATCTTATCACATGGTCAGCCAATTAAATGACTGAATAATTTAAGAACAGAAGAGGTAGAGGTGTAAAAGACACTAATCAGAGTTATCTCCTCTGAAAGTAATGAATTTCATTGTACAGCCAGACCCTGTGGTGAATGAAGTGAAGGTGTCATTTACAGAGTGGAAAATATGTGCTTTTCAGAGGGCCCGGCATGCTGATAAGTGTACTTTTCCTCTCAGTGAGGAAGGCAATGGTAAACCACCTCACTCCTCGTTTTACTTAGTAAAACCTCTACAGGTTCAAACCAGCCTTTCGGCTGATGACCTAAACAACAACATGTAGTGAAGATGTACTCCAATAGTTTCCCAATGTTTTCTGGGTACAATTTTGAAGCAATGTGATGGGAAAGTGTGTTGTAAAGTGTATGTTGTACAAATACTAGTGATTGCACTATAAGCCCTGCTGTAAAGAAGGTTATGGTTTCCCATTTAGTTATCTTCAATGATGAACAAGGGAAGACTTTAGCAATATTCTACAGCTTGTAAGGCTCAACTCATCGGCTGTATGAGCTTTTGTAATGCTTTCATGGGTGTTGGGTGTTAGGTATTGGGTGTTGGGTACTTATGAGATCTTTTGTGGAATGTAGTTTAAACTTTAGTTAATGAAACATGGAATTTTATGATTATGATTTTTCCCATTTGAGTGCGCCCTGTTATCGTAAGATGTTTACAAACTGAAGAAAATTGATCTCTGCTCACCAATTTAGTTCATTGCACATTTGTTGTAGATTTTATTAGTTATTCCTTTCATTTTTATGTCGATTGTCTTGTATTCCTTAGAATAAAAATCTTGGCCACAAAATATTTCTCAGTTAGTTTTATGAAGTTATATTCAAGTTTATTTCTTAAATATAAACACGTTAAAAGATGTATTATAATATATTTTTTATGTTTTCCAGATCTCAAAAGTTGGTTGGAATTGTACGGTTACGATTTAACTAATATGTTAGGATCTTTATACACTCATAAAATGATTTATCAACCAACTGCGAAAGTTACTTCTCCTCAACTCGCGCCAGATTTTGGCGTTCTTTCTGGTTTACAATGTATTGTCAGTAAGGTAAGTTGAAACTTAAATAGATTTGCACTTAATTTATTATGTAGTATTGTGGCCATTAAATAACGAGACTAACGTAAAAAATTAATTTTTATTTTATATATAATGACTTATTGTCACCTTCAATATACACTCCTTCTCTAACCCTACAAGGATCCATGTGAATTTTCCATTGTTGGAAACAGTGCTGGAAGTCATCTTCTGTCAGCTCCTTCAGGACACATGCCGCTCAAAAATGTTTGAAATGAAGCTCGCAAAAATGTTTGTACTGACACTGTGTACGTGATTGAAAATAACCCAAATTTTTTAGTAACGACAATAGCATGTGATGAAACGTGGTTTTTTTACTTATGATCCGGAAACGAAGCGCCAATCCATGCACTGGAAGAGCCAAACTTCACCGAGAGCCAAAAAAGTTTGAATGAGCAAGTCAAAATTTAAAGCAATGATGATTTTTTTTTTGATATTCATGGGATTGTGTACCTTCACTGGGTTCCTGAAGGTCAAACAATTAATATTACAACCTTGAGGTACTTTCTAAACTATGTCAAAGAGTAGGGGACAAACGCCCCGAAAGGTGGAAGGACAAATCATGGGTTCTCCACCAAGACAATGCGCCAGCTCATTCCGCGTTATCTGTCTAGAGGTTCCTAGCCAAGTACAGCATCTCATTGTTAGAACATCCACCTTATTCAACAGATCTTGCACCATGTGACTTCTACCTGTTCCCTAAGGTTAAATCTGCATTAAAAGGGACAAGATTTGAGCTGTAAAAGAGAAAGCGGCACGTGTCCTGAAGGAGCTGAGAGAAGATTACTTTTCAGCACTGTTTCCAACAATGGAAAATTCGCATGGAGCGTTGTAGGGATAGAGAAGGAGTGTATATTGAAGGTGACAATAAGTGATTATGTATAAAATACAAGGCGTATTTTTAAAGTAAGTACCGTTTGAAAATAAAAAAAAAATAAAAGGAAATTTGCAAAAACTAATTTTATTTTCGGAATCTACATACTTTTATCTATTTTTCTACATAGTTTCCAAGTTTTTGTAAACACTTATCATATCGCACAACTAAATTTTGGAAACCTTCTTCATAAAAACTTGCCGCCTGGTGTGATTTGACCTTTGGCTTTGACCTTTACGGGAGAGTGCGTGTGTCTCCAATCCATGCTTTGTTGTTTCGATTCGGGAGTGAAATGCGAAATCCACGTTTCGTCTCCAGTTACGATCCGACTCAGCATATCGTCACCGTTTTCGTCATAACGTGTCAGAAAATTCAAGGAACTGTCGAGTCTTTTGAACTCTCTCGAGCGGCCTCACACTGCCGCTCAGACCCGAGCTGCATTGGACTCTTTTGGCTGGGAAGTTTTGGACCACCCACCCTACAGCCCTGACCTTGCGCCGAGCGACTTTCATCTCTTCCGTCATCTGAAACATCACTTGGGCGGCAGCCGTTATGACGATGACGACGAATTGAAAACGGCCGTGAATTCTTGGTTATCACAGCAGGCGGCAAGTTTTTATGAAGAAGGTTTCCAAAATTTAGTTGTGCGATATGATAAGTGTTTACAAAAACTTGGAAACTATGTAGAAAAATAGATAAAAGTATGTAGATTCCGAAAATAAAATTAGTTTTTGCAAATTTCCTTTTATTTTTTTTTTATTTTCAAACGGTACTTACTTTAAAAATACGCCTCGTATAAAAATACAATTTTTTACAATGTCTGTCTCGTTATTTAATAGCCACACCTCGTAGAGTTCCGCTTAATTTATTATGTAGTATTGTGGTTTAAATTCATGACATTAAATAAATTACCGAATGAGCAAACAAACTGGGCATGGTCAAATAATGTTTTTTGTTTTATTTTTAATGAATCACAATTGTTATTTTACAGGTTACCGGAAATTTCGGTTCTTTGGGTTTCGTTGCGGAACCTTTGTTAAAAATGGAAGCGAGAACAAGAAATCTGTTACCTCGTGTTGCTTACCGAAGATCTGTGTTTGGAGAAGGTTTATTAATATCTAGAGCAAGCGGGAGAGCATTAGTGTCCATCGTAGATGGTGTAAATAGCGTCGTTCAAGATGTCGTCACATCTGTGTTTAATAATTCACATTTCCTTGATCTGCATTTTACTCAGCATGATCAAGATTTGTTCTACTTTGTTAAAGTAAGTATTCAAACATATTTTTACTTTCTCTTGCCTATATGAATATATAGGAAGGAAAGTATTGTTTTCATGTCGATTTTTCGAAATCGAGTTTTCACCGGATCTATACGTTTTCAGACCCCCTGAACCCAAAAAACATGTTTTTAGCGATTGGTCTGTGTGTGTGTCTGTGTGTGTGTGTGTGTGTGTGTGTGTGTGTCTGTGTGTCAGTGTGTCTGTGTGTGAACAGAATATCTCAAGAACGGAACATCGTACGAACTTGAAACTTGAAACTTAAGTTACATACCACTACCGGACGCGACATGAACATTTTCATCAAAATCGGTCAACCGGAAGTAGCAGTTTATTCGTATAATTTTTCAGTTTTTTGCGATTTTCTCAAAAACTGGTCCTACGATTTTTTTTAAAATCGCCTATTTTACTCAATTTTTTATTCTCTACAAGATAGGGTAGGCGCCATGTTTGCTGAAATTCTCGGTGAGGCTGTTTTCACGTAAAAACGTTGTTTTTTTAAGATTACGGCTTTAATATAAATTTTAGCGCAAAAACTTATATAATAAAAGTTGTAGAGAATTTAAAAACCTACAACTTCTGTTTCAAACATTTTTTTGTATAACGCTTAGTTTAGCGGTAATTTGCGATTTTCTGTTTTTTTTCTCACGAAAACGTGAGAAAAATCGATTTTTTTAACATTTCGGTCTTAGTATGCATTTTACGACAAAAGTGTATATAATGAAAGTTATAGAAAATTAAAAGATCTACAACTTTTGTTTAGAGCATTTTTCTCTACAGAGCCTAGTTTAGCGTGAAAGCGAGATTTTCCGTATTTTTAAGCCAAACTGAGTTCGATTGTCATTTTGCGTCATTCACTCATGATTAAAATAAGGTTATGTTTTTGAGGTTAGTTTTTTGTTTATTTCTAATATTTTATTAATAATGTTAGGTTTATTATTAATCATTTGCATTGGCAAGAGAAAGTTGTGTGAGTGTTTCACACCAGATTTTTCTGTTTAATTCGAATAACAAAAATTTCTTTCATATTAATTTCTTAATATAGTTGATCAATGACAATGTATTTGAAAAATACGCATTTTTCTTCAAAAAAAATTTTTTTTTTTTTTTTAATTCCTATTATGTGTACGTTGCAATCTGTTCAATTCAGAACAATAAGCAACCCCATGACCCAATGAAATGAGGATGATATGTATGACGTGTAAATGAGGTGTAGTCTTGTACAGACTCATGCCGACAATTCCTGAGAGAGTATGGTTAATTGAACCCCAACCATCAAAGTACACCACCGGTAACCACAGGCTAACATTCAAATTCGTATAAAAGTAACTACCTTTACTAGGATATTTTACTAAATTTTATATATTATCTCATTAAGCGTGTTTTTCGAAATAATTTTTTTTTTAGAACGAAAAACATGCGAAATACTTTGTTTTATAAAAAAACCGTCATTTCCGACAAGTTTTAGTTGCTTTAAACAAATGAGATATATTTTCTGAAATGGTTTTACAATCTTCATATTGCTCTTCTCTGCCGGAGGCCATCAAGTTACAGACAGACGTAGTTACAGAGATAGTGTAACTTTCTATTTTAATTTATCAGCTTTTATCTGATCTCTCTGTTATTCCATGTTGCATGCCCCAGACCACAGAGAGCATGCCTATAGAACTGCGGTTTAGCTACCCAATCCTTGCCTGCTTTCGAGGTAACGGGCGCTGGCTGTAGCACCTCCGTGTGGTAGAGCCACGTGCAAAGTATTAGCTGCGTAACGAGCTCGCCGGTGACTCGTCCAACATTTCCACGAGTACTGAGGGGAGTGACCGCACCCACTCATTTGGGTTGGTCTCTCAGGGGTTGTGGGTTCCTGGGTAGCGCTTTGGAGCCACTAGGCTGCTTAAATTCCTCCGGAATGGGCATAGCTGGCCGAGGAGTGTAATGATAAATATGCGTGTTATTCCATGTACTTTCTGAGATGAAACAAATGTAACACAATTGTATTTTGTCTTTACAGGATAATGCTTTGAAACTTCGGGATGATTTAGAGGAATTGCGAAGGTTGGGTGGTATGTTTAATGTTTCGACTCATGAAACAGCTGATGGCAAAGAGTTAAGACTTCACAGTGCCGATGCAGTTGTCTCGTTACGATACGGTGCTGATCCTCAACAAGAACGACATCGGCTTTTAAAACACGCCCATAAACGTGCCGTCGAACGCGCGTGGGAAATAGAGAAAACGCTAATCACTTCTGGACTTTCTGGGAGAAGTGAATGGACTGAAGAAGAACGAGAAGAACTAATCTTACGTGGTCGAGTCGACGGTTACGACGGATCAGACATTCATAGTGTTCAAAGATATCCTCAGTTAGCTGACGATCCGGGGAACGTCACTTTCCGTAAAGACACTCGTAGAAAACGTAAACGAAGAACGCATCGCCACGACGATTCTACGTGAAGGTAGAAATAATAATTCTATTATTCTTTCTACAAATATTGTGATAAAATCAACAAACTTTATTTTTTCACTTTATGAATAAATAAATAAATAAATAATTTTAAAAATGAAATGAATGGGAAAACTTTTTATCGTTTTGTAAAATAAATTTTTAAAAATCTCCTAAAAGATGATAAATGGTTTTTGAAAAGTGCTTAAATATAATATTTATATTTTTCTTTTAAGTTTTAAGTTATGTGTGACATTTGTCTTATTAATTAATGGTTTTTAATTATTTTGAAAATGACATCACATTTTATTGTAAGCTATCGTAGAATTTTTATTCGAATATTTACTGAAGGAAATTTCCTTTCGTGCCAGATTATTTTATTCCTAATTTCATTTAAATAATGTAATTTGTTACAATATGTTTATTGATATCAGCCGAATCATTCTAGTTTAAATTAAGTGATTTTTTTTATGATAACCGACATATTTTACAGTATTTTAGGTTTTTTATTATAAAAAATGTTTCTGAAATGCGTGAAAAAATACATACGTATGTTCATTTTTAAATAAATCTTTGTAGTGCATCCTGCACCCTGTTTTCAGTCCTATTGTAAAAATATTTTAATTTTTTACTAACTTGTTACAGTTGCTAAATAACTTGTTTTTTAACTATTTTTTATGTAATCCTACTTTCTAGTGATATGTTTTGATGGATCCACCATCATCAGGGTACAAAAAGTTAAGTTTCAATTTTGTTTACTCTAATGGTGGTGGATCCATTGAACATGTCAGTAGAAAGTAGGATTATACAAAAAAAATGGTAAAAAAAACAAGTGATATAGCAGTTAATTAAAAAAAAAAATATTTTCACTCATATGCCCATAACAATATTACATATAAATATTTGCCCATAACAGACAGGTAGAGTGTCAAATTATTTACACTCAATCTGTTAGTTGCAGGTCTAAAATAAATAGTTCTGTTTCTTATCACATGGTCAGCCAATTAAATGACTAAATCATTTAAGAACAGAAGAGGTAGAGGTGTAAAAGACACTAATCAGAGTTATCTCCTCTGAAAGTAATGGATTTCATTATACAGCCAGACCCTGTGGTGAATGAAGTGAAAGTGTCATTTGCAGAGTGGAAAATATGTGCTTTTTAGAGGGCCTGGCATGCTGATAAGTGTACTTTACCACTCAGTGAGGAAGGCAATGGTAAACCACCTCACTCCTCGATTTACTTAGTAAAACCTCTACAGGTTCAAACCAGCCTTTTGGCTGATGACCTAAACAACAACATGCCCATATAAGGTAAAAGGTTTAAAAATGCTTTGATTTCTATCTGGTTGGCTTTTTCGTTTAACCCTTTGAGGACCAACTTTCGTAACAACTTTTTTTGGGTCAGTTCAAAAATTTTATAGCCCATTATCAATTTTATTAGAAGTGCAAAAAAGACCACGTCGTTTTGCAAGCATTACTAAAAATATTCATAACTTTCGTTATATGAAAGGTATTATTGTGATTTTTTTACCGAAATGTCAAGAAATACTTGCAGTTTTAGTCCATTATGCTAGATTATCAAAAAAAATTATACGTTTTTTTTGTCAGTAGCCTTTTTTTTATAAAAAAAAAGTAAAAAATAAAATGAAGTTTTTGATTTTTTTTAATGAAAACTATTAACAATTTTACTATGGGAAATCTATTGGTTTTTTAGAGAATTTTGTTCTGTAATTGAAATAATAACCAAAACACATTTAGGACACGTTTCATGTTGTTATATAAACAGCGACAATATAAACAATACGATAGGCCGATGGATCGACCTGCCATCTTTTTCGCAAAAAAAACAGTTAAGGCCGACTGATCGGCCTGACGGTCTTCAAGCAAAAAAACACAAAGGCCGACGAATCGGCCCGTGGTCCTCAAAGGGTTAAAGAAAAATGTTTATCTGAAAAATACTTTAATATATTTTAATAAAATTTGGTACACATAAATAAATTTTTTATTAAAAACATTTAATTTTTATGATTTTAATTGTTTTATAATTTAAACTAGTAAGATTCTACTGAATTTTAACCAATTTAAGTTCATAATTTGGTGCTGGTATTCAATTTCTCTGTTACTATTATTTTTATTAAAAACTCAAATAATTTTTATTTCTTTCAGACATGGTAAATTTGTAAATAGACAGTTAAAAAAAGTAATTAATATTCTTGTTCAATTGTTAATTAATTAATTAATTATTGTATAAATTAATTAATCATTTAAGTTTTTAATTATGTACGTACTTAATACATAAAATGCTCATGAATTAATTTTGCATACAGTAGCAGCGAGTATTTTTGAAATGTTAAAGCTCGAATAACTTAGCATAAATGTGTTTTAAGAGTTATAACACATAGTATATTTTATGCTTATTACATAATAACAGTTACAAATTTATTTTCAAATAGGTTTCCTATGTTGGAGTTGTATTCCTATTTAAAAATAAATTTTAGACAAGTTATTTTAATACTAGTCCTTGTGTATATTACTAATGGATTATGTAAAAAAAATCCATATACAGGTCATAAAAATTTAAGTGTAGTTCTAGTCAAATTGGTAATTTATTCGTTTAAAAATATTCATAAATTTTTTTACAGTGCTTCCTATAAATCCCCATCATAAAATTTAATGAATTTTTTTAGCATAAGTCAAAAAAAATGGTAAATCTTAACCCTTGTCCGACAAATAGGTTTGAGAATAACTCTTTTAACAGTAATCAAGCGCTGATAGACTTGGCTTTTTTTATCCAACTTTTATCCAAAAAATTTAAAATTTTTACAAGACGTTAAGAAAACTTTGAGAGATGTTTTTTTTTAAAAAAAAACCATGAAACTCCGTTTTTTTTGCATCAGTTACAGTGAATTTACGAAAAATCTGTTGTAATTTATGCAAAGTTACCCATTTTTTGTCAAAATTTGGCAATAAATTTTTATTTCTATATTCTTTAATCTGGTATTAAAGAGAAATGTCGAGCGAAAAATTTGATATATCGAACGTCCTATGATATTGTATTTAAAAAAGAAATAAAGTAATTGCTTACCACACTATACTGCTATTGTCTGCGGTAACGCGGAAGGCGGAAAAACTACTCTCTTTGAGCTGATGTTATTGACACATTTTTACCGTTATTTACTGATATGTAATGACGAGATGAACCCGGGACTCAGTGTGTTGCTGCCAGCGTAGTAAATACATTTCTAAAAACATGCAATTGTCTAGTATTATATAGTTTATTTTTTGCTTCTTCTTTACAACACTTAATAACATGTAAAATAACATTCCGTTCCGCACTTCAAATTGTTTTCCGCTGCTTTTGAACAGTCAACATGATAAACCTATAATACACGGATAGATAACTAATTTATAACAACACTACAGAGTAATGAATAAAATGTGAAGAATTAAAATGAAAAGAAATGGAATGAGTTTTAACGAATTAAAATACTTTTATTTGTATAAATGTAGCCTAAAACATAAAAACAGAATAGCCAAATCAAAACAATATTTCCTGTACCACTCGTCGCATAATAAAATAAGGACTGTGTATTCCAATGAACTACGAGTGTCAGTATGTTTTTAGGATTGTAATAGAGAAACTGGGCATGCGCAGTAGATTGTTCCCCTCTTACACTTTGTCTTTAGCAAAGTTCATTTCGTGACTAATCATCAGTATATGACATATGTTATTAAATCAAAGCACAGAATTTTGTGAACACGTGCATGTAAAAAAACAAAATAAGAAAAGATAACATTAGGACATTGTAATTGGAATGGGAACAAGTGCCTGAAAATTTCCTATTCTACGAATCTCGGACGATTTATTCCCTTTTCAGGTCATTTTCAACTCAACTGGCATCGATAAAAAGAATATTATTGAACAAAATACCTAACCCTACCATTAAAGCTTTCAAACACATTTATAACTATTTTTAGATGAGTTACGGTCTTTATACTGTTTTCTTCATAAGCCTCGCCATTTAGCGGTATAGTGTTCGCCAATCACGGTGGCATGTAGGGAGGGTAGCGAGACAGAGAGAGAATGTTTTGCGTCCGCCGTTCCCCTCAACTCATTTCAATCAGTGCACGGTGTTCAAGCGCAATAGTGACAATATGCGATATGGTAAGGCACTCTGCCGGCCTGTTTCATTCACTACACTCTAACAAGCTCATTTTTGATCAAAAAATTCTGAAAAATTACTTTTGCTTCTTGATGAATCTTATTTTATTACACTATAAATGTTATTACTATACTCTGATATTTAGATCAGATATGCTTGTACAAAGTTAGACGTTTAAATTTCATCGCATTTTTTGCATCATGTAGGCTAATATAACTTCTTTTCAAGGACGACATAATATGCGTTTTATTATTTTGTTGTTGTGTTGTTTAGGTCATCAGCCAAAAGGCTGGTTTGAACCTGTAGAGGTTTTACTAAGTAAATCGAGGAGTGAGGTGGTTTACCATGCCTTCCTCACTGAGTGGAAAAGTACACTTATCAGCATTCCGCGCCCTCTGAAAAGCACATATTTTTCACTCTGCAAATAACACTTTCATTTCATTCACCGCAGGGTCTGGCTGTATGATTGATAAAATTCATTACTTTCAGAGGAGATAACTCTGATTAGTGTCTTTTACACCTCTGCCTCTTCTGTTCTTAAATGATTCAGTCATTCAATTGGCTGACCATGTAATAAGAAACGGAACTATTTATTTTAGCCCTGCAATTGGTGTAGTGGTCAGCGCAACTGGCTACTATGCCGGGGTCCCGGGTTCGATTCCCGGTCATGTCTGGCATTTTTTTCATCTGTAAACCACCATATATCATTACCTACGCACAAGCCCAAGGCTTATGTAGGCATCATCACTCAATAAATAAAAAAAAATTAACAGATTGAGTGTAAATAACTCGCCATCAAACAACAGTATATTAGCTGTTCGTTGTATAAGGGTTAAGATGATTCGAAAAAAAAATCCAGTATAACATATTATGCTAATTTATGAAAGAGTTTTTAACATGTTTTTATGTGTATGTATGTTTTTAATATTATTTGTTTCGATTACATTTTTTTTAAATTTATTTATTTATCTTTATATTGAGTCGTAATAATAAATAAAGAAAGTGTGATTGTTTAAATAAATGAAAGAAAGAAATATGAACATTTGTAAAAGAACTGATCAACTTTTGCTGTGTATATTATATAAATATATATATAAATAAATAAACAGTATATATAAATACTTGAAAACTTATTTATATAACTGCGTGTTATTACGTTACCAAAGAGCTTTTAGAAGGCGTGACTTTTTTGTATTATATTTAATATTATTATTATTATTATTATTATTATGATTAATTCAATATAGATGACTATTTTTAATTATCATTATTTTTTATTACTATTAATTAATAATGATAATTAATAAGTGTAATTTAAAACTGTGTGTTTGTTTTTTTTAGTGTAAATATTTTCGTGTAAGTAGTTGAAGATTCAATGACAATCCAGTGTCCGTTATTTTTTTTTTTTTTTATTTATTAGAATTATTTTTTTTAATAATATAACTAAAAATAATATATATTTATTAAATTATCAATCGGCCTATATATTTTTTTGTTATTATTTTATTTATTTATTTTTTTTTTAACTTTTATTACTAAATTTTCTTTCAAAATTCATTGGATTGTATTACGACAGTGATAATTTGTGAAATAAAATCATTAATATTATTATTGCATAATCTATTATATAAACAGGGTAGTGTGTTTTACTTAATAAATCTGCATGTTTTATTAAGAATTAATAAACTATCTATAATAATTTTTTTTAAAAAAACCAATGAAATACAATAGTACTGTTATTAAAAGTTAATAAATGTGCTAGTTTTAATGTTTTTTTTTTTTTTTTTAATATATGTGTGTATATAATGATTTTAATTTTTTTTAAGTTTGTTATAAGTACCATGAAATATTTTTTTATGATATTTTACAGGTATTATTACCATTTTTCATAACCCCAAACATGTAAACTTTTTATTCATGCTGCAGATATCTACTCGTCAATTTATTTATTTATTTATTATGGAATCTGTACTGTGGGCAAAGTCAGTAAAACGTGATGGTTTGACGCATGGGCATATCCAAGATCAAAATTTGGAGGGGACAAGCCGTGATCGTTCAAGTTGTAATATTTTAAAGACGTAAATATTTTAGACCTCTAGATACTTCTCGATTTTTACACTATTTCAGTGTGGTAAACCTTACCTCTTTCTAGATTATAGATTGGTAAATCCTCTTACCTCTTTCTATTAGTTCCCATGTGTTCAACGTAAAAACCATTTTAATATTCCTTACTTACTTACTGCCATGGCCACACATATCTAAGTAGATATTTAGCCGCACCAACACAGCCCCTCCACCTCTCTCGATGCCCCGCGTCTTCCTCGGTCGCTCCAATTCTCTCCATATCGGCCCTCACTTGACTCCACCATTTACGTCGTGGTCTTCCTCTCGGTCGTCGTCCTTCAGGATTTCTTCTTAACACTTGGTTAAGATTACTGTCCTCATTCCTTCTTAAAACATGCCCAGCCCATCTAATTCTTCTACACTTGAACTCACACACCACATCTGGCTCCCTATAAAGGTCTCTAAGTTCTCTGTTGTGTCTTTTCCTCCACTCTCCTCCCTCGTTTACAGGTCCGTAAATTTTTCTAAGGATCTTGTTTTCAAATACAATCAATTTCCTTTCCTCTCTTTTATCTAATTTCCATGTCTCCGCTCCGTAGAGCAATATTGGACTGATAATTGTTCTATAAATTTTAATTTTTGTTGTACGTGATAACAATTTTGAAGATATAAGTTTGTTGCATGCGTGGAAACATCTGTTTGTAAGATTTAGCCTATTTTGTATTTCTGTCACTTCTGTATTTTGTTCAGAAATGACGACGCCTAGGTACTTAAAAGAGTCTACTTTTTCAAAATATTGACCGTTCACTTGGAGAGGACCTTGGTCTCTGTTAACTCGATTTCTAGTGAAATGCATATACTTCGTTTTTGTGTTGTTTACCTTTAATATTCCTTATAGTTATATTTTTATAACATTTCAAATATAGGCAAAAATCCCAAGCAGTCTATCAATGACTCCGATTTTTATCTCAGCACTCAGTGAAGAAGTGTTTACTGGTTTCTGAATTCCTGTGTTATTCAATGTTGATTTTTAAATCATTATGAACATGTATTGATAGGAAATAAAATCACATTTATAAAAATACTAGTAGTACCCAGCGCGCGTTGCTACGCCCAAGAACAGATAACATGTTTTTATGGAAAATATGAAATTATTTTATTTTATCTAAGCCCCGTTAGTGTAGTGGTTAGCGCAAGTGGTTTCTACGCTGGGGTACTGGATTCGATTCCCGGTCAGGTCTGGCATTTTTTCATCACTCATTTTCACCGGCTGTATTTGCAGAACAGTCAGACGTAAAACAAAAAAAAAACTAATGCCAGGGGCATAAAATGATAATTGTAAATGTCACTACTACAATCGATGCACAACTAATTTTGCTATAAAAAATGGGGGTTGGTGGTAGAAGGGTGAAAATTTAGGAAATTATGTATTTTGTAATGCCACATTATGAAAAAATAAAAATTTTGTCCAAAAAATAAAATAAATTTTGGGGTGGACCACCCTTATCACTTAAGGATATAAAAAATAGATAAAAACCTATACTCAGACCTACCAAGTGTAGGCCTACATACAAAATTTCATCAAAATCGGTTAAGCCATTTTAGAGAAGTATGGCAACTAACACTGTGACACGAGAATTTTATATTTTAGATTAAAAAATAAAAATATAAAATTACATTTTATAGAATAAATTCCTATTATCTAAACTCTGCTAAAATTTTAACTTGTTTTAATTAGAATTTCAACATGTCGAATAAATCCAGAAAAATATACAATATCATTTATTAATTCTGAGAAATCTTAGGCACCTATATAAAAATTTAGACTTCCTTTAAGTGAATAAAAGTAATTTTTTACATAAATATTTTTTTTTTTACATTATTTAGAGTTCCATCAACAGCTCGGTTATTAATATATGGTGGGTGGTTATAGAAAATTGGTTTTAACTTGAGAAAATTTCCTGAACTTAGCCAGGAATCAAACCCGGGACCTCCGCATTGTAGGCTAGCACGTTACCACTACGCTACGGAGACGGCTGCATGATAAATTTTATTTCTTTTATTTTGACTTCCTCTGAAACGCATTTCAGGAAAAAAAATAAGTTTATTTAGATAAGAATTCCTCTCGTAAAAACTGGCTTAAACATACTTTTCCTTGATTGTAATTATTTTTATGGTTAACATATTTACTTTCTAATACTACAATTTTGGTCGTTATAACTCCAGAAGAAACTTTTGCTCATATTATTATAATCTACAGTTGTTTTAAAAATTTTAATAAACAGTTTTAATTCTTGTTATTTTAATTGTTACATTACAAATTTATGATAGTGAATTACTTTGTATTGTGGTCATTTCCAAATTTACCTGAAAATTTAACATAATTTTTTTTTTTGAGGACTCAAAGAAAAAATTTCTGTTCAGTTATTAAAAGATTCACTATTACTAAGTGTATAATATCACTTTTCTTTGATCTTTTAACCTTTAAATTATTTATTTCATAAAATTTTTAGGTTATATAAAATAATGTAATTTTATTATTGTTTAAAAAACTTTATTATAAATAATGAGTCACGAGAATGCCTTTTGTGTATGGATGGGCTGTGAGAAAAGGAAGAGACATCTGACAGAGCTGCCAACCTCAACAGTGAGACACTATATTTTACTACCGTGCAATTGGCTCGTTTGGTAACCATATGTTGCGTTTCAATTAATATACTTCGTTGTGACTGACACTTTTTCCACGTTAACCCCATTTCTTTTAAAACCTGTTATAACTTTTCACACTTCAGCATCATTTTCTTATTAATATAAAAATCCTCCATAATTTGGACAACGTCTGTCAAAGCCGTCCAATGAGGCATTCTTATATTCGGAACGTTTCCTTTTTTTTACCAGGTGCTAAAAAAAATGTTGATATAGAATTATCTTTTTCACTGTTTTTAACTTCTTTCTGAACCCTTTGAAAATGGACTGTTACTTGTTAAACAAGAATTGCAAAAATCAAATTGCGCTCTTAAAACAACTGTTTTATCTAATGCATGAAGGAATGGTATTTTACATTCTTTACGGTGATGTCATAGAGCCAGCTGTAAGCAAAGCAATATAGAAAATTCTTTTCCCTACAACCACGTGTTTTGAAAAATTTTGTAGGTGCAGTTAAAAGGAAGCAGTTACACGTACTTTGCAACCCGGCAAAGTGTCAAATTTTTTGCCTCTGTGATGGTAAACCCCCTCCTGAGAAGTAAAATGGACTCATCTTTCTTTTCAAGGGCAAACACTGTAACAGTTCGTCATAGCTTCAACACAAACTAAAAAACATGCATGTATGTTGACTTACACACGAGCTACACGGATTTCCATTCAAAAGAAACAATTCACAAACAATCAATGCTACCTACACACTATAGAGGGAATAAAAATTTTCCCTGTTATGATATTTTATTTCTGAAAACATTATCAGATGCGTTAAAGAATTCCCTACAAGAAAAGTGTAATATTTACCAGTCTCCGATTTATACTAACCTTGCAGAAGCACGTTTTATTGCTCCAACTACAATCTATTCGGCATCATCTAAAATTAGATTACCAGTGTGAACAGGGTTAATATTTTGAATTGTGGAATCATAAACATCACAGTAGTTAGCCACTCGCTCATGGCGTTTGTCAAGAGACACAGAAAGGTATTTTTGTTTAGCTTCAACTTCATAACATTTTATTACATTGCATATTAGATTTCGTTCAGCACTGTGAACAGTCCGACTAAGTTTATGAGAAACTTGACATATTTGTTTATGGTGACAGACAGTTAACCTACAAAAGGTTCCGCGATATACTGTACATCCTTTCTTTGGGTATAGTTTACGTTATGATGGCAAACATACCAAAGTAGTTGTGCTTGCGCACTGTAAAAACCTAAGGGAAACTGGAATGCCCATGCCCCTTCTACTTGTATGACTCACTCCCCCCAGTTGGTAGTTGTCCCCATGTTCCTATGCATAATCACTCCACTACGGTGAAAAGAGCCGCCATTTTAAATTAGTAAACACTCGGAAAATAAAAAGGCCGGTGATTATGCCAAACTCTACCCTTTCCGTCTCCCCTGAAATCATAAACAAACCCTTACCTTAAATTATACCTTTAGTCCACGTTCAATAAAATGCATGCCTTCCCCTCACCAAGATAATGGGACTCCCACAAAACTGAAAAAGGCCCCTGAAATATAAAATAAAATAAAAGAGCCGCTCTTAAACCCACTTGTCCGTTACTTTAAATTGTTCACAGATAACTTTTAAAAATGAATTACCTCCTTTCAAGTCCCAGTTCCAATGTCCCACGAACCAGAATCCTATTTCCTATTTAAACTATAAAATTCCGCCTAAATTTCTTGAGGTTGCAATTATTCTGTTATATTGTTCCCCGAGCGACCAAGTGTTCCTTAACACGATGTCGCCATCATAGGGCTTCTTGGCCCTCTCAACCAGGATTCAGGATTCAAGGCAAACTCGTGATTCAAGAACTATAGTATTGATTAAAAATCATACTTCCGTCCTTAAAATCTTTTATTTATTTTTTAATTTCATTCATAGATGATTTAAAAATTTTAGTAAATTTGTTAATGACTGTGACAATTATAATCTAACCTCACTTAACCTAACCTATCTTTTAACTCGCATGATAAATTACTGGTATTTTAATTTACTGAATGGTGCTTTCTAATACTCACTTCAACAGATTTTGTTATTAATTTGTTTATAATAAAGTTAATATTTTAATTTATAATAATATGTTAAATGTGTAAATAATATTGATAAAAAATTAATATCAGAAATGGCATAACCTAACATAACCTAATAGGTATCACATTAATTACTCTGCTTGTATTTTGAAAAGTATAATACTGATATAGTAAAAATATAGGATTATAATATATATATTTTAGAAAGACTGCTTTGTGTTTATAAAGAATTTATTGTAAATAATGTAAACTATTTAATGTTATTAATAAATGTATATGTATTGTAATTGTCTCGTGTAGTTTGTGCGAATGTGTTGTTTACATTTTTGTTTACATATAATTAAATGTACATCTTTCAGAATAAATACTAATACATTTAAAACATGTACATATTTTTAAAGGGAATGCGTTTAGAAAGTTGAAATAGATGGATTCGTTCTTTATATTGTTATTACAAATTAATTTGTATTATTTTATTTTTCATTAATTCTATAGGTAAAAATCTTTAAGCAATAATTAATATTGTTAAATTAGATAATTATAGTTTTCCTGTATTCACTTTTTTTTTTTTTTTTTAACATAATCTAAAAAATACAGTAGAGTACTATGAACCTGACCTTTCGTAGAATCAATCGGGTTACCAGTAATTTGACTAATTGTTGTTTAGGTCAACAGCCGAAAGGCTGGTTTGAACCTCTAGAGGTTTTACTAAGTAAAACGAGGAGTGAGGTGGTTTACCATTGCCACAACTCACTGAGTGGAAAAGTACGCTTATCAGCATGCCAGGCCCTCTGAAAAGCACAACATATTTTCCATCTGCAAATGACACCCTCACTTCATTCACCACAGGGTCTGGCTGTATAATGAAATTCATTACTTTCAGAGGAGATAACTCTGATTAGTGTCACAGTACACCTCTACCTCTTCTGTTCTTAAATGATTCAGTCATTTAATTGGCTGACCATGTGATAAGAAACAGAACTATTTATTTTAGCCCTGCAACGAACAGATTGAGTGTAAATAATTTGACACTCCACCTGTCTGTTATGGGCAGAATTTGACTAATGTGAACATGCATTTTATTAAACAAAGACTTACATTTAAAAAAATAATTAACGATTTTAATTAAAGGTCTAAGTAAAGAAGGCCTACATATTGATTAATGAGTTTACAAAGATATTTAAGCAGTTCTGTATTTACTTCTGCAATTTTAACTTAAAAAAATTATTTAATAACCTAATCTTATAAATATTAATATGAAAAAACTGAAACAGAAAACCTAACGTGGCAAGTTTATTTTACGTGAGAGAAGAATGTTCGTTGCAGTTCGTTATTACTTGATCTTGAAACTGAAGAAGAAATTTTTTTTTTTTTTTTTTTAATTCCTAATATGTGTACGTTGCAATCTGTTCAATTTTGAACAATAAGCAACCCCCATGACACAATGAGATGAGGATGATGTGTAAATGAGGTGTAGTCTTGTACAGACTCAGGCCGACCATTCCTGAGAGAGTATGGGTAATTGAACCCCAACCATCAAAGTACACCGGTAAACACTGTCTAGCATTCAAATCCGTATAAAAGTAACTAGTTTTACTAAGATTTGAACCAGGAACCTTCGTCTCTAAAAATCAGCTGATTTTGGCAACGACTTTTATCGCTAGACCAACCTAGTGGGTAATAATATTTAGCGAGCTAATTTCTTTTTCTTAAAAATTTCAGTGTAGATCAATGGCTTTTAGGCCATCACAATGACTTGTTTTACTACTATTTAACACCTCTAGTTCTTCATGTCCTTCATTCTGCTTGGCATTATTCAAAATCGATACTATCTCATTTTCTGTAGATTTAGCAACTTTCAAATTACCAGTCAACTCTGGAATTTCTTCATAGATCGTATCATTTTGTCATCACATTAGCGTAAATGTGCAAAACAATCAATAGTAAAAAATCTACAGCCAACCCCTTTTCGAGTTATATGAAATTAGAGAAGAGACAAAAGAACTGTCACTGTGAGTGAGTCGTGGTTACTTATAATTCACGGTGACCACAGTTATTCAGATTGGCGAGTAACCGTTCCTGAGTCACTGTTACAAAGATCGCTTACTCTTCTGTCACTGGAAGACAGGACGACACGGCGAATGTTCACCGTACTTCTACATATATAGTACAGAACTCTCATTCCCCAGTCACTGTTACAAAGATCGCTTACTCATTCTCTGTTCACTGTTTAAGACAGGATGACACGGCGACCGTAATTCTACAGATAGAAGAGTAACAGACCTCTCGTTCCCTTAATCACTTTTACAAAAATCAGTTGCTTACTCATTCACTGTTCACTGTCACATTAAAGACAGAACAAATGCTTTACCTTAGAAACTAGTGAAAAAATTCACCCACTCATTCTCTGTTAATAGACAAAACGACAAAATATGCTTACTCTTCTTTAAGGCCCCTATAATAGCTACGTAAGATATGTTGGTCTGTTCACTGGGCTTAGTGCTCTCCTTTGAAAACCGGCCTGTCCATTCTCTTTTACTTCAATTTTTACTCACTCTTTCTCTCTCCCTCTCTCAGTCTCTTCCCCTTGTTATGTTTTTTCGTCTACTAGACTAAACAAAACGAGGGTAGTTCCTTTATATTTCTGATCGCGGTAACATAATTACATTACAGTGTTATTTTTATTGCACGCCGCGTTCTACCTAGTTTTTTTTTTATATTGTGCGGTGTTATTTTTTTCAGTTGTAAATTGTTTCTAGTACTTTCTCTTTTTTATACAAAATGTTCTTTTCATTACTAATTTAGGATACCTTGTGTTAATCAGTTTTAGGCTAAATTTTTATTTTATTTATATATGTAGCCCATTTTTTTAATTTATCAAAACTTCAGTTGTTACCATGAAATAAAAACTGAAAACTTTATTATTATTTCATGATAACAACTGAAAAATATACTAAGTATTCACACAGTTATTACTAAATCACTAGTAACTATTAAAAGTAACGGTGACCAAAATCACTGTCATCTTGATCACGGTGAGTGGTTGAAACAGTGAACGCTCTTCACTATATGAAATATCAAGTTTCTGAAAGTCAGATTTATAAAACTCTACTGTAAATTAAAAACCATAACAGTTGTTTACATTATTAACTCCTAACCTAACTTTTATTGTTAATATTTTTAAAGTAAATTACGAATGAAATGTGATGGTTTTTCATTGTTAAGTATGCCATTTCTAATAATAATTTTTAGTTGTATAATTTTTAAACCACATATTTATGTGTAAACTAGTGTATCATGAGATAAATTTGAAATAAAAAATACGTTGGCAGTAAAGAATTTATACTGCCTTGGTGTTTTATTTGTACATGTAATTAATTACATTTATAGGCATAAATATTGACTGAGTAACGAATTCCTTTTTAAGTCTTAATTAATTATTTAATTATAGATTATGTAATTAATTATTTATACTGTTGTAAATGTATTATGGTAATTAAAAATGAATTGTTAATTTACGAGATATGTTCATTAAAAAAATTTTTTTTCTCGAATATATCTATATTTATAGAAGAAATTAAAATTTTTTTATTTGAATAAAATTGTATTTCTGATCATTATATTCTGTACATATGTTCGGAACTTTAACAGTTACAGGTTATTTATATTTTTAGTATTTTTACAAGTAAATTTAACAGATAATTTTTTCAAGAATTCTACAGAACATACCGTAATATTCCGAAAACAAGCCGCATCGGAAAAATTACGATCAAAACTAGGAAATAAATTTCAAGTACAGTACTTGTATGTTTTTGAAAGTATTTTATTTTTTAAGAAGAAAATACCGTACAAACAAAATACACTTACTACTTAATTAGCATTTAGAAGTTTTTGTTTATTTTTTGTTCAATGCCGAACACAAGGATTCATCTACATTATAAATTATGTGTTTTCTTCCGGCTTCTTTGGTGGGTGTCTTTTCCGCGTTTTTACCCAAAAAGTAGCGCAGGACTTGTGATACCAATAATTTGAAATTCGCAAGTCCTGCGCTACTTTTTGGTACTTGTATACACAAAGTACCCTTAACCTATATAACATCACTCATGGCGATGTATAAAATACAACAAAAAACAAATGATCGGATAAAAAACAAAATGAAATATAAGAAACCTCTTTCTCTCTCTCTCTCTCTCTCTCTCTCTCTCTCTCTCTCTCTCTCTCTCTCCCTCTCTCTCTCTCCCTCCCTCCCTCTCTCTCTCTCTCCCTCCCTCCCTCCCTCTCTCTCTCTCTAACTCTCTCCCTCTTCCTCCCTCCCTCCCTTTCTCCCTCCCTCTCTTTCTCCCTCCCTCTCTTTCTCTTTCTCCCTCTCTCACCTCTCCCTCCCCCCCTCTCTCTATTACTATTAAAGCGTGAATGCGAGCCGCAGGTCAAATTATGGAACCGATTTTTAGGAAAAAACTGCGGCTTGTATTCGGAACAATACGGTATTACTTTTAAATAATTTAGTTAAATGTTTTTATTCTCTTGTATATTGTCTTTCCTTTGTGAACAATTTGTTTAAATAGTTGACACATTTTTTTATATTTTTTTATTTAATGTCGTATTAATTACAGTGGTCATTAGCGACGACGTTGGGTTGTAACTGTGAAGGATGAAATTATTTTTTGTAATGTATGAAAATATGCCGTGCCTGAGTGGGATTCGAACCCAAGATCGCATGTAAACTTAAACTTAATTAACAATATTAACGTATACTTAATTTTACAATATTTATAATTGCAGTTTGTGATTGGAATTAGCCCCAATTTTGTCATTCCAAAGTGTCAAAAAAAAAATTTATTTAACCCTTTTAACACCAAAAAGCCAATTGAGCCAATTACTATTTATATGAGCAGAATTTAAGGTAAAAAATTATATTAAAAACTTTCTCCTGTCTCAATTCTGAAATTTTTAACAATTTTTCAAAATTACTGGTAAAATAATGGGATTTTAGCTTGGCATTTTTTGGACTAGTAGGTACACGAAGTCTGACAGCGTAAGCATTTAGCGAAATTCTTTTTTTTTCATTTTTGTTTCACTTGACTGATAATTTGCATGATTGGTTTTATCTCATATAAAAATATTTTTGTTCTACAATAAATATTTTTAAAACTAAAAAATTTTGAGCGTTTTAAAAAATGTTTATCATTAAGAATCCAGTTGTTTGATTTTCAACTTGTGTTTTTTTTTTTTGTAGTTCAGAATCATCGTAATCTTGTAGCTTTTCAGCTGTTGGTGAACTTTGGGTTTCTCCACAATCATCTTTGTTAGTTGGTAGCACTAATCTTCTCATGTCCATCCACCCTTCCTTTTTCAAAAAATGGCTCTTCCTTCTCTTATATAGACTTTCTTTCCATATAACCGTAAACATCCTTGTTATTGATTCTTTTCTATGAAACTATTCAGATCTTTATTTAAACATACGCTCCAGTCATGTACAGGCCTTCAAAGTTATGTAAGCTTATGCGCAGTAGACGGATTTGGTTGAGGTACGATGAAGGGAGAAATAATGGTGAGAGTAGTACAGCAGTAGAGGGGGGAGTCACAGCCGAATCGCTGGAATGCATACCGTACCGTCGGTTTATATGGTCTAGGCCTACGGGAGCCTCTTTTTCCTAAAAGTTTTCCTAAAAGAGCGACCTCCAACATGGTGGAAGGGTTGATGTTTCTCCAACATGGTGGAAGGGTTGACGTTTCGTGGGGGCTTTTCACAAAATGTTCACCGACCACAGACAATAAGACAAAATAGTCAACCGTTCGAGCTACGATCTGTTCTCTGCGACAGCTTCAGTAGAATGAGACAATTCACGAACGTATGTCATCCCTTCTACAGCCGGCAGTATTCTCCCCACTCACTTCTCATTTCTGCGCGAACTACGCTTACAAAACATTGACAGATTGTACTTCTCTTGGTTGAAACATTCTCAGCATGTTACTTACTATCTGTTTCAGATAGAATCCACATTGTCACAGCCGTAGGTGACAACTGGGCGAACCTAACACATTATATATTTTCATTGTTGTGTCCCTACTTATTAATTTATTCATTAACAATTTTACAGTGCTTAATTGGCTCTTAATTCATTCTCATATGAAGTCACTCATTACATTTTTGCGGTTTTAAGGTAATTTTGAAGTACTTTTTTGTTAGCGAGAGGAAACCGAATTTTCCGGTACCCAGGTAGATGAACCTTCAGCGGAGTATGCGGAGCTCTGCCAAAGGCAGTTGTCTTTGGCAGAGCCTATCCGCCAAAACCTCTCAGCTCCTTTCTATCTCATCCCGACTTCCTGCAGGATCACCGTTAGGCATAACTTCACAATTAGCCGGTAGTTCTTTATCAGCTGGATAACGTTATCACAGTGTAATTCCTCTTCTTTCCATCAATTTTCCCCCTTTTTTTGAGCGACTTCTTTGGAGAATAACCCAGCTGAGCTACTCTGCTCTTCCTCACCTTCTGGATAAACTCAATGGCCTTCCAATAAGCCGGTAGTTCTTTATCAGTTGGATAACGTTATCACAGTGTAATTCCTCTTCTTTCCATCAGTTTTCCCCCTTTTATTTGAGCGACTTCTTTCGAGACTAACCCAGCTGAGTTACTCTGCTCTTCATCACCTTCTGGATGAACTCAATGGCCTTCCAGCTTTCCTCTTCTGCAATCGTGAACTCGCGGAGATTTTCGGGTGAATTTGGTGACCCAAGCAAGGTTCTTAGAATCTCCCTCTCCAGTATCCATCTTCTGCAGTTGAAAATTGCATTTTCTCCATCATCCTTTTCAGTCTCACAATCCATACAGCTTGCTTCATCTGATCATCTGAACTGGTGGAGATACGCTCAAAAGCTACCATGCCTCGTCAATGCTTGCATGAGGTAATAACCAATCTCGCTGTACCCCGTACTCAGCCATTTCGTTAGATCCAGAATCAATCTGTGCCCATCCTCAAATACTGAAAAACTTTTTACAGAATATTGGAAAAAAGTATAACTGTTTATTTAACACACATTGTTATTAAATAAAAAATTTTAAAAATCATATTTATTTTTATAAAAAATTTTTAAAGTTTTAATTGAACGGTTTGTAAATTTTAATGAACACATCTCGTAAATATTTATCAATGGTTAAATAATTTTAATTGATTAATTATTAATAAATAATTAAAAATATTGTATGCTTATGCGACGATGACAAGTTTTTTATTATAATAGTGAGATATTTTTAAATCATGTTATTACGTAAATTGATTAATATTTAAATTAATTATACTTTATTTCTAAGTGTATAAATACTTACAAAAGCAATACTTAATATTAAACGTAAGGCCCTATTTCAAGATGTATTATAATAATAATATAATAAAATAATATTATATAAAAATAATTATGTAAATTTAAGATTTTATTTGTGCAATTTATTTTGTGTTTATTTGTTTTAATAATCTTCGTATTTAATTAAATTAGTTTTAATATATTTTTATTTGTTAGAATTTTTTTCTATTTACTGGCACGGAAATATATATATTTATTTTTTAAATATATAAAAATACAGTGTAATTTTTTTTAATTTTTATTATTTTTTTATATTCTTCTCATAGAATCATAGAATTATATATAGTTAGAATATTTATGTAATTAAAAATAAACCATAAGAATGTGCTTCTTAAAAAAAAACAACAGTCCAAAATAAAAATATTTAAATTGATTATTTAAAAAAAGAAGGGATTATAATAAGCAGGAATTCTGATATTTCAACATGTTTATTTTTATTATTATTATTGGTTGAATAATTAATAATAGTAATAAAATAATACATATAAATAAACAAAAATGAGACTTGATGTATTTTAATTATAACAGTAATCCTTTGTATAGATCTAATTATAACTACGATAATATTATTTAAGAATGAAAACAGAAAAATAACATTGTAAATAAGATGGAGCAAATAGTTAGATTTTAAATTATTATTACTTATATTATTATTATTATTATTATTATATTCATAAAAGTAATAAAAATATGAATAAGATTGTATGCATTGTATATTTAAAAGGAAACAGTTATTATATGAATATATATATATATATTATATATATATATAATTATAGAAAAATTGAATAAAAAATAACAGAATACCTGCATTGATTAACATTTTTACAAGTGTGTTTATTTTTCTTTATCTTTATCATTTCCTAACGTAACATTTTCCCGTTTCCTAACCTTACATAGAAGCACAAGTGATATCAAGAGTAGAATTGAATCTGAATCGGTGAGTGGAAAAAGGGTAATATTCCAAAAAAATGCGAAATTGAATGAAGATAGCAGTTTTTTTAAGTTTACTTTCTTCGAAGATAGCAGTTTTGTTAAGTTTACTTTGGCGCATCTATTGGTTGATAAAAGGGAAATATTCCTTGTATCTAAAAGCAGCTAAGCTACATTAAAAATTTAGTTGAGTGGAAAAAGGATAGTATTCCAGGAATATTACCTTTCTTCCATTCAATAGCGAACAGCAGTTGGACCACTGGTTTCTGTGTTATTATTATCAAAATGTAACTGTAAATTATTTTGAAATAAAAATAAAGTTTTGTAGCATATGGGCACATTATATTGTTTTTTCAACTTAATTTTTCCTATTTACTTGTACCAAATCTAGAAAAAGTGAATAGTTAACATATTAATAATCAAAAATCAATCCCATGATTTTTGTAAAATAAATTCTAAAGTCACCATTAAAAAACGGTAATATAGTACTACAAATGACCAATTGAACATTTTACCATTAAACCAAAAACAAAGTCACAAAACAGTTTTTTTTAATTTCTCGAAAATAAGGATTTTGGAATATTACCTTTTTCCACTCACCGATTCAATTGCTTAAGCCAGAAAAGCCTTTGAAATGAAAAACAGCTTACTGACTACAAACATTGATTTACAGATTAGGAAAAATTTCTTAAAACATTATGTTTGGAGTGTAGCATTATACGGAAGTGAAACATGGGTGATAGGGGTTGTAGAAAAGAAGAGGATAGAAGCTTTTGAAATGTGGTGTTATAGGAAAATGTTAAAGATTATGTGGGTGGACAAAATAAGTAATTTAGAGGTTCTTAGGCGAGTGGATGAAAAAAGAAGTATATGGAAGCATCTTACCAAAAGAAGGGATAGGCTAGTGGGGCATATCCTAAGACATCCAGGTATTAGGCTATTAATAATAGAGGGTAATATTGAGGGAGTAAATTGTAGAGCGAGGCAAAGATTAGAATATATAAAGCAAATTACAAAAGATGTAGGTTGTTACAGGTATGTAGATATGAAACGACTTGTGCAAGATAGAACAGCTTGAAGAATTGCATCAAACCAGTCGAGAGACTGATGAAAAAAAGAAAAAACCTTACATATCATCCATCCAATGGTAAACTCGTGAATGTACAAATTCTGAGTTTTACAGGAGAGCAAAAAAAAATTCAATTCTTTCTTCTTTAACACACTTTGTGTATTTTCGTAACTTTACAAAGGCTGTTACTCCCTAACCGAACAAGATGCATATTCGAAAAATTTGCACATTTGCGAGTTTACCATTGGAGGGGCAATATTAACTTGTTGACTGCTACGTGACCCAAATATGTGTCACACTTGCCTTTAAAAATGGGCCACGTGCATCAAAAATGAGTCACAGTACATGAGTGATTTTTAAGCCGTGTTTTGTGGTTTCAAAAGCCACAGCTTCAGAGAGTGACATTATACACGTCTTAAGACTGTTTAAATAGTTGGTATTTTTCAAATAATAGGATATTTTGTATACTGGTAGTTTTCCTTGTTGTCCTGTACTAGAATGTTGCTATTATTTGTAATTTTATTATTTCTTTTGCTTATTTCGGGTGAAAGAAATAGTCTAGAATAATTTTCAACTAAACCCAATTATGTTTATTATTTTTTTTTTGTGACGCAAAAATGGGTCACATGGCTCTAAAATGTAAAATCATTCCAGCAGGCCATGTGACCCAAAAGTGTGTCACAACTTAATTTTACAAAAGAAAAATAGCTGTTATTATTTTGATTAATAAATGAAGTAAAATAAGAAGAAAAAGGAATAAAATGTGAAAAATAAAGCAAAAGTACGATGGCCCCGCTGTAAGTGTCACAAAATTTAGTGCGGCAGTCAACGTGTTAAGTTCATAATTTATAGGTGTTGTTTAGGTCACCAGCAGAAAGGCTGGTTTGAACCTCTAGAGGTTTTACTAAGTAAAACGAGGAGTGAGGTGGTTTACCGTTGCCTTTCTCACTGAGTGGAAAAGTACGCTTATCAGCATGCCAGGCCCTCTGAAAAGCACATATTTTCCACTCTGCAAATGATACCTTCACTTCATTCACCACAGGGTCTGGCTGTATAATGAAATTCATTACTTTCAGAGGAGATAACTCTGATTAGTGTCTTTTGCACCTCTACCTCTTCTGTTCTTAAATGATTCAGTCATTTAATTGGCTGACCATGTGATAAGAAACAGAACTATTTATTTTAGCCCTGCAACGAACAGATTAAATGTAAATAATTTGACACTACCTGTCTGTTATGTTATAGGTAACATAATAACCTGTCTGTTATTAATTTATAGGTATGGAATTTTATTTTTACCCATGTCAATATTCATAGGTTGTCTATCTACAAAAAAGAACACATCAAAGGTATCCAATATATAATTTTAATGAATTCAGTCAAGAGAAAAATCCGTAATCGGAATTATTTTTTTAAAGTGGTGAAAATTTCATTTCTTAATATTTTCATTAAATGAAATAAGTTTCACTTTTTTTGCTGGATTCGTCATCAGCACCTCAATTAGAATTACAAAAAAGGTACATGATGTGTAGTCTTACACAAACACAGGCCAACTATTCCTGAGAGAGTATGGTTAATTAAACCCCAAACATTAAGTAAATATATAGGGTGATTCAAAAAGAGCGCCGGTTTTGATATATCAAATTAAGAGATTTATTTTATTGAAAAACTAAAAATAAATACATCAACAAGTTCATCTTACCTTCCGATTTTATGTATGAAAAATGATGTCATGCATGTGTCCTCCTCTACTGCGCTGGCACGCATCAACTCTGTCCATGAAATTGGATATTACTGCACGACAAGTTTCGACTATGTGGGACAAGTTTCCGTATGTGGGGTTTTCTAAACCCCACATACGGCAGTTCTGTTTATTAACAAAACCGTTTAAGTGGAAGTGCGCCTCATCACTGAAAATGATTTTGTTTGCGAAGGTGTCATCATCCTGCCGTTTTCTCAATACCTAGTCAACAAACTGTCGTCTCTTCTGGTGGTCTGCCACTTTCAAATGTTGCGTCAACTGAATTTTATACGGGTGATATTGGAGATCGTACCGAAGAACTCTCCGTACAGAAGAACATCTTAAACCCAATTGTTGAGAACGGCGACGTATTGATTTTGCTGGGCTAACAGACACACTGTCACGAACCAACGCAACGTTCTGCTCAGTTCGGCCAGAACGACGACGTCCAGAACTTTTAAGGTCGACTGTTGAACCCGTCTCAAAAAACTTTTTCATGAGCCTGCGAACTGTTGATTCATTCGGTGCTTCATACGTCCTAGAGTACCGCGAAGTCGCCTGACAGTAGCCGCATAACTCTCTCCACTCTGGTAAAATGTTTTGACGATTAACACTCGTTGCGCAATAGTAAACTTCTCCATGGTTAGACAGAGACTGCGAGAGTATTACACTGCGAACAAGAGAAACTACAACTGAATCGTCAATCGGAATGTTCTCCGAAATAGAAATGAGGTCAAACAATGTTGCCAACCGATAAACAAAAATTTACCAGCCGTTTAAAAACCGGCGCTCTTTTTGAATCACCCTATACTTAACATTTAATGTTAAGAAAAGAAGTACGTTAAGAAGGAGTAAACATGTAAAGAAGTGCTCTGTTGCTAATGAGCAACTACTGTCTAGTATTCAAATCCATAAAATAATTTTCCTATTTTCAGTGAAATATTAAAAGTAATTACTATTATTACTGTTTATAAAGCACAGGAGAAATTTTCATGGCTGGATTCGTAATTTATGCCTCTTAAAACATCAGAATCGCTGATTAACAGAAATAGTTAAAAAAGTGCCCTGAGCTCTGTAAGAAACATAATATAAAATTTAAAATTTCACCTATTCACTGAAAAAGCAATATGTACTTTTTTTTGAAAATTTTCAAACTCTTTCTGTAATCATCGATTCTGCTGCTTTACGTAGATTACGAATCCAGACATAAAAAAGTACCCTGAGCTCTATAAACGACAAAAACATGACATTCAATATTTCACGAATTCACTAAAAACAAGTTCACATACTTTTTTGAAATTTTTCAAACCATTTCTGTTAATCATTGATTCTAATGCTTTAAGAAGCGTAGATTATGAATCCAGCCATGAAAAATTACCCTATGCTCTATCAATTACAAATTTTGAATTAAATGTGTTTGTCTCTTCAAAAGCTCATGGCACTTTTTCAACAAAGGTCTCAATTAGCATTAGAAACGCTGATACCCTGTACATGTTCTACATAATTTATACATACACAATTTATACATACTTGTACATGTATGTTTATGTGCATGTCTTGCTATTTTCAATGAATAGGGGAAATTTTGAATTTTATGTTTTTGTGTCTTAGAGAGCTCAGGGCACTTTTATAAGCCTGGATTCGTAATCTACGCCTCAAGCAACATTAGAAACACCAATAAACAGAAAAGGTTTGAAAAATTCCAATAAAAGTACATGAACAAAAAACAAAAAGTACATGAAAGTACATCCTGCGAGGGGTTAGACAGGGGTGCATATTATCACCAATATTATTCAACCTGTACTCCGAACACATCTTTCGAGAGGCTCTACAGAACTTAGAGGGCATTTTAGTTAATGGACTCAGGCTTAACAACCTGCGGTATGCGAATGATACAATTGTTTTTGCGGATTCAATTGAAGGACTACAGACGCTCATGAACAGAATCCAAGAAACAAGCAGCATATATGGACTTGACATAAACACCTCCAAAACTAAATTCATGGTAGTTAGCAAAAACCAAATTAGGGGTGCTAACCTGTATATAAATCAAGAAAGAATTGTAAGAGTCTCTAAGTACGAATACCTCGGAACAGTCATTAATGAGGCATGGGATAACTCACAGGAGATCAAGAGTCGCATTGGTAGGGCTAGGAACATCTTTAGCTCTATGGGTGCGGCTTTCAAAAGTCATGATCTTACTTTGGGGACCAAACTGAGACTTCTGAGGTGCTATGTTTTTTCTGTCTTGTTGTATGGAGTGGAGTCCTGGACTCTAACAAAAGAAACGACCAACCGACTAGAAGCCTTTGAACTCTGGCTCTACAGGAGGATTCTGAAAATACCATGGACCCATAAAGTGACCAACGTTGAAGTTCTGCAAAGAATGAAGAAAACCACAGAACTTGTTAATATTGTGAAAGCAAGGAAGCTGCAATATTTGGGTCATATCATGAGGAATTCGCAACGTTATGAACTGTTACAACGCATCCTGCAGGGAAAGATAGACAGCAAGAGGAAGCCCGGTAGGAGAAGAATATCCTGGCTTGGGAACTTGCGAACCTGGTTTGGTAGGAGCTCCATGCAATTGTTCCGGTTGGCAGCGGATAAAGTCAAAATAGCCATGATGGTCGCCCACATCCGTAGCGGATAGGCACTCAAAGAAGAAGAGACATTAAAGTACATAAAACAATAAAAAGTACATGTATAGTCTTGCTATTTTCAATAAATAGGTGAAATTTTGAATTTTTTGTTTTTGTCATAGAGAGCTCACGTCACTTTTTTTTCCCCTGGATTCGTAATCTACACCTCAAGCAGCATTGGTCGGTCGCATTGGCGCAGTTGGTAACGTGCTCGCCTCTCATCATGCGGTCTTGGGTTCGAATCCCATTCAGGCACGGCATCTTTTCATACGTTACACACAATCATTTCATCTTTCACCGTCTGCATTAGCAGTAATTGCAGAACAGTCGGACGTTAAAAACCAAAAAAAAAAAAAAATCAAGCAGCATTAGAAACGCCAATAAACAGAAAAGTTTGACAAATTCCAATAAAAGTACATGAACATATTATAGTCTTGCTATTTTCAATGAACAGGTGAAATTTTGAATTTAATGTTTTTGTGTCTTAGAGAGCTCAGGGCACTTTTTTATGCGTGGATTCGTAATCTACGCCTCAAGCAGCATTAGAAACGCCAATAAACAGAAAAAGTTTGAAAAATTCCAAAAAAAGTACATGAACATGAAAAATTACAAAAAAGTAACTACCGGTCTCGCTCCACTGCTGCATTGCACTCAGCCACCAGTCGGTCACGTGGTATGAGTGGTTGTCCTCGATTTCACATCCGCCGCTCGCTCGGTCCAACCCGCCGCTGACTCCATTTTGACCCCGCTACACAACTGCCTCCACTAAATTCACCAAAGTGCTGTTATTTACATTCGAACAAGTACCATCTTGTTTATGTACTTAATATTAAAAATTACATATACAAACCTACTGTTGATTTGTACGCTTATAACCTCTTTGTGTAGTAATCAAATTGTTTTCAGTATATATGTGGGACAATAGCAAGATCATTGGGTGAAAGAGTTTGGAGAGATTACGAGTTTAAGTTTTACAAGTTAAGTTACAAGTTTAAGTTTTAATCTTATTTGCCCACCAGTATACATTGACAATGAACCTCTCACAAAAACAGACAGTCAAGTATCTCGGTCTGACTTTTGATGAACGACTAACTTGGAGCACACATATCAAACGGAAACGTTTATTACAGAATTCCCAACTTAAACTTCTATATTCCCTACTTCACAAACGATCAAAATTATCAATGGCACAAAAATTACGCATAACCTATATTGTTCTCTTTTGAAACCTATGTGGACCTACGGGTCCCAAATTTACGGTTCAACCAAATCCTCTAACTTGCAACGAATTCAAGCATTCCGGTCAAAAACATTACGCCTTATAGCAAATGCACCTCTTTATGTTAGCAACAAAACCTTACATACAGATTTGAAAACACCACTTGTACAAAATTCCATCAAATACCTATACAAACGCTTTCACGACAAGTCACACGAACACGAGAACCCCCTGGTGCGTTAACTTTCCACCGTCCATTTACCTGATAATCCCCCTAGACGCCTTAAAATACGCTGGAGTAGAGACCTGCTAATTTGATATACTAATTTCATTCTTGGGGAGGCACCAATGGGGGCCCTACCCCTTTCATGCCTATCATGTCATTTACATTATTATCATAATCATCACATTTGCTTGTTGTAAAATTTTACAGTGTAAATAAAGAATTAAAGAGAGAAAAAAAAGTTTTACAAGACTCTGGCTGTTCCGGTATTGCTGTATGGCAGTGACGTCGGATTTAATCGGTGGAAATGCCGTTCTTGAGAAGAGTTTACGGATGTAGTTTGATGGATCACATTAAGAATGAAGAAACCGGGCCGATTTAAATGTCTCCTCTTGCCAAAAAATACAGAAAGAAATGGGAGGAACATTTAATGCGAATGAGTGAGGATAGGTGGGTTTAAAAAGTTGTGACAATTTAAGTCATTTTAAAAAAAGCTAAAACAATATTTGATTGATGAAACATTTTACAGTGTGCACGAATTCCTTTCTAAATAGTTTTGATTGAAAAATATTTAACTTCTAATTAAACAAATATTGTGTACTATTTGATACAAAGGGTTTCATGACGAGCCTACCGAGTTAAGCAGTAGGAGGAAAAAATTATTGGTAAGTGATGAATTTATCATTGTGTTTGATTTTTTTATTTTTTATTTTGTGTGATATTTGATTCAATGGGGTTCATGACAAGCCTACTGAAGTAAGCAGTAGCAAAAACAATTTTCTGGTGGTAAGTGATGAATTTATCATCTTGACATGTCCTATACTCCGTTTGGAGTCTCCTGGATGCAGGGGAAAAATGGGAGTTAAGCTACACACCTGCTGGGCAAAAAGTTGAAAGTTGTAGATAGACCGCGAAAAAGATGGGTAAAGAAGTTGTAACATATTGGAACACCTAAACCATGACAGGAAGAAGATAACCTGTTTTGTTTATTTCAAAATGTCAACTTCAATTGAAACCTGTATGCCAAAAGAGCAACATTCATAGATAAGCTTTTAGCTATCCAAAGATGTGAAATTGGTGGAAATGTACTAAAGAATGTGGTTGAAACAGTAATGGTAAAAATTGTTGAAATTGCAGTAACATGACTTTGAGTTAAAACATCCAGATTTTTCCCAATTTTAATTTATTTAGTGGGCCTTGTTCAAACAGCAAGGTATAATAAACATAGGCCTATGCTATACACTTTGTGAATCATAAAACTCACAGCACGTGTGAGCATGTTTAACTTTGTTCTTCTCCATTCAAGACTAATATTGGGATATAATAATTATGTTTTGTCTCCTATAATAATAACAGCGAGAATAATAATAATACCAAAGTAATGGGCTTTCAGGGTAAGGTTCCAAAAAGAACTAAAATAGTCCTGCAAGATAAAGTATTGGAACAAGTGTCACGTTTCTCGTACCTTGGGGTGGACATAACATATAGCTATGATGAGGAAATAAATAATAGAATAAGTAGATTCCAACTGGTTTGTGGCTACATCAACAGGACATTTAAACATCGGGCCAGGAAAGACACACAGCTTAGAATGTATGATGTGATGGCTGTGCCGATCCTATTATATGGTTGTGAGACCTGGGTGCCAAGAAAGAGAGACTTAAGTCGAATTGCAGCAGCTGAGATGAGATACATGAGGGCGGTGAAAGGTTGCAGTCAGAGAGACCATATTAGAAATAGTGTCATCTTGCAAGAACTAGAAAGAAAGGAGTCAGTCTTGGATAACATGTGGATATATAGACAAAGGTGGCAGCAACATGTATACAGAATGACTCCTGAAAGGACCCCTTTCCAAGCCCTAAATTACAAACCAGATGGTGTAAAAAGCTTGGGAAGGCCAAGAAAAAGATGGTGTGATGTGGGAACAGGCAATTTGCCTAATCCGTAAAGTAGAAGAAGAAGAAGAAGAATAATAATAATGATAAAGAATTTTAATGAAATTTAAGTAAAATATAAAATAAATTACCTGCCATTTTTCGTTGACGATTTAAGTAAACAGATTGTCTTTAGATATTCACATTATGATATAAAAATGTTTAAACAAGTTTGTAATTGCAATATAAATAAATTCATGACATTCGGTAGCCTACTTGTAGGAAAATAAAATTACTGTGAAAATTTAACAGTTAGACCTAAAGTTATATCTTATTTTCCGCAAAACTCGTATTCAGCAAGTTTTTTTTTAAATCTGTGTTTTCGGCTTTAATATAAGTTATTTCTTACAAAAGTTCAGTAATTTTTTCTCGTGGACACAAATTTTCATTTCTCAACGCTATAAAATCTTCAGATTCTTTTGCATTGTAGGTTTGGTGTGAAATAGGATTATTTTCATTAGCAATAGCAGGTTCATAACAACCATAATTTTCTTCTTGTGAAACAAGAAATTCTACTATTTTTCTCTTTTTTCATGTCTCAAATTTCTTTCGGAGTAGCTAAAATTTTAATGTACGCAAATGGCTACAACCTTATTTCAGTGTACAAACATACAAATAATTATTTCATTTAAAAATATTAATTTAATTTGTCCCAGTAAAAATTTAAATTATAAATTACAAGAACTAAACTGCAACAACTCACTAAACTATACTCTACAGACGCACACAACTACTAACTAAACAAAAAGGTCTAAATATATTATAATGAACAGAAAATCATATATGATAACAAATTTGTCACATTTATTAATATTTATTAATTTGTTTATTTATTTATTAATTAACATTTATTTTATTTGTCAGATTATTAATAACAACAGTGAAAACAAAAAGTAGGGACCCAGTGAAGGTACTCAATCCCATGGATATAAAAAAAAAACAATCATCATTGCTTTAAATTTTGACTTGCTCATTCGAGTTTTTTTGGCTCTCGGTGAAGTTCGGCTCTTCCAGTACATGGATTGGCGGTTCGTTTCCAGATCATGAGTAAAAAACCATGCTTCATCACATGTTATTATCTTCTACCTGTTCCGTTAGGTGAAATTTGCATTAAAAGAGACAAGATTTGAGTCTATGGAAGCTGTCAAGAGAGAAAACGGCATGTGTCCTGAAGGAGCTGACAGAAGATGACTTCCATCACTGTTTCCAACAATGGAAAATCAGCATGGAGCATTGTAGGGATAGAGAAGGAGTGTATATTGAAGGTTACAATAAGTGATTACAAATAAAATTTTTTACTACGTCAGTCTCGTTATTTAATAATAGCCACACCTCGCAAGTAAAAATGTAATTGTTTGAGGTCCTGGAAATACGATGTATAGTGACTTTGATGATTAAGGTTCAGTTAACCGCACTTTATCATGAATTGTCTGCCTGAGCTCTGTATAGGCCTACCTTGGACAATATTAGAATTGGCACAAACAGCTTTGGTGTTTATCTACTCCACTCTTCGCCCCTCGCCATGCAACGACGGTACATTCACAAAAGTATACAATCGCTACTGTAATGTGCGACTCATGCACTATAACTACGCTTTGTTTTTACTGTTGTTAATAATCTGTCAGACATAATGATGTGACTAATTTGTTTTCATATATGATTTTCTTTGAAGCTGCAGTCAAAGCTCTTAAAAACAATAAAGCTCCTGGGAAGGACGAAATTTCAGCAGAGTTACTAAAGAAGGGAGGAGATGTAATAATAGAGAAGATGTGGGAATTAATAAGGATAATATGGGAAAAAGAAAAGATGCCAAATGAATGGCAGGAGGCAATAGTTGTTCCCATACACAAAAAAGGAGAGAAAGAGGAATGTGGCAACTTTAGAGGAATCTCTCTCCTCAGCATTCCCTATAAAGTTGTATCTAAAATAGTCCTGAATCGTATTGAGAAATACACAAATGAAATAATCCTAGAACATCAAGCAGGTTTCATGAAAGGCAGGTCCACAACAAATCAAATATTTATCCTCTAAGAAATCGTATCAAAGTACTGGGAATTCAATAAGGAATTTTTTGCTCTATTTATTGACTTTCAAAAAGCTTACGATAGCATAAGCAGGGAGAAATTGTGGATGAAGATGGAGAAGTTTGGAATTCCAAAAAAACTCGTAAACCTGGCCAGCTCAAGCATAGCAGAAGCCTCGTGCTCGGTAAGAGTAAATGGGCAAGTCTCTGAGTCCTTTAGGATAAATTCAGGAGTAAGACAGGGCGATGGGCTTTCCCCAATTCTTTTTAATTTAGCCATAGAAGAAGCACTCCAAAAAGTGGCAAATAGGAATGAAGGCATAAAAATTGGATCGGGAATCAACACACTAGCATTTGCTGACGATGTGGTAATTGTCGCAGAAAAGATAGATGACTTACGTCAGTTGGCAGAAGTGTTTATGGAGGAAGCAGGAAGAATGGGATTGAAGGTAAACAACACAAAAACGAAGTATATGCATTTCACTAGAAATCGAGTTAACAGAGACCAAGGTCCTCTCCAAGTGAACGGTCAATATTTTGAAAAAGTAGACTCTTTTAAGTACCTAGGCGTCGTCATTTCTGAACAAAATACAGAAGTGACAGAAATACAAAATAGGCTAAATCTTGCAAACAGATGTTTCCACACATGCAACAAACTTATGTCTTCAAAATTGTTATCACGTACAACAAAAATTAAAATTTATAGAACAATTATCAGTCCAATATTGCTCTACGGAGCGGAGACATGGAAATTAGATAAAAGAGAGGAAAGGAAATTGATTGTATTTGAAAACAAGATCCTTAGAAAAATTTACGGACCTGTAAACGAGGGAGGAGAGTGGAGGAAAAGACACAACAGAGAACTTAGAGACCTTTATAGGGAGCCAGATGTGGTGTGTGAGTTCAAGTGTAGAAGAATTAGATGGGCTGGGCATGTTTTAAGAAGGAATGAGGACAGTAATCTTAACCAAGTGTTAAGAAGAAATGCTGAAGGACGACGACCGAGAGGAAGACCACGACGTAAATGGTGGAGTCAAGTGAGGGCCGATATGGAGAGAATTGGAGCGACCGAGGAAGACGCGGGGCATCGAGAGAGGTGGAGGGGCTGTGTTGGTGCGGCTAAATATCTACTTAGATATGTGTGGCCATGGCAGTAAGTAAGTAAGTAAGTATATGATTTTCTGTTCATTATATTATATTCAGACAAATTTGTTAAGTTTGTTGCATGGGTCTGTAGAGGAAATAGTTTAGTGAGGTTTTTACAGTTAAGTTCTTGTAATTTATAATTTAAATTTTTACTGGGACAAATATTAAATAATTATTTTAAAATGAATAATTCTTTGTATGTTTGTACATTGAAATAAGGTTGTAGCCATTTGCGTACCGTACATTAAAATTTGTAGACTTTGTTAACTGTGTGTAAAATTTGAGCAAGAGTTGTGCCAGATCAAATTGTCCACAGTATATTAAGCTAGGCCTCATGCCTTATCAGGAATAAAACAATTATGATTAATTTGAAAAAACAGTCGGACGTTAAACAAAAAAAAAAATTAATTTGAAACATTTGCAATAACGGGTTCTTTTAATTACAAGACATAAACACTATGCAATTCGAATAGCATTTCGTTTCTTTACTATTTGTGCAGTCAACGCATCATATTGCAAACGCAATTAGTTGCTCCTGCACAAAATCCAAAAATTAAATTGAACAAAAAGTTCAAGGTCAAAGGTCAATTATACCATGATAATTGAGACGTATCCATAAAAACTTAGAAACACAATACATTTTTCCTCAACTGCAAAAACTTTGTTATGATAACAGTATCTGATCGTATTTTACATAATTTTAATTTATTATTTATGTGCACAATTTACAAGTAATCTATAAATCCTTCAGATAATTGTAAAATTATCATTAGTATACGACATAAAATACCGAAATAAAAATTCCATAAGCAAAAACCGTACGACTGAGTTTGGGTACAAAGATTAGTTACTCGTTCTACCGCTAGATGGTGGTACATATTGCGTATTAGTGTTGAATTAAATGCAGTACATTTTAACGGAGTTTAAAGTCATTTATCTACAAAAATAAATCTTTATAATGCATCCTGCAGTTTTAAATATTTCTATTTCATATAGTGAATTAATACAATAATTTCACTAACCTTCTTTTTAAAAAAGAAATTTTGAAAAAGAAATAAATAAAGTAATAAATAAAATTAAAAACAAACTACATTTTAAAAATAACTTGAGAACCACCCTTATATTAGATAATAAAATAAAACATAAACCATTTATTGCATTAAAATACAATAAAACTATTAACAATAAATTATACAGAACATTAAATAAATTTTATAAAATCGCATACACATGTAATAATAAAAAACTACTGTCCACAAATATAATTAAAAATAATATAAATGAAACACTAAGCAATAAAAAGGGTGTGTATAAAATAGATTGTGGTAATGAGGATTGTAAAAAATTTTACATTGGTATGACTAGTCGTAATTTTCAAGTGAGGTATAATGAACATAAAAAAGCACTGAAATGTGACTACATTATATCTAACTATACCAATCATATAAAAGAGGAAAAACATAAATTTGGTAAAATAGATGAACATTTCAATATAATAGAACAATGTAATATAGAAAATAAAAATGAAATTGAAAAATATGAGATGTTCCACATTTATAAATATTTAAAAGAGCAAAAGCAGGACATTTTGAATGAACAGGTGAAATTTAGGAATGATGAAGTGATATTGACTGCTGCTGCTATCTACAGTAAATATATGAGAAGGGATAAATTAAAATTAATTAATTTTAAATCAGTTTTATACAAGTGACTGAAGATGTATCATCTTCTATAGATTTTTAATAAATAATGTTTTTAGTTTCAATTATATGTTATTTACTCTGATGATGGTGGATCCACCGAAACACGTGTAAGTGAAAATTAAAATAAAGGTGACGCAGTTTAAAAAGAAGGTTAGTGAAATTATTGTATTAATTCATTATATGAAATAGAATTATCTACAAAAGTAGAGCCGTTCTTAGTTTGCTCCTACTGTCAACAAACAAAAGCCACCTACTACAGGGTGCACGCTAGAGTCTGCGACTTTACGGATGTTGTATTCCTATTAAGTTAACTATTTTTTAAATTATAAGTACTTAAAGTACTAAAAACATCAGTCATGATGTAGACCTAACAATTTCATTTAGAAAAATACTTTTAAAAGTATTTTGTATTTAAATACTTCAATACTACTTTTAAAATACTTTTATAAGTATTTTGTTGTTACTTTTTAATCAGCGTGTACACATTTTGATATGATGCGCAGGCTCAGTGACGTCATTATTTGTTAACATTAGGAGCAAACTAAGAGAGGCTGGACTATACTTTCTCTTGCCCTGTATAAAAATATGTAGGATAATTAGAATAAAATATTTTCATGTTGATTTTCAAAATCAAAAATACAAGTTTTCAGGTCCCTGACACCAAAAAATATATAATCCTACCGATTTTTACTTTCTCTTGCCTATAACAATTTATAGAAAGAAAAGTATTGATTTCATGTTGATTTTCGAAATCGAGTTTTCACCGGATCTACACGTTTTTAGCCACCTGAACCCAAAAAACATGTTTTTAGCGATTGGTCTGTGTGGGTGTGAACAGAATAACTCAAGAAATGAACATCATACGAAATTGAAACTTGAAACTTAAGTTACATACCACTACTGGATCCGACACCAACATTTTCATCAAAATCGGTCAACCGGAAGTAGTAGTTTATTCGTGTAATTCTTCACTTTTTTGCGATTTTATAAACAACTGGTTCTACGATTTTTTTTAAATCGCCTGGTTTACTACATTTTTAATTCTCTACAAGATAGGGTAGGCGCCATAATTGCTGAAATTCTGGGTGAGGCTGTTTTTACGTAAAACAATTGTTTTTTTTAAGATTACGGCTTTAATATGCATTTCAGCGCAAAAATTTATATAATAAAAATGTAGAGAATTTAAAATCCTACAACTTTTATATGTAACATTTTCTTGTATAACGCTTAGTTTAGCGGTAATTAACAATTTTTTGTTTTTTTCTCACGAAAACGTGAGAAAAATCTATTTTTTTAAGATTTCGGCCTTAGTATGCGTTTTATGACAAAAGTGTAATAATCAAATTTATAGGAAATTAAAAGTTCTACAACTTTTATTTAGAGCGTTTCTCTCTACAGAGCCTAGTTTAGCGTGAAAGCGTGATTTTCCGTATTTTTAAGTCAAACTGAGGTTGATTTTCATTTTGCGTCTTTCATATATGATTAAAATTAGGTTACATTTATTGAGGTTAGTTGTTTGTTTGTTTCTAATATTTTATTACTAATGTTAGGTTTATTGTTAATTATTTGCATTGGCAAGAGAAAGTTGTGTGAGTGTTTCATACCAGATTTTTTTTTAAAGGAATGCAAATTATCATTATACAGGGTGATTCATGAAGTTCTCCCCCCACTTCTACAGCACATTGTACTAGTAAAAATAATGAAAAAATGTTATATAAACATAGGTCCGAAAACGCTTCGTTAGCGAGTTACAGCTAGCGAAAGTTTCGCCTGGATTTCAGTTCACCAGGTGAAATGAGGTCTTTCTGGAATTGTGGTAAGGTAGATTAAGGGGCGAATTCAATCATTTCTTATGGTTTTTGATCTGATAAATTGAATAAAACAGGTTCCAGAACTGTAAGTTAAATAGTTTTTGAGAAAACCAGTGTCAAATGCAAAAAATGGAGTGAAAATCACATTTTTTCATCTTTGGGCAAGAATAACTTTGTTATTTCACCAAGAAACAGTTAAAAATTTTCAATAAAAAATGTAGAAAATTTTATTCTGAACAAACCGGTGTAAATAAAGTACACAGAAAGCGAATAGTTTTTGAGAAAACCAGTGTCAAATGCAAAAAAATGGAGTGAAAAAAACACATTTTTTCATTTTAGTTTTTCCGGTTAATTTTACTTTGTACTCTTATGAATAAAAACTCATTTAATCAAACATCTATTCGCTTTCTGTGTACTTAATTTACACCGGTTTGTTCAGAATAAAATTTTCTACATTTTTTATTGAAAATTTTTAACTGTTTCTTGGTGAAATAACAAAGTTATTCTTGCCCAAAGATGAAAAAATGTGATTTTCACTCCATTTTTTGCATTTGACACTGGTTTTCTCAAAAACTATTTAACTTACAGATCTGGGACCTGTTTTATTCAATTTATCAGATCAAAAACCATAAGAAATGATTGAATTTGCCCCTTAATCTACCTTACCACAATTCCAGGAAGACCTCATTTCACCTGGTGAACTGAAATCCAGGCGAAACTTTCGCTAGCTGTAACTCGCTAACGAAGCGTTTTCGGACCTATGTTTATATAACATTTTTTCATTATTTTTACTAGTACAATGTGCTGTAGAAGTGGGGGGAGAACTTCATGAATCACCCTGTATAGGTGGTGCAAACGATAGGTTTTTCAAAAGTAGTGTCTATGATTGGATAATTACATATTAATTATAGGAAGGGGCTATATAAAAATGTTTACATAAAAATAAACTTTTTGGCTCACTTACAGACAATTTTTTTAAAATATTTTATTGTTTGATGGTGTATGGTGGATGTTGCTGTTTAGAGACCGACAATAATATCATGTGTTTATCTTGGTATATTTTGTTAGGTTATGTTCCTTGAATACTACTCTTAACGAATACAGTTATGAAATGTTTTTTGTTGTTATTTAGAATTAAGTTTTATTTAAATCAGTTACCAATAATATGAAGTGCAATTCTTAGATTTGTTAATTTATAATGAAATGTATGTAAAATTGTTTCATTGTTTTAACGTTTTCTTTACATGTTAAAAATGTGCCGGGATTTGAGTGTTTTATAAAACGTGAATAAAAAAATTGTAAAAACAGAGCCGAGTGTAAAAATATACATTTTGTAATTTTCAAGTGTTTATGTACGATGTAATAACAAAAATAAAGTAATTGTGTCAACTAACCTAAAAATTCAAGTGGTTCCTAAAAAAAGAAACTGAAATGATTTTAAAACTATGGAATGCATTTTTAAATAAACGTTTATTTAAAAATAATAACAATATAATGAATTTAAGGATATATTGCACGATTAATTGTACGAATAAAAAATATTATATATTTAAATCATCGAATACATTGCTGAAAAGAAATATTGGCATATTATCGAATAAGTTTTGTATTCAGTCATCAAATATACCTTCGTTATTAAATACAAATAATGAGAAAATAAATAGAAGTTTTAGTTCTGAAGATGAAGATGTAGATTATGAAAATATTGATTATTTAGAAGAAAAGTTAACTTCGAAAAATTTAAGGAATTTTTTGTACCCAGAAACAGAAAATTATGTTGTTAGTCAATTAAAAGAATGTAATAGTGTACAAGAAGTATTTGAAATAATAAAAAATAATTTGAAAGATTTTAACGGTGATTGTTGCGGACAAGCAGTATTAGTTTTGTGGGATTTATTAAAACATTGCCGTACTTCTGAAAGTGTTGGGGAAGTATATTTAACAAAAAATTATTTATTGAAATCATATTTGGATCAGTTAAAAGCGCACGATATGTTTACAGTTTTGTTAAATTTATTAAATGATGATTTGGATGATATGTCACATGATGCTTTATCATGTTGTGTTCTTTATTTGACACGATTGGGAATCGATAAGAAAAATGAAATCGTTCAAAATATTATTTGTAAAATTGAAGATTTAATATCTGTTACGAAACCTGGTGATTTTTCATTGACGGCTTTGTCAAGATTCGTTTTGTGTTTAGGAGGTGGTGGTTTCAGTGGGTTTTCAGTCGAGTTGAAAAATAAATTGTCACTTATTAAAGTTTTACCTCACATTCAATACTGGATTGGTAAGTACGAGGCTTTGTTACTTTCTCTTCCCTATATGAATATATCCTGCTCATAACAGACAGGTGGAGTGTCAAATTATTTACACTCAATCTGTTCATTGCAGGGCTAAAATAAATAGTTCTGTTTCTTGTCACTGTTGTTGTTTAGGTCATAAGCCAAAAGGCTGATTTGAACCTGTAGAGGTTTTACTAAGTAAATCGAGGAGTGAGGTGGTTTACCATTGCCTTCCTCACTGAGTGGAAAAGTACATTTATCAGCATGCCAGGCCCTCTGAAAAGCATATATTTTCCACTCTGTAAATGACACCTTTGCTTCATTCACCACAAGGTCTGGCTGTATAATGAAATTCATTACTTTCAGAGGAGATATCTCTGATTAGTGTCTTTTACACCTCTACCTCTTCTGTTCTTAAATGATTCAGTCATTTAATTAGCTGACCATGTGATAAGAAACAGAACTATTTATTTTAGCCCTGCAACTAACAGATTGAGTGTAAATAATTTGACACTCCACCTGTCTGTTATGGGCAAGTTTCTTGTCACGTGGTCAGCCAAATAAATGACTGTATTATTTAAGAACAGAAGAGGTGGGGGTGCACACTACACTAATCAGAGTTGTCTCCTCTGAAAGTAATGAATTTCATTATACAGCCAGACACTGTGGTGAATGAAGTGAAGGTGTCATTTGCAGAGTGGAAAATATGTGCTTTTCAGAGGGCCCGGCATGCTGATAAGCGTACTTTTCCACTCGGTAAGGAAGGCAATGGTAAACCACCTTACTCCTCGTTTTACTTAGTAAAACCTCTACAGGTTCAAACCAGCCTTTTGGCTGATGACCTAAACAACAATATGAATATATAGGAAGGAAGGTATTGTTTTCATTTCAATTTTTCGAAATCGAGTTTGCACTGGATCTACACGTTTTCAGACCCCCTGAATCCAAAAAAAACATGTTTTTAGCAATTGGTCTGTGTCAAACTTGAAACTTAAGTTAGGTACCACTAGAGGACTTGACATGAACATTTTTATCAAAATCGGTCAACCGTAAGTTGTAGTTTATTTGTGTAATTTTTCACTTATTTGCAATTTTCTCAAAAATGGCTCCTACGATTTTTTTAAAAAGCACCTCATTTACTAAATTTTTTATCCTCTACAAGATAGGGTAGGCGCCATGTCTGCTGAAATTCTTGGAGAGGCTGTTTTCTTGTAAAAATATTGTTTTTTTTTAAGATTGCGGCTTTAATATGCATATTACAGCAAAATTTGTATAAATAAAAGTTGTAGAGAATTTACAAACCTACAACTTTTATTTCAAACATTTCTTTGTATGACGCTTAGTTTAGCGGTAATTAGCAATTTACCGTTTTTTCTCACAAAACTTGCAAAAAAAATTCTTTTGTTTTAAGACTGCAGCCTTAGCATACATTTTACGACAAAAGTGAATATAATCAAATTTATAGGAAATAAAAAGATCTACAACTTTTAAATTTAGCATTTAAAGAGCCTAGTTTAGCATAAAAGAGTGATTTTCCGTATTTTTAAGCCCAAGTGAGGTTGATTTTTATTTTACATCTTTCACTCATGATTAAAATTAGGTTATGTTTTTTGAGGATAGCTTTTTTGTTTATTTCTAATATTAGGTTATATTGTTCATTATTTGCATTGGCAAGAGAAAGTCGTGTGAGCGTTTCACACCAGATTTTTTTCATACATAACATTGTATTTTTTATTTATTCGTTATTCATTTACATTGTATTTAAGTAAAATATTATAATAAGTAGTAAATTTCAAAACATAACCTTTAAAATATTGTTTAGTGTTTAACATAATCATGAAATGTGTTTTTTGTTGTAACAGATAATTGCGACACCGTAATGGATTACAAATTGGTCACGATTTGTGTTCAATCATTGCATACAATCTTGCAATCAGAATTAGTTGAAAATTATCACAAATTAACGAAAGAAATGATCGAATCAAACAAGTTTAATGTGAACATTGAAAATAATTTATCTGCGATAATTAAAGCGATCGTTCTACTTAATTATTATAATTATAATTCAATATTTTATAATCTGGGGTTTCATAAGACTGTTATTAAATTAATTGATATCATATCTGGAAATGTCCACAAGTTGGCGCATTTTCAACAGTTTTATCATTTACAGAAGGTAAGTAGGATCATATTAACCTGTTTTCTTTATTAATTTGTTTTATTTTTCAGGTGATCAGCCCTAAGGCTGGTGTCAACCACCACCTTTTACTTAGTAAAATGAGAAGTTAAACCCACCAGGTTGGTCTAGAGGTAAAGTCGTCACCAAAATCAGCTGTTTAACAGCTGATTTTCGGAGACGAAGGTTTCTGGTTCAAATCCTAGTAAAGGTAGTTACTTTTATACGGATTTGAATGCTAGACAGTGGTTACCGGTGTACTTTAATGGTTGGGGTTCAATTAACCATACTCTCTCAGGAATGGTCGGCCTGAGTCTGTACAAGACTATACCTCTTTTACACGTCATACATATCATCCTCATCTCATTGGGTCATGGGGTTGCTTATTGTTCAGAATTTAACAGATTGCAACGTACACATATTAGGAATTAAACAAAAAATGAGAAGTGAAATTAAAATTCCCTCCACTTTAATGACTTCCCATTCCTCCATGAACTCGAATCCTTTTATTTGCTTAACACTTTGAAGCCTAAGCTTGAGTATAGCTCGGGGTGAGCGTAAATTGCGGTTGTCCGAAGCCCGAGTATAGCTCGGACCGCCACATAAAATTCTGTAGTTAGATTCAGACGAAGTTATATCGGGCTTCGGTTGCACAGATTCATTCTATATTTTCATTAGTTCAAATTTCTATGCTTGCAGCGAAATCTACCAAAGTTATATGATTTTTTTTACTTTCTCTTGCCGATATGAATATTTAGGCAAAAAATATATAGAATATATAAGCCCCCTGAACCCAAAAAAACATGTTTTCAGCGATTGGTCTGTGTGTGTGTGTGTGTGTGTGTGTGTGTTTATACAAAATATCTCAAGAACGGAACATCGTATAAACTTGAAATTGAAACTTAAGTTACATACCACTACTGGACCCGACACGAACATTTTCATCAAAATCGGTCAACCGGAGTAGTAGTTTATTCGTGTAATATTTCACTTTTTTGGGATTTTCTCAATAACTGGTCCTACGATTTTTTTTAAATTGCCTGATTTACTACATTTTTTATGGTCTACAAGATAGGGTAGGCGCCAAGTTTGCTGAAATTCTGGTTGAGGCTGTTTTCGCGTAAAAGAATTGTTTTTTTAAGATTGCTGCTTTAATATGCATTTCAGCGCAAAAATGTATATAATAAAACTTGTAGAGAATTTGAAGTCCTACAACTTTTATTTTAAACATTTTTTGTATAACGCTTAGTTTAGCGGTAATTAGCGATTTTTTTCTCACGAAAACGTGAGAAAAATCGATTTTTTAAGATTTCGGCCTTAGGATGCATTTTATGACAAAAGTGTATATAATAGAATTTATAGAAAATTAAAAAATTTACAACTTTCATTTAAAAAATTTTTTTCTACAGAGCCTAGTTTAGCGTGAAAGAGTGATTTTCCATATTTTTAAGCTAAACTGAGATTGATTTTCATTTTGTGTCTTTCACTCATGATTAAAATTAGGTTATGTTATTAAAGTTAGGTTTTTGTTTATTTCTAATGTTTTATTAATAATGTTAGGTTTATTTGCATTGGCAAGAGAAAGTTGTGTGAGTGTTTCGCACCAGATTTTTTAAGTTATATGAGGTTTGTAGTTATTTTGTATGTGATATTTGTAAATAATATAGTTATTTCTACTTTGTAATAATTTATGCTTTGTCGATAATCGTTTTTGTTCGGTAAATCGTTCGGTTGTATGCGTTGTACAATTTTGTCTTCCAGATCGCTTTGTTTGTACGGTTATTTGACAGTAATGCTTATAATTTATTTTTCATTTTACATTTTCCGTGTGTTGCTGTAAAGTTTGCTCAGAAAAGAGCAAAGCTGCAACTGGGAAAGGCTGGAAGGAAAGAAACAACCTGGTACTGCCCTGACTGTAATGTTGTTTTGTGCTTACCAATGTGTTACCGAGTGCATATAAAGAGTTCATACAAAGGCTAATTATGTGTAAAATATTTTAAATTTTAGTACTCAAACATGTTTAGTGTGTAGTTTATTTCATTGCCTTTCTGTAGAATTTATATAAACTGTTTTTTAGTAGTGTTTAGGATTGTCAAACTCAAAAACTATGTAGCGTGTAGCACTTAACAATTTCGTTTTTCATAATTTTTTGGTGTATATTTAAATAACTCTCATAAATTTAGTAAGTATAATAATTTCAATGTAAATTAATAGTAATAAACTTGCCGATTTTTTAAATTCATTAGATTTCATAGATTATTATTATTAGATTCATTAGATTTTTTAAATAAAGCCGATTTCAAATTGTAATTGTATTGATTTTGTAATCAAATTTATAAGAAATTAAAAGATCTACAACTTTCATTTAAAGCATTTTCCTCTACAGAACCTTGTTCAGCGTAAAAGAGTGATTTTCCGTATTTTTAAGCCAAACTGAGGTCGATTTTCATTTTGTGTTTTTCACATGAATAAAATTAGGTTATGTTTAGTAAGGTTAGTTTTTTTGTTTATTTCTAATGTTTTATTACTAATGTTAGATTATATTGGTCATTATTTGCATTGGCAAGAGAAAATTGTGTGAGTGTTTAACACCAAATTTTTTTCTCTGCTATGCCGGTTTGACATAGTGAAGCATTCATGTTTGTAGCCTCTGAACTCAATATGTTAATGAGTAAACACAATAAGCTAGTGCTTACTTTCTGTATGTAAAGACTTGTTTTATGGTTGTTGTTTCAGGCATATTTGTATACATTAGAACCGGTTTCGTTGGAAAACGAATTGAAAGATTGTTGCAGTCGTTGGGTGAAACATTTTGATATAGATGAAAACGATCTGACGGATATCACGCCGGAATTGTTGTACTGTCTCGTAATGAATACGGTCCCGTACAAGCAATATCGGTACAATGAGTCGGCTATCACATTGATGAACAAAACAGATAAATTACACGATATGTTCGTATTTTCCATGAACCATTTCCGACCGCTCGTCAACTTACACAAACTTCTGTGGCCGAAAATCTTGAAGAAACTTCAGAGTTCGCCGCATCTACAGAATTCACAAACGTTGCATATCATGTCTTCGAAGTAAGTAATCAATCTAATATTGATATTTGAAAAATTTAATACTGTACTACTTTTACGCCGGTCCGTAGTTCATATTTTGCCCACTGTTGGCGCTGTGATGGGGTTGCTGCTGCCGATAGATAGCGCAGCAGTCACACCTCTCACAGTGCATGTACCAAGTGGCAACATATAGTATCTACGCACTGGCGATGTGATAGTCGAGAAGGTGACTAAACAGTATCGAGTTCTGTGTGCATTCAAAAATAAATCTTTATAATGCATCCTGCAGTTTTAAATATTTCTATTTCATATAATGAATTAATACAATAATTTCACTAACCTTCTTTTTAAACTGCGTCACCTTTATTTTAATTTTTACTTACACGTGTTTCGGTGGATCCACCATCATCAGAGTAAATAACATATAATTGAAACTAAAAACACTATTTATTAAAAATCTATAGAAGATGATACATCTTCAGTCACTTGTATAAAAATTTATACAAGTGACTGAAGATGTATCATCTTCTATAGATTTTTAATAAATAGTGTTTTTAGTTTCAATTATATGTTATTTACTCTGATGATGGTGGATCCACCGAAACACGTGTAAGTAAAAATTAAAATAAAGGTGACGCAGTTTAAAAAGAAGGTTAGTGAAATTATTGTATTAATTCATTATATGAAATAGAGTTCTGTGTGATTGAGGATCGATACGGAGAATTGACAGCTCAACCTTGAGTCAGTTCTTTTCGTCATCTACACCTCCCTTCCCTACCCCTCGCTTCACCGGCGACTGCTCCTCTTCGGAGGCAGCGGTAAAAGGTGCTTGCTGCATCGACGACTCGCTCCTATTTGATTAGGCAGCGGTACAGACGACCCCGCTTCGCTTCACCGGCGCCTGCTCCTCTTCAGAGGTAGCGGTGAAAGGTGTTCGCTGTGTCGGCGGCTGCTCTTAATCATTTAGGCAGCGGTAAAGATGACCTCCCCTCCCCCTTCGCTATAAGCATCTGGTAATTTTGAACTACGCCGCCGGATGCTCAGACGGTCGTATGAGCTCTACGACTGCGCTACTACAAGCCGGTGGCGACAAATTTAGTGTGAAACACTCACACAATTTTCTCTTGCCGATGTAGATAATGAACAATGTAACACCTACGTTCAATCATGAGTAAATAATGTAAAATGAAAAATGTAACCTAATTTTAATCATGGATGAATAATGCAAATAAAAATCAATGTCAAATCGACTTAAAAATACGGAAAACAGTAATTACCTCTAAACTAGACTCTGTAGAGTCTGTCTACGCTAAGAGTACTCTGACGTAGGCAACCAGCAATACAAGTGAGCATGTATATTAATTAAAAATATGCACAGCATGATCAAAAACAAAATTTCATACAACACTATTCGCTCTCAGTTTAATATAATAAAAACACGTTCAATTCATTTGTTAGAAAATGTTTTAATAATCGAACATTAGTTTATTTATTTATTTAATAAAGTTTTACATGTGAGAGCAACAGGTAAGACCCAATACTGCTCTCTTAAAACATACATAACAATACAATCGTAATTTAATTAGCTTATAATATATACAATAATGATGCTTATAACCTACAATATTACCATTAATAACTAAAATTTTGGTATGAAAACAATACTTTCTTTCCTGTATATAGGCAAGAGAAAGTAAAAAGGCAGATGTTAAATGAGTTGTTAATGAAGATAGGGGTAGTATGATAGATTATGAAAGTGAAATAATGAATTCTGTTTCGTTTTTGTTGCAGATATTTGGAGCAGTTCATTCTGACTCGTGATCAGAATTTTGAACACCAAATGCTTGAATGGATCCTGAAGGATTTATTCGACACGACTACATTTATGGAGCCGAGCAAACTGGCTCAGTCGTCCATGTTCATCCTAGGATTTTCTGAGTATCTTTCGAATGAAAAGGACGTTTTCGAAACGGTCGTACAACTGTTATTAAGCAATATGGATCAGTTCAAAATCTTTGAGATCCTTTCAATATCTCGTGGATTTAGACCGATGTTCTCTAATCAAAATAGTGGTTCGTCGCAGTTTTTTCATTATTACGTAAGTCTAAATGGAAGAAATACTAATAAGTTTTCAATTACTGTATTCCTCTTAATTGTTTCATTGGCAGTTTATCATCCTGGTAGTTACCAGCTTTAAAAGCCTATAGCATACATATGAGGCGTTGCGACCAGAAGGGCGAACTCAACAAAGGGTAGTTCTGAGAAAAACGCAAATTAAACTTTTTGATCCAAGGGCGAACTCAACAAAAATTCATGTTTTACTTATTTGTAATAAATTTTTATTACACTCCCCGTGTTTTCCTCGTCGGTCAGTGTCTACACTACCAGTAACTTTTATTTTATCTAAGACTATACGGACACGTTTCTCACTAATCCCATGAATCCCATAAAACGCTGTCCGGCAAACATCGTAGATAACTGTGCCTATAATAATCGTATCCATCTTATTCTTCGCAAAGTTCGACTAGGCCTACCTTTTACATAACTTCTTTTACAATCAGTACTATAAAGAAGTTTGTAGAGGTAGGCATTTTGCAAATTGTAATTTTCAATGGCCCAAAATCATCAAAAACAAGTAATATTATTATCACTAACATTTTTGAAGCAGCCGCAAGAACAACGCTCACCAATCTTCCTGGAAACCACAACACTATTGTTACAACGAGATACATACTATTGACCAGTATTCCGTTGCTTTTTTGCTAAATTCTTCTACCAATTTTGTGGGTTGGATCGTCTTTTTCGGGAATACCCAGCTTCTTCGGCTTCCTTATTGTCACCTGCATCACGTTCCATGACTAAATGTTCAGTAGCAGACTAACAGAGTATACACGCATAAATCACTCAGCAAAAGACAGACTAATACTAGAGAAACAAGGGTAGATATAACACGTGTGGAGTGTATGATGCATAGCGATAGTAAGGGGAAAGGGTAGAAGTGGGGTGGGATCATTAGCGCAGAGGTGACAAGACTGATGCCTTGCTGTTGAGTTCGCCCTTCTGGTCCGCGCAACTATCGTTCAAAGTAAACTCCCTGATTTTTTCTACTTCTCTTTTCATATAATTTAAAAGGCGAACTCAACAAAATATACCTATAAGATTGAAGTTTGTAACCCATAGATACCAAATAAAATAAAAACAAAAAATGACCCTATGTTGAGTTCGCCCTTCTGGTCTGGAACGCCTCATATTTATAAAGCGATTTGTTCAGTTTGTATATCAAATTACGCGCCTTGAATGGCTCTATAATTTCATATAAAACATAACGCAAATGTATCGATAGCAAGGTTGAACCAATGGTTGTAAGTTGCCAAGTTACTTTTGAAGTCGTCCTATCTTGAAGACAATGTAAATTATGGAATATTTCATCTGTAAGGTTCGTAGGACTACCTACTAAATCAGAACAATGCATAGATGCTATAAAATGAAACCGTTTCTTCCTACGTGCTACTGTTAACGTCGTATGCGGAAATTCTGAGAGTAAACATTGTCTTTCTTTGTCAAAACTCCCTCTACCTGTTTCGTGGCCTATTACTAACCCTATTCTTTTACCACTACTACATAATTTTGTATGTGTATTTGTGACTGTATATATGTGTTCAATATGAATACTATTCACATACGTATTGTCAACAAGAGGGTGAGGAATGACAGGAATTTGATAATGCAACACTGTTCAAATATTACAGATTCTGTTCCCATTTGGCGCGTTGCAAATTTCAAACTGTAATTATTAGGGCTAATGTTACTCTAAAATTATTTTGTAAAACATGGTTTTTTTCACAAAAATGTCTTCTACAAATTATGTTTTGTACAATTTCATGATAAACTTAAATTTTAGCATGTTACAGCAAAAAATATAAAGTAACCTACAAATTGTTACGCGCAAAAGTGTTTCGTCCACTGTAGCTAGCGAAAAATGCAACCAATTTTTATGTTTTTTAAATAAAAATAACCGTAGGTGTTGTACAAAATGCCTGTAATTTTTTCACAATTTTTTATCGGTAATGGCCTTAGATAAATGAATTTATTTGGGGAGCGTGTTTTGACATTTGAACATTCACCATACGACAAAAAACACGTCATAGCAGAAGAGTTAATTGTGTTATCCAGGGTATTTTGCCCATAACAGACAGGTGGAGTTAAATTATTTGCACTCGATCTGCTAGTTCCATGGCTACAAAAATAATTCTTTTTCTTATCACATGGTCAGCCAATATATGACTGAACCAAAGAACAACAGAAAAAGTATACTGTGGACAAATTGAACTGGCACAACTCTTGCTCTACATGTACACACAGTTCCGCATGAAGTATTTCCATAACATAATCTTTTTAGCAAAGTCTACAAATTTTATAATTTTATGATTATTTCATTGTAAAATATGTATTTAATTTGTCTCAGATAAAATTGTTGTTGTTGTTGTTGTTGTTTAGGTCATCAGCCAAAAGGCTGGTTTGAACCTGTAGAGGTTTTACTAAGTAAAACGAGGAGTGAGGTGGTTTACCATTGCCTTCCTCACTGAGTGGAAAAGTACGCTTATCAGCATGCCGGGCCCTCTGAAAAGCACATATTTTCCACTCTGCAAATGACACTTTCACTTCCTTCACCACAGGGTCTGGCTGTATAATGAAATTCATTACTTTCAGAGGAGATAACTCTGATTAGTGTCTTTTACACCTCTACCTCTTCTGTTCTTAAATGATTCAGTCATTTAATTGGCTGACCATGTGATAAAGAAACAGAACTATTTATTTTAGCCCTGCAACGAACAGATTGAGTGTAAATAATTTGACACTCCACCTGTCTGTTATGGGCAGCAGATAAAATTAAAATTTAAAACTCATGTACGGTCACTACGCTTTGTTTTCACTGTTGTAATTAATAATGACAAACATACTGATGTGGTGACTAATTTGTTTCCATATATGATTTTCTGTTCATTTTATATTCAGAACAATTTACGAGGGCCATCCGGAAAGTAGTACCCGTTTCCGCCGCATGAGGCGCTGACGAGGCGAGCAGCCGCCGGTTAAGGTCAGATCGCTTCAGTGGCTTGTCTGCCTTCTCTGTTGCAAGTTCCGCGACGCTAGCATTGCCTGTCTTGTTTCTGTGACCGTTCATAATGTTTAAAAAAATTGAGAACGCCGCCAGTTGTGAAGTGAGGGCTGTAATAAAATTTCTCAATGCAAGAAACGTTCGACCTTGTGATATTCATCGCCAATTAAAGGAAGTGTATGGAGACGATGTGATGGATGAGTCATCTGTTCGGCGCTGGTGTCGTAATTTTAACTTGGGGAGGGGGAACACACACAACGATGAGCGTTCAGGGAGACCATCTGTCATTACAGATCAACTGCTGAGGTCAGTAGACGAATTCGTGAGGCACGATCGGCGCGTTACAACTGATGACATCTGTGAACATTCCCTAATGTTTCTCGCACAATTCTTCATGAAATTGTCAAAGACCATCTGCATTATTCAAAAATTTGCGCAAGGTGGGTCCCTCGCATGCTTACAGATGAGCACAAAACCAAGCGTATGGCTGCTGCATTAACATTTTTGGAACGTTATTCTGATGAAGCAGACGCGTTCTTGAATCGCATAGTTACTGGTGATGAAACGTGGGTTTGTTATGCTTCACCTGAGAGTAAACGACAGTCAATGGAGTGGCATCATCCTCATTCACCAAAGAAACCAAAAAAATTCAAGACTGTTCTGTCCACCAGGAAACTTATGGCAACCATTTTCTGGGATCGACGTGGTATACTGCTTATTGATTTTATGGCCCGTGGAGACACTATTAACGCTAATGCGTATTGTGAAACATTAAAGAAATTACGGCGGGCAATACAAAATCGACGGAGAGGTCTATTATCTGATGGCGTCATTCTCCTCCATGACAATGCCAGGCCTCATGCAGCGGGGATAACACAACAACTTCTGCAGCAATTCAATTGGGAAATTTTCGACCATCCACCGTATAGCCCGGACTTGGCCCCTTCAGATTTTCATCTCTTTACAAAACTTAAAGAGTTTTTGGCGGGAAAAAGATTTGACAGCGATGAAGAACTTAAAGAAGGTGTGACTACGTATTTCGATCGGCTGGCGGCGGAGGAATATGATGCTGGAATACAAAAACTCGTCACACGTTATGACAAATGCTTAAATTTGCTTGGAGATTATGTGGAGAAGTAGTTTAAGGTATGCTCTTTTCAATAAAAATGTTTACATTTGTTAATATTTACTTCTGTGTCTTTATTTCACAAACGGGTACTACTTTCCGGATGGCCCTCGTAAATTGTTCTGAATATAAAATGAACAGAAAATCATATATGGAAACAAATTAGTCACCACATCAGTATGTTTGTCATTATTAATTACAACAGTGAAAACAAAGCGTAGTGACCGTGCATGAGTCACACATTACAGTAGTGACTGTACCGTCGTTACATGGTGAGGGGCGAAGAGTGGAGTAGATAAACACCGAAGCTGCTTGTGCCAATTTGAATTGTCCAAGGTATAGAGGTGTAAAAGACACTAGTTCCTGGGCGTATCTCTAGATAGATCTTTGTCTTGGGACTTCTATATCAATCAAGTTTGTAGTAAAATATCATCTGGGGTATTTGCACTAAAACAAATCGCCAGATTAAATGATAAAAAATTACTAATGGCAGCTTATCATGGCCTCATTCTGTCTCATATCCGGTATGGTATTTTAGTATGGGGTAATTCTAGCATGGGTAATATGAATAGGGTTTTTAAAATTCAAAAGAAAGCTATTAGGTGTATGGTGGGAGCTAACCAGCTAACCTCATCCACACCACTATTTAACGAGCTTAAATTGCTTACAGTTCCCTGTCTGTACATTTTTGAGGTGATTATGTATGTTAGGCAAAATAATTTTATGCAGAATTTCAATGTTCACAATCATAACACGAGAAACAGGAATGATTATTATGTGGCTAATCACTCCACAAAATTGTTTAAACAAAAACCTACTTATGCAGGGAGAAAATTCATAAATAAATTACCCCAATCTTTAAAGTGTTGTGAGGTTTTGAATTCCTTTAAAAAAAATTTAAAAAATTACTTGATCGGTGAAACTTTTTATAGCGTACAAGAATTTCTTTCTTGATAGTAGTGATACATAGTGTGTTTCTTATATGTATTTCAGGTGTTACATCTGACGACATGTCCTGTACTCCTCCTGGAGTCTCCAGGGCGCAAAAAAAAAAAAAAAAACTATCTCACAGTTATCTCCTCTGAAAATAATGAATTTCATTATACAGCCAGACCCAGTGGTGAATGAAGTGAAGGTGTCATTTCCAGGGTGGAAGTAGATGTTTTTCAGAGGGCCAGGCGATAAGCGTACTTTTCCAATCAGTGAGGACGGCAACGGTAGACCACCTCACTCCTTGTTTTACTTAGTAAAACCTTTAGAAGTTCAAACCAGCCTTTCAGCTGATTGAATAATGTTATAATATGTATGGCTAGAAGAGTTGTTTAAGTTACAGTTGTTTGGTGGATCATTTGCAAATGAAATATTGTGTTGCAGGTGAAATTAGATGCAGCTCTTACGGCCAGGTCATTAGAACTGTTAGACGAAACATCAGAAATTGGTCTTCTAGAACTGAACATGTTGTTCCGTTCTTATCTCGTTCGAAATGGAGTTCCTGATTCTTATCTCTTCCATAAACTTATTGAAAGGTATCTTATCACTGTCTTAATCTGATTCGTTCGTTCATACAATAATGGCGTGGGCTTTGTCGATGAAATCATGTCTTCCTTTCTGTAACATTTTTTACTTTCTCTTGCCTATATGAATATATAGGAAGGAAAGTATTGTTTTCATGTCGATTTTTCGAAATCGAGTTTTCACTGGATCTACACGTTTTTAGACCCCTTGAACCCAAAAAAACATGTTTTTAGCGATTGGTCTGTGTGTGTGTGTGTGTGTGTGTGTTGTGTGCGTGCGTGCGTGCGTGTGTGTGAACAGAATATATCAAGAGCAGAACATCGTACAAAATTGAAATGTGAAACTTAAGTTAGGTACCACTAGAGGACCCGACACGAACATTTTCATCAAAATTGGTCTATCGGAAGTAGTAGTTTATTCGTGTAATTTTTCACTTTTTTGTGATTTTCTCAAAAACAGCATCTATAATTATTTTCTAAGATCTCCTCATTCACTACATTTTTTATGCTTTACAAGATAGGGTAGGCACCATGTCTGCTGAAATTCTTGGATAGGTTGTTTTCTCGTAAAAAAATTGTTTTTTTAAGATTACGACTTAAATTTGCATTTTAGCGTAAAAATGTATATAATAAAAATTGTAGAGAATTTAAATTCCTACAACTGTTATTTCAAACTTTTTTTGTGTGACACTTAATTTAGTGGTAATTAGCGATTTTCTGTTTTTTTCTCACAAAAATGTGTAAAATGATTTTTTAACGTTTTACCCTTAGTGTGAATTTTACGACAAAAGAGTGTAATCAAATTTATAGAAAATAAAAAGATCTACAAATCTTATATAGAGCATTTTTCTCTACAGAACCTAGTTTAGCGTGAAAGAATGATTTTCCGTATTTTTATGCAAAACTGAGGTTGATTTTCATTTTTTGTCTTTCACTAATGATTAAAATAAAGTTATGTTTTTTGAGGTTAGTTTTTGTTTATTTCTAATGTTTTATTACTAATGTTAGGTTATATTGTTAATTATTTGTATTTGCAACAGAAAGTTGTGTGAGTGTTGTTTCAGACTCGATTTTTGTTATTGTATCAGTAGGATGTGGTTAGAACTGCTTAAGAAGAATGTTTATGCGATTTGTTTTGTGTGTTTAGATACAAACATGTGAATGTGGATAATATCACGTCGAGATCGCTACGGAATACAATATACAATATGAAATCGGTCAATTGCCTTCTGCCGAATCTTATAGACCAGTTTTGTGATTATATAACAGACAATAAAGATCTTGTAATTGGATCCACTGTCAGCAAACTGTTACATATGATTTATACGACTGGTCATACGCCAACAAATGACACGTTCTTCACCATATCTGCTGACATCATCTCTAGGTTTGTATCATCATCTCTTAATCTACAGGGTTTGTATAAAAAGTAACCGGACTGAACTTAGAAAACATATTTATTGGCAAAATTTTTACACTTTTTTTCTAGAAATCTTCGAAGTAGTCCCCATTGAAGTCGATAACCCTTTGGTATCGGATTTTCCAGTCCCTGAACGCCCCCTGGAAGTCGGCAACTCGTAAAGCTTCTAGAGCCCTCGTCGTAGTGAGTTGAACAGCTTCTAGAGTATCAAACCACGTCCCCTTTAGTACTCTCTTGATCTTGGGGAATAGGAAGAAGTCCGGTGGTGCCGTATCCGGACTGTAGGGAGGCTGTGGCAACGTCGCCCTCGAGTGTTTGGCCAATTCCTCGGTAACAAGCAGACAGGTGTGCGACGGCGCATTGTCGTGGTGGAGGATCTAGGAATTGGCAATCTCCGGACGGACTCGGGAAACCCGGGCGGTCAGTCTTATCGATCCCGACCTCTTCTGTGATTGCTCGGATGCTCAGACGACGGTCAGTGTTCAACACATCACGCACTTTTTGCACATTTGGGTCCGTGTGACTAGTTGATGGACGTCCGGCGCGCTGTTCGTCGTGGACGTCATCGTGGCCCTCTCAGAAATTCTTGTGCCACTGGAAGACTTGAGTTCTGGATATAGCTTCCTCACCGTAAACCTCATTGATCATTTTAAGAGTTTCCATAGGCGTTTTTTGAGTTTGACACAAAATTTGATATTAACACGTTGCTCGATGGTACGCTCTATTTTCACTCCGACGAGATCACTGAACACGCACTGTGCTCTCACACGATGGTAACCCTCCAAGCATCTAGAAGCAACTGACTCAGGCCTGCTCCCCTTCCCTCGATCCCCCACCACCACTACAAACGTTTTACCTTGGCGTCACAAGCTCAGTCCGGTTACTTTTTATACAAACCCTGTATAGTACATTTGTTTTTGGAAGAAGCTTGTAAGGGGAGGGCGAGTAGGTAGAGTAGGGATAGTTTCAACGGGGCAAGTGTTGTCTCCTTCTCACTTAATCAACATTCCCTCTCTTTCTAACTATATACTACTCTGTTACAACTAAAGGGTGATTCATTTAAAAGTAGCCCGCTGCATTTAACAGCGGCCTTTGGCACTCAATTGGATTCAAATAGTAAATGAATAAATAGAATTACATAATGTATCATTTTACATATTTTTTAAAAATTTATATACAAATTTCAACTTCACTTTTACAGTAGATGCTGAAAGTGGCGTCCTTGAACGCTTACACATTTTTGCGGTCGTTCAATGTTATTAATGCACGCACGACGCAATACGGAAACGTCTATAGCTTGAATGGCTGCCACGATGTTATACTTTAGCTCATGTATACTGCGGAGGTTTGTTTGGTAAACAGTTCCTTCTAAATAACCCCATAGAAAAAAATCGCACATACTCAAATCGGGTGAACAAGGAAGCCAAATCTTTACTAACAACTCGCATGGGAAAAGCCTGATTGATATGAGATAGGAACTGGCGAGACGTGAGACATGTTGCACCATTTTGCTGGAAAAAGTTGTACTCTATAATAATATAATAATTAAATAATAATATAAATTGTACTATAAAGGCCAGTCGATCCCATCGTGATCAGTGCTGCCAATACAGCATATGAAAATTACTCGAGCGGCGGGCTACTTTAAAATGAATCACCCAGTATTACGCGAGACTAAAAACTAGTTAAAAACTTTATATTTTCTGTTGTCTTTTGCCTTTCTCCATCTGAATCCCATATCTTTAATAATTTTCCACAGCGATCATTTACTTCCTTTGAAATTAATTTTCTCCCGCAAAACGGGGAGTAACTAATTCAAAGTTGGCCATTCAGCGTGTGTTTTATGAAAATTATATATTGTTCTTCTCACAACACACTTATCAAAATTTACCACTTCACTCTTCACTTTCCTTCCCATTCTTTTCTTATTTGGTGTTCTGATTAGCTAATCAGGGTTTTTTCTTTTTTCTTTCAAAATTCTTTGAACTGTACAACGCGAAATCCCCACAGCTCTGGCTACATGATTTTGCACATCAGTCAGTAAACTTGGTCCGTTTTGTTCAGCTTCTTTTTTCATAAAATTGTATACACTGACTATTTACTCCCTAGCCTAACCGCGTATTACATGCCTTTTCTGTATTACACTAGCACTCGTGCTCGAATTTTCACTACTACAACTAGGTCCCATTTTAATAACTAAATAAAAAAAAGTAGAAACGAAACAAAGAATACATAAAAAAAGTTAATACAAACAAAACTAAACAGCAAAAGAGTAAAAACAATAGGTACATAAAACAGTAGGCCTACTACCGAATGCACGAGTTGAAGACTTCTGAAGGGAATAGAACAACAAAAATATAAAATTACAACTTACAGTCAATGTTTTATAGGATTTATAGTACACTTAGGTTCTTAACGCTGCTAGCACTACGGAGAGACTGATCACTTCCCTTCGAGGTGCTTCCCCCACCACTAAACAGAACAGCTCAGCGGCACAAAGCGTTGGTGGGAGAGCTTCTAGCTAGAACAAATGACCTGTATCTATCTAATCACCTCATCACCTCTTAATTTATCCAATACACAGACTCAAAATCTGTGAGAATAACCCATATTATATGGGTATCAAAGGGAGACTGTACTTTGTATCCCGCCAATGTTAAATTTCCTATTTTTAGGTACATTTTTCATAGGATTGGAAAAATATAGGGAAATTAAACTTTACACACCATAGGTGTCGGGTTTCTTCTTGAGCTACTGACGTTTTTTCAATTTAATCTTTGGACTGTACCATTTTTTTTAAATATTACGAATTACATAAAATTTTTACAAATTGTTTTCTACCTTTTTTTGCGTATTACTAATTTTTAGAGCACCTGAGGAAGTCATAAAAATGTTGGTATATGTGAATGTAAAAGATAATTAACTGGTAAAAATTTCAGCCTGGTAGGTTTGTTGGTTTCTGAGAAAAATGTAGCTAGTGTTAAATATCTAAATTTATGGGAAAACGCAATAAACAAGAAGGCACAAATCAAAAACAATATGTACACGAACAAGTAAATTTCCCATCAACAGTTGTTTAGAAAGCTAAACCAACAGGTGAGAAAAAACAGTGATGCAGAAATTTTAAAAACTAAAATTCTCTTTGCATTAAAATGAGCAGTATAAAATTGTGAAAAATATTCGTTCTTGGTAACATGATCATTTTTCTGTATAAACTTGATAAAAACTTAATTGTTTCATAAAAAAATAATTTTTTTGACGTAATTTAATGTTTTTTCTGGTCAATCTAGGCCTAAACTATTGAAAAACATAAAAAACCAAAAATTGAAATTTTGAGTAAAAACCGTCCTGCAATCTCCCCTTAAGCTTTATAACAAACTGAATAAAAGCATTCGGAAAGTTTCTTCCTTTTCATTGTTTAACAAAACGCGTGAAAGATTTATTACTGTAGAAAGTGTATTATTCTGTAAATGAGTATATAAATGACCTAAACCATTCAGCATGTAAACTGATTGTGATGTGTCATATTTATGTGGTATGTACTTTTACTTTCTCTTGCCTATATGAATATATAGGAAGGAAAGTATTGTTTTCATGTCAATTTTTTGAAATCTAGGTTTCACCGAATCTACATGTTTTCAGACCCCCTGAACCCCAAAAACATGTTTTTAGCGATTGGTCTGTGTGTGTGTAAACAGAATATGTCAAGAACGGAACATCGTACGAGCTTGAAGCTTTAAACTTAAGTTATATACTACTACCGGACCTGACACGAACATTTTCATCAAAATTGGTCTACCGGAAGTAGTAGTTTTCATATAATTTTTCACTTTTTTGCAATTTTCTCAAAAACTGGCCCTACGATTTTTTTAAAAATTGCCTGGTTTACTAAATTTTTTATGCTCTACAAGATAGGGTAGGCGCCATATTTACTGAAATTCTTGGTGAGGCTTTTTCACTAAAAAAAAATTGTTTTTTAAGATTGCGGCTTTAATATGCATTTTAGCGCAAAATTTATATAATAAAAGTTGTAGAGAATTTAATATCCTACAACTTTTACTTCAAACACTTTTTTGTATAACATTTTGTTTTATTACTAATGTTAGGTTTACTGTTAATTATTTGTATTGGCAAGAGAAAGTCGTGTGATTGTTTCATATCAGATTTTTTGTGATTGTTTTCAGGGATATAGATAACTTATCAGGATTAGTATTGTTGCAAGCAGCTTTGTCGTTGAGTGCTTATAATAGTCTTAATGGTTTCATAACCAAGCACATATTCTCTATAGAATTTCTCGATCAATTGGACAACGAAATCAAACACGGATATTCAAAGGTATCTGTCAACTTTAGTTAATTTTATTTCACTTTATTTACGAGGGTTATCCAGAAAATAACCTCCGTTTTGAAATAAAAAGTAAACAAGTGAAGATACAAAAAGTTTATTATATACATATTAAAACTACAGTTTTTCTCTATTTTTCGACATAATCGCCAAACAGATTCAAGCACTTGTCGTACCTTGGAACAGTCTTTGAAATACCCTCTGCATAAAAATCTGCCGCGTGAATGTAGCCAACCATTCACGGCGTTTTGAAGCTCTTCGTCATTGGCGAACCGCTGAGATGCAAGCCACCGCTTCATGTTCGGGAACTGGTGAAAGTCATTAGGAGCCAAGTCTGGGCTGTACAGGGGATGATCGAAAAAGTCCCATTTAAACTTGGCCAATAGTTAATTTGTTCTTCGAGCTGTATGAAGGCGAGCGTTGTCATGCCCAAACACAACACCTTACTCATCTTACTCGTTGATTTTATGGAACGTGGAACGACCATCACTTCTGCTGTCTACTGTGAAACATTAAACAGACTAAGAAGAGCGATCCAAAACAAGTGTCGTGGCCTTCTGACATTTGGTATTGTGTTTGTGCATGACAATGCTTGCCCTCATACAGCTCGAAGAACAAATGAACTTTTGGCCAAGTTTAAATGGGACGTTTTCGATCATCCCCCATACAGCCCGGATGTGGCTCCTAGTGACTTTCACCTGTTCCCGAACATGAAGCGGTGGCTTGCATCTCAGCGGTTCGCCAATGACGAAGAGCTTCAAAACGCCGTGAATGGTTGGCTACATTCACAGGCGGCAGATTTTTATGCAGAGGGTATTTCAAAGACTGTTCCAAGGTACGACAAGTGCTTGAATCTGTTTGGCGACTATGTTGAAAAATTGAGAAAAACTTTAGTTTTAATATGTATATAATAAATTAATATAATAATTTCACTAACCTTCTTTTTAAACTGCGTCACCTTTATTTTAGTCCTACTTACACGTGTTTCGGTGGATCCACCATCATCAGAGTAAATAAAAAATTGAAACTAAAAATTTTATTCATTTATTTAAAATTTACAGAAGATGATACATCTTCAGTCACTTGTATAAAACTGATTTAAAATTAATTTATTTTAATTTATCCCTTCTCATATTTACTGTAGATAGCAGCAGCAGTCAATATCACTTCATCATTCCTAAATTTTATCTGTTCATTCAAAATGTCCTGCTTTTGCTCTTTTAAATATTTATAAATGTGGAACATCTCATATTTTTCAATTTTATTTTTATTCTCTATATTACATTGTTCTATTATATTGAAATGTTCATCTATTTTACCAAATTTATGTTTTTCTTCTTTTATATGATTGGTATAGTTAGATATAATGTAGTCACATTTCATTTATAAATATTTAAAAGAGCAAAAGCAGGACATTTTGAATGAACAGATAAAATTTAGGAATGATGAAGTGATATTGACTGCTGCTGCTATCTACAGTAAATATGAGAAGGGATAAATTAAAATAAATTAATTTTAAATCAGTTTTATACAAGTGACTGAAGATGTATCATGTTCTGTAAATTTTAAATAAATGAATAAAATTTTTAGTTTCAATTTTTTATTTACTCTGATGATGGTGGATCCACCGAAACACGTGTAAGTGAAAATTAAAATAAAGGTGACGCAGTTTAAAAAGAAGGTTAGTGAAATTATTATATTAATTCATTATATGAAATAGAAATATTTCAAACTGCAGGATGCATTATAAAGATTTATTTTTGTATATAATAAAGTTTTTGTATCTTCACTCGTTTACTTTTTATTTCAAAACGGAGGTTATTTTCTGGATAACTCTCGTATTTATGGAACTGCATTACTGATTAACACATTCACTTCACCACAGGGTCTACCTGTATAATCTAATAGGACAGTGGTTCCCAACCTTTTAGTACTCGGGTACTACCTTAGGCTTTTTCAGTGTCTAGGCATACGAACAATTACTACTACGAGAGTAAGTCAATTATTATCCGCAATGTAGTTATAAAATTTTTGTGTTTAGGTCATCAGCCAAAAGGCTGGTTTGAACCTGTAGAGGTTTTACTAAGTAAAACGAGGAGTGAGGTGGTTTACCATTGCCTTCCTCACTGAGTGGAAAAGTACGCTTATCAGCATGCCGGGCCCTCTGAAAAGCACATATTTTCCACTCTGCAAATGACACCTTCACTTCATTCACCACAGGGTCTGGCTGTATAATGAAATTCATTACTTTCAGAGGAGATAACTCTGATTAGTGTCTTTTACACCTCTACCTCTTCTGCTCTTAAATGATTCAGTCATTCAATTGGCTGACCATGTGATAAGAAACAGAACTATTTATTTTAGCCCTGCAACAAACAGATTGAGTGTAAATAATTTGACACTCCACCTGTCTGTTATGGGCAGATAAAATTTTTTTATAATCAAATAGGAAACTTACAAGTACATCATTTTTCGACATATTCCTCTTGCTTTTCAACGCACTTGGTCCATCGTTGTTCTAATTTCCTGTGCCCTCATAAAAGAAGGTTTTTGGTTGAGATGCGAGCCAGGAATGCACCACGGGGGGTGGGTGTTACTATCCATGTTGCTAGTTTTTGTATGTGTCATCCTGTCGGACTGACTACCTGAATTGACAGACTGCATTGTCAATTCAGGTAGACGGTCAGATTCAAGCAAAATAGATAATAGCACCCATCCCTCGCATTACCAAGTCGATATTTCATATTATAACATATCTGTACTAAGTGTTTTACGCTGAATAAAACGATAGTTTACCTGTGCTGAACGATTGAGTGGTTACTGAGATAGTAAGGGTTCAGAATATTGTTAATAAATCAAAATTTAAATAACTTACGATATTGAAATTTTGTACACGCTGTAAGAATATAATTGTCTATGTTGTGTTAAAATTTCAAACTTTTCGGTCAAATACTTACCAAATTACACGCCTCTAAATGCATGAAATTTGTTGCGGTATCAAAAAAACCAAATATTTTTGTCTTCCAACCTCGATATGGCAATTTTTAAACAACATTAAAAATATAGGACTATTATAGGTAAATGCAGAATAATATGAGGTAAATTTTTATGTAAAGTATATTAAAATCGGACTCATAGTTTTGGAGATGCTTTGGGTTCGAACTCGGGTGTCTATGATTATGAAACCGATAGTAGTGTCTTTTGCATCTCTACCTCTTCTGTTTTTAAATAGTTCAGTCATATAATTGGCTGACCATGTGATAAGAAACACAATTATTTTTTGTAGCCCTTGAACTAGGAGATCTAGTGCAACACTCCTTCTGCCTGCTATGGGACTACCTATAACTGATTAACAAAAATCTGGTGTGAAACACTCACACAACTTTCTCTTGCCAGTGCAAATAATTAACAATAAACCTAACATTAGTAATAAAACATAAGAAATAAACAAAAAACTAACCTCAAAAACATAACCTAATTTTAATCATATATGAAAGACGCAAAATGAAAATCAACCTCAGTTTGGCTTAGAAATACGGAAAATCACTCTTTCTCTCTAAACTAGGCTCTGTAGAGAAAAATGCTTTAAACAAAAGTTGTAGATCTTTTAATTTTCTATAAATTTAATTATATACACTTTTGTCGTAAAATGCATACTAAGACCGAAATGTTAAAAAAATCGATTTTTCTCACGTTTTCGTGAGAAAAAAAACAGAAAATCGCAAATTACCGCTAAACTAAGCGTTATACAAAAAAATGTTTGAAACAGAAGTTGTAGGTTTTTAAATTCTCTACAACTTTTATTATATAAGTTTTTGCGCTAAAATTTATATTAAAGCCGTAATCTTAAAAAAACAACGTTTTTACGTGAAAACAGCCTCACCGAGAATTTCAGCAAACATGGCGCCTACCCTATCTTGTAGAGAATAAAAAATTGAGTAAAATAGGCGATTTTAAAAAAAATCGTAGGACCAGTTTTTGAGAAAATCGCAAAAAACTGAAAAATTATACGAATAAACTACTACTTCCGGTTGACCGATTTTGATGAAAATGTTCGTGTCGCGTCCGGTAGTGGTATGTAACTTAAGTTTCAAGTTTCAAGTTCGTACGATGTTCCGTTCTTGAGATATTCTGTTCACACACAGACACACACACACACACACACACACACACAGACACACACACAGACCAATCGCTAAAAACATGTTTTTTGGGTTCAGGGGGTCTGAAAACGTATAGATCCGGTGAAAACTCGATTTCGAAAAATCGACATGAAAACAATACTTTCCTTCCTATATATTCATATAGGCAAGAGAAAGTAAAAATATGTCTGGCAAAAGATTTCACCTGAAATTTAGCTACTCCAGTGAAGTAAAACCATACTAAATTTTTCAGCCTTTAATAAAGATGTAGACCTGCCTATCTAATGTTTCTTAACCTGATGAATGAAATCAAACACATCCGCCAACTGTATCTCTTAGGCCGTTCTCACACCGGTGAAACTCGACCTTGACTCGATGTGCGACCTCGATTGAACCGATTGCATGCGACTCCTCAACATCTGCTCGACCAGTCACGTATAATCATGGCAGACGAAGCAGCCAACGTAGCCTTTGTGCTTGAAATTGAAAAATATCCGTGTTTGTACAATTTTAATTTGACCGAATATTCTAGGCGATACATTACCTTTCTTTTGGCATCCGATAAAAAGACTTAACTGCCCATAACAGACAGGTGGAGTAACAAATTATTTACACTTAATCTGTTTGTTGTAGGGCTAAAATAAATAGTTCTGTTTCTTATCACATGGTCAGCCAATTAAATGACTGAATCATTTAAGAACAGAAGAGGCAGAGGTGTAAAAGACACTAAATCAGAGTTATCTCCTCTGAAAGTAATGAATTTCATTTAACAGCCAGACCCTGTGGTGAATGAAGTGAAGGTGTCATTTCCAGAGGGGAAAATATGTGCTTTTCAGAGGGCCCGGTATGCTGATAAGCACAGTTTTGATAAGCTCAGTGAGGAAGGCAATGGTAAACCACCTCATTCCTCATTTTACTTAATAAAACCTCTACAGTTTCAAAATTAGCCTTTCAGTTGATGATCTAAACGACAAGAAGACTTAAATTTGTTTTCTTCACAGGAGAGTTCTTGAGCGCACACATACACTCCTCTATTATGATTATTACTTAAATACGGTGATATCCAACAGCTGCGGTTTTTTTGTGTTTTCTTCTTAAATAGTAATAAGCAACGACTACATCTTCTTCATCACTTGACATTTCGCAAACTGCAGGTGGATTGGAAGAAAACCTTGAACAGTTGCGTCAAGGTCTCGTGTCTCCTCGATGTGCGAACATGCACAACGCGACTCGTTTTTCGGTCGAGTTTCACTGGTGTGAGAGCGGCCTTAAAATTTTAAACATGTTTTGTACAGAACACAAAAATTATAAGTCAAATATAACACTTTTTATTTTTACTTTCTCTTGCCTATATGAATATATAGGAAGGAAAGTATTGTTTTCATGTCGATTTTTCGTAATCGAGTTTTCACCGGATCTACACGTTTTCAGACCCCCTGAACCCAAAAAACATGTTTTTAGCGATTGGTCTGTGTGTGTGTGTGTGTGTGAACAGAATATCTCAAGAACGGAACAACATACGAACTTGAAACTTAAGTTACATACCACTACCGACCCAACACGAACATTTTCATCAAAATCGGTCAACTGGAAGTAGTAGTTTATTCGTATAATTTTTCACTTTTTTGCGATTTTCTCAAAAACTGGTCCTACAATTTTTTTAAAAATCGCCTGGTTTATTCAATTTTTTATTCTCTACACGATAGGGTAGGCATCATGTTTGCTGAAACGGGTGAGGCCGTTTTCACGTAAAAACATAGTTTTTTTAAGATTAGGGCTTTAATATGCAATTTAGCGCAAAAATTTATATAATAAAAGTTGTAGAGAATTTAAAATTCTACAACTTTAATTTCAAACATATTTTTGTATAACGCTTAGTTTACCTGTAATTAGCAATTTTCTGTTTTTTTTCTCACGAAAACGTGTGAAAAATCAATTTTTTTAAGATTTCGGCCTTAGAATGCAATTTATGACAAAAGTGTATATAATTAATTTTATAGAAAATAAAAAGATCTACAACTTTTATTTAAAGCATTTTTCTCTACAGAGCCTAGTTTAGCGTGAAAGTGATTTTCCGTATTTTTAAGCCAAACTGAGTTCGATTTTCATTTTGCATCTTTCACTCATGATTAAAATAAGGTTATGTTTTTGAGGTTATTTTTTTGTTTATTTCTAATGTTTTATTGTTAGGTCATATTGTTGTTCATTATTTGCATTGGCAAGAGAAAGTTGTGTGAGTAGTTTAACACCAGATTTTTAACCTAAAATAACTTGGTTTAATGCTTGATATAGTCATTAATTTTTTTAATTAAGCACATATAGACAGTTTGCTTTTTTTTTAACAAATTGTCGTTCACCTTTCCACCCTGCAAATGACACCTCCACTTTATTTACGACACGGTCTGGTTGTATAATGAAATAGCAGATAACTGTGACTACTGTGTTTTACACACGTACCTCTTCTGTTATGTGATAAAAAATACAGTAGTCTCTCGTTATCCGCGGGGTAACGTTCCGGAGAGTTACCGCGGTTCGTAAAACCGCGGATAATGATACGTTATATGAACGAAAAGATGCGGGATTAGGTTCTAAAGGTAAAGTCCTGTAGTCGTGTTTAGTGTTTTATAGTTTTAGGAACATTTTACTATTGTTATAGTCTATGAATATTTAATAAATCCAGTACTTTAAGTCGCTTTAAATAGTTAGTTATGGCTCTTTGCTTCTTCTTCTTTTCAAACTCCTTGTGGACTGCTTTCTATGGTATCATCAGCTCCTGAGTCCTCTTTTGAATTGAAGGGCCCTTTCCATGATGGGATCCGTCTCCAACACGTGGTCAGCAAACTGCATTGCCATGATGAGGATCTCGTTGATGGTTTGTGAAGAAATGCTTGGCTTCGTGTCAGGATCGTCAAACAAACTAAGAACTGTACGTACGTACAAAGAAGTTAGACTGACACATGGAGGAAAACGTACAGAGAAATTACAGTATGGTGCCTGGGCGTATGTGTGGTGGTGGGGATGGGGTTGTACTGGCAGGGCCCAGTACCCGGTGACACGCTCTTACGTATAGTACGCGGAAATCTAGCTTGGCTCATGGCGGCTGTCGCTGTACTAGTGTGTGACTCAACATGATACGGACGCCAAAAAGTTTATTCAAACACATGTTTTCAGAATTGTATGACTTCCCTACCAAGGACGGTGTACACAAGGTAAGAAAACGTACGTATTTTAAGGTTTTAGGCCCACGGAAAAGTCCGTGGATAACCGGATACCAAGGGATTACTGTGCAACAATTTTTTTAGCCCTGGAACTCACAGATGGAGTGCAAGTAATTTAATATTCCACTTGCCTGTTATGGGCAAGGGATGATATTATGAATGATTTGATTATGGTGGAAGTCAGAGGCTGGAAGCCACTAGCAACTACCATAGTGAGTTAAAGGAGGGTTGTGGGGAAACCGAAACCCACCAAAGGCTGTAGAACTGAAAGATGATGTTGATGATTTGTGTTGTATTACATGAGTGACCTTTTAAGGTGTTAATAAGGTCACTTTTAATTATTTGTTATGTCTTTGTTGTAAAGTTTATTACAACCTCTCTGACTTGATTTACTATGTGGTTTAATTCGATTTTGATTTTATTCTCAGTTTGCGTATCCAGTACGGATAAAACGATGTCTGATGGAGTTAAATAGAGCTGTATGCCTGGATTATCCAGAAGCAAATGTACCCTGGTTCCATGGCAAGTTCTGTGAACAAGAAGCTGAAGCGAGTAAGTATAATCTTCATGATATTCCTTTAATTATACATTTTAGCTGCCGTTAGGATTATACTAAAATTTCAGCAAAAAGTCTTTGTAGAGTTAACTGATGGTGCAACGTGAATTTTTTTTTTATTGATTTATGTCTGACTTTTGCAATTTCTACTAACGCAGACAGTGGAGAATGATGATATTTGAAGATGAGTGATGAAAAAATGCCAGACCTGAATTGACCTGGAATTGAACCCAGGACCCCGGCGTAGAAGAAAGTTGTGTAAACCACTACGCCAACGGGCCTTCCTGGTGCAAGATGAAGAATGGTTGCTTAAAGAATGATATATGTATCTCTTCTTCTAGTGCCAATCCATTCCGGATTTCAGCAACCATTATGGCCATAATGGCTCAATTTTTATAGACCCTGTAGTGAATAAAGTGACGGTGTCATTTGCAGGGTGGAAAGTAGATGCTTTTCAGAGGGCCTGGCATGCTGATAAGCATACTTTTCCACTCGGTGATTAAGGCAATCATAAACCACCTCACTCCTCGTTTTACTTAGTAAAACCTTTAGGGTTCCAAACCAGCTTTTCAATCGATGACCTAAGTAACGATATTTGTGTAATGGATTGAATTATTTTGTTTGCAGATAAAAGGATGCCAACATCTTTCAGCCGAGACGTGTATGAGACATTAGTGGCTGTTATAGGAGATATTAAATTAATTCAGAAAGATGTACAGTCTTTATACGGACATAATATCGGTAAGTCATAAAGATTTATTGTGGGTTGGTTTTTGATGTAGTGCCTTGAAAATAAGGCAGGAGGGTAAAACACGTGCTGTTACAAACAAAATACTGTGACAATATACAGGGTATTATAATATACAGGGTGTATATAATATACAGGGCTAAATGATGGACCCAATTTTATAAACTCGTATTTATTTAAGCATAAATTCAAAATGAACAATGAATACACAGTTAGAAAGAGGAAGTTTCAAAGTTATTTTTACACACTTATAAAATGTTCAATGTGTCCCCCTTGTACTGCACGGCAAACATCTGAACGAAAGCCAAACTCGCCCTACATACGAGAAAGTGTATCACCTGTTACTGAGTGCACCGCAGCAAAAGATCTACAACTTTTATTTAGAGCATTTTTCTCTACAGAGCCTAGTTTAGCGTCAAAGAGTGATTTTTCATATTTTTAAGCCAAAGTGAGGTCGATTTTCATTTTGCGTCATTCACTCATGATTAAAATTAGGTTATGTTTATTGAGGTTAGTTTTTTGTTTATTTCTAATGTTTTATTACTAATTTTAGGTTTATTGTTAATTATTTGCATTGGCAAGAGAAAGTTGTGTGAGTAGTTACACACCAGATTTTTTTACACCTGGGAGTCTACCGAATACTTATTAAGTACACTAGTTTTTCTCGGTTTTTTTGTAATGCAATGCTTCGCCTATTTTTGAAGGCACAAGCTCTGTCACTGTTAAGCAGGATCTCTGCTGAAATTCATGTGGGTTTGGTGCTCTGTTTGTAAAAAATTGTTTGTTTTTAAGATGCTGCCTTACAGTAATATGCATTTCAGAGCAAAGGTATAAATAGGAGCCACCGGGTTGATCTAGAGGTAAAGTCGTTTCCATGAGTCAGCTGTTTAACAGCTGATTTTCAAAGATGAAGGTTCCTGGTTGAAATCCTATTAAAGGTAATCACTGTTATACGGATTTGAATACTTGACAGTGGTTACCGATGTACTTTGATCGTTCGGGTTCAAATAACCATACTCTCTGAGTCTGTACAAGACTACACCTCATTTACGCATCATACACATCATCCTCATATGATTGGGCAATGGGATTGCTTATTGTTCTCAATTGAACAGATTGCAACGTACACACATTAGGGATGAAAAAATAATAATACTAATAACAAAGGTAAATCTTTATAATGCATCCTGCAGTTTGAAATATTTCTATTTCATATAATGAATTAATATAATATTTTCACTAACCTTCTTTTTAAACTGCATCACCTTTATTTTATTCCTACTTACACGTGTTTCGGTGGATCCACCATCATCAGAGTAAATGAAAAATTGAAACTAAAAATTTTTTTCATTTATTTAAAATTTACAGAAGATGATACATCTTCAGTCACTTGTATAAAACTCAACTTCCTATATATGAATATATAGGAAGAAAAGTATTGTTTTCATGTCGATTTTTAGAAATCGAGTTTTCACCGGATCTATACGTTTTCAGACCCCCTGAACCCAAAAAACATGTTTTTAGCGTTTGGTCTGTACGTGTGTGTGTGTATACAAAATATCTCAAGAATGGAACATCGTACGAACTTTTTATACAAGTGACTGAAGATGTATCATCTTCTGTAAATTTTAAATAAATGAAAAAAATTTTAGTTTCAATTTTTCATTTACTCTGATGATGGTGGATCCACCGAAACACGTGTAAGTAGGAATAAAATAAAGGTGACGCAGTTTAAAAAGAAGGTTAGTGAAAATATTATATTAATTCATTATATGAAATAGTAATAACAAAGGTATAAATAAATATGATTAAAGTTGAAGAAAATTAAAACCTACAACCTTTATTTCAAGTGTTTTTCTACAGTGCATAATTAACAGCATTCGCTCATGATTAAACATAGGTTATGTTTTTCATTGTTTACATTGGCAAGAGTAAGTTGTGTGCGTGTTTTACACCAAATTTTCTTCTTTTTTCAGATTTCCAGTTGAGTTTAGATAAAGAAGGTAGAGTTGTCCAGTTCAAAAAAGGAATTGATCCACACTCAAAGTATGTATCCATCTTATTTAACAATTATTATTTTTTTTTACTTTCTCTTGCCTGTATGAATATATAGGAAGGAAAGTATTGTTTTCATGTCGATTTTTAGAAATCGAGTTTTCACCGGATCTATACGTTTTCAGACCCCCTGAACCCAAAAAACATGTTTTTAGCGTTTGGTCTGTACGTGTGTGTGTGTGTGTGAACACAATATCTCAAGAATGGAACATCGTACGAACTTAAAACTTGAAACTTAAGTTACATACCATTACCGGACCCAACATGAACATTTTCATCAAAATCAGTCAACCGGAAGTAGTAGTTTATTCATGTAATTTTTCACTTTTTTGCGATTTTCTCAAAAACTGGTCCTACGATTTTTTTTAAAATCGCCTGGTTTACTCAATTTTTTATTCTGTACAAGATAGGGTAGGCTCTTTGTTTGCTGAAATTCTTGGTTAGGCTGATTTTATGTAAAAAAATGGTTTTTTAAAGATAACGGCTTTAATATGTATACTAGCGCAAAAATTTATATATTAAAAAATGTAGAGAATTTAAAATTCTACAACTTCAATTTCAAACATTTTTTTGTATAACGCTTAATTTAGCGGTAATTAGCGATTTTCGGTTTTTTTCTCACGAAAACGTGTGAAAAATCGATTTTTTAAAGATTTCGGCCTTAGTATGCATTTTACGACAAAAGTGTATATAATCAAATTTATAGAAAATTAAAAGATCTACAACTTTTATTTAGAGCATTTTTCTCTACAGAGCCTTGTTTAGCGTGAAAGAGTGATTATCCGTATTTTTAAGCCAAACTGAGGTCGATTTTCATTTTGCGTCTTTCACTCATGAGTAAAATTAGGTTATGTTTATGGAGGATAGTTTTTTGTTTTTATTACTTATGTTACATTATATTGTTAATTATTTGCATTGGCAAAAGAAAGTTGTGTGAGCGTTTCACACCAGATTTTTTTGACATGAAATTCCGTCATTTTAACACCAAAAGCCTGTTTTCATTCTTCAGTCCAGGCCTGCCAAACTCTTTGCACCTTCGTAATCGGATAGTTAACAAAAGATTTTAATTTGTCTGTATAAAAGACTTAATACTCAATGGTTTCTTTTGAAATGTTCATAGTTTGTAGGTCTGCTTCTATTTCTTTGATCCAATTATCTTTTGTTTTTAGTTGCTCTTGGTATTTAATAAGTTTATTATAGGTTTCATTCTCTGTCACGAAATCTCATCAGATGACCATAATATTCTAACCTCCTTTTCTTTAATTTGGTTAACTAATAAATCTTTATAATGCATCCTGCCGTTTGAAATTATTTCTATTTCATATGTTGTTGTTTTTTAGGTCAACAGCCGAAAGGCTGGTTTGAACCTCTAGAGGTTTTACTAAGTAAAAACGAGGAGTAAGGTGGTTTACCATGCCTTCCTCACTGAGTTGAAAGAGTATGCTTATCAGCATGCTAAGCCCTCCGAAAAGCACTCACTTTCCACCCTGCAAATGACACCTTCACTTCATTCACCACAAGGTCTGGCTGCATAGTGAAATTCATTACTCTCAGAGGAGATAACTCTGACTAGTGTCTTTTATACCTCTACCTCTTCTGTTCTTAAATAGTTCAGTCATATAAGTGGCTGAATATGTGATAAGAAACAGAACTTATTTTTTTTAGCCCTGGACCAAACAGATAGAGTGCAATTAAAATAACACTCCACCTGCCCGTTTTGGGCATGTATTTCATATAATGAATTTATATAATAATTTCACCAACCTTCTTTTTAAACTGCGTCACCTTTATTTTTATTCTTACTTACACGTGTTTCGGTGGATCCACCATCATCAGAGTAAATAAAAAAATTGAAACCAAAAAGATTTGTATCTCATCTATTTAAAATTTACAGAAGATGATACATCTTTAGTCATTTGTATAAAACTGATTTAAAATTAATTTATTTTAATTTATCCCTTCTTATATTTACTGTAGGTAGCAGCAGCAGTCAATATCACTTCATCATTCCTAAATTTTACCTGTTCATTCAAAATGTCCTGCTTTTGCTCTTTTAAATATTTATAAATATAGATCATCTCATATTTTTCAATTTTATTTTTATTTTCTATATTACATTGTCTATCCATTTATATAATAGACCAATATAAATGGTCTTTATTACCATTTATATTACCATATAAATGGTAATATAGAAATGGTAATATAGAAAATAAAAATAAAATTAAAAAATAAGAGATGTTCCATATTTATAAATATTTAAAAGAGCAAAAGCAGGACATTTTAAATGAACAGGTCAAATTTAGGAATGATGAAGTGATATTGACTGCTGCTGCTATCTACAGTAAATATGAGAAGGGATAAATTAAATAAATTAATTTTTTTTTGTTTATTTTTTTTTAATCCTAATGACGTGTACGTTGCAATCTGTTCAATTCAGAACAATAAGCAACCCCATGACCCAATGAGATGAAGATGAAGTGTGTGACGTGTAAATGAGGCATAGTCTTGTGCAGACCCAGGTCGACCATTCCTGAGAGAGTATGGTTAATTAAACCCCAACCATCAAAGTACACCGGTAACCACTGTCTAGTATTCAAATCCGTATAAATGTAATTACCTTTACTAGGATTTGAACCAGGATTTTGGCGACGACTTTACCTCTAGACCAACCCGGTGGGTTAAATTAATTTTAAATCAGTTTTATACACCGGGTTGGTCTAGAGGTAAAGTCGTCACCAACAGCTGGTAAAGTCGTTTAACACTTTAACTGAGCCACCGGTCTCTCAGACCGGGAGGTATATTAAGTTTTCCACAGTTTCAGCCCTGTTTGTTCAAGGTCGTTCATAGGCTCAGTAGCTGACTTCTAACTCCCCCTCTTCACTAAACACTAGCGTTAGTTAAGTTTCCGTTAGTCGTTCTCTGGTGACAACCGCTTTTTGAAAACCACCCGGTCTGTCATACCGGATAGCTCAGTTATCGTGTACTAATTAGCCGGTCCTGTATACCGGATAGCTCATAGAAGTGTTAGTGCGTCAGTGTTAGTGAAATGGATTGACCTTCTACCAGTTGATCTGCTCACGTGGAAGACGATGATTTTGCCGTTTGTGTACGTAGAATGCTGGATGATGAGTCTAGTTTAGATGATTCAGATATTCAGAGTGAAATACACGATCCCGATGCAGATCCAGACTTTGTGTTGCTAAATGAAAGTTATTCCAGTTCATAAAGTGACTTCAAGTTATGAATTCGTCAAAGCCTTGGGCTATGATCTTATCAGACCGCACCTTCAGAGAAGACTACAAATTCCCAATCTCCAGCGAGATTTGAGGCAAACTATTTTGATGGTGTTGGCAGTGTGTAAACTCATAAACTGAACTGTTGTTTCTTTTGTTTATTATTATCATCCATTATTATAGCAAATTACTCAAAAACATCTTACAAAGTATTATTTTATCATAACTATTCTTTTCAAATTAAATTTTCGATGTGGTCAAGAGTTTGTTTGTTTGTAGTACAACAGCAGCAGGATTTCATTTTGTAATTTTCTATATTTAAAGGTTTGTAAATAAAAAAGTAAAAATGTTTAATTGTTTTTATATACGTTCCCCATTAAATATGTGTACTAAAAATGTGTATTAAATAAGAAATAGTTAATAAATTGACCGGTAAAAACCAAAACACAGAGACCGGATAGCTCAAATAACGTTTCTACATCCATAGCTCAGTGAAAGTGTTAACAGCTGATTTTCGGAGACGAAGGTTCCTGGTTCAAAGCCTAGTAAAGGTAGTTACTTTTATACGGATTTGAATACTAGACAGTGGTTACCGGTGTACTTTGATGGTTGGGGTTTAATTAACCATACCTCTCAGGAATGGTCGGCCTAGGTCTGTACATGACTACACGTCATATACATCATCCTCATCTCATTGGGTCATGGGGTTGCTTATTGTTCTAAATTGAACAGATTGCAACGTACACAAATTAGGAATTAAAAAAAAAAAAGTTTTATACAAACGACTGAAGATGTATTATCTTCTGTAAATTTTAAATAAGTGAGATACAAATTTTTTTTGGTTTCAATTTTTTTATTTACTCTGATGATGGTGGATCCACCGAAACACGTGTAAGTAAGAATAAAAATAAAAGTGATGCAGTTTAAAAAGAAGGTTAGTGAAATTATTATATAAATTGGTTAACTAAGTTTCACCCAATAGCTTGTCAATTACTTCATTCGACCTCTTTTTACGGATTTTGCTTATTGGATCAAAGAAAGATCCCAGGATAACTTGACCAAATCTTCTGTGTATTTTATTTAATTTTTTTAAGTCTCCCTTCCTAAACAGGGTCAGCGTCTCCACTGCATACAGAGCTTGTGGAAGAACAATCGTATTTAAGTGCCTTACTTTAGTGTTTATAAATACACATTTTTTGTTATAATCAATTTTATCAATAAAAGTATTGCCCATAACAGACAGGTGGAGTGTCAAATTATTTACACTCAATCTGTTAGTTGCAGGGCTAAAATAAATAGTTCTGCTTCTTATAAAGTGGTCAGCCAATTAAATGACTGAATCATTTAAGAACAGAAGAGGTAGAGGTGTAAAAGACACTAATCAGAGTTATCTCCTCTGAAAGTAATAAATTTCATTATACAGCCAGACCCTGTGGTGAATGAAATGAAAGTGTCATTTGCAGAGTGGAAAATATGTCCTTTTCAGAGGGTCCGGCATGCTGATAAGTGTACTTTTCCACTCAGTGAGGAAGGCAATGGTAAACCACCTCACTCCTCGATTTTCTTAGTAAAACCTCTACAGGTTCAAACCAGCCTTTCGGCTGATGACCTAAACAACAACAACAATAAAAATAATTTTTTTCCGATCCAGATTGGCCTGGATAATTGGATGTCCATTTCGACAAGTTAGTACTTTACCTGTAAAAAATTATTTCTTTTTGAAAAAATTTGTAATAAATTTTTGCTTTAACTGTTTGTTTAGAGTGGCGATCATGCTCCTTGCCGAATCAGATTTCACGATAGGTGAAAGAAGATTGAAAGGACATTTGCAAATGCAACAGAGACATTTAGAGATTTTAGGTTATAAAGTGTTGTCGATCGAAGAAAACATCTGGCATGCCATGTACATGACAGAACCGAAAGCAAAAATAAATTATTTAGTAAGTCTTCTAACAGATTCAAATTGTTATGTGAAGAAAATTTAGATTCTATTTTTAATTTGTTACCATTTTTAGTTGTTTTGTAATTTATTTGTAATAATCATCGTTTTTTGTAAATTGTTTTTTTTTCTTTTCCTGTTTTTACCTCTTCTAGAATGTTAACTGTCAAGACAATCATCAATATCTTGTTAATGTACGAGGCGTGTTCAGAAAGTAAGTACCGTTTTTAAAAAAAAATCTGGTGTGAAACACTCACACAACTTTCTCTTGCCAATGCAAATAATTAACAATAAACCTAACATTAGTATTAAAACATTAGAAATGAACAAAAACTAACCTCAAAAACATAACCTTATTTTAATCATGAGTGAATGACGCAAAATGACAATCGAACTCAGTTTGGCTTAAAAATACGGAAAATCACGCTTTCACGCTAAACTAGGCTCTGTAGAGAAAAATGCTCTGAACAAAAGTTGTAGATCTTTTAATTTTCTATAAATTTAATTATATACACTTTTGTCGTAAAATGCATACTAAGACCGAAATGTTAAAAAAATCGATTTTTCTCACGTTTTCGTGAGAAAAAAAACAGAAAATCGCAAATTACCGCTAAACTAAGCGTTATACAAAAAAATGTTTGAAACAGAAGTTGTAGGTTTTTAAATTCTCTACAACTTTTATTATATAAGTTTTTGCGCTAAAATTTATATTAAAGCCGTAATCTTAAAAAAACAACGTTTTTACGTGAAAACAGCCTCACCGAGAATTTCAGCAAACATGGCGCCTACCCTATCTTGTAGAGAATAAAAAATTGAGTAAACCAGGCGATTTTAAAAAAAATCGTAGGACCAGTTTTTGAGAAAATCCCAAAAAACTGAAAAATTATACGAATAAACTACTACTTCCGGTTGACCGATTTTGATGAAAATGTTCGTGTCGCGTCCGGTAGTGGTATGTAACTTAAGTTTCAAGTTCGTACGATGTTCCGTTCTTGAGATATTCTGTTCACACACAGACACACACACAGACCAATCGCTAAAAACATGTTTTTTGGGTTCAGGGGGTCTGAAAACGTATAGATCCGGTGAAAACTCGATTTCGAAAAATCGACATGAAAACAATACTTTCCTTCCTATATATTCATATAGGCAAGAGAAAGTAAAAATAAGTAAAACAATTTTATTTCTACATGAAAGCCCGATGAAGTGAAAACTGCGGTGGAGTCGTGGCTACATTCGTTGGCGGGAACCTACTACGAAGAGGGTATAGACAAATTGATCACCCACTACGACAAGTGTTTGAACATTGGTGGAAACTATGTCGAAAAATAGTTTAAGGTTTGGCTCTTCTTTTCTACAGCTCCTAACACCCACATTTCACACCCGTATAATGCTATACTCCAAACATTGTGTTTTAAGAAAGTTTTTTATTATTTTCAATCTATACTAATATAAATAAAGAAGAAACGTCTGTTTGTTTGTTGAGGTAATCTCAGAAACTACGAACTGATTTTAAAAAGTCTTTCATTGTTGCATAGCTTAGAGCTTCCTGATGAATATAGACTATTTCGCAACTTTAAGTAACTTTAATTAAGTGAGTTAAGCAACTTAAACTGTGACAATGTCACATGTTTTAGTCCATCGGGTGCATAGCATCTAAGTCCTCTGGGTGGTGTATTTTTTGGGCTAGAAACACGATTCAACTTTTATATTTCATAGAAAAACATGAAGAATAACATTCGATTCCAAAAACATTAAAATTCAGAAATATTCAAAATTTTTATTTTTGTACTGTATTTCATATATTTGCTTTCATTCGACAGGAAGTGAATGAGTCATATATTATTTCCAATTATTCTGCATACTGCACCCACGTATTACTGTCTCTTATCTCAGCCACATATCAACTGTCTCTTTCTTTTCCATCGGTATTCTTCTATGCATTCTATTCAATTCTGTTAAATCGCATTGGTGAAGTTGGTAACGTGCTCGCCTCTTATCATGCGGTCTTGGGTTCGAATCCCATTCAGGCACGGCATATTTTCATACGTTACAAAAAATCATTTCATCATTCACCGTCTGCATTAGCAGTGATTGCAGAACAGTCGGACGTAAAACAAAAAAAAAAAAAATGTTAAATCGCAGGGACAAACATTTAAAACAGTGGGCATTGATTTGAGACAAGAGTGCTTCCTTCACTCATGTATGTCAGACTTTCTAGAACTGGAAGTGCAGAAAAACAATTTATTTTGCTGCCACAGGACAACAAAACCACATATATTGTATATAGAGAGGATTTAAAATAATTTAATGAGGCCTACGTCAGCTGCTGTGAAGTGAAGCGAGCGGGGGTTGCTAGTTTTTTTATAATTTAAATTGTAACCCTTTCCTTTTCTCAACCCTTGAGATCATACAGGACAGAAGTATAAGCAAAAATGGCCAGCATTGTATGAACGACTCCCTTTTTAACTTTAGGACTCAAAAGTGTTTGGTAAGTTCAGTGAGTTTTCACACATAGAAATTAATCAGAAAGGTAAGAATTTTTATGCTTTTATTGTTTTTAAGTAATAATATCACTGGAGGAATTGTTTGTACTATGTGTACAAAGGAACCTTAGTTAGCCATAGATCTCTTAGAAACAGTTTATAACAAAGGAGGTTAAATTCAGTTTTAACCCCAACAGCATCCCATACTCTGTCTAGTCAGTGTTTTATAATAGATCTGTTTGACAGCATTAATGACTGTAACAGATTAACTGGGAAATGATGCCCCCTACTTTAAAATATTTTTATAATAATTAAAAATCTGGTGTAAAACACTCACATGACTTTCTCTTGCTAATGCAAATAATTAACAATATAACCTAACATTAGAAATAAATAAAAAAAAACAATCTTATTTTAATCATTTAACCCACCGGGTTGGTCTAGAGGTAAAGTCGTCGCCAAAATCAGCTGTTTAACTGCTGATTTTCGGAGACGAAGGTTCCTGGTTCAAATCCTAGTAAAGGTAGTTACTTTTATACGAATTTGAATGCTAGACAGTGGTTACCGGTGTACTTTGATGGTTGGGGTTCAATTAATCATACCTCTCAGGAATGGTCGACCTGAGTCTGTACAAGACTACACCTCATTTACACGTCATACACATCATCCTCATCTCATTGGGTCATGGGGTTGCTTATTGTTCTGAATTGAACAGATTGCAACGTACACAAATCGGGGATTACAAAAAAAAATGTTAATCATGAGTGAATGATGCAAAATGAAAATCATCCTTAGTTTTGCTTAATAATATGGAAAATCACTCTTTCATGCTAAACTAAGCTCTGTAGAGAAAAATGCTTAAAATAAAAAATGTAGATCTTTTAATTTCCTATAAAATTGATTATATACACTTAAAATGCATACTAAGGCCAAAATCTTAAAAAAAATCGATTTTTTACAAATTTTCATGAAAAAAAAACAGAATATTTATCATTAATTACCGCTGAACTAAGTGTTACCCACTAAAATGTTTAGAATAAAAGTTGTAGGTTTTTAAATTTTCTACAGCTTTGGTTGTATTTACTTTTGCCCTAAAATGCATATTACGGTCGCAATATTTAAAAAAAATGTTTCTGTGAAAGTACAGCCGCCCCAAGAAATTCAGCAGACATGGCGCCTACCCTATCTTGTAGAGCATAAAAAATGTAGTAAATAAGGCGATTTTTAACAAAAATCAATGAGCCGTGTTTGAGAAAATCGCAAAAATGTTAAACATTACACGAATAAACTACTACTTCCAATTGAACGATTTTGATAAAAATGTTCGCGTCGGGTCCTTTAGAGTCACCTAACTTAAGTTTCAAGTTTCAACTTCTTACGATATTCCGTTCTTGAAATATATTTTGTTCAGACTCGCACAGACCAATTTACTAAAAACATGGTTTTTGAGTTCAGGTGGTCTGAAAACGTGTATATCCGGTGAAAACTCAATTTCGAAAACAATACTTTCCTTCTTATATATTCATATAGGCAAGAGAAAGTAAAAATAATGTTTTTCTCCGGCTACAGCATTAAAACCGTTCAAAAATTAGGGAAAATATTAATAATTTAAAAATATTGTACTGTTTCTTGTTCGTATTTTTATAATGGAAGTAGTTTCAAATAACGTCAACAGGTAGCAGCTTTGATTGGATTGGTTAATACAAAATAGTTCAATGTTATTCTAATAGACAGCAGGTTAGTAGAATCTGGATTTTTACGAGTGCAATACTTTTCGAAAGCAGCGGGAAAGTAAATTTGAATGTAAGTTGCGTAATGGTTTTAGGCTTGGTGAGAAGTAAAAGTAGAGCAACCAACGTTGAATTGGTTTTTTGATACCAGGCTAGCATGAAATAAAAGTAGTAGCTGCCCTAGCCCGTTACAGAGTGAGACGGAACGAGGTATTTTAAACAGTGAACCTTGCTTGATTCTTTCTGCCTCTTATTACTTCATTCTATCCTAGTACAAAAAACTCGTTATAAGAAGCAACTGTAATTCTTTACACCAAAAGAATAAAAAATGAAAATGTAAAAGAATAAAAAATTTTTTAAATGTAAAGAATAATTCTTTACATTTAAAAAATTGAATTTTGACAACAGTTCTCGACCGATTTTCATAAATGAAAAACCAAAATTTTTGTAAATAAATTCTACATTTTTTTATTACAAAACCGTTGACAACAGTTCTGGACCGATTTTCATAAACGAAAAACCAAAATTTTTATAAATAAATTCTACATATTTTTTATCACAATATTTCAATAAGGTTTTAATTGTTTTATTTACTCTTTGTAAATCAGAAACGTTTTTGGTTAATACATTTTTGCACCAACCAATTAATTAATTGTATTTAAAAATTTTGATGCAGTTAATTACTATATTTAAAGTCCTATCGCCATGAAAGAAATCATGCTTTTTGAAGTTTTCATTTGTTTGTATAATTCATAGTTTTCCAATTTATTAATTTTTGTATTTTATTTAAAAAGATACTTTGTCTAAACCTTCTTTAGAAAGGTTTGGACCTTTAAGTTTTATTTAGTCACATCAACAGTTCGGTTATAAGCGACTAAGCTGGGTTATGTAACAGTAGGTTTGTTTCGGGAATCGAACCTAGGAACTCCATATTGTAGGCAAGCGGGTTACCACTACGCTATGGAGGCGGCCTATACCCTTTTTACTTTCTCTTGCCTATATGAATATATAGGAAGGAAAGTATTGTTTTCATGTCGATTTTTCGAAATCGAGTTTTCACCGGATCTATACGTTTTCAGACCCCCTGAACCCAAAAAACATGTTTTTAGCGATTGGTGTGTGTGTGTGTGTGTGTGTGTGTGCGTGTGTGTGTGTCTGTGTGTGAACAGAATATCTCAAGAACGGAACATCGTACGAACTTGAAACTTAAGTTACATACCACTACCGGACGCGACACGAACATTTTCATCAAAATCGGTCAACCGGAAGTAGTAGTTTATTCGTATAATTTTTCAGTTTTTTGCGATTTTCTCAAAAACTGGTCCTACGATTTTTTTAAAATCGCCTATTTTACTCAATTTTTTATTCTCTACAAGATAGGGTAGGCGCCATGTTTGCTGAAATTCTCGGTGAGGCTGTTTTCACGTAAAAACGTTGTTTTCTTAAGATTACGGCTTTAATATAAATTTTAGCGCAAAAACTTATATAATAAAAGTTGTAGAGAATTTAAAAACCTACAACTTCTGTTTCAAACATTTTTTTGTATAACGCTTAGTTTAGCGGTAATTTGCGATTTTCTGGTTTTTTCTCACGAAAATGTGAGAAAAATCGATTTTTTTAACATTTCGGTCTTAGTATGCATTTTACGACAAAAGTGTATATAATTAAATTTATAGAAAATTAAAAGATCTACAACTTTTGTTTAGAGCATTTTTCTCTACAGAGCCTAGTTTAGCGTGAAAGCGTGATTTTCCGTATTTTTAAGCCAAACTGAGTTCGATTGTCATTTTGCGTCATTCACTCATGATTAAAATAAGGTTATGTTTTTGAGGTTAGTTTTTGTTCATTTCTAATGTTTTAATACTAATGTTAGTTTTATTTTTAATTATTTGCATTGGCAAGAGAAAGTTGTGTGAGTGTTTCACACCAGATTTTTAACTTTCTCTTCCCTATATAAATATATAAGGAAAGAAAGTATTGTTTTCATGTCGATTTTTCACTGGATATACACGTTTTCAGGCCCCCCGAACCCAAAAAAAAAAAAATGGTTTTAGAGGTTAGTCTGAGTGTGTGAACAAAATATCTCAAGAACGGAACATCGTACGAAGTTGAAACTTATAACTTACGTTAAGTACTACAAGTGGACTTGGCACGGACATTTTCATCATTGTCAGGTAAACGGAAGTAGTAGCTTATTCGTGTAATTATTGTCGTTTTTGCAATTTTCTCAAAAACGGCTCCTACGATTTTTTTTTTTAAATCGCCTCATTTACTACATTGTTTATGCTCTACAAGATAGGGTAGGCGCCATGTCTGCTGAAATTCTTGGGTAGGTTGTGCTCTTGTAGAAAAAATTGTTTTTTTTAAAGATTGCGGTCTTAATATGCATTTTAGCACAAAAATGTTATACAATAAAAGTTGAAGAAAATTTCAAAAGCTACAACTTTTATTTTAAACATTTCTTTGCATAATGCTTCGTTTAGCGGTAATTAGTGATTTTCTGGGTTTTTTTTCATGAAATTCTATTAATGACTGGATTTTGTTTAGATTTTGGCCTTAGTATGCATTTTGTGACAAAAGTGAATATAATCAAAATTATAAGAAAATCAAAAAACCTACAACTTTTATTTAAAACATTTTTTTCTACAGAGCCTAGTTTAGAGGTAATAACAGCTGATTTTCATATTTTTAAGATTTACATAGTTTTTTGTTTTGTCATTCACTCATAATTAAAATTAAGTTATTTTTTTCATTTTACATTGTTTAATCATGATTTAAAGACTTAAAGACAAATGCTTGGAAATTGAAGTTTCGCAGGCTAAATATGACACTTTTAGCTTACATAAGAAGGTCAAAGAAATAACAGGGAGATATAAGAAGAAATCCGTAGGAAAAATAGAAAACGACCAGGGTAATATAATGGTGGACACAGAACAAATTAAAGCAATGTGGAAGACTTACGTGTCAGAACTTTTCTTGGATCAAAGAGGAGAACATCAGATAGAGAACACTATGACAGGCCCAGACATCCTTGTAGACGAAGTAGAAGCAGCTATTAAAGCCATGAAAGATGGAAGAGCTCCAGGACCAGACGATGTTCAGTCAGAATTAATAAAAGTCGTTGATGAAGATTTTAAGAAGGAATTAACTATCCTACTCAATGAAATATACAATAGTGGAGAAATACCTGCAGAATGGCTGAGATCAGAGTTTATAATGCTACCTAAAGAACAAGGAGCCAAGAAATGCACTGATTATAGAACAATTAGCCTTATGAGCCACTTACTGAAACTATTTCTAAGAATCATACATAGAAGACTGTACAAAATCTGCGAGGAACAAGTATCACCAACACAATTTGGCTTCATGAAAGGTCTTAGTACACAGGTTCTTTTTCAACGTTGCCGGGACATGAATTGCAGTATATATGCTTGCTTCATAGACTACCAAAAGGCATTCGATAGAGTCCAACATAATTAAATGATGGTAGTCCTACAAGATAGTGGAATTGACGGCAAAGATTTGCGCATAATCAAAAACCTGTATTGGCATCAATCAGCCTCTGTTAGAGTCAACCATGACAAAACAGAACAAGTGAAAATTCTTCGAGGTGTCCGGCAGGGGTGTATATTGTCGCCTCTTATATTTAATTTGTACTCTGAGGCAATTTTTCAGGAAGCTCTAGAATCTACAGAGACCGGAATTTTATTAAATGGTGAACAGATTAATAATTTCAGATATGCCGACGATACCGTCATCTTTGCTGATACTGCTCAAGGATTACAACTTCTCACGCAGAAAGTAGCGGAAACTAGTAGAAAATATGGCTTGGAAATTAATGTAAACAAAACGAAAGTCATGATAATCAGCAAGGAAAGAAGACAGTTCACCATAAATGATAGGATAGTGGAAAGGGTGCCAACATACATATATCTTGGGACTGTACTAAACGAGCGTTGGGATCATTCACAGGAAATAAAAAATAGGATTGAAAAAGCAAGGGCAGCGTTCATCCAAATGGCTAAACTGTTTAAAACGCACAATCTAAAATGGGAACTGAAAATCAGACTGCTCCGATGTTATGTATTTTCCATTTTGCTATACGGAGTAGAATCTTGGACTTTGACGGCAGCAACGGAAAAGAAACTAGAATCGTTCAAGATGTGGACTTACAGAAGAATTCTAAAAATATCTTGGGCGGACAAAGTATCAAACGCTAAGGTACTGCAAAAACTTAATAAGGAAACAGAAATGATACGCACTATAAAAAGAAGAAAATTGGAATATCTAGGACACATCATCCGAAACGAGAACAAGTACAAGCTGCTGAAATGCATTTTACAAGGAAAAATACAGGGCAAGAGAGGCATTGGAAGAAGACGAATATCCTGGTTAAAGAATTTGAGAACATGGTTTGAAACATCCACTACGGGACTTTTTAACGCAGCAGTGAATAAAATCAGCATTGCCAGAATGATCGCCAGCATCCGGTAACGGATTGGCACTAGAAGAAGAAGAATCATGATTTAACACAGGCTATAGCCTAATGTTCATCATTCACATTGGTAAGAGAAAGTCATGCGAGTGTTTCATACCAGATTTTTTTTGGTACGTATGCATGAAAACTTAATTTTCTTGATATTTTATTGTTTCTTAACTCACTTCTGTATATTTTATCATAATAAATAAATATGTGTTTTTGTAACATATTAACACATTGCAGTCAATGCGACATGACCCAAATATGTGTCACACTTGTCTTTAAAAATAGGCTACGAAAAATAGGCTTTAAAAATAGGCAAAAATGAGTCACAGTACATAACTCATAACTGTATAATGCGGTTTTATAAGCTACGGCTTCAGAAAGTGACATTGTACACTTACTTTTTAAATAGTTGACCTTTTTCAAATAAAATATTGCGTATACAAGTAGTTTGCCTTGTTGTCCTGTACTAGAATGCTGCTATTATTTTAAATTTTATTATTTTTTTTTGCTTATATAAGTTGATTGAAATAGTCTACAACTTTGTAACTTAACCCAGTTGTTTATTAATTTCTTATCGTGAAACAAAAATCAGTCACATGAAGAAGAAAAATGAACAAAATGTGAAAAAAATAAAAAAAAAAGTATAATGGCCCCACTGTAAGTGTCACAAAATTTAGTGTGGCAGTCAACGTGTTAACTGGACAGTTTAAAAAATATCGGTGATAAAATTTAAGAATTTTCATTCATAGGGGCATCATCCTTTCTAACCATTATTTTCAAATTGTTGTTGTTCTAGGATAAGCTGAAAGGCTGGTTTAAGCCTCTAGTCTAGACTAAATAAAACAAAGAGTGAGGTGGTTTACGGTTGCCTTCCTCACTGAAAAGCATCTACTTTCCACCCTGCAAATGACACTTTCACTCTATTTACCACATGGTGTGGCTGTATAATGAAATTGATTGCTCTAAGAGCAGATAACTGTGACTGTACTATTTTTCAAAAGTTGATGAGCTCTGAATGTATGCATTGCCCCCTACCCAATGACTTCCCAGCAACATTGGCAACACTTGCTCTTGTAGCTCTGTTATATATTTCGTCAACCATTTTTTTACTTTCTCTTGCCTACATGAATACTATTTTAATTGCACTCTATCTGTTTGGTCCAGGGCTAAAAAAATAGTTCTGTTTCTTATCACATAGTCAGCCACTTATATGACTGAACTATTTAAGAACAGAAGAGGTAGAGGTGTAAAAGACACTAGTCAGAGTTATCTCCTCTGAGAGTAATGAATTTCACTATGCAGCCAGACCCTGTGGTGAATGAAGTGAAGGTGTCATTTGCAGGGTGGAAAGTGAGTGCTTTTCGGAGGGCCTGGCATGCTGATAAGCATACTCTTTCAACTCAGTGAGGAAGGTAATGGTAAACCACCTTACTCCTCGTTTTTACTTAGTAAAACCTCTAGAGGTTCAAACCAGCCTTTCGGCTGTTGACCTAAACAACAACACATGAATATATAGGAAGAAAAGTATTGTTTTCATGTTAATTTTAAGAAATCGAGTTTTCACCGAATCTACACGTTTTCAGACCCTCTGAACCCAAAAAACCGTGTTTTTAGCAATTGGTCTGTGTGTGTGTGAACAGAATATGTCAAGAACGGAACATTGTACAAACTTGAAACTTACGTTAGATACTACTACTGGACCCGACACAAACATTTTCATCAAAATCTGTCAACCAGAAGTAGTAGTAGTTTATTCGTGTCATTTTTCACTTTTTTGCAATTTTCTCAAAAACGGTCCTTATGATTTTTATTAAAATCGCCTCATTTACTATATGTTTTATGCTCTACAAGATAGGGCGGGTCTGCTGAAATTCTAGGAGAGGCTGTTTTCACGTAAAAAAATTGTTTTTTTCAGACTGCGACTTTAATATGCACTTTAGTGCAAAAATGTATAACAAAAAATGTACACAATTGAAAATCCCACAACTTTTATTTCAAACATTTTTTTGTATAACGCTTAGTTTATCGGCAATTAGAGATTTTCTGTTTTTTCTCACGAAATCGTGTAAAAATTAGATGTTTTAAGATTTCAGCCTTATTATGCATTTTACACCAAAAAGTAAAATAAAATTTATAGGAAATTAAAAGCTCTACAACTTTTATTTTGAGCATTTTTCTCTACAGAGCCTAGTTTAGCGTGAAAGAGTAATTATCCGTATTTTTAAGCCTAACTGTGGTTGATTTTCATTTTGCATCTTTCACTCATGATTAAAAATAAGGTTATGTTTTTGAGGTAGTTTATTTCTAATGTAATTTTAGGTTATATTGGTCATTATTTGCATTGGCAAGAGAAAGTTGTGTGAGTGTCACACACCAGATTTTTTGGTCTTTCAATAACAATTATACACAATGAACAAACAACCAACTGATTATATTATAAAGTACTGGATGTTAACATGCTCTATAATCGATGTGTTCAGTACGAGATGGAAGACATGAGTGAACTACTATGGCTCTTATAAGCATGCGCACGTGATGTTGTCAGGCTGACAATCTGCCAATACTGGCCAACGTTCTGATTGGTCGAAACATCATCAACCATGAAAAGCATTATCCTATTTTTTACACGTGTACGAGGGGGTACCCAAAAGAAACCGGAATTATTTTTTAAAACTATTTATTTTTAATTTTTTTACAAAAGAACCTTATCCCCTTCAAAATACTCTCCATTACAACTAATACATTTGTCCCACCGGTGCTTCCACTGTTCAAAACATTTTTTGTACTCCTCTTCAGTGATGGCTGCCAGCTCATCCGTCGTTTTTTTCTTGACATCATCAACGTTGTTAAATCGGAGACCTTTCATGCCCCTTTTCATGCGTGGGAACAAGAAAAAATCACACGGAGCCAGATCGGGTGAGTACGGTGCGTGTGGTAGCAAAACCATGCCGTTTTTCGCCAAAAACTGGGTAACCGAGATTGCCGTGTGTGCAGGCACGTTGTCGTGGTGGAAAAACCAGTCCCCTGTCTGCCACAAATTAGGTCTTTTACGACGAATGCTGTTTCGTAGTCTTCTTAACACTTCAAGATAAAAAGTCAATGGTCTGTCGTCGGTCTGTTCGTACAATTTCTTTCACTTTCACAACATTTTCGTCTGTTCGGGAAGTCGACGGTCGTCCAGAACGAGGTTTGTTCTCAATCGACATGTCGCCATTTTTAAAGCGCAAAAACCACTCGTACACTTGGGTTTTTCCAATAGCGTCGTCTTTGTAAGCTGTGTTCAACATTACAACTGTTTCCGCGGCATTTTTACCGAGCAAGAAGCAAAATTTCACAGCCGCACGTTGTTCATTAAAACTTGCCATCATGAAAAACGACACGAGCACAAAACAGCACTAGCGAGAACAATCACTGCACGAGAACAGAACAAGCTAGATCAACGAACAAAATGGCATTGAACTGGCAATGAGTAGCGCTACAAGCAGCCTAGTGGCGGGAATTTGTACTGCACAAGCTCCGCCCACAGCAGAGCTATTCCGGATACTTTTGGGTACCCCTCGTACATGTTCTGTTTTTAAATGGTTTAATCATATAATTGGGTGACCATGTGATAAGAGAGACAACTATTTATTGTAGCCCTGCAACTAGCAGATGTATGATGCGAGTCAACCACCTTATCTCATGCTGATCACTATTTAAAGAGTTACAATTGCTCACAGTTCCTTCTTTGTACATTTTTGAAGTGATAATGTACGTAAAGAAAAATACCTTTCTACAGAATTTAGATGTTCACAACCACTACACAAGAAACAGAATTGATTATTATGTTGCTAATCACAACACTAAATTGTTTGAACATAAACAAACTTATGCAGGTAGAAAATACATCGATAAATTGCCACCAAGGTTTAAAAAGTTGTGACAATTTAAGTCATTTAAAAAAAAAAAAGCTAAAACATTTTATAGTGCGCGTGAATTCCTTTCTAAATAGTTTTTAGTTCAAAAGTATTTAACTTCTAATTGAACAAATATTGTGTACTATTTGATACAAAGGGGTTCATGACAAGCCTACTGAGTTAAGCAGTAGGCGGAAAATATTGGTAAGTAATGAATTTATTGTGTTTGAACTTTTTAATTTTGTGTGATATTTGATACAATGGGGTTCATGACAAGCCTACTGAAATAAGCAGTAACAGAAACAAATTTTGGTGGTAAGTGATGATGAATTTATCATAGTGATAAACTTTTTATCAGTTTTATCTTGACATGTCCTATACTCCCTTTGGAGTCTCCTGGATGCAAAAAAAAGATCAATTACAATTAATTTAACACTGTACTGCCTGTATGGGTAAACTTTAAAACTACTTACCCGTAGTTTATGAATCCTACCACATTCGTGCAACTCACGAAGAAAATGTTCGCTGTGTGCTAATTTCAAAATGTGGATAGCCTACTTACCAAAAAACATCTTTAACACCATAAAAAGCCATTAAGGTTCAACTGCTAGCTTATTCTTGAATAAAATCGACCTTATTACTAGTGGTAAGTATACTTACCAAAGACCTATAAAGGGTTAATATGCATAATGTATAAAATCAAAGCTGTAGACAATTTAAAATCCTCATCATCATCATCTTCACTTCCAAGGATTAGGTTACATGAACCTGTTCCGGTACCCATCTCCCTCTCGGCATCCCTACATCTCTTCTGCCAACTGGTTGATAATTTAAAGCCGCCACTGGCATCCTTTCGTTTGGCATTCTGTCCAGGTGACTACACCATCTTTGTCTATTTTTTATTATCTTTTCATGCAAAGACTGAACTGATAGTGCGCTTCTAATATCCACGTTCCTTATTCTATCCATTCTGGTACATCCATGCACACTTCGTAAAAACTTCATTTCTGCAGCTTGAATTTTACTATCGCTTTTAGCAGTATGCACCCAAGACTCACTGCCATATAGGAGTGTTGGAACCGCAATAGTGTTGAAAAATTTGAGGCGTGTTTCCTTCCTCGTTTTATTCTTCAGATGTCTGTGAATATTTCCACAAATATTCTGAAATTTGGCCAGTTTAACTGTTATGTCTTTATCAAAATCGTATGAAACATCACTCCCAAGATATTGAAAATAATTTAAAATCCTATAACATTTATTTCAAACATTTTTTGTATAACGCTTAGTTTAGCGATTTTTTTGTTTTTTTCTTGACGAAAACATGTGAAAAATCGATTTTTTTAAGATTTGTCTTAGTATGCATTTTATGACAAAATGGTATATGTTAAAATTTACAGGAAATTATATGATGTACAAGTTTTATTTTGAGCATTTTTCTCTACAGAGCCTAGTTTAGCGTGAAGAGTGATTTTCCGTATTTTTAAGGCAAACTGAGGTTGATTTTCATTTTGTGTTTTTCACTCATGATTAAAATTAGGTTATGTTTATTTTTTATTTTTTTTTATTTATTCCTAATTTGTGTACGTTACAATCTGTTCAATTTAGAATAATAAGCAACCCCATGACCCAATGAGATGAGGATGATGTGTATGACGTGTAAATGAGACTGTGTAGTCTTGTACAGACCCAGGCCGACCATTCCTGAGAGTATGGTTAATTAAACCCCAACCATCAAAGTACACCGGTTACCACAGTCTAGTAATCAAATCCGTATAAAAGTAACTACCTTTACTAGGATTTGAACCAGGAACCTTCGTCTCCGAAAATCAGCTGTTAAACAGCTGATTTTGGCGACGACTTTACCTCTAGACAAACCAGGTGGGTTGGTTATGTTTATTGATGTTAGTATTTTGTTTATTTCTAATGTTTTATTACTAATGTTAGGTTATATTGTTAATTATTTGCATTGGCAAGAGAAACTTTGAGTATTTCACACCAGATTTTAAAAAATTTTTAAATCTGTAAAAGATATTACATCTTCAGTCATCTATATAAAATGAGTTTTATATAGATAACTGAAGATGTAATATCTTCTACAAATTTTTAAAGAAAATTTTGTTTCAAATGATATTTGAAACTAACTCTGATGATTGTGGATCCACCGAAACACGTGTAAATGACAGGTAGTACCGGGTGATTTTTTAGTCCTGTTACCCAATTGTTAATGTCTGGTAATTTTTTTCTAAGAAAGGGATATTTTGTTTTGTGACACAAAGTTGGTAGCCCTACTCAACCGGTATAGATACGACAGTTTGAGTTGATTCTCCTTGAGTTGCGTAAAATTTTGTGCGTTTCCAGTTGTGTTACGAACAGAATGTCTTTTACCCTAGAACAACAGGTTTTCATTCTTGAACAATATTTTGCTACAAAATCGTATGCGAGTGTAAAAGAATCATTTCAAATTAAATTTTTTGGTATTCCTCCACTCTATTCTAGTCAATTTCTAGGCTAACTAACTGATTTTTAGAGGCAGGTATTGTTTGCAGCAGAAAACGTAGTGGTCGACCAACTCTCTTGACAGATGACGTTAAGAGAATGTGAAAACAAGATTGCTCAATTCTCCATGGAAAAGTTTACAAAAACTTTCCTCGCATGTTGATTTGTCATGTTCGAGTGTTCAGAAAGCTGCTAAAAAATTGAAATTGTATCCGTATCACATACGATTAGTTCTAGAGCTTCAGCCTCCAGATTTAAACAAGAGATTGTTTTAGGATAAAAGACATTCTGTTCGTAGCACGACCGGAAATGGCACAAAATTTTACACAGCTCAAGGAGAATCAACTCACACTGCCATATCCATACTGGTTGAGTAGGGCTACCAACTTAGTGTCACAAAACAAAATTTATTTTTTTTAGAAAAATATTACCAGACATTAGCAATTGGGTAACAGGACTAAAAAATCACTCTGTAGAAACCAAGGTAGCTAAAAAAGGTTACCAAAATTTTTTACATGAAATAGAATTCATTACAAGCTGAAGGATACATTACAAACATTATTTTTGAATAAACTTAAAAACTTTTATTTTCTGTACAACAAGAACAAAATAAACAATTTTTTTTTCAAATAATAAATTAATTCCTTTTAAAATTATGTCCATATTTCTTCTTACTTTTGAAAGTTTTCTTTTTATTGATGGTTAACGATTTAAAAGCATTTTCCGTAAAATCTGTTAACGTTTCATTATTAAAATTACTATTACTACTACCTGGTAGAGGTTCACCAAAAGTAACAGGATTTGTATTAACGACATCATTATTAGGAGCTTGTAACATTTCATGTTGTAAATTAGCGACCTTAAAATTTTTATTCTTTTTTGTACCGCCGACACATGCAACATAAGGAGAATCCGGATTTAAATCTATACATTGAATTTCACCTAAACCGAACGACTTAACGGATTTTAAAGTAGCTTTTGAATTGTTATCGATATCCCATATTTTAACGAGTTCATCCATAGCGGATGAAAATAATATATTTGGACATTTCGGATCTAATTCTAAACCGGTGATTTCTTTTTCATGAGCTTTAACTTTCCATATTTTTTTATTAGTTTGTCGAAGATCATAACTTAAAATATTTCCTCCATTTGTGCCGAAATAAATTAAATTATTATCCCACGGGCACCACACAATTTTTTCAATTTCTTCTTTAAATTGCCATGACGTTGCGATTTCAATTGAACGACAATCTATTGATTTCGCTGTTTTATCCGCAGAACCAGCGGCTAGAAGTTGATTATCATTTGGACGCCATTTTATAGATTGTACTTTATCAGTAAATTCTGTAAAAGTATTTGCAGCTCTACCGATATCTAAATCCCATAATAACAGTGTCGTATCGACAGAACCACTCGCCAAAATATGTTTAAAACTTTTATTCCACGCTAAATCTAAAACGGCATCTGTATGTCCGTGACTTTTATTTTTCCTTTTTTTATTAGAAGATTTACCTAATTGATAAGCTGGATGTAAACAATCAATAATATCTAAATCCCATACATCAATAACCGGCGACATACCACCGACTGCAAGTAAATTACCTGGTTTCGGATCTGTTGGTTCAAAATTTAACCATTCTAAACATAAAGGAACCATTGGTAAAACTATATCATGATGTACATACATATCACCGTCTTGTTCATTGTAAACAAATATTTCAAGTATACTTGCATCGCCTTCTATATGACCAACTGCTATTAAATTATCGGTCGGTTTTATTTTATCATCTTCTTCTTCGCTGTCGTGATCATCGTCTATAATTTCATAATTATTTTTTTCATCATCCGCATTTACTATTAAATTACTTATACCCATTTCCTTGTCTGGTTCATTATCATACGTTTCAAAATTATATTCATCACCTGTATTTGATGCTGTCGCTACTTCATCTTGTTCCATTTCTTCGTCGTCTTCATCTCCTAATTCTTTGAGCTGTTCTCTCGCTGAACTTATTATTTTTTGTAATTCTTCTTGCGTCAATTCTACTCGTTCTGGATCACTTTTAGCAACACCTTTTTTAATCCACTTTGCACACGATATGAAATTCATTGTTTAATTTTTATCACTTTTACACTATAACAGACACAAAATATAATGTTTTTTATTACTAACAATACACGACAAACTAATAATATTTATTTATTTTATTACAAACACACCAGTTTTTCCTCCTACACGTGTAAACATTATCAAAGAACTCTTTTAGGTTAATTTTCTACAGTATGGTATATTCTGTCTAGGGACAACTTCGTACAAGAGGAATTAGACTACTTAAAGGTAAGTTCAATGAATATCCGTATAACAATAATTTGTATTCAATATAAAAATGACTAAAAATTTAATTATGTTGTCGAGAAGTGTTTTAACTTAACTAACTAATGAATTTGATAGGGAACCCAGGGGCATTTATCATGATTGAATTTGTAAGTAATGAATTAAACAAAATGTCAAAGACGAAATGAATGCGCTCCGTTGTTAGTCTTCTGTTTACATTTAGCAGAAAACTTCAAATCGCTAAATGGATTAGTGAAGAGTCGACGATTTCCACAATTTCAAAACCACATGACTTCCTCTTGCCAATATAAATAATGAAACATAATATAAGTCTAACCTATTTATTAGTAAACAATATTACGTGAAAAATTTAACCTAATTTGAAAATCAACCTTTATTCGATTTTAAAATACGGGAAATCACCAATTGACACTAAATTAAACTCTGTTGAAGAAAATATTCTAAATGAAAGTTGTAAATTTGTTTATTACCCATAACTCTGATTGTATACAATTTTATCGTAATATGCTAACTAAGGCCGCAATATTAAAAACCCTTTTTTATACCGATTTTGATGAGAAAAATACAGTAAAACACTAGTTTCCACCAAACTAAGCGTTATAAAATACATGTTTAAAAATAAAAGTTGTAGGTTTTTAATTTTCTGCAACATTAGTGATACACACTTTTGCTGTAGAACGCATATTAGGCAGGACAATCTTTAAAAAATATAATTTACCATGAGACCATAGACGCCCTTCAAGAATTTCTGCAGACATGGCGCTTACCCTTACTTATAGAGCAAAAAGAAATGTAATAGTAAATGAGGCGATTTTTTAAAAAGATCCGTACAAGCCCTTTTTGAGAAAATCGCAAAAAATTAATTAGGTACTATTCCCGGTTGGCCGATTTTTACTTTCTCTTGCCTATATAAATAAATAGGAAGGAAAGTATTATTTTCATGTCGATTTTTCGAAATCGAGTTTTTACCTCCCGATCTACACTTTTCAGACCCCCTGAATTAAAAAAAAAACATATTTTTAGCGATTAGTCTGTGTGTGTGTGAGTAGAATATCTCAAGAACGGAACGTCGTACAAACTTGAAACTTAAGTTAGATAACTGTATCCAGCTACGATGCCGTGCGGGCCGCACATGAGCAGTAAGAAGCTCCCCACCACCCCACAGCGCGAATAATGATACAGGCTGCCCCTAAAGTAGTACTCACTACTCGTTGTGTTCTGTTCATGCGGTTATCGTTTTGACAATTGAATTGATTATTTTTGAAAGGGCACATCTCCAAAAAAGTAAATTTTTCAGGAGAAATAAAAAACGTTTTATCGCAAAGTACAACATTTTTTAATTTCGTTATATTTATTTCCTATTAGATGGAGTATTTTTTCATTAATTGGATAAATAAACACGCCATTTTACTGTGCCAATAAAATGTGATATTAGAAATAAAGTGAATTGATTATTTTTGAAAGGGCACATCTCCAATTTTTTTTCAAAATAACGGGTGATTCAAAAAGAGCGCCGGTTTTTAAACGGCTGGTAAATTTTTGTTTATCGGTTGGCAACATTGTTAGACCTCATTTCTATTTCGGAGAACATTCCGATTGACGATTCAGTTGTAGTTTCTCTTGTTCGCAGTGTAGTACTCTCGCAGTCTGTGTCTAACCATGGAGAAGTTTACTATTGCACAACGAGTGTTAATCGTCAAAACATTTTACCAGAGTGGAGAGAGTTATGCGGCTACTGTCAGGCGACTTCGCGGTACTCTAGGACGTAATGAAGCACCGAATGAATCAACAGTTCGCAGGCTCATGAAAAAGTTTTTTGAGACGGGTTCAACAGTCGACCTTAAAAGTTCTGGACGTCGTCGTTCTGGCCGAACTGAGCAGAACGTTGCGTTGGTTCGTGACAGTGTGGCTGTTAGCCCAGCAAAATCAATACGTCGCCGTTCTCAACAATTGGGTTTACGATGTTCTTCTGTACGGAGAATTCTTCGGTACGATCTCCAATATCACCCGTATAAAATTCAGATGACGCAACATTTGAAAGTGGCAGACCACCAGAAGAGACGACAGTTTGTTGACTGGGTATTGAGAAAACAGCAGGATGATGACACCTTCGCAAACAAAATTGACGCCTTGTGACTTTCATCTTTGGGGTCATCTGAAGTCATTGGTGTATGCCAATAAACCCCGAAACATCAATGACTTGAAGGAGGAAATTCGACGGGTTATCGGGCAAATGGAAGTCGAAACTTGTCGTGCAGTAATATCCAATTTCATGGACAGAGTTGATGCGTGCCAGCGCAGTAGAGGAGGACACATGCATGACATCATTTTTCATACATGAAATCGGAAGGTAAGATGAACTTGTTGATGTATTTATTTTCAGTTTTTCAATAAAATAAATCTCTTAATTTGATATATCAAAACCGGCGCTCTTTTTGAATCACCCTATACACTTTGATGGAGAATTTAATTTACGTTACATTCCCGCGAATACCGAAGAAAGGACACAACCACCAGTTGTACACAACGTGTCATATGGAGAATGATTTTATTCGTTGATTTTTGAAAGGGAACATCTGCAGCTCATGTTCCCTTTCAAAACTAAACGCAAGAAAATAGTCACTGTTGTTACAACAGCTGTTTCAGTTCAGAGTAGTAACCTAAAACCGACTGGTTTCTTACATTCATGTATGTTGCATTCCTGTTATTTTATATGAAAAATCTATTTTTACTTTCTCTTGCCTATATGAATATATAGGAAGGAAACTATTGTTTTCATGTCGATTTTTCGAAATCGAGTTTTCACCGGATCTATACGTTTTCAGACCCGCTGAACCCAAAAAACATGTTTTTAGCGATTGGTCTGTGTGTGTGTGTGTGTGTGTGTGTGTGAACAGAATATCTCAAGAACGGAACAACGTACGAACTTCAAACTTGAAACCTAAGTTACATATCACTACCGGACTCGACACAAACATTTTCATCAAAATCGGTCAACCGGAAGTAGTAGTTTATTCGTGTAATTTTTCACTTTTTTGCGATTTTCTCAAAAACTGGTCCTACGATTTTTTTTAAAATCGCCTAGTTTACTCAACTTTTTATTCTCTATAAGATAGGGTAGGCGTCATGTTTGCTGAAATTCTGGGTGAGGCTGTTTTCACGTAAAAACATAGTTTTTTAAAGATTACAGCTTTAATATGCAATTTAGCGCAAAACTTTACATAATAAAAGTTGTAGAGAATTAAAAATCCTACAACTTTCATTTCAAACATTTTTTGTGCAACGCTTAGTTTAGCAGTAATTAGCGATTTTTTGATATTTTCTCACGAAAACGTGTGAAAAATCGATTTTTTAAGATTTCGGCTTTAGAATTCATTTTAGGACAAAAGTGTCTATAATAAATTTTATAGGAAATAAAAAGATTTACAACTTTTATATAACGCATTTTTCTCTACAGAGCCTAGTTTAGCGTGAAAGAGTGATTTTCCGTATTTTTAAGGCAAACTGAGGTCGATTTTCATTTTCCGTCTTTCACTCATGATTAAAATTAGGTTATGTTTATTGTGGTTTGTTTTTTGTTTATTTCTAAAGTTTTATTACGAATGTTAGGGTATATTGGTCATTATTTGCATTGGCAAGAGAAAGTTGTGTGTGTTTCACACCAGATTTTGTTTTAATCTTAATCTAATTTATTTTGTGTCCACAATATGAAAACGGATAAGAGTGACATGTTCATGTATCATGAGGGAGAAGGTAAAAAGAGCTCGAATGAAGTGTGCTCAATGTTCAAGGAATACATTGATAAGAATATTCCTAACACCATAAAAGAACTGCACATTTTTAGTGATGCCTGTGAGCCCAGAATCGTAATCACACTATTGTGAGATTACTTTTAGCGCTGGCAGCTACAAGACGATTCGATAGAATTTTTCATTATTTTCCAGTCCGCGGTCACAGTTTTCTTCCCTGTGACTGGGATTTTGGAGTAGTAAAAATCTGGTGTGAAACACTCACACAACTTTCTCTTGCCAATGCAAATAATTAATAATAAACCTAACATTTTTAATAAAATATTAGAAATAAACAAAAACTAACCTCAAAAACATAACCTTATTTTAATCATGAGTGAATGACGCAAAATGAAAATAGAACTCAATTTGGCTTAAAAAAACGGAAAATCACACTTTCACGCTAAACTAGGCTCTGTAGAGAAAAATTATCTAAATAAAAGTTGTAGATCTCTTAATTTTCTATAAATTTTACTATATACACTTTTGTCGTAAAGTGCATACTAAGGCCGAAATCTTAAAAAAAATTGATTTTCACACGTTTTCGTGAGAAAAAACAGAAAATCGCAAATTACCGCTAAACTAAGCGTTATACAAAAAAATGTTTGAAATAAAAGTTGTAGAATTTTAAATTCTCTACAACTTTTGTTATATAAATTTTTGCGCTAAAATGCATATTAAAGCCGTAATATTAATAAAACAACGTTTTTACGTGAAAACAGCCTCACCAAGAATTTCAGTAAAAATGGCGCCTACCCTATCTTGTAGAGAATAAAAAATTAAATAAACCAGGCGATTTTTTAAAAAATCGTAGAACCAGTTTTTGAGAAAATCACAAAAAAGTGAAAAATGATACGAATAAACTACTACTTCCGGTTGATCGATTTTGATGAAAATGTTTGTGTCGGGTCCGGTAAGGGTATGTAACTTAAGTTTCAAGTTTCAAGTTCGTACGATGTTCCGTTCTTGTGATATTTTGTATACACACACACACACACAGACACACACACACACACACACACACAGACCAATCGCTAAAAACATGTTTTTTGGGTTCAGGGGGTCTGAAAACGTATAGATCCGGTGAAAACTCGATTTCGAAAAATCGACATGAAAACAATAGTACTTTCCTTCCTATATATTCATATAGGCAAGAGAAAGTAAAAGAGATTTTTAAGACGTCAAGATCATGTATACACACCAGAAGAGTATGCAAAATATGTAGCACAATCAAGCAGTAAAGGTAACTTTATTGTTACTCTGACAGACAGAAAGTAATTTTTAAACTGTAAAGACTGGTGGCCAGGACTTTAAAAAAAATCTGGTGTGAAACACTCACACAACTTTCTCTTGCCAATGCAAATATTTAACAATATAACCTAACATTAGTAATAAAACATTAGAAATAAACAAAAAACTAACCTCAATAAACATAACCTAATTTTAATCATGAGTGAAATACGCAAAATGTAAATCGACCTCAGTTTGGCTTAGAAATACGGAAAATCACTTCCTCTCTAAACTAGGCTCTCTAGAGAAAAATGCTCTAAATAAAAGTTGTAGATCTTTTAATTTTCTATAAATTTAGTTATATACACTTTTGTCGTAAAATGCATACTAAGGCCGAAATGTTTAAAAAAAATCGATTTTTCTCACGTTTTCGTGAGAAAAAAACAGAAAATCGCAAATTACCGCTTAACTAAGCGTTATACAAAAAATTGTTTGAAATAAAAGTTGTAGGATTTTAAATTCTCTACAATTTGTATTATATAAAGTTTTGCGCTAAAATGCATATTAAAGCCCTAATCTTAAAAAACAACGTTTTTACGAGAAAACACCCTCACCAAGAATTTCAGCACACATGACGCCTATCCTATCTTGTAGAGAATAAAAAATTGAGTAAACCAGACGATTTTTAAAAAAATCGTAGGACCAGTTTTTGAGAAAATCACAAAAAAGTGAAAAATTATACGAATAAACTACTACTTCCGGTCGACCGATTTTGATGAAAATGTTCGTGTCGGGTTCATTAGGGTATGTAACCTAAGTTTCAAGTTTCAAGTTCGTACGACGTTCCGTTCTTGAGATATTTTGTATACACACACACACACACAGACCAATCGCTAAAAACATGTTTTTTGGGTTCAGGGGGTCTGAAAACGTATAGATCCGGTGAAAACTCGATTTCGAAAATTCGACATGAAAACAATACTTTCCTTCCTATATATTCATATAGGCAAGAGAAAGTAAAAATGCTACTCTCACTTGAGTCCATGGGGAAAGGCATTCCTAAAAATCAGAAGATGCAGTTTAAAGTTTCACAGTACTGCTATTTTGAGTATAAAAAACAAAATCCAGGAATAGTCGTTTGCACAACATACATAGGTGGATTAATGAGACATACATTCAAACTCTTAAAAGTTTTATATACCCTTTCTAACCCAGCGTGACATAGAAGTCACATTGGAGTGAAATAAAAGAGATTAAAATTTTAGTTGTTAGCGAATACTTTGGAATAGTTGCCCATAACAGACAGGTGGAGTGTTAATTTATTTACACTCAATCTGTTAGTTGCAGGGCTGAAATAAATAGTTCTGTTTCTTATCACATGGTCAGCCAATTAAATGACTGAATCATTTAAGAACAGAAGAGGTAGAGGTGCAAAAGACACTAATCAGAGTTGTCTCCTCTGAAAGTAATGAATTTTGTTATACAGCCAGATCCTGTGGTGAATGAAGTGAAGGTGTCATTTGCAGAGTGGAAAATATGTGCTTTTCAGAGGGCCTGGCATGCTGATAAGCGTGATTTTTCACTCAGTGAGGAAGGCAAAGGTAAACCACCTCACTCCTCGTTTTACTTAGTAAAACCTCTAGAGGTTCAAACCAGCTTTTCAGCTGATGACCTAAACAACAACAACTTTGGAATAAAAAACCCTGGACGTGATGTGTAATCATTTTTTGTATCCTAGCCAGGAATCGAACCTGAGATCTCCGTTTTGCAGTGTAGCATGCTGACCTTTTGCACCACAGAGGCGACCATTAGTTTCTTTTTTTTTTAATTTATTTTTAAATATTTGTGTTTAATTACTAAAATAAAGTACCATTTCTTTCTATATTTTACCAATATGTTTTAATAGTAAAATTGTTTCTCTTAAATAATGACTAATATTAAAATCATACCTATTTAGTTCTTTTGCTACAAATCTAAGTAAAAGAATATATTTTATTTAGGAATCCTAAGCATGATTTTACTCATTAATACCTATTGTTGAGAACTTTGATACCATGAAGTCCCGATGTTATGTACGTGTCAGGGGTAAAGGTCTAAAAGCAATTTTATTACACTTAAATATCAGTAAAACGTATGGAACAATGTACACATATTTTTACTTTCTCTTGCCTATATGAATATATAGGAAGGAAAGTATTGTTTTCATGTCGATTTTTCGAAATCGAGTTTTCACGGATCTATACGTTTTCAGACCCCCTGAACCCAAAAAATATGTTTTTAGCGATTGGTCTGTGTGCGTGTGTGTGTGTGTGTGTGTACAAGATATCTCAAGAACGGAACATCGTACGAACTTCAAACTTGAAACTTAAGTTACATACCACTACCGGACCCGACACGAACATTTTCATCAAAATCGGTCGACCGGAAGTAGTAGTTTATTCGTATAATTTTTCACTTTTTGCGATTTTCTCAAAAACTGGTCCTACGATTTTTTTTAAAATCGCTTGGTTTACTACATTTTTTATGCTCTACAAGATAGGGTAGGCGTCATGTTTGCTGAAATTCTGCGTGAGGCTGTTTTTACGTAAAAACATTTTCTTTTTAAGATTGCGGCTTTAATATGCATTTTAGCGCAAAACATTATATAATACAAGTTGTAGAAAATGTAAAATTCTACAACTTTTAATTGAAACATTGTTTTGTATAACGCTTAGTTTAGCGGTAATTAGCAATTTTCTGTTTTTTTCTCACGAAAAGTGTGAAAAATTTATTTTTTTAAGATTTCGGCCTTAAAATGCATTTTACGACAAAAGTGTATAAAATAAAATTTACAGGAAATTAAGAGATCTACAACTTTTAAGCATTTTTTTGTACAGTGCCTAGTTTAGCGTGAATGAGCGATTTTCCGTATTTTGAAGCCAAACTGAGGTCGATTTTAATTTTGCGTATTTCACTAATGTTTTTTGAGGTTAGTTTTTTGTTCATTTCTAATGTTTTATTACTAATGTTAGGTTTATTTTTAATTATTTGCATTGGCAAGAGAAAGTTGTTTGAGTGTGTCACACCAGATTTTTTTTATAGTGTTTATTTTTGAAAGGACACATATCCAAAATTTGTGTCGCTTTCGAAAGTCGCACGCCGTCTAAATTAGTTGCGCGCACACAAAATTCGGGACAATATGTCTTCGATTCAATTTAAGGTAATAGACAATAAGTTTATTATTTCGAAAATCAACATGAAAACATTTTATTCTAATTATCCTACATATTTTTATACAAGGCAAAAGAAAGTAGAAATAAATGACGTTGAACTCCGTTAAAATGTACTGCATTTAGTTCAACACTAATACGCAATATGTAACACCATCTAGCGGTAGAATGAGTAACTAATCATTTTACCTAAACTCAGTCGTACGGTTTTTGCTTATGGAATTTTTATTTCGGTATGTTATGTCGTATACTAATAACAATTTTACAATTATTTGAAGGATTATTGTAGATTACTTTTAATTTGTGCACGTACATAATAAATTAATTACGTAAAATACGATCAGATACTGTTATGATAACATAGTTTTTGCAGTTCAGGAAAAATGTATCGTGTTTCTAAGGTTTCATGGATACGTCTGAATAACTTCGGTTAAAGTATACGTTAATAATAACACAATTTTTGGGATTTGTGCAGGAGCAATTAATTACGTAATTTGTTGCGTTGATAGCACAGACAATGAAGAAACGAAATACTATTCGATTGGCACGTGTCGATGTCTCTTAATCAGAAGAACCCGCTATTGAAAATTTTACCTAAATAATCATAATTGTGTTTTTTTACTTTCTCTTGCCTATATGAATATATAGGAAGGAAAGTATTGTTTTCATGTCGATTTTTCGAAATCGAGTTTCCACCGGATCTATACGTTTTCAGACCCCCTGAATCCAAAAAACATGTTTTTAGCGATTGGTGTGTGTGAACAGAATATCTCAAGAACGAAACATCGTACGAACTTGAAACTTGAAACTTAAGTTACATACCACTACCGGACCCGACACGAACATTTTCATCAAAATCGGTCAACCAGAAGTAGTAGTTTATTCGTGTAATTTTTCACTTTTTGCGATTTTCTCAAAAACTGGTCCTACAATTTTTTTTAAAATCGCCTCATTTACTCAATTTTTTATTCTCTACAAGATAGGGTAGGCGCCATGTTTGCTGAAATTCTGGGTGAGGCTGTTTTCACGTAAAAACAAAGTTTTTTTAAGATTACGGCTTTAATATGCAATTTAGCGAAAAAATTTATATAATAAAAGTTGTAGAGAATTTAAAAACCTACAACTTTTATTTCAAACATTTTTTGGTATAACGCTTAGTTTAGCAGTAATTAGCAATTTTCTGTTTTTTTCTCACGAAAACGTGAGAAAAATCGATTTTTTTAAGATTTCGGCCTTAGTATGCATTTTACGACAAAAGTGTATATAACCAAATTTATAGGAAATTTATAGATCTACAACTTTTATTTAACGTATTTTTCTCTACAGAGCCTAGTTTAGCGTGAAATAGTGATTTTCCGTATTTTTAAGCCAGACTGAGGTTGATTTTCATTTTGAGTGTTTCACTCATGATTAAAATAAGGTTATGTTTATTGAGGTTAGTTTTTTGTTTATTTCTAATATTTTATTACTAATGTTAAATTATATTGTAAATTATTTGCATTGGCAAGAGAAAGTTGTGTGAGTGTTTCACACCAGATTTTTTCTGATAAGCATGAGGCCTAGCTTAATATACTGTGGGCAATTTGAACTGGCACAACTCTTGCTCTACGTGTACACACAGTTCCGCATAAAGTATATCCATACCCTATTCTTTCAACAAGGTCTACAAATTTTAATGTACGCAAATGGCTACAACCTTATTTCAATGTATTTACCACTAGAGGACCCGACACGAACATTTTCATCAAAAACGGTCAACCGAAAGTAATAGTTTATCCATGTAATTTTTCACTTTTTTGCAATTTTCTCCAAAACGGCTCATTACATTTTTGTGCTCTACAAGATAGGGTAAACGCCATGCCTGCTGAAATTCTTGGGGTGGCTGTTTCCCCGTAAAAAAAATTGATTTTTTAAGATTTCGGCTTTAATATGCATTTTAAAGCAAAAATGTATAAATTATGATAAAAGTTGTAGACAATTTAAAAACCTGCAATTTTATAACTCTTAGTTCAGTGGTAATTAGCGATTTTCTGTTTTTTATTACTTTCTCTTGCCTGTATGAATATATAGGAAGGAAAGTATTGTTTTCATGTAGATTTTTCGAAATCGAGTTTTCACCGGATCTATACGTTTTCAGACCCCCTGAACCCAAAAAACATGTTTTTAGCGATTGGTCTGTCTGTGTGTGTGTGTGTGTGTGTGTGTGTGTGCGCGCGCGCGCGTGTGTGTGAACAGAATATCTCAAGAACATTTTCATCAAAATCGGTCAACCGGAAGTAGTAGTTTATTCGTGTAATTTTTCACTTTTTTGCAATTTTCTCAAAAACTGGTCCTACGATTTTTTTTTAAATCGCCTGGTTTAATCATTTTCTTATGCTCTACAAGATAGGGTAGGCGCCATGTTTGCTGAAATTCTTGGTCAGGCTGTTTTTACGTAAAAACATAGTTTTTTTTAAGATTACGGCTTTAATATGTATTATAACGCGAAAATGTATATAATAAAAAATGTAGAGAATTTAAAATTCTACAACTTTTATTTCAAACAATTTTTTGTATAACGCTTAGTTTAGCGGTGATTTGCGATTTTCTGTTTTTTCTCACGAAAATGTGTGACGAATTCATTTTTTTAAGATTTCGGCCTTAGTATGCATTTTACGACAAAAGTGTATATAATAAATTTTATAGGAAATAAAAAGAGCTATAACTTTTAATTAAAGCATTTTTCAGTACAGAGCCTAGTTTAGTGAGAAAGAGTGATTTTCCGTATTTTTAAGTCAAACTGAGGTCGATTTTCATTTTGGGTCTTTCACTCATGATTAAAATTAGGTTATGTTTATTGAGGTTAGTTGTGTTGTTTATTTCTAATGTTTTATTACTAATGTTAGGATTATTGTTTATTATTTGCATTGGCAAGAGAAAGTTGTGTGAGTGTTTCACACCAGATTTTTTCTCAAGGAAACAAGTAATAAATCGATTTTTAAAGATTTCACCCTTAATATGCATTTTACGACAAAAAAGTATGTAATAAAATTTATAGAAAATTAAAATATCTACGACATTTATTTAGAGCATTTTTCTCTACAGAGCCTAGTTTAGCGTGAAGGAGTTATTTTCCGTATTTTTAAGCCAACGTGAAGTTGATTTTCATTTTGCGTGTTTCACTCATGATTAAAATAAGGTTATGTTGTTTGAGGTTAGATTTTTGTTCATTTTTAATGTTTTATTACTAACATTAGGTCATATTGTTCATTATTTGCTTTGGCAAGAGATATTTGTGTGTTTCACACCAGATTTTCGTATCATTAAACAAAACTAAGGTTGGTTTTCATTTTGCATTATTCACTCATGATAAAAATTAGGTTATGTTTTTGAGGTCAGTAATTTTTTTTCTAATGTTAGGTTAAATTGGTCATTTTTGTATTGGCAAGAGAAAGTTGTGTGAGTGTTTCACAACAGATTTTTTAAAAATATTTTTGTCTTACCTTATACTATTAACCCACCGGGTTGGTCTAGAGGTAAAGTTGTCGCTGTGAGTCAGCTGTTTAACAGGTGATTTTCGGAGACGAAGGTTCCTGGTTCAAATCCTAGTAAAGGTAGTTTCTTTTAGTCCAGCCTCTCTAAGTTTGCTCCTAATGTAAACAAATAATGACGTCACTGAGCATGCGCATTATATAAAAATGTGTACACGCTGATTAAAAAGTAACAACAAAATACTTTCAAAAGTATTTAAATACAAAATACTTTTAAAAGTATTTTTCTAAATTAAATTGTCAGGCCTACATCATATCATGACTGATGTTTTTAGTACTTTAAGTACTTATAATTTAAAAAATAGTTAACTTAATAGGAATACGACATCCATAAAGTCACGGACTCTAGCGTGCACCCTGTAGTAGCTGGTTTTGGTTTGTTGACAGTAGGAGCAAACTTAGAGCGGCTGAACTATATAGAGATTTGAATACTAGACAGTGGTTACCGGTGTACTTTGATGGTTGGGGTTCAATTAACCATACTCTCTCAGGAGTGGTCGACCTGAGTCTGTACAAGACTACACCTCATTTACACGTCATACACATCATCCTCATCTCATTGGGTCATGGGGTTGCTTATTGTTCTGAATTAAACAGATTGCAACGTACACATGCCTAATATGTGTACAATGTGTGGGATTACAAAAAAACCTTAAACTATAGTATTTTGTAAACAAATAAGCCTACATTTATGTAATTTGTGATTGACAACTTGGTGTTTTTCAATTGTGTTCATCCATTTTACTACAATACACACTGTATTGTATTTCAGAAATTTAAACACCCTTTTTGTATTTCCCATAACCGGATTTTCTCAAATCTGGCTTACCTTAGGTCCCTATTGATCCGAATAAGGGGGTTTCCACTGGTTTCAATCCACACATATTACGCGCGACTTGAAACCGTATGTTTACATTTTTACTTTCTCTTGCCTATATGAATATATAACTTGACATGTCCTATACTCCCTTTGGAGTCTCCAGGATGCAAGTAGCAAAAAAAAAAAAAAAAAAAACAAAAAAAAAAAAAAAAAAAAAAATATAGGAAGGAAAGTAATGATTTCATGTCGATTTTTCGAAATCGAGTTTTCACCGGATCTATATGTTTTCAGACCCCCTGAGAACCCAAAAAATATGTTTTTAGCGATTGGTGTGTGTGTGTGTGTGTGTGTGTGTGTGTATGCGTGTGCGTGTGCGCGCGTGTGTGTGTGTGAACAGAATATCTCAAGAACGGAACATCGTACGAACTTAAAACTTGAAACTTAAGTTACATACTACTACCGGACCCGACACGAACATTTTCATCAAAATCGGTCAACCGGAAGTAGTAGTTTATTCGTGTAATTTTTCACTTTTTTGCGATTTTTTTCAAAAACTGGTCCTACGATTTTTTTTAAAAATCGCCTGGTTTACTCAATTTTTTATTCTCTACAAGATAGGGTAGGCGTCATGTTTGCTGAAATTCTGGGTGAGGCTGTTTTTACGTGAAAACATAGTTTTTTTAAGATTACGGCTTTAATATGCAATTTAGCGCAAACATTTATATAATAAAAGTTATAGAGAATTTAAAATTCTACAACTTTTATTTCAAACATTTTTTTGTATAACGCTTAGTTTAGCAGCAATTAGCGATTTTCTGATTTTTTCTCACGAAAACGTGTGAAAAATCGATTTTTTTTAAGATTTCGGCCTTAGAATGCATTTTACAACAAAAGTGTATATAATAAATTTTATAGGAAATAAAAAGATCTATAACTTTTAATTAAAGCATTTTTCAGTACAGAGCCTAGTTTAGCGTGAAAGAGTGATTTTCTGTATTTCTAAGCCAGACTGAGTTCGATTTGCATTTTGTGTCTTTCACTTATGATTAAAATAAGGTTATGTTTATTGAGGTTAGTTTTTTGTTTATTTCTAATGTTTTATTACTAATGTTAGGTTTATTGTTAATTATTTACACTGGCAAGAGAAAGTTGTGTGAGTGTTTCACACCAGATTTTTTATACGCAAGACAAGAATCGCATACGTAAAAATCTGGTGCGAAACACTCACACAACTTTCTCTTGCCAGTGCAAATGAATAACAATATAACCTAATTTTAGCAATAAAACATTAGAAATTAACAAAACACTAACCTCAATAAACATAACCTTATTTTAATCGTGAGTGAAAGACCCAAAATGAAAATCGACCTGTTTGGCTTAAAATTATAGAAAATCACTCTTTCAAGCTAAACTAGGCTCTGTAGAGAAAAATGCTCTAAATAAAAGTTGTAGATCTTTTAATTTTCTATAAATTCGATTATATAGGCCTACACTTTTGTCATAAAATGCATATTAAGGTCGAAATCTTAAAAAAATAGATATTTTACACGTTTTCGTGAGAAAAAACAGAAAATTGCTAATTACCGCTAAACTAAGCGTTATACAAAAACATGTTTGAAATAAAAAATGTAGATTTTTAAATTTTCTATAACTTTAATCATATACATTCTTGCGCTAAAATGCATATTAACGCCGCAATCTTAAAAAAACCATTTCTTTACGTGAAAACAGTCTCACTGAGAATTTCAGCAAACATGGCGCCTACCCCATCTTGTAGAGAATAAAAAATTGAGTAAACCAGGCGATTTTAAAAAAATTGTAGGACCAGTTTTTGAGAAAATCGCAAAAAGTGAAAAATTACACGAATAAACTACTACTTCCGGTTGACCGATTTTGATGAAAATGTTCGTGTCGGGTCCGGTAGTGATATGTAACTTAAGTTTCAAGTTTGAAGTTCGTACGTTGTTCCGTTCTTGAGATAATCAGTTCACACACACACACACACACACACACACACACACGCGCGCGCGCGCACACACACACACACAGGCCAATTGCTAAAAACATGTTTTTTGGGTTCAGGGGGTCTGAAAACGTATAGATCAAGTGAAAACTCGATTTCGAAAAATCGACATGAAACAATACCTTCCTTCCTATATATTCATATAGGCAAGAGAAAGTAAAAATAATGTATATTACATATAAACAGCTACTTTTTAAATTAAAAAATTAACATATAAATATAGACCTATGTGGTCCCACCCAGAAAAAAATTGTTGGGACCGCCACTGCACACACACACACACACACACACACAGACCAATCGCTAAAAACATGTTTTTTGGGTTCAGGGGGGTCTGAAAACGTATAGATCCGGTGAAAACTCGATTTCGAAAAATCGACATGAAAACAATACTTTCCTTCCTATATATTCATATAAGCAAGAGAAAGTAAAAAAGAACTTGTCAGACTATCAGATCCATACCTACTATACGCAAGGGCGGATCTAGAAGCCAAATTTGGGGGGGCTATTGAGACTTGACCCCCCCCCAATTTTTTTACTTCTGCGAAATAATTTTTCATGTATTTTTTAAATCTTAGTTTATTGTTTTAATTTTTTTACACGTTTATTTTACAAAATCACTTTACAGTTTTACTTTTTTAAGAAATAATTATAAAAAATTTTTAGCAAAAAAAAAAAAAAAAAAGCCGGGCTTGGGGGGGGCGATAGCCCCAATAGCCCCCCCCCCTAGATCCGCCTCTGACTATACGCGCGCCAGCTCATGATCTCTGTCGCCTGGGAAGTGGGGCGGGTGGCATAATAGAATGTGAGTAATATATTTGTCTTATTGTGCAGTACAAAAACATTTTGTCATCATGTAAATATTATTATTATGTCTATGTATTTATTTATTATAGGCCTACGTATTATTGCTTTTCACAATGGATACACGTGTCACAATATATAGTTGTACATTTGTGCTAATGTGTCTCGGATGTGTTAATCATTATTCATGATGTTTGATCACTAAAGTGATTTTTATTTTGAAATTAAAGTGTGTTAACGTGCCAAAAGTTTTCTTTGTGTGTTTTGTGTTAGGTAAATTTCAACGTGTAGTTTTCATATCTTTTGTTTTGTTTAAATATGTCTTCCCGGGAAAATAAAGCGGTAATTCATTCGGAAGTGCGACAAATTATTGCATCAGTTATAAAAAACTGTGATGAAGAATCGCGTAAAGGACTCGGAATTGGCTTAACCACTTGACTGAGGTAAAAAAAATCATAATCATAATTTGCTACTAATTATTTAGGCCTATAAATTAATGTTATGATATATATATATATATATATTTTTAATTCCCTTATTTTCTATACTACGTGCATATTTTAATTCCTGAGGACTGCCTGACTCAAACTGTAAATAATTACTAAATATTAATAAATACAATGAAAGAAAAGTAAAAGAGTTACTATATTATAGAATAAATTGAAATAATAAAACAAAAGGTTACTTTTTAATGACAAGAACATTATGATAAATGTTTTTTTTATGAATAGTATAATCTTTCCACTGCATGCCGTAGCAGAAATTCCTCACACGATCACGAGCTGACGCGCTTATAGTAGGCCTACCTATCTATTACTTGCTTGAGCCCAGCTCTTTCTCAAGTCCCGTATACATAAGTAATGAGTAAAAAGAGACGAAACGTTTTATACAGTCGATTTATCAAGTACCTTAATAAAGCTTACATTTCAGTATACGTGCATGCCTTCTTGATCAGATTTGCATGTATAGTAAAACAAAGAGAAAAACAACAAATAGAATTAACCGATAAAAAAGGGTTAAAAATAAGGGATGAAAATGTAGTGTTTGTTTTTAAATGAAGAATAAAATATACGGAAAGAAAATGAGTAAAATACGATTAAAGAATAAGGGTTGTTTATTGGTCCACTGGAACTGTCCTGGTTTTTTATTCATCCCTTAACCTAACCTCTGTAACTTTAGATCCAATATCAACCCTTATTTAAACTTCCCTTAATCCTTGGATTGATTTTTAACCATCCGTCACTCTGCAGGGAGTATTTCACTTTGAAATTCTAACACATTCTTTTAATTTTGTCCAGTAACTGAATACTAAGTGACTGTATTAAATCTTTATTTACTTTTTTAAAGAAAACGTGTAGGATTTTTGTTTATTAAATTCTCTTGGAACGGATTTTGACCCATGAATGTTTTTGTAGTAAAATTAAATACGTCTATTTCTAATTATGTTTGTATAATTGGCTTATAACACAATTTTTCATTCCCGTACTTTATTAACTTAATAATTATTATTATGAAAAAATTGCCTAAGAAATTATGACCAGTTGCCATAGTCTAACGTTTTTTAGCCCAACTTTATTTCAAAACAGTTACGGTACTGCGTCCGTAGTGTACTGGTAGCGCGCCAGCCTATCAATTGGAGGTCCCAGGTTCGATTTCCAGCTAGAGTCTGGAAATTTTCACAAGTTAAAATCCATCGTTGCACAACCTACTGCAGTCGCTAATCTCAGAACTGTTAATGCGACTTAAAATAAAACTAAATAATCTGGTGTGAAACACACACAACTTTCTCTCGCTAATGAAAATAATAACAATAAAACATTAGAAATAAACAAAAAACTAACCGCAAAAAATATAACCTTATTTTAATCATAAGTGAAAGACGCAAAATGAAAATCTACCTCAGTTTGGCTTAAAAATACGGAAATCACTCTTCACGCTAAACTAGGCTAGGCTCTGTAAACAAAATTAAGTAAATAAAAGTTGAAGATATTTTAATTTCCTATAAATTTGATTATATACACTTTTGTCGTAAAATGCATACAAAGGCCATCTCATCTTTTAAAAAAATTTACAGGTAAAACTTTACAGGTTTTCGTGAGAAAAAACAGAAAATCGCTGATTACCCGCTAAACTAAGCGTTATACAAAATAATGTTTGAAATAAACGTTGTAGGATTTTAAATTCTCTACATTTTTTATTATATAGATTTTTGCGCTAAAATGCATATTAAAGCCGTAATCTTAATAAAACAATTTTTTATATGAAACAGCCTCATCAAGTATTTCATCAAACATAGCGCCTACCGTATCTTATAGAGCATAAAAAATTTAGTAAATCAGGCGATTTTTAAAAAAATCGTAGGACCAGTTTTTGAGAAAATCGTAAAAAAGTGAAAAATTACACGAATAAACTACTTCCGATTGGTTTACCAATCTATGATTTCTATGTTTGGTTGACCGATTTTCATAAAAATTTTCCTGTCGGGTCCTTAAGTTTTATGTTTCAACTTTGTATGATATTCAATTCTTGAAATATTTTTGTTCACACACACACATACACACACAAACAGAGCAATCGCTAAAAACACGTTTCTGTGGGTTGATAGGGTCTGAAAATGTGTACATCAGGTGAAAACTGGATTTCTTAAAAGCAACATGAAAACAATAATTCCCTTCCCATTATTACAATGTCTGATTTCGGCTTGTCTTGAAAGTGCCCTCTTATTGTACAGGTTATTTATATATTAATATGTGTTGTGTTGTTTAGGTCATCAGCCGAAAGGCTGGTTTGAACCTATAGAGGTTTTACTAAGTAAAACAAGGAGTGAGGTGAAATTACCATTGCCTTCCTCGCTGAATGGAAAAGTACACCTATCAGCATGCCGGGCCCTCTGAAATGCACATATTTTCCATTCTATAAATGACACCTTTTTTTCATTCACCAAAAGGTCTGGCTGTATAATGAAATTCATTACTTTCAGAGGAGACAACTCTGATTAGTGTCACAATACACCTCTACCTCTTCTGTTCTTAAATGATTCAGTCATTTAATTGGCTGACCATGTGATAAGAAACAGAGCTATTTATTTTAGCCCTGCAATGAACAGATTGAGTGTAAATAATTTGACACTCCACCTGTCTGTTTTGGGCAGGATATTAATCATAATACCATGTTTACCAAAAAGAATGACCCAATTTTATGTGGATTATTTATTAAGAAGAATGGCTTAACACCAACAAATTACATACTAAATTACTCACAAAAGACATAAGTTTATGAAAATCTATCATAAATGTTCAATATGTCCTCCATTGGCTGCACGGGCGACATCTTGCCGATAGCTGAATTCATCCCAAACTGAGTGTAAGGTGTCTTCTGTCACTGAAGCTACAGCAGCTGATATTCTCTGTTTTTTAGTTCATCAATGTCACGAGGTAAGGGAGGAACGTAAACAAGTTGTTTAACATATCCCCACAATAAAAAATCGCATGGTGTTATGTCAGGGGACCTAGGAGGCCAAGAGTGTAAAGCCTGGTCTCGCGGTCCAAAGCAAAGTTTATGGACCCTACTTTTTTTAAGAACAAACCGTAACAGGACAATCATATCTTGCAATGCTACGGAACTGGTTATTCCCACAACTTATTGACTCTGATAATTTCATCTATCAGCAAAATGGAGCACCACCGCACTGGCACAACAACGTGCGCAGTTTCCTCAATGACAACTTGCCTCAACGTTGGATAGGGCGTACAGGACTGCGAGACCAGGCTTTACACTCTTGGCCTCCTAGGTCCCCTGACATAAAACCATGCGATTTTTTCCTGTGGGGATATGTTAAACAACTTTTTTAGTTCCTCCCTTACCTCGTGACATTGATGAACTAAAAAACAGAATATCAGCTGCTGTAGCTTCAGTGACAGAAGACACCTTACGCTCAGTTTGGGATGAATTCAGCTATCGGCTAGATGTCGTCCGTGCAGCCAATGGAGGACATATTGAACATTTATGATAGATTTTCATAAACTTATGTCTTTTGTGAGTAATTTAGTATGTAATTTGTTGGTGTTAAGCCATTCTTCTTAATAAATAATCTATATAAAATCGGGTCATTCTTTTTGGTACACATGGTATATTGGAATATTTTGGCAGTGCAAGAGAAAGTAAAAAGTAAAATGCATTAATTGTGTGAAATTATTGCAGAGATTACATTAGTGTATATTAAAAAAGACTGAAGATAAGAAAGCGTTGCTCAGAAGACTAACCTCACCCCACCTCTAACAAATGTCGGATTGTTTTTCTTTCTTTATTTCTTTTTCTTTAAAATCCCTTCTTTAGCAGTGCCGTTGATAAAAGAAGGAGATGATTGTACCCCCACTTATTTTATCAATGTTATATAAAAGCGATTCAAGTTAGGGTTGGAGTCAGTTGGAAATTGGAGCAACAACAATGGAGTCAGTGTATAGTGTACAAATACTTCTACTTTTATTTCTTATTTTTGGAACAGGTAAAAATATATATTTTTAAATTAAAAAAACTGAAACCATATTTATAAAAAAATTTGTTGTAACAAAGTTATAAGAATTCCTAATCTAATTTTTTTTAAATTTTTTTAGTTTATTTAATGTTTCACCGATTGCTTGGTCATTAGCCACTACTGTGGGTTTTGGTACCATAACCCATGTGTGCTACCGAAACCATTGGCTATGGAAATAGTTAGTGCACTATGCAATAAATTTTGTTGCAGTGAAGTCAATATACGTTTGAAATCAGTCATTATTGTATTTATTTTATAGAGAATTCTTCAACGCAACTAATAACGTTTACATTGGCGTAGTTGGTAATGTGCTCACCTCTCATCATGCGGTCTTGGGTTCGAATCCCACTCAGGCAGGACATATTTTCATACGTTACAATAAATCATTTCATCATTCACCGTCACATTTACAGTTACAACCCAACGTCGTCACTAATGACCGCAGTAGTTGATGCGACGTTTAATAAAAAATCAAATAAAGATTATATATTTTACTTCTGACCTGACTTTGCCAATATTTTTGCGTATATGATATATAAAATTTTACTAGACCATTCTCTATTACGTTAAAATAATGAAAACAAAATTAATATTTATTTAGTCCTACAATTTATTTAGTCCAAAAATGTGGGAAAATGCATGAAATAAATTTCTTTTCAAAAAAATTGCTATAGCGGACGTAAAAAAAACAATTTATAAGGTATATTTTGTAAACAACAGTCAAACTTTTTTGAACGTACCATATAAATTTCAAATTTTTCGGGTGGAAGGTGGATAGAAACGGATAAGTTATTCGACGAGATGATGGCCCTGTGTTGAAGCGCAGCAAACTGGTACAGCTAGCTCCTTAAGGGTCAACGGTAGGTTTTAACGTGTTAAAATTTCCAGACTGTAACGGTTACATAAATTAATTTTGTTACATTTGAAATAAATTAAATTGATTTAAATGAAATAAAATTTTTGAAATTAAATTAAACAAAAATTGATATTACAAAATTACCTTAATTTTTCTTGAAATAGTTTTATAATTTATTGATGATACTTTAGTTATATTATAACTAAAGTATCATCAATAATTTGTTGTTGTTCTTTAGGTCATCAGTCGAAAGGCTGGTTTGAACCTGTAGAGGTTTTACTAAGTAAAACAAGGAGTGAGGTGGTTTACAATTGCCTTCCTCACTGAGTGGAAAAGTACGCTTATCAGCATGCCGGGCCCTCTGAAAAGTAAATTTTCCACTCTGCAAATAACACCTTCACTTCATTCACCACAGGGTCTGGCTGTATAATGAAATTCATTACTTTCAGAGGAGATATCTCTGATTAGTATCTTTTACACCTCTACCTCTTCTGTTCTTAAATGATTCAGTCATTAATTGGCTGACCATGTGATAAAAAACAGAACTATTTATTTTAGCCCTGCAACGAACAGATTGAATGTAAATAATTTGACACTCCACCTGTATGTTATGGGCGCGAACATACCATATAAATTTCAAATTTTTCGGGTGGAAGGTGGATAGAAACAGATAAGTAAGTCATTCTGTGAGATGATGGCCCTGTGTAGAAGCGCAGCAAACCGGGACAGCTAGCTCCTTAAGGGTCAACGGTGGGTTTTAATGCATTAAAATTGCCAGACTGTAATGGTTAAATAATTAATTTGGTTACATTTGAAATAAATAAAATTGATTTTAATAAAATAAAATTTTTGAAATTAAATTGAACAAAAATTGATATTACAAAATTAACTTGAGTTTTCTTGAAATAGTTTTATAATTATTGATGACACTTTAGTAATATAATTCTACTTAAGTTAATATTTAAAATTTAAATTTAGTAAGTAATAATTTTATAAGTACTAATAATTTTTAAAACTACTTTTAAAATAATTTCATAAAATAAAAACTTTTATGTACTTATAAGACCCAACGGGTTGGCCTAGAGGTAAAGTCGTCGCCAAAATCAGCTGTTTAACAGCTGATTTTCGGAGACAAAGGTTCCTGGTTCAAATCCTAGTAAAGGTAAGTTACTTTTATACTGATTTGAATACTAGACAGTGGTTACCAGTGTACTTTGATGGTTGGGGTTATTAACCATACTTTCTCAGGAATGGTCGGCCTGGGTCTGTACAAGACTACACTTCATTTACACGTCATACACATCATCCTCATCTCATTGGGTCATGGGGTTGCTTATTGTTCTAAATTGAACAGATTGCAACGTACACAAATTAGGACCTATAAAAAATGTACTTATAAAATAATTTTATAAGTAATAATAATGTTAATGTTATTATAACATTATTATTATAAGTAATAATAACACTATAATGTTATTTATAAAAAAAATCTATCATGAACGAACTTATCACAAATTAATTCCTACTTTATGATAATGCCCATAATGGGTAGGCGGAGTGTTAAATTATTTACACTCAATCTGTGGGTTCCAGGGCTACAAAAAATAGTTCTGTTTCTTATCATATAGACAGCCAATTATATGACTGAACTATTTAAGAACAGAAGAGGTACAGGTGTAAAAGACACTACTCAGAGTTATCTCCTGTGAGAATAATGAATTTCACTATACAGTCAGACCATGTGGTAAATGAAGTGAAGGTGTCATTTGCAGGATGGAAACTGGATTCTTTTCGGTGGGCCTGGCATGCTGATAAGCATACTCTTTCAACTCAGTGAGGAAGGCAATTGTAAACCATCTCACTTCTCGTTTTTGCTCAGTAAAACCTCTAGTGGTTTAATTCAGTCTTTTGGCTGTTGACCTAAACAACAACAATTTTTGATATTGTTAAGTAACTGTTAGAGTATTTAATTTAAAAAGTTCATTTATTATTTGAAAAAGTAAGTAATTTTCATTTGTTTTTTTTTGCGTTTGATTAAAGCGCTACATTTCAAAAAAGTTTCACATTTATTTATATTATTAAAAAAGTCAGGTCTTCATTCTTTGTAAACAGATACAATTTTGAAACGAAAATCAAAAGAACCTGCCGTAAAGTCCACAAAGAAGTTGAAAATTCAATACTAGATGTTAATATATTTAATTGCACATAACAGACAGGTGAAGGGTTGAATTATTTGCACTTGATCTATTAGTTCCAGGGCTACAAAAATAATTATTTTTCTTGTCACATGTTTACCCAATTATATCACTGAAGCATTTAACAACAGATGAGGCAGAGGTGTACTGTGACACTAATGTGCTTTTCACGGTCGATGAGCTCTGCTGTTCCACACGTTTAGAACAATCAGAACGTTTGCCAGTGTTGCCAGATTGTACCTGACAAACATGACACGCGCATGCGTATAAGAGCTGCACTAGTTCACTCTCGTCTTGGATCTCGCACTGAACACATTGATTATAGAGCGCATTAACTTACAATACTTTATAATATAATCTGCTGATTATATGTTTATAGGTTATAATTAAATTATTTACACTCAATCTGTTAGTTGCAGGGCTAAAATAAATAGTTCTGTTTCTTGTCACATGGTCAGCCAATTAAATGACTGAATCATTTAAGAACAGAAGAGGTAGAGGTGTAAAAGACACTAATCAGAGTTATCTTCTTTGAAAGTAATGAATTTCATTATACAGCCAGACCCTGTAGTGAATGAAGTGAAGGTGTCATTTGCAGAGTGGAAAATATGTGCTTTTCAGAGGGCTCGGCATGCTGATAAGTGAACTTTTCCATTCAGTGAGGAAGGCAATGGTAAACCACCTCACTCCTCGTTTTACTTAGTAAAACCTCTACAGGTTCAAACCAGCCTTTCGGCTGATGACCTAAACAACAACAGGTTATAATTTATATTAAAAGACCAAAAAAATGGCTGACAAAATATTTAACAGAGCTACAAGAGCAAGTATTGGCAACGTTGCTGGCAAGTGATTGGCTAGCTATAAAGTGGGTAGCGGACAATGCATACGTTTAGAGCTCATCAGGCTTGAAGAATAGTATAGTCAGAATTTCATTATACAGGTAGACCAAAAAACTTGCCAGTTTTCCGAAGAGCGCAGAAGGTTTATTTTGGTAATGGCGCTCTCGGTTGTCTAAGTGGTGGAGATCAGTGCTGTACTAGCTTTAATCAGATTCACGTCGCTCTCACAACGTTATGTATATCAGCTAAAGTGAAAACATTAAGTCTGTAATGTGTTGAATGTGGTAGGCGTTAATTGTTGTATACAATGTTTACAATTGAATGTTTTTAACATCACTAATAGTTGATAATTTACATTTTTTAGAACATATGATTTGATTTAATAGGCAATTCGGTACTAAGACACGAAATCTTCTGACTGAATCAGAAGTGTCTGCGCAGCTATACTGGCAAGTTACTTGATGTCCACGTTTATTCGGATATAATCAATGCTAGTGTGTACTAATTACTTTTTTTGTAATTTAGGTATCAATGGAGAAGGAAGTTCCGATCAAACAAGCGATGATTCATCAGATGTAGAAGGTTCAAATTACAATAAAAGACAGTATTTATGGTTCGGGCCACGACTTGGCCGAAATAAACGCAATCCATCTGATGATGAGTCACAATTTAAAGATGCTAGAGTTGAAGACAACATTGTAGATTTAATTAAAGAATCACCGTGGGCACTTATTCCACTCAGAGGTAAAATATTTCATTCATTTTTAACCCCCACCCACCGGGTTGGTCTAGAGGTAAAAGTCGTCGCCAAAATCAGCTGTATAACAGCTGATTTTCAGAGACGAAGGTTCCTGGTTCAAATCCTAGTAAAGGTAGTTACTTTTATACGGATTTGAATACGAGACAGTGGTTACCGGTGTACATTGATGGTTGGGGTTTAATTAACCATACTCTCTCAGGAATGGTCAGCCTGGGTCTGTACAAGACTACACCTCATTTACACGTCATACACATCATCCTCATCTCATTGGGTCATGGGGTTGCTTATTGTTCTAAATTGAACAGATATATCTCAAGAATATCTCAAAATATCTCAAGAATTTAGCATGATTTTAGTTGTGTTTCAACGTACGCAAATTATGAATAAAAAAAACATTTTTAACCCCCGACCAAAACAGAGCACCTAAAACCAACTTGTGTATATCTTAACCCTTTCTAACCCAGTGTGACATAGAAGGCATATTGAAGTGAAATAACAGACCTCAACATTTTAGATGTTAGAGACAACTTTGTGAAGTGTAATAATCTTCTGTGCCCTAGCCAGGATTCGAACCTGAGACCTCCGCTTTGCAGTGTAGTATGCTGACCATTGCGCCACGAAGACAACCATTAATTTCTTTACAAATTTCTTTGTAATTTTGGTTTCAGAAGTTTGTTTCATTTACTAAAATAAAGTAACATTTCTTTGAATGTATTGTTTGTATGTACAAGTATATTTTTTAAACTGTTACTAAATAAAATACTGTTACTAAATAAAAATAACAGACAGGTGGAGTGTCAAATTATTTACACTCGATCTGTTAGTTGCAGGGCTAAAATAAATAGTTCTGTTTCTTGTCACATGGTCAGCCAATTAAATGACTGAATCATTTAAGAACAGAAGAGGTAGAGGTGTAAAAGACACTAATCAGAGTTATCTTATCTGAAAGTAATGAATTTCATTATACAGCCAGACCCTGTGGTGAATGAAGTGAAGGTGTCATTTGCAGAGTGGAAAATATGTGCTTTTCAGAGGGCTCGGCGTGCTGATAAGCGTACTTTTCCACTCAGTGAGGAAGGCAATGGTAAACCACCTCACTCCTCGTTTTACTTAGTAAAACCTCTACAGGTTCAAACCAGCCTTTTGGCTGATGACCTAAACAACAACACTAAATAGTGATTTTATCCATTTTACCAATATTTTTTAATTGTAAAATTTTTGAAGTCTTAAATAATACTAGTGGACCCGTGCGAATAAATTCGCACAATAAGATGCAGATAAGGGACACAGCAATAGTAAACCACCTCACTCCTCATTTTTACTTTTTAAAACCTCTAGAGGTTCCAACCAGCCTTTCGGCTGTTGACCTAAACAACAACACTAATTTTCATAAATATTTTATTATCAAAGCCCTTATATGAAACACTTACCATTAAATTTTAATGAAATTAACCATGAATTTCCTTATGATATTGTATTGTGTTCATATATTCATTAGTGTTGATTACGTGGGAGACCCGCTGTACGGTATTACAGAGCTATACGTTGTAAACAATATATTTTGTTCTTTTCCATTTCGTAAAATGAAGCTCGAATTTAGCATTAATTTCAAGTTTAGAACTTTTTACCGAATCAGGAAAGAATACTCTTTAAAACCATGTAAAAATTATAAAAATCCGTTCGGTAGAACTCTGTATTTAAGAGTTTAAAGAATTCCCATTTAAAATACATTGGAAGTGATTTTGCGTTTTAATACATTACAATAATACTTAGTTTTTTACTTTCTCTTGCCTATATGAATATATAGGAAGGAAAGTATTGTTTACATGTCGATTTTTCGAAATCGAGTTTTCAACGGATCTATACGTTTTCAGACCCCCTGAACCCAAAAAACATGTTTTTAGCGATTGGTGTGTGTGGGTGCGTGCGTGCGCGCGCGCGCGCGTGTCCGCGTGCGTGTGTGTGTGTGTGTGTGTTTGCAAATTATCTCAAGAACGGAACATCGTACGAACTTGAAACTTAAAACTTAAGTTACATACCACTACTGGACCCGACACGAACATTTTCATCAAAATCGGTCAACCGGAAGTAGTCGTTTATTCGTATAATTTTTCACTTTTTTGCGATTTTCTCAAAAAACTGGTCCTACGATTTTTTTTAAAATCGCCTCATTTACTAAATTTTTTATTCTCTAAAAGATAGGGTAGGCGCCATGTTTGCTGAAATTCTTGGTGAGGGTGTTTTTACGTAAAAAAAGTGTTTTTTTAAGATTACGGCTTTAATATTAATTTTAGAGAAAAAAAGTATATAATAAAAGTTGTAGAGAATTTAAAAACCTACAACTTTTATTTCAAGAATTTTTTTGTATGACGCTTAGTTTAGCGGTAATTTGCAATTTTCTGTTTTTTTCTCACGAAAACGTGAGAAAAATCGATTTTTTTAACATTTCGGCCTTAGTATGCATTTTACGACAAAAGTGTATATAATTAAATTTATAGAAAATTAAAAGATCTACAACTTTTATTTAGAGCATTTTTCTCTACAGAGCCTAGTTTAGAGAGAAAGAGTGATTTTCCGTATTTCTAAGCCAAACTGAGGTTGATTTTCATTTTGCGTCTTTCACTCATGATTAAAATTAGGTTATTTTTATTGAGGTTAGTTTTTTGTTTATTTCTTATGTTTTATTACTAATGTTAGGTTTATTGTTAATTATTTGCACTGGCAAAAGAATGTTGTGTGAGTGTTTCACACCAGACAGTGACAGATTTATAAATTTTTTGCCCCTAGGCACTATTCTGACTGCCGCCCTTTTAAAACATGCCACATCTGTGCCAAAGTTATTACTCAATTTAAAAAAAGTAAATCTAACGAGTTCATAAACGGGTGTTGATAAAATCACCAAAAGATACTTAATTAGATTTTAATCACATTTTAAAAGGTTTATACTATAACAAACTAAAAATACAGGTGTTCATAAAAACACCGAGGTATCAGTCACCGCCGCCACCCCGTCGCGCCGCCCGTCGACAGATCGGACCATCCGGCGCGGCTTAGCGGCACCTGTCAGGTCGTGCCGCCCCTAGGCACTGGCCTAGTGTGCCTAGTGGGAAATCCGTCACTGACACCAGATTTTTTTACTATAAATCTAAGTAAGAGAATATTGTTTTGTTTAGGAAGCCTGAAAATGATTTGATTTATCCTTATTGGTGGGAACTTTCATACCATCAAGTCCTAATGTGACGTACATGTCACACTTTTTTGTCAGGCCATCCAAAGGGTTAAAGGTCTAAAAGTGATTTTATTACACTAAAATATCAGTAAAATGTTTGAAACAATGTACACATATTCTTTTGTTGTTGTTGTTGTTGTTTAGGTCAACAGCCGAAAGGCTGGTTTGAACCTGTAGAGGTTTTACTAAGTAAAAACGAAGAGTAAGGTGGTTTATCATTGCCTTCCTCACTGAGTTAAAAGAGTCTGCTTATCAGCATGCCAGGCCCTCCGAAAAGCACTCACTTTCCACCCTGCAAATGACACCTTCTCTTCATTCACCACAGGGTCTGGCTGCATAGTGAAATTCATTACTCTCAGAGGAGATAACTCTGACTAGTGTCTTTTACACCTCTACCTCTTCTGTTCTTAAATAGTTCAGTCATATAGGTGGCTGACTATGTGATAAGAAACAGAACTATTTTTTTTAGCCCTGGACCAAACAGATAGAGTGCAATTAAAATAACACTCCACCTGCCCGTTTTGGGCATACATATTCTTTTGTATAGCCTACAGTTTAAAAATTTGAAGATTTAAAAATCTGGGATTGTTTAAAAATTTGGGATTGAAAGGGTTAACGAACTTAGAGATTGCTGATAAAGGCAGAGTATAGTGACCTAGATCACAGCACAGAGCCAATTGACTTTCGTTAATCGAATCCTACGTTGTCACATTATGGTTCCGCTGTGGATGGATAACAGCCTAACAAAAAGTCAGCTGGAGTTCAGTGGATTTGAGTGTGAAGTAACGAAGGGGCAACCTCACACCTGACCTTGGCTGTTATTGGCTAGATCTCATCTGCAGTCTTTAGTTCGTTGGGGTATAATATTATGGCGTTGGTCGCACTGAAGCCACCTAGCACTTTTAGAAGCCAGGCGTGGTTCCTAGCTAACAAACTTGTACGTTCGGTACCTATGTCGAGGCTGGTGTCATACTGTTTATTACCTGTTGGCTGCACTGTGATAAAAGATTTTTAAGGTGAGACTGTATGGTTGTTTTAACTGGTAATTTCGAATTTCGGTTCTTCATGTTTTTCAATAGTTCAGACCGAGATCAACCACAAAAACATTAAATTACGTGAAAAATGTTGATAGGAAATTTACTTTTTTTTTAATTCATTTATTTCTCGTTGCATCAACTGCAACGGTCATTAGCGACGACGTTAGGGTGGAACTTTATGCGATGTAGGATGAAATAATTTTTTGTAACGTAGTATGAAAATATGCCATGCCTGAGTGGGATTCGAACCCAGGACTGCATGATAAGAGGCGAGCACGTTTACTTTACTTTACAACATGGGCGTTCAGGCTTCTGCAGCCCCTCCTCACCGCGACCTAAAAGATCTTTTGTGATTGCCCCTATTCCTTATTTATGCAAGACCCACACTTTCAATAAAGCGCAGGATCTGCCTAGGATCTAGTGCACTTACCTGAGAAGGTGTTAACACATCCTTACCCATCAGCGCTCTTCTTTTGCAGCCAACCACTTTGCAACTGCATAAAATGTGCTCAGCCTTCTCTTCTGCCTCATGACAGAATCTACACAGGCTCTCTTCAGCAACTCCTATCTTGGATAAATGAGGCGAGCACGTTACCAACTGCGCCAATGCGGCCGGCATTTACTTGTTTGTGTGCATTTTGTTTTTTATTTGTGCCTTTGTGTTTTTAGATTTAGATTTCGTAAATTTAGATTTTTAACATTTACGTTCATTTTTCTCGGAAACCATTAAACCTACCAGCCTGAAATTTTTACCAGTTATTTATCATGTACATTTACATATTCCGGCACTTTTATGACTTCCTCAAAAGCTACAAAAATTATTAATATGTAAAATCCCGTGAAAAAAATTGTAAACCTTTATGTTATTCCTTATTCTGTTTTTAACTTTATGGTTTAACGGATTAAGTTGCGAAAATGTCAGTAGCTTAAGCAACCCTACAACTACAAGTAAGTAAAGTTTCATTCTCTATCGTTAACCAGTCTTGTAAAAATATACCTAAAAATAGCAAATTTAACATTGGCGGGATACAAAGTATTGTTATGACTCATTATAGTAAAGTAAAATTGTAAACTTTAATTTAATTAATTCACATATATTTATTTAACAAAATTATTTGACAAGAAAAAACTAAACCTTTACAAATGACAACAATGAATATAATGAGTTTATGAAAATAAGTTATTAAACATTTAAAAAATCTGGTGTGAAACACTCACACAACTTTCTCTTGCCAATGCAAATAATTAATAATAAACCTAACATTATTAATAAAATATTAAAAATAAACAACAACTAACCTCAAAAACATAACCTTATTTTAATCATGAGTGGAAGACGCAAAATGAAAATCGAACTCAATTTGGCTTAAAAAAAAACGGAAAATCACACTTTCACGCTAAACTAGGCTCTGTAGAGAAAAATTCTCTAAACAAAAGTTGTAGATCTTTTAATTTTCTATAAATTTAATTATATACACTTTTGTCGTAAAATGCATACTAAGACCGAAATGTTAAAAAAATCGATTTTTCTCACGTTTTCGTGAGAAAAAAACAGAAAATCGCAAATTACCGCTAAACTAAGCGTTATACAAAAAAATGTTTGAAACAAAAGTTGTAGGTTTTTAAATTCTCTACAACTTTTATTATTAAGTTTTTGCGCTGAAATTTATATTAAAGCCGTAATCTTAAAAAAACAACGTTTTTACGTGAAAACAGCCTCACCGAGAATTTCAGCAAACATGGCGCCTACCCTATCTTGTAGAGAATAAAAAATTGAGTAAAATAGGCGATTTTAAAAAACATCGTAGGACCAGTTTTTGAGAAAATCGCAAAAAACTGAAAAATTATACGAATAAACTACTACTTCCGGTTGACCGATTTTGATGAAAATGTTCGTGTCGCGTCCGGTAGTGGTATGTAACTTAAGTTTCAAGTTTCAAGTTCGTACGATGTTCCGTTCTTGAGATATTCTGTTCACACACACACACACACACAGACACACAGACACACACACAGACCAATCGCTAAAAACATGTTTTTTGGGTTCAGGGGGTCTGAAAACGTATAGATCCGGTGAAAACTCGATTTCGAAAAATCGACATGAAAACAATACTTTCCTTCCTATATATTCATATAGGCAAGAGAAAGTAAAAATGCGATTCACGCAATTTATTAACAATAAAATAAAATAAACAATATCCCTTACCAAATTAAACATTAAATACAATTACAATGTCTGTTATAAAATAACAAAACTTCACGTAACGAAGAATCGCGTACAATTTAAGCCACTAACACGTCAGCCATTTAAACTGCGGCCGCACTACAACAATGGAACCTTCGTTTTTATATTTAATCAGTCAGCTGTTTATGACCAGCTGATTTCATTTGAACAGCTGATTTTATTTTTGCCACTTCATTATAATGCTAGCAGTACACTATCGCCGAATGTAGGCGAAGTCAGGCGAATACGATAGTGTACTCGGTGTATTTGTGGTTATTCGTTCCACTTCGCCTCGCCATGGTTCGTATTGGCCTTAGTTCGGTCTGGAGTCGGTACTTTGCACGAATCAAAGGGGACGAATACAGACGAATAACGAGAGCGAAGTGCGGCAAACTGCTAGCAGTACACACTCGCCTTCATTCGGGCTACATTATTCCGTGCCTCTACAACATACTTTTTATTTATTATTTTATTCATTACCTACTTATTTATTTACTGTGTACTTTTTATTTATTTTTTATTTTTTTTATAACTGTTTAACTGTGTATTTTGCTATGGAATGGTTAAATGAAAATACTTTAGTTTTTTTGGAAGCTTACCATAGTGAGGGAGTGTTATGGGATCCTTGCCATAAAAAACACAAGGATAAGAAGCACATAACCGACGCGTGGGTTCGTTTAAGCGAACAATTAAACCGTTCCACGGTAGAATTAAAAAAGAAGAAGGAATCTCTAATGGCATGCTTTAGAGCCCACCTGCGGAAGAAGAAGGCATCAATTAGATCGGGAGCTGGCTCGCAAGATGTTTACAAACCACTATGGTTTGCCTACCAATACATGGAGGACTTCTTGGGACCAGTTTACGAAATAACTTCCAACATCAACACAAATACCGATGAATTTCTTTAATCCACCATCTTCTACGTTTTCAAGGTTTCTGAATTTTTTCTGGTGGTATGCATGAATGTATTTGTAGTACGCATAACTGTACATATAAAAAGCGGCTGCAACCCCTACATCAAAATCCATTTTCTGATCTACGTTGAATTATGTGATGACACGATCGAACTGAGGTTTCGCGAATATAGACGAGTATGTACTGGGTTAGTTCGTGTAGAACATTCGCTGAGATTCGTTGTCGCGACTTGGCCCGAATATTCGTCGAAACATTCGGCAATAGTGTACTGCTAGCATAACAGTATAGTCTTCCCTTAAGTGACTGAGTAACAACTCTTTAAGAATATTGTCGCGTTGGCGATGTTGGTAACGTGCTCGCCTCTCATCACACGGTCTTGGGTTCGAATCCCACTCGGGCATGGCATTTTTTCATACGTTACAAAAAATTCATTTCATCCTTCACCGTCTGCATTAGCAGCAATTTGCAAAACAGTCAGACGTTAAACCAAAAAAAAAAAAAAAAAATTTAAGAATATCAAATGTTTTTCTTCTCAAATATTCAACAAATTTATTATCGTACATTTATTATCTTTGTTCAAGTGATAAAATTTTCCGAAAACTTCCCTACTAACGAAAACTTCCCTGGTATTAATATCATGAACCCACTCATTTATACAATTGTCACCTAATTTTAAATCTAAACTTTCCACAAGCATTAACTCCTTACACAAAACTAGACATGACATCGTTGTTCCTGTCTGAACTCGATTGAGGTAGTTGCTATGTGCCATCTCCCTGTTGCAGACCGGCCATAATGAATCTTGCCATTAACCTCTTACTTCTTCATCAACATTTGCCTTGACGCTTGCTATATTTGTTGTTTAGGTGATCAGCTGAAAGGCTGGTTTAAACCTCTATAGGCTTTACTAAGTAAAATTATGAGTCAGGTGGTTTACCATTCCCTTACTCACTGAGTGGTAAAGTACGCTTATCAGCATGCCTGGCCCTCTATAAAACATCTACTTTCCAACTTGTAAATGGCTGTACAGAGTATTGACCGGCGTCGTGATGGACTCATGAAGTACGGTGTATGAAGTCCTCCAGGGTTGGGGTGAGGACGTAGTCGTGGAGGGTTTTATTATTGATGAGGTAGTGGAGGTTGGAAATTTGTCTTACTATGCGGTTGTGAAGGGAGGAGAGTTTTCTTTTGTTGATGTAGGAAATGACGGGCCACCAAACTGGTGCACCATAAAGAAGGAAGAATCTGATGATAGCAGAGTAGATGAGGAGTTTAACAGAAATTCTGAGAGAGCAGGAGCGTAGTAGGGGGGAGAGATTATAGAGTAAGACTGCCTTTTATGATTTTTTCCTGTGACATGGGTGCAGAAGGTTAGACATCTATCGAAGGTGATTTCAAGTATTTGACTGTAGTAGCCCAGGGTAGAGCATGTTGTTGTTTAGGTCATCAGCCAAAAAGCTGGTTTGAACCTCTAGAGGTTTTACTAAGTAAAACGAGGAGTGAGGTGGTTTACCATTGCCTTCCTCACTGAGTGGAAAAGTACGCTTATCAGCATGCCGGGCCCTCTGAAAAGCACATATTTTCCACTCTGCAAATGATACCTTCACTTCATTCACCACAGGGTCTGGCTGTTTCAGAGAAGATAACTCTGATTAGTGTCTTTTACACCTCTACCTCTTCTGTTCTTAAATGATTCAGTCATTTAATTGACTGACCATATGATAAGAAACAGAACTATTTATTTTAGCCCTGCAACGAACAGATTGAGTGTAAATAATTTGACACTCCATCTGTCTGTTATGGGCAGGGTAGAGCATGGCCTTCTCTATTCTGAGCGGTGGCGGCTGTTTCCTGTGTTGGGAGAAGTTTGTGGCAGGGCATTTTTTGGGTTGAGCATCATCTTCCAGTCATGGCACCAGGCTCTTGTCCTGTCTAGCTGCTCCTGGAGTTTAATGGTGTTGAAATGGATTGACATTACATAGGAATATTGCTAGTCAGATTGGCATGCGAGACGCAGGACTGGGAGAATTGTGTAACCCTTCAGGGAATTCGGATTTGATAGCGGCATACAGAAAACGGAAAAGACCCATAGTGTGTTTTACACATGTATCTATTCAGTTGTAAAATGGTTCAGCCATGTAATTGGGTGAATATGTGATAAGAGAGAGAGAACTATTATTTGTAGCCCTGGAACTAGCAGATCAAGTGCAAATAATTTAACATTCCACCTACAGATATCAGATGAATTAATGTCCCATAGCCAAGCGAGTGAGAGGGAGATATGTGGCAAAACTACACATGCGCCCTAAGGTCTTTACCGTTATAATCCAAATCTGAAAACATACTACAGTCTAGTGATGTGAAGCTCATGAGCGAGTCGCACAAAAGAACTAGTTCTTTTAACTGAGCGGTGAGCTACCACCTCTTTTATTTTGAACGACCAGCACACCGAGTGTTTCTCCCCACGCAGCACACTCTCCGCACAGAGCTGACTTGTACATCCCCTCCACGACTAAACCACTTTTCTCTAGTCGCATCATAGCAAGGGCTACCTATACCTAAACGCTGTATGGAAAGTATACATATCGTATCAAATTCAGCCTTTGTAAAAGATAGACACATGACAATAATTTGTTTGTGGAAAGGGATGCATGAACATTCAGATTGACGCATGCGCAAACACAACGTGCTGTGTGCGAAGGAGTGAGCGAAAGTCACGCTCGGCTCGACTCACTATCTGTTTTTTCACATAGCTCAGCTGAGTGCTGTACGTATTAGAATCTACTAGCTCACTCCCACAGTTCACCCCGTCTCGTCGTTCAATTGTACGGCACACTCTGTGCCGTTCACTCAAGTGTGCGGAGCGGGGTGTGCTAGCTCACCTATTTTACTGTGCCGTCCCATGACTACTACAGTCATTATCTTGCTTGTTAGTTTACTGCGTGCATAAACACTTGCTCACAACAATACGAAAAATTATACAATGTTATTGGAATGGCACGTATGGCTTGTGTGAGTGAGAGCGTTACACATTCTCTCACTCCCACGGCTAGGGGACTTTAGTTCATCTTAATACTGTACCTGTTATGGAGAATTAATGAATGTACTGTGTACTCAGTATTTGTTTCTTGTACCAGAACTTCATTGATCCACTTCGAATTCTGTAGTATGCTTAATATTTTGTATTTGTATTCTAATATATAGGTAGTGATCGTAACATGTTAAGTTTCACACCACGGCTGGGTCGAACAAATGACGATGAAGAAACTATGGAAGCATCCAGATCTCCACCATTCGCACCACGATTGGGGCGCCGTCGGCATATAATACCATTCGCACCACGTCTTGGACGTACATTCAATTCACAAGGATCACATTAATCAATATTTCTAGATTAATTTTTTTTATCAAAAACAAAATAAGTTGAATGATTGTTATTAAAAAATAATAACAATGTTTGTGTAATTGTAAAAAATAATATGATATTATTGAATACACTATAAAAGTTTTGTTAATAAATTTATTTTTCCATTAATTTATGAATTGTCATAAAATACCTCTTCCTCTACGTAATATATGTTATTCGAAGATATTTAAACTTTCTCATGAACTCCATTATAACCATGTTGGTCACCTCATGAAATAATGCTAATTAATTCTTGGACAATAAATGGTGGACTTTTTCCGTTATTTCACATCATCAAAATATCGTGAGAATGCACCTTTACCAATCAAGTTTGTAGTAAAATATCATCTGGGGTATTTGCACTGAAACAAATTGCCAGATTAAATAATAAAAAAATTACTAATGGCAGCTTATCATGGCCTCATTCTGTCTCATATCCGTTATGGTATTTTAGTATGGGGTAATTCTAGCATGGGTAATATGAATAGGGTTTTTAAAATTCAAAAGAAAGCTATTAGGTGTATGGTGGGAGCTAACCAGCTAACCTCATCCACACCACTATTTAACGAGCTTAAATTGCTTATAGTTCCCTCTCTCTACATTTTTGGAGTGATTATGTATGTTAGGCAAAATGATTTTATGCAGAATTTCAATGTTCACAATCATAACACGAGAAACAGGAATGATTATTATATGGCTAATCACTCCACAAAATTGTTTGAACAAAAACCTACTTATGCAGGGAGAAAATTCATGAATAAATTACCCCGATTTTGAAAATGTTGTGAGGATTTGAATTCCTTTAAAAAAAATCTGAAAAATTACATGATCGGTGAAACTTTTTATAGCGTACAAGAATTTCTTTCTTGATAGTAGTGATACATTGCGTGATTCTTATATGTATTTCAGGTGTTATATCTGACATGTCCTATACTCCTCCTGGAGTCTCCAGGGCGCAAAAAAAAAACTGACCCAGCAACTGCCTGCACATGCTTTGTACTGTTCAATAAGCAATCTCTTGATTCTATTGTTTTCATTATCATTATATTTTTGGTTGTTTTTTCCATCATTCTTTTACAAGTTTCACAAATTCTTTACAAGCTATATTTTCCAAACTACAAAACAATTAAGATCAAACAATTACAAAACATTAAAATGTATAAATAAAGAAAATAACACAATTTATTAAAAAATACAGAAAAATTACAAATATGATTAAGATTAAACGATTACAAAACATTAAAATTTAAAAATACTGAAAATAACACAAATTTATTTAAAAAAATAGTACAGAAAAATTACAAAACATTAAAAGCCAATTCCAAAAGATTCATTTTTGTATTGAACAGAACATGTGCAAAGCCAAAAACTAACTGAAGTGTATTAATAAATATACAAGCAATATCTACAATATTAATTATAGTGAGTGGGAGTCATCAGTCATAACAATAAAGATGCATTTATACGAGACGAAGGTTACAGATGGTGTGATGTGAAATAACGAAAAGGTCCTAAATAGCTTCTGTCATTTACTGGAAGGAGACCCCTTAATTCCTTTTAAATTTACAGGTATACATTTACAGTACACATATCAAATGAATTGATGTCCCATAGCCGAGCGAGTGAGAGGGAGATATGTGGGATAACTCCACATGCACCCGAAGGTCTTTAACCGTTCTAATCCAAGAAAACATACTACAGTCATTATCTTGCTTATTAGTTTACTGCCATACTGCCAAGTTTACTGCATGCGAAGGCCGCTGCATTTAACAGCGGCCTTCGGCACTCAATTGGATTCAAATAGTAAATGAATAATTAGAAATACATAATTTTATACATTTATTTAAAATTTATATACAAATTTCAACTTCACCTTTACAGTAGATGCTGAAAGTGGCGTCCTTGAACGCTTACACATTTTTGCGCTCATTCAATGTTATTAATGCACACACAACGCAATACAGAAACATCTATAGCTTGAATGGCTGCCACGATGTTATTCTTTAGGTCGTGTATACTGCAGGGGTTTGTTTGGTAAACAGTTCCTTTTAAATAACCCCATAGAAAAAAATCGCACATACTCAAATCGGGTGAACGAGGAGGCCACAAATCTTAACTAACAACTTGCATGGGAAAAGCCTGATTGATATGAGATAGGGACTGGCGAAACGTGTGACACGTTTGTCAGATATCTTAAAAAAATAAAAACATGACAGGTATCCTATAAAAATGTTGAAAATTGTTGTTGATTTTAAAATACATGTCATATGTAATAATTTGAAACTTGTAAATTCACCATGTCATATATACTATAAGATTGTACGTCTCATATGTAATAATTTGAAACTTGTATTGTGCCTGTAATAAAAGTAGGGAAGATTATTATTAAAATGTACCGTGTTTTACACACGAGATTTAGTGTTTCCTTTGAACAGGATTTAATTTTAAAAAAAATTCTTTAATTTAAGGTATGATTTTGTTGTTCGTGAGGTAGTGTGAGTGATTAAAACGTATTCCAAGTAGATGTCTCCATTCTTCTACTCCATTCAGCGGTAATAACCTGTAACTTTCACTCAACCACTTACCTGTTTTAAAATAATCTATATTAAAGGTTGCCTCCACCAGGACGTCGTAGAACGGCCCAACGTCCAAGACCTGAAATTTCCTACGAAGGAATTTAAAAAAAAATACTTAGGGGGAAGTTTTGATTGGAGAGTCAAAACCCTGTTTCAAGTTGTTACTGTGAAATATCAGCTCAGATTTCACTCAAGAGCCACTGTTCTCGCTTTGTGGTTTGCGAGAAGGTACGGCTGTTTACGGTTTATGGAATCCTTTTAGACAGTGAACATAAACTTTGTAACCAAAACATATTGCAACTTAATTAAAATCACCATACAAGGCCATTGGTGAATAAATCTTGGAGAAACAAGAAATTTCAGTAAATTCCCCAAGACATATACCTTTTTGTGTTTATAAATAAGCAAACACGGTGCAGTGTTTAATATGGAGGTTCAAAAATAAATTTTGTAGGTACAGAATCTTTAAAACAGTACCCAGAAGCGTTATAACTGTACTGAGTAACATTCAATCAAGTATCTCCCATTGTGAATATAATTAATTGCAGTAGTACATCTATCTGAAAACTTATTTCTAGAACTAATCTAACAAAAGGAAGATATTTTTTTTAAATAAAGAAACAAGAAACGAATTTTAGTTCAATAACATGTTTAATTAAAATAATATTTCTCTCTTTTTTTTAAATTGAACAGAATTAAATTATTTTTGTAAATTATTTTAATATTTATATATTTTAAATGTTTTCAAAGTATTTAATTTAAAAGTTTTTAACATTTTAAATTTGAACAGAATTTAAATTATTTTTGTTAATTATTTTAATATTTACATATTTCAAATGCATTTAAGGTATTTAATTTAAAGTTTTTAACATTTTATGATTAAAATTTTGTTCTTATTATGGGCCCATTGTTATTATTCTTTAATATTATTATTATTATTATTATTATTATTATTATTATTTAATTAAAAAAACTAAATGATTTTACTAATTCTACATGAAACTTTATTTATTTACTATTATGTAATTATTATTAAATTGTTTACCATTATTTAATTATTATATTTTCCATTTAAATGGTTAAAAAAAAGTTATTTTTTTTCCTAATTCTACATAAAACTTTATTTATCTACTATTACGCAACTATTATTTAATTATTTACTATTATTTAATTATTATATTTTCCATTTAAATGGTTCAAAAAAAGGTTATTTTTTTCCTTTTCTTCATTTTTTTTTATTTTAATCTTTTTTAATTTTAAGACATAAGAAAATTAAAGAAAATTACCTTTTTTTAGTGAGTATCCAAACACATCACCTTAGGAGTACGACTTTACGCGTACACAATTGAAACAATACTCTCACGATCTTCTTGCACACACACGGCTGACCGGGGCGGTAATTACCGGCGTACGGAGGGGGAAAACCAATCAAACTAGCCGTTATGAAAGGCGTTGGCAAACCGGCTTAAAACAAACACGTTAATTGGCTGCAAAAAGTGCTGAAGTAACTGTAGGCCCCTCTACAAAAAGTACGTAGAGGTGGAACTAAAAAACTGTTCCCAGGCTCTGGAATTGCAAGGTAAGGGCTTTAAACAGTGAGAAACGAAAATAGGCCTTTAGGCCTCCTTATTTCCCACGAGAAAACGCGATGTAAAAACATGTGTAATAAAACCAACTAGAATGAACTAATAAAACGTGATTTCTTTATGAAATAATAAAAATTATTGAAAAGAAATACGTTATGTAAAATTACAAACTTTTATTCATAATAAAATAATATTTTTCTTCCTTAATGAATAAAGAAAAAAAACACCATTTTAATTATTTTAAAAAGACAAAATTTGATCAACTCCAAGGGTCTAGGGAGATTTCCAACAAAAGTCGAAAATTTGGAATAGTAAAGTCAAAAACTTTACAATGTTGCACCATCTTGCTGGAAAAAATAATAATTTGTAATTATAATAATTAAATAATAATATAAATTGTACTATAAAGGCCAGTCGATCACATCGTGATCAGTGCTGCCAATACAGCATATGAAAATTACTCGAGCGGCTATAAATTAAATTACTCGAGCGGCGGGCTATTTTTAAATGAATCACTCTGTACAATGTAATTGGAATGGTGCGAGTGAGAGCGTTATGCATTCTCTCACTCCCACGGCTAGGGGACTTCAGTTCATCTGAATACTGTACATAATACATTAGTAATAATATAATAATAATAATAATAATAATGTGAATTTATTTTAAACAGAACAATTACAAATACACTCAAGATAAGAGAAAAACAACAATACAAAAAGATAAGATACCAAAATGAAAAACTCACTTACGGACTTGACCAACTGGTCGTCAGCCGGATTGATAAGATAAAAAATAAAATTAATTTAATAATACAATATACAAAAGGAAACAATATTATTATTGTAGCTTATAAACAAAAAATAACATAACTCTTTAAACTTAAACAATCTTTTCAATATTATAAAAATAAAACAAAGTATGTTATGCACAATGCAGCCTCCCTTTATGTACCATTATACCCATCCGTCACATACAAATTTAACAACACATACTCACGCACTTTCATGCCCACTCACACATGTAACTCTCAGTAACTCCATTTAATACACCTTCATTTGAATTTAACTGTTGTACTCGATAATCAACTCGTACCTGTACCTCCAAGCTTCTCTCACGTAACCTGCCAAGCACTTCCAATCCTTTCCATTTAAAAATTCAATGACATAATCGTTATTCAATACGGTCATTCCAAACCACACTTTTCGAATTTCCGCCAGTACCGAACATCTACCAAGAAAATGAAAAATATCTTCATTCTCCCTACTATTACATAACGAGCAGATCAAATTATTTTGCTCCCTACCTGGACGATGATTCAGCTGATATAAAGACCCCCTTATCTTAAAAATAGTTGTCATAAAACTTCGTTTATTACCATCATTAATATAGCTTTTACTTTCACTATCAGTTCTTAACAAAGCATAAGCTGAATGATACCGAGACCGCTGTAATCTGTCCAACCACTTATTGTTAACATCGCTCTTTATCTTTATTATCAATTGCTCCCACGCCGATCTCCATCTTACCGTTGTCAACTCCCAGTCGCCCGTACATTCCGGCAAAACTAAGTCATATGCCGTAAATATCTTTTTCCAGTCCCCATACCAACATTTATTGTCCGTAACACACTTAATAGCTATCTTATAAGGAAAACGGTGGTCCGACAATTTCAATGTTTTTATTACATACTCAAAATGGAGTCTCAATGTATGCACCCACATTAACTCAACCCCAGATTCTAAATATAAAATGTAATTTGGGGTGTTTTTTGGCAACCCGAATAATTTTTTTACAAAACCTCTTACGAAATTTTCCAACTCCTCCCTCTCCATATACCCCCAGACTTGCCCAGCATACGCTACAACTGCCCTAGTTACAGCATTAAACACTCCCCATTTTGCAGATACCGGTATATCATCTTTAAGAAAGAATTTATTCCACATAGTATTTAGCCCAAATTTTGCTACCGTTACTCTACTCCTAAAGTGTGTGGAAAAAGAAAGCATCGATGAAAATGTTACCCCTAAATATTTGTATTCACTAACAACTTCGATTGGACTATCACCATAATACCATCTCTCGCTCTTAGCTAATCTACCACCCCTTCTAAAAACCACTATTTTTGACTTAGTATTATTTATAACTAAATTCCACCTCTCACAATACTGCTTTAAACTATTTATCATATTCTGAAGTGTGCGTGGACTATCAGCCATTAAAACCACATCATCCGCATAGAGAAGAGAGTTAATCACTAAGTCGCCGATAGCCAATCCTCCTCCGACCCACGTGCAAATATCATTCAAGAACAGCGAAAAAAGCAAAGGTGACAAAAGACAACCCTGCTTAACACCACTTTTAGTAACGAAATCTCGAGTCAAGCCACCCCTGCACCAAACTCTAGAACTACTAGACCGATACAGGGCTCTTAGCACGTTAATGAACTTAAGCGAAACTCCCAAAACATACAGTTTATAAAATAGCGCCTCACGATCAATCCCATCAAAAGCCCCCTTAAAATCCACGAAATAACAATAAACTTTCCGCCGCGGCCTACTTAACCTTAATCTTATAATATTATGTAGCACAAAAATATTGTCAATTGCAGAATAACCTTTACGAAAACCACCCTGATTTTCCTTTAACAATCCCTTACCATCCACCCATTTCTGCAATCTTTCTAACAGAATGCCCGAAAATATTTTAGCATTTGCGTCGATAAAAGAGATCCCCCTATAATTATGTACATCCTGATAGTCTCCTTTTTTATGTAACGGAAAAATGATTGAATTCTTAAAGTCTGTCGGTACATTACCTTCAACAAATATATTATTGTAAAATTTTACCAATAATTCTTTATACTCAACTGGCGCGTTTTTATAAAATTCCGCAGGGATCCTATTAAGACCAGGAGCCTTATTGTTACGTAACTTTTTGAGTACTAGATCTAATTCCCACATTTCCAAGTCTCGATCTAATTCATTCTCTCTTATGTTAGACACTGCATAGTATGTTGATACATTATCCCCCACTGTAAAAACTCGACTAAAATATTCAACCCATTCCTCCGGTTTAATGTTTTCTGACATTTTAAAGTCCTTTTTATTGAATTTTCTTAATAGTTCCCACAGCCCCTTACTATCTCTTACTTTACTAAATTTTGCTCTTAATCCCTTATGATACTCTGATTTTTTGTTTTTACATAATTGCTTATAACACTTTACACACTGTAAATACTCCTCTTTAACTTGCAACGAATTTGATCGCCTATATAATTTTAATAGTGCAAACACACGCTCTCTCTTTTTTCTACAATCACCGTCAAACCATTCACACCTTGCGCCTCCGCCCTTTCTGTTGCTTCGAGTATCCGCCTCTACCTTAACACTAGCTGACCTGTATATAAGATCATTTAATAACCTTAAAGCTACCTCACTATTTTCAGGCAGTTCAGTAACAGATCTGCAAATATTCGCCATTTTTCCTGAAAACTCTTCTTCGTCAACCCTACTCCAGGTTATCTTTGGCAAGAGCGGCAAGACTACACCGCTTTCACGCCTCTGAACGCCTACCATCAATCTAACTTCTACCGGGAAATGATCTGATAAAAATTCGGAAACTACACTGAATTTTTTGACTATACTAATTGTTTCAGCAGAAACACAGCACAAGTCGATCACCGAGGAACCCCTATTACTTAAAAATGTATACTCCCCTTCCTCATCACCCTCTGTTCTGCCATTCAATATAATCAGATTAAATGATTCACACAGCTCTAAAATCTTTCTTCCCCTATTATTAACACACATATCCTTTGATTTTCGCCTTTCAGCAATCCTTTGCTCACCAACATTCCACTCACTCAACTCCGACAAATCCTGCAAGCTACCAACTCTCCCATTCCAATCTCCCACCACAATCATACTTCCTCTTTCACCACACAACGCTACACACTCCCACAACTCACCATAATCCCGCTCCCAATCCAAATCCACACCACCACTCAAGTACACCGGTATAATGTGCAGAATATTTCCATTACCTGCAAGGACTTGCACTACATTCACACCATTTAAATCTAATATTTTTATTTTATTTTCATCATAACAATTTTTAATTCCTATTACTTTCCCCTTTTTTGCCCTACCAAAACGCGATTCCCTAACACCATATTCCCAGAACAATTTGAACCCTTTAAAATACGAAAAATAATCCTGTTCTTCACCCCTTTCTACAAATGTTTCTGTTAATACAAAAATATCATAATCACTAACAATACTACTTATTTCAAACGACTTACCCCTGAGGCCAGCTACATTGTACACAACCAAACTTATCTCCTGTTCCCCACCACTAACTAAATTCCGACCGATGGCCACCACTCAATCATTTCTTCCACCCGTTTCCTCACCGGACTTCACAAGTATTCCCTGCAGCACCCTTGCTAGATCTTCACCAAACGATTCCTTAACTTTCTGCAAACCATCCTCACCATTGACACCTAAAAGCCGCTCATCTTCCACGCTAAAGACAGTTCTGTTTATAATCAACCGATCCACTTCCACTACTGCATTAACATCCGGTCTTTGTTACCTAACTTCTTTACACAACCTAAAGAGTTTGGCTCGTTTTTTCCTCGTTTCCGGTGCAAAATCTCTGTGAATCACATAATTAGTACCCCTCAACCTGTTACTATTCTTCAATATAAACCGAATATCCCTATCATTGGGTATATGTGCAATTATTGGTCCACCATTCGTTCTCATTCCCAGAACATGCGCCCGATTGATCATTATATCGTCACGCGCACTCAAAAATGCTACACAAAAGTCTTTTACTATTTTTATAAAGTCAGCATTACTACTCTCGTAATTCAGGCCTCTAAATATCAAATTATTCCGTCTGGAACGATTTTCCAACTCTATAACACGCTTTAACATCCCGTTATTTTTTATTTTCAACTCCCTTAACTCCTGCTTTATTTTTTTATTATCTTCTGATAAAGCCTTAACCTCACTTATCAACACTGCTAAATCGTCTTTAGATGGCAACCTTGACAGTCTTTTATCAATTTTATCACAAATGCGAGATTCAAACCCGGTTAAAAATGTCTTTAAAGCCTCGGGAATAGCTCCTTGTTCAGACATGTTATCACGGCAATCACGTTTTTTCATTTTTTCCAAGTCTACCTGTTCCGGTGAGCTTTTCGCCCTTTGCCGTTTTTTACAACTCTGACTAGGTAAAAAGAAACTATCGATATTTTTCGTATTCATTCAATTAAATAACAGTAAACTACAATTAAACAAAAACACGTTCCTACTCGTATACCAGTCCAATATCAGCCCACTATTATTAATCGTTATTCTATCTATTGTCTATTCAATATACACAATTATAAGTTCAAATGCACCACACTATACGTCTTTATCTTTATATTGAAACAACATAAAAAAGTTTCATTGGTACTGAATTAATCCGTGTAAAAAACACATAATATCAATATAAAATTCGTACGAATATTATAAACTTTTCCTACCAAAATTAATAAAAAACCACAGAGCACAACTAAACAGTGACCACTACTTATAAACTCCCATAATACATTAGTATTTACAATGTTTACAAACGGATGCAGCCTATAGGTCTATGGCGATGAAATGGATAAATATAGATTTTGAAAGAATAAAAAAATTATATTTAATTTAATTTTTATCTTTTTATAACATTTTATAGTTTTACAATATTCTGAACATTACACTATAAATATTTATATTCAATTACAAATGTAATAACAATTCTGTCATAAAATATAATATTTCAGATAATATTAACATTTTTAATCGTAAATGTAATTTGTTTCATTATCATAAGAGTATAATGTAGCCTTAAATAAAATAAACTTTTATTTGCGTAGCGTGAGACGTAACATTGCTCCGGCCATGTAAGCAATGGTATCTTCCAACTGTTGGACAAAGTACTGCCTGTCTGTAACTTGATGGCCTCCGGCAGAAAGGAGCAATATGCGGATTGTAAAACCATTTCAGAAAACATTTCTACTTTTTTAAGTAACTAAAACTTGTCGGAAATGACGTATTTTTATAAAACAAAGTATTTCGCATGTTTTTGTTCTATAAAATGGCTGGCCCGTGGTGTAGTGGTCAGCACAACTGGCTACTATGCCGGGGTCCCGGGTTCGATTCCCGGTCAAGTCTAGCATTTTTTTTCATCTATAAATCACCACATATCATTACCTACACACAAGCCCAAGGCTTATGTAGGCATCATCATTCAATAAAATAAAATAAAAAATAAAAAATAATTTCGAAAACCACGCTGAATGAGATAATGAGTGTAATATAGTAAAAGTTTTGTGTTTGAAGAAAAAAACCGTCCTTATTATGTAAAAAGTATTGATTTTCTGGTAGATTTTATTGAATCATCCTTTTCCATAATATTATTACAGAACAAACCTGCCACATATTATGTTAATTCGTGAAATAGTTTTTGAACAATGACGATGAATTTGAAAAATACGGGTTTTTCTTCAAAACTAAATTTTTTACTAAATTATACATTATCTTATTAAGCGAGTGCTTTTCGAAATAATTTTATAGAACAAAAATATGCGAAATACTTTATTTTATAAAAATACGTCATTTCCGACAAGTTTCAGTTACTTAAAAAAAATGAGATATAGTCATGAGAAAGTGAGAAAGGAATTCCCCTTCCACTCCACATCACGTGTAATACTAGCCGAACCGCATACAAACGCAGCTTGAACGCTACTGCTCTGCCTGATATTATTAGCTACTATTTATAAGAAATGAAAACCAATGATACACCAGGTCCCTCTTTCACTTCCCGCTCACAAAACATTATCACACTATTAATAATTTCACGACTTTGACTACGCAAAACTTGAACTTTTTTGCCGGCTTTATTTTTTTCCCTATTTTCACTCATTTAATATGAACTCGGAACTGAACCGAGTCAAAGAAAAAGTAAACAGCTTTGAATAATATAAGACACTACATTAGAAATTAAAATCCGATAAATAGCAATATAGTAAACGAATCTCCTTTTTGGGCCATATCCTTAGAACACCGGAGAACAGAGTACTTAGACGACTTATTGAAAGTGTCTGGGATTTTAAAATCGGTTTGAACTGGACGAAGGAGGTCAAGGAGGACTTGGAAAGGTTTGGGTTGACGCTGGAGGATGTGAGGTTCAAGTCTGAAAGTTATAGAGGGTTGAAGGATCTGGCTTTGGAACCGGAAACCAAGACTAGAAGAGTGCAGAGGGTGACGGAAGAACTCCGGGCTCAGAGATCACAAAGAATGAGGGAATACTGGGTAAAGATCAGGGCTCAGAGATCCAAGTAGAGTCTTTCATGTTGTGGCTGAAGTGGTCCATTGTGGCCTCACAAGTAAAAAAAAAAAAAAAAAAAAAAAAAAACGATTAAAATAAATACATGAGATTGAACAACAAAGATAGATTATAACATTTGTGTAGAATAACACTTCACTTCAATAACTAATTAATTAATAATAACTAATTAATCACTTTAATACACTAAGGTTAGAACTCAGTTACAAAATTGTCAAGTTGCACTAATCACGCACACCCCTCTCCTTATTAAATGGACTTTTCCATATAAACTACTCCCACCAGCTTAGACTGGCCCAAGACACTGTGATGTCACTTTTCCTTTTAGAGAATATTTTCACGTATATGTTTTCTGAACCTACCAGGTTGGTCTACAGGTAACGTCGTCGCCAAAATCATCCGTTTACCAGCTGATTTTCGGAGACGAAAGTTCCTGGTTCAAATCCTAGTAAAGGTAGTTACTTTTATATGGATTTGAATACTAGACCGTGGTTACCGGTGTACTTTGATGGTTGGGGTTTAATGACCCATACTCTCTCAGGAATGGTCGGCCTGAGTCTGTACAAGACTACACCTCATTTACACGTCATACACATCATCCTCATCTCATTGCGTTATGGGGTTGCTTATTGTTCTCAATTGAACAGATTGCAACGTACACAAATTAGGAATAAAAAACAAAATATATAAAATATGTTTTCTGAAATGGTTTTACAATCCGCATATCGCTCCTCTCTGCCGGAGGCCATCAAGTTACAAACAAACAATATAGGAACATAATAAAATGTGCAAGATCTCTATTCCACTTTTTTTGGTCATGCATTTTAGAATAATACTGTCAATAATGTTCTATGTTGAATCAAGAGGCTATCGATTCGAGATTATGGCACGAGTCTGAAACTCTTTGGGCAATTCAGTGTCCAATGAATGTGTGTCAAGGCCTCCATCCAAACCTTGAGTGTCTATTGTATTCGTACTGTTCACCATCCTTTGGAAAGAAGTGTGCGGCCTGTCTTCATCTGGAGATTCTTCATCAAACATATCTGCATAAAATACAATACATTCATTACTTCATTTTTAATACAATTATTGGTTCTACATTAAAAAAAACTTCACATTAAATGATAAAAATATGGTGTGAAACCCTCACATGACTTTCTCCTGCCGATGCAAATAATCGACAATATAACCTAAGGGTAAGCGCACAGTGAATGCTGGTTGCTTACAAGCGGGAGCCTGCTAGTAGGAATAGGCCATTATATTTTAATCGGACGTCTCACAATAAACGCTGATGGGGAAACCTGCGTGCTGGTAATCTGCGCATATCAGCTCCACTGGTTTGTTTTGAATAAACCTGCCAGCTGCTTGCTGGCAGGTTGCTAAATGTACAGTATTCAGATGAACTAAAGTCCCCTAGCCATGGGAGTGAGAGAATGCACAACACTCTCACTCGCACAAGCCATACGCGCCATTCCAATAACATTGTATAATTTTACTCATTGTTGCGAGCAAGCGTTTATGCACACAGTAAACTACTTTACTTTTTTTTTTTACTTTTACTTTACAATAAGGGCGTTCAGGCTTTTGCAGCCCCTCCTCACCGCGACCTAAAAGATCTTTTGTGATTGCCCCTATTCCTATTTCTGCAAGACCCACACTTTCGATAAAGCGCAGGATCTGCCTAGGATCTAGTGCACTTATCTGAGAAGGTGTTTACACAACCTTACCCATCAGCGCTCTTCTTTTGCAGCCAACCACTTTGCAACTGCATATAAATATAAGTGTGCGACCCCCTGAGCCGCACAGACCTTAATGGCCAATATTTCATCTTAGAAGACGGTTATGTTACACCCAAGGGCCAGGGAAATCTTTCCCCCGGCCCCCCAGGCCCCCACTCCCGCTCTTCCGCTCATCACTGAGCCGTCAGTGTACCAAAAGGTAACCCCTTCCGGTATCACTGGCTGTCCCTCCGCCCACTCCTGACGATCAAAAATTTTCACCCTCAGTGTGTCGGAGAAATCGTATGCTCTGTACATACGGTCCCGAGGACCACCTACCACACCCATCCCCTCAATCCCTTTGGAGATCTCGGTGTGGCCCATCTCCCCTGATGGGACCCCGAACCCGCCCTCCAGCCTCAAGGCAGTTCTTATCGCCTCCTTCTTCACTTGAACATGAATAGGAGGCAAATCAAACATCGCCTCCATAGTAGCCGTTGGACCAGTGCTCGTTGCACAACATGTCCTTAGGCGGGCCAATCTCTTCAGCTTCCTCAGCCGATCTGTTCTTGGCCACCATACAAAAGCTTCGTACGTGACCATTGGCAGAATGATGCTCACATAAGCCCATTCTGCCATACGAGGCCTAAGCCCCCAAGTCCTCCCAAACGGACTCTTAAACATCCATAAGGCCTTTGCAGCCCTCTCAACAGTCCTTGACATGTGGCCCCTCCAAGTCAGGCCCCTATCAAGGACAACCCCCAGATACTCCACCTCAGGGGAGTAGCTCAAATCCACTCCTTCCAGAGTCAAAGCATCTAGAGCCATCTTCCTTTTCCTAGAAAAAGGAACAACAACCACTTTTAGTTGTCGTTTCAGCTAGGGAAGTAATCAGTCCGCCCCTGCATAGCCCCGCGTACAGGGGTAAGGCAAAATACTGTAGGATTTAGCCAAGTTTCCTACAGGCACCGTTAAGACACTGATTAAATGCCCCAGTGCCATCCACCCTTCGGCACGGTAAACGCCTGACACCACTGGGTTGGGCACGCAGTAAACTAACAAGCAAGGTAATGACTGTAGTATGTTTTCAGATTTGGATTATAATGGTAAAGACCTTTGGGCACATGCGTAGTTTATCCCACATATCTCCCTCTCACTCACTCGGCTGTGGGACATCAATTCATCTGATATCTGTACTCGGCGTTGTATAATGCGTATTCATAAATAATAACAACTTGTTAATTAATTTTTAACATAGGTTAATAAAACTAACTTTAAAAGATTATTACTGTCCAAACAATGCTTTATAATATTGAATATCGGTAGCAGAAAGTTCAAAATACGTTTAAAATGTTCAAAGTAATCACAAATCTTTCTTCCGGTAATATTGGTTGCTTGTGCAAGTTGCACCATTGTTTTTGAAAACAAGTTCTACTTTAGACAATATAAAATTAAACGTTTCCAGAGTCATTCTCATGCATTTAAAAAAACCTGCCTCTATCTTTTTTTAATTGCAGAAAAAGCTGATTAAACTGTACGATTTTCTGTTCTTATTAATGTCACTAACATTATTGTCTTTAAATGATAATAATTTCGTGGAAACGTTTTCCATTAGAAATAACTCATCCAACAACCTCGGAACCCATCGAGCACTAATTTTTCTGTAGCCAAAGTGGTTTGTGATAATGGATTGAACACTACCATAGCTGATACCTATTTGTGACAAAATTTCTTGAACAGTTAACCGGCGATCACCTTCAATAAGCTCTTGTACGGCCCTGATGTTTTCACCTGTAAGACTTGACCTGTGGCGTCAACAGTGACTTTCGCTTTCGACGCGTTCTCGCCCACCCTTAAATTCTCTGGCCCACGTATACACTCAATTCTGAGACATTGTAGTGTCCCCAAACTGTGCCTGCAAACGAGTATAAATTTCCAAAAGTTTAATGCCTTCATTGGTTAAAAATTTTATGACGCGTTGCGCAACAGATGGATGTAGGCTACCTCTTTTTCGGTCATGGCTGTACTGACAACAAAACAGAACGCAGTTGCTAACTAAGTTGGTTCCCCGACTCCTATTAAACCATACAATAATCACTCACAACTACACCTAGCATGAAAGTGCGGGCTACCACCAATAGAAAAATTACCGTTTAAATTTGATTCACCCTCGTACAATCTGACAACGCTGACAAACGTTCTGATTGGTCTAAACGCATGGAACAGCAGAGCTCATCAACCGTGAAAATCATTAAAATTACAATTCAGCCATCCTTAGTTTTCTCCTACTGTCAACAAACCAAAACCAGCTACTACAGGGTGCACGCTAGAGTCCGCAACTTTATGGATGTCGTATTCCTATTAAGTTAACTATGTTTTAAATTATAAGTACTTAAAACATCAGTCATGATATGATTTAGGCCTAACAATTTCATTTATAAAAATACTTTTAAATGTATTTTGTATTTAAACACTTTTGAAAGTATTTTATTGTTACTTTTTAATCAGTGTGTACACATTTTTACTTTCTCTTGCCTATAGAATATATAGGAAGGAAAGTATTGTTTTCATGTCGATTTTTCGAAATCGAGTTTTCACCGGATCTACACGTTTTCAGACCCCCTGAACCCAAAAAACATGTTTTTAACGATTGGTCTCTGTGTGTGTGTGTGTGTGAGTGTCTGAACGGAACATCGTACGAACTTGAAACTTGAAACTTAAGTTACATACCTCTACCGGACCCGAACGAACATTTTCATCAAAATCGGTCAACCGGAAGTAAAAGTTTGTTCGTGTCATTTTTCACTTTTTTGCGATTTTCTCAAAAACTGGTCCTACGATTTTTTTGAAAATCACCTGGTTTACTAAATTTTTTATGCTCTATATGATAGGGTAGGCGCCATGTTTGCTGAAATTCTCGGTGATGCGTTTTCACGTAAATAAATTGTTTTTTTAAGATTGCAGCGTTAATATGCATTTTAGCGCAAAAATGTATATAATAAAAGTTGTAGAAAATGTAAAAATCTACAACTTTTATTTCAAACATTTTTTTTTTATAACGCTTAGTTTAGTGGTAATTAGCAGTTTTCTTTTTTTTCTCACGAAAACCTGTGAAAAATCGATTTTTATAAGATTTTTATTTAGAGAATTTTTCTCTACAGAGCCTAGTTTAGCATGAAAGAGTGATTTTCCGTATTTTTAAGCCAAACTGAGGTTGATTTTCATTTTGCGTCTTTCACTCATGATTAAAATAAGGTTATGTTTATTGAAGTTAGTTTTTTGTTTATTTCTAATGTTTTATTACTAATGTTAGGTTTATTGTTAATTATTTGCATTGGCAAGAGAAAGTTGTGTGAGTGTTTCACACCAGATTTTTATATAAAGTGCATGCTCAGTGACGTCATTATTTGTTTACAGTAGGAGCAAACTAAGAAAGGCTGGACTCTGTAGCAACATAAAGTTCAACGATACGTACCTGCGAATATAGGTGTTTTCCGTCTCTGTAGATATAAAATACCAAACAGAATCACCATCAAGATAATTATCACCACCAGCAATATCACAATTCGAAATGTATTCGTCTGCAAAAGAAAACAACCCAAAAATATTAACTATTTTTTAAATTTCCTTTATGCAGTTACATCAATAAATAACCACAAACATTAAAAAGTCGTGGTAATCTGAAACAGTTTAAAAAAAAAATCTGGTGCGAAACACTCACACGACTTTCTCTTGCAAATGCAAATAATTAACAATATAACCTATATTTTTTTTTGTAATCCCTAATTTGTGTACGTTGCAATCTGTTCAATTCAGAACAATAAGCAACCCCATGACCCAATGAGATCAGGATGATGTGTATGACGTGAAAATGAGGTGTAGTCTTGTACAGACCCAGGTCGACCATTCCTTAGAGAGTATGGTTAATTGAACCCTAACCATTAAAGTACACTGTTAACCACTGTCTAGCATTCAAATCTGTATAAAAGTAAGTAACCTATCATTAGTAATAAAACATTCGAAATACACAAAAAAACCTATCTCAATAAATATAACCTTATTTTAATCATGAATGAATGTTGCAAAATGAAAACCAACCTTAGTTTGGCTTAATAATACAAAAAAACACTCTATCACACTTAAGTAAGCTCTGTAAAGGAAAATGCTTGAAATAAAAGTAGTAGATCTATTAATTTCCTACAAATTTGATACACGTTTGACACTAAATGCATACTAACGCCAGAATATTAAAAAAATCCATTTTTTCAGATTTTTCATGGAAAAAACAGAAGATCACTAAGTTAATTACCACTAAATAAAGCGTTATACAAAGAAATTTTTGCGATAAAAATTGTACGTTTTAAATTTTCTACAACTTCGATTACAAATATTTTTTCCTTAAAATGCATATGAAGGCCTAGATCTTAAAAAAACAATTATTTTCCATGAGAACACAGCCACCCCAAGAATTTCAGCAGTCATGGCGCTTACCCTATCTCGTAGAGCGTAAGAAATGTAGTAAATGAGGTGATTTTTTAAAAATTGTAGGAGCCATTTTTGAGAAAATGGCAAAAAAGTGAAAAATGGCACGAATAAACTACTATTTCCGGTAGACCGATTTTGATCAAAATGTTTGTATCAGGTCCTCTAGTAGTACCTAACTTAAGTTTCAAGTTTAAACTTTGTACGACGTTCCGTTCTTAAGATACTTTATTTACACACATAGATGGACCAATCGCTAAAATCACGTTTTGTTGGGTTGAGGGGGTCTGAAAACGAGTGTATACAGTGAAAACTCGATTTGGTAAAATAGACATGAAAACAATACTGTCGTCCCTATAATATTTATATCTGCCCATAACAGACAGGTTGGGTGTCAAACTATTTACACTCAATCTGTTTGTTGCAGGGCTAAAATAAACAGTTCTGTTTCTTATCACATGGTCAGCCAATTAATGACTGAATATTTAAGAACAGAAGAGGTAGAGGAGTAAAAAACACAAATCAGAGTTATCTCCTCTGAAAGTAATGAATTTCATTATACAGCCAGACGCTGTGGTGAATGAAGTGAAGGTGTCATTTGCAGATTGGAAAATATGTGCTTTTCAGAGAGCCCAGCATGCTGATAAGCATACTTTTCTACTCAGTGAGGAAGGCATGGTAAACCACCTCACTCGTGGTTTTACTTAGTAAAACCACTATAGGTTCAAACCAGCCTTTCTCGGCTGAAGACCTAAACAACAATATTTATGTAGGCAAGAGAAAGTAAAAATAAAAACATTACGATCTAAAGAGTAAATAAAACAGAACAGAACTTACAGAAGCATCATGTTCATAAACATCTTCCCAGTTTCTTTTCACGATTAGCTCTACGGATTTAACATTGTAAGTGAGTCCAGTCAGATGTCTACAAAAACATGTGTACACGCCATGTTCAGCTGTTGATACTTCCTGCAAATAAAAACTCTTATTATTTTAAATACACCAGGTTGGTCTAGAGGTAAAGTCAAAATCAGCTGTTTAACAGCTGATTTTCGGAGACGAAGGTTCCTGGTTCAAATCCTAGTAAAGGTAGTTACTTTTATACGGATTTGAATACTAGACAGTGGTTACCGGTGTACTTTGATGGTTGGGGTTTAATTAACCATACTCTCTCAGGAATGGTCGGCCTGGGTCAGTACAAGACTACACGTCATACACATCATCCTCATCTCATTGGGTCATGGGGTTGCTTATTGTTCTAAATTGAACAGATTGCAACTTACACAAATTAGAAATAAAACAAATAATAAAAAAAAAATTTTAAATACATCTAGGCCTACATGTTAAATAACTGCGTTATTATTATTTTTATTATTATAGATCGTATTACAATGCTTTTCTCGGTTGATGATCTCTCCTGTTCCACACGTTTAGACCAATCAGAAAGTTTGCCAGCGTTGTCAAATTGTACGTTTGTATATAAGCCTGACAAATATTACGCACGCATGCGTATAAGAGCCGCAGTAGTTCACTCGTGTCTTGCATTTCGTACTGAACACATCGATTATAGAGCGCGTTAACATGCAATACCTTATAATATAGCCAGCTGGTTGTATGTTTATAGGTTATAATTGTAATTTTTTTTTTTTAATTTTATTCCTAATTTGTGTACGTTGCAATCTGTTCAATCCAGAAAAATAAGCAACCCCATGACCCAATGAGATGAGGATGATATGTATGACGTGAAAATGATGTATAGTCTTGTACAGACTCAGGCCGACCATTCCTGAGAGAATATGGTTAACTGAACCCCAACCATCAAAGTACACCGGTAACCACTGTCTAGCATTCAAATCCGTATAAAAGTAACTACCTTTACTAGGATTTAAACCAGGAACCTTCGTCTCCGAAAATCAGCTGTTAAACAGCTGATTTTGGCGACGACTTTACCTCTAGACCAACCCGAGTTTAATTTGCATGCCAGTAGAGGTTTACACGTTAAACGCTTTTTGTCGCGCCAGTTCCATTTAACTTTAGTGTTGTGTAGTGTAAAATTCGTGAAAGCTTCCTGAACAGTGATTTGTTACATTGGTATTGATAGTTTGGAGTTCTATTTTTATAAGACGAACAATGTACGTCCCGCAAATAAGAAAGTTGTTCATATTTTCCCCAAAACTGTAATGTTTCATCACTATTTCACTTCTTATTTTTCAAAATTTAGCTCATTTTAGTTACCGTTTAAAGATACAGCAAAATTAAAAACTATCTAGGTTTTATGAAAATATATAATAATAGATAATGAATGATAGTGAAAAATCAATTCGAAATTAAACCACCTTCTGTATGCCAATAGCCTACTGGCGAGGTGAAGGTTTATATATGCAAATGTTTATTTAGTGGCGCGCCAGTCACTTACTGGGGAACAAAATTTCAGAAGGCTGCAGAAAATTCCTTGCAAGTTTCTTTCTATGCATGCATGTTCAAACTTGCGCGCCAACAATGGTTTACACACGCATGCATCGTTTTACTGGCGCGCCAGTTCTCACTGGCACCAGCAAATCATTGCACGTGGAAATGCGCCTTTACTTCATACTTTTGAAAACTCACAAAGAAAACCCCATTAAACTCTATATTTATGTTAAGGCGCATTTACACGTGCAATGATTTGCTGGTGCCAGTGAGAACTGGCGCGCCAGTAAAACGATGCATGCGTGTGTAAACCATTGTTGGCGCGCAAGTTTGAACATGCATGCACAGAAAGAAACTTGCATGGAATTTTATGCAGCATTCTGATATTTCGTTCGCCAATAAGTGACTGGCGCACCACTAAATAAACATTTGCATATATAAACCTTCACCTCGCCAGTAGGCTATTGGCATACAGAAGGTGGTTTTATTTTGAATTGATTTTTCACTACCATTCATTATCTATTATTATATATTTTCATAAAACGTAGATAGTTTTTAATTTTGCTGTATCTTTAAACAGTAACTAAAATGAGCTAAATTTAAAAAAATAAGAAGTGAAGTAGTGATGAAAACATTAAATTTTTGGGTAAAATATGAACAACTTCCTTATTTGTGGGACCTACAATGTTCGTCTTATAAAAATAGAACTCCAAACTATCAATACCAATGTAACAAATCACTGTTTGGTAAGCTTTCACGAACTTGACGCTACACAACACCAAAGTAAAATGGAACTGGCGCCAGCAAATCATTGCACGTGTAAATGCGCCTTTACACCTAATTCACAGGTAATAAACAATGAAATCTTTTTGTTTTCCTAAAAAATTTACATTTTTTGACTAATGAAAATTCTTGAGGGTGTATGACAGTTCCAAAGTGAATAAAACATTGAAGTCTCCCACTCACCAATAAACTAAGATGGAGAATAAAGAGCAATTACCTTAATATACAATGTTCCAGTGAGAACTTCATATTTGTATTTAGTGTGGTCGATATTACTGCCTGGCCCGATGTAGTCTTTTGTATTTATCATCCAAAATTGGAACCTGTGGTCATCGTCATTGCTGGGACAATTCAAGATTGCCAAGTCTCCTTGATCCACTTCTAACACTTCTGCCGTTTCCGTACCATTTATCTCATCGACCAGACAACCAATCAGAAACGTCATCCACCATCCTAATATTATATTGTAATAACTTCTGTTCATTTCCAATGTTGGCAAACCTGTAAAAACATAATAATTATTACTATAATAGGGACTGTATCGCTGCGAGGCCATGTTTCGAGTTTCACACGACTTTCTCTTACCTGTAAATAATGGAAAAAAAAATATATATATATATAAATTTTTTTTTTTTACGCCCTGGAGACTCCAGGAGGAGTATAGGACATGTCGTCAGATATAAGACCTGAAATACATATAAGAATCACACAATGTATCACTACTATCAAGAAATAAATTCTTGTACGCTATAAAAAGTTTCACTGATCAAGTAATTTTTCAGATTTTTTTAAAGGAATTCAAAAATAAAACATTAGAATTAAACAAAAAAAACTACTAACTTAAAATAACATAACCTTATTTTAATCATGAATGAAAGACGCAAAATGAAAATCAATCTCAGTTTGGTTTAAAAATACGGAAAATCACTCTTACATGCTAAACTCGGCTCTGTAGAAAAAAATGCTTAAATAAAAGTTGTAGATCTTTTAATTTCCTATAAATTTGATTATATACACTTTTGTCGTAAAATGCATACCAAGGCAGAAATATTAAAAATATTGATTTTTTTACACATTTTCGTGAGAAAAAAAACCAGAAAATCGCTAATTAGTGCTAAACTAAGCGTTATTCAAAAAAAATTGAAATAAAGTTGTAGGATTTTAAATTCTCTACAACTTTAATTATCTACATTTTTGCGCTAAAATGCATATTAAAGCCACAACCTTAAAAAATAATTTATTTTACGAGAAAACAGCCCCCCCCCCCAAGAATTTCAGCAGACATAGCGCCCACCCTATCTTGTCGAGCATAAAAAAAAATTAGTAAATGCAGCGATTTTTTTATAAAAATCATAGGAGCCGTTTTTAAGTAAATCGCAAAAAAATAAAAAAATACACGAATAAACAACTACTTTCGGTTGAATGATTTTGATAAAAATGTTCGAGTCAAATCTTCTAGTAGTACTTAAATGTCAAGTTTCAACTTCGCACGATGTTCCGTTCTTGACATATTATAACAAGCGTGTTTTTGTTTAACCTACCCATGATTAATCAGTTATTATTTTGTCGATTAGCCGTGCTATTTAGTCTACAAGAATTTCTTAAATAATGCAATGATGTAATCAACCCTTATGACATAGGCTACACAACCCATATGACACTAGTTAAGTAGGTAATGTAAACAAAGGATTCAAATATTCAAAATATTACCTGTAATTAAATGATTTTTGAACATCTGTTAAGTAGTTGAATATCACATAAATCTATTAAAAGTAACGAAAATAACATTAGATTTCACAACATTGTCTGTATTTGTTGTAGGCCAAATAATATTTTAACAGCCGAATGACAACGATAAATAAACAAGTTACCTACTAAACACTAGTCGATGATAAAAATGAAATGATTGTAGGCCTGTTTTGTATGGTACTAACAAAGTGTTTGTTTCGTATGGCTAACAGGGGGGTTTGTTGCAATTAACTGAAACCTTACACCAAATAAATGTACGGCAAGCCAAACTAACCTTCTCCCGAATCTTCGAGTCCTAACATATCCCAGTCAAAATAATTAGGCCTACCTACTGTAGTGTAGTTTGAGCTACTGTATTTACTTATACTTTACTGTATATAAATTATACTTGGAGTGCATTTTCATTGGTGAATAAAAACATAACAAAGCATTTTACTTAGGCTACGGTTCCACTTGAAACTTAAGTTGCATACCACTACCGGACCCGACACGAACATTTTCATCAAAATCGGTCAACTGGAAGTAGTAGTTTATTCGTGTAATTTTTCACTTTTTTGCGATTTTCTCAAAAACGGGTCTTACGATTTTTTTAAAATCGCCTCATTTACTATATTTTTTGCTCTACAAGATAGGGTAGGCGCCATGTCTGCTGAAATTCTTGGTGAGGCTGTTTGCTTGTAAAAAAAATGTTTTTTTAAGATTGTGACGTTAATATGCATTTTGGCGCAATAATGTATGTAGTAATAAAAGTTCTAGAGAATTTAAAATCCTACAACTTTTATGTAAAACACTTTTTTTATAACGTTTAGTTTAGCGGTAATTAGCGATTTTTTGTTTTTTTTCTCCCGAAAACGTGTGAAAAATCGACTTTTTTTGGCTTTCAGCCTTAGTATGCATTTTACGACATAAAAGTATATAATAAAATTTATAGAAAATAAAAAGATCTACAACTTTTACTTAGAGAATTTTCTCTACAGAGCCTAATTTAGCGGGAAAGATTAATTATCCGTATTTATAAGCCAAACTGAGGTAGATTTTCATTTTGCGTCTTTCACTCATGATTAAAATAAGGTTACTTTTTTGTTTGTTTCTAATGTTTTATTGCTAATTTTAGGTTATATTGGTCATTATTTGCATTGACAAGAAATAGTCGTGTTAGTGTTTTACATCTGATTTTTTCATAACAGCAGATTTTCAACACCTCATTATCGGGGACGAAGGTTCCTGGTTCAAATCCTAGTAAAGGTAGTTACTTTTATACGGATTTGAATACTAGACAGTGGTTACCGATGTACTTTGATGGTTGGGGTTCAATTAACTATAGATACCTCTTAAGAATGATCGGCCTGGGTCTGAAAAAGACTACACGTCATAAACATCATCCTCATCTCATTTTTTTTTTTTTTTTTTTTGGTTTAACGTCCGACTGTTATGCAATTACTGCTAATGCAGACGGTGAAGGATGAAATGATTTTTTGTAACGTATGAAAATATGCCTTGCCTGAATGGGATTCGAACCCAAGACCGCATGATGAGAGGCGAGCACATTATCTCATCTCATTAGGTCATGGGGTTACTTATTGTTCTGAATTGAACGATTGCAACAAAAATTAGGAATAAAAAAGAGGTAGAGGTGTAAACGACACTAGTCGCTGTTATTTCCTCTCAAAGTAAGTAGGTAGGTAATAAATTTAATTATACAGCCAGATTCTGTGGTGAATGAAATTAACGTATCACTATTTTTCACGTTTTTGTCATAAACGGCTTCTTCGATTTCTTTTTTTAAATTGCCTCATTCACTAAATTTGTAATGCTGTAGGCCTACAAGTTAGGTGCCATGTCTGCTGAAATTCTTGGAGTTGTGCTCTCGTAGTAAAAAGGTGATATCAATTCAAAAAAATCTGGTGTGAAACACTCACACAACTTTCTCTGGCCAATGCAAATAATGAAATATTTATATAATCTAAATAGTAATAAAACATTAGAAATAAACAAAAAGAACTTAACCTCAAAAACATAACCTTATTTTAATCATGACTGAATGATGCAAAATGAAAACCAACCTTAGTTTGACTTATTAATAATACGAAAAATCACTCTTTCACGCTAATCTAAGCTCTGCAGAGAAAAATGTTTTAAATAAAAGTTGTAAATCTTTTAATTTCCTATAAATTTGATTATGTACACTTTTGTTGTTAAATGCACACCTACTAAGGCCGAAATCTTAAAAATTAATTTTATTACAGATTTTCATGGAAAAAACATATAATCATATAATTACTGCTAAATTTAAGCATTATACAAAGAAATGTACGAAATTAAAGTTGTAGGTTTTTAAATTGTCTACAACTTTAGTTATATTATATCCTATATATTTGCGCTAAAATGCATATTAAGGCCGCAATCTTAAAAAAAAAAAACATTTTTTCAAGAGCACAGCCACCCCAAGAATTTCAGCGGACATGGCGCCTACCCTATCATGTAGAGCATAAGAAATGTAGTAAATGAGGCAATTTTTTTAAAAATCGTAGAGCTGTTTTTGAAAAAATTAAAAGAAAGTAAAAAATGACATGAATAAACTACTACTTCTGGTTGACCGATTTTGATGAAAATGTGGTACCTAACTTAAGTTTTAAGTTTCAACTTCGTACAATGTTCCGTTTTTGAGATATTTGTTCACACACACAAACACACAGGACCAATCGCTAAAAACATGTTTTTTGGGTTCAGGGGATCTGAAAACGTGTATATCCGGTGAAAACTCAATTTTAAAAATTTGATATAAAAACAATACCATCCTTCCTATAAATTCATATAGGCATGAGAAAGTAAAAATGACTTAATGCACTTTTCTAAGTCTAGCTAATTACTTGCTAATAACATTATAAGCAAATACATAATAGGCCCTACATTATTATAACGTCAAAAAATTTAACTAAAATTTTTAATTTAAGAAAATATAAAAAACTGACCTTTGGTAATTTAAATATAATTATAACACTGACTCAATTTAAATTTTAAAAAATTATCCACTAAAAAAGATTGATAATGTGCAACTAAAAAATTAAAAATCACTTTCAAAACAATAAAATGATCAGAGAGACAAATCACTACAAAATTGAACTTGTTAACTAGTTAATAATGTATGGGGCTTAAATTTAATGTGTAAAATTTCACTGTGGCTGTAATTAACCTGTGGTAAAGCAACAAGGTCTTTCTTAAAATAAACAGGACAAATTTTGTCATACTGCCAAAATGTATTTACAAGTTTCACTGTCATATGTATTTTTCGGTATTTAAATACCTAAGTAATTGGCCTCTGACGCAGACCAATTAATCATGTAGCAGATAATTTACAATATGAAGTTAAGTAACATTAGTTAGGTGAATGACTTTGTGTGGTGACCAGTTGATTACAATACATGAGCATCAAAACTATGTGTACCTGTTCAAATTTAAGTTAATATAAAGAAGAAAATACCGTCTGAATACTATATGTCCAAATTGATATTCATATCACATTGTGAAGTTTTGATGGTTTCCATTCTATTTTCTGTATACAGAGTAATGGGCTTATCCCTGTTCACACAGGTAATCTAATTTTAGATGATGCCAAATGGATTGTGGTTTGGGCGACAAAACGTGCTTCTGCAAGGTCAGTATAAATCGGAGACCGGTAAATAATGCACTTTTCTTGTAGGGAATTCTTTAACGCATCTGATAGTGTTTTCAGAAATAGAATATTATAACAGGGAAAATTGTTATTCCTTCTATACTGTACAGGTAGCATTGATGGTTTGGGAATCGTTTGTTTTGAATGGAAATCCGTGTAGCTCATGTGTAAGTCAATGTACATGCATGCTCTTTAGTTTGTGTTGAAGCTATGATGATTCTGTTACGGCGTTTGCCCTTAAAAAGGAAAGACGAGTCCATTTTACTTTTCAGGAGGAGGTTTACCATCACAGAGGCAAAAAATTCGACACTTTGCCGGGTTGCAAAGAATGTGTAATGGCTTCCTTCTAACCGCAGCTACAGAATTTTCAAAACACGTGGTTGTAGGGAAAAGAATTTAAATGAAAAGAATTTCTACATTGCTTTGCTTACAGCTGTAACCTAAATATAATAGTGGCTCTGTGACAACACCGTAAAGAGTGTTAAATACCATCCCTTCATGCTTCCCTGTGATGTGAAAATGGACTCATGTTGAACATTTTGTAACTTCATCAAATATTCATGGAAATTTAAATAAAAAATAACATTTATTCCATTAAACTCTTGTCTACAAAACATGTTTCATAAATTTTTTTGCTAAACTGAAATTTAAGCCCGTTATAGTAAAACATAAAATAAACACAAAAATTTTCGTAGTTAAAAATTTCGCTCCCCTAAATGCAAAGAATTATCAAGCGATTTTGTTGTAATTATATTCAAAAGGCATGTACGTATTATATGAATCAACTGTAATATTTTCTGAATTTTTCATCTGTAGTGACGTTAGATAAAACAGTTGTTTTGAGAGCACGTTTTGAATTTTGCAATTCTTCTGTTTGACAAGGAAAAATAGATAGTGCTCTCAAATCACACAGATTTTATAGGGGAAAAGCAGAAAGACACATTGTGGAGGGTTACAGATGAGACACGGAAACAAAGATCGAACCGTCTCAAAAAGTACTGGCAGAACCAAAAGGGTAGACCAATACATTATTCAAAGAACACTAGAAATTGATTGGCTTAGTGGTCCAATGTGGCCTAAATATATATATATATATATATATATATATATATATATATATATATGTAAATTATAATCAAAATTGTAGAACATTTAAAAGCCTACAACTTTTATTTCAAACATTTCTTCATGTAACGCTTAATTAATTTCGCGGTAATTAATAATATTCTGTTTTTTTTCATGAAAATCTGTAAAAAAATTGATTTTTTTAAAGATTTTGGCCTTAGTGTGCATTTTGCGACAAAAGTGTATAAAATTTATAGGAAATTAAAAGATCTACAGCTCTTATTTTAAACATTTTTTTCTCTAAGTAGCAGTAATCGCATTACAGTTGGACGTTAGACCAAAAAAAAAGTTGGTTTTAATTTTGCGTCATTAACTCATGATTAGGCTGGACACGATAACAGTGTTATAGAATCCTGTTATCGAGCCGGCTGTTATTTTCAGTAACACGTTATCAAAAAATAGCTTTATTTCCCATCACTATTCCTTAATCACTGTCTTCTTGACAGGCGGTTAACTTGGAAAACCCATGTGAGAATGAAGAGGAACAAATTAAATCTAAAATACAAAAGGATTTACTGGCTGATTGGTGGGAACTCTTCACTCTCTCTTGAGAATAAGTTGCTGCTTTACAAAATGTTACTACAACCAGTTTGGTTGTACGGCGTTCAACTTTGGGGAACTACTAGCAGAAGTAACATAGAGATAATTCAAAGGTTCCAAAATAAGGTTCTTCGAGCTATAACAAGGGAACCATGGAGAAATACAACATTATTGCAACCTTCCTGATGTAATGGACGAGGTCAGGTGTTTTAATAGAAAATATCAGGCAAGACTTGAAAGCCATGAACGAATTAGCCATAAATCTTCTAAATAATGCAGAAGAAGTTAGGCGCCTGAAACATTACCATGTTTTGAAGTTGTCTGAAAGAGTTTAAATGTACGTAAAATTATATTGAAAAGTATTCCATATTGTAAAATGTAAATATCTTTGTACATAGTCATTTTCTCTTTTAATATATGAATAATTGATATAATGAGAGGTACTCAGGGTAATGAGGCCTCAACTTGTGATTTGTAAATTCAAAAGATTTGTTTATAGTTTATTTTTAAAAAACTGATTGCAAATAATGTCATTTTATAAAAAAAAAACTATTCCTTAGTCGGCCGAAAAAACGATGACTAGAATATTAAATTTAAAGCGATTTTTCAGTAAAATTCTTAGAGAGCATTGCTGATAAATTTTTATAGTAACAAACGAAAAATTTAAAACTACCGGCCTGCAATAATGGCGGTAAACGTTCGTTTGACGTGACGAGAGCGCGCTCTAAGTTTTTATTTTCTTGAGGGTAGTTCAACTAAGAACTGTTGATATAAACATAACCTTGCTAATGTGATGTGGCTAAAATACGACCATAATTTTACTAGTTTAATCGTTTTATTCTATTTATTTGATGTCGTATGAGATATTTTCATAATGTTTTGGAAATTAGTGTTAATGATTTCTTGTTTTAAACTTTTACTTATCCCGGCTTAGTAAGTATTATGCTTTATCATTTAACAATTTATGAAACTCACTTTTTATGTACGTTATTTCTGACTGATAACGCTTGACTTCATTTAAACGTGGACTAATACGTGTATGAGACCGTATTACATTATTATGTAACATTTCTTTTTTCATATCGATTTCGATTGTGAAATTACAGGCCGTATTGTAGTCATCGGCTACTTAAAACACAACAGGTTATTATTGTTTCATTAGCATGATTTTAAGATTTTTTGAAAACTTTTAAACGTAAAAATACCGGTACCTTTACAAAACACTTCCGAAAAACAAACCCTTTTAAATGTCGTTGATTTTATTAAATTTATCTATGAATATTAACTTAAATTTTGCCTTTGTTTCTTATTTCGATATCGGAATATGTTTTATTTTTAACAACCACCGATTTAATCGCTGTACTAGCTGGATTTTTTACATGAATTTGAATAGGGACTTCATATGATGTTAATTTATGATTGATTGTATACAGAAATAACCGTTGTTTACCTTACAAGATCGATCGCCTAACCGGTGTAACTTAACATTGCAAAGAAAGTTTCTAATAGTGCTGGGTCAGAGGATAGGTTTCTGTTTGAAACATTTTTGAAAACTTGGGTTTTCGTTTTTAATTCACGAACAAATCTTCAAAATGCAGAAATTAAAATTCAACAGTTTACACACAATTTTTGTTTGCTAGATTTTCTTTACAGTAAATTGCTGACATTAATGTCATGCAAAAAAAGTAGAAACATTAATGTTCTATTTTAAATCTTTCATAATTTTTTAATAACAATTTATGTTGGTAGATACCTATCTACATTGTTCATTTAATCTTGGGAAAATGCACTTACAAAAATCTAAAGCTCACTATGTTAAAAAATTAGTAGAAAATGACAGGAGAGTTAGAAAATGAACAAATTTTAAGAAATGTTGTTAAAATATCTCTCACATACAAGGGCACACAAATTAACCGATGTTACTTGTGGTCAGAATACCGTATAGCAGACAATAGAATTGGAAATAGGAATACGAGGTGTGGCTATTAAATAACGAGACTGACGTAAAAAATTGTATTTTTATTTTATACATAATCACTTATTGTCACCTTCAATATACACTCCTTCTCTATCCCTACAACGCTCCATGCGAATTTTTCATTGTTGGAAACAGTGCTGGAAGTCATCTTCTGTCAGCTCCTTCAGGACACATGCCGCTTTCTCTTTTACAGCTTCCACAGACTCAAATCTTGTCCCTTTTAATGCAGATTTCACCTCAGGGAATAGGTAAAAGTCACATGGTGCAAGATCTGGTGAATAAGATGGTTGTTCTAACACTGAGATGCTGTACTTGGCTAGGAACCTCTTGACAGATAACGCGGAATGAGCTGGCACATTGTCTTGGTGGAGAACCCATGATTTGTCGTTCCACATTTCGGGGCGTTTTTTCCTGACTCTTTGACATAGTTTAGAAAGTACGTCAAGGTAGTAATATTGATTAATTGTTTGACCTTCAGGAATCCAGTGAATGTACACAATCCCATGGATATTAAAAAAAACAATCATCACTGCTTTAAATTTTGACTTGCTCATTCGAGCTTTTTTGGCTCTCGGTGAAGTTCGGCTCTTCCAGTGCATGGATTGGCGCTTGGTTTCCGAATCATAAATAAAAAACCACGTTTCATCACATGTTATTATCGTTTCCAAAAAATTTGGGTAATTTTCAATCGCGTACAAAGTGTCAGTATAAACATTTTTGCGAGCTTCATTTCAAACATTTTTGAGCGGCACGTGACCTGAAGGAGCTGACAGAAGATGACTTCCAGCACTGTTTCCAACAATGGAAAATTGACATGGAGCTTTGTAGGGATAGAGAAGGAGTGTATATTGAAGATGACAATAAGTGATTATGTATAAAATTAAAATAAAATTTTTTACGTCAGTCTCGTTATTTAATAGCCACACTTCGTACAGTGTAAAATGCTGTGTTCCATACTGATTGGCTGAAATGAATGTATACAAACGAACCTAAAACAGCAGTACAGGCCGAATCCTGGCTTGTGGCCCCTCCGCACAAAGCGAAGGACAGTCAAGAACGGGTTAAATGGACCTCTATAATTGTATAATGCTGTATTTTGTGAAACAGCTGACTTTTAGGCCGGGCGTATACTAGATCCCAGGTGCGTTTGAGATGGACATGAGCAGGGCATGGCAGGCAGAGAAGACATTTCTCCCAGCGTATACTGAAGACACAGGACAGGCGAATATTTTTTTCAGGTTCAGAAATTAGCTCATGTTTGGCCATTTTTTCAATACGCTCAGAATAAAAAGGCGTACAAAAGTCAGTCATTGCGCCTTTTACAGAATAAAAAGGTGTACCAAAGTCAGTACACCTGTTGTACTGACTTTTGTTTCTTGTTAAGCACCCAAGCTTCATTTGCATACATGAGTGTTTTTGGCCATCACCTTGTAAAACTTAATTTGTGTATCGTTTCTTGCTTTGCTGTTGAGGCTTCAGCGTATAGACCGACATACAAGAGCTTGCACCTAATATTGCGCAATCAACGGTTGGAACGCAAAACTTTGTGCACACAATTCACGTTGTCGTTGGTTCTAACCGTTGTTGAGCGTTTAGAACTGGGTTTGTCAGTGACCTCCTCCCTGTCCTCCATGAACGCCTTGTGCCGCCTCCCAAACTGTGATCTTGAGATGCGGTTGTCCTTGAAGCATCTGGAATGTTTTGGTTGCATCTTTCCAAGCCGCATGCAAAACTTGATGCCATATCGCTGTTCAAGCGAACGCAGTTACAAAGTCAAAAAACACACTTCACGCGTAGATGAGTCTTTCCGCTCAGACAATTCAGAGCAAATTGGCGACCGACTGTGTTGGAAGAGCAGAACTTCCAACCACATTTCCCGACTGGTTTTACTGGACTGGGATGGATATTCACATAACAATAAAATCATGCGCATTACTTTCATAATGGAGCCTGCAGTACGTATATTAAGGCCATTACAAGGGCTATTTAAAATTTGAGAAAGCACTCTGAGCAGATACAATAATTTAAATGTACTTTTTTTAAACGACCCTTCTTTATTTATTGTAAAACAAAAAACGATTATAACGGAAATTATCCTTATTTTGGGACAGAAATAAATGTTGGTACTATCCAAAAAAAAGTGAGGCTTTTCACCTGAATAGCTGCCACTAAGTTTTTGTAACATTGTTCTTAATTACTTTCTCTTGCCTATATGAATATATAGAAAGGAAAGTACTGTTTTCATGTCGATTTTTCGAAATTGATTTTTTACCGGATCTACACGTTTTCAGACCCTGAACCCAAAAAACATGTTTTTAGCAATTGGTCTGCGTGTGTGTGTGTGTCATCAAAATCGGTCAACCGGAAGTAGTAGTTTATTCGTGTTATTTTTCACTTTTTTGCGATTTTCTCAAAACTGGTCCTACAAATTTTTTTAAAAATCGCCTGGGTTACTAAATTTTTATGCTCTACAAAATAGGGTAGGCGCCATGTTTGCTGAAATTCTTGGTGAGGCTGTTTTCACGTAAAAAAATTGTTTATTTAAGATTACGGCTTTAGTATGCATTTTAGCACGAAAATTTATATAATAAAGAATGTAAAGAATTTAAAATCCTACAACTTTTATTTCAAACATTTTTTTATATAACGCTTAGTTTAGTGGTATTTAGCGATTTTCTGTTTTTTTCTCACAAAAATGTGGGCAAATTTTTAAGATTTTGGCCTTAGTATGCATTTTACAACAAAAGTGTATATAATCAAATTTATAGGAAATTAAAAGATCTACAACTTTTATTTAAAGCATTTTTTGTACAGTGCCTAGTTTAGCGTGAAAGAGTGATTTTACAAATTTCTAAGCCAAACTGATTTTCATTTTGCGTCTTTCACTCATGATTAAAATAAGGTTAATTTTTTGTTTATTTCTCATGTTTTATTACTAATGTTAGGTTATATTGGTTATTAGTTGCATTGGCAAGAAAAATTTGTGTTTTTCACACCAGATTTTTTTTAATATATTTTGAACTTTGTGTGCAATTAAATTTTGTATTTATATTTCAGCCGTTCAACCGATTTTGAAGTACACCGGAATTGGCTGGCGATTACGTATAGTCTACCGATTCAAAAATGGTACTACGAATCGACATCAGAATGGACACTCGATTACCCACCGTTATTTGCATGGTTCGAATATGCGTTGGCACACGTAGCGAAATTTTTCGATGTGAATATGCTAAATGTAAATAATTTAAATTACGCATCAAATGCGACGATTGTATTTCAACGTTTATCTGTCATTGTTTCTGATATTATTCTTGCGCTTGGTACCAAAGAGTAAGTTTTATTAAATTTTTTTGTATTTTATATTGTTATTTATTCTTCTTCTTCTTCTTACAAACAAGGATTAGGCTTGCGCCTGTCTCATAACAGCAAAATTTAACTCAATTTCCTTTTCCCATGCATTTACACAACATTTAAGTTATATATTCCGCCAACGGTGTTTCGTAACACCGCCGGTTGCAAGCCCGGGGCCTCATCCAGCAAATGGTGAGGAAGGAGGAGCAGGAGGAGTAACAACCTCGTTAAAAAACCAAGGACCATCTGGCTCCGGATGGCAGCACCTTGTAAGGGCCCCTACCTAGGGTTACTAGGCGAACATGGTCAACGACCTTGATGGCGGACGAAGAAGTAATTCTAAACGGCAGAGAGGGCGGAAGAACCTAGAGTGGCGACTCGAATGAAAGGCCCTGCTGGCTTGGAAGCAGTAAAGTAGCAGCCCTACTACCTGCGCAGCGTTCGTATCGCGGCCAGGGGATTTATAAATTTACTGGCGAACTCATAAACAGCCTCGGATTTAGGACAGGAAATTGTTATTTATTCTATTTCATATAATAAAATTCACTGACCTTGAAAAGCTGTCTTGATTTTTGCTATTTGTTACTTACACGTGTTCTGGTGGATCCACTATCATTAGAGTACACAATATCGTTTGTAACTAAAAGTTTTTCAAAAAAATCTGGTGTGAAACACTCACACAACTTTCTCTTGCCAATGCAAATAATGAACAATATAACCTAATATTCGCAATAAAACTTTAGAAATAAACAAAAAACATAACCTAATTTTAATCATGAGTGAAAGACGCAAAATGAAAATTGAACTCAGTTTGGCTTAAAAATACGGAAAATCACTCTTTCACGCTAAACTAGGCTCTGTAGAGAAAAATGCTGTAAATAAAACTTATAAAACTTTTTATTTCCTATAAATTTTATTATATACATTTTTGTCGTAAAATGCATTCTAAGGGCGAAATCTTAAAAAAATCAATTTTTCACATGTTTTCGTGAGAAAAAAACAGAAAATTGCTAATTACCGCTAAACTAAGCGTTATACAAAAAAATGTTTGAAATAAAAGTTGTAGGATTTTAAATTCTCTACAACTTTTATTATATAAATTTTTGTGCTAAATTGCATATTTAAGCCGTAATCTTAAAAAAACTATGTTTTTACGTGAAAACAGCCTCACCCAGAATTTCAGCACACGTGGCGCCTACCCTATCTTGTAGAGAATAAAAAATTGAGTAAACCAGGCGATTTAAAAAAATATCGTAGGACCAGTTTTTGAGAAAATTGCAAAAAAGTGAAAAATTACACGAATAAACTACTACTTCCGGTTGACCGATTTTGATGAAAATGTTCGTGTTGGGTCCGGTAAGGGTATGTAACTTAAGTTTCAAGTTCGTACGACGTTCCGTTCTTGAGATATTTTGTATACACACACAGACCAATCGCTAAAAACATGTTTTTTGGGTTCAGGGGGTCTGAAAACGTATAGATCCGGTGAAAACTCTGTTTCGAAAAATCGACATGAAAACAATACTTTCCTTCCTATATATTCATATAGGCAAGAGAAAGTAAAAATCTATAGAAGATATTACATATTCAGTTATTTATATAAAACTAAATTGTTGTTTAGGTCATCAGCTGAAAGGCTGGTTTGAACCTGTAGAGGTTTTACTAAGTAAAACGAGGAGTGAGGTGGTTTACCATTGCTTTCCTCACTAAGTGGAAAAGTACACTTATCAGCATGCCCGGGCCTCTGAAAAGCACATATTTTCCAATCTGGAAATGACACTTTCACTTCATTCACCACAGGGTCTGGCTGTATAATGAAATTCATTACTTTCAGAGGAGGCAACTCTGATTAGTGTACTTTACACCTTTACCTTTTCTGTTCTTAAATGATTCAGTCATTTCATTGGCTGACCATGTGATAAAAAACAGAACTATTTATTTTAGCCCTGTAACGAACAGATTGAGTGTAAATAATTTGACACTCCACCTGTCTGTTATGAGCAAAACTAAATTATAAAATAATAAAATATAAAAGTCATTTTTATATAAATGACTGATGATGTAACATCTATAGTAGTCAGCCGGCCGCGTTGGCGATGTTGGTAACATGCTCGCTTCTCATCACGCGGTCTTGGGTTCGAATCCCACTCGGGCATGGCATTTTTTCATACGTTACAAAAATTTCATTTCATCCTTCACCGTCTGCATTAGCAGCAATTTGCAAAACAGTCGGACGTTAAACCAAAAAAAAAAAAAAAAAAAAAAAATCTATAGTAGTCATGGGACGGCATAGTAAAATAGGTGAGCTAGCACACCCTGTTCCGCACACTTGAGTGAACGGCACAGAGCGTACCTTACAATTGAATGATGAGACGGGGTGAACTGTGGCAGTGAGCTAGTAGATTCTAATATGTACAGCAATGAGCTGAGCTTCGTGAATAAACAGACAGTGATTCGAGCTGAAGGTGACTTTCGCACACAGCACGTTGTGTTTGCATGTGCGTCAACCTGAACGTTCATGCATCCTTTTCCACAAACAAATTTTTGTCATGTGTCTATCTTTGTTTCGGACGTATGTGGTAAAATTACTCGGATTTATATTTAGAAATACAAAGCAGTTTGATGGAATTGAGGTCCCAATAAGGCTATTTGAAGCTCTAGTTAGAAGCAGGTTAGAATATGCTGCTATTGTGTGGAATCCCCATCATCGGAATTACATAGACTCGATTGAAAAAATTCAAAATAGATTATTGCGACTCCTGTATTACAAAAAATATGGTATGTCATGCCCTTTAGGGTTTTCTACGGAGACGATGAGAAGAATTTTTGACATACAATCCCTTGAAGTTAGACGAAATGTGATGTGTATGCAATTTTTATATAAAATATTAAATAATAAGGTTGACCTAGAGGATATTGTTAAAAACATTTTTTATTATGTACCTTTTGTTAGATCCAGGACTTTTAATCTGTTTTATTTGCCTAAAGTGAACACTGTGCAATACAGTAATACGTTCTTAATACGGACGCTATCCTTTTTCAATAAATTTAATTTGGAACTCGATCCTTTTTTTGATAATTACAAACAATTCTCATCAAAATGTTATCAGGCGCTCTCCAACCAATAAATGATATAAATTCACAGAGCAGACTCACATCTTTTTCTTTCTTTCTTCCTTTCCTTCTTTCTTTTTTTCTTCTTTCTATTGTTTCTTTTTCCTTTTCCTTTTATTAATTTATTAATAAAGAATATTATTTTTGATCATGTTTTGCTTAACTATTTTCGTGGGAATTTTTCTTATTTTTTTTTTTCTTATTAATTTGTTATTATAGTAAGTAATTTTATTGAAAAATTATTTTATTTTTTTTGAGAAAAAGAGACAAAAAGTGTTATAGCATGTATATTATGTAAATAAAATAGTTATAAGCAAATTTGTTTTGTAAATATGTAAAAAAAATTTTATGTCAATAAGGCTTATATGGATAAGTTCTGTTAGCCTTTGTATTGTTGTAAATAAATAAATAAAAAATTGTTACAGTACAATACAATGGTATTTTACAACCACTTATCTCAGGGTTGTTGTAGTATAGTATGAAAGAATAATGACCCCCTCTCTGCACCCTCACAAACAGAGGCAGAGTTTAATACGATATGTATACTTTCCATGCAGCATTTAGAGTCTGTCTACGCTAAGAGTACTCCGACGTAGGCAACCAGCAATACAAGTGAGCATGCGCATTAATTAAAAATACGCACAGCATGATCAAAAAATAAATTCCATGCAACAATAATTATTCGCTCTAAGCTTAATATAATAAAAACACGTTCAATTCATTTGTTAGAAAATGTTTTATAAATCGAACATTAGTTTACCGTTGATAAACAATAGTAAAAGGTTTAGTTCTTTTACTATTGTTTCTCTTACATTGTTAGTTTTCGTTACATTATTTATTATTATTACATTAATATTTATGATTAGTGGGTTTCTATTATACTCAGTTATATTTTTGGTCACAAGTAATATAAGACTAATGTACTTGAATTATAACAGGAGAGTAAACAATTCCAGTGATTCGTTGTTTATCATTTCAGATTGTTTATTTCGTATCATTAAAATTAATGTCTGTGACTAGTTTAATACAACCTGTTTGCACTTGCCCGTGTTTAACTCATTTTAAGTGTTATTAGTTATGTTTTGGTATTGTATCGGTTCGTTTCGATTTTCTTCGTAGAATGAAGTTGAAAAGTTTTGTAAGCTGTGTTTTGTTAACATGCGTGATAGTGAAAGTGTTGAGTTTATTAAACATAAAACGGTAAACATTAAAAAGTAGACAAAAATTGTTTTGTTAAAAATGTAATGGTTAAAATAATTAGTTAAGGAGTCTCTTTCTGAAACTACAATAATTACAAGTAATCTGAATGGTATAATTAAAAATCTGGTGTGAAACACTCACACAACTTTCTCTTGCCAATGCAAATAATTAATAATAAACCTAACATTATTAATAAAATATTAGAAATAAACAAAAACTAACCTCAAAAACATAACCTTATTTTAATCATGAGTGAATGACGCAAAATGACAATCGAACTCAGTTTGGCTTAAAAATACGGAAAATTACGCTTTCACGCTAAACTAGGCTCTGTAGAGAAAAATGCTTTAAACAAAAGTTGTAGATCTTTTAATTTTCTATAAATTTAATTATATACACTTTTGTCGTAAAATGCATACTAAGACCGAAATGTTAAAAAAATCGATTTTTCTCACGTTTTCGTGAGAAAAAAAAACAGAAAATCGCAAATTACCGCTAAACTAAGCGTTAAACAAAAAAATGTTTGAAATAAAAGTTGTAGAATTTTACATTCTCTACAACTTTTATTATATAACGTTTTGCGCTAAAATGCATATTAAAGCCGCAATCTTAAAAAGAAAATGTTTTTACGTAAAAACAGCCTCAAGCAGAATTTCAGCAAACATGGCGCCTACCCTATATTGTAGAGCATAAAAAATGTAGTAAACCAGTTGATTTAAAAAAAAATCGTAGGACTAGTTTTTGAGAAAATTGCAAAAAAGTGAAAAATTATACGAATAAACTACTACTTCCGGTTGACCGATTTTTATGAAAATGTTCGTGTCGGGTCCGGTAGTGATATGTAACTTAAGTTTCAAGTTTCAAGTTCGTACGATGTTCCGTTCTTGAGATATTCTGTTCACATACACACACACACACACACACACACACACACACACACACAGACCAATCGCTAAAAACAAGTTTTTTGGGTTCAGGGGGTCTAAAAACGTATAGATCCGGTGAAAACTCGATTTCGAAAAATCGACATGAAAACAATACTTTCCTTCCTATATATTCATATAGGCAAGAGAAAGTAAAAATGCTTAATGGATAATGTTAATTTTAGCTGGATGTAGATATTTTAATGATGGAACGTAGTGCAAGATAATTGTCCGGCAGATAGGTAGACACGCGCTAACTAGTGTAAAACTTTCGTTTACAACAAAGCGAGGCGCTTGCCTAGCACGGAGTACTCTTACAGTAGATAGACTATAGATAGCCCTTGCTATGATGCGACTAGAGAAAAGTGGTTTAGTTATGGAGAAGATGAACAAGTCAGTTCTGTGCGGAGAGCACGCTGCATGGGGAGAAACGCTTGGTATGCTGGTGTGCTGGTCGTTCAAAATAAAAGAGGCGGTAGCTCACCGCTCAGTTAAAAGAGCTAGTTCTTTTGTACGACTCGCTTATGAGCGTCACATCATTAATCTATAGATTTCTAACCCAGTTCAAACTGTTGATCTTATTTTAGCCCATGCACAATTGATGGTAGGGAGACGACAAAACGTGCTGCAGCTAGTTCAGTATAACTCAGAAACCAGTAAATATTGGTTTTTTCTTGTGGGGAATTCTTTAACGCATCTAATAGTGTTTACAGAAATAGAATATAATAAAAGGGAAAGTTTTTATTCCCTCTATAGGTTCATTTGGGATGGAAGTCCATGCAGCTTGTATGGAAATCAACGTACATGTATGTTCTTTAGTTTGTGTTCAAACTAGGGCATTTCTGTAATGGAATTTGCTCTTTGGGGGGGGAAGACTAGTCCATTTTACTGTTCAGGAGGGGGTTTACCATCACAGAGGCAAAAAATTTGACCCTTTGCAGGGTTACAAGGGAATTGTAACGGCTTCCATCTCACCGCACCTACAGAATCGTTCAAAACACACGGTTGTAAGGAAAAAATTTCCTACATTGGGTTGCTTACAGCTGTAACCTGAATATAATAGTGGCTCTGTGACGTCACCGTAAAGAACGTAAAATACCATCTCTTCATTTTCTGTGGCCCAGCTGCTCTTCTAATTTCTCAGTTCTAATTGAATTACGAACAGTTTGGTTTGTATTTTCACTGTACTAACTTTTATTTTTTATTCTTTATTTTATTTTATTATTTTTTTTAGATGACTTTGAAAGTTCATCGGTCTTTACTGAAAGTTAATAGTTTATCGAAAGTTGATCTATGATGGGAAAATGGACTCATTTTGAACATTTTATAACTTCGTCAAATATTTACAGAAATTTAAATAAAAAATATACATTTATTCAGTAAACTCTTGTCTACTAAACAATGTCTTGTCTTGTACAATGTTCTGTTCTTGAGATATTTTGTTCACACACATACATCGCTGAAAACATGTTTTTCAGGTGCAGGGGTCCTGAAAATGTGTATTTAGGAGAAAACTCAACCTGAAAATAATAATTTCCTTCCGTATAGGGCAATAGAATTAAAAATATTTATGTGATTTGAATACTATACCTCATATGTAAACGTATATTCAAACTTTGTATCCGTTGTTTTAAGATTTACTAAAAAGCAATAAGCTGCTTCCTTAGATCAGTTGGTTAGCATGCTAGACTGCAAAGCAGAAGGTCCTAGGTTCGATTCACAGCTAGTAATTATTTCAGGTTCAAATCCACATTGATTGTTTCTGATCAAGCGGTAACTTTATATCAAATTAAAAAAATAACAATTTTCCAAACTAAAAATGTACTTAACCACACAAAGAAAACTATGATTGATTTAAGAAAAATTAATTTAATTTTCCAAATTTTAGTTTGATCATAATTTTAACTGTATTTTTCACTGTCAACTTTGTTTTGAATGTGCATTGTATGAATAAAAAAAAGCTTTGTCAATATCATTAATGTTTTTTGTTTGTGCAACATGTTGATAGGTAAATTACGGAAAATAATAATAATCTAGGTAATTTATTACCTACTGATAATTATCATATTACTATTATAGATAATATTTAATGTCCACCGTCAATTATTACCTATTAGTTAATTTTATTTTGTTTTTATTCAGTGACCTTACATTACGTTGTATGTTTTAATATTAAGTTTCATTAAATTTTTATCAACCCCATAATCCATGAGGCAGACTGATTTTCCTGTGTGTGATTTTAAGCTGTTTATTTACTTCCTCTTTCCTATACAAATATATATAGGAAGGAAAGTATTGTTTTCATGTTGTTGACTGTTTTCACTATAGAGTTTTCACTGGTTCTACATGTTTTCAGACCCCCTGAACCCATTTTTTAGCGATCGGTCTGTGTGTGTGTGTGTGTGTGTTAACCAAATATCTCAAGAACGAAACATCGTATGAAGTTGAAACTTGAAATTTATGTTAAATACTACTACCGTACCCGACATGAACATTTTCATTAAAATCAGTCTACTGGAAGTAGTAGTTTATTCGTGTCATTTTTCACTTTTTTGCGATTTTCTTAAAAACGGCTCTACAATTTTTTTTTAAAATCACTTATTTACTAAATTTTTTATGTTCTACAAGATAGGGTAGGCGCCATGTCTGCTGAAATGTTTGGGAAAGTTGTTTTCTCGTTTTTTTTTTGAGGTAGCGACTTAAATATGCATTTTAGCTCAAAAATGTATATAATAAAAGTTGTGGAGAATTTAAAATCCTACAATTTTTAGTTCAAACATTTTTTTGTATAACACTTACCTTATACAAAAAGTTTAACTTTTTTATACTTAGTTTAGTGGTAATTAGCAGTTTTTTTTCACAAAAATGTGTAAAAATTTAGTTTTTAAGATTTCAGCCTTAGTATGCATTTTACAACAAAAGTGTATATAATCAAATTTTTAGGAAATTGAAAGATCTAAAACTTTTCTCTTCAGAGCCTAGTTTAGTGTGAAATAGTGATATTCCGTATTTTTAAGCCAAACTGAGGTTGATTTCCATTTTGCTTCTTTCGCTCATGATTAAAATAAGGTTATGTTTTATGAGGTTAGTTTTTTGTGTATTTATCATTTTTTATTACTAATCTTAGGTAATATTGTTCATTATTGGCATTGCCAAGAGAAAATCGTGTGAGTGTTTCACACCAGATTTTTGGTTTTATAGTACTACAAGTTGTTTTAATAAGTATTCTTACCATTAAACATTATGTGATTTCCATTTCAATTAATGTTCCTTGGTAAATATACTTACCAGGGCTTAACATCAACAAAAAAGAAATATCTTACTGTTCTGGCACTAGATATACATTTTTCAAGTACCTTTAAAGCAAAATTTAACATTTTACAACATGAATGTTTTCCCCCAATTAAATGACTGAATCATTCAAGAACAGAAGAGGTAGAGGTATAAAAGACACTAATCAGAGTTACCTCCTCTGAAAGTAATGAATTTCATTATACAGCCAGACCTTGTGGTGAATGAAGTGAAGGTGTCATTTACAGAGTGGAAAATATGTGCTTTTCAGAGGGCTCGGCATGCTGATAAGCGTACTTTTCCATTCAGTGAGGGTTGTCAATGGTAAACCACCTCACTCCTCGTTTTACTTAGTAAAACCTCTACAGGTTCAAACCAGCTTTTTGGCTGATGACCTAAACAACAACAACAACAACAACAACAACTACTGTAAGAGTAGAAATAGATATCTTTAATAGTTTCTGCCGTAGGTCAAAGGGAAGCCTTTTTAAAAATTGCTACAGGCCAACTCATTCCAAATGAGATGCGAGTTGTGAATGCACAGTAGCAAAGGAAGTAGTGGGGGGTTTCAGAGCCAGTGCGTTCCCAGTTACCAAAGAGTGAACTTTTTTTTTTGTTCCCTTGCATCCAGGAGACTCCAAAGGGAGTATAGGACATGTCAAGATAAAACTGATGAACTGAAAGTTTGTCACCAATGATAAATTCATCACTTACCACCAGAAAATTGTTTTTCCTACTGCTTACTTCAGTAGTCTTGTCATGAACACCATTGAATCAAATATCACACAAAATTAAAAATAAAAAAATCAACCACAATGATAAATTCATCACTTCCCAATAATTTTTTCCTGCTACTGCTTAACTCAGTAGGCTTGTCATGAACCCCTTTGTATCAAATAGTACTCAATATTTGTTTAATTAGAAGTTAAATATTTTTCAATCAAAACTATTTAGAAAGGAATTCGTGCACACTGTAAAATGTTTCATCAATCAAATATTTTCATTCAAAAATAAATCTTTATAATGCATCCTGCAGTTTGAAATATTTCTATTTCATATAATGAATTAATATAATAATTTCACTAACCTTCTTTTTAGCAAAAGCAAAAGAGCAAGAGCAAAAGCAGGACATTTTGAATGAACAGATAAAATTTAGGAATGAAGTGATTTTGACTGCTGCTGCTATCTACAGTAAATATGAGAAGGGATAAATTAAAATAAATTAATTTTAAATCAGTTTTATACAAGTGACTGAAGATGTATCATCTTCTGTAAATTTTAAATAAATGAAAAAAAATTTTTAGTTTCAATTTTTCATTTACTCTGATGATGGTGGATCCACCGAAACACGTGTAAGTAGGAATAAAATAAAGGTGACGCAGTTTAAAAAGAAGGTTAGTGAAATTATTATATTAATTCATTATATGAAATAGCAATCAAATATTGTTTTAGCTTTTTTTTAAAATGACTTAAATTGTCACAACTTTTTAAACCTTGTGGCAATTTATTGATGTATTTTCTACCTGCATAAGTTGGTTTTTGTTCAAACAATTTAGTGTTGTGATTAGCAACATAATAATCGATTTTGTTTCTTGTGTAGTGGTTGTGAAAATCTAAATTCTGTAAAAAGGTATTTTTCTTTACGTACATTATCACTTCAAAAATGTACAAAGAAGGAACTGTGAGCAATTGTAGCTCTTTAAATAGTGATCTGCATGAGGTAAGGTGGTTTGACTCCCATCATACACCTAACAGCTTTTTTCTGTATTTTAAAAACTCTTTCCATGTTTATCCACTGTACATCCGTACAGTGGGTCAAAAGAAGTAGTGTTTCGGTTTTGTAGTCCAGTCGGTTTCTTTAGAGTAGTACCTTACATACTATGAGACGTAATTTTCTTTTATGCATTATCGAAAACCAGTTTATTTAAAACAGTGTAATTGTGTATATTTAAAATAGTGTTTCAGTGCTAGTTTATTTATTTATTTTTTTTATCCGAGGCGGCAAGAAAAACTCATGTTCACTGTTAGTTTATTTAAAATAGTGTTTTAGTGTATTTAAAATAACAGTATAATATTTTATTAACAGCGCTATGAGTGTAAAAAGTAGAGGGAAGCAAAAAACTATTCACTCTCAAGGATGTGAAGTAATCTGCTCATTATTAGAATTCATGCGTCAGGAGGCAATTCACGGGAGCCCAGAAATTCCGTTAGTCAAAGTTCAAGAGCGTGTGGCTGTAGCGACAATTTCTTGTTTTAGATAAAATTTTAGAAAGTAAAGGTCATGTTATATTATGACTTCCTCCGTACCTTCCTGATTTGAACCCAATCGAGATGGTTTGGGCTTCCCTTTAAGATTATGTAAATAAAAATAATGTCAACTGTAATTTTAATGATGTCAGAAAACTATGTGATGACTTTTTTACTACATTTTCTGCCAATAACTAGAAATCTCGATGCGAACACGTCTGAGGTTAGAAACGGAACTAATGCAAAACGAATATACTTTAGATGATGTGATTGATAATGCGGTAATAAATCCTAATACTGACAGTGACGATTCAGACGAGAAGTGAGTTTTTCAGGAAGTGAGATTTCCGGCATGGAAGACTTATGATTTGTCGTAGTAGGGCCTACATTAAAATTGAATTTTCATAAAAGACAATGTCTGCATATAAGCAGTAAATTTTAATGTCATTTCGGTAATAATACAAGAGAAAATTAAATCTATTTGTAACTAGAAGTATAACAATAATGTGTGTGTACGTGTGTCTGTGTATGTGATAAACAGCACACAGAACTTTGTAGGCAGGCTGTTCTGCACTGACAAGAGTGGGGAGCAATATACCCCTCTCTTTCTAAATATTTCTTTCTCACTCAGTTGTTCTCCACTACTCGCAATTGAATCGGTGAGTGGAAAAAGGGCAATATTCCAAAATCCTTATTTTCGAGAAATTAAAAAAAACTGTTTTGTGACTTTGTTTTTGGTTTAATGGTAAAATGTTCAATTGGTCATTTGTAGTAATACGAGGGGGTACCCAAAAGTAACCGGAATAGCTCTGCTGTGGGCGGAGCTTGTGCAGTACAAATTCCCACCCCTAGGCTGCTTGTAGCGCTACTCATTGCCAGTTCAATGCCATTTTGTTCGTTGATCTAGCTTGTTCTGTTCTCGTGCAGTGATTGTTCTCGCTAGTGCTGTTTTGTGCTCGTGTCGTTTTTCATGATGGCAAGTTTTAATGAACAACGTGCGGCTGTGAAATTTTGCTTCTTGCTCGGTAAAAACGCCGCGGAAACAGTTGTAATGTTGAACACAGCTTACAAAGACGACGCTATTGGAAAAACCCAAGTGTACGAGTGGTTTTTGCGCTTTAAAAATGGCGACATGTCGATTGAGAACAAACCTCGTTCTGGACGACCGTCGACTTCCCGAACAGACGAAAATGTTGTGAAAGTGAAAGAAATTGTACGAACAGACCGACGACAGACCATTGACCAAATATCACAGGTTAGTGGGTTATCTTGGAGCTCAGTCCAACACATTTTAACAGAAGACTTGACAATGAAAAGAGTCGCTGCCAAGTTTGTGCCTCGGGTTCTGACAGACACTCAAAAGGAACGTCGAATTGAAACGTGTAGTGATTTGAAACAACAGCTTGAAACTGATCCAGATTTCATGTCAAAGATCATTACGGGTGACGAGTCTTGGTGCTATGGGTGCGACCCAGAAACCAAACAACAATCCAGTCAATGGAAGACTTCATTATCACCCCGACCAAAAAAAAGTCGTCAAGTCAGATCGAACATCAAAACAATGCTGATATGTTTTTTTGATGTGAGGGGAATTGTCCATTCAGAGTTCGTTCCACCAGGCCAGACGGTAAATCAAGCTTTTTATCTTGAAGTGTTAAGAAGACTACGAAACAGCATTCGTCGTAAAAGACCTAATTTGTGGCAGACAGGGGACTGGTTTTTCCACCACGACAACGCGCCTGCACACACGGCAATCTCGGTTACCCAGTTTTTGGCGAAAAACGGCATGGTTTTGCTACCACACGCACCGTACTCACCCGATCTGGCTCCGTGTGATTTTTTCTTGTTCCCACGCATGAAAAGGGGCATGAAAGGTCTCCGATTTAACAACGTTGATGATGTTAAGAAAAAAACGACGGATGAGCTGGCAGCCATCACTGAAGAGGAGTACAAAAAATGTTTTGAACAGTGGAAGCACCGGTGGGACAAATGTATTAGTTGTAATGGAGAGTATTTTGAAGGGGATAAGGTTCTTTTGTAAAAAAATTAAAAATAAATAGTTTTAAAAAATAATTCCGGTTTCTTTTGGGTACCCCCTCGTATATTAAACCTTTTTAATAGTGACTTTAGAATTTGTTTTACAATAATCATGGGATTGATTTTTTATTATTAATGTGTTGGCTATTCACCTTTTTCTAGATTTAGTACTACAAGTGCATGAAAAATATTAAGTTGAAAAAACAATATAATGTGCCAATATGCTACAAAATTTTATTTTAATTTTAAAATAATTTACAGTTACATTTTGAAAATAATACGACAGAAACCAGTGGTCCAACTGCTGTTTGCTATTGAATGGAAGAAGGGTAATATTCCTGGAATATTATCCTTTTTCCACTCAACTAAATTTTTAATGTAGCTTAGCTGCTTTTAGATACAAGGAATATTTCCCTTTTATCAACCAATAAATGTGCCGAAGTAAACTTAAGAAAACTGCTATCTTTGTTCAATTTAACATTTTTACTTTCTCTTGCCTATATGAATATATAGGAAGGAAAGTATTGTTTTCATGTCGATTTTTCGAAACCGAGTTTTCACCGGATCTATACGTTTTCAGACCCCCTGAACCCAAAAAACATGTTTTTAGCGATTGGTCTGTGTGTGTGTGTGTGTGTGTGTGTGTGAACAGAATATCTCAAGAACGGAACATCGTACGAACTTGAAACTTAAAATTTAAGTTACATACCACTACCGGACCCGACTGAACATTTTCATCAAAATCGGTCAACCGGAAGTAGTAGTTTATTCGTATAATTTTTCACTTTTTTGCGATTTTCTCAAAAACTGGTCCTACGATTTTTCTAAAAATCGCCTCATTTACTCAATTTTTTATTCTCTACAATATAGGGTAGGCGCCATGTTTGCTGAAATTCTTGGTGAGGCTGTTTTTACGTAAAAAGTGTTTTTTTAAGATTACGGCTTTCATATGTATTATAGCGCAAAAATTTATTTAATAAAAAATGTAGAGAATTTAAAATTCTACAACTTTTATTTCAAACATTTTTTTGTATAACGCTTAGTTTAGCAGTAATTAGCGATTTTCTGTTTTTTTCTCACGAAAACGTGTGAAAAATCGATTTTTTTAAGATTTCGGCCTTAGTATGCACTTTACGACAAAAGTATATATAATCATATTTATAGGAAATTGAAAGATCTACAACTTTTATTTAGAGCATTTTTCTCTACAGAGCCTAGTTTAGCGTGAAAGAATGATTTTCCATGTTTTTAAGCCAAATTGAGGTAGATTTTCATTTTGCGTCTTTCACTCATGATTAAAATAAGGTTATGTTTTTTGTTTATTTCTAATGTTTTATTACTAATGTTAGGTTATATTGTTTAAATTATTTGCACTGGCAAGAGAAAGTTGTGTGAGTGTTTCACACCAGATTTTTTGGAATATTACCTTTTTCCACTCACCAATTCAATTCTTTTGGATCTTGCCGGCCTGTACTAATCATGATACATGGTGGAGTCTCATGGACGGGATTGTACTACCGTAATTTTTCAAGTATTAACATTTAGATGTTATTATTACTTTCTCTTGCCTATATGAATATATAGGAAGGAAAGTATTGTTTCACCCCTCCTAGGGAGTACAGGACCTTGTAGATGGTGGAGGGGCTTGCGTGCTCCCAAGACCCGGAGAGCTATGCCGGCGGTAGTGTAACTACCAGCAGGGCCTCCCAAGCCGGACAGGTCAAAGGGTAGGAGCCAGACGAAGAAGTACTCCAAAAACGACGTCGTTGGGCCAATCACCCACACGTTGAAAAAGCGGATTCAAAGTCACATAAATAGCCTCGGACAGGACAGGAATTTTCGGAATAAAAGACTGGACAAACCTAATTTACGATTTGGAAATTGGAATATACGCACTTTGACTGGAAAGGAAAAGGAAATAGTAGAGGAGATGAAAAGGTATAAAATGAGTGTTCTAGGAGTTAGTGAGATTCGGAAAAAAGGATGTGGAGAGAGACAATTGGATGATGGATATGTGCTCAGATATTCAGGAACGACTGATGCAGGACGGTTAAAAGGAGGAGTTGGTGTCATACTGGACGAGAACACTAATAAATTAGTAAGTGGATGGGAAGCCAGGAGTCCCAGGATTATAAGAATTGATCTAGAACTGTCAGAAAATATTTCCATTATTCAGGTCTATGGCCCAACTGATGATGCAGATATTAGAGAAAAGGATTGTTTTTGGGAAGATCTAGGTAGAACAATGGCAGAGGTAGAGACAGGTCGAAAGGCATTTATAATGGGTGATTTTAATGGAAGAATAGGAAATGATGAAACAAGATGGCATGGTTGTATGGGAAAACATGCCGGGGAGTCAGTGCGGAATGATAATGGAACACGTCTGTTGGAGTTCTGTATTGGTCACCAGCTGCTGATTGGAAATACGTGGTTCATCCATAAAACCATACACAAAGTCACTTTCGTGGCTGAAGGCAGAGATACTCAAAGTATTATTGACTACTTTCTGTACCCATCTACTATGAGATATGCAGTAAAGGATGTGAAGGTTATAAGAGGTGCAGAGATCGATACAGATCACAAACTTCTTGTTGCAGACACCAGTTTTCAGAGAAAAACCACAATGAAGCAGAAAGTCTATCAAAGGATTAAAGTAGAGGAATTGGAAAATATTGATAAACAGAATGCATTTCAGGCTGAAGTGGAGAGAGAATTGACTCTAGCTGAAGCTCAAATGACAGATGAAGCTCTGTCCACAAATATTGAGGTTCAGTGGAAAAACATAAAGGAAACCTTATTAAAAGCAGCAAATAAGGTATGTGGAAAAAGAAAAGTGGGTCAATTCAAGAGGAGAACAAAATGGTGGACAGAAGAAGTGAAACAGAAAGTCAAAGACAAAAAGAATGCATATAGAGGATACATTAGATCGGGAAGAAATGAAGATTGGCGGAAATATATTGAGTGCAGAAACCAAGCAAAAAAAATAGTGAAGGAGTCGAAGGTGAAGGCTTGGGAGGAATTTGGAAATGAAATCGATAGAAATTTCAAAAATAATGTAAAAAAGTTCTGGACAATTTGCAAAAGTATACGTGGAAAGTTTGGAAAACAAGTGAACTCAATAAAGAATAAAGAAGGGAAACTGATGACGGCTACGCAAGATGTACTTGAAACCTGGAAAAAGTTTTTCGAAGATAAGTTCAAAGAGGATAGGTTTGAGGAAGCTATCACTGTAGATGTGGTCAATGATGCAAATGTGGACTATCAAATGAATTCTGATATAACAAAGGAAGAGGTTAGGGATGCAATTCGAAAAATGAAGGTAGGGAAAGCAGCAGGAATAGATGAAATACATGCTGAATACCTGAAGAAAGGAGGTGAATGCATAGTGAATAGCCTAACAAAATTATTGCAGGAAGTCTGGAAACAGGAAAAGATTCCAGAAGAATGGGAACAAAATATCATTATCCCACTGTATAAAAAAGGTAACTCAACTGATTGTGAAAACTATCGCGCAGTGTGTTTGTCATCGGTTGTACTGAAAATTTATACCCGAATTCTAGAGAAAAGACTTCGTGTGGTGGTGGAGGACCAGTTTGAGGAGGAACAATGTGCCTTCAGACCAGGCAGACAAACTCAAGACCATATTTTCTCGCTGAGATCAATCTGTTCGAAGTCTATAGAAAAAGGAAAACGGGTTTATCTGGCATTCTTGGACCTCAAAGCAGCTTTCGATACGGTCCCAAAATGTGTTGTATGGGAGACGCTGGTTGCCAAAAACGTATCACCAAAATTACAGCGAGCAATAAAAAGTGTTTTTAATAATGTGACTGCAGTGATCAGAACGTGTGGAAGGATTTCAAGACCGTTACAAATGGAAAAAGGAATTAAGCAGGGAGACAGTTTGAGTCCACTACTTTTTGTGATGATAATGGACGAAATTAATAAAATCTGCAAAAGACGAACTGACAGAATGATGGTGGGACGTTGGAACTTGAGGCCCATATTTGCTCAAGCTTTGTTATTTGCAGATGACATAGTTCTTATTGCTGACTCTGAAAGAAAGCTTCAAACTGCAGTAATTGAATGGAATGAAGAGATTAAAAGGAAAGGCATGACACTGAATATCAATAAGAGTAAAGTGATGGTGGTTAATGGCTTGGAAGGTGAAAGAATTAGGATGGATGTGGAAGGACAGGTAATGGAACAGGTGAGGTCATATGAGTATCTGGGTACAGTAGTAAGGGACGATGGGAAAATAGATGATGAACTAAGAAATAGAATCTCTAAAGCTAGTCGGGCCTTCTATGCAACCAGAAATTGTATTTTTGGAAAAAAAGAAGTGGGTGCCACAGTAAAAAACAGGGTCTATAAAAGTATTATTGAACCAATAGTCCTGTATGGTGCAGAAAGCTGGCCCTTGAAGCAACAACAAATGAGCAGAATCAGGGCAGTTGCAATGAAGTGCCATAGAAGGACAGCTGGGAAGACATTGAGAGATAGAGTAAGAAGTGAAAGAATCAGGGAGGAAATAGGAATGAAGGATGTGAAGGAAGTAATAGATAGAAAACAATTGGGATGGTGGGGTCACATACAAAGAATGGATGACGAAAGGAAAGCCAAGCAGTATGCAAACGTAATCGTTGGCGGGAGTAGGAAAAGAGGACGTCCACGATACTCATATGATGAGCACATACGAAGATTGGGAGAGGAAAGAGGCATGACCCTAGGGCAAATGAGACGATTGGCGGCGGATAGAGTACAATGGAGGAAGTTGTCCGAGACTACCCCGACGCTGTAAGGCACATGGGGAGAGAGAAAGAAGAAGAAGAAGTATTGTTTCATATCGATTTTTCGAAATTGAGTTTTCACCGGATCTACACGTTTTCAGACCCCCTGAACCCAAAAAACATGTTTTTAGCGATTGGTCTGTGTGTGTGTGTGTACAAAATATCTCAAGAACGGAAAATCGTACGAACTTGAAACTTAAAACTTAAGTTACATACCACTACCGGACCCGACATGAACATTTTCATTAAAATCGGTCAACCGGAAGTGGTAGTTTATTCGTGTAATTTTTCACTTTTTTGCGATTTTCTCAAAAACTGGTCCTACAATTTTTTTAAAAATCGCTTGGTTTACTCAATTTTTTATTCTCTACAAGATAGGGTAGGCGCCATGTTTGCTGAAATTCTGGGTGAGGCTGTTTTCACGTAAAAACATAGTTTTTTTAAGATTACGGCTTTAGTATGCATTTTATAATAAAAACGTATATAATCAAATATATAGAAAATTAAAAGACCTGCAACTTTTATTTAGAACATATTTCTCTACAGAGCCTAGTTTAGCGTGAAATAGTGATTTTCCGTATTTTTAAGCCAAACTGAGTTCGATTTTCATTTTGCGTCTTTCACTCATGATTAAAATAAGGTTATGTTTATTAAGGTTAGTTTTATGTTTATTTCTAATGTTTTATTACTAATATTAGGTTTATTGTTAATTATTTATATTGGCAAGAGAAAGTTGTGTGAGTGTTTCACACCAGATTTTTTTTTTTAGGTGTTGTAAATATTTGAGCAGTTGTGGTGTGCGGAAGAGTAGCAAGTGGAGTTCAAGGTGGGGCTCACCAACTGCCATACTTCAGTTGCTGTTGTTAGCCAATGCTGGCCTTATCATTGTTGACCATATTCACTTCCAATACAATGGGTTCCTGTTTGGCATTCTCTTATTGTCTGTCGCAACTACCATGCAGGTGATTCATTTTATTTTATCAAGCTCTATCTGAGTCCATAACAGACAGGTAGCGTGTCAAATTATTTACACTCAATCTGTTCGTTGCAGGGCTAAAATAAATGGTTCTGTTTCTTATCACATGTTGTTGTTTTTTAGGTCAACAGCCGAAAGGCTAGTTTGAACCTCTAGAGGTTTTACTAAGTAAAACAAGGAGTGAGGTGGTTTACCATTGCCTTCCTCACTGAGTGGTAAAGTACACTTATCAGCATGCCGGGCTCTCTGAAAAGCACATATTTTCCACTCTGTAAATGACAACTTCACTTCATTCACCACAGGGTCTGGCTGTACAATGAAATTCATTACTTGCAGAGAAGATAACTCTGATTAGTGTCTTTTACACCTCTACCTCTTCTGTTTTTAAATGATTCAGTCATTTAATTGACTGTCCATGTGATAAGAAATAGAACTATTTATTTTAGCCCTGCAACAAACAGATTCAGTGTAAATAATTTGACACTCCACCTGTCTGTTATGGGCAGCTTATCACATGGTCAACCAATTAAATGACTGAATCATTAAAGAACAGAAGAGGTGGAGGTGTAAAAGACACTAATCAGAGTTATCTCATCTAAAAGTAATGAATTTTATTATATAGCCAGACCAAGTGGTGAATGAAGTGAAGGTGTCATTTGCAGAGTGGAAAATATGTGCTTTTCAGAGGGCCTGGCATGCTGATAAGCGTACTTTTCCACTCAGTGAGAAAGGCTATGGTAAACCACCTCACTCCTCGTTTTACTTAGTAAAACCTCTTCAGTTCAAACCAGCCTTTTGGCTGATGACCTAAACAACAACAACATCTGAGTTGTAGTAAAATAAACATGTAACCTTCTTTAATTTAAACAATAAACAAAATAAAAATAAAGTTTAAAATTATACAAGGTGATTATAGATGAAATATTTTCGATAGCTTATAGAAAATTTATTTTTGAAAAGCTAACGTAATTACTTACATGATTACATAGAAGAATTCATTAAGTTTTTATTGAAAATATTTTAAGATGTTCAATGTGTGCACCATTTGTAACACGACAGATATCAACACGGTAGTCGAATTCTTCACACACACATATGACAGTATAGCATATAGTACAGACAGTATAGTATATAAGCATATGACAGTCAACTGTGGCCAGAGCATTTGCGATACATTGTTTTAGATCATCGATATCTACAGGAAGCGGTGGTACAAAAACTTTGTCTTTTACATAACCCCATAAGAAAAAGTCGCAGGGCGTTAAGTCTGGACTACGAGGTGGCCACGGCGTAAACACAATGCTTTCCTCACTTGCACGGCCGATCCATCGTCTAGGAAGACGTTCATCAAGATAATTTCTAACCTGTAAGTGCCAGTGAGGTGGAGCTCCATCTTGTACAAAAATGAAGTTATCACTATCTTCCTGGAGTTGAGACATTAACCATTCGTTTAACATGTCCAGATAAATTACTCCGGTTACTGACACTTCGTGAATGAAGAACGGCCCATAAACCTTTTCACGAGATAATGCGCAAAAGACGTTTACTTTAGGGGAATCGCGTGTATGCTGTAAAGTTATTTTTGGGTTTTCTGTGCCCCATATTCTAACATTATGTTTATTAACTTTCCACTAATGTGAAATTACATTCATCGCTGAAAATTAGGCGATTAAAGAATACGTCGTCATTTTCAACACAATGTTGCATTTCCAGACAAAAATTTTTACATACGACTTTATCACTGGTATTTAAATTTTTTACTAACTGCAATTTATAAGGTGTCATTTTCAAACGTTTCCGCACAAACGTAGCACATGGGTTAATCATACGTGTTAACCCTACAACCAGCAGGCATCGATTTTTCGACGCGTGGATCGTTTCTGTACTGGCAGCATCGATAAATCGTATCGATCAACAATGCATTAGTTTTAAAATCATGACGTAAAAACTGTATTGCATAACCAAAGCAAGTAATACATATTTTTAATCAGAAAAATCAGCTTTATAAAATAAAAATATTTTTGTTTTTTAAAAGTGATTGTTGTTGATGTATTATTCAATGAAATTGATGTATAATTCTCATGGAAGTCAGTTATGTTACTTGTCATCTGCTGTGCAAAGGACGTTCACATTTACTCGTGTTCGTTTGTTTATTAGTTTTTTGTTTTTTTTTTTACGTTTTGGCCACTGTGGACCGCGTTGAACCTTGACAGATGTTTAGTCTTCTTCGTTCCCAGGATTCCCTCATTTTCTGGCTGAATAACTGCTTGCATTCACTTGTCCATTCTGTGCCCGTTCGTTGGACCTGATGTGATGGTTCCCATCTGTCAACTGTTTCCTTGAAAGCCTTCCTGTCCAGAATGGTATTCTCATCGATGTTCATTTCTTGCAAGTCTTTCTGTACTTCTTTGACCCATGGGGTCGTTGTTTTCCGCTGTGTGATGAAGGTGAAGATTTGGTGTGTGAGTCTAGATGGTTCCATTCTGTAAAGGTGTGCGTAAAATTTTGCTCGTCGCTTCCTGAAGGTTGTGCTAAAGGTTTCTGTTTCCCTATATAAATCTCTGTTACTGCGTAGTCTCCACTGTCCTTCCTCATCCCTTCACGGCCCAAGTATCTTCCTTAGAATTCTTCTTTCCCGTTTTTCTATTTCCTCCATTCCCTTCTTGCTATTTGCTGCAAGGCATTCTGCGGCATACAGTCCCTCTGGTTTGATCACTGTGTTGTAATGCAAGATTTTCGCTCTGTTGGAGATACACTTCTTGTTGTATCTGTTTTTGGTGATCCCATACGCCCTGTTCATTTTGTCCACTCTGGTTTGTAGTGCCACTCTTTCTAGTCCATTTGGTTGCATCCATTCCCCCAGGTACTTGAAGTGATTTACTCTGTTAATTTTTCCATATTTGGTTTCTAGGTGTTTCTCTCCTTTGTGTTTCCATTCCATATACTCTGTCTTCTCATAAGAGATCTGCAATCCCGCCTTTTCTGCAGTTTCCTGTAGTCTTTCGATGGCTATTCTGGCGTCACAGGTGTTTCTGGTCAGTATGGCTGTGTCATCTGCAAAGGCTAGGCAGTCAATGTTGACTTTCCTTCTTCCTGTTCCTAATTTGATTGGTTGCAGTTTCTGTTCTTCCAATTGAATTCTCCACTCCCTTATCACTTTCTCCAATACTAGATTGAATAGAGTGGGTGACAGTCCATCACCTTGTCTTACCCCAGTTTTCACTTCAAAACTTCGCGACAGCTCTCCCATAAATTTCACTTTGGATTTTGTCCCTGTTAATATTTGCTTGGTGATTGCCCGGGTTTTCTGATCAACACCTAATTCTTCTAGAATCTTGAAGAGGGTTACTCTGTCTATAGAGTCATATGCCTTCTTGAAATCGACAAAGGTTACCACGGTGTTCTGGATTGAGATGGCTCTGACTCTTAGGATGTTTTTTAGGTTGAATATCTGTTCTGTACATGATCTTCCCTTTCTGAAACCTCCTTGATATTCGCCTATTAGGTGCTCGGTCTGCTTGTTGATTCTCTCCTGCAGGGCTTTTGAGAGTACTTTGTAGGCTACTGGTAGCAGAGATATTCCTCTGTAGTTGTTGCAATTTGTTTTGTCACTCTTTTTATGCAGCAGGTGGATGATTGCATTCCTCCATTCTCCCGGTATTTCTTCCTTTTCCCAGATGTCCACACATAATTGTTGTATTCGTTTGCTTACCCATCCCCCTCCGACCTTTAGCATTTCTGATATTGTTCCATCTTCCCCAGGTGCTTTATCGTTTTTTAAAGATTGAATGATGGTGTCTATTTCTTTTTCCGTTGGTGGTTTTGATGGGGGGTTGGGATTGTTGTTGCTGGTGAAACTTAGAGTCCCTTGTGGGGGGTCACAGTCGAGTAGCTCTTCAAAATAGTCTGCAAGGGTTTCGCATCCTTCTTTGCTGTTGGTCGTCAGTGTACCGTCATTTTTCTTGAAACTAAGGCTGGTTGGCTGATATCCTCTGAGTTCTTCCTTGAAGGTTCTGTAAAAATCTCTAGAGTTGTGTTGTTGAAAATCTTCTTCCAATTGCTGTAGTTTGTGTTTGTCATAGTTTCTCTTTGTGGTTCTGATGATCTTGGCTGTGTTCTTCCTTGTTTGCCTGAAGCTCTCCCAGTTTTCTGGGTTTTTTTGGTTGTTCCATTTTTTCCAACTTTCAGCCCTTTCATCTAGAGCTTGGTCACACTGTTCGTTCCACCACCTGTGTTTTGGCGTGCGATTGGGGTTGATAGTTTGTTGCACTATTTGGTATAATTTCCGCGTTGTCATTTCCCAGTTCTCTTCCGGGTTCATTCTTTCGACTTCCTCTCTATACCTACTGCCGTTGGCGCGAAGCAATTCAGGGTTAATCCTGATTTTCCCTGTTGGACGTGGTGGTGGTTTGTGAGGTTGAAATCGTGTTTTAATTATTGTGGGGTAGTGGTCTGAGTCTATGTTCATGCCCTTCTTTACCTGAGTGTTCATGATTTCTTTCTGATTTCTTTTGGTGATGGCCACGTGATCAATTTGAAATTCCCCCATTTTCTTGTTTGGACACATCCAAGTCTTCTTTTTCTTTGGAGTATTTTTGAAGTGTGTGGTCATGATTCTCATCTTGAAGAGTCTGCAAAGTGCGATGAGTCGTATGCCATTCCTATTTGTTCTTGTGTGAGCTGGATAGTATCCCACTGCGTCTCTGTGTGCTTTCTCTCTACCCAGTTGGGCGTTGAAATCTCCCATTAAAATTTTTGTGTGTTCATCTGGTAGTTCTATGAGGGTTTGTTCTAGTTGTTCCCAAAAGGTTTCCACTTTCTCCAAGTTCGTCTTATTGTCCTGGTTAATTGGTGCATGAGCGTTTATGATGTTGTACGCCTTGTTTCCCAATTTGATGGTCAGCACTGATATTCTCTCTGATGGGGATGTGAAGGAGAGTACACTCTCAGTGATTTTCTTGTTAACGCAAATGCTGTTCCTAGGATGGTCACACCTTTCATGTTCCTTACCGCTGGTTTTCCTTTGTAAATTCTGTAATTTCCGGAGTCGATGTGGAGTTCATCCCTAAATCGTGTTTCCTGTATTGCTGTTATCAGTATGTTTTTTTCGTCCAGTTTGTCTGTCAGTTGTTTGAGTTTTCCAGTCTGTGTTAGAGTGTTGATGTTTATAGTAGCAAGTAAACATTTTCGTTTTGTTCTCAACTTGTTATTTGAGGTGTTATTTTTGGAAGTCTCCAATCCTTTCTTGCATGGTGGTTTGGGCTCCCCAGAATCCAATGGCCCAATTGCACCGCTCATGCTGGCGATGAAGGATTCTCGTTTCCGATTACCTCCTGGGGTAGTTTCTTTATACGAAGACATTGCCATCATGCTTGGTTGAAATGTTTGGTGAGGCCGAATATTCGACCTTACAGTTTATTAGTTATAAATATATTCATTTAGATTTGTGTACGATAATCATCAATTATGATTTGATTATTATTAGTTATTGCGTAATTCGTTGTTTTGTTGATGTTTATGGAACTAAACTGATTTCGTAGTAACTCAACTGGTGAGTGTTTGTGTTTTATAGGTTAAGTTTTATTTATTATTATTTCATTATGAATTTCAATGTATATAATGAAATAGGCGATTTAGTAAATAGTGCGCTTGATGAAAAGGTTACCGGTGAAAGCCCTAATATCAGATTTTTGATAGTGTTTCTTTTATTTGCTTTTGAATTGTATATCATTTATGTGTTGACATGAAAATATTTAGTTATGTAGTATTCTTGTATTATTGACTATAGAAAAAAAAATGTTCAGTGCATCAATACAATATTTATATCATTTTCTGCAGAACAAAAAACTCTACAAAGTGGCTATAATAGAATTCTAGTAAAAAATTATTATTCGTTTTAATTTTAGGGGGTAAGAGAGGTTAATTATAACTGTATTCATATATGTAGTGAATGTAGGGGGAGTAAAAAGGGGGACCCCCCTAAATATTTAATTTTTAGTAATAGTACATAAATATTTGAGATTTTTTGAGCATTTTGATGTATGATATGTGTTACCAAGATTATAAAATGAATGTAAAATAAATAACTTAATAACACCTTACATTTGGCAAATTTTCTGCTGCCGGTTATGATTCCCACTGGTCGTTGGGTTAAACAACGTTTGGGTTGGAGCAGCGGCCCTGTCTTTCTACACTTAGAAGATGGAACTGATTCGTTTGGTCATGTGCAGTGCATTTATGATTGTTTAGTTTATTTAGTTGATACGATCGTATTTGAAAAGAGTTTGTATGTGTTGTAATTTGCAGGACCGTTGGATCGAAGGTGCTCTCTGGTTCACTGTGCTACTGAATATGAAACATATCTACATGTACGTGGCTCCTGCGTACTTTGTCTATTTTCTGCGCAATTACTGTTTCACCAAGGCATATCCTGGTGAAGGCTTACACTGGAATTCGTTCTCGATTATTCGGTTAATTAAATTAGCGACCGTCGTGTTGCTAGTTTTTTTCATATCGTTCGGTCCATTTGTAGCTTATGGACAATTACCTCAGGTATCGTATTATCCCAAATGAATTTAACTTTTATAAAAAATTTGGTGTGAAATACTCTTACCAGTGCAAATATGAACTATACAGGGTGTTTCATGAGGAATGATCATACTTCAGGAACTGATTATACACCTAAAAACTTAAATCTGATGTGAAACACACACATCTTTCTGTTGCCAACACAAATAATTAACAATATAACCTAACATTAGTAATAAAACATTAGAAATAAACAAAAAACGGAACCCCAATAAAGATAACCTAATTTCAATCATGAGTGAAAGATGCAAAATGAAAATCAACTTCAGTTGGGCTTAAAAGTATGGAAAATCACTCTCACGCTAAACTAGGCTCTGTAGAGAAAAATGCTCTAAATAAAAGTTGTAGATTTTTTAAGTTCCTATAAATTTGATTAAATACACTTTTGTCGTAAACATGCATACTAACGCCGAAATCTTCAAAAAAAATCAATTTTTTACACGTTTTTGTGAGAAAAAAAAAACAGAAAATTGCTAATTACCGCTAAACTAAGCATTAATACAAAAAAATGTTTTAAATAGAAGTTGTAGGATTTTAAATTCTCTGCAACTTTATTATATAAATTTTTGCGCTAAAATGCATATTAAAGCCGTAGTCTTAAAAAAACAATTTTTTACGTGAAAATAGCCTCACCAAGAATTTCACCAAACATAGCGCCTACCCTGTCTTGTAGAGCATAAAAAATTTAGTAAATGAGGTGATTTTAAAAAAAATCGTAGGACCAGTTTTTGAGAAATTCGCAAAAAAGTGAAAAATGACACGAATAAACTACTACTTCCGGTTGACCCATTTTGATGAAAATGTTCGTGTCGGGTCTTCTAGTGGTACCTATTTTAAGTATCACGTTCTTACGATGTTCTGTTCTTGTGATATTTTGTTCACACACACACAGACCAATCATGCAATCGCTAAAAACATGTTTTTCGGGTTCAGGGGTCTGAAAACGTGCAGATCCCATGTAAACTCAATTTTGAAAAATCGACATGAAAACAATACTTGCCTTCCTATATATTCATATACGCAAGAGAAAGTAAAAATCTGGTGTGAAATACTCGTACCAATGCAAATATGAACTATACAGGGTGTTTCATGAGGAACTGATCATACTTCAGAAACTGATTATACAGCTAAAAATAAAAAATTTTTCCAATAAACATGGGTCCGTAAAACCATTCTCAGCGAGTTACGGCTAGCAAAAGATTTCGCCTAAAATTCAGTTCCCCTGTGAAATGAAATTAATACTTAAATTTTTAGGGCATTAATTAAGGTTGGTAATTGAACAGGTTTTATGCAAAATGAGCTGAAAAATCTAATAAAACCTGTCCCATGTCTGTAAGTATAGTCATTTCTGAGATATATGACAAAATATGCAACATTAGATGTCAAAAACATGTCTTTCTTAGGTTTGAAGTAGATTAACTTTGTTAAATTGGAAACAACCATGTAAACATTTTAATTTATTAAAATGTACTTTATCATAAACAAATATACTTTAATCAGTTCCTGAAGTGTGATAAAATATCCTGTGTAACCTAATGTTAGCAATAAAACATTAGAAATTAACAAGCAAACTTACCTCATAAAACATAACCTAATTTTAATCTTGAGTGAATGATGCAAAATGAAAACCAACCTCAGTTTGGCCTAATAACACTGGTCTGCAAAAAAAAAGAAAATCTTTTCCCCTTGGACTTTGATGGGTGATTGGTAAGTATCTTGACCCCCTGAATCCAAATCTGACCTCCGTTACTCTCTATCACCCACCGTTTTTGAGGGATGTTGCCCCCCCAAAATTCTCGAAAAAACATCTAAAAGCGGTTATTCCTAATAAAGCGAGGGGCGAGGGGAGGTTGCAAGTACCCCATCCTCCCCTCCAAATGTTATCTCAGTGCACGCACATTTATGCATGAAGACCGAAGGGGGAGGGGTGACATGACTGTTAGTTCAGAGGTGTAGCAGGGTGGGTGTCTGCCAAGGTGGGAAGCCGGGCCAAGTGATAAGCTTAGCGACGACTAAACGTTTTCAGTACATTTTTTACGCTTAGAGCCTCAACTTGTCACACAAGAGGAGCGTAATGATCTCATCCGGGATTTAAATCTCCCAGAAACTAAAGCCCAGCTGCTCGGGTCTCAGCTTCAGCAATGGAACCTCTTGGAAAAAAGTGAAAATTTCTGTTTCTAGATCCCGGCTAGCTTCGTTTAAACAATTTTTTTCGGAGGATGGTGACTTAGTGTACTGCAATAATGTAAATGGATTAGTGATTGAACCTAACATGCTAGATGATCCATAAAATTGGCGCCTATTCATCGACTCATCTAAAACCAGTTTAAAAGCTGTTTTGTTGGCAAATGGTAATGATTTGCCCTCAGTTCCGGTTGCATACGCGGTCAATATGAATGAAACATACAAAAATATCAGCCGTATCCTTGTAAAAAGGTTATAAAGATCATCCCCGGAAGCTCTGTGCTGATTTTAAGGTTGTGGCTTTACTTGCAGGACTTTAATCGGGATACACCAAACATTGTTGCTTTCTGTGTGAGGGGGATAGTCGAGCCCGGGATAAAAATTATACCGTTCGAAATTAGCCTTCCTGCGAAAGTTAAGTTTCTGGTCAAAAAACTGTTGCCAATGAACCTTTAGTACCGAGTGAAAACATGTTTCTGCATCCTTTGCGTATCAAACTCAGTTTGATTAAACAGTTCGTGAAAGCTATCGATAAAACAGGAGACGGATTCCAGTATTTGAAGAGCAAATTTCCACGTTTGAGTGAAGAAAAAATTAAAGAGGGAATTTTTGTTGGTCCACAAATCAGAGAGCTTTTTAAAGATTCAGTGTTCATCAATCACTTAAATTGGAAAGAAAAAAGAGCTTGGGCTGCATTTAAGGACATGTGTGAATATTTTTCAGGATTTAACAAAAGTGAAAATTCTGTTGAACTCGTCGAAGAATTGCTATCTGCGTACGAGTCGATGGGTTGTAACATGTTATTAAAATTGCACCTTTTACATGTGCATTTGGACTTTTTCCCAGGAAACTTGGGAGCAGTTTACGATGCACGCGGAGAAAGGTTTCATCAAGACATTGCACTCTTTGAAAAACTGTTCTCTGGGAAGTGGAACTTAAGTATGTTAGCAGACTACTGCTGGTCACTCTTGCGTGAAACTCCCAGAGATCAGTACAAGAGAAAAGCTTCCTCCAAGTAAAACCACTCTCTTTAAGTATATGTATTCGATGACAAGTATCTTGAACCAGAAAAATTGTTAAAGTAAAAATGCACAAAATGTATCAATACATCAATACTCTCTTATTCCACTCTTTCAGTGTTAGGTAGGCCTTGAAGAACCATAAAACCGTGATACAACTGCACAATTTTATATCATAGTTACACCAGACTGATAAAAAGTTCAAATTTCCCAAATAAGGGGGAGTGGCCCACCCCCTAAAAATGGTGGGTGATGGAGCAAAACGGAGGTCAGATTCGGATTCAGGGGGTCAAAATACATAAAGATCACCTATTAAAGTTCAAGGGGAATTTTTGATGCCGACCAGTGTAATATGGAAAATCACTCTTTCATGCTAAACTAGGCTTTGTTAAGAAAAATGCTGCTTCAAATAATAGTTGTAGATCTTTTAATTTCCTATAAATTTTATTGTATACACTTTTGTCGTTAAATGCATACTAAGTCCGAAATCTTTAAAAAATCACTTTTTATACAGATTTTCATGGAAAAAAACAAAAATTACCACTAATTTAAGTGTTGTATAAAGAAATGTTTGAAATAAAAGTTGTAGGTTTTTAAATTTTCTATAACTTAGATTTTATACTTGTTTGCACTAAAATGCATATTAAAACCATTTTTTTTCTACGAAAGCACAGCCTCCCCAAGAATTTCAGCAAACATGACACCTACCCTTTCTTGTTGAACATATGCAATGTAGTAAATGAGGCAATTTTTGAAAAAATTGCAAAAAAAGTGAAAAATTACATGAATAAACTACTACTTCTGGTTGACCGATTTTGATGAAAATGTCTGTGTCAGGTCCTTTAATTGGTTCATAACTTGCAAGTTTTCAACTTTGTACTCTATTCCTTTCTTGAGATATTTTGTTGACACAGACACGCAGACCAATCGCTATAAACATGTTTGTTTGGGTTTAGAGGGTCTGAAATGAGTATTTCTTGTGGAAACTCAATTTCAAAAAATTGACAAAACAATGCAGTAATCCCTCGTTATCCGCGGGGGTTACGTTCCGGAGGGTTACAGCGGTTAGTAAAACCGCAGATAATGATACCTTATATGAACGAAAAGATGGGGGTTAGGTTCTAAAGGTAAAGTCCTGTAGTCGTTTTAAGTGTTTTATAGTTTTAGGAACATTTTGCCATTATTATAATCTATGAATATTTAATAAATACATTAATGTACGCATGAAAAATTTAAGTTGCTTTAAAATAGTTAGTTATGGCTGTTTGCTTCTTCTTCTTTTCAAACTCCTTGTGGACTTCTTCGTATGGTATCATCAGCTCCCGAGTCCTCTTTTTAATTGAAGGGCCCTTTCCATGACTGGATCCGTCTCCAACACGTGGTCAGCCAATATGTTGCCATGCTGAGGATCTCGTTGATGGTTTGTGAAGAAATGCTTGGCTTCGTTTCAGGATCGTCGAACACACAAAGAACTGTACGTATGTACGAAAAAGTTAGATTGATACATGGAGGAAATTGTACGAAGAAATTAAAGTATGGTGCCTGGGCGTATGTATAGTGGGGTGTTACTGGCGGGGCCCGGTACCCGGTGACTGGCTCACTATGTACATTACACGGAAATCTACCTTGGTTCATGGCGGCCGTCGCCATACTAGTGTGTGACTCAATGTGATGCGGATGCCAAAACATTTATTTAAACACATGTTTTCAGAATTGTATGACTTCCCAACCAAGTACGGTGTACACAAGGTGAGAAAACGTTCGTATTTTAAGGTTTTAGGTCCACGGAGAAAGTCCGCGGATAACCGAAACCCACGGATACCAAGGGATTACTGGATTTTCCTTCTGCAGATATTCATATAGGACAAAGAGAAAATATTATCAATTGAAATAAAAACTCAACTGATGTTGGAATTTCCCTCAGAACGGGGGAAATGTAAACGTGTGCCTTGTTCCAATTTAAAAATTACCTGAATTTGTTAGCGTAAAATGTAAATGATGAAATTGTTGCAGGTGTTGGCTCGACTGTTTCCATTTAAGAGAGGTTTGTGCCATGCGTATTGGGCACCCAACTTTTGGGCGTTGTATAACAGTGCTGATAAATTTCTAGTCATTTTAGGTAAGTCGTGTCAGTTACAGTGTATAGTGTTGGCTCATTATCCTGGAAATGTATACAATGCAAATAATTAACAATAAACCTAACATTAGTAATAAAAAATAAAAAATAAACAAAAAACTAATCTCAATACACATAACCTTAATTTTAATCATGAGTGAAAGACGTAAAATGAAAATCAACCTCAGTTTGGCTTAAAAATACGGAAAATCACTCTTTCACACTAAACTAGGCCCTGTAGAGAAAAATGCTTTAATTAAAGTTGTAGATCTTTTACTTTCCTAAAAATTTGATTATATACACTTTTGTCATAAAATGCATACAAAGTCCGAAATCTTTAAAAAATCGATTTTTCACACGTTTTCGTGAGAAAAATAAAGAAAATTGCTTATTACCGTTAAACTAAGCGTTATACAAAAAAATGTAGGATTTTAAATTCTCTTCAACTTTTATTATATACATTTTTGCGCTAAAATGCATATTAAAGTCGAAATCTTAAAAAAACAATTGTTTTACGTGAAAAGAGCCTCACCAAGAATTTCAGCAAACATGGCGCCTACCCTATCTTGTAGAGCAAAAAAAATTTAGTAAACCAGGCGATTTTAAAAAACATCGTAGGACCAGTTTTTGATAAAATCGCAAAAAAGTGAAAATTTACACGGATAAACTACTACTTCTGGTTGACCGATTTTGATGAAAATGTCTGTGTCAGGTCAGTAGTGGTATGTAACCTAAGTTTCAAGTTCATACGATGTTCCATTCTTGAGATATTCTGTATACACACACACACACATACAGACCAATTGCTTAAACATGTTTTTTGGGTTCAGGGGGTCTGAAAACGTGTAGATCTGGTGAGCACTTGATTTCTTAAAATCGACATGAAAACAATACTTTCCTTCCTATATATTCATATAGGCAAGAGAAAGGAAAAATTGTGTTTGGTTTGCCATGGTTGTATTTGGTTACAGGAAATAATGCTGCCTGTCTTAAGTTTGTGTCTGTGAGACATTCAGTGAGATTTGGCACCTTGTGTTTGTATTGATATCAGTATTTTAACATAGTTAAACTTAAAAGTGGTATTATTAGAGGAAAAGGTTATTAGAGCATAAGGTTAACAGTGTTGTGCTGTTATAATAGTGAGACAAGCGTAATTTTTTTTTTTTTTTTTACGCCCTTGAGACTCCAGGAGGAGTATAGGACATGTCGTCAGATATAACACCTGAAATACATATAAGAACCACACAATGTATCACTACTATCAAGAAAGAAATTCTTGTACGCTGTAAAAAGTTTCACCGATCAAATAATTTTTCAGATTTTTTTTAAAGGAATTCCAATCCTCACAACATTTTAAAAATTGGGGTAATTTATTCATGAATTTTCTTCCTGCATAAGTAGGTTTTTGTTCAAACAATTTTGTGGAGTGATTAGCCACATAATAATCATTCCTGTTTCTCGTGTTATGATTGTGAACATTGAAATTCTGCATAAAATTATTTTGCCTAACATACATAATCACCTCAAAAATGTAGAGAGAGGGAACTATAAGCAATTTAAGCTCGTTAAATAGTGGTGTGGATGAGGTTAGCTGGTTAGCTCTCACCATACACCTAATAGCTTTCTTTTGAATTTTAAAAACCCTATTCATATTACCCATGCTAGAATTACCCCATACTGAAATACCATAACGGATACGAGACAGAATGAGGCCATGATAAGCTGCCATTAGTAATTTTTTATTATTTAATCTGGCAATTTGTTTTAGTGCAAATATCCCAGATGATATTTTACTACAAACTTGATTGGTATAGAAGTCCCAAGACAAAGATCTATCTAGAGATACGCCCAGGAACTTCACTGTTTCTACATGCTCTAAACTATTATTATGAATAAATACATCCACATCTCTATGTTACTTCTCTATGTTATGTTTATTTTTAAACTGCAAGTACTGACACTTTTTCCCATTAATTGTTAATAACATTTGATTCAAGAACTGTACTACGGACTGATACTTCAATCATAAACAAAAGTTTACTGGTAGAAAGTCTCGAAGTCAATACACATATTAGCATAGAATCTGTTGTCCAATTTCTGAATGAATTAAGGTTAACAGTTAATGGGAAAAAGTGTCAGTACTTACAGTTCAAAAACCAACACAATGTAAGGGAAAACAGAGAAGTGGATGTCTTTATACAGAATAATATCTTAGATCATGTGCAAACAGTGAAGTTTCTTGGAGTGTCACTAGATAGGACCCTATCATGGGATTATTACACCGATCAAATTTGTGGTAAAATATCATCTGGGGTATTTGCATTAAAACAAATTGCCAGATTAAATGATAAAAAATTGCTTATAGCAGCTTATCATGGTTTAATTTTATCTCATATCAGGTATGCCATACTAGTATGGGGTATTTCATCACAGGGTAACATGGAAAGAGTTTTTAAAATACAGAAAAAAGCTGTTAGGTGTATGATGGGAGTCAACCACCTTACCTCATGCAGATCACTATTTAAAGAGCTACAATTGCTCACAGTTCCTTCTTTGTACATTTTTGAAGTGATAATGTACGTAAAGAAAAATACCTTTTTACAGAATTTAGATGTTCACAACCACTACACAAGAAACAGAATCGATTATTATGTTGCTAATCACAACACTAAATTGTTTGAACAAAAACCAACTTATGCAGGTAGAAAAATACATCAATAAATTGCCACAAGGTTTAAAAAGTTGTGACAATTTAAGTCATTTAAAAAAAAAGCTAAAACAGTATTTGATTGATGAAACATTTTACAGTGGGCACGAATTCCTTTTTAAATAGTTTTGATTGAAAAAATTTATCTTCTAATTAAACAAATATTGTGTACTATTTGATACAAAGGGGTTCATGACAAGCCTACTGAGTTAAGCAGTAGCAGGGAAAAATTATTGATAAGTGATGAATTTATCATTGTGTTTGATTTTTTTAATTTTTAATTTTGTGTGATATTTGATTCAATGGGGTTCATGACAAGCCTACTGAAGTAAGCAGTAGGAAAAACAATTTTCTGGTGGTAAGTGATGAATTTATCATTGGTGATAAACTTTTAGTTTATCAGTTTTATTTTGACATGTCCTATACTCCCTTTGGAGTCTCCTGGATGCAAGTAAAAAAAAGAAAAAAAAACATGTGATATTGGAACATTGTGTTGATGTGTTTGGTTGTGTTTTTGTGCAGGTAGTAAATTAGGTGGTCTGAATACGACGACAGTTCCTGTAGCTAGTATGACGGGTGGATTGGTTCAAGAATTCCACCACTCGGTGTTGCCAAATATCACTCCTCAGCTAACATTCCTTTGTACTATCGTATCTATGCTGGTATGTATATCTATATATTTAAAATGCTAAATCGCGTCCAATGTATTGTGACACTTATCTCCAAAGTGTGTTTCGGAATCTGGGTAGATTAAATAATTAACACACTAAAGTTTAAAATTACAAGTATTTATTACGACTGAGAATTAAAATTGAATACGTGACTACAATCTACAAGTATATTATAATGAAATAAATTAATAAATAATAAACTAATTAGGCTATAATTAACTAATACGGTAAATAATTTAACTTAATACTACTTACAGAAATGATACAGAGTAAATAGATGTTAAACAATAGAGAGTAATTCACAGTACACTGGCCTATTCCAAACGTAACCATTAAACACTACGCAATTTACACTCTTGGAAGTGGAAGCTAAATCAAATACTGACCCCCCTCGATTGTAAACAAACTGCCGCTTAAATTGGTGGGTTAATGGAGAGTTTGAGAAAAATTTGAGTTTGAGATTTTCGATATAATATTAAAATACAAAATTGGTGTGAAACACTCACACAACTTTCTCTTGCCAATGCAAATAATTTACAATATAATTTAACATTAGTAATAAAATATTAAAAATAAACAAAAAACTAACCTCAATAAACATAACCTTATTTTAATCATGAGTGAAACACTCAAAATGAAAATCAACCTCAGTCTGGCTTAAAAATACGGAAAATCACTATTTCACGCTAAACTAGGCTCTGTAGAGAAAAATACGTTAAATAAAAGTTGTAGATCTTTAAATTTCCTATAAATTTGGTTATATACACTTTTGTCGTAAAATGCATACTAAGGCCAAAATCTTAAAAAAATCGATTTTTCACACGTTTTCGTGAGAAAAAATCAGAAAATCGCTAATTACTGCTAAACTAAGCGTCATACAAAAAAATGTTTGAAACAGAAGTTGTAGGTTTTTAAATTCTCTACAACTTTTATTATATAAGTTTTTGCGCTAAAATTTATATTAAAGCCGTAATCTTAAAAAAACAACGTTTTTACGTGAAAACAGCCTCACCGAGAATTTCAGCAAACATGGCGCCTACCCTATCTTGTAGAGAATAAAAAATTGAGTAAAATAGGCGATTTTAAAAAAAATCGTAGGACCAGTTTTTGAGAAAATCGCAAAAAACTGAAAAATTATACGAATAAACTACTACTTCCGGTTGACCGATTTTGATGAAAATGTTCGTGTCGCGTCCGGTAGTGGTATGTAACTTAAGTTTCAAGTTTCAAGTTCGTACGATGTTCCGTTCTTGAGATATTCTGTTCACACACAGACACACACACACACACACACACAGACCAATCGCTAAAAACATGTTTTTTGGGTTCAGGGGGTCTGAAAACGTATAGATCCGGTGAAAACTCGATTTCGAAAAATCGACATGAAAACAATACTTTCCTTCCTATATATTCATATAGGCAAGAGAAAGTAAAAATCCTTCTGGCAGCTTCTGGATAAATCTTAACAACTGTAAACAAATTAGGAATGGAAGGTGGCACAAAAAGGCAATTATCGAAATAGGTATAGTCACTTGAGTCACGAGTTCTCCCTTGTTTGAGGGGAAAGGGGGAAAGCATCAGTGCGCATACGTGACTGCTTTAATTTCAGTACGACAAACATAACTTATACTATACCCAGAGCATATACAGTATATCACGGAACCTTTTGTGGGTTAACTGTACAAATATAACTGTTACTGTAAACACAAATGTCAGTTTCTCGAAAACATGGTTGAACTATTCACAGTGCTGAACGCAATGTAATAAAATGTTGTGAAGTTGAAGCTAAACAAAAGCCGTGAGTGAGCGGCTAACTACTGTGATGTTTCTCTTTCCACAATTCGAAAAATAAAGAAGGAAATTAAGGACGTGAAGAAGCTATTCTTTAACAGTTCTGTTGACACCTGGTAAAAAAAAGAAAACGGTTAGGTAGATACTAGGGAGACTGATAATGAAAACGCCGATGACAGCAATAGTAAAGAAGGCGATTCATTCGTAATTACAGTAACTCAAACATTTCTAGTCATGTAATTAAGGTATAAGCAATATTACAGGTCACATTTATTTCTTATAAGGTTTATGAAGAAAACATTTTCTCGGAGTAAACCACAGCTTACAAAATGTATCTAGAAACTGCACGGTAGTGAAATGTACGAGTAGTGTCTCACTGTTGAGGTTGGCAGCACTGCAGATATTTCATTTCCCTTCCTCACAGCCCATACATATGCAAAAGGCAATCTCATGATTTCAGTATCTATAACTGCCTGACTCTTTCACAAAAGCGAGTGACAACAAAAGCCAGGGATGCAATTACTGCCATTACTCATGAAATGGATTTCTTAAGAAGTGGTTCCGTTTATGCGTCCGACGCGAGAGATCACATGCGTTGGCTGCATCGACTGCTTTGGGTACCAGTCATTTGCAACAGTCGCATGCATCTGGAAAATGAGTTTTCCCAAAGACGATGACGCAAAACTCATTGAGTTAGCTGCAGAAAAACTACAACTATTTGACCCTTCAAACTTTCTTTCATCATCTAATAGATACAGTAAACTCCTGCTTATCCGAAATAATTGGGGTGAGCAGATTTCGAATAGCCGGGTTTTTTAAATAACAAGAAAACGGTTTTTTATTGCAAAAAAATATAACTGTGTCCTAAAACTTTTATTCATACGATTTAATTGTCAAATACTTTCCGTACATTTTAATTCTTTTTTCGAAAAGTCAGAAATTTTTTTTTGGTTTTTATTTTCCATTCATTTTCTTACTGACATGTCCCGCCAATGTTTAACTAAAAGTACATCAGTGGGCGTGGCTTCGATGGTTTTGACCACACGTTTACGTTTACACAACATTGTTAAATATAGGGTGATTCAAAAAGAGCGCCGCTTTTGATATATCAAATTAAGAGATTTGTTTTATTGAAAAACTGAAAATAAATACATCAACAAGTTCATCTTTCCTTCCGATTTCATGTATGAAAAATGATGTCATGCATGTGTCCTCCTCTACTGCGCTGGCACGCATCAACTCTGTCCATGAAATTGGATATTACTGCACGACAAGTTTCGACTATGTGGGACAAGTTTCCGTATGTGGGGTTTTCTAAACCCCACATACGGCAGTTCTGTTTATTAACAAAACCGTTTAAGTGGAAGTGCGCCTCATCACTGAAAATGATTTTGTTTGCGAAGGTGTCATCATTCTCCCGTTTTCTCAATACCCAGTCAACACACTTCGTCTCTTCTGGTGGTCTGCCACTTTCAAATGTTGCGTCAACTGAATTTTATACGGGTGATATTGGAGATCGTACCGAAGAATTCTCCGTACAGAAGAACATCTTAAACCCAATTGTTGAGAACGGCGACGTATTGATTTTGCTGGGCTAACAGCCACACTGTCACGAACCAACGCAACGTTCTGCTCAGTTCGGCCAGAACGACGACGTCCAGAACTTTTAAGGTCGACTGTTGAACCCGTCTCAAAAACTTTTTCATGAGCCTACGAACTGTTGATTCATTCGGTGCTTCATACGTCCTAGAGTACCGCGAAGTCGCCTGACAGTAGCCGCATAACTCTCTCCACTCTGGTAAAATGTTTTGACGATTAACACTCGTTGCGCAATAGTAAACTTCTCCATGGTTAGACAGAGAAGGTGCCAGGCTGTGAACAGGCAAAGAAATTCATTGCCTATTCCAGCAGAAAGGCTGGGATATATAATAGACTAGGAAGACAGGACTTGAGGAGGGTAGTGGGCCTGATGACTGGTCATTGTAATCTTGGGTATCATTTATCCAAGATAGGAGTTGCTGAAGAGAGCCTGTGTAGATTCTGTCATGAGGCAGAAGAGAAGGCTGAGCATATTTTATGCAGTTGCAAAGTGGTTGGCTGCAAAAGAAGAGCGCTGATGGGTAAGGACGTGTTAACACCTTCTCAGGTAAGTGCACTAGATCCTAGGCAGATCCTGCGCTTTATTGAAAGTGTGGGTCTTGCATAAATAAGGAATAGGGGCAATCACAAAAGATCTTTTAGGTCGCGGTGAGGAGGGGCTGCAGAAGCCTGAACGCCCTGGTTGTAAAGAAGAAGAAGAAGAAGATGGTTAGACAGAGACTGCGAGAGTATTACACTGCGAACAAGAGAAACTACAACTGAATCGTCAATCGGAATGTTCTCCGAAATAGAAATGAGGTCAAACAATGTTGCCAACCGATAAACAAAAATTCACCAGCCGTTTAAAAACCGGCGCTCTTTTTGAATCACCCTATATCATTTCACTTCCACTACCAGTACATAACACTATTAGCCACAAAACGAAATGAAAACTACATTAAGGCCAAGACACTACCGTACCCATTCAACCACAATACAGTACCAATTGACTGTTTGCAGCAAAGGTAGCCAAAATAAACAGTAGGCCTAGTAGTAGGCTACCGCTCCAAGGAAAACACTCATGTTATCGGTAAAAATCCTGTCTGCAGTGCTGAATGTCATGTAGGCATACTTTACGTGCTATAATTTACAGTTTAGTTTGCTTAAACTGTATTTTGGTACATAAATACAATTTACAGTATTTATTATTTATTGTTTTTATTACAGTTATTTGTAGAAAAATTACATTAAAATACTGAGTATTTTTTGACGTTTCGGATAACCCGGGTTCGGTTAACCCAGATATGCAGTTGGATCGCTCGCACATTCCATTGCACAAAAGAAACTACCCTACCTATGCGTCAGTCGCATGCGATTACTGCATGCAGTAATCGCATGCGACGATCACACAAATGAAACCGCACCTTTAGACATTGTGTTAACATTGTTTTATTTAAAGTTTTAGTTTAAAACCGTTCTTTTCAGGAAGAAACTATAGTACTACTGTGCTATAGTCGTTACTTATCGTTCTTCTAAGAACAATTAAGTTTGTTGTTAACTGAAATCATTTATTTAATGATAGGGGTATGAAGCCCAACAACATTGTGTGAATTTGTTGTTGTTGTTTAAGTCATCAGCCATAAGGCTGGTTTGAAGCTGTAGAGGTTTTACTAAGTAATACGAGGAGTGAGGTGGTTTACACATTGCCTTCCTCGCTGAGTGGAAAAGTACGCTTATCAGCATGCCGGGCCCTCTGAAAAGCACCGTCACTTCATTCACCACAGGGTCTGGCTGTATAATGAAATTCATTACTTTCAGAGGAGAATACTCTGATTAGTGTCTTTTACACCTCTATCTCTTCTGTTCTTAAATGATACAGTCATTTAATTGGCTGACCATGTGATAAGAAACAGAACTATTTATTTTAGCCCTGCAACGGACAGATTGAGTGTAAATAATTTGACACTCCACCTGTCTGTTATAGGCAATGTGTGAATTTATTAATGTGAATTAAACACATCCATCAGATGGAATATATAACAGAGCTTTGAGATAAGTATTGGCAACGTTGCTGGCTAGTCATTGGCTAGCTATGAAGTGGGTAGGGGGCAATGTGTACATTCAGAGCTCATCAGCTTTCAAAAATAGCGTAATGTGTTTTACACTTGTACTTGTTCTGTTGTTAAATGCTTCAGTCATATAATTGGGTGACCATATGATAAGAAAACAACTATTTTTTGTAGTTATTTAAGTTATTAGTTAGTATCAGAGTAGTAGAATCCATATTCATATTTTGTTTTTTTGTATATATAAAAATTTTTAATAATTTACCTTATACTGCTTTCAAAATTCTTCTTACGTGTACTTTCGCGGTGCGCACCACTTCTTCAGGTAATGCTTATAAAAGTTCTAGAATATTTTATGAAGATTGCATCTTCCTTTGTCAGTGGTTTAAATCAAACTGTTTGATTCAAACCATTTTATTATCATTACCTGAAGAATTGCGGTGGGCACCGTGAAAGTACTCGTTAGAAGAATTTTTAAAGCAGTATAAGGTAAATTACCAAGTTTTTTATAAATAAAAAAAACAAAATATTAATATTTTTTGTAGCCCTGGAATTAGCAGATTGAGTGCTAATAATTTAACATTCCATCTGCCTGTTATGGGTAAACCCATAATGTACCTATAGAAATTTTGAGAATTGCTATTTTCTTGGAGAAGTGGTAGACTCCAAAGTGAAAGAGCCTTGTCCTAACCTAGAAAGTAAAGAATGTTAACAAAACATATCATATGTTGTTTAGGTCAACAGCTGAAAAGCTGGTTTGAACCTCTAGAGGTTTTACTAAGTAAAAACGAGGAGCCAGGTGGTTTATTAATGCCTTCCTCACTGAGTTGAAAGAATATGCTTATCAGCATGCCAGGCCCTCCTAAAAACACCCACGTTCCACCCTGCAAATGACGCCTTCACTTCATTCACCAAAGGGTCTGGCTGTATAGTGAAATGGATGTAGAGTTGAAATGGTTTCAATCTTACCTTATTAATAGATTACAGTGTGTGGAGTTAACTAGGGTTGTTAGAGGGAAACTTACAAAAGTTGTATCTGGAAAGCTTGAAGTCAAAGCAGGCGTTCCACAGGGGTCAGTTTTAGGTCCAATTCTGTTTCTATTGTACATTAATAGGTTACCAGAAGTCATACCTAATGGCAGAGCTTTGTTGTTTGCTGATGATACTTCAGTAATCAGTAACAGTTCACTGGTAGATGCTCTTGAAGTAAATACACATGTTAACATAGAGTCCGTAGTGCAGTTCTTGAATCAAATGTTATTAACAGTTAATGGGAAAAAGTGTCAGTACTTGCAGTTCAAAAATAAACATAACGTTAAAGAAAGTAGAGAAGTGGATGTATTTATTCATAATAATAGTTTAGAGCATGTAGAAACAGTGAAGTTCCTGGGCGTATCTCTAGATAGATCTTTGTCTTGGGACTTCTATACCAATCAAGTTTGTAGTAAAATATCATCTGGGGTATTTGCACTAAAACAAATTGCCAGATTAAGTGATAAAAAGTTACTAATGGCAGCTTATCATGGCCTCATTCTGTCCCATATCCGTTATGGTATTTTAGTATGGGGTAATTCTAGCATGGGTAATATGAATAGGGTTTTTAAAATTCAAAAGAAAGCTATTAGGTGTATGGTGGGAGCTAACCAGCTAACCTCATCCACACCACTATTTAACGAGCTTAAATTGCTTACAGTTCCCTGTCTCTACATTTTTGAGGTGATTATGTATGTTAGGCAAAATAATTTTATGCAGAATTTCAATGTTCACAATCATAACACGAGAAACAGGAATGATTATTATGTGGCTAATCACTCCACAAAATTGTTTGAACAAAAACCTACTTATGCAGGGAGAAAATTCTTAAATAAATTACCCCAATCTTTAAAGTGTTGTGAGGATTTGAATTCCTTTAAAAAAAATTTTAAAAATTACTTGATCGGTGAAACTTTTTATAGCATACAAGAATTTCTTTCTTGATAGTAGTGATACATAGTGTGTTTCTTATACGTATTTCAGGTATTATATCTGACGACATGTCCTACACTCCTCCTGGAGTCTCCAGGGCAAAAAAAAAAAAAAATTATTACTCTCAGAGGAGATAACTCTGACTAGTGTCTTTTTCACCTCTACCTCTTCTGTTCTTAAATATTTTAGTCGTACAATTGGCTGACTTTGTGGTAAGAAACAGAACTTTTTTTTATAGCCCTGGAACCAATAGATGGATTGTAATTAATAACACTCCACCTGCTCGTTATGGGCATATTTTCATAAATCGTTAAATAAAGAAAAAATAAAATAAGTGTTTTTAATGTTGTGTAATTTTTGTTCTCTGTTGTACAGCCATGTTTATTTAAATTGTGGAAATGCCCAGGCAATCCGTTGCATTTCATGCGTTCTTTAATAATTTGCGCGTGCTGCGCATTCATGTTTGGATGGCATGTGCACGAGAAGGCTATTCTTATGGTCATCATACCTCTCACGTAAGTATATTCATTCTTACTTAACATTCTCTTTTTGTTTATCATAAATGATAAAAGTTTTTATATTTGCAGATTATTTTGGTTGGCACTGAAAGTCCATTCGTATTTATTTCTTGAAAAAAAATTGCCGACCAATAATTTTTGGGCAAAAGTTTTTCGAACAGAAATTTTTTGAGGCTGACCAGGAACATTTTTAAACATTGAGGAGGCTCCTAAAAAATTCAACAGTGTTTTTTTGGCAACGATCGGCCATGAGATTAAGCCCTGTCAATTAACTGCCCATGGGCGTAGTGGTTAGCGCAACTGACTTCTACGCCGGGGTTCCGGGTTCGATTCCCGGTCAGGTCTGGCTTTTTTCATCACTCATTTTCTTATATCATTAAACCCATGCCCATCCATCCAAACCCGCCATCTGCATTAGCAGAAATTGCAAAACAGTCTGACATAAAACAAAAAAAAACAATTGGCCTCTACACCAGGGTCCCGGGTTCGATTCCCGGTCAGGTCTGGAATTTTTTAATCACTCATTTTCATATATCATTATTCTCCACTGTCTGCATTAGCAGAAATTGCAAAACAGTCAGACGTAAAACAAAAAAAAAATTAACTGCCATGAACACCTGAAAAAATGGGAAAATAGTGAAAAATGTTTTCCTCCATTACATAGTGAAATGTAAATGGAAAATGATAGAGCGCATTCGAAATAGTCAGACCCATTTTGGCTGGGAGAGCCTGACCCGGAATATTGATGTTGACAATACACCTCCTTAAACTGGTAAACTTTGGTTTGAATCAGTCTGATTCAAACCAAAGAAAGAAAGAAAGAAGAAAGATGCAATCTTGATAACCTATTTCTAGAAACTATTATTATTATTATTATTATTATTACCTGAAGAAGCGGTGCGCACCGGGGGAAGTGCTTTTAAGGAAAGAGTATAAGATCTAGTATAACGTATAGTTGTCACTTGAGTCACGAGTTTGCCCTTGTTTGCAACAGGGGGAAAAGCATCAGTGCGCATGCCGGACTGCTTTAATTTCAGTACGACAAACATAACAACTTATACTATACCCAGAGCATAAACAGTATATCACGGAACCTTTTGTACGCTAACTGTATACACAATTTACTTGTGTTTGCAAAGGCTACGATAGCTAAATGTTTTCATCATGGATAGTAGTTGCAAACTCCCGTAAAATGCGTGGCCAATTCTACCCAATAGTCTCAACTAACTATCTCATCAAATATACAAAAAAAGAAAACAATAAAATGGATTCTGCTGCTATATGAATATTGTATTTGTTACAGGGTAATGGCGGTGGTATGGAGAAAAGAAGCTGAAATCTATCTGATGATGTCAACGATCGGTCATTACTCGTTATTCCCGTTACTATTCACGCCGTTCGAACAAATAATCAAAGTGATCGTATTACTAATCCATTCTGTTTACGCGTTCCAAAATTTATCGCACCTTTTCGACATCAAAACTGAGCGATTCTGTTTGCCGTTATTGTCGCGAATCGAATCGATTTATATCGTAGTGTTAAGTCTTTTGTTCGTTTTCGATTCCGTGGTATTCCCGATGAGCGGTTTAACCAGACGATATCCATTTTTACCGTTGATGTTAACGTCTGTGTACTGTGCTATTGGTGTGACATATTGCTGGTTAAGGTACTATTATTATTTCATTACTATGAGTGAAACGGATCATAAACGTAAAGCCTATTAATAAGTTGTTGTTATTATTATTATTTATTTATTTATTGTTTACAGTTGTATTGTTGTGATTATCTAAGGTTATTATTGTTTTGTAATTTAAGGTTAACCCTTCAAGTGCCTGAATAATTTTTTTCAAAAGTTCCAACCTTAAGCATTACTTATGTGTATTAAATAACGAGATTGTGATTCCATTCCGAAATCAAAGCACCCAGAATGGGAGATGACTTTGAACATGTTTTTATGTGTATGACAAGCAGTAACAGGTGTGTGAAGTTCAGTTTATTGTGAATCGTCATTCACTGGGTGACCACCAAGGTGTTGCTTCTGGCCGGGAAGCAAAACTTTGTGCACACAATTCACATTGTCGTCGGTGCTGGCCGTTGTTGGGCTTCCAGAACACGGTTCATCGACAACCTCCTCCCAGCCTTGAACATCTTGTGTTACCTCCCGGACTGTGACCTTGAAATCCAGTCGTTCTTGAAGCATCTGGAATGTATCGGTTGCATTCTTTCCAAGCTGCACACAAAACTTTCATGGCGTATCGCTATTCAAGCGAAAGCTCCATTGCGTCGTGTTACAAAGTCGGAAAACACATTTCACGTGTCTTTCTGTTTAGACGGTTTAGAGCAAATCGGCGACCAGCTGCATTGGAAGGGCAGACCCCCCCCCCTACCACATTTCCCGACCGGTTTTACCAGACTGGGTTGGATATTCGCGTCACAATAAAATCATGCACATTACTTTCAGAATGGACCCTGTAATTTAAGAAGAATGGGTTCCAGAAGGCATTATCATTAAGGAAGTTTTGATAAGTCAGGAAAAAATTGCCGCAGCTTTAAAAACAAAATAGTTTGATTCTTCACCAGGATAATATGTCTGCTTACACATCACTTTCTGTGAACCAACTTTTGATTGAAAAAATCATAACTACGCTCCAACTTACATCATATTCACTCAATGTAGCACTGTGCAATTTTTCCAAAGATGGGTGCTAAAAGGAACATGTTTTTGATTTCTTGATCGGGTGACGCTGTAAAGAAGAAAATGGCAGATTTGTTAAAACAGCTGACGGAATTTGATTTCCTAACTTTGATCAGTGGAAAATGAGAATGCAGCGATGTTTCATTGCATAAGGGGAGTTTATTAATAGCATTAAAATTGTAGTAATTATAAATGAAGGTGAGCTATTTAATAGGCACACCTCATATTTTGTATAAGAATCTACATTAAATATCAGCCCACATTTTCAAAACTTGTAGTGTATATTTATAAAATTTAATTGATGTTTTCCTGTCGCCTCCATAGCGCAGTGGTAGCGTGCTAGCCTACAACGAGAAGGTCCCAGGTTCCTACTTTTCTTATATTTTATAAAGGGCAAGAGAAAGTAAAAATGAATCATAGAATTAAGGCACATTTACATGTGCAATGATTTGGCGCGCAAGTTTCAACATGTATGCACAAAGAAACTTGCATGAAATTTTCTGCAGCCTTCGGAAATTTTGTTCGCCAGTAAGTGACTGGCGCACCACTAAATAAACATTTGAATATACCGTGCGTTCGGAAAGTCGCTGTGCACTGGAATTGTAACTATGGATTTATGAAAATATGTATAAAGAAATGACTAAGCATTTTGGAAAAAAATTTATTCAATACCTTAATTACATTGTTAAACCGTGATTACATTGTTTATAGAAGGTGTTCGAAATGACCTCCATTGGCATCAATACAGCATTGCACTCGTTTCATTTTGTTTGCAAACACCTTTCGCAACTGAAGAACAGTGATTCCTTGAATGTATGCCGTTATTGCGGCTTTAAGTTCGTCAATCGTGTGTGGTCTGTTCCGATACACAGTTTGTTTCGCCAAATACAAACTGTGTATCGGAACAGACCACACACGATTGACGAACTTAAAGCCGCAATAACGGCATACATTCAAGGAATCACTGTTCTTCAGTTGCGAAAGATGTTTGCAAACAAAATGAAACGAGTGCAATGCTGTATTGATGCCAATGGAGGTCATTTCGAACACCTTCTATAAACAATGTAATCACGGTTTAACAATGTAATTAAGGTATTGAATAAATTTTTTTCCAAAATGCTTAGTCATTTCTTTATACATATTTTCATAAATCCATAGTCACAATTCCAGTGCACAGCGACTTTCCGAACGCACGGTATAAACCTTCACCTCGCCAGTAGGCTATTGGCATACAGAAGGTGGTTTAATTTCGAATTGATTTTTCACTATCATCCATTATCTATTATTATATATTTTCATATAGATAGCTTTTTATTTTGCTGTATCTGTTTAAAGTCTTAATGCACAAATAAATGCAATGTTACTTAATGGGACCTGTGAGTCCCGATGGTCAAGAAAGGGTTAAACAGTAACTAAAATGAGCTAAATTTTGAAAAATAAGAAGTGAAGTAAAGATGAAAATATTAAATTTTTGGAAAAATATGAACAACTTCCTTATTTTTAGGACGTACATTGTTCGTCGTATAAAAACAGACCTCCAAACTATCAATACCAATGTAACAAATCACTGTTCTGGAAGCTTTCACGAACTTGACACTACACAACAGCAAAGTAAAATGGAACTGGCGCAACAAAAAGCGTTTAATGTGTAAACCTCTTCTGGCATCAATACTGGCGCCAGCAAGTCATTGCTCGTGTAAATGCACCTTTAGTACCAGTTTCATAATTATATACTCCCGAATTTGAACCCTTGCATTTCTAAAACGATAAGTCGGATTTCAACATTCTTTACATCAAAATTTAGCTTAGTTTATTCTGCATTGACCTATAATAGTCCTATGTTTTTAATGTTGTTTGAAAATGATCATATCGAGGTTGAAAGACAAAAAGACTTAGTTTTTTTGCTATTGCAAAGAATTTTATGCATTTAGAAGCATATAACTCGAGAACTATTTGATCGCAAGTTTGAAATTTTAACACAACATAGCAAATTATATTCTTAGAGCGTATACAAAATTTTAAGTTTGTACATTAGTTTAATTTTTATTTAATAACAATATTCTGAACCCTTAGCCAAAAACGGTAGCTTAGGTAATGGAACGGTAGCAAGAAAACCAGGTCTTTTTGTCTTCCAACCTCAATATGGCAATTTTCATAAAACATTAAAAATATAAATCTTTATAAAATGCATCCTGTAGTTTGAAATTAAATCTATTTTATATAATGAATTTATATAATAAATTTCACTAACCTTCTTTTTAAAATGCGTCAACTTTTATCTTTACTTACACGTGTTTCGGTGGATCCACCATCATCAGAGTAAATAACATAATTGAAACTAAAAAATTTTTTTCACTTATTTAAAATCTATAGAAGATGATACATCTTCAGTCATTTGTATAAAACTGTTTCATTGTTTTAATTTAGTTACGAGTTTTAATTATAATAATAATTATTATTATTATAATAATAATTTAATTGTTTTAATTTACTGAAGATTTTTTTTGTCATTAGTCTCTCGACTGGTTTGATGCAGTTCTCCAAGCTGTTCTATCTTGCGCAAGTCGTTTCATATCTACATACCTGTAACACACTACATCTTTTGTAATTTGCTTTATATATTCTAATCTTTGCCTCCCCCTACAATTTACTCCCTCAATATTACCCTCCATTATTGATAGCCCAATACCTAGATGTCTTAAGGTATGCCCCTCAAGCCTATCCCTTCTTCTGGTAAGATGCTTCCATATACTTCTTTTTTCGTCCACTCGCCTAAGAATCTCTAAATTACTTATTTTGTCCACCCACCTAATCTTTAACATTTTTCTATAACACCACATTTCAAAAGCTTCTATCCTCTTCTTTTCTACAACCCATATCACCCACGTTTCACTCCCGTATAATGCTGCTGCACTCCAAACATAATGTTTTAAGAAATTTTTCCTAATGTGTAAATCAATGTTTGTAGTCAGTAAGCTATTTTTCATTTAAAGGGATTTTCTAGCTTGAGCAATTCTACTTTTGATATCACTTGTGTGTCTACTATCCTTTTACTGAAGATGTCTACAAGATACACGAAAGGGCTATAAACATTGGTAAGTGTTTTCTGTTACCGTATTTTGGTGGTTAGAAATATATATTTCAATTTAAGTAATTAAATTTATATAGATGACTAAAGATGTAATATCTTTTTAAGATTTTAAATAAAAATTTTTAGTTTCAAATAGTATTGTGTACTCTGAAGATGTTGGATCCACCGAAACACGTGTGACAGATAATAACAACGGCAGCTGGGAAAGGTTAGTGAAATTTATTATGTGGAATAATTAATGTCTGGTTTCCGAGACATTGGCACTTTAAGGGTTAACCTGTTAGTATTCACACTAATTTTTGTAACACATGTAAAGGTAGTACATTTCGATAAAAAGTCTACACCAAGCAAATGAGTCAGTTGAAAGTGAGTCTATAGTTGTTAGATGACAAGTCAGGGAGCTTAGGACCATCCACTTTTCCTGCTCCAACTCTTCCAAGCTAATGTTTGTTTTCTGTTTATCGTCAATCAAAGGAAACTACTATCTGTCTATAACTTGATGGCCTCCGGCAGACAGGAGCAATATGCAGATTGTAAAACAATTTCAGAAAACATATCGTTATACTAATTAACACACCTCGTAACTCCCAAATGGTAAATTTTACACTGAGTGAAAAAATGTTGCCATTTTTTAACCACTGCTACTGTTGAAAGAAAAGTTTTAGGAGTTACCCATTTTGAGACTTGAATTAATTCCATAAAATATATTTAATGATGTGACAATTTTTAAAAATATACTAGCATGCCCCGTCGCGATTTTGCATGCGAAAAATGGTGTAAATTTTTTTAAAAATATGTTTCAACTGCTCTCGAAGTTGAAGCTCAGTCGTGTTTATATCAAAGGCAAGATTCTCGTTGTTCCTCTGTTTCAAATGCTCTCGAAGTTGAAGCTCAATCGCGGTTTTGTAGAAGGCGAGATTCTCATTGTTCCTCCGTTTCAAATGCTCTCGAAGTTGAAGCTCGATCGCGGTTTTGTAGAAGGCGAGATTCTCATTGTTCCTCCGTTTCAAATGCTCTCGAAGTTGAAGCTCGATCGCGGTTTTGTAGAAGGCGAGATGCTCGTTGTTCCTCCGTTTCAAATGCTCTCGAAGTTGAAGCTCAATCGCGGTTTTGTAGAAGGCGAGATGCTCGTTGTTCTTCCGTTTCAAATGCTCTCGAAGTTGAAGCTCAATTGCGGTTTTGTAGAAGGCGAGATTCTCGTTGTTCCTCTGTTTCAGCAGTTCTTGCTTTTTGAAGTTTGTTTTGCTTTTGAAGATTTTCTTTCTAGTGATGTTTCTTTTGATGACATTATTGAAAATGGGAAAAAACAACCACAAAAAAAATAATTGTCAAAACCAAAAACTTAAATCTACGTTTAATAAAATAAAATATCAAAGCAACACTGATCACTCACCAATTAAAACAAATTAAAGGAACACGGAACTTAACTTTTTTTTTTATATTCCTAATGTGTGTACGTTGCAATCTGTTAAATTTAGAACAATAAGCAACCCCATGACCCAATGAGATGAGAATGATATGTATGATGTGTAAATGAGGTGTAGTCTTGTACAGACCCAGGCCGACCATTCCTGAGAGAGTATGGTTAATTGAAACCCAACCATCAAAGTTCACCGGTAACCACTGTCTAGTATTCAAATCCGTATAAAAGTAACTACCTTTACTAGGATTTGAACCAGGAACCTTCGTCTCCGAAAATCAGCTGTTGAACAGCTGACTAGCGGCGACGACGTTACCCCTAGACCAACCCGGTGGGTTAACATAACTTTTATAAAATACTCAACAATACAAAATCGTATCTACATAATAAAATACAATAAAATTATCATGTGATATTGTCACCAGCTGATCCTTAGCACCACGTCGCTATTTGCTAAACCATATGACTTTATTTATGACGAATCTTTATTTGAATCACATCAGCTGGTTTAAAAGCAGCAGATTATCTAACCTCATAAAAAAACGTCTATTTAAAATAAAGCTTACTAGCAAGGCGAGTGAAATTATTCCTTTATTAAGTTTTCCGGAAAGGGTTTTTGGATGAATTGTTTTTTTCAAATGTTCATAATTTCATTTTCTATTATCTTTTGAATGGTTATTACAATAAATTTAATAGGGACTTTGTTATAAAATAATTTGTGAATACATAAAATAAATATTTTTGAAAATATGGTTTTTCTTCAAATAATTTCTTGTAAGAAAAAATAAATACAAGAGCTTACAACAAATAATAGACAGCAATTTTCTGTATTTTTTAGTATAAGAATCATGTTGATGTCTTTCTTGGTTCCTGAGATATTCGATTCCCCGTAAAAGCTTGCTTTTCCACCCCCACTCTTATATTAGGGGCTGTAATTAATTTTTTGGCCTGTTCAAATGGTAGATCATTACGAGTAAATTACTCTTTCATTAAAAATATATAATGGTAAATTATAGCCAGTAGTTTTGATTTTCATTTTCTGGGTTGACCTACCCCCTTAAGGGTGCAAGCTTAAATGGGGTAAATACTAATTGTTTTCTTGTGTATCTTGAGGTAAAAAATTGTGATTTAAAACATGATATACTTTTTTTATTCATACTCTGTATGTATTTCATGTGACATCTCGTTCTAGAGATGAATTTAGCCTATTATTGATAAATTATTACAAAAAATCGAGGGGTTAATGTCAAACAACACTATCTACAAAAACCTAATTTTTCAGGAGAGCCATCACCATTTATTTACCTTTGTTGTTGTTGTTGTTGTTTTGGTAAACAGCCGAAAGGCTGGTTTGAATCTGTAGAGGTTTTACTAAGTAAAAACGAGGATTGAAATGCAATAGCCTTCCTCACCAAGTTGAAAGAGTATGCTATCACCATGCCAGACCCTCCGAAAAGCACCCACTTTCCTTTCATTCACCACAGTGTCTGGATGTATAGTGAAATTCATTACTCTCAGAGGATGTAACTCTGACTAGTGTGTGTTTTACACCTCTACCTCTTCAGTTCTTAAATAGTTCAGTCATAATTGGCTGACTATATGATAAGAAACAAAACTATTTTTAGTAGCCCTGGAATCAACAGATCGAATGCAATTAATTTAACATTACACCTGCCCATCATGGGCACATTTACTATTAAGAAGTAAATTAAATTATACTAAATTTATAGTTGATTACATATATAAATAACTGAAATAATAGGAAGAGAATCAGATTAGAAGTAGTTTTTTCGCTCTCCTGAAAAATATTAAATATAGGTTTTTGTAGATAGTGTTGTTTGACATTAACCCCTCGAAATATAGGAGGTATGTTGTATACTATTAAAATGAAAAGTTTTTGTAAATATTTTTGTTTGTGGAAATAAAGTTTATGTACAAATTAATCATATATTAGTATCAGACGAACTAATGTACCATAGCCGAGCGAGTGAGAGGGAGATATGTGGCATAACTACGCATGCGCCCAAAGGTCTTTACCGTTGTAATCCAAATCTGAAAACATACTACAGTCGTTATCTTGCTTGTTAGTTTACTGCATGCATAAACGCTTGCTCATAACAATGAGTAAAATTATACGACAATGTTATTGGAACGGCATGTATGGGTTGTGCGAGTGAGAGCATTATGCATTCTCTCACTCCCACGGCTAGGGGACATTAGTTCATCTGAATACTGTATCTTGTTATGTTTTTTATTACCTTTCTAGTATTGTCCTGAGGCAGAAATTATTGTTTAAGTGAAAAATCTGGTGTGAAACATTCACACAACTTTCTCTTGCTAATGCAAATTATGAATATAGCCTATAATTAGTAATATAACATTAGATTTAAACAAAAAAATTAACCTCAATAAATATAACCTAATTTTCATCATGAGTGAAAGACACCAAATGAAAATCAACCTCAGTTTGGCTTAAAAATATAGAAAATCACTCTTTCACACTAAACTAGGCTCTGTAGAGAAAAATGTTTTAAATAAAAGTTGTGGATCTTTTAATTTCCTATAAATTTGATTTTATTCTCTTTTGTCGTAAAATGCATACTAATGCTGAAATCTTTTAAAAATCGATTTTTCACACGTTTTTGTGAAAAAAAACAGAAAATCGCTAATTACCGCTAAACTAAGCGTTATCTAAAATAATGTTTGAAATAAAAGTTGTAGGATTTTAAATTCTCTACAACTTTTAAAATATACGTTTTAGCGCTAAAATGCATATTAAAGCTGCAATCTTAAAAAAACAACTTTTTTATGTGAAAAAACCCTCTCCAAGAATTTCAAGAGATATGACGCCTACCTTATCTTGTAAAACATAAAAAATTTAGTAAACTAGGCGATTTTTAAAAATCATAGGACCCGATTGTGAGAAAATTGCAAAAAAGTGAAAAATTACACGAATAAAACTACTACTTCCGATTGACCGATTTTGATGAAAATGTTTGTGTCAGGTCCGGTAATGGTGTCTAACTTAAGTTTCAAGTTCATACGATGTTCCGTTCTTGAGATATTCTGTTCACAGACACACCCAGAACTATTGCTAAAAACATGTTTTTTGGGTTCAGGGGCTCTGAAAACAAGTAGATCCGGTGAAAAATCGACATGAAAACAATACTTTCCTTCCTATATATTCATATAGGCAAGAGAAAGTAAAAATCAATTAATACTTTCTTTTGCCCTGTATGCATATATAGGGAAAGAAAGTATTGTTTTCACTCGATTTTCCAAAATCGAGTTTTTACCAAAAACACATATTTTCAGGTCCCCTGAACCCAAAAATGATTTTTTAGCAATTGATCTGTGTGTGTCTATATAAATAAAATATCTCAAGAACAGAATATTGTGCAAAGTTGAAACTTGGAACTTAAGTTAGGTACCACTAGAGGACCCGACACATTTTCATCAGAATCGATCAATCGAAAGTAGTAGTTTATTTATATGATTTTTTTACTTTTTTGCAATTATCTTAAAAACAGCTCCTACGATTTTTTTAAAAAATTGCCTTAATTCTATATTTTTTAAGCTCTACTTAATAGGGTACGTATCATGTCTGCTGAAATTCTTGGAGGCCTGTGCTCTTGTAGAAAAATTTTTTTTTTAAGATTGCAGTCTTAATATGCATTCTAGGGCAAAAGGTATAATTAAAGTTGTAGAACATTTAAAAACCTACAACTTTTATTTCTAACAATTTTTAGTACAACGCTTAGTTGATTGTCAATTTGTGATTTTCTGTATTATTTTTTCTTTCTCTTGCCTATATGAATATACAGGAAGGAAAGTATTGTTTTCATGTCGATTTTTCGAAATCGAGTTTTCATCGGATCTACACGTTTTCAGACCCCCTGAACCCAAAATACATGTTTTTTGTGATTGCTCTGTGTGTGTATGCAGAATATCTCAAGAACGGAACATCGTACGAACTTGAAACTTAAGTTACATACCCTTACCGGACCTGACACGAACATTTTCATCAAAATCGGTCAACCGGAAGTAGTAGTTTATTCGTATAATTCTTCACTTTTTTGCGATTTTCTCAAAAACTGGTCCTACGATTTTTTTAAAAATCGCCTCAATTACTCAATTTTTTATTCTCTACAAGATAGGGTAGGCGCCATGTTTGCTAAAATTCTTGGTGAGGCTGTTTTTACGTAAAAAAAGTGTTTTTTTAAGATTACGGCTTTAATATGTATTATAGCGCAAAAATGTATATAATAAAAGTTGTAGAGAATTTAAACTTCTACAACTTTTATTTCAAACATTTTTTTGTATAACGCTTAGTTTAGCGGTAATTAGCGATTTTCTGTTTTTTCTCACGAAAACTTGTGAAAAATCGATTGTTTTTAAGAGTTCGGCCTTAGAAAAGTGTATATAATCAAATTTATAGAAAATTAAAAGATCTACAACTTTTATATAGAGCATTTTTCTCTACAGAGAGTAGTTTAGTGTGAAAGAGTGATTTTCCGTATTATTAAGCCAAACTGAGGTTGATTTTCATTTTGCGTCTTTCATATATGATTAAAATTAGGTTATATTTATTGAGGTTAGGTTTTTGTTATAGTCAAATGTTTTATTACTAATGTTAGGTTTATTGTTAATTATTTGCATTGGCAAGAGAAAGTTGTGTGAGTGTTTCACACCAGATTTTTTATTATTTATTCGTTTGGTGCGAAACATTTGCTTCAGAAAAGAAGTTTTTGATACCAGGATAGTAGGAAGTAATAAGAGGTAGAAAGAAGGAAGCAAACAACTACAATAACTGAGAATACAGAATAAACTGACTGACCTATGCAAGGAAACCACCACCTTGCTTTCATACTATCCTGGTTTTAAAAATCTCATTTAACTTTAGTTATTCTGCATATTTTCATTTCTTCTTACACAGCAGCTACTGTGCCACCTACTGGAATTCTCTTTAACTATTTTCAAATTTTCTTTCTCATTACTATGAAAAGTGTTGCAATCATGAAAAAAATTTGACACCAACTGAAATGATTCAGTCGAATCATTTAAAGATTCGACTGAATCTTTAAATGATTCATATTTAAATGAAAAGATTCATATTAAATCTTTTAATATGTTAAAAGATTCATATTATTAGTATTAGTATTCATTTTATGACACGAGTGTATATAATCGCAGTTATTGGAAATTAAAAAACCTACAAATTTTATTTTAAGCATTTTTCTATTTGTTTTATAATCCTTTAAACCGGTCCTATTTCCGAGGCTGTTTGTGAGTTTGTCAGTAGTTGATTTGATCCCCTGGCCGCGGTACGAACGCTGCGCAGGTTAAGTCCAGCGGTGGGGTCGCCACCTTGCTGCGTCAAGTACCAGCCGGTAGGCAAAAGAGATACAGGCAGGCCACGGAAAAGGTGGCAATGATTATTACCATAAGGATAAAAAAAAAACATGTTATAAGATTGAATTAAATTTATCATTGATAAAATATTAATCAAACTGAATTACATATTTAATATTGAGGGAACTGTTTTCTAGAATTACTAATATAAGCTGAATGTGAGTCGGAACAGGCCATGGCCTAATCCCTGTTTGAAAGAAGAAGAAGAAGAAGAAGCATTTTTCTCTACAAAGCCTAGTATAGAACCAATTACTGATTTTTTACTTTCTCTTGCCTACAGGAATATATAGGAAGGAAAGTATTGTTTTCATGTAAATTTTTTGAAATCGAGTTTTCACTGGATCTACATATTTTCAGACCCCCTGAACCCAAAAAACATGTTTTTAGCGATTGGTCTGTGTGTGTGAACAGAATATCTCAAGAACGGAACATCGTACAAACTTGAAACTTTAGTTACATACCACTACCGGACCCGACATGAACATTTTCATCAAAATCGGTCAACCGGAAGTAATAGTTTATTCGTGTCATTTTTCACTTTTTTGCAATTTTCTCATAAACTAGTCCTACCATTTTTTAAAAAATCGCCTAGTTTACTGAATTTTTTATGCTCTACAAGATAGGTTAGGCGCTATGTTTGCTGAAATTCTTGGTGAGGGTGTTTTCACGTAAAAAAATATTGTTTTTTTAAGATTGCAGCTTTAATATGCATTTTAGCGCAAAAATTTTTATAATAAAAAATGTAGAGAATTTAAAATCCTACAACTTCTATTCAAACATTTTTTTGTATAATGGTTAGTTTAGCGGTAATTAGTGATTTTCTGTTTTTCTCATGAAAACGTGTGAAAAATTGATTTTTAAGATTTTGGCCTTAGTATGCATTTTACGACAAAAGTGTATACAATCAAATTTATAGCAAATTAATAGATCTACAACTTTTATTTATAGCATTTTTCTCTACAGAGCCTAGTTTAGCGTGAAAGAGTGATTTTCCGTATTTTTAAGCCAAACTGAGGTAGATTTTCATTTTGCATCTTTCACTCATGATTAAAATTAGGTTATGTTCATTGAAGGTAGTTTTTTGTTTTTTCTAAAGTTTTATTACTAACATTAGGTTTATCGTTAATTATTTTCATTGGCAAGAAAAAGTCGTGTGTGTTTCACACCAGATTTTTTATTTCCTAAGGTATAATCAGAGCTTAAAGGGACAAGATATGAAAGTGTAGAAGGAATGAAAGCATAAGCTGTTATAGAATCTCTAAACAGAAGCGAACTTCTAACACTGCTTTCAAAGATCGAAAATTCATACAGAGCATTGTAGGGATGAACAAGGAGAGTATATTGATGGGGATGAATTTTGTAATGTAACTAGAGATCAATACAATTTTTGTAGTTCCAATTCGATTATTTAATTGTCACAGTTCATATATCATTGGTGGTGGATACATTTACATTTTATTTATATATCCCCCAATTTGTTGAATCCCATTCAGGCACAGCATATTTTCATACGTTACAAAAAACATTTCATCCTTCACCGTCTGCATTAGCAGTTATTGCACAACAGTCGGACGTTAAACTAAAAAAAAAAATCCTCCAATTTGTAGTTACAATTGCTTTTTTAACTGACTTGTACAGTTCAGATTGTCAGGATATGAATTGGTGAATGTTTAATGTATTGTAGAAAACTATATGCGTATATAGGATCCATTATGAAAGTAATTTGTACGATTTTATTGTGTGGTAACTATCAATCCCAGCGCGGTAAAACTGGTCGGGAAATGTGGTGGGGTGTCTGCCTTTCCAATGCAACCGGTCGCCAATTTGTTTCGAACTGTCTGAGCGAAAAGATGTGTCTCCGCATGAAGTGTTTTTTGACTTTGTAACACGGTGCGATGGAGCATTCACTTGAACAGTGATACACCATCAAGTTTTGCATGCGGCTAGGAAAGAATGGGAAAGAATGCAACCAAAATACTCCCAAAGCTTTAAGGATGACTGAATTTTAAGGTCACAGTCCGGGAAGTGGCACAAGGTGTTCATGGAGCTCAGTTCTGTACACCCAACAACGGCCAGAACCGATGACAACGTGAATCGTGTGAGCGAAGTTTTGTGATCTGACCGTCGATTTAACATCCAGCCCATCACTGACACCTATACATGTCCACATTTGCAGTACATGGGATAGTGACCAAGGATCTACAAATGAACAAGGTCTACGCGAAGCTTGTTCCAAAAGTGTTGACGGAAGACCACCTTCCTGGCCCAAAGGAACACCTCAATGTTCCCCCCAGCCCCCTTACAGTCCCGACTTGGCTACATGCGACTTTTTTTTTGTTTCCACGACTGAATTTTTTTTTTGTTTAACGTTTGACTGTTATGCAATTACTGCTAATGCAGACAGTGTAGGGTGAAATGATTTTATGTAACGTATGAAAATATGCCGTGCCTGAATGGGATTTGAACCCAAGACTGCATCATGAGAGGTAAGCACATTACCAACTACGCCAATGCGACCCGACTGAAGAGAGAGCTGAAAGAAAAGCATTGGGAGTCCGTAGAAAACATTCACAAGCATGTTAAAGGTTCCTAACAGACATTCCTGTCGAGAATTTTCAGGGTGCCTTCCAGGCGTGGCAGACACATCACAAGTGCATTACTTGGTGCGATACAGGGGGAGACTATTTCGAAGAATTTTAAGCGTTTGTACCAGTACAATCAATAAATATACTTTTAATAGAAAATGCACGTTACTTTCATATATAGTCCAGCCTCTCTTAGTTTGCTCCTAATGTAAATAAATAATGACATCACTGAGCATGCGCATTATATCAAAATGTGTACACGCTGATTAAAAAAGTAACAACAAAATACTTTTAAAAGTATTTTTATAAATGAAATTGTTAGGCCTACATCATATCATGACTGATGTTTTTAGTACTTTAAGTAGTTATAATTTAAAAACTAGTTAACTTAATAGGAATACGACATCCGTAAAGTCGCAGACTCTACCGTGCACCCTGTAGTAGGTGGCTTTTGTTTGTTGACAGTAGAAGCAAACTAACAACGGCTCAACTGTAGATCCTTTAGGTCTCCAACTAACTGACATCAGCTCCCTGCAATTAAACCACACACTCCAATTTCATCTCCTTCACATTAAATGGCATTAGATTAAAAAAATCAACACAAAAACAATTTGTTAACAAAAATAAATTTACTAATAATCATAAACGTAACAAATTCACAGGTAGATAAAATATCAAAAAATTTTAATTAAAAAAAAATTGCGCTTATACATTTCGTAATAAATTCCAACAATAAAAAAAATATATAAAAACACAATGTAATCAAATTATAAAAATATTGAAAAACCATTTAGAATGGTATAACCCATTTTTTAAAAAAAAGTTTTTTAAAAAAAAAGACAAATTTTTATATATAATACGCTAAATATGTATGTAAGAATAAAATAACAATAATTTTTCATGTATATACAAATTTCTTAATAAAAATTTATCGAATGTTTTTTTTTAAGTTTATACCAATGGTTCAGATTTAGTAAGGCCAATGTGAATTTTGTATTCAAAGTTTATTGTATAAATTTATTACATGAAATAGACTTAATAGTTTTGATAAATGCTCTTTAAATATTACTGTATATGCTACTATAATACATGGCTTACCGCGTTATATTTAGTGAAATTTGTATTTCTTGATGTGGTAGCACTGTCCACTAGAACTTTTGGCGTTTAAATATTCACATATTTTACAGGTTTGAACTACATAAGGTCATGTGAACATTAGGTTTTCAAAAATATTTACATATTTTACAGGTTACATGAATTACATTAGGTTACCTGCATTCAACGGTTAACAATCAGCGAAATTATGTAAATCCACTAACAGGAGCCAATACACAAACAATTGAGAGATCGTAATTGAACGCAATAGTAAACATTCTTAAACATAAAAAGAGGCGTTCCGAAAGAATTATTTCATTCGCACCTCAACCATATATCATGGACAATTTATGAGAAAAGTAGAACTTGATTTATTCGTTGCTTTTCTCAATCACAGTGTGTACCGTGTGCAGACTGACTAAAAATAACAGAGTGAATCCTTATCGTATTATTAAATTATAATATTAATTGTTATTGTATATATTTTATATTTAATATTATCATAATAATTAAAAAAGTATATTATTATAATTATCGTATGTAATTTGTCCTTTTTTCTTAATATCACATAACCTGTAAAATATGTGAATATTTACGTGCCAAAAGTGCTAGTGGACAGTGCTACCGCATCAAGAAATACAAATTTCACTGAACATAAACGCAATACGCCACATACGCTAAATTATTATTTTTTGGAAGCACCAAATATTGTTTATTTTTGAAATATGTAAATTTATCAGAGCAGTATTGTATAAAGTACTGTATCCTTTTCTACAAATCTAATTTTCTTACAAAACAGACTGCTGTTCGTTACACGCAGAGAGGGCGAGAACTGGGAGACAAGCACTAAATATTCTACTATTCTGTTTACAGATCAATCTCGGTGATTCCAAGACAAAACTTTAAACAATTATAACATCAACAAAGAGTACAAACTGAACTAACAGACATTTCAAAGTAAAATAAAACCCTACAAATAAATAATGCTGAGAATACAGACTATAAAAGTAGTTAAAAGTTACTTCACCATGTGTAAACAACACAAAAAATAAATAAAATGATATGTAATAAAATAATGTTGTTTTTTTTTTACTTGGCCTTCTAGTTCCAAACCATACATAAATTTTAAACTATACGATACGTTGGTAATACATTTTAGTCAAATACATACACATACATACAAAAATATAATTATTTAAAAAGCTGGCAGTACAATAGTAAATTAAATTGTTTACAACTGTAAACAAAATTCAATTGATTATACGTATATCATACAAAGTGAAATCATAGTTACCGAAATCGTTTAATTTACATTTTTACATTTTTCTCAAATATACAATTCATCATTATAGTAACTCGAATTATATTCATTAAATAAAAAAAAATAACATCAATTAGGTACCCTTTTTTAGAAGCTCAAACGTTAGTTAACCGGTATCTGAAACAGAAAAAGACAAGAGAGTAATACTTATAGTATAAAGGACAAATATTGAACACATGGGTAAAAACTATAAAACATCGCACACACACCCGCACTATCACTTATTGTTGTTTAGGTCATCAGCTGAAAGGCTGGTTTGGACCTCTAGAGCAGTATTTAACCATTTTTTACTTTCTCTCACGGTTACTATACTAGATGGTAGCGGTCACACGCAGCTGCTGTGAGATATAAGACGACGTGGTTGTTCCCGAACAACTTGGCCGGAGCGTAGTGACGGTAGGATTTTTGCATTGTTTTTACAGACATAGCGTTTTAGGTAACGGAAATCGATTTTAATTTTAATAATTCTTTGTTTGCTGCCTGAATTTTTTCTCTAAGTAAGTGTCGGGTCGGCCAATAGCATGGGTGAGGCGGTTCTCTACAGTCCCACGCTGAAATCAGTCTTCACCACGGTGCCATCCGGCACACAGGGGCTTCCTTTGACTGACCAGTGTGGGAATGTAGCGTACATCACCGGTAAAGTCGACCAGAGATGGTGCGTTCAGTCTCAGCTGGGTTCTTCAACCTCGGTCAGGAGCAGGATGGCAAGTATCGGTCACAGTGTAGTGCAGCCGCTTTAATCCCGTTTGGTGAGTCAACTGTATGTGAAGGTAAGGCACTACTAGCTGCGTGTAATTAGCACTCCCCACGGCAGGTTCTGTGTCCATCTACACTAGTGGGGCCGTCAATGACAATAAATACAATTATATTGCAAAATGACCAAATATTTGTAAAGAAAGATAAAATAACTTCAAGTTTCAATATTCACTATTGACGTTAAAATAAACACAATGATACCAAATTTTTTTAAGTATCATTCTGTACGGCATTTAGATTTACCATGAATTCTTTCAAATTTTTGAGGAAAAAATGGCTGAATAAAAATTATTTTACATCGCACATGATGTGTACGTAGATAAAGAATACGAGGCGTGTTCAGAAAGTAAGTACAGTTATTAAAAAAAAACAAGTAAAACAATTTTTTTTCAATACAATTTTATTTCTACGTGAAAGCCCAAACCTTAAACTATTTTTCGATATAGTTTCCACCGATGTTCAAACACTTGTCGTAGCAGGTGATCAATTTGTCTATACCCTCTTCGTAGAAGGTTCCCGCCAACGAATGTAGCCACGACTCCATGGCAGTTTTCACTTCATCATTGGTTTCAAAGCGTTGGCCGCCTAGCTCGCGCTTCATGTGCAGGAACAAGTGGTAGTCAGACGGTGCCAAGTCCGGGCTGTAGGGCGGGTGATCGAACTGCGCCCAACGAAATTGTCGAACCAATGTTTGAGTGTCACCAACGGTATGGGGCCGAGATTGTCATGGAGCAACACAATGCGCATGCGTGGAACACCGATTGCTACGGCAGCAGTAGAATGAAACGGTATTTACTTTCTGAAACGCCTCGTAAATAAGCAAGCAGTTTTAGGAGGGTTTACCCAAACAACTTCTTCTTCTTCTTATAGTGCATCTCCTATCGGAGGTTTGCTATCATCACAGCAATCCGGACCTTGTCGACTGCAGCTCTGAACAGTTGAACACTGCCACAGTTAAACCAATCCCTCAGGTTCTTCAGCCAGGACACACGGCGTCTTCCGATGCTCCGCCTTCCACTAATCTTTCCCTGGACTATCAGTTGAAGAAGCTTGTATTTCTGTCCTCTCATTATGTGACCCAGATATTGAAGCTTTCTTCTTTTTATGGTGTTAATGATTTCGCATTTCTTCTGCATCCGGATCAGCACTTCGGCATTACTAACTTTATCCGTCCAGGGAATACGCCACATTCAACGGTAACACCACATCTCGAATGCTTGTAGTTTGTCGATGTGGTCTTTCCTGAGGGTCCATGCTTCAACCCCATACAAGAGCGTGGAAAAAACGTAACAACGCAGCATCCTCCCAAACAACTAAATGAGTACAAATTTCTGGATGAGCCACATACTAATGATCATTTCATCTACGGAATAAAAGAACTTTATATTAAAGTTACCTGTTACGTAGTACGTTGATCAGCATTCAACTTGACAGTAGGTCTAATTGTGCTGAACAAAAGTAATGACGCCGGATTCTCCAGGTATCCCGTGAGAACTTCCATAAATGCAGCAACCTCATCTTCGGAGATCGCTCTACTGTCATACGACAGTGTAGCTGACATCACTGTTGCCGGTTTACCATCCAACTCTACAAAGAAACAAAAAAAATTTATTAAATAAATCCAGCCCAGCCAAAGTAAATAGCCATAGCAAACACTCACAAAATGGGAAAAGTATGATTATCAGCATGCCAGGCCCTCTGAAAAGTATCTACTTTCCACCCTGCGTGGAAAATAAACACCTTCACTTCATTCATCACAGGGTCTGGCTGTATAATGATGAAATTCATTACTTTTACAGAAGATAACTGTGACTATACTATTTTTCAAAGCTGATGAGCTCTGAACATTTGCATAGCCCCCTTGCCTTGATTAGCTACCCAATCACTTGCCAATAGTTGCTCTCATAGCTCTGTTATATACAGAGTGTTTGGAAAAGAACTCCCTAGTTTTAAGTAAAAATTTATGGGTGAAATTAATTAAAAACTATATCAACGTGTACATACAATTAAAGAGTGTACCTTCAAGTTTTGTTTAATGTTAGTAGACTTCAACATGGGATCCATTTGTAGCTCTCTGCACACGTCGAGACGATATTCCACCTCCCTCCACGTATTCAGCAACATGACAGGTGTAACTTTCCCAACCGCCGCGACGATTCTTTCCCGTAAATGATTGATGTTTTGGATCTTTTCATCATACACTAAATTTTTTATGTGGCCCCAAAAGAAAAAATCCAGTGGGGTTAAGTCTGGGCTTCGTGGTGGCCAAGCGATTGGGCCAGACCTGCCTATCCACCTTCCCGGAAAGCGAGTATCAAGAGCCGCGCGCACTTGGTTACAGTAATGAGGTGGGGCGCCATCTTGTTGGAAAAACACTAGCCCTTTTTCTGCCTCAATATCGTCTATTTGGGGAAAGACATACTCAGTCAACAGGTCGTGGTAAATGTTCCCGTTTATTGTTCCTTCTATAAAAATGAAAGGACCTATCACAAGATCTTCCATCAAACTGAACTGAACTAAGCACTGCTGCGTCTCAAGGTCAAGCAGGCCTGCCAACTACATGGAAGCAAAACTTGGACAGTTGATGAATCAAACACCCAAACTACAATAGTGTATGTCGCTTTGTACAGATTTTACGACACATTGAAACTAGGGAGTTCTTTTCCAAACACCCGGTATTTCATCAGCCATTATTTTGGTCTTTCAATAACAATTATAACTTACGAACATACAACCAGCTGATTGCCGGCCGCACTGGCGCATTTGGTAACGTGCTCGCCTCTCATCATGTGGTCTTGGGTTCGAATCTCATTCAGGCACGGCATATTTTCATACGTTACAAAAAATCATTTCATCCTTCACCATCTGCATTAGCAGTAATTGCAGAACAGTCGGATGTTTAACCAAAAAAATAAAGAAAAAAGAAAAGAAACCAGCTGATTATATTATAAAGTATTGCACGTTAACGCGTTCTATAATTGATGTGTTCAGTATGAGAAGAAAGATACGTGTGAACTTGAGCGCCTCTTATACGCCTGCACGCGTGATGTTTGTCACGCTGATACATTCGTACAATTTGATAACGCTGGCAAACGTTCTGATTGGTTTAAACCCGTGGAACAGCAGAGCTCATCAACCGTGAGAAGCATTATAGTGTATTTTACACATGTACCAGTTCTATTGTTAAATGCTTCAGTCATATAATTAAGTGACCATTTGATAAAAGAGAGAATTATTTTGTTGTAGCCGTGGAATTAGCAGATTAAGTGTAAATAATTTAACACTCCATCTGCCTGTTAAGGGCTTTTTCAGCTCTCAAGGAAGTCACAAGAAAAATAAAACCAAAAACCGTGATAAAAGATCACTTACTGATAACTTGGCGACCTCCACCGACAGCTAAGATGGCGCACTGTGGAGGATTTATAATAGCACTGAATGTCGATATTCCAAACATACCCAGATTTGAAACTCTGCAACAAAATAGATCATTAAAACAAATATTCTTCAGCTATTAACCCAACGAGAACGGGGATTTCAACGATCACGCACACTGTCGTCTTTTTATGCCTAATAAAAACTCTTATTTCATTCAGTTTCATTCCTAAAAATTTCAAAAATTACCATTTATTTATAAAGAATTTGTAATTAGAACAACGTTTGAACCAAATTTTTCCATCAGCATTTACGACCAGAATAAAAATTGAAAATTTCAAAAAAACATTTTTTTTTAGAAATATCAATTTACGTACGAAAAAGTGTCACTAAATCACTAAAAAATACAAAAAATTATTTTTAGCTATATACATAAATAAAGCAATTCATTGTAAAAACAACAACGTTTCGATATTGCAAATTGATAGACACGTTCAAAAGATAACATACTTTTTGTTCAACAAAGTAACGTGCTGGATGAAAAAAAATTACCTCAAAATAATATCATCTCTTTTCAATTTTTATTTACTCCTCTTCTATGAAAGTTTTTATCTCTTTTCCGCACGTTGTTTTGTGTATTATCCTTTTCTAAACAGGATAGCATAAATCAAAATATATTATCAATTATTTTGATGCTAATTGTAAGGTTTAACCGAGTGATAGGCGAGACGGGTAGTGTTAACCTTCTTTGTTCAATTTTAGTCATAAAATTTTTACCAGCACTCCTAATTTATTAACTTCGATTGTTACATTTAAAGCTAACTGATGATGTCATTCCCAAACAAATACCTTTTTTGTTGAAAAGTTATAGACGAAAACGCTCAAATTTTAGTACTGGCTCATCAAAAAAAAATCTCTTTCTTTTGCGTAACACCACGTCATCAATTTTCAATGTACAAATATGCAAGATACATCAAATGAAAGAGGAGAAAATCCTATACCCAATAAACCTAACCCGTTGGAAAATAATTAATAGTTTTGGAGAAAATTGAGTTTAAAGAAAGGTGATGACACATGCGTGATTTCTGGCTTCCCGATTAGCAAGGGTTAACAAATATTCATCATAATACATTACTCAAATTACCCCTTAAAAAGCTTTAGCCTCCACATAACCTATTGTTGATTTCACGTTCAGAATGCAGTCAGGGAAGTCCATAAGCAATGTATTTCAGATGGTAGATTGAGCGCTACTACACTAAGTAAAAATATTGACCCCCGCACCACAACATGTTCTCATTTACAAACTCCTATTGAATAACGTAATACAAAACATCAGTGATTTTTTCAAACCCGTTTATTATTTCTGTTTCCTTCCAATTTATCACTTACCATATATCAAATTACAGATAAAATTCTACGTTTTATAACAAAATAATAAAACACATATGTCGTTGTTAAAAGAAAAAAGTTATATGATGTAAAACGCAAAAAATGTGACGAGATTTAAACATCCAACTTTGTACGAGCATATTTTATCTAAATATCAGGGTATAATAATAACATTTTATAGCGTAATAAAATGCAATTCATTAGGAAGCAAAAGTAATTTTTTCAGAATTGTTTGATTGAAAATTAGCTTGTTAGAGAGCATGGTAAGTGAAACTCTAAATATTTTTTCCCATAACCTTCGGATGATTTCGGTGGAGGAGGGTTATTTTATTGGCGCAGCCTGATGTTTTCATACGCCTGATGACACAACGGGTTCTCATAACAGCTGTACTGCATTCTGAACATGAAATAAAGTATAGTTATAACCAGAGCTGAATATTTCGTCAAAAATGTTTTAAAAATGACACATTTTTTTACTTTCTCTTGTGCCTATATGAATTTATAAGAAGGAAAGTATTGTTTTCATATCAATTTTAAGAAAGTTTTCACTAGAAATACACGTTTTCAGATCCCCTGAACCCAAAAAAAAAAAAACATTTTTTTAAAGATTGGTCTGTGTGCGTGTGCGCGCGCGTGTGTGTGTGTGAACAAAATATATCAAGAACGGGACTGGGTACGAAGTTGAAACTTGAGACTTAAGTTAGGTACCACTAGAAGATCCAACACAAACATTTTTATCAAAATCTGTCGATCAGAAGTAGTAAATTCGCGTAATTTTTAACTTTTTTGCAATTTTCTCAAAAACTGCATCTTAAATTTTTTTTTAAATCGCCTCATTTACTACATTTTTATGCTCTACAAGATAGAGTAAGCGCCATTTCTGCTGAAATTCTTGCTGAGGCTGTACTCTCATAAAAAAAATGATTTTTTTTAAGATTGCGGCCTTAATATACATTTTAGGGCAAAAGTATATCTAATCAAAGTTGGAGAAAATTTAAAAACCTAAAACTTTTATTGTAAATATAATTTGTACAACAATTAGTTTAGCAGTAATTAGTATTTTCTGTTTTCTTTTTTTTCATAAAAATCTGTAAAAATGGATTTTATAAGATTTCGACCTTCGTATGCATTTAACGACAAAAGTGTAGTATATAATCAAATTTATAGGAAAGTAAAAGATCTATAACTTTTATTTTAAGCATTTTTCTTTACATAGCCTAGTTCAGCACCAAAGCCAAACTGAGGTGGGTTTTCATTCTGCATCATTCACTCATGATTAAAATTAGGTTATGTTTTTTGATTTCAGGTTTTTTGTTTATTTAAAGTTGTATCAACAACTCGATCATTAGCGATTACAGTGGGCTGAGAAACTGCAATGATAGGTCTTTGCACATAATAATTTCCAGAGCATAGCCGGGAAATTTGTTCTCACACACATGCACACATAGACCAATCGCTAAAAACATGTTTTCTGGGTTCAGGGGGTCTCAAAACAAGTATAATCGTTGAAAACTCGATTTCAAAAAATCGACATGAAAACAATACTTTCCTTCCTATATATTTGTATAGGCAAGAGAAAGTAATAATATTCGTTTGTTCAGTTGGTAAAGTTGTATCAGTAGTCGGTACTGAGAAATCCAGTATCGAACCATGACTGTTCAACCATCATGACAGGTGTTCATATAGACAATATGTGAAACGCTATGAAGAAAGAACAAAAATACTTACGTAAAACTTCCTCCTTGGAATTCATGAAGTTGTAGTTTACCCTGTCTCGCCTTATTGGCCAATACTCTAATTTCTTCTGATATCTGATCAACTGTTTTCTGATCGGCATTCTTAATAATCGGCGTTATAAGGCCAGAATCGGTCGCAACAGCCACCGAGATGTCGACTGTAGGTGATGGTTTAATCTGAAATTAAAAATTGATTACGAAAAAAAATTAGAAAAAATTTTCATACTTTCAAATGGGTTTTCTTTCCCAACTTTCGTCTCGGCTCCCCCTTTTCAGAGACTTAATCCAATGATTCTTCTTTTTTGCAACTGAAAGTTTTCAAATGCCAATTTCTCATCACCATTGTCATGTTTTCAATTAATTAAAACGATACAGCATTCGCTCTAACTCGTTACATCTATCGGGAACGAAAATAACAATTTTTTTTTTTAGAACGTTTTAATCCTTTACCCTTTGTACTAAAAGGCTGAATTTTAGCTGAAATTAATTAGAAAACATGCACAAACACTCCTCTAAATCACCATATTTTTCTTCTTGAAATCGATCGTGCTACAAGTTCTGAAACATGAACTACTGTCGATTTCAACAAAAAAACCGGCTCTTTTTTTCTTCTCATCCTATATTGGAATATTAATAAACGCTAAAAATATGAAACTGACATGTAACAATGCAGATTGAAATAAGCTAAATTTTGTTGTATAGAACGTTAATATTGATTAAGCAGTTTTGAAGAAACAAGGCTCCAAACTCGGGTATCTTTAATAAAGAAATCGACAGTAAGTGAAAAATACACTAAAAAAACGGGTACGTATTCTGATTCCAAATTGCAAGAAAATTCCTAATACATTCCCGTGATTCGTAATTTATACGAATGAAATAACAAAAAACCAAGATTTAAAACGAGTCGTACCAGAAATTTTTGTGTTTCTTACTTGAGATACGCAGTTCCAAACACAGGCTTTATCTTTCATTTTAAGTAGAGCGGATTCCAAATAAGCTTGCCGGTGTAGCTGCGCAAACAGTTCGAATTCAGTCGGTAGATTTTGTGTCTTAGTACCGAACTGCCTACTAAATCACAGGGGATGTACAATGTATATTATCTATTACCAAGGTTAAAAACATTCAATTGTATACAACTAGCGGTACCCGGCACTTGTTGCTACGCCCAAGAACAGAAAACATGTTTATATGGAAAATATGAAATTTATTTTATTTTATCTAAGGCCCATTAGCGTAGTGGTTAGCGCAAGTGGTTTCTACGCCGGACCTTTGGACCTTCAAATGTGAAACAACCCCTAAACATGTGGGATGTTTAACTGATTGCTGGATATGAGCTGGTGATGTTCTTTTATCTGCTGATTTCCGAACCTAAGAAATCTTTTGTCCCTGAATGTAAAAATGGGATTCATCGGAGAAGATAACATTTTTCCAGTCTGCAACAGTCCACTTACCATGTTCTTTGGCCAACAATAACTGTTTTTTGCATATTGCTTGGGTCAAAGTTATTTTTAGCAGGTCGACGAGCTTTCCATCCAGCATCAAGAAGTCGGCGTCTAACAGTTGTCACATGGAAATTCGTTCCACTGTCTGCAAGCTGTCGATTTAAGTCCACAGCACTTAATTTTGGATTCACTGTACTTGTTCTCACTAATAACCGATCCTAAGTCGCAGTAGTTTTTCTTTTACGGCCACATTTTCCTTTCTTTCGAGGTGAAAAGGAACGAGTTTCTCGAAATTGTTTTAATATAGCATTCACTGTCCCTAGTCCAACGCCACACTCTGAAACTGTTTGTCGTTGTGTCATACCGGTATACTCGGAGAGAGAGAAACAATTATTGAACGTTTTCTTGGAGTTACATCCATTGTTACAATATATGAATTTGTCATAAAAAAATTAAATACGCTTGTACAAACCACTACTTATGTCCAAAATTTCTATAGAGACAAAGAACAACAACTTCACACTGCACAGACAGCTTACAGAATGTGTGTGGTTAGCAGTGTAGCCACAACATATAAAAAAACAAAAATTCCCTGTGTTCGGATTAATTTACACGCTACTGTAGTACTGCAAGTTGTTTTAATAATTATTCTTACCAAAAAACATTATGTAATTTCAATTTCAATAAATGTTCCGCTTAGTACTGCCCTACAAAGGGTTAAATGCTACAGGCATACAATTGGGTGACCATGTGATAAAAAACACAACTATTTTTTGTAGCCCTGAGACTAGCAGATTGAGAGAAAATAATTTAACACTAAACATTAAAACATTTTGACTCATACCTCATCTTTAACGTAGAGTGTATTGACGTACGGACACTGTTTCAGAGCTTTCGAAACAGCCTTCAGAACAAAATCATTTACAGACACTTTAATGCCCAAATTCTGTAATTGTTTCCTGGCTGTCAACAGATCATCAACTCGTGCCTCTAATGTGCTGTAAGCGTGTGGAATTTGTGTCTGCAAAACACATCACAATAAAAATTAAAAAATCTGGAGTGAACACTCACATGACTTTCTCTTCCAACACAAATAATGAACAACATAACCTAACATTAGTAATAAAACATTAGAAATAAACAAAAAACTAACCTCAATAAACATAACTTAATTTTAATCATATAATGAAAGACCCTAATTTTAATCATGCGTGAAAGACGCAAAATTAAAATCTACCTCAGTTTGGCTTAATAATACGGAAAATCACTCTTTCACGCTTAACTAGACTCTGTAGAGAAAAATGCTCTAAATAAAAGTTGTAGATCTGTTAATTTCCAATATTGATTATTTACACTTTTGTCATTAAATGCGTATTACGGTCAAGATCTTAAAAAATCCATTTTTTTACAGAATTTCATGAAACAAACAGAAAATCACTATTTACCGCTAAACTACACTTTATAAAAAGAAAGGTTTGAAATAAAAGTTCTAGGTTTTTAAATGTTCTACAACTTTGATTACGCGTTTGCCATGAAATACATAAATTAAGGCCGCAATCTAAAAAAAAAAAACATTTTTTTCTACAAGAGAACAACCCCCACAAGAATTTTAGCAGACAGGGACTACCTTATCTTGTAAAGCATAAAAAATGTCGTAAATTAGGCCATTTTTAAAAAAATCACAAGCAAACTATCATTTTATTCAGTGTAAAAAAATTAGTACAAATATACAGTATTAACAAGAAATATTGATAGGCCAATGATGTGGTAGAATTTAAAAATTTTTTTTAAATAGTCTAAGCCGTAAGGTGGGATGGACACTACAATCCATTGTTGCCACCGGCTTGTAGTAGCGCAGTCTGCAGAGCTCATAGGACTGGCTGGGCATCCGGCGGCGTAGTTCAAAATAAATATCAGATGCTCATAGCAAAGGGGAGGGAATTTTTTTGCAAAAACAGAAGGAGCTACAATTCCTTGGCTTGAAGAAATCAAAAAAGACAGAACAGAATTAACCCGACGAGAACGGAGATTTTTAACGATCACGCGGACTGTCATTTTACCCCTAATAAAAACTCTTTTATTTCATTCAGTTTCATTTCTAAAAAAATTCAAAAAATTACCAATTATTTTTAAAGAATTTGTTATTAGAACAACGTTAAAACCTGTTTTTTCCGTTTTCATTTACGACCAGAATAAAAATTGAAATTTAAGAAAAAAATATTTTCTTTTAGTAATATCACTTTAGTACAAAAAAGTGTCACAAAATCAGTACAAAATATGTTTAGCTATATATGCATAAATAAAGCAATTCATTGCGAAAAAACAATTTTTAGATATTGCAAATTGATTGACGCTTTCAAAAGATATCACACTTTTTGTTCAACAAAGTAACGTGCTAGATGAAAGAAATGGCTAAAAAACCTCCTATAAATAATGTGGTATCTTTTCAATTTTTATTTACTTGTCTTCTATGCAAGTTCTATCTCTTTTGCGCCTGTTGCTTTGTGTATTATCCTTTTCTAAACAGGACAGCTAAATCAAAATTTGATATCGTTTATTTTGACGCTAAATGAGAGGTTTAACCGAGGGGTAGACAAGACGGGTAGTGTTAACCTTCTTTGTTCGATTTTAGGGTCATAAAATTTGTCACCGGCACTTTTAATTTATTGATTTCGATTGTTACATTTTAAACTAACTGATGATGTTATTCCCAAACAAATACGGTTTTTTGTTGAAAAGTTATGGATAAAAACGTTCAAATTTTAGTACTGGCTGTTCAAAAAAAATACATTTTTTTCGCACAACACCACGTCGTCAATTTTCATCGTACAAATATGCAAGGTATATCAAATGAAAGAAGAAAAAAGTTTCTATTTAATAAAACTAATCCCGTTAGAATATAATGAATAGTTGCGGAGATATTTGAGTTTAAAGAACGATGATGACAAATGGGTGATATTGGGCTTCCAGGCTAGTAAGGGTTAAATCTAACAATTGCTGATGTCAAAGATCGCACACCGGTTTACAAAGAAACAATTAATGACAAAAACAAAATTTTATCAGTAAGAACAATTAAACGAAAAGAACAGGTTTGTTCAGACGAATTGAGAAAAGCAAGATCCGACAGAATGAAAAAGTATTGGCAAGAAAGAAATGAAAAGGAAATAAACTGCCGAAGGAAAAGAACTAACCAAAGAGACTAAAGTGATCCTTTGTGGTCATAAAAAAAAAAAAAAAGGGGGAGGGAGGTCGTCTTTACCGCTGCCTAAATGATTAGGAGCAGCCACCAAAATGATTAGGAGTGAAGCGAAGCGGGGTCGTCTGTACCGCTGCCTAATCAAATAGGAGCGAGTCGCCGATGCAGCGAGCACCTTTTACCGCTGCCTCCGAAGGGGAGCAGTCGCCGGTGAAGCGAAGGGTAGGGAAGGGAGGTGTAGATGACGGAAAAGAACTGACTCAAGGTTGAGCTGTCAATTCCCCGTATCGATCCTCGATCACACAGAACTCGATACTGTCTAGTCACCTTCTCAACTATCGCATTCGCCAGTGCGTAGATACATATGTTGCCACTTGGTACATGCACTGTGAGAGGTGTGACCGCTGCGCTATCTATCGGCAGCAGCAACCCCATCACAGCGCCAACAGTGGGCAAAATATGAACTACGGACCGGCATAAAAGCAGTACAGTATCACCATGTTGTCAGTTTGACAACATCCTGTCGGAATGTCTACCTGATAGTACCGCCACATGGCCCAGTCTATTTTTCAAAATTTGAAAAATTCTACCACAACATTGGCCAATCAATATTTCATGTTATTAATATAATATTTTTACTATTTTATTCACACTGAATATAACGATAGTTTGTTCGTGCCAAACGACTGAGTGGTTGCAGAGATAACAAGGGTTCAGAATATTGTTAATAAATCAAAATTTAAGTAACGTATGAATTTGAAATTTTGTACACACAGTAAGAATATAATTCGCTATGTTATGTTAAAATTTAAAACTTGTCGGTCAAATAATTCTTGAGTTACACGTTTGTAAACGCATGAAATTCTTTGTGGTAGCAATAAAACCGGGTCTTTTTGTCTTCCAACCTCGATATGACAATTTTCAAACAACATTAAAAATATAGGACTATCATAGGTCAACGCACAATAAAATGAGCTAAATTTTTATGTAAAATATGTTGATTATGTAAATAAAGTAATAAATAAAATTAAAAACAAACTACAATTTAAAAATAACTTGAGAACCACCCTTATATTCAATAATAAAATAAAACATAAACCATTTATTGCATTAAAATACAATAAAACTATTAACAATAAATTATACAGAACATTAAATAAATTTTATAAAATCGCATACACATGTAATAATAAAAAACTACTGTCCACAAATATAATTAAAAATAATATAAATGAAACACTAAGCAATAAAAAGGGTGTGTATAAAATAGATTGTGGTAATGAGGATTGTAAAAAATTTTACATTGGTATGACTAGTCGTAATTTTCAAGTGAGGTATAATGAACATAAAAAAGCACTGAAATGTGACTACATTATATCTAACTATACCAATCATATAAAAGAAGAAAAACATAAATTTGGTAAAGTAGATGAACATTTCAATATAATAGAACAATGTAATACAGAGAATAAAAATAAAATTGAAAAATATGAGATGTTCCATATTTATAAATATTTAAAAGAGCAAAAGCAGGACATTTTGAATGAACAGATAAAATTTAGGAATGATGAAGTGATATTGACTGCTGCTGCTATCTACAGTAAATATGAGAAGGGATAAATTAAAATAAATTAATTTTAAATCAGTTTTATACAAGTGACTGAAGATGTATCATCTTCTGTAAATTTTAAATAAATGAAAAAAATTTTTAGTTTCAATTTTTTATTTACTCTGATGATGGTGGATCCACCGAAACACGTGTAAGTAGGAATAAAATAAAGGTGACGCAGTTTAAAAAGAAGGTTAGTGAAATTATTATATTAATTCATTATATGAAATAGAAATATTTCAAACTGCAGGATGCATTATAAAGATTTATTTTTGAATCTTCTACTAAGTTGAGGATTAGAAAAATTATTCAGTAGCACTGCATACCTTTGACTGCGTCAACCGACTGGCGATTGTTTTTCTCATCGACGAGACTTCTTTGTCCGTGTATCGAGCAGTCGGTGCCCGAGCAGCTGGGCCAACTGATGGACCTCCAGCTGGTGCACCTTTCTTACCGGGTAAAGGAACTGTTCAACAAACAATAAACATGTACAAGACTGATACTTTGAAGCTGAGAGCTGATTATTCTTGGGTTATGATTCTGCCCTTTCGAATGATACAATAATTCAACAGAATCCAAATTGTAGCCAAGAAAATCTAAAGGAGCTCAGGGCCATTTTTTGACAAATTTGGTTCTTTTTTTAAAAACTTTGGTGCGCAAAACACACACACACACACACACACACACACACACACACTTTCTCTTGCCAATGCAAAATATAACTTAACATTAGTATTAAAACATCAGAAATAAACAAAAAACTAGCCTCAATAAACATAACCTAATTTTAATCATGAGTGAAAAACGCACAATGAAAATCAACCTCAGTTTGGCTTAAAAATACGGGAAATCACTAAACTATTTACAACCTAATTTACACACTAAACTAGGCTCAGTAGAGAAAAATGCTCCAAATAAAAGTTCTAGATCTTTTAATTTTGTAAAAATTTGATTATAAACACTTATGTCGTGAAATGCATACTAAGGCTGAAATCTTTAAAAAATCGATTTTTTTTACACGTTTTCGTGAGAAAAAACAGAAAATCGCTAATTACAACTAATCTAAGCATTATAAAAAAAGGTTTGAAATAAAAGTTGTAGGATTTTAAATTCTCTACAACTTTTACTGGATACATTCTTGCGTTAAAATTCATATTTAAGTCGCAATCTTAGAAAAACAACTTTTTACGTTAAAACACCCTCTTCAAGAATTTCAGCAGACATGGCGCCTACCCTATCTTGTAAAGCATTAAAAATGTAGTAATTGAGGGGATATTTAAAAAAAATCATAGGAGCCGTTTTAGAGAAAATTGCAAAAATATGAACAATGACACGAATAAACTACTACTTCCGGTTGACTAATTTTATGAAAATGTTCATGTCGGGTCCTCTAGTGGTATCTAATTTAAGTTTCAAGTTTCAGCTTCGTACGATATTCCATTCTTGAGATATTCTGTTCACACACACACAGACTAATAACTAATAACTATAAACATAATTTTTGGTTTCATGGGACCTGAAAATGTGTATTTCTGGTGAAAACTCGATTTCGAAAAATCAATATGAAAACAATACTTTCCTTCCTATATATTCATATAGGCAAGAGAAAGTAAAAAGGTTGAGAACTACTACTCTAGAGGTTAAACACAGCCTTTCAGCTGATGACCTAAATAACAACAGCAACACTGAATGTTCGTCGTAGTTCCAGGAAAAACGACAATACAAAAACCAATAGAATTTAAAACATCAACATACTTTCACTACTCAACCCACACAGAACAAACTTTTTAAAATTGTTTACCTGGAACCGGTGGTTTAGGTTGTAAATTGTTATCTCTTATATACTTGAGGACATCTGCTTTCAACACTCGTTTCTTTGGTCCGGTTGCGGTCACTTCCTTACCAGTCAACTGGTATGTTTCCAACAGATTACGAACCGCTGGAGCCCAATCACTGAACAAAAAAAAAACACAATTATCATCAACCAGGTAAAGTCATTGCCAAAATCAGCTGTTTAACAGGTGATTTTCGGAGACAAAGGTTCCTGGTTCAAATCCTAGAAAAGGTAGTTACTTTTATACAGATTTGAATGCTAGACAGTGGCTACCGGTGTACTTTGATGGTTGGGGTTCAATTAACCATACTCTCTCAGGAATGGTCGACCTGAGTCTGTACAAGACTACACCTCATTTACACGTCATACCCATCATCCTCATCTCATTGGGTCATGGGGTTGCTTATTGTTCTGAATTGAACAGATTGCATCGTACGCACATTAGGGATTGCAAAAAAAAAATTATCAAACACGTTTAGTTATTAACACGTTAACTACCATCAGGCATCCCACATATCTCAGTAACCTCAAAAAACATAACCTTATTTTAATCATGAGTGAATGATGCAAAATGAAAATCAACCTTAGTTAGGCTTAAAAATACGGAAAATCACTCTAACACGCTAAACTAGGCTCTGTTGAAAAAAATGCTTAAAATAAAACTTGTAGATCTTTTAATTTCCTATAAATTTGATTATATACACTTTTGTTGTAAAATGCATACTAAGGCTGAAATCTTCAAAAAACCGATTTTTTTACAGATTTTCATGAAAAAAAAACAAAATCACTAATTACTGCTAAACTAAGCGTTGTACAAAAAAAGTTTGAAATAAAAGTTGTAGGATTTTGAATTCGCTACAACTTTTATTTTATAAATTTTTGCGCTAAAATGCATATAAAAGCCGCAATCTTAAAAAGGGCTATAAAGGGCTTCTGTCGTCAACTGGAAGGAGACCCCTTAATTCCTTTTACAAAAGGCTTAAGGGAACCAGCCGGGATAGAAGGCTAGTGTCCTATCCATACATTCACGTTGTGTGGCCTGTTAGTAACCATGTGACCGCTCATCAGCACGATAACCGGCTCATGGTGAACGGAACTGGAAGGGCTGCCCATTCCACCCTGGCAGACGGTGGCTTGGGGCACTCAGTCTGCCAACCAAAAAGCTGAAAGCAACAGTAAACTACAGCTTTTTCTGTCTGACTAGAATTATCGTAAGGAAACTCCTTCATGTATGATTTTGGTCAGGCTTACTTAGTATATGCAGATCTTCAAGAACTTCGAGAACTTCAAAATATGAAAAATTTATGATGGCGTCCTCTCTGGTAAAACATTCCGGAGATAAACTAGTCCTCCATTCGGATCTCCGGGCGAGGACTATCAGAGGGGACTTCATCAAAAAAATAAAAGTTTCTGAAATTCTGCGAGTTGGAACATGGAATGTTAGGAGTTTAAAACAAACTGGTAGGTTAGAGAATTTAAAAAGGGAAATGGATAGGTTGAAGTTAGATATTGTAGGCATTGGTGAGGTACGCTGGGATGATGATCAAGACTTTTGGTCCGGGGATTATAGGGTTATTAACACTAAAGCCATCGGAGGGCAGGGCGGAGTGGGTCTAGTAATGAATAAAAAAATTGGACAAAGAGTGACTTACTATAAGCAGTGTAGTGATAGGATTATCATGGTTAGAGTAGATACGAAACCAAAGTCTACCACTATAGTGCAGGTCTACATGCCTACGTCTTCACACAGAGAGGAAGAAATAGAACAAGTATATGAGGAATTAGATGAAGTAATAAAATATGTCAAGGGTGATGAAAATTTGATAGTTATGGGAGACTGGAATGCAGTAGTTGGAGAAGGAAAAGAAGGAAAGATAGTCGGAGAATATGGTCTAGGGAAGAGAAATTACAGAGGGAGTCGGCTGGTAGATTTCTGCTCCAAATATAATTTAGTGATAGGCAATACACTTTTTAAGAATCACAAAAGGAGGTTATACACTTGGATGATGCCAGGTGACAAGGGAAGATACCAAATAGATTACATAATGGTTAGACAAAGATTCAGAAATCAGATTATGAACTGTAAAGCCTATCCAGGTGCAGACATAGGGAGTGATCATAACTTAGTAGTAATGGATAGCAGGCTTAAACTTAAAAAACTGAAGAAGGGACAGGGAAATGCTAGGTGGGATGTAGACAAACTAAGAGAACAAGACAACCAGGTAGGTTTCCAGGAGAGTATTCAAAAAGGAATAGAAGAAGGAGGTAATGACACAGGAAATGTAGAGGAGGAGTGGATAAACTTCAAGGAGGTGGTAGTGAAAGCAGCGGAAGAATGGTTAGGACATACTAAAAGAAGAGGTAGGAAACCGTGGATTACTAATAATATTTTAGAACTGATGGATGAGCGAAGAAAATATAAAAACGCAAAGGACGAGAGAGGTAAAAGGCAATATTGCTACTTGAGAAATACCATAAACAAAAGGTGTAAGAAAGCGAAGGAAGAGTGGATCAGAGCGAAATGTACGGACATTGAAAGTAAAATGGCAGTTGGTAAAGTGGACGCAGCTTATAGAAAAATAAGGGAAAACTTTGGAGAACGAAAGATGAAAGCTGTTAATTTACAAAGCGCAGGTGGTAAACCATTGTTGAATGGCCAAGAGAAAGCTGAAAGATGGAAGGAATACGTAAATCAACTCTACATGGGAAAAGAATTAGAATATGATGCGATAGAACAAGAAACTGATGTTGAAGAAGATCAAAAAGGGGACCCTATACTACGAGAAGAATTCGATCGGGCACTTAAGGATATGAATATGAATAAGACACCAGGAATAGATAACATACCATCGGAATTATTATTACGATGTGGCAAAGTTGCTCAAAACAAATTATACAAACTTGTGTGCAGAATGTATGAGAGTGGAGAGGTACCATCGGACTTTAAAAAAAATATTATGATTCCAATACCAAAAAAGTCAGGAGCGGAGAAGTGTGAACATTACAGAACCATCAGCCTAACATGCCATGCATCTAAGATACTGACAAGAATTATATACAGGAGAATAGAACACCGAGTAGAAGAAGTATTGGACGATGACCAATTTGGATTTAGAAGGAGAATGGGAACTCGAGATGCAATATTGGCTCTGAGACTGATTATTGAGAAAAGGATACAGAAAAATAAAACTACTTTTATGGCATTTGTAGATTTAGAGAAAGCATTTGACAATCTGGACTGGAGTAAAATGTTTAAAACTTTGAAAAGGCTAGGAATTAAATACAAAGAAAGGAAAGTTATCTACAGTCTGTATAAGAATCAAACGGCTGTTTTGAGAATCGAGGGGTACGAAAAAGAGGCTGCTGTAAGAAAAGGTGTACGACAAGGTTGTTCTTTGTCACCACTACTTTTTAACTTGTATATAGAAGAGGCTATAAATGAAGTGAAGGAGAAATTTGACGTAGGAATAAAAATTCAAGGAGAAACAATAAAAATGTTGAGATTCGCCGATGATATAGTAGTATTAGCCGAGGCAAAGAATGAACTAGAGGATGCCTTAAATGGAATGGATGAGATCTTGAGGAAAGATTACTTCATGAAAATTAATAAGAACAAAACGAAAGTGTTGTGCAGCAGCAAGAGTGGTTTAGAAGAGATGGGAAATTTAAAAGTAGGCAACGAAAACATACAAGAAGTTGGGGAATTCTGCTATCTAGGGAGTAAAATAACAAAGGATGGTAGAAGCACGAGTGATATCAAGAGTAGAATTGCTCAAGCTAGAAAAGCCTTTGAAATGAAAAACAGCTTACTGACTACAAACATTGATTTACAGATTAGGAAAAATTTCTTAAAACATTATGTTTGGAGTGTAGCATTATACGGAAGTGAAACGTGGGTGATAGGGGCTGTAGAACGGAAGAGGATAGAAGCTTTTGAAATGTGGTGTTATAGGAAAATGTTAAAGATTAGGTGGGTGGACAAAATAAGTAATTTAGAGGTTCTTAGGCGAGTGGATGAAAAAAGAAGTATATGGAAGCATCTTACCAAAAGAAGGGATAGGCTAGTGGGGCATATCCTAAGACATCCAGGTATTGGGCTATCAATAATGGAGGGTAACATTGAGGGAGTAAATTGTAGAGGGAGGCAAAGATTAGAATATATAAAGCAAATTACAAAAGATGTAGGGTGTTACAGGTATGTAGATATGAAACGACTTGCGCAAGATAGAACAGGTTGGAGAACTGCATCAAACCAGTCGAGAGACTGATGACAAAAAAAAAAAAAAATCTTAAAAATCATTTTACAAGAAAACAGCCTCCCCAAGAATTTCAGCAGATATGGCACCTACCCTATCTTGTAGAGCGTAAAAAATTTAGTAAATGAGGCGATGCTAAAAAAACGTAGGAGCTGTTTTTGAGAAAATCGTAAAAAAGTGAAAAATGACACGAATAAACTACTACTTCCGGTCGACTGATTTTGATGAAAATGTTCATATCGGGTCCGGTAGTAGTATCTAACTTAAGTTTCAAGTTCGCACAATATTCCATTCTTGAGATGATATTTTGTTTACACACAGACCAATCGCTAAGAACATGTTTTTTGGTTTCATGGGACCTGAAAATGTGTATTTCTGGTGAAAATCCGATTGGTACAAATTAATCGATATGAAAACAATACTTTCCTTCCTATTTATTCATATAGGCAAGAGAAAGTAAAAATCTCTACAAATCTGATCCAGATAAATGAGGGCTGGAAAAATGAGGTTTTACTGTAGTTTATTAGTGCAATTTTTCACATTCCTAAATTTTTCTCAAAAACGTCTCTCGTGACTTTTGTTTAAAATTACATTATTTACCACATTTTTATGGTCTACAAGATGGGGTAAGTGGGATGTCTGCTAAAATTTGTGGGGGCTCAACTCTTGTAGTAAAAAAGGTTTCTTAAGATTGCAGGCTTAATGTCCATATCACAGCAAAAGTACAGTATTCAGACGAACTAAAGTCCCCTAGCCGTGGGAGTGAGAGAATGCATAACGCTCTCACTCGCACAAGCCATTCCAAATAACATTGTTTAATTTTACTCATTGTTGTCAGCAAGCGTTTATGCACTCAGTAAACTAACAAGCAAGATAACGATTGTAGTATGTTTTCAGATCTGGATTATAACGGTAAAGACCTTTGGGCGCTTGTGTAGTTATGCCACATATCTCCCTCTCACTCGCTCGGCTATGGGACATTAATAATTCATCTGATATTATATACGAGGCATGTTCAGAAAGTAAGTATTGTTTTTAAAAAAAACAAGTAAAACAATTTTTTTTCAACACAATTTTATTTCTACATGAAAGCCCAAACCTTAAACTATTTTTCTACATAGTTTCCACCGATGTTCAAACACTTGTCGTACCGGGTGATCAATTTGTCTATACCCTATTTGTAGAAGGTTCCTGCCACTGACGTGGACAAAACCAAGAGACTCAGAAGTGCTTTGACTTTTCTCACACGGTACAGTGATGATGGTGAGGATTTTTTGAACAAAATTGTGACAGGTGATGAAACTTGGGTCCGTCATGTCACAACGGAATCTAAACAGCAGTCAATGGAGTGGCGACACACCCAATCCCCGAAGAAACAAAAATTCAAGACGACAATGTCTGCACAAAAAATCATGTGCACTGTCTTTTGGGATCGGAAAGGTGTTTTGCTGATTGATTTTCTCCCAAGAGGTGAAACCATTAATGCAGCAAGGTATTGCGAAACCTTAAGAAAACTACGGCGGGCAATTCAAAACAAACGGAGAGGAATGCTCAGTAATGGAATTGTGTTGCTCCATGACAATGCTCGGCCCCATACCGCTGGTAATACTCAAACATTGGTTCGACAATTTCGTTGGGAGCAGTTCGATCACCCGCCCTACAGCCCGGACTTGGCACCATCTGACTACCACTTGTTCCTGCACATGAAGCGCGAGCTAGGCGGCCAACGCTTTGAAACCAACGATGAAGTGAAAACTGCCGTGGAGTCGTGGCTACATTCGTTGGCGGGAACCTTCTACGAAGAGGGTATAGACAAATTGATCACCCGCTACAACAAGTGTTTGAACATCGGTGGAAACTTTGTCAAAAAGTAGTTTAAGGTTTGGGCTTTCATGTAGAAATAAAATTGTGTTGAAAAAAATTTGTTTTACTTGTTTTTTTTTAAAAACGGTACTTACTTTCTGAACACGCCTCGTACATAATCAAAAACTATAGAAAAATTAAACAACCCCCAACTTTTATTATAAAATTCTTATGCTTATGTCTGTGTCAGCATAAGAATCACAAAGCATACGAAACCTGTCATCGTCGGTGACAATGCAGGCATCTTTACCTCCGTTCCATGCACTGTCAACAAAACACAAAAACTTATGTGACTCATTCATACAGTCTACGGAAAGACTCTCAAGTTACGGACAAAGTAAATGTTCTAGGCTTATATAACGTCAATTCGTGATTTTCCTTATTTTAAAATCAAACAGAGGTTGACTTTCATTAAGCATCCATCATCCGCTCCAGATTAAACATAAGTTATGTTTTACATTTTTACTTTCTCTTGCCTATATGAATATATAGGAAGGAAAGTATTGTTTTCATGTGGAGGCGAAGTAAGTCAGTGATCGGCTGGCTTGCATGTGCCGTAGCATCACGTCCAAGAGCGCACACCTGCTCCCTTACTTGTTGTAGCAGTTTTTCGTGCCCGTGCCTCTGGAAACTCCTCGGCCTTATTATGGCTACTCATCAGCCAAGCATTGGTCTCGCCGAGGTGAGCTGAGATGCTGGGCTTCAGTCTGTCCTTCCCTATCCTTGTCCGTGGCATCTAGCACTTTTTCCATCCGTGCTAGAGGCAACTTCTCCTACTGTAGCTTTGCCCAACCCAGTGGTGTTATGCGTTTACCGTGCCGAAGGGTGGATGGCACTGGGGCTTTAGTCAGTGTCTTTAACGGTGCCTGTAGGATACCTGGCTAACTCCTACAGTAATTGTGCCTTACCCCTGCATGCGGGGCTCTGCAGGGGCGGACCGAATATTTCCCTAGCTTCTCGTGGGACCGCATATGGAACCGAATTCAAAAAAAATTTATTCAAAAGAACAGGGGGATGAACGTCCCCAAATGGAGGCCCAACCAGAAATGGGGGGGCCAGAAGAAGGTGATGGGAATGAAAGTCCCATGGTCATCGACGACCTAGGGGAACAGCAGGCGAGGGTGGAAACATCTGAGCGCCTGGGTTCTCCGAAGGCGACGTCAAAGGAAGAGGTGGAGCTCCCTAAGGATGAGGGAGAAACTTCGAAGTTACCCAAGGAGGTGGGTAAAAATGTTACTAGGCTGAGTGGGGCGGCTAAGAAGCGACTACGATGGCTCCTAGTAAAGGGTGTTCCATACGAGGAAGCGAGGGAGGAGGCCGTTCGGCCTTTGTCTCCGAAGGGGGGTGAAAAACCCCTTAAGAGGCAGAGGTCGGATGGGTCGACTCCTGAGCCGACTCGGGTGAGAGATCCCCCCAAGAAGAGGGCAAAAGGTCCTCCAACGGGAGAGAAAGAGGTGGCTGCTCCTGGTATGGAGTACAGCCGGGTGGTCGCGGGTTCCAGGGTTGGTATCCTGGCGGTCGGCTACCCGGAGGTGCTTCTGTCCAGGGAGCAACTGAAGGCCACAGAGAAGGCGATCCTGGAGAGGGTGAGGGGACTCGAAGTTGAGGGGGAGATTTCCCCGAAATTCGTGGGCTCCACATTCAAACCAGGATACCTGGTCCTGACCTGCAAGGACGAAGGGACTGCGGAGTGGGTCAGGAAGATAGGGGGTGCTCTGCAACCATGGAAGGGGGCTAGGCTCAAGGTGGTGGGGGAGAAGGACCTTCCCCGGCCTGTGGTTGTGGTAGGGTACTTCCCTAACAGCAAGGAGGATAAATCGGAGGAGATCCTCAAGATGGTTGCTGTTCAAAACCATGATCTGCTGGTGGACCAGTGGAGAGTGATGCAGAGGCTAGAGAATAACCTCATGGTCCAGTTGACCTTGGCTGTGGACGACCGGTCGGCGGTCAGGCTTCGGAGAAATCCGGAGGTTGACTTTAAGTTCGGTCAGATACGGCTGAGGTTGAAGGGACCAAGAAGTGAGGAAGGAGCGACTACTGATGTGGTGGGGGGGCAAGGGACGGAGGTGAGGAAGTGTCCTGATGTCCCCAAGAAAGCATCAGTAAAGGAAGGAGGGGCTAGGGAGGAGGCCCCGGCTTCGATGGAAGGAGTGGAGATGGAGGAGCCGCCAGTGGAGGAGGGGTGTCCGAATCTGGTGGTGGCAAGTCCATCTCAAGCGGAGGTTGAAGGACCTGAGAAGAAGGGGGAGTCTCCTCGGGCGGGGGGTAGTCCACCGCAGAGGAGCGACCCCAAGAAGGGAGGAAAGGGTCCTTCAAAGAAATCTGGTGGAGGAGGGAGGGATGTCAGTCCCGTTGCCGGTTCGTCGAGGACGGGGCGGCAGGTGCTCCATCCAGGAGGAAAAGCTCGTGGGCCAAAATTCCTGCAGAAGCAGGATAAGAAGGACCACGGGAAACACAGACGACACTGAAGAACAACGTCGTCCAGGTGAACCTTCACCACTCCAAGGCGGCGTCAGCGGCGCTGGGTGAAAGGTTCTGTAGGGAGTCGCTGGACATGGTGCTTGTCCAGGAACCATGGAGTAGAGGTGGACGGATCTGCGGACTCTCCTCCATAAATGGTAAGTTGATATATGATATTAGTATATCCAACCCTAGATCATGTATAGTGATCAGAAATGATTTAAAGTGTTTCCCTTTGTGTGTCACTAGGGACCTTGTAGCAATCTCTGTGGAGTTGCAGAGGGGGAGTAGGAGGGAAGAGGCTGTTGTGGCCTCCGCCTACTTCCCGGGGGATTGCGACGAGATGCCCCCTGCGGAGTTTCGTCGGCTGGTGGAAGGCTGCCGGAGACGAGGCCAGGAGTTGGTGGTTGGATGTGACTCAAACGCACACCATACCGTTTGGGGATCTACCAACACCAACAGGAGAGGTGAGTACCTACTTGAATATTTAATGAGTAATGATTTGTATTTGAGTAATATAGGTAATGAGCCTACCTTTGTGACTGCTAGGAGGAGGGAGGTCTTGGACCTCACTATAACTAGCGAGCTCACGAGGTATGTAATCAGAGATTGGAGAGTCTCTGAGAAGGCATCTCTTTCTGACCACAGGTATGTGGATTTTGCTATGTGCCTGGGGGTCGGAAGGAGTGAGAGCAGAAGGGTACCGAAGTTGACAGACTGGGAGGGCTTTAAAGAACAGGTGCAGTCTGAAATGGAGGACGTCTGTGGCACCCCTAGGTCGGTAATAGAACTAGAAAGGGTGGCAGACAATGTAAGAGAGCGTCTTAACAGGGCCTACTGTGATAACTGCCCTGAGAAAAGACGAAATATGGTAAGAAGGGTGCCATGGTGGAATAGTCGGCTGGAGAAGTTGAAATCCAGGACTAGGAAACTGTTTAATAGAGCTAAGTATAATGGGGAGTGGGGAGAATACAAAGTGGCTCTAACCGACTATAATAAAGAGTTGAGGAGGTCCAAGAGAAGAGCCTGGAGGTCGTTCTGCGAGGGGGTGAATGAAACCCCTGCTGTAGCGCGACTTCGGAAGGTTCTGAGCAAAGACCACTCAAATCCAATCGGACAGTTAAGGAGGGAAGATGGAACCCTGACTGAAAGTATGGAACAAACGGTGGAGGTGTTGTTAGAGACACACTTTCCCGGCTCGCTAGTGGACCGCCCTGATGAGGAGGAGAGGGAGAATTGGGGCGGTCGTGGAAGAGAGCTGGCCTTGGCGAGAAGGGAGGCCTGTGAGGTCTTTACGTTTGCCAAGGTCAAGTGGGCTGTAAGTATGTTTAGACCATACAAATCGGCTGCCCCTGATGGGATTTTCCCTGCTATGTTGCAAAATGGGGGCAACAAGCTAATTAAGAATTTGCTACATATCTTTAGGGCCAGTTGTGCACTTGGATATGTACCGAGGAGCTGGAGGGAGACCGAGGTGGTCTTTATACCGAAGGCTGGGAAACCCCCAATAGAGCCTAAGTCATATAGACCTATCAGCCTGACCTCCTTTGTGCTCAAAGTGATGGAGAAGGTGGTAGACAGACACATCAGGGGTGGGGCCCTACAGGAAAGGCCCCTGCATGGGTGTCAGCATGCCTACCAGACTGGGAAGTCTACCATTACGGCCCTTCATGATGTGGTAACACGGATTGAGGGGAGCTTGAGGGATCAAGAAATTGCCCTGTGTGCCTTCTTAGATGTGGAAGGGGCGTTTAACAACACCCTGTTCATGTCGATTGAGAGGGCTGCAAGAAGGAAGGGTATCCAATCCAGTGTGATTAGATGGGTCGGGTCTGTTCTTAGGGATAGAGAAATAAGGACTCGCCTGGGGGGCAAGTCGGTGACTGGTAGGGCTAAAAAGGGCTGTCCGCAGGGTGGGGTGCTATCACCCCTCCTGTGGTCACTGGTCATTGATGAGCTGCTCATTCAGCTGACGGAGGAAGGATTTGAGGTGGTCAGCTATGCTGATGACCTGGTGATCCTGGTCAGAGGTAAGCATGCGACGACCATCCGGGAGCGTATGCAGGTTGCCCTTAACCTTGTCCACACATGGTGTGGACGGGAGGGACTGCGTATTAACCCGGGAAAAGTGGTTGTTGTTCCGTTTACCAGAAAGAGGACAATGACTCTGGGTGCTTTGACTCTGGAAGGAGCGGAGATTAACTACTCCCCAGAGGTGAAGTACCTGGGGGTTGTCCTGGACAAAGGCCTGTCTTGGAAGGGCCATATGTCCAGAACTATAGAGAAGGCTACAAAGGCCTTATGGATATGCAAGAGTCTGTTTGGAAGGACTTGGGGGCTTAGGCCTCATATGGTAAAATGGGCTTTTGTGAGCATCATTTTGCCAATGGTCACATATGCAGCGTTTGTATGGTGGCCAAGAACTAATCTGAGGACGGCGCAGGATCGGCTGAAGAAGCTACAGAGACTGGCCTGCCTGGGGATATGTGGTGCTATGGGCACCTGCCCGACGGCTGCGATGGAGGCGATGCTTGATTTGCCTCCTCTTCACATTCAAGTGAAGAAAGAGGCAATAAGAACTGCCTTGAGGCTTGAGGGCAAGATAGGGGTCCCATCAAAGGAGATGGGCCACACCAGGATCTTCAAAGTGATTGAGGGGATGGGTGTGGTGGGTGGTCCTCGGGACCGTATGAACAAAACATACGACTTCTCCGACACTCTGAAGGTGGAAATTTTCGATCGGCAGGAGTGGGCGGAGGAACAACCAGGTATACCGGAAGGAAGTACCGTTTGGTATACTGACGGCTCAGTGATGAGCGGAAGAGCGGGATTGGGGGTCTGGGGGGCTGGTGGGAAGATTTCCATGGCCCTTGGATGTACCGTAACCATCTTCCAAGCAGAAATATTGGCCATAAAGGTCTGTGCGGAGAGGTGCATTGAGAGGCGCCTCAAGGGGTCGCACATTTTTATACTTTCCGATAGTCAGGCGGCCATCAAGGCTCTGAGTTCTTGTACTTTTGAGTCGAGGTTGGCCTACGACTGTCGGGAAGTTTTGAATGCCGTGGCAAGGCGTAACGTTGTGACGCTGCGTTGGGTGCCGGGGCACCAGGGAGTGTCTGGAAACGAGAGAGCGGATGCCTTAGCTAAGAAGGGTGCAGCCTCTCACTTCATAGGCCCAGAGCCATTCTGTGGAATTGGGGAGGGCTACTATAGAAGTATAGTTAGGGCCTGGGTAGAGGAGGCTAAAACCTCCTATTGGAAGAAGGTGCCAGGCTGTGTACAGGCAAAGAAATTTATTGCCTATTCCAGCAAGAAGGCTGGAATATATAATAGACTAGGAAGGCAGGACTTGAGGAGGGTAGTAGGCCTGATGACTGGTCACTGTAATCTTGGGTATCATCTATCCAAGATAGGAATTGCTGGAGACAGCCTATGTAGATTCTGTCATGAGGCAGAAGAGAAGGCTGAGCATATTTTATGCAGCTGCGAAGTGGTTGGCTGCAAAAGAAGAGCGCTGATGGGTGAGGATGTGTTGACACCCTCCCAGGTAAGTGCACTAGATCCCAGGCAGATCCTGCGCTTTATTGAAAGTGTGGGTCTGGCCTAAATAAGGGATGGGGGCAATCACAAAAGATCTTTTAGGTCGCGGTGAGGAGAGGCTGTTTTGGCCTGAACGCCCTGATGGTAATAATAATAATAATAATAATTGTTTTCATGTCGATTTTAAGAAATCGAGTTTTCACCGGATCTACACGTTTTCAGACACCCTGAATCCAAAATACATGTTTTTAGCGATTGGTCTGTGAGTGTGTCTGTGTATCCGTGTGTGTGTGTGTGTGTGCAAGTGAACAGAATATCTCAAGAACGGAACATCATACAAACTTGAAACTTAAGTTGCATACTACTACCGGACCCGACACGAACATTTTCATCATAATCGGTCAACCGGAAGTAGTAGTTTATTCGTGTAATTTTTCACTTTTTTGTGATTTTTTCGAAAACTGGTCCTACGATTTGTTTTAAAATCGCCTCATTTACTAAATTTTTTATGCTCTACAAGATAGGGTAGATGCCATGTTTGCTGAAATTCTTGGTGAGGCTGTTTTCATGTAAAATATTTGTTTTTTTTAAGATGGCGGCTTTAATATGCATTTTTAGCGCAAAACTTTATATAATAAAAAATGTAGAGAATTTAAAATCCTATAACTCTTATTTCAAACATTTTTTTCAATAACGCTTAGTTTAGTGGTAATTAGCAATTTTATATTTTTTTCACACGAAAACGTATGAAAATTCAATTTTTTTTAAGATTTCGGCCTTAGTAAGCATTTTACGACAAAAGTGTATATAATAAAATTTATAGAAAATTAAAAGATCTACAACGTTTTTTAGAGCAGTTTTCTCTACATAGTCTAGTTTAGCGTGAAAGTGATTTTCCGTATTTTTAAGCTAAACTGAGGTTGATTTTCATTTTGCGTCTTTCACTCATGATTAAAATTAGGTTATGTTTATTGAGGATAGTTTTTTTTGTTTATTTGTAATGTTAGGTTTATTGTTAATTATTTGCATTGGCAAGAGAAAGTTATGTGACTGTTTAACCCTTTATAGGGCAGTACTACGGGGGGAAATATAGGTCTACATGTTGTAAAATGTTTAATTTTGTTTTATAGGGACTTAAATATTGTATTTTTAGAGCCAGAACAGTAAGATACTTCTTTTTTTATGTTAAGCACTAGTAAGTATTCTTACCAAGGAATGCTTATTAAAACAACTTGTAGTCCTATATAACAGAAAAATCTGGTGTGAAACACTCACACAACTTTCTCTTGCCAATGCAAATGATTAACAATATAACCTAACATTAGTAATAAAACATTAGAAATGAACAAAAAACTAACCTCTAAAAACATAACCTTATTTTAATCATGAGTGAAAGACGGAAAATGAAAATCGACCTGTTTGGCTTCAAAATACGGAAAATCACTCTTTCACGCTAAACTAGGCTCTGTAGAGAAAAACGCTTTCATTAAAAGTTGTAGATCTTTTAATTTCGTATAAATTTGATTAAATACACTTTTGTCGTAAAATGCATACCAAGGCCGAAATCTTAAAAAAATCAATTTGTCACACGTTTTCGTGAGAAAAAAACAGAAAATCGCTAATTACCGCTAAACTAAGCGTTATACAAAAAAATGTTTGAAATAAAAATTGTAGAATTTTACATTCTCTACAACTTTTATTATATAAAGTTTTGCGCTAAAATACATATTAGCCGAAATCTTAAAAAGAAAATGTTTTTACGTGAAAACAGCCTTACTCAGAATTTCAGCAAACATGGCGCCTACCCTACCTTGTAGAGAATAATAAGTTTAGTAAATGAGGCGATTTTTTAAAAAATCGTAAGACCAGTTTTTGAGAAAATCGCAAAAAAGTGAAAAATTACACGAATATACTACTTCCGGTTGACCGATTTTGATGAAAATGTTCGTGTCGGGTCCGGTAGTGGTATGTAACTTAAGTTTCAAGTTTCAAGTTCGTGCGATGTTCCGTTCTTGAGATATTTTGTATACACACACACACACACACACACACACACACACACACACAGACCAATCGCTAAAAACATGTTTTTTGGGTTCAGGGGGTCTGAAAACGTATAGATCCGGTGAAAACTTGATTTCGAAAAATCGACATGAAAACAATACTTTCCTTCCTATATATTCATATAGGGGACTTGTGAGTTGGACGTTGAACAGTAAGGTCGTGTTGTCTGTTGCTCCGCTCTGCGTTATCTACAATACCTACTGTATTAAACTAATTACGTGCGGCTGCGTGTTTATCGGTTAAAGTTAAATTTATACAGTGTAACTGTGTTTTATTATTTCGTATTATTATTTCTATTATTTTATTATTTCTTTATATTGGAGTTCTCCTGGTGCAAGTTGTTTATTTCCCCAATTTTTATGTCAAATATTAAGGGCTATTTTTCGCCAAGTGCCGGGGGAAAACGAGGCAGATCATTTAGTTCTCCTGAACAGGAACTTAAAAAATCAGCAAAAAAGGTTCAAAATAGTGAAGAAATGGTGGACATACAGGCGATAGTTAAAGAAATTGAGAAAGTTATGGACAAAAAGTTAGCTTTTTTAGCATCCAAAAGTGATCTTAATGGAATAAAAGAAGAACTTATATTGTTGCGTAGGGAAAATAGTGAACTAAAGGAAGAAATTGACAAACTAAAAATGCAAAATAACGAAGTAAGAGCCTGCATGAACGATCTGGAAAATCGAAATCGGCGAAATAACCTGATTTTTATGGGATTGAACTATAGGGAATCGGATAGTGCGGTGGACGTTATTAAAAACTTTTGCGAGAGTACTTTTGGCCTTCGTAGTGACGTTTGGATAAATAGGGCGCACCCTTTGGGGAAGAATGGAAAGGGGGCTCCGTTAATCGCGCATTTTCCTGTGGACAGTGACGTTAATTTTATTTTAAAAAATTGTTTCAAGTTAAAGGGAACAAAGATCGTAGTTCATCGTGACTTTTCGAAGGCCACAAGAGAGAAACGAGCAAAGTTATATGGAATTAAAAGTCAAATTAGTAAAGTATCGCCAGCAATGAAATGCAATGTTACACTGGAGAAACTCATCGTGCAGGAGAAAGTGTTCACGTGGGATGATGGAGTTTTAAAATGCGGCAAGGACAATGGTTTTCAAGTCCTGTCAAAAATGATTGGACAGGAATTTACTGATCCGTCGGAAAAAAATAAGCAGAAGCGGGATGACGAAGCTTGAAAAAACGACGTCTGCCGGAATATATCTCTAGATTTAAGTATTTTATGTTATAATGTCGCCGGTCTGCAAGGTAAGAGTATTGCTTTCTTTAATTTTGTTTAGGGTTTTGATGTTTTTTGCCTGGTAGAAACTTTCTGTGAGGAGAAAAATTTTGAAAATTTCTCTAAATATTTCTCGGAATATAATCTATACTGGGAACCGGCTGTGCGTTCATCCAATTACGGTAGAGCGAAAGGGGGAATCCTTTTAGGTTGGAAATCCTCGTTAAAGTCTTGGTTAGACTATACAGTCCTTGGGGGGAGAAAAGTAATAAAGTTAGTATTAAACGGCGAGGTTTACTATATTTTACCTGTTTATTTATCGGGAGGGAAAGAGGAACAATGGGAACTAGATTTTTTAGAGCTAGAGCGCTACCTAGACAATAATAGTGATGGGGTAAAATTTATTTTGGTAGGGGATTTTAATTGTAGAATTACTAATGAGCAGTTACTACCGGATGATATTAGCAAATTTGGTTTATCCGGAATGAGATTATCAAAGGATAATACATTGAATGGCAGGGGCAAACGCTTCTTAGAACTATGTGAAGATCATAATTTGGTTATCATCAATGGGCGGACAAGGGGAGATTTATCAGGGGAATTTACATACATAGGGGTCCGGGGATCTTCTGTAATTGATTACTGCTGTATTTCTTGTAATGGCCTAAAGGGTTTTGAATCATTTAAAATAGGTACAGAGATTTTTTCTGACCATATGCCTCTTGTTATTCGGCTAAAATCAGACGCGGGGGATAATAAGGATGAAGTTTTGCCGCTTTTGCCGAAAGTTAGGTTGAGTGAAGGCAAAAAACAAAAATACGTGGAGGATCTGCGGTCCAGTAGTTTGCGGGTAAATCAAATCCCCTTTGATGTAAATCAAGCGGGTTCGCAATTAAAAAACATGATTTATAATGCAGCAGGTTACAGGGAGTCGGAAGGGAAAAATAGGAAAGCGTGTGAGGGTAAACAAGAGTGGTTTGACGCTGAATGCTGTGCGGCTCGAGTTGGGGTGTTCAAATTATTAAATTTATTTAGGAAAAATAATGAAACACAAGTAAGAGAATTATATGTGGAGGCAGTTGGAAACTATAAATCATTATGCACACGGAAAAAAAGGGAATATTATGATAAAATTGTTGGGGAATTAAACGATGTAAAGAACGGTAGGGAGTTCTGGGAACGCGCGAAAATTTTTAAAACAAAAAAGTTTAAATGTGATTCCCAAATAAAACCGGATAGCTGGATACGTCACTTTCACAACCTTTATAACCCTTTAGAAACAAATGACCGGTTTATTTACGCAGCGCCTGACTACACAGATGAACGGTTAGATAGGGAAATCAGTTTGAATGAAATAAAATTTGTTCTGAAAAAAGCAAAGGATAATAAAGCTCCTGGGGTGGACAGAATCCCTTATGAATGTTTCAAGGAAGCGCCGGTAGAATTTCTTAATTTAGTTCACACTTTTTTTAACGACATATTTAGTAAGGGGCATGTACCAGAGTCCTTCAAAGAATCGGTAATTTTCCCACTACACAAAAAGGGAGAGTTATCATTAGTAGAAAATAATCGAGCTATTAGCTTTATAAACACAATGGCAAAAATATTTTCGGGGGTTCTATTGGAGCGATTAGTTGAGTGGGTAAATATGCATAATATTTTGGATGAAAATCAGGCCGGGTTTCGCAAAGGATATTCCACGAATGACAACTTTTTTAACTTAATTAGCATAATTGAGTTGACATTAAAAAACAAAGGGGTAAAATTATACGCTATGTTTGTTGACCTGAAAGCCGCATTTGATAGTGTGAACAGACACGCGCTGTTTTACAAATTGTATAATATCGGATTGTCATTTAAATTTGTAAATATTTTGAGGGAAATTTATAGAAGTACTAATTCGAGGGTATGGCATAATGAGGGGATAACTACAGCATTCGAAACTGTAAACGGCTTAAAACAAGGGTGCCAACTGTCTCCGCTGTTGTTTTCATTATTTATAAATGACCTTCAGGAGGTGCTGGGAGGGGGAGTGTGTGTGGATGGTCTTTGGGTGAGAGCGCTTTTATATGCGGATGATATTGTACTCCTGGCACGGGACCCAGAAAGGCTTCAGTGTATGATAAATAATTTTAAACAGTACTGTGATGAATGGAATTTAAAGGTTAATTTAAGCAAATCAAAAATTATGGTATTTAGAAGGGGAGGCAGGCTGGGTGTTCGGGAAAGGTGGTTTTATGACGGGGAACCTATTGAGGTAGTTAATAAATTTAAGTACTTAGGAATTACGTTAACGCCGCAACTATCATTTAAGGAGCATGCGCGCGATAAGGTGTCAGTTGCTAAATTCGCATTAAACAACATTTGGGGCAATTTCTTTCTTAAAAATAAAATTCCGGTTTCCGCGAAATGGTCGGTTTTTAATTCTGTGTGTCGGTCGGTGGTCGGTTATGGCGCTCAGGTATGGGGTTACAAAAACATAGAAAATTTTGAAATTTTTCAAAGGTTTGCCTTAAGAAAGATTTTTGCTTTGCTGCGAAATCTACCAAATTATGCTGTGTACTTGGAAACGGGGGTTCATTTGTTACATCAATTTTTTTCTAGTTTACATATTAACTATATTTTACGAGTTATTAAATTACCGGATTATAGGCTGCCAAAGAAACTTGCCGATAGTACTGTAAATAATAACGTTGGGTGGTTTAAAAGCTGGAAAGAACTAGCTGAAAAATACGACTGTCCTTTCTCTGGTAATCGAGATCTTTGGGAAGATCAAATGATTTTTTTATTAGGTAGGATTACCGAAAACACGCGAAAGCGGTGGTTGGAAAGAGCTGAACGAGCCGAATTTAATACTTTATATAAACATTTAGCTATTAATCTCGGAGACAGATCTTATATTTCGGATACATACGATAGGTCGTTTATGAGTACTATTTTCAGGACGCGTTGCGGTCAATTGGGTCTAAACAATGGACCTCATAGGGAGGAAAGTAGACGTCTATGCGCCTTATGCAATTTGTGTGAGAAAGAAAATGTACAGCATTTTATTGGAGCATGCCCCGTCCTAAATGAAATAAGACGTAGGTGGTTTCACAGGGATACGTTGAATGTTGAGGAAGTAATAACTTATTTAAATGGGAGAAATTGGAGATTGTTAGTTGGGTTTGTGAGGGAGGCAAAAAAATACAGAAATTTCCTAGTGGAAGAATTCAATTACTGAAGTCTGTTGTGTTTGTAGTAATGCGCCTGTAGGAGTTTAGGTAAATGTGGGCGTGTCTGTGTGTAGTAGGTATATTGTTCTTGTTTTGAACCTAGACCTGGTCCGCACTGGTATCGGTTGGGGAATAGGAATGGGATGGTCTTTTGGAGGGGATATTATGTAGAAAAACATAATTTCATATATTATTGTTATTACCTATTTTATTGTTGTTTTTATTTATTTTTTTATTTTTTTCTACTTTGCAGACCGGTGGACCATTGTTTTAGTTAAGATAGGTTCTCATTAATGATTTGCAATAATTTTGTAATATATTCTTTGTTTACTTGCTTTTTATTTAATTTTGATTTTCGTATTTACTACCGAGTTATTTTTTCATATGAGATTTTTTCATATTTAATTAACGATGTTATTTATTACCTAAAGGAAAATAAGTTTATACAATACCTTTAATTTATCTTTAATAATATCTTAATAATGTATTGTATTTATTAACTTGTTATTTGTTACTTAATAACAATATCTTTAATAATTTTATTGTGGCAAGTCATTTTAGCCTTACTCGGTAGCTAATTCATTATCAATTTATTTTGGATGTTGTTAAAAGATAATGTGAGCGCTGAGATAAGCGTGCTGTAGTCTTTCAAATTGAGGAAACGACAAGTCTGGCAGACGACCTCAAGGTCATGCCGTGAGTGTCAAGAAAATAATAATTTTGGAGTTGATATTATTTTGTTATAACTTAAATAGGGTTTTTATTTGTTTATTCTTTTTATTTATTTTGTTTGGTTTTTTAGTTTATTATTTCTATTGTAGCAGCTTCATTTTTTTCGTTGTATAAAGAAATGTCTTAGTTTAATTTTTATAAAAATTGTTTTGTCTATTATTTGTGTCTGTTGTAATTTAATTTAATAAAGACACTTATTATTATTATTATTATTATTATATTCATATAGGCAAGAGAAAGTAAAAATGTGTGGAATATCTTATCTCAACTATATATTAACATGAATATGTAAAAATCTCGAATTTTTTAAGCACTGTACAAAAGTAAAAACGAAACAACATGGTTGCGTACACTGGTATGAATCCTTACCACATTCGTGTAACTCATGAAGCAAATGGTCGCTTCGCACCATTTTCAAAATGTGGATAGCCTACTTACCAGAGTACATCTATAAAACCATAAAATGCCAATAAGGTTCAACTGCATAGCTTTTTCTTAAATAAAATCGACCTTATTGCCAGTGGTAAGTATACTTACCAAAGACCTATAAAGCAGCGGTTCCCAAACTTCTATCTTTTACGCCCCCTTTTGCCAAAAAGAAAACTTCCATGCCCCTTATACAATTTTATAGGGCAATGAAAAATCACGTATTACATTGAATAACCATACATTTATTTTTTTTATTTTTTGTAGCATTAGAAGTTGCAATTTAATTTTAACAAGAGACAAAATAAATCGGTGGATGGATGACCTTGCATTTTTTTTAAAAAAAGGTTGATTATTAGAAAGTGCAAAACGTAAATCATTGATAAAACCAACTTTGTACCGATACTTTGTTTTTATTGTAACAAGTGCTGAAAACACTTTTTCGCACAGATAGGTGCTTGATAAAGATAATTACAATTACTGCCGCTTGCTGTTATATATTGGGGTAAACTTGGTAATACTTAACCCAAAGTGATGTTTTGACAATTTTATCGAAATCGTTTTTCGCAGCAGAAACATTTTTTATTTCTAAAACTTGTTTTTTAAGTCCTTCGGGCAGGAAGACTATGTTGACATTGAAAGGATCCGGTATGGAGGGTAAAGCTATCTCGAAGTCCCACGCTCCCCTTGACGTGTCTTCATGCCTCCCTTAGGGGGCGCGCCCCCCACTTTGGGAACCGTTACTATAAAGGGTTAAATTATTCTTGGGAATATTTTCATAAAAAACATACCCTTCAAGATGGAATCCGGTATGAACAGGTGCTGCTGCTGGTTTAGCAGCCGTCGGTGCAGCACGAGTTGGAGCTGCAGCAGCAGCTGCAGGTGCGGGGGCACCTGCAGTTGCAGGAACTGCGACGTCCTTCCAATCCTGCCCTTCTTCAACAGTCAACGCAATCAACGAGCCGACTGTTACTTTACTACTGGCTGGAGCCTAGAACAAACACATTCATTGTTTTAACTCGCATAAACTGTGATTTCAATATCGTCCTATTTAATAAATCTAATTTCATCGTAAATTGTAACATGCACTACTCGTGTTGTATTCAGAAATCATTTACAACGGATAACTCTAAAGTAATGACCGCTCCATTGTTAAATGAAATTGTTAAAAAGTTATCAGTGATTTTAAGAAAAAAAAATAACAGCTGTGAAATAGAACAAATTTTCATTTCCACGATGCTTACTTATTAACTGAAAGTCTGACATGGACAAAATTTCATATAGGGAATCATGATATACCGTGAACACTTACAGATCAATGAAAATGTATACTTGTTAGTATTTTTTTTTTTTTTTTTTTTTTAAGCAACTAGTTACTTAAAACTAACAAACCTTTTTTATTAGTGATATTATTCCCCCCCCCCCATGCAGTCACCCTATGGTGCTAGCTCTTATTTTCTAACGTCACTTATATTACAATGTTCTATAAACATAATTTATGATATGGATTTTGTAGAGATTTGATCAATATTTTTAACTTTTCTGAATCTGGCATTGCTTGAGTCCCAGCTCCGTGTAGTTGGAAGGAATGCAATACATTGTTACAGTAGTAGGAGAATGAATGAATTAGTAGTGTTTCACACCTGTTGCATTTGTAGTGGAAGCGAGTACTAACTAGACTAAAAAAATATTCTTATCATCCGGCGCATCAATTTAACAAATACCTACCGGGTTATTAACTTGGTCGGATTCATAATATTTAACTTACCAATTTATATCAAAATACAAGGCGTGTTCAGAAAGTAAGTACCGTTTTTAAAAAAAAACAAGTAAAACAATTTTTTTTCAACACAATTTTATTTCTACATGAAAGCCCAAACCTTAAACTATTTTTCGACATAGTTTCCACCGATTTTCAAACACTTGTCGTAGCAGGTGATCAATTTGTCAATACCCTCTTCGCAAAAGGTTCCTGCCAACGAATGTAGCCATGTCTCCACGGCAGTTTTCACTTCAGCTTGCGATAACCTAAGTGGTCCGTAACAATTTCGTACAAAAGAGTGCGTGAAATTTGTTGGAAATCGTCAGATAGCGTTGTCATAGTGAAACGTCTGTTCTCTTGGATTTTTCGTCAACTGCCCTTACCAGATCATCGTGACAGGAGAAAGGCCGACCACTCCGATTCTCATCATGCACATTTGTTCGACCGCCATTGAACATTCTAACCCACTTTCTCACCATTCCTTCACTCATCACGTCTTCCCCGTAAACATCTCGAAGCTGACGATAAATTTCAGGTGGTTTTACATTCCTTGCGTTCAAAAATCTTATTACAGAACGAATCTCACAATCGGCGGGATCACTAATTGTCTTAAACATTTTAAACGTTCAGAGAAAACTGAAAACACAACGTAGGACAACTGAGTCGATAGCCAGTGAACAAGGACGACTAGTGGGCATGGGCGGAACACCGATTGCAGCGCTACAGCGGCAGCAGAATGAAACGGTACTAACTTTCTGAACACACCTCGTATGTAAATTAATAAATGTAATAAATACAAACAAATACGTCAAATACGGAACTTACTTTACTTACTTTACAACCAGGGCGTTCAGGCTTCTGCAGCCCCTCCTCACCGCGACCTAAAAGATCTTTTGTGATTGCCCCTATTCCTTATTTATGCAAGACCCACACTTTCAATAAAGCGCAGGATCTGCCTAGGATCTAGTGCACTTACCTGAGAAGGTGTTAACACGTCCTTACCCATCAGCGCTCTTCTTTTGCAGCCAACCACTTTGCAACTGCATAAAATATGCTCAGCCTTCTCTTCTGCCTCATGACAGAATCTACACAGGCTCTCTTCAGCAACTCCTATCTTGGATAAATGATACCCAAGATTACAATGACCAGTCATCAGTCCCACTACCCTCCTCAAGTCCTGTCTTCCTAGTCTATTATATATCCCAGCCTTCCTGCTGGAATAGGCAATGAATTTCTTTGCCTGTTCACAGCCTGGCACCTTCTCCCAATAGGAGGTTTTAGCCTCCTCCTCCCAGGCCCTAACTATACCTCTATAATAGCCTTCACCAATTCCACAGAATGGCTCTGGGCCTATGAAGTGAGAGGCTGCACCTTTCTTTGCTAAGGCATCCGCTCTCTCATTTCCAGGCACTCCCTGGTGCCCCGGTACCCAACGCAGCGTCACCACGTTACGCTTGGCCACGGCATTCAAAACTTCCCGACAATCATAGGCCAATCGCGACTCAAAAGTACAAGAACTCAAAGCCTTGATGGCCGCCTGACTATCGAACAAAATATAAATGTGCGATCCACTGAGGCGCCTTTCAATACACCTCTCCGCACAGACCTTAATGGCCAATATTTCAGCTTGGAAGATGGTTGTGTTACACCCAAGGGCCAGGGAAATCTTTCCCCCGGCCCCCCAGGCCCCCAATCCCGCTCTTCCGCTCATCACTGAGCCGTCAGTATACCAAACGGTAGCCCCTTTCGGTATCACTGGCTGTCCCTCCGCCCACTCCTGACGATCAAAAATTTCCACCCTCAGTGTGTCGGAGAAGTCGTACGCTCTGTTCATACGGTCCCGAGGACCACCTACCACACCCATCCCCTCAATCTCTTTGAAGATCTCGGTGTGGCCCATCTCCCCTGATGGGACCCCGATCTTGCCCTCCAGCCTCAAGGCAGTTCTTATCGCCTCCTTCTTCACTTGAATATGAAGAGGAGGCAAATCAAACATCGCCTCCATAGCAGCCGTTGGACAAGTGCACATTGCAACCCTAGGCAGGCCAGTCTCTGCAGCTTCCTCAGCCGATCCTGCACCGTCCTCAGATCTGTTCTTGGCCACCATACAAAAGCTGCGTACGTGGCCATTGGCAAAATGATGCTCACATAAGCCCATTTTACCATACGAGGCCTAAGCCCCCAAGTCTTCCCAAACAGACTCTTACATATCCATAAGGCCTTTGTAGCCTTCTCAATGGTCCTGGACATGTGGCCTTTCCAAGTTAGGCCACTATCCAGGACAACCCCCAGATACTTTACCTCAGGGGAGTAGTTTAAATCCACTCCTTCCAGAGTCAAAGCATCCAGGGCAATCTTCCTTTTCCTCGTAAAAGGAACAACAACCACTTTTTCCGGGTTAATATGCAGCCCCTCCTGTCCACACCAGGTGTGAACTAGATTAAGGGCTCCCTGCATACGCTCCCGGATAGTTGTTGTATACTTTCCTCTGACCAGGATCACCAGGTCATCAGCATAACTGACCAGTCAAATACGGAAAGTTTGAAAACGAATGTTTTGTATCAGAGTAATACAACAATCGTTCTCCCAACATGCGTCACTCATTCATTATACCTCACCCATATCCTTCACCCCGCAACTACACGGAGCTTGGAACCGCACACAATACATGTTACTTTTTTAGTTTACTATTTATTTTTAAAGTGTGTGTTAAATTGTCTAATAATAGAGTGGAATTTGAACAACTAAATTACAACTATACAAGCGACAGCTGATACAATCACACTACATGACTTCTCTAAATAAAATCATCTATCAGTCTCATGCAGGTTATAAAACATGCACAGGAAACGGTTAACTATGTATAATTGTAAACATGAAGATACGGATTCATTCGGATATTTTTACTCGTCAAACCTCAAATACAGACATTATATTCTATAAAAAGAAAAGTGACATACCAATATTTTAGCGAGAATTGCTTCCTCTTCAATCTCAAATCCCATGACAGCTTTATCCGTTTGTATTTCACATAACACATCGCCCGGACTCAATTTATCGCCTTCTTTCTTGGTCCAACTGACAATCACTCCTTCTGACATTGTCGGTGACAGTGCAGGCATCTTTACCTCCGTTCCAGGCGCTGTCAACAAAACACAAAAACTTATGTGACTCGTTCAAAAAGTCAATGGAAAGATTCTCAAGTTAAGGACAAAGTAAAATTTTAAAGCAAATTACTTCATTCACAGATAGATAAATAAATACACAACAAGTGATATGCACAAAAGATTTAAAACAAATTTTAACAAAATAGAATTTTGATACTGTTTTTACTTGTACGCCGGTCCGTAGTTCATATTTTGCCCACTGTTGGCGCTGTGATGGGGTTGCTGCTGCCGATAGAATGCGCCAGCGGTCATACCTCTCACAGCGCATGTACCAAGTGGCAACATATAGTGTCTACGCACTGGCGATGCAAAAGTCGAGCAGGAGAAGGTGACAGTATCGATGTTCTCTGTGTGCGAGAATCGATACGGAGAGTTGACATCTCAACATTGAGTATTCTTTCCGTCATCAGCACCTCCATCCCCTACCCCTCGCTTCACCGGTGACTGCTCCCCTTCGGGGGCAGCGATAAAAGGTGCACGCTGCATCGGCGACTCGCTCCTATTAGATTAGGCAGCGGTACAGACGACCCCGATTCACTTCACCGGTGACTGCTCCTCTTCGGAGGCAGCGGTGAAAGGTGGTCGCTGCGTCGGCGGCTGCTCCTAATCTTTTAGGCAGCAGCGAAGACGACCTCCCTTCCTCCCCCCTTTGATGTTTTCATTATTTTTGAACTACGCCGCCGGAGGCCCGGCCGGTCCTATGAGTTCTACGGCTGCGCTACTAGAAGCCGGTGGCGGCAATTTACTGCTTTGAACCAACTCAGTGAGTAATGATAAAATCAGGGAAATAGGTGTGATTAGATAGAAAGTCATACAATTTATAGATGAAAGCAAAGATGTATTGATTACAACAAAAAATAAAAAATAAAACATAAAATATTATAAAAGAAAATAAACAATTATAAGAGAGAACACAAAAAAATTACAATGCATCACAAAAACAAAAATCTGGTGTGAAACACTCACACAACTTTCTCTTGCCAATTCAAATAATGACCAATATAACCTAACATTAATAATAAACAAAAACTAAACTCAAAAAACATAACCTTATTTTAATCATGAGTGAAAGACGCAAAATGAAAATCGACCTGTTTGGCTAAAAAATACGGAAAATCACTCTTTCACGCTAAACTAGGCTCTGTAGAGAAAAATGCTTTGAATAAAAGTTATAGATCTTTTAATTTACTATAAAATTGATTATATACACTTTTGTCGTAAAATGCGTTCTAAGGCCGAAATCTTAAAAAAATCGATTTTTCACACGTTTTCGTGACAAAAAATCAGAAAATCGCTAATTACTGCTAAACTAAGCGTTGCACAAAAAAATGTTTGAAATAAAAGTTGTAGGATTTTAAATTCTCTACAACTTTTATTATATATATTTTTGCGGTAAAATGCATAATAAAGCTGTCATCTTAAAAAAGCTATGTTTTTACGTGAAAACACCCTTACCCAGAATTTCAGGCAAGATGGCGCCTACCCTATCTTGTAGAGCATAAAAAATTTAGTAAACCAGGTGATTTTAAAAAAAATCGTAGGACCAGTTTTTGAGAAAATTGCAAAAAAGTGAAAAATTATACGAATAAACTACTACTTCCGGTTGACCGATTTTGATGAAAATGTTCGTGTCGGGTCCGGTAGTGGTATGTAACTTAAGTTTCAAGTTTGAAGTTCGTACGACGTTCCGTTCTTGAGATATTTTGTATACACACACACGCACGCACGCACGCGCACACGCACAGACCAATCGCTAAAAACATGTTTTTTGGGTTCAGGGGGTCTGAAAACGTATAGATCTGGTGAAAACTCGATTTCGAAAAATCGACATGAAAACAATACTTTCCTTCCTATATATTCATATAGGCAAGAGAAAGTAAAAATGTATTTTAAAAAAAGAGAAAGTAAAAATGAACTTCATAATAATCCTATATAACATTGAAAACGTGTTTAAATCATATTACCAAATAGGCTCAGGCGATTTTCAAACTAACATTAACATTTTACATTATGACATTTTTGTAACACAACACCCGCTCATCTCCACGGATATAGCAGGACTGTTGAAAAGCCCGCAAACACGAAAGAATGAGAATAAAAATAAACACGCATGCGTGAAAAAACCGACCAGACGCATGCCGCGAAAAAAAATAAGGATTAAGTAGACACGTCACAAACTTCAATAAATATGGTACAAGACTTAAGGATTTGAATGAAAAAATAAATTACCAATTCATCACCACAACTTATAATAAATTAATTAATAATAAGATAATAAAATCATTAAAGAAACACTATAGAATTGCACATAAAGTTAATAATAAAAATCTGGTGTGAAACACTCACACAACTTTCTCTTGCCAATGCAAATAATTAATAATAAACCTAACATTATTAATAAAATATTAGAAATAAACAAAAACTAACCTCAAAAACATAACCTTATTTTAATCATGAGTGAATGACGCAAAATGACAATCGAACTCAGTTTGGCTTAAAAATACGGAAAATCACGCTTTCACGCTAAACTAGGCTCTGTAGAGAAAAATGCTCTAAACAAAAGTTGTAGATCTTTTAATTTTCTATAAATTTAATTATATACACTTTTGTCGTAAAATGCATACTAAGACCGAAATGTTTAAAAAATCGATTTTTTTCACGTTTTCGTGAGAAAAAAAAACAGAAAATCGCAAATTACCGCTAAACTAAGCGTTATACAAAAAAATGTTTGAAATAAAAGTTGTAGAATTTTACATTCTCTACAACTTTTATTATATAACGTTTTGCGCTAAAATGCATATTAAAGCCGCAATCTTAAAAAGAAAATGTTTTTACGTAAAAACCGCCTCAAGCAGAATTTCAGCAAACATGGCGCCTACCCTATATTGTAGAGCATAAAAAATGTAGTAAACCAGTTGATTTTAAAAAAAATCGTAGGACTAGTTTTTGAGAAAATCGCAAAAAAGTGAAAAATTATTCGAATAAACTACTACTTCCGGTTGACCGATTTTGATGAAAATGTTCGTGTCGGGTCCGGTAGTGATATGTAACTTAAGTTTCAAGTTTCAAGTTCGTACGATGTTCCGTTCTTGAGATATTCTGTTCACACACACACACACACACACACACACACACACACACACACACACACACACACACACACACACACACGCACGCACGCACGCACGCACGCACGCACACACGCACGCACGCACGCACACACACACACACACACACACACACAGACCAATCGCTAAAAACATGTTTTTTGGGTTCAGGGGGTCTAAAAATGTATAGATCCGGTGAAAACTCGATTTCGAAAAATCGACATGAAAACAATACTTTCCTTCCTATATATTCATATAGGCAAGAGAAAGTAAAAAATTAAAAACCTAGTACAATAGATTATGAAAATGACAAATATGGAAATAAAGGGATAATACGAGGTGCGTACTTTTCTTTAATGTTAATCTTTCCATGTTCAGTGACGGTTCCTAGACAACTAGTTGTTGTTGCTACAGTTCTACGACGTAACTAATGTTGTCCGTTGCTTGCTGCGTGCTCATATTTTTGTTCACACGCACGCATGTGAACAATAACACACACGCGCGCGCGCACACAGAGCAATTGCTAAAATCATGTTTTGTTGGGTTGACGGTATCTGAAACCGTGTATATCCGGTGAAAAATTATTTGTTAAAATTGACATTCCAGTCAAAAACATTACGCCTTATAGCAAAATGCACCTCTTTACGTTAGCAACAAAACCTTACATACAGATTTGAAGATTTGAAAATACCACTTGTACAAAATTCCATCGAATACCTATACAAACACATTCACGACAAGTCACACGAACACGAGAACCTCCTGGTGCGTTCACTTTCCACCACCCATTTACCTGATAATCCCCCTAGACGCCTTAAAAGACACTGGAGTAGAGACCTGCTAATTTGATATACAAATTTCATTCTTGGGGAGGCACCAATGGGGGGGGCCCTACCCCTCTCATGCCTATTATGTCATTTGCATTTGATACAGTACTGTTTTTACGCCGGTCCGTAGTTTACATTTTGCCCACTGTCGGCGCTGTGATAGGGTTGCTGCTGCCGATAGATAGCGCAGCGGTCACACCTCTCGTGGTGCATGTACCTAGTGGCACGATGGTATCTACCCACCGACCGATGCGATAGTTGAAGGTGAGCAGGCAGTTTCGAGTCTACGTGATCGATGATCGATACGGAGGAATTGCTAGCTCAACCTTGAGTCAGTTCTTTCTGTCATTTACACCTCCCTTCCCTAACCCTCGCTTCACCGGCGACTGCTCCTCTTCGGAGGCAGCGGTGAAAGGTGCTCGCTACATCGGCGACTGCTCCTATTCGATGAGGCAGCGGTACAGATGACCCCGCTTCGCTTCACCGGTGACTGCTCCTCTTCGGAGGCAGCGGTGAAAGGTGCTCGCTACGTCGGCGACTGCTCCTATTCGATGAGGCAGCGGTACAGATGACCCCGCTTCGCTTCACCGGCGACTGCTCCTCTTCGGAGGCAGCGGTAAAAGGTGCTCGCTACGTCGGCGACTGCTCCTATTCGATGAGGCAGCGGTACAGATGACCCCGCTTCGCTTCACCGGCGACTGCTCCTCTTCGGAGGCAGCGGTAAAAGGTGCTCGCTACGTTGACGACTGCTCCTATTTGATGAGGCAGCGGTACAGATGACCCCGCTTCGCTTCACCGGCGACTGCTCCTCTTCGGAGGCAGTGGTAAAAGGTGCTCGCTACGTTGACGACTGCTCCTAATCACTTAGGCAGCGGTAAAGACAACCTCCCCTATTGCTTGCCAGCGGCCGCTCCTCTTTGAGGTAGCAGCAAAGGTACTTTTGAACTACCCCGCCGGATGCCTGACCGGTCCTATGAGCTCTACAGACTGCGCTGCTACAAGCCGGTGGCGACACACTATTATCACAATCATCACATTTGCTTGTTGTAAAATTTTACAGTTGTAAATAAAGAATTACGAAAAAAAAAGAAAAAAAAATTGACATGAAAACAATACTTTCCTTCCTATATATTCATAAAAACAAAAGAAAGAAATAATGTTTATTGCATCTTTTTACACAAGGAACCACCAGTCACAGTGTCTTTGGACAATCAAATTAATCTTATACACTTTACACAGACCGAAAAGGGAGGAGAATAGAGTAGACAGGGTGGGGAGGGAGGTAGAGAAAAGACACATACTTGATCCTCCGGTCATGGCAGCAACGACAGTAGGTGGTGTAGCAGGTAGGCCAGGAGTTACGGCTGCAGAAACTGAACTGCCACCGCCCGTGGTCACCATCACATCTTTCCAATCTTGACCTTCTTCCACAGTCAATGCGATCAGAGTGCCAATTTTCACATTGGCTGTACCCTCTGGCACCTGGCAACAACAACATCATTTTACATAATACATATCTACAAATACAGGGTGATTCATTTAAAAGTAGCCCGCTGCATTTAACAGCGGCCTTCGGCACTCAATTGGATTCAAATAGTAAATGAATAAATAGAATTACTTAATACATAATTTTACATATTTATTTAAAATTTATATACAAATTTCAACTTCACCTTTACAGTAGATGCTGAAAGTGGTGTCCTTGAACGCTTACACATTTTTGCGCTCGTTCAATGTTATTAATGCACACACGACGCGATACGGAAACGTCTATAGCTTGAATGGCTGCCACGATGTTATTCTTTAGCTCATGTATACTGCGGGGGTTTGTTTGGTAAACGGTTCCTTTTAAATAACCCCATAGAAAAAAAATCGCACATACTCAAATTGGGTGAACAAGGAGACCACAAATCTTTACTAACAACTCGCATAGGAAAAGCCTGATTGATATGAGATATGGACAGGTGAGATGTGTGACATGTTGCACCATCTTGCTGGAAAAAATTGTACTCTATAATAATATAAATTGTACTATAAAGGCCAGTCGATCACGTCGTGATCAGTGCTGCGAATACAGCATATGAAAATTACTCGAGCGGCAGGCTACTTTTAAATGAATCACCCAGTACTATTTATTTTTATTTCATCAAATATCCTATGTAGGATTTTAAACAGTCGTATTATTTAAAATTGAAATATATATTTCTAACCACCAGAATAACAGGTAACATAAAACACTTACCAATGTTTATAGCGCTTTCGTGTATCTTGTACACATCTTCAGTAAAAAAAATTCATTAAAATTTTTCTATGTCTAAATTTAAAACTTCCTACTCCTACCATGGTAGATAAGAAATAGTTGATTCTTATATTTAAAACAGTCTTGCCAACTTAATCAGTTAATTGTCATTCAATCTGTGAGTTCATTAATTTTTCCCTGTAATTGTATTTATAAATAAACTATTTTTCCAAAATTTCAATTTCATTTTGTCTGTTATTCATTTCTAATATTTCTAGATTATTTTTTACACTCAACATAGTATGTTTATTTTTGATCATGTGTTCAGTTACATTGGAGAATTTTTGGTTTCCTTTTTTATAGTTTGAATAGTATCAATCTATAGTATTTGAATAGTATTTAATAGTTATTGAACAGTATTTCAATCTATAAATAAATCTGAAAACTACCACCGACAGGGGGCGAAGACACGTGGCAAAATCTTGCTTGCCAAGTTGGTGGCCCTGAAACGGGCCATTTAATTAGTTGGGGGTCCTGAAAAGGACCGTTGTATGTAGTGGATTGGTGACCCTGAAAAGGGCCGTTTGTATTTTTGTGGTGGACCTGAAAAGGGCCGGGTGTGTTTTGTTGTTGGCCTTGAAAAAGAACGTTGTAGATGGTTGGAAGCAGTGAGCCGGCGTGTTGAAAGCGATGCCCGAAGATTGACAGCTCGGCTGACAGGTTCACCCCTCACTCTCCCTCAGGGGCAATTGAGTCCCATCTGCAGCTGTACAGTGGTGGCCCACAGAGCCCTGCAGAGTCGGGATGGGCAAGGTGGTTCTCTCGAGTCCTGCATTTAACTCAGTCTTCACTGTGGTGCCATCAGGCACTCATGGACTTCCTTCGGTGACCAGGCAGGCGAAGGCTGACTGGTGCGGGAATGTGCATCTCCCAATAGTAGCATTGACCAGGGATGATGCGTTCGGTCTTTAAGTCCTGTTTTCCGTTCAGGGGTTGGATGACGAGTGTCCAGACCAGTGTGGCCTCGTAAATCCCCCTCCAGCGAGTCCACTTCATGGTGAAGGGGAGGCATTGCTGTCTGCTCATTATTAGTGCTCCCCGCAGCAGACCCACCAGTGAAAAAACAAACTATGCCAACTCATGTATTTAACACATTCAGTGGTAGAGACTCGCCTAGCAGGTCATGGGTAGGTGTTATCGCCAGGCTGCCGTCTCACCAACCGGGTTCTGTTTTGTTATCATTTTTAAGTAATTCCGGAGGGACACCGCCTGTTGAATATCAGTTTGTTGCTATTATATAGCCCTCAGAAAGAGTTTTTCTTTGTAACCGTGCAGTTTGTTTTTGAATTTTCGTCATACGATCTCCTACCCTCGTATAGTGTACTCGTTCAGTATTTTTAACGGGTTTTCAGGGTACAGTAGAAACCGTGAAGAATCTTTGCAGGTATCGATTGAAACTAGCTTACACTTTTAGATTTACTTTAAAAGTATATTGTTAACAGTTTAAAATATATAACGAATTACACGTAAATCATAAAGGTAATAGGAAAAATTCAAAGGAATACGTTTATTATAACACGCGAAAATAAACCTAAAAAAAACCCATTGAATTGTTTACTTTTATGTTATTAACAATCATAAATCCATGTGTAGGTCGCATATAAAATAAATGTATAAAAACGTAAGTAACATAAGTTGTGTAGGGCCTACATAAAGCAAGCGAAGAACACGCTGCACAAGTAATCAGCCCGACGGGAAAGATACCTCATAATTGCTCAGCGTTGAATGTGTTAAAACACTCGTGAATAAATGAAATACATACACATAAAAAGGTCACTTACATGATATATAAATCTTGAAGGCTTTTACCTTATTTTAGATATTTTTAAAACTATATAAGGTACAGTTTTCGGACCTCTTTTATTGAATTTTTCGGGTTAAAAACAATAAACCATAAGAAGCCGCCACATTTTCCTCTTAATTGAAGCCTTAAATTTTTCAATACCACCTCATTTCATCGAGATAACTGAAATCTTTTACCAGGGTCTTTTCCAGACCTATGTTCATATGAAATATTTTTTTTTAGTTTTAGCTATAAAATCCTTCAAAACAGTATTTTATGGCTTCAAGGGTCATGACATCAAAAGAAATAAATAAATAAATAAATGAAGTATTCACCATGAGACATTAGGTAAAATTATTAAGGGAAAGAAATAATCATCCTATCTACTGTATGAATCTAAGCTTTGTGCAGCTGCGGGATGAAGGGGAGAGACAAAGTACCAGACTGCTGCACGTCATAACACTCTACTAATCATCTCATTGCTCTTCGCTAGGCAGTAGGCTGCCTAGTGCGGTGACATACGTGGGTGTTGTTTTCACTATTTGCTGTAGACAGCGACACACAATATGTGTAGTTTGGATAGTACCCTTGACTACTACAAACATAGTACCAGTAAAACGTTACTACTACTAATGCAATCGCTCACAGTAGTAGTGACGTAATGCATACCTCTCAGCTGCACAAAGCTTGGGAACGGGCAAAACTTCTTATTTAATGTAATATGCTAACGAATGATATAATCGCGATAACATACCAATATTTTAGCTAAAATGCCTTCCTCTTCCATTTCAAACGTCATAACGGCTTTATCCGTTTGGATTTCACAAAGTGCATCACCCGGATTTATTTTCTCACCTTCTTTCTTCTTCCAACTGATAATTGTGCCTTCCGTCATCGTTGGCGATAAAGCCGGCATTTTAATATCTTGACCTCTCACTAAAAAGATAACATAAACAAAAAATCAATGTTTAAAAAACTATTTCTTCGCCACTAAATACACAACTAGACATTTTATTAAAAACAATTCTCCAATATTTTGTTGCTTGTTTACAATTTTTTTTTACATACATCCCGCAGCTTTTAATCAGTTGGATTGAAAAATACTTTAAAAAATATTGTTTACTTTTTTTAACTCTTATAAAGAACCTATAACAGACACAATGCGCAAAAAACGGATCTTTTTCCTTGGACACATCTCCACAAACAAGAATCCTGACACAACTAATAGAATATATGTGGGACCTTAAGTCGGGGCCGGCTTGGATTCGTGAAGTGAAGAAGGACTTAGTGGAGCTGAACCTAACATTGGAGGACCTTGAAAAAAAATCCGATACCCTGAAAGCGATCAAACACACAAATATCAGGTTCAAAGAAACGGTTAGGAAAATATAGAACCTTAGAGTTTTTTTAGATACTGAACGAGCTGCTAGATCCCAGAGAATGAAGAACTACTGGGAGAGGATTGGGAAAAAATCGAGGAACTGATATTATTTGACTAAAGTGGTCCAATGGGCCTTACAAGAAAAAAAAGATAAAATTTACATAGTTTACGTAAATGCAATACAGTCATACCTCACTATACGAACATAATCCATTTTGAAGTGGAATTCATAGAACGAAAATTTTGTAAAGCGGATTGTGCCCCGCTACGTAACCATGGATTACATTTCTGGGTTTGTCAATCCTGGGTACACCTTTTGCAACAGCAGTTGCATTATACTTTCTTTTGTCTTGATGATTGTGGCAATAATAAACTTGTCCAATCCGTACACTGAAGTCAAATCCACCTGTCTCACTCCACATTCAAATTTAGTAACAATTTATTTTTTAATCTCTATTTTCAATGGTTTCCTTTTCTTTGCTGACCCAGCCTACAATACAATATAATAAATAGCACGATAGTATAGTAATAGCACGATACATGCGGAAAATAAGTGAACTAAATTATTCATTAACATGTAACCTTTAACCTTTCTTTCAAAACTGGTAATAAATTTTCACATGTCAGCATCACTTTCTTATTGAAATAACCGTTTCCTTTTTTTACCAGGTATCAAAAAAAATAAGTTGACGAAGAATATTTTCTTCACTGTCTTTAACTTCCTTCTTTATACAGGGCACATTTCATAATGTACTTCAGGGTTACAAAAATTCAGCACAAAAAAAGTATTTCACTTATAAGCATGAAATAATTATTGTACGGTACGAAAAAGAACTTCAAATAGATTTTCCACAAATTCCGGGCAGTTAGTTAACCGTTTGCCTGGTAGGCGTAGACAGTAGAGAAAATGGCTGCCATGGGAAGCGAGAAGTCGTTTTGTGTGTTAGAATTTCACGTATTCAAGTCAGTAATTACTGAGCAACGTGCGTTTCGGTTGAAATTTAATAAGGATCCACCAAGTAACAATTCAATTCATGCATTGTATAAACAATTCAGTGAAATTGGTTGCTTGTGCAAGCGGAAATCAACTGGTCGTCAATCAACCTCAGATGCCACTGTCGAACATGTGCGTGCAAGTTCTATTCGCACCCCGTCAAAATCAACCGTGTCTGCAGGCAGAGAGTTAGGAATTCCAAAAACAACGGTGTGGAGAGTTCTCCATAAATGTTTACTATTCAACCCGTACCATCTTCAATTAATGCAGCATCTATCTGATGGAAATGAAACACGTCGGCGCTGGATAGGACGTGTGTCTAAAGAAGACCAACACATTTTCCTTTGGCCACCAAGATCATCAGACCTCATGTCATATGATTGTTTCTCTGGGGTTATGTGAAAGACAAGGTGTTTATCCCACCAATGCCGAATGATATAGCTGAGCTGAACGATCGCATAATCAATGCAATTAACTCTACCGAAAGGGACATGTTAGAAAGTGTTTGACAAGAGCTAGACTTTCATGTTGATGTGTGCCGTGTCACCAAAGGAGCAGACATTGAACATTTATAGAAGTTTAAAAATAACTGTTTGAGTCCCTGCATTGCCTCATATAACTTTTATTTAGTTAAGTAAAATAGTTTTTTTGTACTGAATTTTTGTAACCCCGAAGAACATTATGAAACGCCCTGTATTTCAAATTGTGGAAAGAATAACATCAAAGTAGTTAGCCGCTTGCTCACAGCTTTTATTAAAAAAACACGGAAAGGTATTTTTGCTAAGCTTCAACTTCAAAGCATTTTCTTAAATTGCATATTAGATTTCATTCAGCACTGTGAATAGTCTGCCGTCGTTTTCGAGAAACTAACATTTCAGTTTACGGTAACAAACAGTTATAATCGTACAGTTAACCTCCAAAAGGTTCCGCGATACACTGTTTGTTCTCTAAGTATAGTTTACGTTGTTGTGGTGGCGAACTGATAACAAAGCAGTCCCCCTTTACCCCTCGTTAAAACCAACGGCAAACTCGTGACTCAAGTAACTATATGTACGACAAGATGAGAAAGGTGACTGACCAGTGCCGGAAACAACAGTCGGAGCAGCAGCTACCGGAGCAGGAGCAGAAGGAGCCGGAGCGGCTGCTGCTGCACCAGGAATCCTCACTTGTGTCCAATCAGCATCCGGTTCAACAGTCAACGCTATTAATGTGCCGACCTTAACATTTGCAGTGCCAGCTGGAACCTGCAAACATCAAATAATTAAACACTTCCATCGTGCATCGTTTTAGAATTAGTGAATGACCACAGGAAATACAGTCCATTCATAATTATCATGATAGTAAGTCTCTGAATGGTGGTAACTTTTCAAAATAAAAAGTCCCTTTTCGTAAGTAAAATTTCCCTTTTAATTATCCTTACAAAATATAATACAAATGTTTGTTTCACAATTTTGAAAATCATATGGAATTAATTATTTTACTGCCATTTATCATTGTATTCAGTAACCAATGCATTCAATACACAAAACGTGATTAATTAATAAATTAATTATTTTTAATTAATAATAACATGATAAAATAACAATTAATTAATTTGATTTCCATTTTCAGCTGATATCAGCTGTTACTCCCAACCTACATATTAGTTAATATTTTATGCAGTTAAGAATGTGCATTTTATGTGTGTCTGTTTTGATTTTAAATAAAGCGAAATTTCAAAATCTATTATTCATTTTTTTCCTGAGTAATTCACATGAATCTTTTCAGAATTAAATTTTCTACAAATTTATTTAAGAAAAAATACACCTTTATTTACCATTTATGGAAATAATCTTATGTTAAACACAAAAATGTGTTACTTCTTTGCACCAATTCTTGTGTTTTATGCAAGAAATCTCTGAAAGTATTGCATTTACAGCTCTGGAACCAATTTCATTCAATTTTTCAGATTAAGAAACATAAGAAACAATCGTATTTGTATCTTTGTAACAACCTTTAACATTTTTATACGGCCTTACTTCACCGAGGGTACAGAGTTCTAGGTGAAATTTTTCGCTAGCCGTAACTCGCTAACTAAGCGTTTTCAGGCATATGTTTATATGTACTTTTTTTCTTATTTTTAGCTATAGAATGAGATCCCAAGAGATTGCGGTATAGTTTTGAATCACCCTGTATAATTAAATATAATTAGTACCTCGATATGGTCCTGTCCATCGGTCTTTATTTACGCATTACACACTTAGTCTAAACCTTACCACTAAATAAAACACACACCCGTACACACGACTGTTCTAAAAACTACCCGATTTAACTGACTGTTCATTCACTTGATCACCCAATGCTTGTCCACTACTGTACTAGTCAACTGTTCGTTACCCACTGCCCTCTTGGTAGGCCTACTACACACCTGCAACGGTTCAATAGCAGACCCATTATAATTTTTCTCTTTTTTTTGCCTGCTATCAACCCCACACCCACATTCCACAGAGTCCACTAAAATACACGACCACTCCTCACTTCGCTTATATGCTAAAAGTAAACCTACTTTAACTATAACTATAGGGTGATTCAAAAAGAGCGCCGGTTTTGATATATCAAATTAAGAGATTTATTTTATTGAAAAACTGAAAATAAATACATCAACAAGTTCATCTTACCTTCCGGTTTCATGTATTAAAAATGATGTCATGCATGTGTCCTCCTCTACTGCGCTGGCACGCATCAACTCTGTCCATGAAATTGGATATTACTGCACGATTAGTTTCGACTTCCATTTGCCCGATAACCCGTCAAATTTCCTCCTTCAAGTCATTGATGTTTCGGGGTTTATTGGCATACACCAATGACTTCAGATGACCCCAAAGATGAAAGTCACAAGGCGTCAATTTTGTTTGCGAAGGTGTCATCATCCTGCCGTTTTCTCAATACCCAGTCAACAAACTGTCGTCTCTTCTGGTGGTCTGCCACTTTCAAATGTTGCGTCAACTGAATTTTATACGGGTGATATTGGAGATCGTACCGAAGAATTCTCCGTACAGAAGAACATCGTAAACCCAATTGTTGAGAACGGCGACGTATTGATTTTGCTGGGCTAACAGCCACACTGTCACGAACCAACGCAACATTCTGCTCAGTTCGGCCAGAACGACGACGTCCAGAACTTTTAAGGTCGACTGTTGAACCCGTCTCAAAAAACTTTTTCATGAGCCTGCGAACTGTTGATTCATTCGATGCTTCATTACGTCCTAGAGTACCGCGAAGTCGCCTGACAGCCGCATAACTCTCTCCACTCTGGTAAAATGTTTTGACGATTAACACTCGTTGTACAATAGTAAACTTCTCCATGGTTAGGCACAGACTGCGAGAGTACTACACTGCGAACAAGAGAAACTACAACTGAATCGTCAATCGGAATGTTCTCCGAAATAGAAATGAGGTCTAACAATGTTGCCAACCGATAAACAAAAATTTACCAGCCGTTTAAAAACCGGCGCTCTTTTTGAATCACCCGTTATAACTATTAATAACCTAATGTACCGTATTAATCGGTACCTTACACTTATAAGTTTTCACTTCTATTGTGTGGTCATAAGCACACACACACAATTGATTTTTTTGTAATAAATTTACTGACCAAAATTTTGGCTAAAATTCCTTCCTCTTCGATCTCAAATGTCATGACCGCTTTATCAGTCTGGATTTCGCAAAGTGCATCGCCCGGATTTATTTTCTCACCTTCTTTTTTCTTCCAACTGACGATGGTACCTTCTGTCATTGTCGGTGACAAAGCTGGCATTTTTAATTCCTGGCCTGGAACTGAACAGAAAACAGAAACTAATATATATTGTGCTGATAACAATATAAATAAGCACTATTAAAACAAATGGTACGATAAAAAGTACAAACTTTTTACTAATCTTTAACACTCACATATCGCGGTAAGCAGCAGCCAGATGCAAAACTCTTTTCACTCCTACTCTCATCCCGCAGCCATTTTTTAACAAACAAACCCAAAAACATTCATGAAGGTTTACATGCATACAAGCTTTATTTTTAAAAAATAATCGCATAAACTGCTTTATTTTTACTTTAGCTATAGCGATTCAAAATTAGATGTTCTAAAATAGTCCAAAAATTTGGAACACCTGTACGATAATGCGATTTTACCGATATATTTATAATTTTTTATGGCAATTCACTTATATACGAAGTGCGGCTATTAAATAATGAGACTGATGTTGTAAAAAAATTTTATTTTTATTTTATACATAATCACTTATTGTCACCTTCAATATACACTCCTTCTCTATCCCTACAACACTCCATGCGAATTTTTCGTTGTTGGAAACAGTACTGGAAGTCATCTTCTGTCAGCTCCTTCTGGACACATGCCGCTTTCTCTTTTACAGCTTCCATAGACTCAAATCTTGTCCCTTTTATTGCAGATTTCACCTTAGGAAACAGGTAGAAGTCACATGGTGCAAGATCTGGTGAATAAGGTGGATGTTCTAACACTGAGATGCTGTACTTGGCTAGGAACCTCTTGACAGATAACGCGGAATGAGCTGGTGCATTTTCTTGGTGGAGAACCCATAATTTGTCGTTCCACATTTTTAGGCGTTTTTTCCTTACTCTTTGACATAGTTTAGAACGTACCTCAAGGTAGTAATATTGATTAATTGTTTGACCTTCAGGAACCCAGTGAAGGTACACAATCTACTGGATATCAAAAAAAAAACAATCATCATAGCTTTAAATTTTGACTTGCTCATTTGAGCTTTTTTGGCTCTTGGTGAAGTTCGGCTCTTCCAGTGCATGGACTGGCGCTTCGTTGCCGGATCATAAGTAAAAAACCACGTTTCATCACATGTTACTATCTTCTACCTGTTCCCTCAGGTGAAATCTGCATTAAAAGGGACAAGATTTCAGTCTGTGGAAGCTGTAAAAGAGAAAGCGGGATGTGTCCTAAAGGAGCTGACAGAAGATTACTTTCAGTACTGTTTCCAATAATGGAAAGTTCGCATAGAGCGTTGTAGGGATAGAGAAGGAGTTTATATTTAAGGTGACAATAAGTGATTATGTGATTATGTATAAAATAAAAATAAAATTGTTTACAACGTCAGTCTCATTATTTAATAGCCACACCCCGTATACTCTGATGATGGTGGATCGACCGAAACACGTGTAAGTGATTAATAAAAATAAAGGCAGCTTAAAAAAGTTAGTGAAATTTATTATATAAAATAGTATTTTTAATGTTGTTTAAAAATTGCCATATCGAGGTTGGAAGACAAAAGAATGTCATGCGTTTACAAACATATAACTCGAGAATGATTTGACCGACAAGTTTGAAATTTTAACACAAAAAAGCGAATTATATTCTTACAGGGTGTACAAAATTTCAAATTCATACTTTAATTTAATTTTTATTTATTAACAATATTCTGACCCCTTGCTATCTCAGTAACCGTTCAATCGTTCGGCACGAGCAAACTATCATTTTATTCAGCGTAAAATAATTAATACAGATATAATAATAACATGAAATATTAATTAGCCAATGTTGTGGTAGAATTTTTAAAATTTTGAAAAATAGACTGGGCCGTGAGAGGGTGGACGCTACTATCCATGTTCCCAGGTTGTGTACATAACATCCTGTCAAATGTCTACCTGATAGTAGCGCCCACTCTGCATATGACCTAACTATTTTTTTAAAATTTCTGATGGAAAACTATCTTCTTCACTGACTATAACTTCCTTCTTTATATTTGGAATTGTGGAAAGAAGGCCCGTGCAATTGTGGAAATTGCCGGCCCGTGGTGTAGTGGTCAGCGCAACTGGCTACTATACTGGGGTCCCGGGTTCGATTACCGGTCAGGTGTGACATTTTTTTCATCTGTAAATCACCACATATCATTACCTACGCACAAGCCCAAGGCTTATTTAGGCATCATCACTCAATGAAAAAATAAAAAATATCACAATAGTTAGCCGCTCACTCACGGCTTTTGTTAAGTGGCATGAAAGGTATTTTTAATGATAAATACAGTACTTTAAGTACTTCATTACTCAACCGGTTTTACGTAATAGCACACGTCATCTATTTCCTGCCATCAGGACTAAGTTTAGAGTGGCTACAGTATAATGCTTGTAGAGATATCAAAAGAGAAACTCTATTAAATGTTCATCGGTCGTTCTTAAAACGTATTGAAAAATGGGCACAAGCAGGACACCACTTCGAAAATTTGTTGCCATAATGTAAAGTTTTGTAATTATTTGAAATAAAGAATATCGATGGTTTTTTATCGAAAATAATATTCTTTCGTTTACCATTTAACCATTTACCATCAGTTTACTATTTAACCCAGTTCAAACTGTTGATCTAATTTTAGGCAAAGCACAATTGATGGCGGGGGAGGCGACAAAACGTGCTGCAGCTAGAACAGTTTAAGTCGAAAACCGGTAAATATTGTACTTTTCTAATAGGAAATTCTTTAACGCATCTAACAGTGTTTACAGAAATAAAATATCATAAAAGAGAAAGTTTTTATTCCCTCTATAGTGTGTAAGTAACATTGATTATTTATGAATTGTTTATTTTGAATGGAAGTCCGTCCAACTCATGTGTAAGTCAACGTACATGCATGTTCTTTAGTTTGGGTTGAAGCTATGACAATTCTGTTACGGAATTTGCTCTTAGTGGTATTAGACCAGTTCATTTACTGTTCAGGAAGGGGTTTACCATCACCCAGACAAAAATTTCAACACTTTGCAAGGTTGCAAGGGAATTGTAACGTCTTCCCTCTTACTGGACGTACAGAATTGTTCAAAAAACATCGTTGTAGAGAAAAGAATTTCCTACATTGGATTGCTTACAGCTATAACCAAAATATAATAGTGGCTCTGTGATGTCACCTTAAAGAATGTAAAATACAATAGCCTTTGAAGCTATGTAGTAGTTTATACACACTTTTGTCGTAAAATGCATACTACGACAAATATCTTACAAAAAATCGATTTTTCACACGTTTTCGTGAGAAAAAACAGAAAATCGCTGATTACCGCTAAATTAAGCATTATACAAAAAAAATTTTGAAATAAAAGTTGTAGAATTTTAAATTTTTACAACTTTTGTAATATATATTTTTGTGCTAAAATGCCTATTAAAGCAGCAATCTTAAAAAAACAATTTTTTTACGTGAAAACAGCCTCACCAAGAATTTCAGCAAACATGGCCTACCCCATCTTGTTGAGCATAAAAAATTTAGTAAACCAGGCGATTTTTAAAAAAAATCGTAGGACCAGTTTTTGAGAAAATCGCAAAAAAATGAAAAATTACACAAATAAACTACTACTTCTGGTTGATCGATTTTGATGAAAATCTTTGTGTCGGGTTTGGTAGTGGTATGTAACTTAAGTTTCAAGTTTCAAGTTCGTACGATGTTCCGTTCTTGTGATATTCTGTTCACACACACACACAAACACACACACACACACACACACAAACCAATCGCTAAAAACATGTTTTTTGGGTTCAGGGGGTATGAAAATGTGTAGATCCGGTGAAAATTCTATTTCAAAAAATCTACATGAACACAATACTTTTCTTCCTATTTATTAAAATCGACATGAAAACAATACTTTTCTTCCTATATATCCATATAAGCAAGAGAAAATAACAAGTAAACGTAAAAAATGAGATATACCTGTGCCACCGCTAGACCCTTTAGAATCCCCAGATGATCCGGCAGGAGCAGACGAACTGCCCGACGTACTGAACCTGGCTGAAGATGGCGACGATGATGAACCAAACGCAGCGGTGAGAACACTGGCAGTCACACATGGAATTTCCACACGTTTCCAGTCTTCACCCTCTCCAACCATTAACGCAATCAGAGTTCCAACTTTTACATCCTTCGTGCCTGGCTCCACCTGTAATCATTACAATAATAATAATTTAAAAATTCTGATGTGAAACACTCACAAAACTTTCTCTTGCCAATGTAAATAATGAACAATACAACCTTAAATTAGTAGTAAACATAAGAAATAAACCAAAAAAACTAACCTCAAAATAACATAACTTCATTTTAATTCTGAGTGAATGATGCAAAATTAAAACCAACCTTAAGTTTGGCTAATAATAAAAACAATCACTCTTTCACACTAAACTCAGCACTGTAGAGAAAAATGCTTGAAATAAAAGTTGTAGATATTTTAATTCTTTATAAATTTGATTACATACACTTTTGTCGTTAATCGATTACATACTACAACCGAAATCTTAAAAAATTAATTTTTTTACAGATTTTCATGGAAAAAAAACAGAAGATCACTAGTTATCACTAAACTAAGCGTTATACAAAGAAATGTTTGAAATAAAAGTTGTAGGCATTTAAATTTTTTACAACTTTGGTTATATACTTTTTTTGCGCCAAAATGCGTATTAAGGCCGCGATCTTAAAAAAAACTTTTTTTTCTACAAGAGCACAGGCTCACCAAGAATTTCAGCAGACATGGTGCTTATCCCATCTTGTAAAGCACTAAAAGTACAGTTCAGCCGTTTTTAGTTTGCTCCTACTGTCAACAAACCAAAGCCAGCTACTACAGGGTGCACGCTAGAGTACGCGACTTTATGGATGTCGTATTCCTATTAAGTTAATTATGTTTTAAATTATAAGTACTTAAAGTACTTCAAACATCAGTCATGATATGATGTAGGCCTAACAATTTCATTTATAAAAATACTTAAAAAAGTATTTTCTATTTAAAACTTTTGAAAGTATTTTGTTGTTATTTTTTAATCAACGTGTACATATTTTTACATAATGCGCAAGCTCAAGTGACGTCATTATTTGTTGACAGTAGGAGCAAACTAAGAAAGGATGGACTTTATGATAAATGAGGCGGTTTTAAAAAAATCGCGGTAAACCAATCGTCTTCAGCTGTAAGCCGCCACTGGAACTCAGCCAGGTGTTTGCAAATGGTGTCTAGCCATCCCGCGATGTCTGTTTCACCATTTAGCACTGCCCCACAACCGCTTGATAATCTGAGTGTGCATTCCCCTTTCTGGATCAACAAAACTGAATTCATGATTCACTTTAACGTGGTGAAAACTGACATTCTCTTAAGCGGCAGTGCAATACGAACACCAAGAGTGAATAAATTACAGACCCTTCGATGATCTAGTTTACTATTACATTTATGATTGTATTTAAGCTTCAGTCCAGAATTAGTTTAGATTAGTACTCAAGAGTTGCCCCCCCCCCCCCCACCTCCCATTAACCCAGTTCAAACTGTTGATCTAATTTTAGGTCATGCACAATTAATTGATGGTGGGGAAGGCGACGAAACGTGCTCCAGCTAGTTATGTTTAAGTCAGAACCGATACGAGGTGTGATTGGAAAGTTTTAAGAATCGATTTGCTACTGCTTATTTGTTTGGCGGGTGGGTACACGGAGAGTGGGGAGTGAGTCATTGCCTTGTCCTCGAACGCCCTCTGACAGGAAACTGCATTTCCTTTATTCAGTTCGCTGCGGCAGCTGGTTGAGTGCGGGTCTGTTAGTGCGTGTTGCCGGATTCTGTCTGCGTGAAAATGGACGTAAAAACGGAGCAACGAGTTTATGTGAAATTTTGTTTCAAAACCGGGTAATCAGCTTCTGAGACTTACGAACTATTAAAAACAGCTTTTGAAGATAATTTTATGAGCCAGTCAAATGTTTTTGTCTGGTTCAACAGGTTTAAAAATGCCCGCGAATCATTTGAAGATGAACCACGGTCCGGACAATGTTGGTGATTTTTTTCGATTCTACCGGTATTGTGCATCATGAATTTACGCCTGGAGGACAGACAATTAACCAGGAATACTACAAATGTGTCCTTCAGTGTTTGCGCGAAAAGGTGCGGAAGAAAAGGCCTGTATTGTGGAAAGACAGGAGTTGGGTTCTACACCATGACAATGCTCCGGCTCATCGTGCCTCCTCCATCGTTGAATTTTTGACCAAATTCAACATTCCTGTTCTTCCACAACCGCTATATTTCCCTGATTTGGCCCCTGCAGACTTCTACCTGTTTCCTAAACTGAAATTTTCACTAAAAGGGAACCGATTTGACTCGATTGAAGACATCCAGGCAAATACGGAGAGCGTTCTTAACACACTCCAGGAAAAAAATTTCCAGGAATGTTTACAAAAGTGGAAACACCATTGGAGTCAGTGTGTTCAGTTGGAAGAGGACTATTTTGAAGGAGATGCATCACAGTAGCATGTAAATACCACCATTGTACCATTACAAGCCCATTCTTAAAACTTTCCAATCACACCTCGTAAATATTGTTCTTTTCTAGTAAGGAATTCTTTAACACAGTATTTACAGAAATAGAATATCATAAAAGGGAAATTTTTATTCCCTCTATAGTGTGTAGGTAGCATTGATGGTTTGGGAATTGTTTGTTTTAAATGGAAGTCCGTCCAGCTCATGTGTAAGTCAACATACATGCATGTTCTTTAGTTTGTGTTGAAGCTATGACATTTCTATAACGGAATTTGTCCTTGAAAAGGGAAACGAGTCCACTTTAATGTTCAGGAGGAGGTTTACCACCGCAGAGGCAAAAAATTTGAACTTTTGCAGGGTTGCAAAGGACGTGTAACGGCTTCTTTCTAACCGCACCTACAGAATTTTTCAAAACACGTGGTTGTAGGGAAAAGAATTTTCTACATTGCTTTGCTTACAACTGTAACCTACATATAATAGTGGCTCTGTGACATCACCGTAAAGAATGTAAAATACTATCCCTTCATGCTTCCCTGTGATGTGAAAATGGACTCATGTTGAACATTTGTAAGTTCGTCAAATATTTACAGAAATTTAAATAAAAAATAACATTTGTTTCAGTAAACTCTTGTCTACAAAACATTTTTTATAAATTTTTTTGCTAAACTGAAATTTAAGCCCATTACAGTAAAAAATTTAAAGTAAACACAAAAATATTCGTGGATGTACTGAAAATTTTGCTCGCCTAAATGCAAAGAATTATGAAGCGATTGTCTTGTAATTATACTCAAAAGGCACGTATGTATTATATAAATCAACTGTAATTTTTTCAGAATTTTTCATCAGTAATGACGTTAGATAAAACAGTTGTTTTGAGAGCGCATTTCATTTTTTTGCAATTCTTCTGTTTTACGAGAAACAGTCCGTTTTGTAAGAGTTAATGTAAAAGTACCCAAATTTCATATCATAAGTACGGCCTTACCAATATTTTTGCGAGAATACCTTCTTCTTCAGTCTCAAATGCCATCACAGCTTTATCCGTTTGTATTTCGCAAAGGACATCTCCAGGCACCACATTATCACCTTCCTTTTTCAGCCATTGCACTATTGTACCAGTTGTCATAGTTGGTGACAATGAAGGCATATTCACCTCCTGAGCCATAACTGCAAAACAATCCAATTCAAAAAAGTCAAGTCATATTACAGCCCAATATTCTTCTATACTCGGTTCATGGTAAGAAAGATATGTCGTTAACAAATATTGACGTCACTGAGCATGCGCATTAATTAAAAATGTGTACACGCTGCTTAAAAAGTAACAATAAAATACTTGCAAAAGTATTTAAATACAAAATAGTTTCAAAAGTGTTTTTATAAGTGAAACTGTTAGGCCTACATCATATCATGACTGATGTTTTAAGTATTGATCAATATAACAGGTGTTTCTAAAAAGATGCACTTCGAAGTTTGAGAACGCTAATTTATTACATTAAGTAATTACAAATTATACGGTATGAAATTATTACCTTTATAACATTCAGATTACCTTTAAAACTTCACAATAACCGTTCAAAATGACTTCCTCCACTTGTAATGCACGTTCGGACACGTTTCATAACATTTGCAGCCACTTTTCGTAGTGTTGGCTCATTAATGTTTGTAATCTCACTTTCAATATCAGCCTTTAATTCTTCAATTGTATGAGGTTTGTTTTTAAAAACCTTACTCTTTAAATTCCCCCAAAGAAAAAAATCCGCAGGAGTAAGATCTGGGGATCTTGGTGGCCACAATCCTTTTGATATCACACGATGGCCAAAAAATTCTCGTAACATATTCAGCGTTTCAGTAGAAGTATGGCATGTTGCGTTATCCTGCTGAAACCAACAATCTCGATCGTGTAATTCTAACAACGCTATAAATTGTTCAATTAAGTTGCGGTACACCACACAATCTGCAGATGTGTCAAAAAATAAAGGCCCAACAATACGACGCCAGGAGATCGCACACCAAACACCAATTTTACATGCGTGTAGTGGACGTTCATGAAATGTGTGAGGATTATGAGCGCTCCATATTCGGCAGTTTTGGCTGTTGATGTAACCATCCAAGTGGAACCATGCTTCGTCACTGAAATAAACACAATCCAATATTTCAACACCGTTGTCATTACAAGAGAATGTATCCAACGACAATACTGTATACGTTTCCCATGGTCAACTTCTTTCAGTTCATGAACAACACCGATGCGGTAAGGATGCAGATTTAATTTTTTTGTAGCCCTTAAAACGGAAGATAGTGATAATCCAGCCTGTGAAGATAACTTTCTAAGTGATTTGCTGGGTGAGGTAGTCAAACGTTGTTTCACATCGTCCAAAACTTGTTCTGTTAACACTGATGGTCGAACTGTGCTTTTCCGATCCTGTACACTGCCAGTCTCTTGAAATTTATTAATCAGACGCGATATTGTGGTGCTATTAGGTACGTCAGAATTGGGAAATTTTAACTGGAACTCGTCTTTCACTCGTTCGTAAGATTTATATGCGCAATAACTTTCAATAATAAAAACACGTTCATCCTTTGAAAAAACCATGTTTAAACTTATACAGACACAAATGAATACTGGGATAGCACTAGTACATGTCAGTAATACACAATGGGTCAACAATGAGTACAGTAGTGCCAACTGTTATTTGGGGGAAAAAATATTCCCTATGCAGAAAATATTAACCCTTAAACTTCGAAGTGCGTCCTTTTTGAAACACCTGTTACTTTCAAAAGTATTTAAATACAAAATAGTTTCAAAAGTGTTTTTATAAGTGAAACTGTTATGCTGCCATCATAGCTGCCATCATAACTGTCATCATAGGTCTATCATGACTGATGTTTTAAGTACCGATCAATAAATTTATATAAATGGTAGGCCTAGTATATTTTATTTCCATTAATTTTCATAAATAAATGTGGTTACAGTTATATGTATTACCTCTGATCTGTATGACGAAACAAGAGAACTTTAAAAATAAACATTTTTATTTTAATGATTAGTCATCTAATATTAGTCCAGTCACTCGTTATTTCACAATTGAATTTGACGATGACTAATCCAAACCCATAATATTTCTCCACATTTTTAACATTTTTGATGTCATCGTTATATATGCCACCAGTTCACATTTGACATCGTATTGTCTCGCATCATTCCTATGAGCATTATATTTATTTTCAATTAGGAATTTAAAATTATTGTATTTTTTTAAACGCTTTTATTTAACTTACTCATGGATCCATAAAATCTTGCAACTTAAAATTTTAATACTTCTACCGTATCAATATGAATCAAACTTTGCACACTTGTTTATCTTCGATGACAATACGCTGTCATAAAAAAAAATTTACAAAAAAAAATTTTTTTTTTTTTTTTTTTTAACTTACTCTTGGATCCATCAAATCTTGCAACTTAAAATTTTAATACTTCTACTGTATCAATATGAATGAAACTTTGCAAACTTGTTTATCTTCGATGACAATACGCTGTCATAAAAAAAAATTTACAAAAAAATTTTTTTTAAACGCTTTTATTATTACAAAATAACTTACTCTTGGATCCATCAAATCTGGCAACTTAAAATTTTAATACTTCTACCGTATCAATATGAATCAAACTTTGCACACTTGTTTATCTTCGATGACAATAGGTGTTTGTAAAAAAAAATTACAAAAAAATTTCAAAAAAAATTTTTGAAAAAATTTTTTTTTTTCAAAAAAATTTAAAAAATTTAAAAAACGCTTTAATTTAACAATTACTTAAAAAAAGTAACTAAAAAGAAAAAAAAAAAAAAATTAACAAAAAAAAATTACAAAAAAAATCACAGAAAAAAAATTATAAAAAAAAGAAAAAAAAAGAAAAAAAAAAATTTTAAGAAACGCTATTATTTAACAATGATTCAAATAAAAAATGAACTAAAAATAAAAAATAAAAAAAATTACAGACATTACTGTTGCAAATAAAAGCGTGGCGCATTTTATTGTAAAATATTCGTTGTATAAAAATGCGCCACGCTTTTATTTGTAACAGTAATGTCTGTAATTTTTTTTGTAATTTTTTTTATTTTTTCTTTTTAGTTCATTTTTTATTTTAATCATTGTTAAATAATAGCGTTTCTTGAAAAAAAAATTTTTTATTTTTTTTTATTTTTTTTATTATTTTTTTTCTGTGATTTTTGTTTGTTTCATTTATATTTATTGTTTAATTCTGTATAAGGTTAAAAAAACATGTATCAGTTATCATTATGTTTTTATAAAAAGTGTTGAATTTTTTCTGAATCACAGCTTTAGCAGTTGATTCGGTAACCTCTGTTTGTTTACTTGATATATCTTTCTAACGATGAACCAAGTAATACATAAAATTATATTCATCACTTTTACTTTCTCTTGCCATACATAAAAATCTGGAGTGAAACACTCACACGACTTTCTCTTGCCAAAGCAAATATATAACAATAAAACATTACAGATATTTATTTTTTAATTAGTAATAAATTATTACAAACAAACAAAAAACTAACCTCAAAAAACATAACCTTATTTTAATCATGAGTGATAGACGCAAATGAAAAATGAAAAAAAATGAAATGAAAATCGACCTCAGTTTGGCTTAGAAATACGGAAAATCACTCTTTCACGCTAAACTAGGCTCTGTAGAGAAAAATGCTCTAAATAAAAGTTGTAGATTTTTTAATTATCTACAAATTCAATTATATACACTTTTGTCATAAAATGCATACTAAGGCCGAAATCTTTAAAAAATCGATTTTTCACACGTTTTCATGAAAAAAACAGAAAATTGCTGATTACCGCTTAACTAAGCATTACACAAAAAAATGTTTGAAATAAAAGTTGTAGAATTTTAAATTCTCTACAACTTTTATTATATAAATTTTTGCGCTATAAAACATATTAAAGCCGTAATCTTAAAAAAACTTTTTTACGTAAAAACAGCCTCACCAAGAATTTCAGCAAACATGGCACCTATCCTATCTTGAAGAGAATAAAAAATTTAGTAAACCAGGCGATTTTTAAAAAAATCGTAGGACCAGTTTATGAGAAAATCGCAAAAAAGTGAAAAATTATTTGAATAAACTACTACTTCCAGTTGACCGATTTTGATGAAAATGTTCGTCTGGTCCGGTAGTGGTATATAACTTAAGTTTCAAGTTTCAAGTTCGTACGATGTTCCGTTCTTGAGATATTTTGTATACACACGCACGCACGCACGCATATACACACACCAATCGCTAAAAACATGTTTTTTGGGTTTAAGGGGTCTGAAAACGTGCAGATCCGGTGAAAACTCGATTTCTTAAAATCGACATGAAAACAATACTTTCCTTCCTATATATACATATAGGCAAAGTAAAAATATAAGGAAGGAAAGTATAGTTTTCTTGTCGATTAAATATCTGCAAATACACATTTTCTGACCGCCTGAGACTAAAAAACGTGTTTTTATAGATACTTGAATGTCACGAGAATGGCTTATGCAAATGGATGGGTTGTAAGGAAGGGAAGAAAAAATCTGGCAGTTCTGGCAACCTCAATAGTGAGACATTATATTTCACTAATATGTAATTTCACCGTTACTTAACCACATAAATTTCCTTTTAATACTGATATAAATATAACTCGCCCATAATAGACAGGTGGAGTGTCAAATTATTTACACTCAATCTGTTCGTTGCATGGCTAAAATAAATAGTTCTGTTTCTTATCACATGGTCAGCCAATTAAATGACTGAATCGTTTAAGAACAGAAGAGGTAGAGGTGTAAAAGACACTAATCAGAGTTATCTCCTCTGAAAGTAATGAATTTCGTTATACAGCCAGACCCTGTGGTGAATGAAGTGAAGGTGTCATTTGCAGAGTGGAAAATATGTGCTTTTCAGAGGGCCCGGCATACTGATAAGCCAATATAATGACTGAATCGTTTAAGAACAGAAGAGGTAAAGGTGTAAAAGACACTAATCAGAGTTATCTGCTCTGAAAGTAATGAATTTCATTATACAGCCAGACCCTGTGGTGAATGAAGTGAAGGTGTCATTTGCAGAGTGGAAAATGTGTGTTTTTCAGAGGGCCCGGCATACTGATAAGCGTACTTTTCCACTCAGTGAGGAAGGCAATTGTAAACCACTTCACTCCTTGTTTTACTTAGTAAAACCTCTACAGGTTCAAACCAGCTTTTTGGCTGATGACCTAAACAACAACATAAATATAACAACAAATACGCACAACGAAAGTGTTGTGCAGCAGCAAGAGTGGTTTAGAAGAGATAGGAAATTGAGAAGTAGGCAACGAAAACATACAGGAAGTTGGGGAATTCTGCTACCTAGGGAGTAAAATAACAAAGGATAATAGAGGCACAAGTGATATCAAAAATAGATAGAATTACTCAAGCTAGAAAAGCTTTTGAAATGAAAAACAGCTTACTGACTACCAACATTGATTTACAGATTAGGAAAAATTTCTTAAAACATTATGTTTGGAGTGTAGCATTATATGGGAGTGAAACGAGGGTGATAGGGGCTGCAGAAAGATAGAGGATAGAAAAGCTTTTGAAATATGGTGTTATAGGAAAATGTTAAAGATTAGGTGGGTGGACACAATAAGTAATTTAGAAATTCTTAGGCGAGTGGATGAAAAACGAAGTACACGGAAGCATCTTACCAGAAGAAGGGATACGCTAGTGGGGCATATCTTAAGACATCCAGGTATTGGTCTATCAATAATGGAGGGTAATATTGAGGGAGTGAATTGTAGAGGTAGGCAAAGGTTAGAATATGAAAAGCAAATTACAAAATATGTCAGGTGTTACAGGTATGTAGATATAAAAAGACTTGCGCAAGATAGAACAGCATCAAATCAGTCGAGAGACTGTTGACAAAAAAAATTATATAAACGCATTGACATTAAATTTTTTTTAAGTGGCAAAAAGTGCCAAAGAAGTTCATAAAATTTTTAAGTTAATGTATAGCAATAATGTTGTAACTCTGAAGACTGTTTACAAGTGGTATGAGCGATTTAAAAGCGGAAATGTATCGATTGAAGACGAGCAACAATCGGGACCTCCTTCAACTTTAAAAACAAACCATAAAGTGTCAAAAGTTGGTTCGTTTAAACAGGCCAAAAGTTGTAACGACTATTCGAAAGCTTAGCAAAGCACTGAAAATCTCATACAAAGCATTTTAACCAATCATTTACTAATCAGACGATTTTTTTTTTTTTTTTTAACGTCCGACTGTTCTGCAATTACTGCTAATGCAGACGGTGAATGATGAAATGATTCTTTGTAACGTATGAAAAAATGCCGTGCCTGAATGGGATTCGAACCCAAGACCGCATGATACAAATCAGACGAGAGAATGCAAAAATTGCCCCGGACTTTCGACGCTCCATGCCATACATCGCTTCTGATCAGAGAGTTTTTGACAAAGAAAGGATTTCGTCTGTCCATATCCCCCTTACTCTACGAATTTAGCAACATACAACTTCTGGCTTTTTCCCAAAAATAAAAACTGTGCTGAAAGGGAAACTTTTCGACATGATTCCCAACATTAAGAAGGACACAAACAAGCAGCTAAAGGCCCTTTCAAAAGAAGCCTTCCAGATTTACTTCCACTCACGGAATTAACTTTGGGTTAAGCACATCGCTAGCGAAAGAGAGTTCTCTGAAGAAGATCAATTCAATTTTAATGTAACCTTATTACTTTGGTCGTTGTTGTTGTTTAGGTCATCAGCCAAAAGGCTGGTTTGAACCTCTAGAGGTTTTACTAAGTAAAACGAAGAGTGAGGTGGTTTACAATTGCCTTCCTCACAGAGTGGAAAAGTACGCTTATCAGCATGTCGAGCCCTCTGAAAAGCACATATTTTCCAATCTGCAAATGACATCTTCACTTCATTCACCACAGGGTCTGGCTGTATAATGAAATTCATTACTTCCAGATAAGATAACTCTGATTAGTGTCTTTTACACCTCTACCTCTTCTGTTCTTAAATGGTTCAGTCATTTAATTTGCTGACCATGTGATAAGAAAAAAAACTATTTATTTTAGCCCTGCAATGAACAGATAGTGTAAATAATTTGACACTCCACCTGTCTGTTATGGGCAGACTTTGGTCGTAATAAAATTATTTACCATATATTTTAATTACACCTTGTATAAACATAATGTTCATATAAAATTATTCATTACCGACACCTGGCCATCCAATACAGACCATTTTTTGTATTTGTCTTATTCTCAATAAATATGCTTACTTGATTTGTTTACATCAGTTCCAAAGATATGAGGAATAAGACATAGTTTTTATATTTTTTGCATGACAAATTAGTAAATTAGATATAACAGCTGACAAGGAGTCAACCTTCAGCTCAACTATTACTTTCACAGTTTTCATCAATCAGTACAAAAAGTATTATATCAACAAAAAAAATGCATTTTCACTAATCAAACAAAATTTACATTGAACAAAATACATTAAAAAAATTACAAAAGTTTTGAAATCATAAGTTTTGGTATATTTTAATAAACAGTTCATTGTGATTTAATAAAACAGCTTAAAATCATTCTTTATTATAATAAATTAAAGGATAAATTAAATCTGGAGAGAAATACACAATATATAATCAAGTAACAACTTTGTAAACAAGGGTCGAACTGACAAGGTAAGTTCCCTCTTCTTATCAAAGAAAGGTACGTAAATAATACTTTAGGGAACATGTAAAAAATTATTTAGTATATTATTTATAAAAAAATTATATTAAAGACAATTAAAAATTTTTAATTAACTACAAACATAACCACGTTAACATTGACCGAATCACCTTGACGTTATTTTGGAGGTTAAAAAAGTTAAAACACGACAACAGATTGTTTCATGTCACTTATCATGTTATTTAAATTATTCTTAAAATTCTTACCGTCTAAAAAAGAAGTCGAATGAAAACATATTCGTTGGTTGATTTTTATATTTCTTTTGATGTTTTTCGTAGCCAAACTTAAAAAATATTTTTGAACAATTCGCCCGCTACTTAACCTCACAACACCGGCCATTGCGAAAGGAATCAGATGTGATAATAAACACACGGGTCATAAATTCATCGTTCATCCAACTCTACAAAATGAACGAAGAAGTTAGTAAATGAAATTGTTTCTAAAAATATAATAATTGTGTTACAGACGTTCCTAAAACTTGTTTATAAACACTTTTGGCATCGTATATTTTAATTATCAGTAACTTCACTTATTCTTCTTTCTTTCTTTTGCTTTTACGGCCTCATTGGACCACTTGAATCAAATTTAAAAATCCTTCTTGGTTTGGTTAATACGTTTTTCCAAATAATTCTTCATATTTTTGGATCTGATCTGTTTGATTTTACCTGTACAAAATCTTTGCCGACGGAGCTCGAGTTTTTAAGACGAATCTTGTTTCTTTATCTTTAAGAATTTTAATCTGTTCAGATTTTTCTAAAAGATATTGTTCTGTAATGTTCAGTTCTTCCATATCTTGCTTTATTTCGACCAACCACCTTGGAGGATTTTTTTTTTGAGTTAATTATAGAAATTAGTTGTTTCCGGTATTCTAAGTAAATCTTTAATATACTAATATTAAGTATGCCTTAGAATGACTGGAAAGGCTGGTCTAAGAAAAGCAGAGATATTTAAGAGGAAGATCTTCGCAAGATTATGGATACAAAGACAGTACAGGTTACAAGGACATGCAATACTGTACGCGAAAACGTAACAAATGTGTATAAAAGTGGACCGTTTATTACAATAAAAATATTTGTTCATGCTTTATAAATAAGAGCATTAATATCAAGCGTGGATCCGTCTCCGTACGGGATTGTCAACGACTATATTTGCCGGAAACTGAACGTGTCTGAACATATCAGAACGCATAGTTACGCAAACAACACGCTCAATATGAACGAGCTATCGTACAGGTTCAGTCAGAAATTGTGTGACTACGATGGTTAATGAAAAATTAATAGAATTAGTTCGCAAGTATTTCTGTTTTGGCTAGTTTTTTTTTGGCTTCATTGCTTCTTTTAAAACAGTATCTTGTTTAGTTATCACCGGTTTTACCTTTAAATGCATCGCATGACGTTTTTCGTCATTTATCAGTTCTTTAAATACAGTCCAGTATTCACCCTCAATCTTCCTAGTTTTGAACATTTTATGTGCGGGAAACCTCTTACATTTACGTTGATTGTTTTCTACGTCATCTTCTTCCAATAAAATTGATATCACACACAAATCTTCAGTAGTCAGACATTACATTTTGACGCTAATAAAAGAAACTTACAAATGTTCACACTACGTTATTACTGAACAGTTTGGCCTTCCAGTGCCGGTTATTCTCTGATGATATGAATGACAGTCAGATGTTGTGCATGATGATATGAACCGACCGTTTTACGAAATGTGGTCCTAACGGTCATTAAACGAAAGGTCAGAATTAAAACTAAAATTTAAATATAAAATGAGCTGGGATGTAGTTTTTCCCAGAAGAGAACTTTTTCTTTTACTTCATTAACCTTTCTCTTCAACTGGATAATCTCTCTTCTAAACCTTTCTCTCTAAAGCATACACATTTGTGCGCGCGCTCGTATATTCGGGAAACTACTTACAGCTTATGAAGAAGTTGGATGAGAGAAGTAATACGGAGATGAAAGTAAAATTGGGAACTTCTACGCAACTACGGTAGCTGATTGGACGTGCTATGGTGTCCGTTTGGTATTACAGTTTTTTGTATATAGTTATATTGTCAACGTTGGTACATCTTTTATTATCATATTATAGGGATCCACAATAAAGTATTTTCGCTCGGTTATAAAGTAATGATGAAAAAATTAAATATATGCATTTAATTTAAATTATTGTAAAAGAAAACTTTATTTTTTTATAATTTAATGAACGCTCTTCTTAAATGTATACGCTTGTAAGTTATAGATTTATTTAGTTTATAACAAGTTGTGTATTGAATCCTTAGAATGGTGATTTTTCATAACCGCAAATATAATTCAAGAAATCTTTTTTATAAAGGTGAACATTTTGCACGTTTAAATTTAATTTAATAAAAACCATTAATTTTTCAGTTAGAATATTAAATTTATATTATTAGTTTATTCACATGTATAATGTCTGATGACTAGTACTTGATTTCTTTACCTATTTTCCGAATCGTACAAAACATTTTCAAAACCTTTCCCGGAATTGTGTAGTTTAAATATTTGCCAATAGAGAGCAGAAGAAGACCCTTTTTGATGGTAAAGTTCACATCGCATCCAATTCCAACAAACCACCATAGAGTGGACTGGAGGGACGTGCCGCTATGCGATCGTGAGCTGTGCATCAGTTGTTTGAGTGTGTTAGTGATTAGTTTTTAATGTTAGATCAAAGTAGTTGTGACCAATTTCTTACAGAATTGTAAGTACATAATCAGTAGTTCTAGTCTGCGGCATTTGAACTTAAAACAACGATACGAATTTGGATATAATTAAGTAAGGTATGTTAAATTGTTGTTTTCAACAAAGTTTTTTAAGGTTATGAATGTTTGTTTCATTTTAAATAAATACTGCAGTTTGTTCGATACGTAATTGGTTGGCTGTTTTTGATTAGCTTGATTAATCATTCGTTCAAGTTAAACTAATTTTAATTGGTCGAATTTAAATTAAATCAAATCACACACCATCAAACACCGGTTATTTTAACCTTCTAATACATTTTTTAACGATTTTGAAAATGAAATTTTTAACAAATTTATTTAATATACTATGAAATTTAACATAATATTATAATTTTTGTAAATATTACGTTTATAAAATAGTTTTCAGCATGAAATGCTAAGGTAATTGTACTTAAATTGTTTTCAGACACTTTTTTGAGTGGGTTTTGTTATGATTAATTTGGAAAAAACAACATTTTTTAATATTGCCTTACCGAAATATAATCCTACAGGTGATTGAATTTAAATATAGAAAAATATATGATGTTTTTTCTTACTGTGTAGGACTAAAGTTTGGTGTATTTAAATTGTGATAATACTTTCGTAAAAGAATTCTGTTAACATTTTTTTCAAAAATTTTCTTTTGATTAGCCTACTTGAGATTTATAAAAACCCTGTGTTTAATTAAAACTACAATTTACTGATTTTTGGCCTTAAATTTGTTTAAATACAATAGTCATGATAGTTGCTTAGATTTGTGTGAAAACAGTTGTTAACATTCTTCTGTACTAGGTCTACTGAAAGTTATATTAAAACAGGTTCATAGTGCAGTGGTCAGCACAATTGACTTCTTTGACAGGGGTCCTGGATTTGATTCTTGGCCCAGACCATTTTTTCATCTGTAAATCACCTCATATGGAAAACCCAAACCTTGTGTAGTAGTTATCACATGTTTTCTTGACATGCCATACCTGTTCATAAAAATTTACAATTATCTTGGCCAGTGGTGCGCTACAGGTTTTTTTCACGGCACCTTAATACCTCCAATATTATATTGTTAATTAGCTATTAGATTTTATTAAGAGTTTATAGACAGAGTTAATTAAAGTTTAAAAAGTTTTAATAATTATTTAAATAGGTTTTAATTATATATATCTCAAATAAAATTACTTGCAATTTAATCAGCAACTTTTCCTTGATCTTTTTGTGAAAATTCTGGGTTGGATTATTGAGAGGATCAAATGAAAGTTATCTTCAAGATTGTTGGAATTCAGTTTCTGTCTTAATTTCGTTTTGATATTGGTCAGTGGAGAAATCCATGCTAATAAAACAGAGATAGATTTATAGCTACAGACAATTTGAGTTACAGATGTTCAGCTGTATTACAGTAAATCTTCGCTCTTTCGACATGGCTCATGGTAAAGTGACATGACGTGTTGTAAGTAGAAATTGGCAGGCAGGTCAACCCCTTCACTTTCATCTCATCCCCGTACCCTTCCGTTGTCCCTGAGTACAGTATTGTAATGAAGGGCACGTCAGTTTGTTTATATTCTTTAAAATGGTGGAATTTTCATACAAAATTGTGTTTTTGCCGGCCACATTGGCGCAGTTGGTAACATGCTCACCTCTTATCATGCGGTCCTGGGTTCAAATCCCACTCAGGCACGGCATATTTTCATATGTTACAAAAAATCATTTCATCCTCCATCGTACAAAAAGTTACACCCCAACGTCGTCGCTAACAACCGTTGCAGTTGATGCGACGTTTAATAAATAAATGAAAAAAAAAATTGTGTTTTAAATACTTTCTACATATAATATGTCATATGATTTGGATAGTTCAACATTTTGATACTTTAACAATCTCTAAGTCCACAAAGTGTCCAACTATCAATGTTCTACTGTATTATGATTATAATGTCAATATTTAATCAGTTTTTATTTGACATAAGTTCAATACTTAGTTTTTAATCTCCTTGATCTAGTAAATAAAAATACCTTGCTCTTTAAAGGTGTGGTTTCTTTTGTACGATCGTCGCATGCGATTACTGCATGTATCACTGCCATTACTCATCAAATGGATTTTTTAAGAAGTGGTTCCGTCTATGCATCCGATGCAAGAGATCGCATGCATCGACTGCTTTGGCAACCAGTCACCTGCAGTAGTTGCATGCGTCTGGAAGTTGAAAATGAGTTTTTCCAAAGACGATGATGCAAACTTCATTGAGTTAGCTGCAGAAAAACTACACCTATTTGATCCTTCAAACTTGCTTTCATCGTCGAAAGCTTAGTATAGACGACGCCAGTTGGGAGGCAAGTCACTTGCTCCAAGTTACTTGCTCAGTGCGAACATTTACTTGTATGATTTTCGTTGGCCCGTCAAGTTGCCATGCAACTTGTCAGGCAAGGCAAGTGAATTGGCCGGTGTTCTATTTTCGGGGCAGCTTGCCTTCCCCCACCACAACAAGCAAGTGACTTGCCTTTGTACGTGCTCCGTCTAAACACCCACTTGGTCAGTGTATTGCGTAATCTAGTGCAAGTAGCTGGTGTTGTCAGTATTTCCTCGTGATATTTACTGTGTTTCTGTTGTATTTGGTTGTTTTCATCAAATACGTCAGGCGGCATTCTCAATAAAGCCTTGTACTCTCCTGGATCTTCCAATCGAAGTTCTCTTAAAAGCATGGCCGATCCCCCATGGGTACTTCTTCTACCTATCCATTTTCGTACCCATGGATTTTTCTTAGTAATCCTTTCTAGATAATCTTCAATTTCCTCCGAAAGATGAATAAATAACATCCTCGAAATATGTTTTATAACTTTCTTACAACGTGTTTTTTTCTCTCCATCGCACACACTACTTGGCGCTTCACTTGCAAGTAAAACGACAACGTAGTATGAACACTACTTGGTTTGGTACTTGCCAGTCTCTACTTGGTGAATGTAACTTGCTCACTTGACTTGCCTCCCAACTGGCGTCGTCTAAACTAAGCTTAATAGATACAGTGTAATAGTGGGCGTCTCACTTGGCGCGCAGAGTTTAGCCTGTAATAATAGAAGGTGTATTAAAAAATTACTGACTCTAAGACAAAATACACGATACGTTTTTTTATAAACCGTACATTTATACAATAATATCCATAGACCCAATTATAATTTTTATAAATCTCTTTCTAACCTTCTCAAAATTTTGGTAACAATTTTGAAACTGCGGGACTTAATTTTTTAATAATTAATATTCGCCAATATTTCTAGAACACTGTTATGAATGTCATTGATATTCTTACTGTTTGTTTTATAAAAATAATTTGCCGGCGTAGCTAATAAAGTTTCTAGTAGTACACTAGAAAAAGGTTTCTTTTTTAAAAAGTTTTTAGAAAAAGGTTTCTTTTTCTAGAAACTTATTGTAATGAATGTCCAAGAATGTTTGGAAACGTTGCTAGTTGCTAGTAAGCTGTACTTTGTACAGCAATACACAACAGAATTCACATATGCTTTCAGAGCACTGGTAATAAATTAACTAGCTCCTTGGAAACCATCAATTACGTGCTACTAGGTCCTGCTATACTACTAACCACGAAATGGTGAGCTTCTTAGTAAACCAAGCAGTCGTGTACCACCATCCATCCTGCCTTCCAGTTCTTTACAGTGTTGCCACTCCAACCGCCCTGCCCCTAACACTGGAATTGCTTAACTCAGTCAGTTCAATGCAAGTGTGACATACACAACGTTTTGTAACGTTTGTGGGCTGTTTTTTTTTTTAATCATTTTCGTTTTAAAAATTTGTTTTTTAACAACCACCGGGTTGGTCTAGGGGTAACGTCGTTGCCGCTAGTCAGCTGTTTAACAGCTGATTTTTGGAGACGAAGGTTCCTGGTTCAAATCCTAGTAAAGATAGTTACTTTTATACGGAGTTGTATACTAGACAGTGGTTGCCGGTGTACTTTGATGGTTGGGGTTCAATTAACCATACTCTCTTAGGAGTGGTCGACCTGGGTCTGTACAAGACTACACCTCATTTACACGTCATACACATCATCTTCATCTCATTGGGTCATGGGGTTGCTTATTGTTCTGAATTGAACAGATTGCAACGTACACATATTAGGAATTGAAAAAAAAATTGTTTATTTTATAAGCCTACCATTTAGTTGTTTAATATAGTCTTTCGTTAAAAAGGTTTAAAATTTTATTTGTTGTTTTTCAGTGTATTAAATGTATTTTTAGTCGTAAATATGAATGAATTCAGTGATTTTGACGAACTTTCAATGTTTTTTCTTTTCAGTAGCCCGCACTCCATTTTTTAGACATTTTACAGAATTTCTCTAAAAAAAATGGTAAAAACAAATCTGGTGTGAAACACTCACACAACTTTCTCTTGCTAATGCAAATAATTAACAATATAACCTAACATTAGTAATAAAACATTAGAAATAAAGAAAACAAACTAACCTCAATAATCATAACCTAATTTTAATCATGAGTGAAAGACGCAAAATGAAAAACTACCTCAATTTGGCTTAAAAATATGAAAAATCACTCTTTCACGCTAAACTAGCTCTGTAGAGAAAAATACCTAAAATAAAAGTTGTAGATCTTTTAATTTCCTGTAAATGTGATTATTATACACTTTTGTCGTAAAATGCATACTAAGGGTGAAATCTTAAAAAATCCATTTTTTACACATTTTCGTGAAAAAAAAACAGAAAATTGCTAATTACCGCTAAACCAAGCACAAAAAAATGTTTGAAATAAATGTTGTAGGATTTTAAATTCTCTACAACGTTTATTATGTACATTTTTGTGCAAAAATGCGTATTAAACCCGCAATCTTAAAAAAAATAATTTTTTACAAGAAAACTGCCTTCCCTAGAATTTTTGCAGACATGGAGCTTACCCTATCTTGTACAGCATAAAGAATTTAGTAAATGAGGCGATTTTAAAAACATCATAGGAGCCGTTTTTGAGAAAATTGGAAAAAGTGAAAAATGACACAAATAAACTATTATTTTTGGTTGACCAATTTTGATGAAAATGTTCGTGTCGGGTTCTCTAGTGGTATCTAACCTAAGTTTCAAGTTCGTACGATGTTCCGTTATTGAGATATTGTGTTCACTCACGCACACACACAGACTAATCGCTAAAAACATGTTTTTTGGGTTCAGGGGGTCTGAAAATGTGTAGATCCGATGAAAACTGGATTTCTTAAAATCGACATGAAAACAATACTTTCCTTCCTATATATTCATATAGGCAAGAGAAAGTAATAATTAAAAACGTGATAAGTGGATCGTTCGGATTACCGCGACCATACTATAATTTCAAACCCCAGTGATAGTTTATATTAAAATCTTTTTTCGTTAATTAAGTTTGTGGCCCACCCTGTAATTAGGATTGGTTAGTTAGTAAATGAACAGAGAGAAAGAGGTAGACTATAAACAAAGAAGGAAGAAGTTAATAAGTTCACTGTACGATGACATCATAACAACGCGTTTTCATTACAGTCGGGCGTTTGTTTGTTACTTTAAACACTAACTACAAAATCAACTAAATTAATAAATCTCAGAGGCAGACTGCACTCTTGTTTTCTCAGAAATATTTAAACTGATTTTATTTTCTCTTGCCTATATGAATATGTAGGAAGGAAAGTATTGTTTTCTTGTCGATTTTAAGAAATCGAGTTTTCACCGGATCTACACGTTTTCAGACTCCCTGAACCCAAAAACATGTTTTTAGCGATTGTGTGTGTGTGTGAACAAAATATCTCAAGAACGGAGCATCGTACGAACTTGAAACTTAAGTTAGATACCATAGAGGACCCGACACGAACATTTTCATCAAAATCGGTCAACCGGAAGTAGTAGTTTATTCGTGTAATTTTTCACTTTTTTGCGATTTTCTCAAAAACAGATCCTACGATTTTTTTTAAAAATCGCCTCATGTACTAAATTTTTTATTCTCTACAAGATAGGGTAGGCGCCATGTTTGCTGAAATTCTTGGTGAGGCTGTTTTCTGGTAAAAAAATGTTTTTTTAAGAATGCAACTTTAATATGCATTTTAGCGCAAAAATACATGTAGTAAAAGTTGTAGAGAATTGAAAATCTTACAACTTTTTTATCGATAATTTTTTTGTGTAACGCCTAGTTTACCGGTCATTAGCGATTTTCTGTTTTTTTTTCTCACGAAATCGTGTAAAAAAATTTATTTATTTTGAAAGATTTATTTTAAAGATTTCAGTCTTATTTTGCATTTTACGTCAAAAAAGTAAGAGTAGTGCGTCTTTCACTCATGATGAAAAGTAGGTTATGTTTTTTGAGATTAGTTTTTTGTTTATTTCTAATGTTTTATTACTAATGTTAGGTTTATTGTTAATTATTTGCATTGGCAAGAGAAAATAGTGTGAGTATTTCACACCAGATTTTTTACTTTCTCTTGCCTATATGCAAGGGCCATGCAAAGTATGGGGCGCCGGCTTCTTTTTTTTTAAGTTCTAAAATCAATTTCTAATTTTGTGGTAAAACTAAACTTAAATATAAAATTTTAGGCCCCTAATATGTAAAAGTACTGAGTTTCTTTTTCATATTAGGGACATATTTTTTTTACATATAAGAATTTCAAAAAATAAAAAAGTTTTTTTTCATAAAGGGACGCCAAACCCTGATCTCGCATGTGCCAAAAAACCCCTTGAACCAGCCCTATCTGTATGAATATGTAGGTAGGAAAGTATTGTTTTCATATCGGTTTTTCGAAATCGAGTTTTCACCGGGTATACACGTTTTTAGCGATTGGTTTGTGTGTGCGCGCGTGCGTGTGTGAACAAAATTAAGAACGGAACATCGTACGAAGTTAAAACTAGAAACTTAAGTTACTAGAGGGCCTGACACGAACATTTTCATCAAAATCGGTCAACCGGAAGTAGTAGTTTATTCGTGTAATTTTTCACTTTTTTCGATTTTCTCAAAAACGGCTCCTACGATTTTATTAAATCGTCTCATTTACTACATTTTTATGCTTTACAAGATAGGGTAGGCGCCATGACTGCTGAAATTCTTAGGGAGTCTGTGCTCTTGTAGAAAAAAATGTTATTTTTTAAGATTGCGGCTTTAATTTGCATTTTAGCGCGAAAATGTATGTAATAAAAGTTGTAGAAAATTTAAAAACCTGTAGCTTTTATCTCAAACTTTTCTTTGTGTAGCGCTTAGTTCAGCGGTAATTAGTGATTTTCTGTTTTGTTTTTCATGAAAATATGTATAAAAATGCATTTTTTAAGATTTCAGCCTTAGCACTATATTACGACAAAAATGTATGTAAATTTATAGAAAATTAAAAGATCTAGTACTTTTATTTACAATGATTTTTCGTATTATTAAGCCAAACTGAGGTTGGTTTTTATTGTGTATCATTCACTCATAATTAAAATAAGGTTATGTTTTTTAAAGTTAGTTTTTTTTGTTTATTTCTAATGTAAAGGGTATATTGGTCATTTTTGCATTGGCAAGAGAATGTTGTGTGTGTGTTTTTTTTGTAATCCCTAATGTGTGTACGTTGCAATCTTTTCAATTCAGTATTATTATAAGAAACCCCATGACCCAATGAGATGAGGATGATGTATGACGTGTAAATGAGGTGTAGTCTTGTACAGACTCAGGTCGACCATTCCTTAGAGAATATGGTCAATTGAACCCCAATCATCGAAGTACACCGGTAGCCACAGTCTAGTATTCAAATGCGTATAAAAGTAACTACCTTTACTTGGATTTGAACCAGGAATCTTTATGATTTGAACACCAGATTTTTTTTTTACTGTAGTGTTTGTTGTTTTGTAAACGGTGTTTTTCCGAAAAATATTATTTTAACAGTTTTTCTGTGAACGTAGCCTCAAATATCAACAGATTTTTATCAGAATGTGTGGTGTGTGTGTGTGTGCACGCGCGTGTGCGTGAGTAGTGAGCGAGTGGGTGGATAAGCAAACTTTTATCTTTTATCTCCATAATAATATTATTTTATTATTGCTAGTTTTAGGCCTGCTAATGCCCCCTGCTCAACACATTTATTTTATATAAGAGTGGGCGTTGTTAAAATGTTCCCCGGCACTTAACAATGTTCTCCTCTATAAAACTGTACCAGTAGGGTGCTTCTGCTCATACTTCTGCCTCAGATTCTAAACGACGACGTTTTACGCTTGCTTCTCTTCTCATAATATTATTTACTGTGTTAACAATTTATGGTAAACTGAACTAACTCTCTCGCTGACATCTAAACTGTTATTTATATGCCGTAAATGTTCCCATAACAGGCAGGTGGTGTTTTAAATTATTTGCAATCGATCTGCTTTTTGAAGGGGTACAAAAAATAGTTCTCTCTCTTTATCACATGGTCACCCAATTATTGACAGAAGCATTTATAATCACTTAAGTCACGAATTTGCCCTTGTTTGCAACGAGGAGTAAAGGGGAAATGAATCAGTGCGCATGCGCGACTGCTTTAATTTTAGTGCAACAAACACAACAATTTATACTATACCCAGAGCATATACAATATATCGCGGAACCTTTTGTAGGTTAACTGTACGAATATAACTGTTTGTTACTGAAAATAGAGATGTTAGTTTTTCGAAAACGTGAGCAGATTATTCACAGTGCTGAACGAAATATAATACGCAGTGTAATAAAATGCTGTGAAGTTGAAGCTAAAAAAATGCCTTTTCCTGCCTCAACAAAAGCCATGAGCGAGTGGCTAACTTCTGTGATGTTTCTCTTTCCACAATTCGAAAAATAAAGAAGGAAATTAAAGACGTGAAGAAGCTATTCTTCAACAGTTTTGTTGACACCTGGTAAAAAGAAGGAAACTGTTTGGTAAATACTAGTGAGACTGATAGTGAAGACGCCGATGACAGCGTAGTAAAGTAGGCGATTCATTTTTAGAAAATGTTGTTCCGATGGAATAAGGTAGCTGGTAAATACAGTAAATCAAATATTTCTATTCATGTAATTAAGCTATAGGCAATATTACAGATCAAATTTATTTCTTGAAAGGTTTATGAAGGAAACATTATCTCGGAATAAACCACAGCTTAACAAAATGTACGTAGAAACTGCACGGTAGCGAAATGTACGGGTAGTGTCTTACTGTTTAAGTTGGCAGCACTGTCAAATTTTCACTTCCCTTTTCACACACAGCCCATCCATACGCAAAAGGCTATCTCGTGACTAAATTATCTAAAAATTATAACAACAGAACAGGTTACAGGTTGTTGTTGTTTAGGTCATCAGCCGAAAAGCTGGTTTGAACCTGTAGAGGTTTTACTAAGTAAAATGAGGAGTGAGGTGGTTTACCATGCCTTCCTCACTGAATAGAAAAGTAACGCTTATCAGCATGCCGGGCCCTCTGAAAAGCACGAATTTTCCACTCTGCAAACTACACCTTCACTTCATTCACCACAGGGTCTGGCAGTATAATGAAATCCATTACTTCCAGAGGAGATAACTCTGATTAGTGTCTTTTACACCTCTACCTCTTCTGTTCTTAAATTATTCAGTCATATAATTGGCTGACCATGTGATAAGAAACAGAACTATTTATTTTAGCCCAGCAACGAACAGATTGAGAGTAAATAATTTGACTCTCCACCTGTCTGTTATGGGCAAAATGTTACAGGTATAAAACATTATACCATTATGTAATATCAATAGAAGCTTCTGTAATATAAATATGTCTTTGCACTCCCAATTATTGACTGGTAAAGTGAATACAGCAGTTTGTACAGTGTACTAGTTACAAAGAAATGTTTTAAATGAAAGTTTTAGGTTTTTAAATTTCCTTCAACTTTGATTATGTACGCTTTTACCCTAAAATGCATATTAAGGCCGCAATCTTAAAAAAAAAACCATTTTTTTCTACGAGAGCCTCCCCAAGAGTTTCAGCAGACATGGCGCCTACCCTATTACAAGTATGTATGTAGAGCATAAAAATCTGGTGTGAAACACTCACACAACTTTCTCTTGCCAATATAAATAATTAACAATAAACCTAATATTAGTAATAAAACATAAGAAATAAACAAAAAACTAACTTCAATAAACATAACCTTATTTTAATCATGAGTGAAAGACGCAAAATGAAAATCGAACTCAGTTTGGCTTAAAAATACGGAAAATCACTATTTCACGCTAAACTAGGCTCTGCAGAGAAAAATGTTCTAAATAAAAGTTGCAGATCTTTTAATTTTCTATATATTTGATTATATACGTTTTTATTATAAAATGTATACTAAGGCCGAAATCTTAAAACAATCGATTTTTCACACGTTTTCGTGAGAAAAAAACATAAAATTGCTAATTACGGCTAAACTAAGCGTTATACGAAAAATGTGTGAAATAAAAGTTGTAGGTTTTTAAATTCTCTACAACTTTTGTTATATAAATTTTTTCGCTAAATTGCATATTAAAGCCGTAATCTTAAAAAAACTTTGTTTTTACCAGAAAACAGCCTCACCAAGAATTTCAGCGAACATGACGCCTACCCTATCTTGTAGAGAATAAAAAATTGAGTAAACCAGGCGATTTTTAAAAAAATTGTATGACCAGTTTTTGAGAAAAACGCAAAAAAGTGAAAAATTCCACGAATAAACTACTACTTCCGGTTGACCGATTTTGATGAAAATGTTCGTGTCGGGTCCGGTAGTGGTATGCAACTTAAGTTTCAAGTTCGTTTGTACGTTGTTCCGTTCTTGAGATATTTTGTACACACACACACACTTACACACACACACACACACACACACACACACACACACACACACACACACACACAGAGAGAGAGAGAGAGAGAGAGAGATCAATCGCTAAAAACATGTTTTTTTTGGGTTCAGGGGATCTGAAAACGTGTAGATCCGGTGAAAACTCGATTTCTTAAAATCGACATGAAAACAATACTTTCCTCTTCCTATATATTCATATAGGCAAGAGAAAGTAAAAATGTAGTAAACGAGATAATTTTTATAAATATCGTGAAGCCGTTTTTGAGAAAATAGCAAAAAAGTGAAAAATGACACGAATAAACTACTACTTTCGGTTGACCGATTTTGATGAAAATGTTCGTGTGAACGACGCAAAATGAAAATCAACTCCAGTTTTGCTTAAAAATGGGGGAAAATCATTTTTTCACGCTTAACTAGACTCTGTAGAGAAAAATGCTTTAAATAAAAGTTGTATATCTTTTAATTTTCTATAATTTTGATTATATTATGTTTTTGACGTAAAATGCATAATAAGGCTGAAATCTTTAAAGAAAATCCATTTTTTTTACACGATTCCGTGAGAAAAAACCAGAAAATCGCTAATTACCACTAAACTAAGCGTTATACAAAAAAATGTATGCAATAAAAGTTGTAAGATTTTTATTCTCTACAACTTTTACTAAATACAGTTTTGCGCTAAAATGCATATTAAAGTTGCAGTCTTAAAAAAAAAATAATTTTTTTTACGAGAAAACAGCCTCACCAAGAATTTCAGCAGACATGACGCCTACCCTATCTTGTAGAACATAAAACATGTATTAAATGAGGCGATTATAACAAAAATCGTAGGAGCCGTTTTTGAGAAAATCGCAAAAAAGTGAAAAATGACACGAATAAACTACTACTTTCGGTTGACCGATTTTGATGAAAATGTTCGTGTCGGGTCCTCTAGTGGTACCTAACTTAAGTTTCAAGTTTTAATTTCGAACGATGTTCCGTTCTTGAGATATTTTGTTCACACCCACAGACCAATCGCTAAAAACATGTTTTTTTTTAGTTCAGGGGTTCTGAAAACGTGTATATCCGGTGAAAACTCAATTTCTAAAAATCGACATGAAAACAATACTTTCCTTCTATATATTCATATAGGCAAGAGAAAGTAAAAAGTAGATGCCGTATGGTCTAACTTTTAAAGTAATTAAATTATTTCTCAAATTTTGATTTTTTTTCTGTTTTTAATGTCCGACTGTTTTGCAATTACTGCTAATGCAGATGGTGAGAATGATGAGTGATGAAAAAATGCCAGACCTGACCGGGAATCGAACCCGGGACCCCGGTGTAGAAGCCAGTTGCGCTTACCACTGCGCCAACGGGTTTAATTTTGAGATAAGAGCAGTCAGCTGTGTCTTTTTCTGAGATAGCCTGATAATGTATTGCAGTAATATGTAAAAAAAAATCTGGTGTGAAACACTCAAACAACTTTCTCTTGCCAATGCAAATAATTAACAATAAACCTAACATTAGTAATAAAACATTAGAAATAAAAAACTAACCTCAAAAACATAACCTTATTTTAATCATGAGTGAAAGACGCAAAATGAAAATCGAACTCAGTTTGGCTTAAAAATACGGAAAATCACTCTTTCACGCTAAACTAGGCTCTGTAGAGAAAAATGTTCTAAATAAAAGTTGTAGATCTTTTAATTTCCTATAAATTTTATTATATACACTTTTGTCGTAAAATGCGTACTAAAGCCGAAATCTTAAAAGATCGATTTTTCACACGTTTTCGTGAGAAAAGATCAGAAAATCGCTAATTACTGCTAAACTAAGCGTTATACAAAAAAATATTTGAAATAAAAGTTGTAGAATTTTAAATTCTCTACAACTTTTGTTATATAAATCTTTGCGCTAAAATGCATATTAAAGCCGTAATCTTAAAAAAACAACGTTTTTACGTGAAAACAGCCTCACCAAGAATTTCAGCAAACTTGGCGCCTACCCTATCTTGTAGAGAATAAAAAATTGAATAAACCAGGCGATTTTAAAAAAAATCGTAGGACCAGTTTTTGAGAAAATCACAAAAAAGTGAAAAATTACACGAATAAACTACTACTTCCGGTTGACCGATTTTGATGAAAATGTTCGTGTCGGGTCCGGTAGTGGTATGCAACTTAAGTTTTAAGTTTCAAGTTCGTACGATGTTCCGTTCTTGAGATATTTTGTACACACACACAGACCAATCGTTAAAAACATGTTTTTTGGGTTCAGGGGGTCTGAAAACGTATAGATCCGGTGAATACTCGATTTTGAAAAATCGACATGAAAACAATACTTTCCTTCCTGTATATTCATATAGGCAAGAGAAAGTAAAAATACACACATACAAAAATATTGTAATTTATTTTTCTAGTTCTAGTAATTATCACTTGAAGGAAATTCTTTCTAACAAGTTATCTCTATCCAATTTTCACTTTTAAACGTGTTTTTCTACTGATATTGTTTTTTTTCTAATTATTTGTTTTCCCCGTTCTTAATTATTGTAGTTGTTATTTTCAATATTACATGCACATGTCTTCTTATCTTAACATTGTTTTTACTTGAGCTATGCGCATGAATTTTCGCTGACATTTGTGGGTTGAGTTTGATCTTCGTCGGTTTATTTTTACGGTGACTTTTGTCTCCGTCACCGGGAGGCAGCGGTCGCTGTGCGGGGCAGCCCCGGCTCTAGGGGTAGGCGACCGGTGCCGCCTAGGGCGGCAGATTTTAATGTTTTATTTTAACAGGTTGACTGCCGTGAGACATAGTTTTGTGTCTCAGTTCATATTGCCAGAAACGCTATGAGACACATATCAGTGTTTCATCACTTTCATGTCGTTTATGACTATCTGGTATTAACAGTTATGCTGATTTCAGCAATGACGTATACTTTTTCTAGGTTTTTTATTCGGATGTTATTTCATTTTATATTTGGCATTGATTTTTGCACTTTTTTGATTATAATTTGTGTTATTTTAAAATCAATTACAGTTACAATAATGTGTTTTCTTGAATTGACAGCATAATTATTTTGTAATAAAACTGATTGTGTACAGTAGTTAGTGCGCTAGCTTACCAAACGAAATGTCCTAGGCTCAATTCCTGGTCTTGAAATTATTACGCGTTAAAAGTAATTTTTTCATACCCCAAAGTAGTCGCTACAAAGATATTGATGCTACTTACAAATTAACTAAAGAAAATTCATAAGAAAAAGCACAGAATATATTATTTTCTCAATAAGTTACTCACAGGTTATGTTTTGATTTTTATTACACAACATTATTTGTAAATTTCTTATGATTAAAATAATGCATGACGTAAAATGAAATTTCTTATAGGTACCAATAAATGCGAGACGCATATTTTTGTGTCTCAATTTTTGCTTCTTTATATTAAAAAATAAAATTAATTTTTTGTTACTAGTAGCTGATTTTTATATAATACTATACTGGATGATAGAGGGAAGGAGAGGGAAGGAACCATTGTAGCGTTTCTGGCAAGATTATTCATTATTCGAGTAGCAGTCAACCTGTTACAATTTTATAAATATACGACTTTACAATCATGATCCGAAAAACTATAAACCTAACAACAACTACAAAATGCAAAACTTGACAATAGGTCTATCTCTGCCCATAACAGACAGGTGGAGTGTCAAATTATTTACACTCAATCTGTTCGTTGCAGGGCTAAGATAAATAGTTCTGTTTCTTACCACATGGTCAGTCAATTAAATGACTGAATCATTTAAGAACAGAAGAGGTAGAGGTGTAAAAGATACTAATCAGAGTTATCTTCTCTGAAAGTAATGAATTTCATTGTACAGCCAGACCCTGTGGTGAATGAAGTGAAGGTGTCATTTACAGAGTGGAAAATATGTGCTTTTCAGAGGGCCCGGCATGCTGATAAGCGTACTTTTCCATTCAGTGAGGAAGGCAATGGTAAACCACCTCACTCCTCGTTTTACTTAGTAAACCTCTAGAGGTTCAAACCAGCCTTTCGGCTGTTGACCTAAACAACAACAGGTCTATCTATTTTAAAGCATAGAAGCATATGTTTGAAGAGGGGTTCTATGTATTTTTGTGCGGATTAATTTAGTGGTTGATAAGTGGGTGGACGGGGGCGGCACTCGTGAATTTCGCTTGAACAGCAAAAGTACTAGGGCCGGGTTTGGTTCGGAGTGAGTAGGTGTAGAGGTCTCCACCTATTTAATGAAAATTGTATCCACATTTATTTCTCTCTTAAAATAAGTATAATTTCTGTTATAATTATTATTTTTACTTTCCTTGCCTATATGAATATATAGGAAAGAATGTATTGTTTTCATGTCGATTTTTAGAAATCCAGTTTTCACCGGATATACACGTTTTCAGACCCCGTCAACCCAACAAAACATGTTTTTAGCGATTGGTCTGTGTGTGTGCGTGACATGAAATTTTCATCAAAATCGGTCTACTTTTTGTTTAGTAGTTTATTCGTGTTATTTTTCTCTTTTTCGCGATTTTCTCAAAAGCGGTTCCTTCGATTTTTTTTAAAAATCGCCACAATTGCAACATTTTTGTTGCTCTACAAGATACGGTTGGCGCCATGTCTGCTGGAATTCTTGGGGAGGCTGTTCTCTCGTAGGTAAAATGGGTAGAAAAATGGGATTGCGGCCTGAATACGCAATTTAAGGCAAAAGTGTACATTATAAAAGTTGTTTATTTCAAACATTTCTTTGTATAACGCTTAGTTTAACGGTCATTGGTGATTTTCTGTTTGTTTTTCATGAAAATCTGTAAAAAATCTATTTTTTAAGATTTCGGCCTTAGTATGCATTTTACGAAAAAAGTGTAGCTATATAATAAAATTCATAGAAAATTAAAAGATTTACAACTTTTAATTCAAACATTTTTCTAAACAGAGCCTTAGTTTAGCGTTAAAAAGTGATTTTCCGTATTATTAAGCCAAACTTAAGTTTGGTTTTCATTTTGCATCATTCACTCGTGGTTAAAATTACGTAATGTTTTTTGAAGTTAGTTTTTTGTTTATTTCTAATGCTTTATTCTATTAGGTTATATATTTGTCATTATTTGCATTGGTAAGAAAGTCGAGTGAGTTTTCACACCAGATTTTTATTTTAAATTACCTCATTTACTACATTTTTTATACTCTACATGATATGGTAGGCGCAACGTCTGGTGTAAATTAGTGCGGAGATAGTGCTGTCGTAGAAAAAAATGTTTTCTTTTAAAGATTGCGACTTTAATATGCATTTTAGGGCAAAAGAGTATATATAATCAAAGTTGTGCTAAATTTAGAAACCTACAATTCTCATTTAAAACATTTCTTTGTATAACGTTTCGTTTAACGGTAATTGGTAATTTTCTGTTTTTTTTTAAATGAAAATCTGTAAAAAATCGATTTTTTAAGATTCCGGCCTAAGTATGCATTTTACGACAAAAGTGTACGTAATAAAATTTATAGAAAATTAAAAGATCTACAACTTTTATTTGATGCATTTTTGTAAATAGAGCCTTAGTTTAGCGTCAAAACATGATTTTCGTATTATTAAGCCAAACTAAGGTTGGTTTTCATTTTCCATCATTCACTCATGATCAATCTTAAGCGAGTTCCCGATGTGAATCATGCAGACAAGAGTGCGGATCATTCCGGCTGTTGTATAACGATGGTTGACTGTTTGTTACATAATAACTAATGTAGCTGAGAAAATATTTATGGTGTCGTTTATATAGTCTCTGTTACATGGTTTCAGAATACATGAAGTGCTTGCTTGCGTACGGATTTATCTGAAACCGATCGTGTTTCAAACACTGTGTGTGCGTGCTACAAGTATTTTTTTATTCTTGTTTTACAATTTCTGCTAATGCAGACGGTGAAGATTGATGATATATGAAAATAATTGATGAAAAAATGCCAGACCTGAACGGGAATCGAACCCGGGACCCCAGCGTAGAAGCCAATTGCGCTAACCACCACGCCAACGGGCCGGTCATACAAGTACAGTGTATAACGACTAAAACCATTTGAGGGGGGGAGTCTATGTAATAATCATTCAGTAGTAACACATATTAGTACTCTAGTTACTTTCTCTTGCCTTTATGAATATATAGGAAGGAAAGTATTGTTTTCATGTCGATTTTAAGAAATCGAGTTTTCACCGGATCTACACGTTTTCAGACCCCCTGAACCCAAAAAAAAACATGTTTTTAGCGATTGGTCTGTGTGTGTGTGAACAGAATATCTCAAAAGCGGAACATCGTACGAACTTGAAACTTAAGTTGCATACCACTACCGGACCCGACACGAACATTTACATCAAAATCGGTCAACCGGAAGTAGTAGTTTATTCGTGTAATTTTTCACTTTTTTGCGATTTTCTCAAAAACTGGTCCTACGATTTTTTTAAAAATCGCCTGGTTTACTCAATTTTTTATTATCTACAAGATAGGGTAGGCGTCATGTTTGCTGAAATTCTTGGTGAGGCTGTTTTCACGTTAAAAAATTGTTTTTTTTTAAGATTACGGCTTTCATATGTATTTTAGCGCAAAACTTTATACCATAAAAGCTGTAGAAAATTTAAAATCCTACAACTTTTATTTCAAACATTTTTTTTGTATAACGCGGTAATTAGCGATTTTCTGTTTTTTTTCTCACGAAAACGTGTGAAAAATCGATTTTGTTAAGATTTCGGCCTTAGTATGGATTTTAAGACAAAAATTTATATAATAAAATTTATAGGAAATTAAAAGATCTACAACTTTTATTTATATCATTTTTCTCTACAGAGCCTAGTTTAGCGTAAAAGAGTGATTTTCCATATTTTTAAGCCAAACTGAAGTTGATTTTCATTTTGCGTCTTTCACTCATGATTAAAATTAGGTTAAGTTCATTATGGTTAGTTTTTTGTTTTATTTCTAATGTTTTATTACTAATGTTAGGTTTATTGTTAATTATTTGCATTGGCAAGAGAAAGTTGTGTTTAACACCAGATTTTTTTATTGTTAAAAAATATTGAAAATATTTTTAAAAAAATAATTATTTGTTTATTTTTTTTAATTTTGACAATTTGTTTGGTCATCTAAAATTATTTACTTAAAAATTTGTTATTTTGGAAGCTTCAATATTATTCGAGGGGTTAATTATAAACAACACTATCTACAAAAACCTAATTTTTCATGCGAGCCATCACCATTTATTTACCATTTTTACTTTCTCTTGCCTTAAAGAATATATAGGAAGGAAAGTATTGTTTTCATGTCGATTTTTCGAAATCGAGTTTTCACCGGATCTATATGTTTTCAGACCCCCTGAACCCAAAAAACATGTTTTTAGCGATTGGTGTGTGTGTGTGTGTGTGTGTGTGTGTGTCTGAACAGAATATCTCAAGAACGGAACATCGTACGAACTTGAAACTTGAAACTTAAGTTAAGTACCACTACCGGACTCGACACGAACATTTTCATCAAAATCGGTCAACCGGAAGTGGTAGTTTATTCGTGTAATTTTTCACTTTTTTGCGATTTTCTCTAAAACTGGTCCTACGATTTTTTTTAAAATCGCCTGATATACTCAATTTTTTATTTTCTACAAGATAGGGTAGGCGTCATGTTTGCTGAAATTCTGGGTGAGGCTGTTTTCACGTAAAAACGTTGTTTTTTTAAGATTACAGCTTTAATATGCATTTTAGCGCAAAACTTTATATAATAAAAGTTGTAGAGAATTGAAAATTCTACAACTTTTATTTCAAACAATTTTTTGTATAACGCTTAGTTTAGCGGTAATTTGCAATTTTCTGTTTTTTTCTCACGAAAATGTGTGAAAAATTGATTTTTTTAAGATTTCGGCCTTAGTATGCATTTTACGACAAAAGTGTATATAATTTAATTTATAGAAAATTAAAAGATCTACAACTTTTATTTAAAGCATTTTTCTCTACAGAGCCTAGTTTAGAGAGAAAGAGTGATTTTCCGTATTTCTAAGCCAAACTGAGGTTGATTTTCATTTTGCATCATTCACTCATGATTAAAATAAGGTTATGTTTTTGAGGTTAGTTTTTTATTTCTAATATTTTATTATTAATGTTAGGTTTATTGTTAATTATTTGCATTGGCAAGAGAAAGTTGTGTGAGTGTTTCACACCAGATTTTTGTTGTTTAGGTCAACAGCCGGAAGGCTGGTTTGAACCTCTAGAGGTTTTACTAAGTAAAAACGAGGAGTGAAGTGGTTTACTATTACCTTCCTCACCAAGTTGAAAGAGTATGCTTATCAGCATGCCAGGCCCTCCGAAAAGCACCCACTTTCTGCCTTGCAAATGACACTTTCTTCACTTCATTCATCACAGGGTCTTGCTGTATAGTGAAATTCATTACTCTCATGTGAGATAACTCTGAGTAGTGTGTTTTTCACTTCTACCCTCTTTTGTTCTTAAATAGTTCAGTCATAATTGGCGAAACAGATCTATTTTTTGTAGCTTTGGAACCAACAGATCGAGTGCAATTAATTTAACACTCCATCTGCCCGTTATGGGCACATTTACTATTTAGAAATAAATTAAATTACATTAAATTTATAGTTGACTACATGTGTAAATAACTGAGATAATAGGAAGACAATCAGATTAGAAGTAGTTTTTTCGCTCTCCTGAAAAATATTTAAAAAATAGGTTTTTGTAGATAGTGTTGTTTGACATCAACCCCTCGTATTTTAAAAAAATCTGGTGTGAAACACTCACACAACTTTCTCTTGCCAATGCAAATGATTAACAATAAACCTAACATTATTAATAAAATATTAGAAATAAACAAAAACTAACCTCAAAAACATAACCTTATTTTAATCATGAGTGAATGACGCAAAATGACAATCGAACTCAGTTTGGCTTAAAAATACGGAAAATCACGCTTTCACGCTAAACTAGGCTCTGTAGAGAAAAATGCTCTAAACAAAAGTTGTAGATCTTTTAATTTTCTATAACTTTTATTGTATACACTTTTGTCGTAAAATGCATACTAAGACCGAAATGTTAAAAAAAATCGATTTTTCTCACGTTTTCGTGAGAAAAAAAACAGAAAATCGCAAATTACCGCTAAACTAAGCATTATACAAAAAAATTGTTTGAAACAGAAGTTGTAGGTTTTTAAATTCTCTACAACTTTTATTATATAAGTTTTTGCGCTAAAATTTATATTAAAGCCGTAATCTTAAAAAAACAACGTTTTTACGTGAAAACAGCCTCACCGAGAATTTCAGCAAACATGGCGCCTACCCTATCTTGTAGAGAATAAAAAATTGAGTAAAATAGGCGATTTAAAAAAAAATCGTAGGACCAGTTTTTGAGAAAATCGCAAAAAACTGAAAAATTATACGAATAAACTACTACTTCCGGTTGACCGATTTTGATGAAAATGTTCGTGTCGCGTCCGGTAGTGGTATGTAACTTAAGTTTCAAGTTTCAAGTTCGTACGATGTTCCGTTCTTGAGATATTCTGTTCACACACAGACACACAGACACAGACACACACACAGACCAATCGCTAAAAACATGTTTTTTGGGTTCAGGGGGTCTGAAAACGTATAGATCCGGTGAAAATTCGATTTCGAAAAATCGACATGAAAACAATACTTTCCTTCCTATATATTCATATAGGCAAGAGAAAGTAAAAATACATAATACCGGGTGATTTTTTAGTCCTGTTACCCAATTGTTAATGTCTGGTAATTTTTTTCTAAGAAAGGGATATTTTGTTTTGTGACACAAAGTTGGTAGCCCTACTCAACCGGTATAGATACGACAGTTTGAGTTGATTCTCCTTGAGTTGCGTAAAATTTTGTGCTGTTTCCAGTTGTGTTACGAATAGAATGTCTTTTACCCTAGAACAACGGGTTTTCATTCTTGAACAATATTTTGCTACAAAATCGTATGCGAGTGTAAAAGAATCATTTCAAATTACATTTTTTGGTGTTCCTCCACTCTATTCTAGTCAATTTCTAGGCTAACTAACTGATTTTTTGAGGCAGGTATTGTTTGCAGCAGAAAACGTAGTGGTCGACCAACTCTCTTGACAGATGACGTTAAGAGAATGTGAAAACAAGATTGCTCAATTCTCCATGGAAAAGTTTACAAAAACTTTCCTCGCATGTTGATTTGTCATGTTCGAGTGCTCAGAGAGCTGCTAAAAAATTGAAATTGTATCCGTATCACATACGATTAGTTCTAGAGCTTCAGCCTCCAGATTTAAACAAGAGATTGTTTTAGGATAAAAGACATTCTGTTCGTAGCACGACCGGAAATGGCACAAAATTTTACACAGCTCAAGGAGAATCAACTCACACTGCCATACTGGTTGAGTAGGGCTACCAACTTAGTGTCACAAAACAAAATTTATTTTTTTTAGAAAAATATTACCAGACATTAACAATTGGGTAACAGGACTAAAAAATCACTCTGTATATTTCCTTCAGCATGATTGCAGGCATTTAAATTTAAATTGTGTTTGAATGTATTGTTCAATAGAAACATGGTGCCGTGTGTGGTACTGTATGGAAATGTTATGAGAAATATATTCAGCGTATTGGGAATTGGAAGAGAAACTAAGATCGCGTCTATTTTTAAATATATATACTACTTTTATGGTAAACAACATCGTCGTATGAATGTGGTAGCTTCTGTTGTTGAGTTAACTGCCACTCATCGTAGTTAGTTAACTGATAACTAGAATAGAACTAACTACTACTATAGTTCTAGTTAACTTAATCCATTGTATTGGTTTTTCAAACTTTTATTACTCTTCAAACAAATAGAATTACTAATTCTGTAAAATTTCATTCCTGGAAATTTATATTTTTATCGTTTCCATGTTTATTTTTGTATCTCCTTACAATCTTTCTATGACATTATTAAGAGAAAGTATTGTTGTAAAATAAAACAGAGTGGATATATTTTTAATTTATTATTTTCTCTTGCCTATTTGAATATATGGGAAGGAAAGTAGGTGTATTGTTTTCATGTCGATTTTTCGAAATCGCGTTTTCACCGGATATATACGTTTTCAGACCCCCATAACCCAAAAAATATGTTTTTAGCGATTGGTCTGTGTGTGTGTGTGTGTGTGTGTGTGTATACAAAATATCTCAAGAACGGAACATCTTACGAACTTGAAACTTAAGTTACATACCCTTACCGGACCCGACACGAACATTTTCATCAAAATCGGTCAACCGGAAGTAGTAGTTTATTCGTATAATTTTTTACTTTTTTGCGATTTTCTCAAAAACTGGTCTTACGATTTTTTTTAAAAATCGCCTGCTTTACTAAATTTTTTTATGTTCTACAAGATAAGGTAGGCGTCATGTTTGCTAAAATTCTTGATGAGGCTGTTTTCACGTAAAAAGCGATTTTCTGTTTTTTCTCACGAAAACGTGTGAAAAATCGATTTTTTTAAAATATCGGCCTTAGTATTCATTTTATGACAAAAGTGTTTATAATAAAATTTATAGAAAATTAAAAGATCTACAACTGTTATTTAGAGCATTTTTCTCTACAGAGAGTAGTTTAGTGTGAAAGAGTGATTTTCCGTATTTCTAAGCCAAACTGAGGTCGATTTTCATTTTGCGTCTTTCACTCATGATTAAAATTAGGTTATGTTTATTGAGGTTAGTTTTTTGTTTATTTCTGTTTTATTAATAATGTTAGTTTTATTGTTAATTATTTGCATTGGCAAGAGAAAGTCGGTTGAGTGTTTCACACCAGATTTTTAATTTATTATTTTCTCTTGCCTATCTATATAAATAAATTTGTGATTTTGTCTGTACAATTTTTCAAAATGTTCCAAATTTTGTTTCTACGCCAGATGTACCATGTAAGTTAAACACCGAAAATAAGTTGTAACGTCCGGCTTTGCCGCCGTTACTTATTTGATTTTAAATTTTATTTTTCAGCGGTTATTCTAATTATCTGCGTATCAGCTGATTTATTATCTACTTTTATGTTGTGTCCGAGAGCTAGCGAATTTATTGAATACTTTCCTGGTTGACGAGAGTCATGTCTCGACGGTCGAAATGTAAGGTCGTGCATTATTGCTCAGTGGTGTACGGGCCTATTTGTGCTTTATACTTTTGGTATGAAAGTTTTTTATGTATTCTGATTCTTATTTTATTTAATTTGTTTGAACGGTCTGTTTTTGCGGTTATAATTGATTAGTTTCGTATCTGTTTTTAAAGGTCTTTTCGGATTGTGCAAGTTGTTTAAAAAAATGAATTTTGTAATTCTTTTATGACCAATTTAGATTTTGGTGGGTTGGTTGGCCGAAGACACTCCGGAACTGAGAACTCTTGCGGGTGTCTGTTGATTTGGAGTGTTTGTGCGTGTTACTTAAACTGGAACTGTGTTTTTTTTTGTGTTGAACTTTGTTACGATTGTCTGGGTTCGATTCCCCGTGCATAGCCTTGGGGATTGGAGTGGAAGTGGGATGGTTCATCATCGAGTGAAACGGAGCAAGTAGGAGTGCAGGCGCTGCTGAGTCCATCTATTTACAATAAGTGGAAGGAGGTATTTGTTTAATAAACTGAAAAGAGTGGTATGTGATTGTTTGTTTGGTTTTACTTCTGAATCAACCTTATTGCGTGGATTTTCATTTACTGCTGCCAGCATGTTCTGGCCGTTCAATTAATGGTTTGGACAGATGGATCTCTTATGGTCGGGCATGTTGTTGAGTGGATTGTTGACTGTTTTATTTTGTCTGTTTCGAGTTTTTTTTTTAGAAAACAGCAGAGTGGCCTTTGCATTGAAATAACTAAAGAAGTTTTTGTAAAGTTTTCATCCTGTATTCTATATTTTTATGAACTTTTTTTGGTGGCTTGAATACCATTACAAAACTTTTGTATTTGTCTTGCCAGTATTGCTGGATGTTTCTCAGTTGTACTTGTAAAATAAAGTGGAAAATGGCCAATCTTTCTTGTGTTCTATTCATAATTTGACAACCATGGTTGATTTCAAATCTTATTTACAAAATATGGCAGTTGTTGTTAAAACTAAATATTTTTGGTAATAAGTAATTTTATACTTAGCTTTTGAATATTGGTTGGATGTTTTTGTTGGATTGTGTATTATTTCGTTGGCTAAGTTGAGTCATGTTTTTATAAAAGTGATTAGCATTGTTAATTTTTATTGATTTTTACCATTATATGCTATTACTGTATTATTCTTATTTTTTTATTAAATTTAATATTTTGATTGAAGTTTTATGTGCAACCGCAACTTGAGTGTATTTATTTGTTTTAGCTTCCTTTTCTGTTTTTTTTGTTAACGCCCCTACCAACCTATCGATGTAGATAGAGGGGCCGTTGCAAAGTGGTAGGCAGAACGCGTGGTTGTTTTGACGCTGAGTTGGTACAGTGGTTCAAAACGCTGTCTTGTATGTGACAGTCTTCGGTTCGTGGTGTCAGGCATCCGGACTTTGATGTTTTTTAGCGGCGTGTTGTGCCCTTGACATCATGGTCTGTGTTTTCAGGCACGGTTGTGCCTTTGTGATCTCTGCGGTGGTGCTGTGGTCTTGTTGGGGTTTTTCTAGGTGACCTGTCACTGTGTGTGTGTGTGTGTGTACACACCCCTTTTTTTTAATTATTTGCATTATACTCTCGTTGTGTTGTTGCATAATAAATGTTTATTTAATTAAAATTTTTTTGGTAACTGTAAGAGTTTTCAGTGTTCGGGTGCTATGATTTCAGATGCTGTTTGAGCTAGATTTTGTCATGGTTCTGGTCATGTGCTTTTTTTTAAATTGCAGTTTAGTGTTGTCAAAATGTTTTATTGTCGCTGTTCCTTAGGAGTTGTAAATTTTTTTACTGTTGATGATGTTTTTGGAGTTGTTTGGCGTTACCGATACTTGTGGAGTTGCAGATTATTTCTGCGTGTCGCTAATGTTTTTGATGTCGCAGTTTTTTTTATGAGATGCGGATTTTTAGTATTGTTGATCTGTTTTTTTGAGTTGATTACCTAAATTGTTGTAAAAACATTTTTAGTGCAGATATTAATTTTGACTTGCAGTTTTTGAGTAGATGGAAAGTTTAGTGTTGCTGTGTTACGACGATGTGTTTTTTTTTCCTGATTTGTTTTAGGTTTTGTTGCACAACACATCAAGCCTGATGTGGAAGGTTGGTGTTGTTGTTCGATGACGTGTCTGTTGGTAGGTTCTCGTGTTTGCTTCTGTTTTGGTCTTGTGTTTTGTTATTTCTTATTTTCCTTTCAGCTGTCTGTCATTTGGCTTTGCTTGTGGTCTGGTGGCGAAGTGTGGTTGTCGCTATGTGCGAAATTTTGGTTTTTGTTTTCCCTGTTTTGTTGGTGGCCTCTGTGGTCGACCAAGCCCCTCCCTTTGTAAGTCCTTGTGACTCCCTCCCTTTTCCCCTTGTCCCTCTTCGCTTACCTGATACCTGTTTACGTGTTTGGCCTTTTGTTTTCATTTTGGTTGTCTTCACTTCAGTCAGCTGGTTTTCTTTCAGGAGTTACACTGAGTTACCTTCGTTTTGTGATCACCACTTCTGGTGTGGCGGTTGTTGCCGTGTTGTGGTAGATGTTTTCTTGTGTCTTGGTGAAAGTTTTCTGATCACCTTTCTATTCCCGGTTTTTCTTTTCCCCTGCCCCTTTTCCCGAAACCTCACCCTCCCCTTACCCCTTTACCCTTGAGATAGTTGCCCTTTGTGGGTGTTTGTTGTTTCCCTTAGGTTGTCCGCGTTCCCGACACCTAACCCCTTGTGTACCCTTGACCCTTTGTTGAAATTTTTTTTTTTTGGACGAGTTAGGGAGGCGTCCTTAACTTCTCCCGGTGTTGTGGGCCTGTTGCTTCGTGCATCCCACTTTCGGGTGTTTCGAGGTTTTGTCCTCGGACCCTGCTTACGCTTCGGCGTCTCTGTGCCTTAGTGCCGTGTTTAGTCTTTGACTAATTTGTTTTTTTTTTTTGGTTTCGGGGCTTTCCTGATTTTGACTGCTGTTAGGTGGTATCGGGGTTGTTGTATGGGCGACAACTTCCGGTACCATTGCTGCGTTCTGGAGAGGGGTGCTTGAGGTGCTTCCCTTTGTTGGGCGGTTTCCTTGAGCATTGCTTCTCGGAGAGGGGTGTCGTGGTACCTCCCCTTAGTTGGGTGGGTGCCTCCGATGCTGCTTCTCGGAGGGAGGTTTCGGAGTCTCTTCCCTTTGTTGGGCGGAGATTTTCGATGCCTGCTCTCGAGGGTCGTTCGTGCTTCCGAGTCTCCATGCTTCTTCCCTTAGTTGGGCGGGTAGTAGTGGGGAAACGGTGGTTCTGGCGCACCCAATTTTTTTTCCAAAATCTTGTCTAATGATGTTTCTTTGTTGTACTTTTGCTGTGGTAAGTCATCGTTGTCGTTCCTCTTGGCTTGGCCAAACAAAGCCTGTTTTCAGGTTTTGTTTGTCCTTGGCGGGGGGAGTCTGTAACGTCCGGCTTTGCCGCCGTTACTTATTTGATTTTAAATTTTATTTTTCAGCGGTTATTCTAATTATCTGCGTATCAGCTGATTTATTATCTACTTTTATGTTGTGTCCGAGAGCTAGCGAATTTATTGAATACTTTCCTGGTTGACGAGAGTCATGTCTCGACGGTCGAAATGTAAGGTCGTGCATTATTGCTCAGTGGTGTACGGGCCTATATGTGCTTTATACTTTTGGTATGAAAGTTTTTTATGTATTCTGATTCTTATTTTATTTAATTTGTTTGAACGGTCTGTTTTTGCGGTTATAATTGATTAGTTTCGTATCTGTTTTTAAAGGTCTTTTCGGATTGTGCAAGTTGTTTAAAAAAATGAATTTTGTAATTCTTTTATGACCAATTTAGATTTTGGTGGGTTGGTTGGCCGAAGACACTCCGGAACTGAGAACTCTTGCGGGTGTCTGTTGATTTGGAGTGTTTGTGCGTGTTACTTAAACTGGAACTGTGTTTTTTTTGTGTTGAACTTTGTTACGATTGTCTGGGTTCGATTCCCCGTGCATAGCCTTGGGGATTGGAGTGGAAGTGGGATGGTTCATCATCGAGTGAAACGGAGCAAGTAGGAGTGCAGGCGCTGCTGAGTCCATCTATTTACAATAAGTGGAAGGAGGTATTTGTTTAATAAACTGAAAAGAGTGGTATGTGATTGTTTGTTTGGTTTTACTTCTGAATCAACCTTATTGCGTGGATTTTCATTTACTGCTGCCAGCATGTTCTGGCCGTTCAATTGATGGTTTGGACAGATGGATCTCTTATGGTCGGGCATGTTGTTGAGTGGATTGTTGACTGTTTTATTTTGTCTGTTTCGAGTTTTTTTTTTTAGAAAACAGCAGAGTGGCCTTTGCATTGAAATAACTAAAGAAGTTTTTGTAAAGTTTTCATCCTGTATTCTATATTTTTATGAACTTTTTTTGGTGGCTTGAATACCATTACAAAACTTTTGTATTTGTCTTGCCAGTATTGCTGGATGTTTCTCAGTTGTACTTGTAAAATAAAGTGGAAAATGGCCAATCTTTCTTGTGTTCTATTCATAATTTGACAACCATGGTTGATTTCAAATCTTATTTACAAAATATGGCAGTTGTTGTTAAAACTAAATATTTTTGGTAATAAGTAATTTTATACTTAGCTTTTGAATATTGGTTGGATGTTTTTGTTGGATTGTGTATTATTTCGTTGGCTAAGTTGAGTCATGTTTTTATAAAAGTGATTAGCATTGTTAATTTTTATTGATTTTTACCATTATATGCTATTACTGTATTATTCTTATTTTTTTATTAAATTTAATATTTTGATTGAAGTTTTATGTGCAACCGCAACTTGAGTGTATTTATTTGTTTTAGCTTCCTTTTCTGTTTTTTTTGTTAACGCCCCTACCAACCTATCGATGTAGATAGAGGGGCCGTTGCAGCTGAATTTTTGTCTTTTTGTATGTTACAGCATCACGCAAGAACCGCTGAACCAAATTCAATGAATTTCTGTATCTAGGTTCTGGACATAATAAAAATGAAAATAGGCTATAATTTTTTTTAATATCACAAAGGGATGGGGGAATTCAGAGGGAGGGGTAAACAAAAAACTACGAATATCTCCGTTAAAAGTCAATGTATCAAAAAATGTTATATAATTAAAATCAAGAAACGTTTAAAGACGAATAAGTTTGATTATGTAAAGTTTTTCATTTTCATGCATAATAACGGAGATATTACCAATTTAAAAAAAATAAACTTATATTTTTAGAAGAATATTAACATAACAAAATTAACAGAACAATGAACACAGGCCTACACGCCTGTAAACCCCGTAGTCATTCAGTCAGTTACCTACCTGCCCATTTCACCACCCTGTACACCTAGGGTGACCAGGCGTCCCGTAAAATCGGGAAAGTCCCGTTTTCCACTTTGTGTCCCGTTGTCCCTAAAAGACCCATAATAGACAGATGGAGTGTCAAATTATTTACACCCAATCTGTCCGTTGCAGGGCTAAAATAAATAGTTCTGTTTCTTATCACATGGTCAGCCAATTAAATGACTGAATCATTTAAGAACAGAAGAGGTAGAGGTGTAAAAGACACTAATCAGAGTTATCTCTTCTGAAAGTAATGAATTTCATTATACAGCCAAACCCTGTGGTGAATGAAGTGAAGGTGTAATTTACAGAATGGAAAATATGTGCTTTTCAGAGGGCCCGGCATGCTGATAAGCATACTTTTCCACTCAGTGAGGAAGGCAATGGTAAACCACCTCACTCCTCGTTTTACTTAGTAAAACCTCTACAGGTTCAAACCAGCCTTTTGGCTGATGACCTAAACAACAAGTCCCTAAAAACGTTGTCGGGACGTCAAAATGTCCCGTTTTCTCACTTTTAAAAATTACATAATAGAGAAAAAAGACATTATTAAGTTGGCTGGAGCAAATGAAAAGTACACCAAAACTTAAAAATGTATTGCATTTTGTTAAATTCTGTTACCAGTTGTGTATTTTAATGGTATATCCTTGTTCATTTATACTTGAGAAATAACTTTAGTAATAAAGTAATATGAATCTCAACATTTTATTTATTTATTTTTATTCCTTGAAAAACTAGAAAATTGTGTGCTTTGATGGGCTTAAAAGAAAAGAAAATTTACGTTTTAAGTTTTAAAAACAAGTTTAGATACTTGATTTTTTTATTTTATCATATTTTTAACAGACGAACATTAAACCAGGATTCTGTAGGCCCTATTCCATACCCCAACCCCTAGACCACAGCCCCGGCAGTGCGTGTTATATTAGTGTCCCGTTTTTGCATGGTAGCAATCTGGCCACCCTATGTACACCTTTTCTCGGTCACATTGTCAAAAATGAATCAGTCGTCTTAATAGATGGTAGTCACCATCGTGGTGTTCTTATTGTGATTTTACTTTTCATTTATTATTAAAATAATATAGCGGTAATTTACATACCTTAATTTAAAAACACCAAGATGTCGCTTTTATTTTACGTTCAACTATTTTTTTTTTCATAAATAATAATGCTGACGTTGAAAGAAGGTAGATAACAATGAACAGTTAAAGAATATTAGACCTGACAGGGATCGAACTCGGTATCCCAACCGACCGTCCACGACAACAAGGAAATCGTTCAAAGAACGGGTACTTTAGCTAGTATGAATATAAATGTTGTTGTTGTTTAGGTCAACAGCCGAAAGGCTGGTTTGAACCTCTAGAGGTTTTACTAAGTAAAACGAGGAGTAAGGTGGTTTACCATTGCCTTCTTCACTGAGTAAAAAAGTACGCTTATCAGCATGCCGGGCCCTCTGAAAAGCACATATTTTCCACTCTGTAAATGACACCTTCACTTCATTCATCACAGGGTCTGGCTGTACAATGAAATTCATTACTTTCAGAGAAGATATCTCTGATTAGTGTCTTTTACACCTCTACCTCTTCTGTTCTTAAATGATTCAGTCATTTAATTGACTGACCATGTGATAAGAAACAGAACTATTTATTTTAGCCCTGCAACGAACAGATTGAGTGTAAATAATTTGACACTCCACCTGTCTGTTATGGGCAGGAATATAAATATAGAAAGGAAAGTAGGTATTGTTTTCATGCCGATTTTTCGAAATCGAGTTTTCACCGTATATACACGTTTTCAGACCCCCACAACCCAAAATTATTAGACCTGACAGGGATCGAACTCGGTATCCCAACCGACCGTCCACGACAACAAGGAAATCGTTCGAAGAACGGGTACTTTAGCTAGTATGAATATAAATATAGAAAGGAAAGTAGGTATTGTTTTCATGCCGATTTTTCGAAATCGAGTTTTCACCGTATATACACGTTTTCAGACCCCCACAACCCAAAATACTCGTATATGTTTTTCCGATTGGTCTGTGTGTGTGTATGTTTACGCGCGCGTGTGTGCACGCTTGCGTGCGTGTATGAACAAAATATCTCAAGAACGGAACATCGTATGATGTTGAAAGCATTAGAGGACCCGTCACGAACATTTTCATCAAAATCGGTCAACCGGAAGTATTATTTTATTTCTTTAATCTGTCACTCTTTTGCAATTTTTTAAAAAATCGCCTCATTTACTACAATTTTTATGCTCTACAGGATAGGGTTGGCGGTATGTCTGCTGAAATTCTTGGGGAGGCTGTGCTCTCGTAGAACAAAATGTTTTTTTTTAAATTGCGGCCGTAGTATGCATTTTACGAAAAAAGTGTACATAATCAAAGTTATTGTAAATTAAAACGTCTAAAACTTTTATGTTAAGCATTTTTCTCTACAGAGCGTAGTTTAGCGTGAAAGAATGATTCTCCTTATTTGTAAGCCAAACTGAGGTTGATTTTCATTTTGCATTATGCTCTCATGATTAAAATAAGGTTATGTTTTTTGAGATTAGATTTTTTTGTTTATTTCTAATGTTTTATTACTAATGTTAGGTTATAGTGTGGATTATACATTGGCAATAGAAAGTCGTGTGACTGTTTCACACCAGATTTTTTTTAAATGTAACTGGATCCAGGAGATTCCAGAAGGGAGTATAGATAAAATTGATAAGTCTAAATTTGAACATCTTGAAATTATTTCTAATTAGGTATTTATTTTTATATCACGCATTGACATTTTGTAATAATTGTAGTTTCTTGTTGTTTTGTTGGTTTCAGAAAACATTTGACGTCGGAGTTTGTTTTTATTGAAAGTGGAAGGAATAATCTGATAGAATAATTAATTGAGACAATTATGACATTTTGGTTCTTTTTATTGCTGCTTTTGTCTTCGGTCGTCATCGGAATACCAAAGCCTGATGAATCTGATAAGAAGGATAGAACTTTAGAAAAGGTCAGTTGGTTATGTTTTTCATGGCCCCTAACATTTGCCAGTAACAGGCAGGTGGAGTGTTAAATTATTTGCACTCGATCTGCTATTTCCAGGGCTACAAATAATAAATCTCTCTCTCTTGTCACGTGTTCACCCAATTATATGACTGAAGCATTTAACAGCAGAACAGGTACACGTGTAAAGCACATTACAGTAGCGTGCAAATTAATCCGAACACAGGGAATTTTTTGTTGTTTTTCTATGTTGTGGCTACACTGCTAACCACACACATTCTGTAAGCTGTCTGTGCAGTGTGAAGTTGTTGTTCTTTGTCTCTATAGCAATTTCATGACATAAGTAGTGGTTTATACAAGTGTATTACTTTCTCTTGCCTATATGAATATATAGGAAGGAAAGTATTGTTTTCATGTCGATTTTTCGAAATCGAGTTTTCACCGGATCTATACGTTTTCAGACCCCCTGAACCCAAAAAACTTGTTTTTAGCGATTGGTCTGTGTGTGTGTGTGTGTGTGTGTGTGTGTGTGTGTGTGTGTGTGTGTGTATGTATGTATGTGAACAGAATATCTCAAGAACGGAACATCGTACGAACTTGAAACTTGAAACTTAAGTTACATATCACTACCGGACCCGACACGAACATTTTCATCAAAATCGGTCAACCGGAAGTAGTAGTTTATTCGTATAATTTTTCACTTTTTTGCGATTTTCTCAAAAACTAGTCCTACGATTTTTTTAAAATCAACTGGTTTACTACATTTTTTATGCTCTACAATATAGGGTAGGCGCCATGTTTGCTGAAATTCTGCTTGAGGCTGTTTTTACGTAAAAACATTTTCTTTTTAAGATTGCGGCTTTAATATGCATTTTAGCGCAAAACGTTATATAATAAAAGTTGTAGAGAATGTAAAATTCTACAACTTTTATTTCAAACATTTTTTTGTATAACGTTTAGTATAGCGGTAATTTGCGATTTTCTGTTTTTTTTCTCACGAAAACGTGAGAAAAATCGATTTTTTTAACATTTCGGTCTTAGTATGCATTTTACGACAAAAGTGTATATAATTAAATTTATAGAAAATTAAAAGATCTACAACTTTTGTTTAAAGCATTTGTCTCTACAGAGCCTAGTTTAGCGTGAAAGCGTGATTTTCCGTATTTTTAAGCCAAACTGAGTTCGATTGTCATTTTGCGTCATTCACTCATGATTAAAATAAGGTTATGTTTTTGAGGTTAGTTTTTGTTTATTTCTAATATTTTATTAATAATGTTAGGTACAAGAATTAAACTGTACAAAACTATGGCAGTCCCGGTTTTGCTGTATGGCAGTGAAAGTTGGACCATGACGCAACGAGAGAGAACTCTAATACAAAGTGCAGAAATGAAGTTTTTAAGGGCGACGGCAGGCTATAACAGACTGGACATGAAACGTAATGAAAGCATTAGAGCAGAATTACAGGTCCAACCACTATTAGACGGCATTGCGCGCTACAATTCCAGGTGGTGTGAACATGTGAATAGAATGCGAGAGGAAAGACTACCAGTCCAAATATTAAGTTATGCCCCACGGGGTAGACGTGATAGAGGCAGACCGCTACGAAGATGGGTGCCGGAACAGGCTTTAGGCCTATCCGTGTTTGGGTGATGATGATGATGATGATGTTAGGTTTATTATTAATTATTTGCATTGGCAAGAGAAAGTTGTGTGAGTGTTTCACACCAGATTTTTTTTGTTTTCTTTTTATGAAAAATTCATTTATTGTTTTTGTGTCTGTTTATGTAATATAACAGTGGATGTAACTCCAAGAAAACGTTCAAAAATTGTTTTTCTCTCAGAGTATACCGGTATGATACAATGACTAATAGCTTCAGAGTGTGGCATTGGAATAGAGACAGTGAATGCTATATTAAAACAATTTCGAGAAACTCGTTCCGTTTCACCTCGAAGGAAAGTAAAATGTAGCCGTAAAAGAAAAACCACTGTGACTCAGGATCAGTTATTAGTGAGAACAAGTAAAGTGAATCCAAAATTTAGTGCTGTGGACTTAAATCGACAGCTTGCAGCCAGTGGAACGAATTTCCATGTAACAACTGTTAGACGCTGACTTCTTGATGCTGGACGGAAAGCTCGTCAACCGGCTAAAAAACAACTTTTGACCCAAGCAACGTGCAAAAAACGGTTATTGTAGGCCAAAGCACATGGTAAGTGGACTGTTGCAGACTGGAAAAATGTAATGTTCTCCGAAGAATCACATTTTTACATTCAGAGACCCCAACGAAGTAAAGACTGCAGATGAGATCTAGCCTATAACAGCAAAGGTCAGGTGTAAGGTTGCCCTTTCGCTAAGTCACACTTTTTGTTGGGCTGTCATCCACAGCGGGATCACATGACAATGATGGATACGATTAATGAAAGTCGATTGGTTCTGTGCTGTGATCTAGGTCACTATGCTCCTTGTTCATCTGCAGTCTCTAGTTCGTTAAGCTATAGAGAACTTTAACTCGCCACTCCAGCGGCGCGTCGCGCCGCTGGAGTGGCGAGTTAAAGTTCTCGACCTCAGAGGGGTAGGTGGATCAGAATTCATAAGTGGATCAGAACCATTTGCCACAAGGTGAAGTTCGGCCGCCAAAGGGGCTGGGTGGATCACAATATTTTGAAATTTCAAGATGTGAAAGTTTAAAGATGAAGTTTAAAGTTTCAAAATTAAAAATTTGAAGGTTTTACAATTTTAGGTTAATGTTTAAAGTTTCAAAATTTCAACTTTAAATGTTGTGTTTTGAATGTATGTTACTTTGAGTTTTTCGTTTTCTCATGCGACCTAAAAATTTTCGGGTTACCAAATTTTTATGTAATTTTCTTCGCTAAATGTGTTTAGGTCATCAGCCGAAAGGCTGGTTTGAACCTGCAGAGGTTTTACTAATACACTTTTGCATCAAAATGCATATTAAGGCTGAAATCTTGAAAAAAAACCATATTTTCTACAAGAGAACAGCCTCACCAAGAATTTCAGCAGACATGGCGCCTACCCTTGTAGAGCATATAAATGTAGTAAATGAGGCGATTTTTAAAAATATCGTAGGAGTTGTTTTGAGAAAATCGCAAAAAAATAAAAAATGACACGAATAAACTACTATTTCCGGTTGACTGTTTTTGATGTATTGTTCGGGTCGGATCCTCTAGTAGTACCTAACTTAAGTTTCAAGTTTCAAGTTCGTATGATGTTCTGTCCTTGAGATATTTTGTTCACACACAGACACACACACACATACAGACCAATCGCTAAAAACATGTTTTTTGGGTTCAGGGGGTCTAAAAACATGTATATTCGGTGAAAACTCGATTTCGAAAAATTGACATGAAAACAATACTTTCCTTCCTATATATTCATATAGGCAAGAGAAAGTAAAAGATCAGCTACTATTATTTCTTAAAGTAATTTGTTATGTTATTGTACAGGACTTAAGTGATAAACAGCACTTTGATCATGGTGCGCATAATCCAGAATATGATCACGAAGCGTTCTTGGGTGAAGATGCAAAAACATTCGATCAGCTGACACCTGAAGAAAGTCAAAAAAGATTAGCGTAAGTGTTTTATCATTTTATGTAATAACTTTTCTTATGTGTAATTGCCGGCCGCTTTGGCGTAGTTGGCAACGTGCTCACCTATCATCATGGTATGGTATAAAAATTACCAGTCATTCCAATATAAAATACATTGCAATCTTTATCCCCAAATTGGTCATTTTCAAAATACATTTTATTAATCAATTTTTTATTATTAACTTTATATGCAATTCTGTAGTGTTTCTTTAGTGACCGTTCAAATACAATAAATTGAAATCTAAGTATGCAAAACATGTGAAAGAATCGGGACATAATTTTGGAAAAATAGAACAGGATTTATATACAAGGTTTGTTAAAAAAATAACGGTAATTTTCGTTTTTTGAAAAAAGTATTTATTTATTCATCTACATTAATATTGTCGCCTTCAAAGTAGTCCCCTTCGCATGCAATACACTTGTGCCAACGCTTTTTCCAATCCTCGAAACACTTCTGAAACTCTATCTTTGTGATAGCTTTTAGCTCTTTCACCGATTCACTTTTAATGTCATCTATGCTTGTAAAACGAGGGCCTTTTAATGTTCTCTTTATTTTTGGAAATAGAAAAAAGTCACATGGAGCCATGTCTGGCGAATATGGAGGCTGGGGCATCGTTACAGTTTTGTTTTTGGCCAAAAATTCACGAACAAGCAATGAAGTGTGAGCAGGTGCATTATCGTGGTGCAAAAGCCATGAATTGTTTTGCCACAAATCCGGGCATTTTTTTTTGGATTGCTTCACGCAAACGGCGTTGAACTTGTAGGTAGTACTCCTTATTGATTTTTTGACCTTGTGGTAAGAATTCATGATGCTCTATGCCATTAAAATCGAAGAACACAGTGAGCATAACCTTCACATTCGACCGCACTTGTTGAACCTTTTTCGGTCTTGGCAATCCAGAATGCCTCCACTGGGACGATTGAGCCTTAGTTTCGACATCGTATCCGTAAACCCATGTTTCGTCACCTGTTATAACACGTTTGAGTAGATCCGCATCGTTGTCGACTTCATTTAGTGACTCCTGAGCAACTTCCATTGGCCGCTGTTTTTGTTCGAAATTCAACAATTTTGGAACAAATTTTGCTGCCACACGTTTCATACCCAAAACATCCGAAAAAATTTCACGGCATGAGCCAATCGATATGCCAACATCATCACTGACTTCTCTGATTGTGATTCGGCGATCGTTCATAACCATTTTTTTCACTTTTTTCACGTTTTCATCGGTTGTTGATGTGCTTGGATGTCCGGGTCGTTCGTCATCTTCAACGTTTTCGCGGCCATCTTGGAAACGCTTATACCACTCGTAAATCCTTGTTTTACTCATAGCAGACTCACCAAATGCCTTTGTTAACATTTCACACACTTTATTTCATTTTTCACGCAAAATTTAATACAAATTCTTTGATCCATTTTTTTTAACAAACAAAAATAGCTGTGCTCGAAAAACACATCTAACCTTAGCGGCTTCCACTTAAGAACTACCAACATAATAATATTCATGATGCTCTATGCCATTAAAATCGAAGAACACAGTTAATAATAGTAGTAATATAATATTAATGTAGATGAATATGTGTACCAACATAATAAAAAAAATTTTTACAATCGGACTATCCAAACCCACGAAATTTAAAAATTCCCGTTACTTTTTGAACACACCTCTTAGTTATAATAGTTAATGAATAATTAAAATGTAAAGATGACAATTTAATTAACGAAGCTGCTGCCATCTATTGTAATAAGTATAAACGAATACAGGAATGAAATTTAAGACAGTTTTAATCTAAATGACTGAATGGAAACACCGTTCTGAATTTTAATAATATTGTTCTGAAGAAAGTGTTACCACCGAAACGCACAAAAGTTTATTAAACTTAAAAAGCAACTAAAGGTAAGGTGATAAATTTCATTTATACTGTAATTTATAAAAAAAGTGTTTGAATTTTTGATAATGTTTCAGTGTGATTGTTGAGAAAATCGATCATGATAAAGATGGATTTGTTACGCAAGAAGAATTGAAGGATTGGATTCGTTTCACACAAAGAAGGTCTGTATACATCATTCAAAATTGTATTCACTTATTTACTCCAGATCTATTCGTCAATGTTTCTTGAAGAATTATTTTGGAGAAATTGGATTCATTAATGAGTTAAATACACGTTGTAACATTTGTTAATGGAATGATTTTTCAGTTTAACCTTACACTTAGAACAAAAACATATATAACGGGTGTTTCAAAAAGGACGCACTTCGAAGTTTGAGAATGCTAATTTATTACATTAAGTAATTACAAATTATATGGTATGAAATTATTACCTTTATAACATTCAGATTACCTTTTAAACTTCACAATAAATGTTCCAAATGACTTCCTCCGCTTGTAATGCTAGTTCGGACACGTTTCATAACATTTGCAGCCACTTTTCGTAGTGTTTGCTCATTAATGTTTGTAATCTCACTTTCAATATTAGCCTTCAATTCTTCGATTGTATGAGGATTGTTTTTAAAAACCTTACTCTTTAAATTCCCCCAAAGAAAAAAATCCGCAGAAGTAAGATCTGGGGATCTTGGTGGCCACAATCCTTTTGATATCACACGATGGCCAAAACATTCTCGTAACATATTCAGCATTTCAGTAGAAGTATGGCACGTTGTATTATCCTGCTGAAACCAACAATCTCGTACGTGTAATTCTAACAACGCTACAAATTGTTCAATTAAGTTGCGGTACACCACACCATCTACAGATGTGTCAAAAAATAAAGGCCCAACAATACGACGCCGGGAGATCGCACACCAAACACCAATTTTACGTGCGTGTAGTGGACGTTCATGAAATGTGTGAGGATTATGAGCGCTCCATATTTGGCAGTTTTGGCTGTTGATGTAACCATCCAAGTGGAACCATGCTTCGTCACTGAAATAAACACGATCCAATATTTCAACACCGTTGTCATTAACAAGAGAACGTATCCAATGACAATACTGTATACGTTTCCCATGGTCAACTTCTTTCAGTTCATAAACGACACCGATGCGGTAAGGATGCAGATTTAATTTTTTTGTAGCCCTTAAAGTGGAAGATAGTTATAATCCAGCCTGTGAAGATAATTTTCTAAGTGATTTGCCGGGTGAGGTAGTCAAACGTTGTTTCACATCGTCCAAAACTTGTTCTGTTAACACTGATGGTTGACCTGTGCTTTTCCGATCCTGTACACTGCCAGTCTCATGAAATTTATTAATCAGACGCGATATTGTGGTGTTATTAGGTACTTCAGAATTGGGAAATTTTAACTGGAGCTCGTCTTTCACTCGTTCGTAAGATTTATATGCGCAATAACTTTCAATAATAAAAACACGTTCATCCTTTGAAAAAACCATGTTTGAACTTATACAGACAATACAGACACAAATGAATACTGGGATAGCACTAGTACATGTCAGTAATACACAATGGGTCAACAATGAGTACGGTAGTGCCAACTGTTAATTTGGGGAAAAAATATTCCCTATGCAGAAAATATTAACCCTTAAACTTCGAAGTGTGTCCTTTTTGAAACACCCGTTAGTAATCCCTTTGGTATCTGCAAGTTTAGCATCTGCGGGTTTCGGTTATCTGCAGACTTTGTCTGTGGGCCTAAAACCTTAAAATACATATGTAACCTCACCTTGTGTACACCATACTTGGTGGGAGGTGGGGAAGTCATACAATTCCGAAAACATATGTCACCCTATGTGTTGAAATAAATGTTTTTGCGTTCGTATCATGTTGAGTCACGCACTAGTATGGCAACGGCCGCCATGAGCCAAGCTGGATTTCCACTCACTGTACGTAGTGAGCGCAACACCGAGTACCGGACCCCGCCAGTACAACCCCCCACCCCCAGCCACCATATGTACGCCCAGACGCCATACTGTAATTTCTCCGTACGTTTTACTCCATGTGTCAGTCTAACTTCTTCGTACAGGCATACAGTTCTTTGTTTGTTTGACGATCCTGAAACGAAGCCAAACCTTTCTTCTCAAACCATCAACGAGATCCTCAGCATGGCAACGCAGCTTGCTGATCACGTATTGGAGACGGATCCCGTCATGGAAAGGGCCCTTCAATTCAAAAGAGGACTTCAGGAGCTGATGATACCATACGAAGAAGTCCACATACGTAACCTCCACAAGGAGTTTGAAAAGAAAAGGAAGCAAACAGCCATAACTAACTATTTTAAAGCAACTTAAATTTTTTATGCGTACAGCATTGTTTTTATTAAATATTTATAGATTATTGTTGTTGTTTAGGTCATCAGCCGAAAGGCTGGTTTGAACCTCTAGAGGTTTTACTAAGTAAAACAAGGAGTGAGGTGGTTTACCAGTGCCTTCCTCACCGAGTGAAAAATTACGCTTATCAGCATGCCAGGCCCTCTGAAAAGCACATATTTTCCACTCTGTAAATGACACCTTCACTTCATTCACCACAGGGTCTGGCTGTATAATGAAATTCATTAATTTCAGAGCAGACAACTCTGATTAGTGTCTTTTGCACCTCTACCTCTTCTGTTCTTAAATGATTCAGTCATTTAATTGGCTGACCATGTAATAAGAAACAGAACTATTTTTTTTAGCCCTGCAATGGACAGATTGAGTGTAAATAAATTGACACTCCACCTGTCTGTTAAGGGCAGATTATAGATTATAATAATAGTAAAATGTTCCTAAAACTATTAAACACTTAAAACGACTGCAGGACTTTTCCTTCTGAACCTAATCCCCATCTTTTTGTTCATATAAGGTGTCATTATTCGGTGTTTTACGAACCGTGGTAACCCTCTGGAACATAACCCTCACAGATATCGAGGGATTTCTGTACTGCCGAAGGACCTCCACTAAGTTCGTAAGTCTAGTGGAGACTTTACACTATTATAACATACATAACATGTAAACGTTCGTTCACTCAAGAAAACTCAACCTTCGACGGTTTATAAGACAACGATAACCTGCCTCTTATGGGCGATTGAAAATCATATTGAGCGTATTTTACAGTACTTAGTATTTAAAAATTGAAACTTATTGTTACTTTGTTAAAACTCTTTTAGAAGACATTGTCATTTTAGTCAATTTGATTAAACGTTTATTTGTTGTAGATACATTGTGGATGATGTTGAAAGACAATGGAAAACACACAATCCGGAAGGGAAAGAGAAAATTTCGTGGGAAGAATATAAGAAAATGTTGTACGGATTTATGGATGGTTTGTATAATATTGTTGTTGGTGGATGTTTATTTATATTGTTTTATTATAAAATACTAGAGTAGCCCGCATGAAAATGGTCCAATGGTCCTTGTTAAAGCATATACGATTTTGTAAAACACAATAAAGAATAATCGAGAAGAGTAATTTTCTAACGTTAATAAATAGGCGATTAAACAATTTAAACTGGAGGACCAGGCTGGTTGCATTTGGTAGTTGCCAGCCACAACTAAACGACTGAGTGATTGAACGAAATGATTAAAACAAGCGGTTAAGCAAAACTGACAAAATAGGTAGGAAACGAGAGTTAAAGGACATGACATTACATGGGAACACACATTATTGGTCAACAATACATAATAAACAAGTGCGCACTTACCTTTAATCCAGTAATGAGAATTCACAATTGTAGACAGCGCGTGCTGGATAGCACTAACAGACACCACAAATAACGAAAAAGTTCACAATATATTGACATGAGCAACTGAATATAATAAATTCACACAAATTAGACAGGAACAAACGACTTGAGTTCATAGCGAGCGAAACGAATGTAGGAACGAAACGAGATTGTAAAGCCGGTAGCGTGGTAGCGTCCCAACGCCATGCGTTACACGCATCAGAAAAGCGCGCATCCATTCATTATGAATGCTGAACCAACAATGAGCAATGAGGAAGGCGGAAATGCAAGGAAGTAGAGGGAGAAAATGACGTGATCGGTTAGGTCATAGGAAGCATCAAGTAAATTTGAAATATCAACAAGGCGGGATTTACGGATCTATTTTGTCAGTATGAAGTGGCGTTAACAGTCCTTCTTCTCTCCCAGCACCCTCCAACGTTACCACGTTCAACACATTCATTTTTAGAGACTCGCCTAACGAGTTTCAGGTAGGTGTTATCGCCAGGTAACAGGGTTCTGTTTTGTTATCATTTTAAGTGATTCCGGAGTGACACCGCATGTCAGATATCAGTTTGTTGCTATTATATAGCCCTCAGAAAGGATTTTCTTTGTAAACGTAGAGTTCGTTTGAATTTTTATCATACGGTCTTCTATACCTTGCACAATTCAAATTGGCACAAGCTGTTTCGGTGTTTATCTACTCCACTTTTCGCCCCTTGCCATGCAACGACGGTACAGTCACAAATGTATATAATCGTTACAGTAATGTGCGACTCACGCACGGTCACTACGCTTTGTTTTCACTGTTGTTATTAATAATCTGTCTGTTAACGCCACTTAGTACTGTCAAAATGCTTCCGTAAATCCCGCCTTATTAGTATTTCAAATTTGCTTGTTTCCGTATGACCTAACCGATCACGTCATTTTTCTCCCTTCCACTTTCCTTCATTTCCGTCTTGTTCATTGTTCACTATTGGATCAGCATTCATGATGAATGGATGCGCGCTTTTCGGCTGCGAGTAACGCATGGCGTGGGACGCCGCCACGCTTCCAGTGTTTACAATCTTGTTTCGTTCTTGTATTCGTTTCGTTCGCTATGAACTTAAGTCGTTTGTTACTATTTAATTTGTGTGAATTATTATATTCGATTGCTCATGTTTATATATTGTGAACTTTTGCGTTTGTTCTTTGTGCTGTTTGTTAGTGCTATACCGCATGCGTTTTCTACAAGCTTGAATTATCATTACTGGATTAAAGGTAAGTGCGTATTTATTTATTATGTATTGTTGACCAATAGTGTGCGTTCCTATGTAATTTCATGTCCTGTCACTTCGTTTCCTACCTATTTTGTCAGTTTTGGCTTAACCGTCTATTTAATCATTTCGTTTGTTCATTCAGTCGTTTAGTTGTGGCTGGCAACTACTTAACTAGCCTGGTCCTCCTGGTTAAATCGTTTAATCGTTTATTATTTACGTTAGAAATTATTCATCTCGATTTTGCTTTATTGTGTTTTTCAAAAATCGTTTATGCTTTAACACTGTCAGACATAATGATGTGACTAATTTGTTTTTATATATGATTTTCTGTTCATTATATATTCAGACCAATTTGTTTAGTTAGTTACGTATGTCTGTAGACTATAGTTTAGTGAGTTTTTGCAGTTTAGTTCTTGTAATTTATATTTTAAATTCATACTGGGACAAATTAAATACATATTTTAAAATGAAATAATTATTTGTATGTTTGTACATTGAAATAAGGTTGTCGGCATTTGCGTACATTAAAGTTTGTAGACCCTGTTGAATAGGTTATGGTATACTTTATGTGGAACTGTGTGTACACGTAGAGCAAGAGTTGTGCCAATTCAAATTGTCCACAGTGTACTCGTTCAGTATTTTTAACGGGTTTTTAGGGTACAGTTGAAGCCGTGAATTTAGTTTCTTTGCAGATATCAGTTCAAAATAGCTTACACTTTTAGATTTACTTTTAAAGTATAATATTTGTAGTTTAAAATTACATAAGAAATTACACGTAAATTGTAACAGTAGATGCAAAAAAATCAAACTAGAAATACATTTTATTATAACAGGTGAAAATAAACTTAAAAAAAAAAAATCTGGTGTGAAACACTCACACGGCTTTCTCTTGCCAATACAAATAATTAACAATATAATGTACAATTCATAACAAAAACATTAGAAATAAACAGAAACCTAACCTCAAAAAACATAATTGTTTTTTAATCTTGAGTGAAAGACGCAAAATGAAAATCGACCTTAGTTTGGCTTAAAAATACAGAGAATCACTCTTTCACGCTAAACTAGGCTCTGTAGAGAAAAATGCTTCTAATTAAAGTTGTAGATATCTTTTAATTTTCTATAAATTTGATATGTGCATTTTTGTCGTAAAATGCATACTAAGGCTAAAATCTTAAAAAAAATTATTATAAAAGTCGATAAGTCAATTTTATTATTAATAAAATACGCATCAGTAGGAACTCATTGTATTTTTTTTAATTAAAAAAGAGCTTAACCGGCTAGTTAGGGAGACATTGAAAAATTCTTGTAGACTTGAATGATTGTGTGGGCAGCAATCTGGCAACCATTCTTTAAGTACCATCGGACCATTTTCTTGCGGGTTGTTATAGTGTGTACAATTTCATTGTGATCTTGAACATCTAGCATTATTTACAGGTGAACTCACACTGCATCCAATGGTTTGGGTTTGCTTTGCTAGGGGCAGTGGTAGAGCCTGTGATTAGTGGCTCCACCCCTCAAGTCCAGATGAAGATAGATTTTCCTGACATTGTCACTTGAGTCACGAGTTTGCCCTTGTTTGCAACGTGGGGTAAAGGTGGGAAAGCATTAGTGCACATGCGCGACTGCTTTAATTTCAGTATGACAAACATAACAACTTATACTATACCCAGAGCATATACAGATTATCGCAGAACCTTTTGAAATTAACTGCACGAATGTAACTGTTTGTTACCGTAAACATAAATGTCTGTTTCTCGAAAATGTGGTCGAACTATTCACAGTGCTGAATGCAAAGTAATAAAATGTTGTGAAGTAGAAGCTAAACAAAATGCCTATCCATGCCTCTTTTCAAAAGTCGTGAGTGAGCAGCTAATTACTGTGATGTTTTTCTTTCCACAATTCGAAAAATAAAGAAGGAAATTAAGAACGCGAAGAAGCTATTCTTTAAGAGTTTTGTTGACACCTGGTAAAAAAAAACGGTGAGTAGATAATAGAGAGATTGATAATGAAAACACCGATGACAGCAATAATAAAGATGGCAATTCATTCGTAATTACAGTAAATCAAACATTTCTAGTCATGTAATTACACATGACACAGCTTACAAAATATATATAGAAACTGCACGGTAGTGAAATGTTATGAGTAGTGTCTCACTGTTGAGGTTGGCAGCACTGCAAATATTTTGCTACCCTTCTTCACAGCCCATCCGTACGCAAAAGGCAATCTCGTGACTTCAGTATCTATACCAAGGTGGGTCTGTGATATTCCACAGTACTTTATTTTGGAAGCGTTGATTGTAAAAAACCTTTTTTAAACTAGTACACCCAAAACCTGACTCCATTTCGAAGATCTATACATGCTGTTATATAAAACACTCATCTCTCTACATATTACCCATATTTGATGATTCTTTTTTATTATTTAGAATTACATTTGTACGTTTATATAGTGTATATATTTCATTTCCGTATTTTGCATTAGTTACCTTACCAATTTATATGTGTTGTTTAGGTCATCAGCTGAAAGGCTGGTTTGAACCTGTAGAGGTTTTACTAAGTAAAACAAAGAGTGAGGTAGTTTACCTTTACCTTCCTCATCGAGTGTAAAAGTATGCTTATCAGCATGCCGGGCCCTCTGAAAAGCATATATTTTCCATTCTGCAAATGACACCTTCACTTCATTCACCACAGGGTCTGGCTGTTTAATGAAATTCATTACTTTCAGAGGAGATAACTCTGATTAGTATCTTTTACACCTCTACCTCTTCTGTTCTTAAATGATTCAGTCATTTAATTGGCTGACCATGTGATAAGAAACATAACTATTTATTTTAGCCCAGGAACAAATAGATTGAGTGTAAACCAGTTTATATAATAAAACGAACTATCCAAGATTTTAAAAAAATCTCGTGTTGGCATTATAATTTTAGATGAAACGGTTGTTTTAAATAATGATGAGTTTTTATTACACGCACAGATATGGATCCAAATGAAATAGAGAAAGGCGACGAAGGAATCTCTTATAAACAAATGATGGTCAGAGATCGCAGACGATGGACTGTCGCCGATTTAGACAGAGACGATGCGCTCACTAAAGAAGAGTTCACATCGTTTTTACATCCCGAAGAGACCGGACATATGCGTGATATCGTCGTTGTTGAAACGATGGAAGATATCGACAAGGATAAAGATGGAAAAATATCGTTAGAGGAATATATAGGTAAACATGTTTTTTTTGTATTCATTTACTGTTAAGGTTTTAATATATTTATTACTCGATTTTTACTTTCTCTTGTTTATATAAATAAATATATAGGAAGGAAAGTATTGGTTTCATGTTGATTTTAAAAAATTGAGTTTTCACCTTATGTACACGTTTTCAGACCCCCTGAACCCAAAAAAACATGTTTTTAGTGATTGGTGTATGTGTGTGTGTGTGTGCGCACGCGTGTGTGTAACAAAGTATTTCAAGAACGGAACATCATACAAAGTTGAAACTTGAACTTGAAGTTAGATACTACAAGTTCCGACACAAACATTTTATCAAAACCGGTCAACCAGAAGTAGTAGTTTGTTTAATTTTTATTTTTTTGCAATTTTCTCAAAAACGGCTCTTACATTTTTTTTTATAAAATCGCTTCATTTACTACATTTTTTATGCTCTACATGATAGGGTAGGTGCCATGTCTGCTGAAATTCTTAGGGGAGCTGTGCTTTCGTAGAAAAAAATGTATTTTTTTAAGGTTGCGGCCTTAAGGCACCAGACTGATCCTACGAGCGCTACTGTGAAGATCGTCTTTCGTTACCAAATCCCGGGAATTTTTGTACGAATTTTACAACTAGTCTATTCAGACTTCCTAGTGCAACGTATTATATCATTATAATTAATTATATCTTTCATTCTACAAATTTCTCTGTTCCTAGTGACTTCTTTTTACCAATATAAGGTAAAGAAAATCTGGTGTGAAACACTCATGCAACTTTCTCTTGCCAGTGCAAAATTAACAATATAACCTAACATTAGTAATAAAACACTAAAAATAAACAAAAACTAACCCCAATAAACATAACCTAATTTTAATCATGAGTGAAAGACGCAAAATGAAAATCAACTTCTATTTGGCTTAAAAATACGGAAAATCACTTTCACGCTAGGCTCTGTAGAGAAATATCCTTAAAATAAAAGTTGTTAATCTTTTAATTCCATATAAATTTGATTATGTACATTTTTGTCATAAAATGCATACTAAGGCCGAAATTTAAAAAAAAATAGATTTTTTACATGTTTTCGTGAGAAAAAAACAGAAAATCGCTAATTACCGCTAAACTAAGCGCTATACAAAAAAATGTTTGAAATAAAAACTGTTTGATTTTAAATTCTCTACATTTTTTATTATATAAATTTTTGCGCTAAAATGCATAAAAGTCGCAATCTTAAAAAACCTATTTTTTTACGTGAAAACAGCCTCACCAAGAATTTCAGCATACATGGCGCCTACCCTATCTTGTAGAGCAGGGATCTCCAACCTTTTTTACTGAAGGGCCACATTGTAAATCTTTGGAGGAAAGGCGGGCCAGCAATATTTCAGGGCAGAAAGTCTAGCCCCCCCCCTCATACACCCTCGAAGTTTTTTCTAATTAAGAGCTCAGTGGTGGTTTTTGAGATTTTCTTACTTAGTTTTTTAAGTCGCTATATTTCCTTATATATCTTGGTTGTTGGCTAACTAAAATTCTTTACGTGATTGTAAAAATAAGCTGTGACCAAACAAATAATTTATATTTGCTATAAAATAATATTTGTTCTGTAAAAGGAGTTTTCAAGTAGGCTTAATGAAAACACAGGATGATACAAAACCAAATCTTTTCAATTTACTGCAAAATGTACTTTATTGAATTTTAAAGAAAACTTGACAATACATGAGTTTACAAGTGATCACTACTACTTGTTTACAGCTAGTTTTACACTTATTGGGAAAAGAAGTGGCAAGTGAGAGACGAGTACTGTACTCGTATATTTAAAAATGCCTAAAAGGAAATATATTATCAAATAAAAATTTTTTTTTCAGTATTCTAGCTTTCCGCGGGCCGTAGGTTGGAGACCCCTGTTGTAGAGCATAAAAAATTTAGTAAACGAGGCGATTTTTAAAAAAATCGTAGGACCAGTTTTTGAGAAATTGCAAAAAAGTGAAAAATGACATGAATAAACTACTACTTTCGGTTGACCGATTTTGATGAAAATGTTCGTGTCGGGTCCAGTAGTGGTGTGTAACTTAAGTTTCAAGTTCGTATGATGGTTTGTTCTTGATATATTCTGTTCACATAGACACACACACACAGACCGATCGCTAAAAACATGTTTTTTTGGGTTCAGGGGTCTGTAAACGTCTATATCCGGTGAAAACTCGATATTGAAAAATCGACACGAAAACAATACTTTCCTTCCTATATATTCATACAGGCAAGAGAAAAAATAGTTTAATTATTATTCAAAATAAATGTCTGTTTGTGAACTCGTGATTTCTATGCACTGTATTTCTTAATGTAGGCCTACTGTACGTTATATAATAATAAATGTACTATTATAATTACGTTCATGAAGTAAATATTTCATATAAATAATATTTATTTTGTGAATAAATATTATTACCAAATATAATTGTGTTTTACTTTAAAATTACACATGAAAATAATTTATAAGTATTAATTTCTAATAACTGAAAAATGAATTTCAAATATAAATTTTGTAGAACAACAAACGCGTATAATACCGTACTATATTTCCCAATGAATAGATGAACTAAGATCGTTTGTGTTGCCGACTGACGCCATTTTGCGTCATGGTATTTTTTAACTGCAATGGTGGGTCGGCATAGCGAAGCATCGGACAGTCTAGCTGCCATGCTGAAAGTAGAAAATTTTTAATAACTTAAAATTTTTATTTCAAAAATTTCTTTATATAATGCTTAGTTTAGTCGTAATCAGTGAGGGAGGGAGCAGTAGAGAGAATTCCTCGGTAAAGGAACCCCTCGACATTTTGAAACACTGGCTGGATGGGAGGAGAGATGTTGGGAGGCCACACAAGAGATGGCAGTAATTCAGTGGAGTTATATCGCTGTTGTGAGTTCGATACAGGTGGGAGCCTAATCTCTGATTCTGAGCGAGACGATTATATATAAATCGGAAATGAAAATAAAAATTGAATATTTCTTTTAATTAATGTTTGTTACAAGGTATAATGATTGATGTTACAGGTGACATGTTCCGTGGAGCTGAAGGTGAATCTGTCCCAGAGTGGGTTCAAAATGAAAAAGAACAGTTCAGAACGTACCGAGATAAAGATGGCGATGGATTTATGGATCAAGAAGAGGTAATGTGTCTTATTTTACAAAATAATATTCAAGTTTTTCTATGGTAAAAATGCTTTAATATTTTACACTGAACTGTTACAGCTGTTACCACCTGTTACTTTCTCTTAACCCTTTGGAAACAGACTGTTACTTATTAAACAGAAGAATTGTAAAAATCAAAATGCGCTCTCAGAACAACTGTTTTATCTAACATCCTTACCGACGAAAAATTCTGAAAAAATTACAGTTGATTCATATATAATACGTACGCACCTTTTGAATATGATTACAAGAAAATCGCTTCATAATTTTTTGCGTTTAGGCGAGCGAAATTTTTGTGTTTACTTTATATTTTTTACTATAACGGGCTTAAATTTCAGTTTATCAAAAAAATTTATAAAACATGTTTTGCAGACAAGAGTTTACTGGAATAAATGTTAATTTTTATTTAAATTTCCGTAAATCTTTGACAAAGTAACAAAATGTTCAACATGAGTCCATTTTCACATCACAGGGAAGCATGAAGGAATGGTATTTTACATTCTTTACGGTGAAAAAAAATGAATTTTTCAAGATTTTGGCCGTAGTATCCATTTTACGACAAAAGTGTACATAATCAAATTTATAAGAAATTGAAAGATCTACAACTTTTATTTTAAGAATTTTTCTGTACAGAGCCTAGTTTAGCGTGAAAGTGATTTTTCTGTATTATTCAGCCGAACTAAGGTTGGTTTTCATTTTGCATCATTCACTCATGATTAAAATTAGGTGAGATTTTTTGTTTATTTGTAATGTTTTATTACTAATGTTAGGTTACTTCTCGTTCCCAAGCTTTGTGCAGCTGAGAGGTATGCATTACGTCACTACTACTGTGAGAGATTGCGTTAGTAGTAGTAACGTTTTACTTGTATTATGTTTGTAGTAGTCAAGGGTACTATCCAAACTACATAAAATCTGTGTCGCCGTCTACAGCGAATAGTGAAAACAACACCCACGTATGTCACGCACTAGGCAGCCTACTGCCCAGCGAAGAGCAATGAGATGATTAGTGCAATGTTATGACGTAACAGCAATCTGGTATATCGTTTTTCCCCTTCATCCCGCAGCTGCATAAAGCTTAGATTCGTACAGTATATTGTTCATTATTTGCATTGGTAAGAGAAAGTTGTGTGAGCGTTTCATACCAGATGTTTAGTTTTGTGTTGTTGTTTAGGTGATCAGCCAAAAGGCTGGTTTGAACCTCTAGAGAACTCCTAATTTTATACAGATTTTGATGAGAAAAATACAGAAAATCACTAATGATGCTATACCAAGTATTGTAGAAAAATATATTTGAAATAAAAGTTGTAGGTTTTTAATTGTTTTACAACTTTAATTGTATATGTTTTTACTTTCTCTTGCCTATATGAATATATAGGATGGAAAGTATTGTTTTCATGTCAATTTTTCAAAATCGAGTTTTCACCGGATCTACACGTTTTCAGACCCCCTGAACCCAAAAAAACATGTTTTTAGCGATTGGTCTGTGCGTGTGAACAGAATATCTCAAGAACTGAACATCGTACGATTTTTAAACTTGAAACTTAAGTTACATACCACTACCGGACCCGACACGAACATTTTCATCAAAATAGTAGTAATTTATTTGTGTAATTTTTCATTTTTTGGCGATTTTCTCAAAAACTGGTCCTACGATTTTTTTAAAAATCGCCTGGTTTACTTAATTTTTTATGCTCTACAAGATAGCATAGGCGCCATGTTTGCTGAAATTCTTGGTGAGGCTGTTTTCATGTAAAGAAATTGTTTTTTTAAGATTGTGGCTTTAGTATGCATTTTAGCGCAAAAATTTATATAATAAAAAATGTAGAGAAGTTAAAATCCTATAACTTTTACTTCAAACATTTTTTTGTATAACACTTAGTTTAGCGGTAATTAGCGATTTTCTGTTTTCTTCTCACGAAAACGTGTGAAAAATTGATTTCAGCATTAGTATGCATTTTACGACAAAAATGTATATAATAAAATTTATAGGAAATTAAAAGATCTCTACAACTTTTATTAAGAGCATTTTTTCTACAGAGCCTAGTTTAGCGTGAAAGAGTTATTTTCTGTATTTTAAAGCCAAACTGAGGTTGATTTTCATATTGCGTGTTTCACTCATGATTAAAATAAGGTTATGTTTATTGAGGTTAGTTTTTTGTTTATTTCTAATGTTGTATTACAAATGTTAAATTATATTGGTCATTATTTGCATTGGCAAGAGAAAGTTGTGTGAGTGTTTTACACCAGATTTTTGGTCTAAAATGCATATTTATTTATTTATTTATTTACAGTCCAGCCTCTCTTAGTTTGCTCCAAATGTAAACAAATAATGATGTCACTGAGCATGTGCATTATATCGAAATGTGTACCCGCTGATTAAAAAGGAATAACAAAATACTTTTAAAAGTATTTTTATAAATGAAATTGTTAGGCCTACATCATATAATGACTGATGTTTTTAGTACTTTAAGTACTTTTAATTTAAAAAATAGTTAACTTAATAGGAATACGACATCCGTAAAGTCGCAGACTCTAGCGTGTACCCTGTAGTAGGTGGCTTTTGTTTGTTGACATTAGGAGCAAACTAAGAACGGCTGAACTGTAAGTTATGTTGTTCATTATTTGCATTGGCAAGAGAAAGTTGTGTGAGTGTTTCATACTGGACTTTTTTTTTTGTTTACAGGTTAAAAACTGGATCATACCGCCAGATTTTGATCATGCTGAAGCAGAAGCAAGACATTTAATCTATGAAGCAGACTCGGACGCAGATCAAAAATTAACCAAAGATGAAATTTTAGCGAAATACGATTTGTTTGTTGGATCGCAAGCGACTGATTTTGGTGAAGCGTTAGCACGACATGATGAATTCTAAATTTTATACATATTTATAAGTAAATTTAAAATTGTGATTTTTTAAATGTATGAATAATTTTATTAAAGATCAAAGTAATTTTATTTTATTTTTTTTCTGTAAATGTTAGGTTCAATTTAATGATCGTGTGGATGTGTTGATACAGTATTGTTAGTTTTGCATTTATTCTGTTTTTATAGTAGACATTCCTTTTTCCTTATATCGTCTTATTTCATAACATTCTACATATCAGATTTGATAAAAGTGGTAACCAAAAAATAAGTTTCCTTCGTCAAGCAAATTAATAAAAAAAATAGTTAAAAAGATTTACAATATATATTTAATCATTTTATCAGGAAATACCTATTTTTCTACAAAATCTTCTTCCCTTTCCAATCATTTCTGATACCAACGCAACAGTTTTTTAATTCCAGCTTCATACCAATTTGCCACCAAATTTTTTTTTTATCTGAGGCGGTGAGGAAAACTCATGTTCACTCCCTTGCGATGGGGGAAGTAAAAAAACCCTCTACCTCCCTCGAAGTTGTTTATATAATACTACAAAAAAATGTCGGGTTAAAAAAATTTACATACTGTCAGTGGAGCGTGGAAGGGAACCATAGCCTAATTCCCCTCTCATTGTCACTGACCAACACTCACTCTCTTACTTTTATTCATCTCTTTCATCTCCAGTTTAGGAAATTAGTGTGCCTACCTTACCTACTGAGATCGGGACAGGATTGATTTACTGTGGGAGAGGGCGATCCCGCTGATCTCCATATGTTTCCTCCCGACCACCCTCTCTGCAAACTGAGCGACCAACTTCCAGCTCTCCTCATCACACAGCATCGCTGCCCCTACTCTCTCTGGAATCCACTGTGCAGCGCCTATCTTTTCGGATGTCTCCATTCTGTCGAGGCCAAATTAGGGACATCTTTCAAAAATATGCGCAATGGACTCCTCCTCTTCACTGTCACACAGTCGACATTTCGGTACTTCATGAAGTTTGAACCTCGTCAAATATGCCCCAAAGCAACCATGTCCTGTTAACAACTGCGTCAGCTCGTGGGTGGTATCACCAAATGTCCTCCTTATCCACCCCTCGACATTTGGAATGAACCTCCTTGTCCACGTCCCGATCCTAGCTTCGCTCCATCTCCACTAACACCTGCTGAGTAATCGACTCCAACATTCCTCTTTATCAGCACCAGCACGCTCCTCTTCCCTCTCGCACAAATTCTGAAGCCAGTTATCAACCTCATTTTTCATATCTTTAACATAACTGAAGCGTCGACCATCGAGATGATTTTTGAGCTATGGATCAGTGACTATTTTTGAAAAGAAGGCGTCACCTTCATCTTCAAACAATTTCAATAAAGATTGCTCAGCTGCCAAGCGACACTGCCTATGAGCCTCAGACAATAAACGCGTCACACACTTTTGTAAGCTGAAGGTCTTCAAATATGATGTTGAGAAGAGGGGACTGGCTAATTTCAATATTTGGTGGCAGTTGAGTCAAGAATTCATCAAGCGTAAGCCGCTTGTCAAAATCAATGACTTCACATACAGCAGCAATGGCGTCGGCTTGACGAAAAGTTGCTGGTTGGCCAGTACACTAATCTTCATGAACATTTTCTCTACATTTAATAAAGATTGTTCACTAGCGAAGAACCTTTTGGACAGATTAAACATCTTCACTATAAACACTGCACAACTGTCAATGACTTTTCACTGCTGATTTATTTTTTGAAGTCAAAAACAAATTATGCTAACGGATCTCATAACTCGCTGTAGAACGAAGGGGAACCTCCATTTTTTTTAGTTTGCTACTGATGCCTGGTCGGTTAACAGCCACCAGACTGAGTTCAAGCACTGCCACTACACCCAAACTAAAATTCCCTGCACGCGGAAACTCCTCGCTTCACTCATACTTCAATATAAAACTTAAGGAAACTTATTTTTTGGATTTCCCTTGAATGATTGTATTTACACACTTTTCCAAGTTTATTATATTAGAATTTTTGCTTTTTTATAGGTATAAAAGATTTTAATATACGTAACGACCAATAGATTTGTTTTTAGTTCTGGTTGAAAGTTCTGCTCCTTGCATGTAATGAAATTTTTGTGGTTTAAGACTAGCAAATAAATGAAAAGAAATTTTGTACAGTAGGCCCTCACATTACGATCGTAATTCGTTCTGGAAGAATGATCGTAAAGCGAAAATATCGTATTGTGAGACCACATTCTTGCCCAATCATTAGACCATATACACAATTCCACAAAAAATGTACATTAGCCTGTACATACAGATAACCCTATTCATTTTTCAAATAGCGCTGATTTCAGTTCAAATAATTTGATTCAGTACAAATTATAATTATAAAAAAATTCCTTTTTGAATTGTGTTTGATCTATCAGACATTTTAACGTCTTTTAAAACTGACTTTTGCTTTACAATCATGGAAATTGTAGACTGGGAGTAACCATACTGGCGAACCGATTCATTTATCCTAGCCCCTTCATCATTGTTTTTTTATAATTTCTTACTTTTCTTTAATAGAAATTTTACTTTTTATGCGCGATTTAGGACCCGTTTTCACTATTACTACAGTAACATACACAGAAAACACGATACCAAAACTACAAAGAATACGTATTTGTAATATCACGATAGACACTACGGCACAGATGCTGAACCGATAACCAAGGCGATACGTGTAACACTACTAAATAGTTTGGGTGCAGTGACAAAACTGAAAAACAGAAACAACCTAGAGCTGTTGATGGGAGGGTGCGGGTAGCATGGTCAAGGGTATTTTGACAAGAGGGGGCAGTATATTCAATCAGAACTTCTTACTGTAGGGGTTGATAATTGGTGGGTCAGGTGCTCGTGCAACTTTCGGAATTCGATGACTAATTTGATGACACATCGTAAAGTGAAATATTGTAATGTTAGTGCATCGTAAATTGAGGGTCCATTGTACTTGACACCCTGGAGAACCAATAATACATTGACGAGAGTCTTTAAGTGGGCCCATTAACTTAAAAGGTGATAGAAAATTTGGGGAGCAGGTAAAAAGAAGAAACAATATAGTAACTAAATACAAATTCACTGTCAGAATCACTTTCAAAATCCGAATATTCTCTTAAATAAATTACAGTCTCATCCTCTTTCAAAGCCATGGTCACAATGTTAAATTACACAAAATATAATAAAACTTATGTTACACACTAATTTTAAACAACACTAATAAATACGTTGTAATAAAACTAATAGCACTAAAAATACCCGATAAACAACAACTCATGCACAAACTGAAATCGCACATAGGTTATGAAACACTAAAATCAGCTGTTCACTGCTTCCTGTATTTCGTTTTATCATAGTTCCAAGTAGGTGAATAATATTGAAAAGTTGTACAGTAGATAGCTAAAAGATCATACAAGTGCATATCTGTACAGTCAAACTTCTGAAAAACGGACATTCGCAGGATCAAAAAATTTGTCCGCTATTAAGAAGTGTCCACTAATGAGAAGTATGTGTACTACACAATTTTTGGTATTTACATTATGTGTTGCATAATGTAACTTATTTAACAAGAATATATAAAATACACACTATGTACGTTTACCCAATGAAAAAAAAATTATTGAATATATAAGTTTTTTTTATTTATTTTTTTGCATCCAGGAGACTCCAAAAGGGAGTATACAACATGTCAAGATAAAACTGATGAACAAAAAGTTTATCATAATGATAAATTCATCACTTACCAATAATTTTTTCCCACTACTGCTTTATTCAGTAGGCTTGTCATGAACCTCTTTGTATCAAATAGTATACAATATTTGTTTAATTAGAAGTTAAATACTTTTCAACTAAAAACTATTTAGAAAAGAATTCATGCACACTGTAAAATGTTTCATCAATTGAATATTGTTTTAGCTTTTTTTTTTAAATGACTTAAATTATCACAACTTTTTAAACCTTTCGGTAATTTATTGATGTATTTTCTACCTGCATAATTTGGTTTTTGTTCAAACAATTTAGTATTGTGATTAGCAACATAATAATCGATTCTATTTTTTGTGTAATGGTTGTGAACATCTAAATTCTAAAAAAATAAATTGTTATAACACTAAAAATATTCAAAATAGTGTTTTTTTAGTTTATTTAAAGTCCCATCGACAGCTTGGACATTGGTGATTACTGTGGGTTTTGGTACCGTAACAGTGGTTTTAATGTGTTAAAATTTCCAGACCCTAGCCGGGAATCGAACACGTGACCTTTCGCTTTGTAGGCTAGCGCGGTAGTCACTACGCCACGGAGGCGGTTTCAAAATACATTAGTCCATTAATTTTTGTTTAAAAGTATTTTTTGTAAATGTTCAGTTATCCGGACGTTGGCACTTTATGCATAACTTACGGACTTCCGGAAAACCGGATGTTATAACTACGTAAAAAATATTGACCTCCTGTTTTCCGGACATTGGCTTTGAAAGGGTTTATAAGGAGTTAAATATTTAATTGATTGATTCACTATAAATAGTACTCGAGTTGTTTTTGTTATTTCTCAATAAAGTTTACGATGAATATCGTACCAACTGCCACACTAATCATTTTATTTATTATTTATTTATAATTTTTTAGTGACCTTAACTTAAAATTTGTTAATATGCGAGATTTCACTTGAAGACTCGAGTGGTTAGATGGCCTAACAGTTTCCATAGCAACGCAATAGTTTTTGGAGTGGGGATAGACAGTAAGTCGGTTGACACCTGCAAGTCGAGCCGTCCATTTTCATGCGTGTAAATAAGAAAAAGTCGCACACAGCCAGGTCAGGCGAGTAAGGTGCGTGGGGCAGCAAACCATGCCATTTTTAGTCAAAAAATCTTTCACCCAGATGGTGTGCAGGTGCATTGTCGTGGTGGAAGAACCAGCATTTTTAATTTTCTAATAAAAAACTTGTTTTGTGTTATGTATAGTAAATATTATTAATCCTATCTCAGAGGAGATGGTGCGCAATACAAATTTTTAATGAATGATTCATAGGAATGTTATAAAAAAAATTGAGAAGTTAAGTTGAAGATCTTAAATTTAATAATACAAATTTCCATCAAGGGGTAATAATATGTGAATGCCGAAATTAAAGTCAGACAATTCACAAAATGATGGGATCGTTAAAATTTTGATCGTAGTTTTCTCAAAACTAAATTTTTGTTACATAGCACCTTCATCCACTAAGCCCTTCAATTTTTTTTTATTTATTTTTTTTAATTGAGTGATGATGCCTACATAAGCCTTGGGCTTGTGCATAGGTAATGATATGCGGTGATTTACTGATGGAAAAAATGCCAGACCTGACCGGGAATCGAACCCGAGACCCCAGCATAGTAGCTAGTTGCGCTGACTACTACACCACGGGCCGTGGTGTTGTTAGTGGTCATTGTAATTGAAAGACCAAAAAAATGGCTGATGAAATATATAACAGCGCTACGAGAGCAAGTATTGGTAACGTTCCTGGCAAGTCATTGGCTAGCTATGAAGTAGGTAGGGGGCAATGCATACGTTCAGAGCTCATAAACTTTCAAAAATAGTATTGGGGAAATTGCCTCTCCGCAAAACAGTTATGTCCCCACTAAACAAACACTAATTTTCGCTCAGGCTTCAAGTGAAATCTCACCAAGTCCAATTAACTAATAAATTAAAAATTGTTAACTAATTAATAATAGATTAACTTTTGTGACAACTCACCGGGTTGGTCTAGAGGTAAAGTCGTCGCCAAAATCAGCTGTTTAACAGCTGATTTTCAGAGACGAAGGCTTCTGGTTCAAATCCTAGTAAAGGTAGTTACTTTTATACAGATTTGAATACTAGACAGTGGTTGCCGGTGTACTTTGATGGTTGGGGTTCAATTAACCATACTCTCTCAGGAGTGGTCGACCTGGGTCTGTACAAGACTACACCTCATTTACACGTCATACACATCATCCTCATCTCATTGGGTCATGGGGTTGCTTATTGTTCTCAATTGAACAGATTGCAACGTACACATATTAGGAATTAAAAAACAAAAACATTTTGTGACAATATATTAATAAATCTGTTATAAAACAACATATTGTTTGTTTATTTGTTACTTACGTTATGTATTTTATGTACTTCTTACATATTATATTTATGTAATTACTGAAGTAAATAATTTTTTTTATATTATGTTATTATTATTTATTATAGACATTTTATAATTACAACAAATTCTGTTCTTTCTTATATTATATTTTGTTTGTGTATTTTATTTCTTTATTGTTGTCCTGTATTTTTACTTTCTCTTGCCCTTTATGAATATACAAAGAAGGAAAGTATTGTTTTCATGTCAAATTTATTGAAACTAAGTTTTCACCGGTTATACACGTTTTCAGGCCCTTGAACAAAAAAAAATTTTTCTTGGGATTGGTCTGTGTGGCTGTGTGTGAACATACTATCTCAAGAACAGAAGATTGTACAAAGTTGAAACTTGGAACTTAAGTTAAATACCACTTTATTTAGAGGCAATTTGTCTACAGATATAGCAAGAGAAAGTAAAAAAGAAGATATTACTTGCAATTTTGATATTGTTGAATTAATCATGAGTGAAAAAAGCAAAATGAAAATCAACCTCTGAGGGACTTAAAAATATGGAAAATCAGCAATTCCCTCTAAATTAGGATCTGTAGAGGAAACTGCTTAAAATAAAAGCTGTATGTTTTTATTTCTTATAACATTTGTGACTATATACACGTTTGTTGTAAAATTCACATTTAAAGTCCCAATTTTTTTATAGATTTCCATGTAAACAAAACAGTTGTAGTTTTTTTTATGTACTATTACTTTAATTATTAATATACATTTTTGGCTTAAAATCGTAAGGCAACAATCTTAAGAAAATCACAAAATCAATAATTATTGCTAAATTAAGCTTTGTAAAAATATGTTTACTATTAAAGTTGTAGGTTTTTAAATGTTCTATAACACTTGAAATTGTATACTTATGCCCTAAAATGTATATTAACGCCACAATCTTAAAGAAAACATTTTTTTCTACGATAGCTCAGCCTCTTCAAGAATTTCAGCAGATATGGGGCTTAAATGCTTACCCTACCTTGTAGAGCATAAAAAATAATATAGTAAATGCAGTTTTTGAAAAATCACAAAAAGTGGAAAATTACACAAACTACTACATTTGGTTGACTGTTTTTGATGAAAATGTTTGTGTCAGGTCATCTAGTGGCATCTAACTTAAGTTTCAAGTTTCAACTTCGTACAATGTTTCATTCTTGAGATATGTTGTTCACACACTGACCAAACGCTGAAAACATACTTTTTTGGTTCAGGGGGTCTGAAGACATGTATATTCGGTGAAAACTCAATTTTGAAAAATCAACATGAAAACAATACTTTCTTTCCCTATTATATTTGTTTTTAAATTGCGTCCAGGAGACTCCCGGGGGAGTATAGGACTTGTCAAAAAGTTAAAACACCTGAAGTACATATTACAATCACATATTGTTCTAGAACTAATATTTAGTCGGCCTGTTGGCGTAGTTGTTAGAGCAACTGGCTTGTACTCTGGGGTCCTGGGTTTGATTCCTGGTCAGATCTGGCTTTTTTCATTATTATCATTAACCACTGTCTGCATTAGCAGAAATTGCAGAACAGTCAGATGTAAAACAAAAAAAAAGAAATTCTACGCCGGAGTCCCAGGTTCAATTCTAGACCAGGTCTAGCATTTTTTCATCACCCATTTTCACTATCCACTGTCTACATTAGCAGAAATTACAGAACAGTCTGATATAAAACAAAAAAAAAAGAAAAGAAATTCTACACCAGGGTCCCAGGTTTGATTCCCGGTCAGGTCTGGCATTTTCATATATCATCATTCTCCACCATCTGCATTGGCAGAAATTGGAAAACAGTTTGATGTAAAACGAAAAAATTATCTACTTTATCATTATGTTTGTTTTTGAACTGCAAGTATTGACTTTTTTCCTATTAACTGTAAATAACATTCGATTCAAGAACTGTACAATGGACTGCATATTAACATGTGTATTTATTTCCAGAGCATCTACCAGTAAACTTTTATTGATTACTGAAGTATCATCAGAAAACTAAATAAAGCTCAGCCATTAGGTTGGTAGGTAAGTATGACTTCTGGGAACGCCTGCTTTGACTTCAAGCTTTCCAGATACAAACTTTGTAAGTTTACATATAACAACTCTAGTTTTAACTCCACACATTGTATTCTACCAATAAGATAAGACTGAAATCATTTCAGTTCCACAACCCTAACACCTAATGACTAATGTGTTCAATGAGATTTAATGATATTCATAAAAGCAACAGAAAGTAAAAAATAAAATAAAAAATTTGGTGTGGAACACTCACAGAACTTTCTCTTGCCAATGCAAATAATGAACAATATAACCTAACAATAGTATTAAAACAATAGAAATAAACAGAAAACATAACCTTATTTTAATCATGAGTGAAAGACAAAATGAAAATCAACTTCAGTTGGGCTTAAAAATACGGAAAATCACTCTTTCATGCTAAACTGGGCTCTGTAGAGAAAAATGGTTTAAATAAAAGTTGTAGATCTTTTAATTTCCTATAAATTTGATTATGTACACTTTTATCGTAAAATGGGTACTAAGGCCGAAATCTTTAAAAAAAATCGAATTTTCACACGTTTTCGTGAGAAAAAACAAGAGAATTGCTTATTACCGCTAAACTAAGTGTTATACAAAAAATTGTTCAAAATAAAAGTTGTAGGATTTTAAATTTTCTACATTTGTATTATTTTTTTGCGCTATAATGCATATTAAAGCCGTAATCTTAAAAAAAAACAATTTCTTTACGTGGAAACAGCCTCACCAAAAATTTCAGCAAACATGGCGCCTACCCTATCTTGTAAAGCATAACAAATTAGTAAACCAGGCGATTTAGAAAAAAATCGCAAGAAAGTGAAAAATTTGACTAATAAACTACTACTTCCGGTTGACCGATTTTGATGAAAATATTTGTGTGTGGTAGTGGTGTCTAACTTAAGTTTCAAGTTCGTACGGTGTTCCGTTCTTGAGATATTCTGTTCACAAACACACAGACCAATCGCTAAAAACATGTTTTTTTGGGTTCAGGGGGGTCTGAAAACGTGTAAATCCAGTGAAAACCCGATTTCGAAAAATCAACATGAAAACAATATTTTTCTTCCTATATATTCATATTGGCAAGAGAAAGTAAAAATCTGTTATAATTGCCCATTTTATGCTAATTTTTTGTTAATCCGAGATCCTGCGATAGGTTAGATAACAGGGACTGTAGCGTAGTTTGAAATTCGTGCAAAAGTACTACTAGAACTTCCTAGCGACAAAGATAAGAACGTAAACTAATCCCTCTTGAAATGTTTTCGTTAGCATAAATGTTTTGTTTATTATGTTGAACGTAGGAAAAAATCTCTTATGATTGATCAATTAGATAAATTTTATGTTAATTCTAAAAGATTAACATTATAGATATTAATATTACATGTTTATAATCAAAGTGCTAACTTTTATAAATTTATAAACAAAAGTTGCTCCAAAGAATCTAAATCAACTCGTAAGTAACCAAATGAGGCAATGTTTATCATGTACCAAATGTTTATATTATAATCTGTACTTATTTAGAATTCATTTATCAGTTGAATTAATCATTCTGTTATCGTTAAATTTTACACCAAATTAACTTTAAAAATTGTGGAATTCAGTCGTTTGTTAAATATTAATTATATTTTATCTTGCATATTGTTCATATTTTGTGTGGGTGTTCTTAAAAAGGTTATATTTTCACGTATTAGTCATCCGGTAGTTTAAACGTGTTAAATTCTTTGCATCGTTTATTTGTGGTAATTATTGTACTAATAAAAGTTTCATTATTATGTATTTTAATTTTAGAACAATTTTAGGTATTATTTTGTTAATTTGATCTTAGGGAATAGAAATAATTAAATTAATTTTATTTTCTCTTAACTCAAATTTTTGTACAACGTTTTCAATTGATTTATATGGTTCATGAATGATGGCTTGAAGCCAAAAAAGTGATTTCTAGAAGGTCATTTCTATGTGTACAGGTAGTATTTAACTTAAAGCAAAAACCATTGCTCTGGATTCACTGAAACTTGAAATTGTTTATCATCCAACTTTGTATAGACATGTCATTTCTTCCATTCTGCAAACATGGTCGACCAAATTCTAATGGTGTTTATTTTTTCTTGAATTTAAACTTGACACTTTTGAGTTTTTTTATGTCAGAATTTCTCATTATATAATGAGAAATTCTCTTTTTGAAGCACTGAAATTGATGCATAAGCGCATTTTCACTGCTTCCACTTGGCTAATATCTTTGAGTATATCAAAACCTATGTTTTGCTGCTATAAAGACCTTCAGATTGTCAATGCATGTGTTAAGACAAATGTTTCCAGAACATGTGATACACACAAGAAATGGTGACCTTTCATGACCTGCTCACTCCCCAGATCTTTCGGTATGTGACTTTTGAAGCTAGCAATTCGAAATGAAATAGTGGCGATACTGAATGACATGATTGTGAAGGCAATGGATAATTTCCAAGTATGATTAAAGTCCAGCCTTTCTAAGTTTGCTTCTAATGTAAACAAATAATGATGTCATTGAGCATGCGCATTATATCAAAATGTGTACACCCTGATTAAAAAAAAACAAAAAAAAAACTTTCAAAAGTATTTAAATACAAAATACTTTTAAAAGTATTTTTCTAAATGAAATTGTTAGGCCTACATCATATCATGATTGATGTTTTTAGTACTTTAAGTACTTATAATTTAAAAAATAGTTAACTTAATAGGAATACGACATCTGTAAAGTCGCAGACTCTAGCATGCACCCTGTAGTAGGTGGCTTTTGTTTGTTGACAGTAGGAGCAAACTAAGAATGGCTCAACTGTACATGAATGCCTGCAGAATGAGGGTCATCACTTGACTGACATATTTTTAAAACAAAATAAGTGAATTTTAGAATTTAAGTGTTTTAATAAAAAAAAGGCAAGAAATGATGTTTCAAATCTATTAATTTTTTTTTCATCTTTCTGATTTATTTGATTCATTTCAAAACCTTCCACTTTTTTGCCAGTCCCTATATAATAGGCTATACAGTTTTTTATTAGCTAAGGCAACTATACAAAAATAAAAATCTGGTGTGAAACACTCACACAACTTTCTCTTACCAATGCAAATAATTAAGAATAAACCTAACATTAGTTAAAACATTAGAAATAAACAAACAACTAACCTTATTTTAATCATGAGTGAAAGATGCAAAATGAAAATTGAACTCAGTTTGGCTTAAAAATACAGAAAATCACTTTCACGCTAAACTAGGCTCTGGAGAGAGAAATGCTCTAATTAAAAGTTGTAGATCTTTTAATTTTCTATAAATTCTATTATATATACACTTGTCGTAAAATGCATACTAAGGCCGAAATCTTAAAAAATTGATTTTTCACGTTTTCATGAGAAAAAAACAGAAAATTGCTAATTACTGCTAAACTTAGCGTTATACAAAAAAATGTTTGAAATAAAAGTTGTAGGATTTTAAATTTTCTACATTTTTTATTGTATAAACTTTTGTGCTATAATGCATATTTAAGCCGCAATCTTAATAAAACAATGTTTTTACGTGAAAACACACTCACCAAGAATTTCAGCAAACATGGCGCCTACCCTATCTTGTAGAGCATAAAAAAATTGAGTAAACCAGGCGATTTTTAAAAAAATTGTATGACCAGTTTTTGAGAAAATCACAAAAAAGTGAAAAATGACAAGAATAAACTACTACTTCTGGTTGACCGATTTTGATGAAAATGTTCGTGTCGAGGCCAGTAGTGGTATGTAACTTAAGTTTCAAGTTTGTATGATGTCCTGTTCTTGAGATATTCTGTTCACACACACAGACACACAGAGTAATCGCTAAAAACATGTTTTTTGGGTTCAGGGAGTATTTCTTAAAATTGACATGAAAACAATACTTTCCTTCCTATATATTCATATAGCCAAGAGAAAGTAAAAAAGTATTACATTAACCATATCTAGACTATTCCTTTAACTGTGTTAGAGTACTAATATATTTTTTATTGTCTTTTACAGAATGTGAGATTATTCACGTGCCGAAATATATATTACACATTGCAAAAACATCGATGTAACCTTTTTCCTACAACATTTCAACTTCTTGAAAAATGTAATCAAAAAACATCCAACGAAGGTTTTTTTTGTGAAGAAATTTTTTTACATTAAGAAAATTAAGGTAATTAGATTTAGAAAACGTGATAAAAGAAATTTAAGCACAATTCGTTTATATATAGGATTAAATTTTTTTTATATATTAATTATTGTGGCCTATCTAATAAATATTATATGAAAAAATTGTTATGATTAATTTATAAATTGTCTTTCATTAAAAAAAAAACAAAACAAAAATGATGCATTTTTTAAAAGTTTTTTTTGTAATACTTTTCTATTTCACCATCGAATCAGAGTGTTCGTTAAAAGGGAGAGAGTGTGATGGTAACGGTACTTATTGGTTTTGTCCCGGTAATGTTTATCCTCAACATTTTACTAGATGTTGTTGGGATGATCCTCAAATACAATGTTGTCCGGAGATCGTCGATTTAAATTCCGATAAATCGGTAATGATTGTCGGTATTACAGTAATATCGGCATGTATTTTAATCGCAGTTATCGTCACGATCTGTTGTTTCTGGTCGATCTGTCCGCTTTCGAATATGTGCACCATTAATTATACGTACGATAATATAATTGCGCATACAAAAGAGGATGAACTTAATCTACCGCCGGAAAATACGGATAATTGTAAAAATTATACGCCGATTACGGTTAAAATTAAACCGGTTGAAGATGTATAAAATATATGTTTGTAAGTTGTATTTTTTTTTTAAAAGTTTTGTGATAATCTTTTAACATGTTAATTGTGGTACGGAAGTAATCGTAATCTACAGTTTAGGGAAGTTTACGTATGTTGATTTGTATTCATTCAATTGTAAAGGGTGTTTTTTTTTTTAGAGGTATAGAACTTTAAAATGAAATAAAACACAGAATAATTGAACAATTGACGTGGAATTGGTTTTATTTTAAAGATAATTATTTGCCATTTTTATTTAAAAATAATTTCCGGCATGTGGCCGGACGTGGTCCATTCGAGACGTCCAATTTGTGACCACTTTTTGCAGCATTTGGAGCTGTATATTGGTAATGCGGCGAATGTTGCCTTCCAAGTCGTCAATTGTCTGTGGTTTATTGGCATAGACTAGCGACTTCACATAAGCCCACAGAAAATAGTCACACGATCTTGGAGGTCAATTTATTACAGGTTCAGAACGTGAAATTATGCGTTCACCAAACGTTTCCTTCAGTAAATCGATTGTGGCACGTGCTGTGTGATATGTTGCACTATCTTGTTGAAACCACAGCTGTCCAACATTACGGCGATTCAATTCAGGAACAAAAAAGTCATTGATCATGGCTCTGTAGTGGTCACCATTGACTGTAACATTCTGCCCGGCATCATTTTTGAAGAAGTAAGAACCAATGACTCCACCAGCCCATAAAGCACACCAAACAGTCACTTTTTCTGGATGTAAAGGTTCTCAGCAATATATCAAGGATTACCTTCACTCCAAATGTGGCAGTTTTGTTTATTCACGTAGCCATTCAACCAAAAATGGGCTTCATCACTGAACAAAATTTTCATGTAAAAATCGGGATCAACAGCAATCATGTTCTGGGCCCATTCTCCAAATGCACGATAAGTTTCACGAACCGAACCATGATTTTCAAAATAAATCTGCACAATTTGCAAGCGTTGTTCGTGCGTCAGGCTATTCATTATAAAATGGCAAACCAAACTGAACATAAATTACAAAACAGTTTTCAAAATGGCCGCCATGGAATTCAGTACTGCCAACTTAAGTTCATACCTCTAAAAAAAACACCCATTATTATGTGATAATATTTTTATAAGTAATGGCAAGTTTTCACATATTTCTATCAGTAAAAGTGGCAACCAGTATTTTCACTACTGCTACTATATTATGCGGCCTACTGCATTTAGTGAAGTGTGTTTTTGTTAATGTGGTAGTAATGTCCACTAGCAGTTTTCATAATACATACTTTAACCTTTTCAGTGCTGAAACAATATTTTAAAGTTTGATGTAAAGTGCCATTTAATTTGAATAAGGGTGTACAAAACGTGCCAACCCTTATTTCGAAAACTTGCAGGTGTAAGCCTGCCCTTGCCGACCAAACTTTCAACGAAAATTACAGAAAAACAAAATTTCCTGATAAAAAAATTAATTTTTATTGTGTTCATAAAAAAAAAATCGTTTTAACACTATAAAAATATTCAAAATAATTTTTTTTAGTTTATTTAAAGTCGCGTCGACAGCTTGCTCATTAGCAACTACTGTGGGTTTTGGTTCCTTAACGGGGGTGTTAACATGTTAAAATTTCCAGACCCTAGCCGGGAATTGAAACCAGGACCTTTCGCTTTGTAGTCTACAGTCACTACGCTATGAGGCGGTTTCAAAATACATTATTCCATTAATTTTTGTTTAACACTTTCGAGATGACAACCGTACGTGATATGGCCGTGATGATATACACCGAGTGACGGCAAATGTATGTCATACGGGCGCGGCAATATACATCCCTAGACGGCAAACATATCTCATACGTTTGCTACTTTCACATTGTTATAAATGTGGCTACCCGTTTCCCATTTTCACTGTTATTTAGTTCACTTTGTTCTCAGTTTACCTACGGTGATAGTTGACCGAATCGATTAGTATTTTTTGATATATCGACGAAACTATCGACTGCTACTTAATGTGCGAGATTGAACCGTGGTGTCTACTACCGAGTACCGATATAGCGTGTTACAAGGCCACGCTGTTTGCAGTGTATTTGTTTTACTGTTATTGTGCTATTATACATTTCATGAAACGATGTCTAGAGATGCATAAGATTGTTTTGCAGAAGATTCCGAGTCGTAATTAGATGACACGGACATTGATGAATCATACGACCCTGCGGAGAATGAAAGCGATATTAGTATATGTTTCATATAAAATTTTTTGGAAATGTGTAAATTAGAGTAATTGTAAATAGTGTTATTTTATAAATAACTTAATAATTGACTTAAACTAAATATATGGTTAAAAAGAGCAAATTTTGAACTTTATTTTCATATAATACCCTTATTGATAAGAACGGAAGTGACTGCACACTGATTTTTTGAAAAGATGAAAAAACGTCAGTGTACAGTGCAAGATACGTTAAATTTACTTTAGTCTGTAATGCACGGTCGTGAAAAAAATGGTAGACTGGAAAGTGTTAAAAATTTTTTTTGGAAATGTTCGGTTATCCGGAAGTTGGCACTTTATGCATAACTGACGGGCGTTCGGTAAACCGGTTATTATCCCAGTAAAATTTTATTACGACTGTTATATGTTCCCAACCACACCGAAAAAGGATTACCATTTTTCCATACCACAATTAATGTGTTGAAAACATATTCTCTTTATCCAAAAATATTTTCAGGTATATTCATTCCTATATTATCGACTATAAAAAATTGATTTAACGAAAAAATTTAATCAAAAATATTATGTAATGTATTGAATATTTATGTACTTTTTCTGTATTTAAAACCACAGGTTGACTGTGTAATTACGAAAAGAATTTTATGTTATCTTAATCGATCTTGATAGAAAATTGTTTTTAGAAATTAAGTAACATTGGTTGTTCAAACGAAATCATACATATTATTAAGGTGATCGGCTGATAGCACATTGTTTACAAATTTTTATGCTTTTTGTAATTAATCTTAGTATTATTTTTTTAAGTTAAGTATTTTTCGTACGTTTATTAACTGGGAAGGTGATCAGATATGTATGTGTTATAGTTATAGACGATTAAAATTAGGTTAGTTTTTTTAAAAATAAGTTATTGTAATACTTAATTTTTTTATTTGTAATTGTAAGTGAATTATATTATAGTTTATGGTAAATATATTTATTTTTTTATTGTAACGAAAGATAGTAGAAGATTACCAAAGATCTTTTTAATCAATACTCATCAAATGATACTCAAATTTAAATTAATTTTGTAAGTAATTGTAAACTACAATCATATGGACGTCTAATGAGAAAACAATTTAATTAGCAGTTTTAAAAATAGCATATCTAGAGGTAGGCCAAAAACAGATGTGTAGAAAGTTGTACAACAGTTCGTGAGTTTGGGCTTTCATGGTGAATAAATTGTAGTACATAATACATTTATATTTAACACTTTCAGGCCCCCTGAACCCAAAAAACATGTTTTTAGCATTGGTCTGTGTGTCTGTTTGTAAAGAAAATATCTCAAGATTAGAACATCGTACAAAGTTAAAACTTAAAACTTAAGTTAGGTACTACTAGAGGACTAAGTTCGATAAGTTTAACCATTCCTGTGAGAAAAAATTATGGTTAATTGAACCCCAACCATCTAAGTACACCAGTAACCACTGTCTATTATTCAAAACTGTATTTAAGTATTTTTACTAGGATTTGAACCATGGAACCTTTGTCTCCAAAAATCCCTTTCAGTGACCAAACAATTTTTAAAAGTTTGACCCTATAGTGCCGTATAATTTATATAAGGGTGTACAAAAAGTGCCAGCCCTTTTTTTTGACAACTTGCAGGTGTGTAAGCCTGCCAATTTCAATGTACCTACAATTCAGTGTTAGAGAAAAATAAAATTTCCCGTTAAAAATTAATTTTCATTGTTTTTATATAAAAATAAATCGTTTTGATAACATTGAAATATTTAAAACACATTATTCCATTAATTTTTGTTTAAAAAAATTAATTTTGTAAACGTCCGGTTATCCAAACGTTGGCACTTTATGTTTAACTTACCGAGTCCAGTAAAGCAAACGTTGGCACTTTGTACATAACTTATGGAGTCCGGTAAACCAAACGTTGGCACTTTATGCATAACTTATGGAGTCTGTAGTAAACCAAACGTTGGCACTGTATGCATAACTTATGGAGTCCGTTAAACCAAACGTTGGCACTTTATGCATAACTTGTGAAGCCCGGTAACCAAAAGTTGGCACTTTACGTAAAATATATTGATGTCCTGTTTTCCGGCCGTTGGCACTGAAAGGGTTAAACATGTGACTCACAGCAATGACGTTACCACTAGACCAAATCAGTGGGTTCAAACGACAATTTAATTTTTAAAAATGTGTGTGTATAACAATGCTTTCTCAATTTTTTATTACAATTTTTACTCATTATCTATGTTATTATAATTTTCTTGTTATCTATATTAATAAATTTAACAAGTTTGTAAAATTTAAATATTTGTGTGATGATGTATGCTTATAGTAAGATATTTACATTCGCTTAATATTTTTAATAAGTATTTAATGATAATTAATAATGCGATATAATGATGATGCGATAAGTGTAATATTTTGTGATATATATTGGCCTGCTTATGTGTTGTTTCTTTTTTATAAGCGATATCGTTAACGTGTTGTGATTTTATACATAATATTGTAATATTTTTATTATGATTATTCGTGATGTAATTTCTCGTAAGGCTTTCATGAAATATCTTTTATTAAAACTTTGTGTAATTTTAAAATAATGATTCATTTGATGCTTGTATCGTGTGTTTTGTAATCTTTTGCCTAAATACCTCTGGACAATGGAATATCATTTTTTTGTATTTTTTTTACATATAGGTAATTAGGTTGGATCCCCTTCGTGGATTCCACAACTCTTTCCTATTGTGTATTATCATGTCATCAAAAATTCATATATGTTGTTATTTTTTGAGATACAGGAGTTTAACTGCCACCATGCAGGAATTTTGTGAATTTGTAAACGTTGCCAGTCCTGATGGCATACTTCTGGCTCATTGGTGCCATACGAGGGTCGTTTGAAAAGTCCGTGCAAAAATAAAAACTACTTAATTGTTTGGGGTAAACGTTTTTTATTTTTTGACATAGACTCCTTTTAGGCTTATACACTTCGTCCAACGCTGCTCTAGTTTGTTGATCCCTTCCGAATAATAGGATTTGTCCAAGTCTGAAAAATAGCCATTCGTTCCTGCAATCACCTCCCCGTTTGAATAAAATCTTTTTCCCGCTAGCCATTTCTTCAAATTGGGAAACAAATAGTAGTCCAAGGGAGCCAAGTCTGGAGAATAGGAGGGATGTGAAATGAGTTGGAATCCTATTTCCATTAATTTTGTGACCACAACTGCTGAGGCGTGAGCTGGTGCGTTGTCGTGATGGAAAAGGACTTTATTGTGGGGCAATCGTGGGCATTTTTTTGCAGCTCGGTTTTTAAACGGTCCAATAACTATGAATAATATGCACCTGTAATAGTTTTACCCTTTTCCAGATAATCGATGAAGATTATTCCTTGTGAATCCCAAAAGACAGTCGCCATAATCTTTCTGGCCGAAGGAATTGTCTTCGCCTTTTTTGGCGCAGATTCCCCCTTCATAACCCATTGTTTAGATTGTTTTTTGGTCTCAGGAGTGTAGTGATGTATCCATGTTTTATCCACAGTGACGAAACGACGCTTAAAGTCCTGCAAATTCTTCTGGAACAGCTGCAAACCGTCCTTGCTACACTTCACACGAAATTCTTTTTCATCCATTTTTTGAAAATCACTCGACTTCCTCGATTAAAACCAATGTCAAACCCAAAGAAATAGACCGATCTGGCTGAAACTACACATGTGTTTTTCCAACAGATGCTACTAACTAAACATATGCTCGATATGTGCCAGTAGTGCCATACATCTGACTTTGCACGAACTTTTCAAATGACCCTCGTATATTTACCCTGTTTTTAGACAATACAATTTTATCGCATTTTATTAGATTTAATTACATAGGACAGGCATACAGTTATTGAGAACTGCCATGAGTTATTACAGATTCTTATTTTTTCTGAACTCCGTCAGAGTTGATAATCGTTCCACTAGGATTGAGAAATGAAAAACTATCTACATTCAGGGAAATATTTTATTTGGTCATTTCAAATATTATAAATTGTTACAGTATGAGCAAATTTGTAACTGCAGATGAATAGATGTCATACCATACATTTTATAGATTTTTCTGAATCTTAAAATCTCCCTTCATTACAAAAAAATTCTATTAGATGAAAAAACATTCAATTACCATGATTCGTTGATGAAAGGAAAATTTGTAGTTTTGAAAAAAATCTTATGTACTGCATAATATAATAGGTGGAGTGTCAGATTATTTGCACTCAATCTGTTCGTTGCAGGGCTAACATAAATAGTTCTGTTTCTTATCACATGGTCAGCCAATTAAATGACTGAATCATTTAAGAACAGAAGAGGTAGAGGTGTCAAAGACACTAATCAGAGTTATCTCCTCTGAAAGTAATGAATTTCATTATACAACCTGTGGTGAATGAAGTGAAGGTGTCATTTGCAGAGTGGAAAATATGAGCTTTTCGGCTCATATGAGTCGGCTTTTCAGAGGGCCTGGCATGCTTATAAGCATACTTTTCTATTCAGTGAGGAAGGCAATGGTAAACCACCTCACTCCTCGTTTTACTTGGTAAAACCTCTACGGGTTCAAACCAGCCTTTTGGCTGATGACCTAAACACAACTGCAAATACGCAACGAATGAATCATTATTTAAAAATTTTTTAATGAAATATCTTTCCTTGTAATTATACGAGGCGTATTTTTGAAGTAAGTACTGTTTTAAAATAAAGAGAGAACAAGTAGACTTTTCTTAATAATTTTATTTTTACATGAAAGCCTATATTTTACTCTACTTTTCTGCATAATTCCCACCAATATTAAGGCACTTATAATATCATAAAACCAGCTTTTGAATACCATCCTCCTGAAAATTTGCCGCCTGATTAGACAACCACTGCAACCCAGCGTAAGCATAACTTTCAATAATTTTAACGTTCTGTCACAATTTCACAATGCACACTTTTTTACACTACAGGAAATTCATTAGATAACGACGAAATCGTAAAACATCTGTTGTTTCTCACTTTTTGCACCAAGTCGTCAGTAATGATTGAAGGCCACCCACTTCGTTCCTCATCATGCATAGTCGTACGGCCATCTTTAAAAGCTCTCACCCACTTCCCTATTATCTCATTGCTCATAATGTTTCCTCCATACACTTGACTGATCTGACGATGGATTTCAGCCGCTTTCATGTCTTTAGCCCTAAGAAAACGAACCACGTATTCCACAGTCGGCGGGATTCTCAATCGGAGGAGACATTCCAAACACTCGCTACAAACGCAAACACGGTCGAATGACTCTGTAATGGTGTTTGTGGCTTGCCAATAGATAGTGGTACACAGCGTGCATGCAGTAAAATACTGACCGCGGTGCTGCCGCGGCGGGATTTCAAAACGGTACTTACTTTAAAAATACGCCTCGTAATTGATTAAAACAGTAAAATATTGATATTTTTATTACTAATTGTGTATTTTATAACCTTTATCATTAAAAGGTAAAGAAAAAACTCTTAACCTTATCTTTATAAAATTTAATTACACTTTAAAAATTGTAATTATTTATTATTTTATTATGTATTGTATTTTAGTTTTTATTTTATTTAAATTTAAGGATGTCATCATTTTATGTACGTATTTAAATTCCTTGTAATTTTTTTAATTAATTTTTTTGTGCTGTCTCGGTGAATTTCGGCTCTTCCAGTGTATGGAATAGCACTTTTTTTCCGAATCATAAGTAAAAAACCATGTTTCATCTCATGTTATTATCTTCTACCTCATCCCTAAGGTGAAATCTGCATTAAAAGGGACAAGATTTGAGTCTGTGGAAGCTGTAAAAGAGAAAGCGACACGTGTCCTGAAGGAGCTGACAGATGACCTCCAGCACTGTTTCCAAGAAAGGAAAATTCGCATGGAGCGTTGTAGGGATAGAGAAGGAGTGTACATTGAAGGTGACAATAAGTGATTATATATAAAATTAAAATTAAATGTTTTACGTCAGTCTCGTTATTTAATAGTCACACCTCGTATGTTCAAAATCAAATACAAATGGCTGGAATTTTTGTATGTAGAATTTAAAATGGTGATATTGTATTAATTTTATGTTAGACTATACTTTTTGCACAAATTATATTTTTATAATTTTATTTAAGTTACTAGTTAGAATCATAGCAGCAGAATCCATATTAATGTTTTGTTTTTATTATGTATATATAAAAAAACTGGGTTCGAATCCCACTCAGGCACGGCATATTTTCATACATTACAAAAAATCATTTCATCCTCATTACGCACAGTTACACCCCAACGTCGTCATTAATGACCTTGTAGTTAATGCTACGTTAAATAAATAAAAAAAACTTATTATATTTACTTGATACTGCTTCTTATACTTTTTTTCCTTTTAAGCACTTTCGCGGTGTGCACCGCTTCTTCAGGTGATGATAATAATAATATAATAATAGCTTCTAGAAATTGTTTACAAAGATTGCATCTTCTTTTGTCAACGGTTTGAAACCATTGACATTATAAAATATATAAGGTAAATAAAAAGTTTTTTTATGTATACATAAAAAACAAAACATTAATATATTTTTGTAAAAAATCTATTTTTTTAAAGTTCTTCTTAATTGTTTAGCAAAACTTATTTTTTATTTGTTGTAAAAGAAGTATTCAGCATAATTAGTTCATATTAATGTAGATTATATGACATTAATTTTATGTGGAGGAACAATTTTGTGTTTGTTTTTTACTTTCTCTTGCCTATATGAATATATAGGAAGGAAAGTATTGTTTTCATGTCGATTTTTCGAAATCGAGTTTTCACCGGATCTATACGTTTTCAGACCCCCTGAACCCAAAAAACATGTTTTTAGCGATTGGTCTGTGTGTGTGTGTGTGTGAACAGAATATCTCAAGAACGGATAATCGTACGAACTTGAAACTTGAAACTTAAGTTACATATCACTACCGGACCCGACACGAACATTTTCATCAAAATCGGTCAACCGGAAGTAGTAGTTTATTCGTATAATTTTTCGCTTTTTTGCGATTTTCTCAAAAACTAGTCCTACGATTTTTTTTAAAATCAACTGGTTTACTACATTTTTTATGCTCTACAATATAGGGTAGGCGTCATGTTTGCTGAAATTCTGCTTGAGGCTGTTTTTACGTAAAAACATTTTCTTTTTAAGATTGCGGCTTTAATATGCATTTTAGCGCAAAACGTTATATAATAAAAGTTGTAGAGAATGTAAAGTTCTACAACTTTTATTTCAAACATTTTTTTGTATAACGCTTAGTTTAGCGGTAATTTGCGATTTTCTGTTGTTTTTTCTCACGAAAACGTGAGAAAAATCGATTTTTTTAACATTTCGGTCTTAGTATGCATTTTACGACAAAAGTGTATATAATTAAATTTATAGAAAATTAAAAGATCTACAACTTTTGTTTAGAGCATTTTTCTCTACAGAGCCTAGTTTAGCGTGAAAGCGTGATTTTCCGTATTTTTAAGCCAAACTGAGTTCGATTGTCATTTTGCGTCATTCACTCATGATTAAAATAAGGTTATGTTTTTGAGGTTAGTTTTTTGTTTATTTCTAATATTTTATTAATAATGTTAGGTTTATTATTAATTATTTGCATTGGCAAGAGAAAGTTGTGTGTTTCACACCAGATTTTTTTTATTTAAGTTATTTGTTTATACTATTATTATTATTATTATTTACACTTAATTTTTGATTTCTTCGGCTGTGATAATACTGTATGTATTTTTAGTACAATTTTTCTGATACTCATTTATAATATTTACATATATATATACACATTATTTATAATCCAATTTATAAGTTTCATAAATTGTTTTTAGTATCAGATTAAAGGCACTGGTGCATTGTCGTGGTGGAAGAACCACTCTCCTGTCTGCCACAAATCGGATCTTTTTTGACAAACACTGTTGCGTAATCTTCTTAAAACTTTCAAATTGTCAGTCAACGGTCTGAGAGCACACGCTCTCAAATTTTTTAAACATTTTCGTAGATTCGGGCAGTTGATGGACATCCAGAACGAGGTTTGTCATCAATCGTGTCGCTATTTTTATACCGAGAAAACCACTCGTTTACTTGAGATTTTACCATAGCGTCATCTTTGTAACCTGTTTTCAACATTAAAACAGTTTCAGCAGCACTTTTACCAAGTATAGGGTGATTCAAAAAGAGCGCCGGTTTTGATATATCAAATTAAGAGATTTATCTTATTGAAAAACTGAAAATAAATACATCAACAAGTTCATCTTACCTTCCGATTTCATGTATGAAAAATGATGTCATGCATGTGTCCTCCTCTACTGCGCTGGCACGCATCAACTCTGTCCATGAAATTGGATATTACTGCACGACAAGTTTCGACTTCCATTTGCCCAATAACCCGTCGAATTTCCTCCTTCAAGTCATTGATGTTTCGGGGTTTATTGGCATACACTATTGACTTCAGATGACCCCAAAGATGAAAGTCACAAGGCGTCAAGTCACACGACCTTGGTGGCCATTGATGGTCGGAATTACGAGAAATGATGCGATCCTGGAACCGTTCACGGAGCAACAACATTGTTTCTCGTGCAGCAACTGAATTTTATACGGGTGATATTGGAGATCGTACCGAAGAATTCTCCGTACAGAAGAACATCGTAAACCCAATTGTTGAGAACGGCGACGTATTGATTTTGCTAGGCTAACAGCCACACTGTCACGAACCAACGCAACGTTCTGCTCAGTTCGGCCAGAACGACGACGTCAAGAACTTTTAAGGTCGACTGTTGAACCCATCTCAAAAAACTTTTTCATGAGCCTGCGAACTGTTGATTCATTCGGTGCTTCATTACGTCCTAGAGTACCGCGAAGTCGCCTGACAGTAGCCGCATAACTCTCTCCACTCTGGTAAAATGTTTTGACGATTAACACTCGTTGTGCAATAGTAAACTTCTCCATGGTTAGACACAGACTGCGAGAGTACTACACTACGAACAAGAGAAACTACAACTGAGTCGTCAATCGGAATGTTCTCCGAAATAGAAATGAGGTCTAACAATGTTGCCAACCGATAAACAAAAATTTACCAGCCATTTAAAAACCGGCGCTCTTTTTGAATCACCCGTTAGAAAACAAAATTTCACAGCTACATGTTGTTCACTTAAACTTGCCATCATAAAAAACGAAACAAGAACAAAACAGCGCTAGCAAAAACAATCACTGCTGATGAATATTGAACTCGCAATGTGTTGCAATCACTGCACTGAACTCGCAATGAGTTGCACTATACACGTCTGTGTGGCAGAAATGTGTACTACACAAGCACCGCCCACGGCAATGCTATTCCGGTTACTTTTGGGTACACCCTCGTATTATTATTAATTGTTAAATATTAATGTATTAATTAATCATGTCTTATGTATTGAATGCATGGGTTACTGACTTAAACAATAACAAATGCCAGTAAAATAATTAACTTCATATATTTTTTCAAAATTTCAAAACAAAGACTTATATTATACTTTGTAAGAATAATTAGGTACTGCCCATAACAGACAAGTGGAGTGTCAAATTATTTACACTCAATATGTTCGTTGCAGGGCTAAAATAAATAGTTCTGTTTCTTATCACATGGTAGCCAATTTAATGACTGAATCATTTAAGAACAGAAGAGTTAGAGGTGTAAAAGACACTAATCAGAGTTATCTCCTCTGAAAGTAATGAATTTCATTGTACAGCCAGACCCTGTGGTGAATGAAGTGAAGGTGTCATTTACAGAGTGGAAAATATGTGCTTTTCAGAGGGCCCGGCATGCTGATAAGCATACTTTTCCATTCAGTGAGGAAGGCAATGGTAAACCTGCAGTAAAACCTCTGCAGGTTCAAACCAGCCTTTCGGCTGTTGACCTAAACAACAACAACAAGAATAATTAAAAGGAAACTTTTACTTTCGAAAAGGGACTTTTCATTTTGAAAAGTTACCACCATTCAGAGACTTAGAATCATGCTATTTCGAATGGACTATACACTCGTTAAAAAGTATTAAATTGGAGGGATGAAAATTTTGTTTTCATATTCGACGGGCATATTCTATTTTAAAAATTCATGAAAAAATCTTTACACAAGAAAATCTGAAAAGTAACAGGTGTTTTATTAAGGATGCAACCCTGATTATAAGAAGATATAAGTAATAAATATATTGGTAAATTTTCTGTCCCCCAATCGGTATGTTGGCAACAGTGTACTCAAGGCAAACTACCTAAGACAGTTAAAATGTTCCAGTCAAGCAATAGTGTGGTGACAGCAGTCGTTTCGTTATATTGTGTCAGCAATGGTTTTTTCCAAGGAAGAACCGGGTGTTTTATTAAGGACGCAACCCTGATTATAAGAAGATAGAAGTAATACAATGTTTTCATTGCAATTTGCTATTCATTTGTAAAATAATAATTTAGATTAATTAATAATTTGTAAAGTACGGAAAATAAAAATATGCCGTAGATTGTAGCTATTAACATAGGGTTGCGTTCTTAATAAAACACCCGGTTCTTCCTTGGAAAAAACCATTGCTGACACAATATAACAAAACGACTACTGTCACCACACTAATGCTTGACTGGAACATTTTAACTGTCTTAGGTAGTTGGCCTTGAGTACACTGTTGCCAACATACCGATTGGGGGACAGAAAATTTACCGATGTATTACTTCTATCTTGTTATCAGGGTTGCATCCTTAATAAAACACCCGTTATGTGTGTTAAAAATAGAAAAAATTATACAGATTCGTTTTAAAATAATTTTTTTGAAACTATCTCAAATAGTTCTAGGGTTACGTGTAACTATGTTAATATTACAGGTGTAAGCCGCATCAGTGCCTTTAAATTGAAAAAAACCGTTTAAAGAAAGGTTGTATTTCACTTGCTGTATGGGAAGTAAGTGTGATTAATAATTTGACACTAGTCTATTTATTGTTTATTTTGTTTTGTACAGTGTAAACTCATTTCTTCTGGATACGTATTTTTGTGCTGATTTGGCTTTTCAGTTGTGAAACTTTTATTAGTAACTATCCTTATTTTATAAAATATAAACAGTTTATTGTCACATTAAATAATATGCTTTATATTATAGGTTGTTGTTTAGGTCAACAGCCGAAAGACTGGTTTGAACCTCTAGAGGTTTTACTAAGTAAAACGAGGAGTGAGGTGGTTTACCATTGCTTTCCTCACTAAATGGAAAAGTACGCTTTTCAGCATGCCGGGCCCTCTGAAAAGCACATATTTTCCACTCTGTAAATGACAACTTCACTTCATTCACCACAGGGTCTGGCTGTATAATGAAATCCATTACTTTCAGAGAAGATAACTCTGATTAGTGTCTTTAACACCTCTACCTCTTCTGTTCTTAAACGATTCAGTCATTTAATTGACTGACCATATGATAAGAAACAGAACTATTTATTTTAGCCCTGCAACGAACAGATTGAGTGTAAATAATTTGACACTCCACCTTTCTGTTATGGGCAGATATTATAGGTTATACGACTACAAAAAGTCAGATAGGCCAAAGAAAACTGTGTGAAAACCTTAACCAGGACAGTCAAACAATATTCTATTTACTATTATTATTATTATTATTAATATTCAATATTATATCTATTAACTATCATCGTTCAAATTCCTTTAGATCAAGCCCAATAAAACTCATCTTGTACCCTGTATCACTGAACCCATCCATTTCATTCTTGGTCTGCCTTGTTGACCATATAACGGGTGTTTTATTAAGGACGTAACCCTGATTATAAGAAGATAGAAGTAATACATCGGTAAATTTTCTGTCCCCCAATCGGTATGTTGGCAAAGGTGTACTCAAGGCCAACTACCTAAGACAGTTAAAATGTTCCAGTCAAGCATTAGTGTGGTGACAGCAGTCGTTTCGTTATATTGTGTCAGCAATGGTTTTTTTCCAAGGAAGAACGCGTGTTTATTGTAGAGACTTACATAGCGAGTAAATCTTACAAATGTGTGCAAGATAAGTTTTAGTTGAAATTTCCCCGTTCTGCCGTTTCGAATAAATCGTCAATATTGCGTTTGATAAATAAATTCCGTAGAACTGGGAGTTTACTCAATGAGAAACCACCTCGCCAGCTGACAAAGTTTAAAGTGGAAGTTCTCAAAGATTTGAAAAATCGTTTGACTCAATCACATAAAAAATCGCTTAGAAGATTATCATCGCAAGCTGAAAACTATGTTTTCAGAGCTACGAAAAAGTTACATTTGCATCCTTATCGCGTTGGCGTAACTCATAAACTGAAAGCTACAGACAATCAGAAACGATTACAATATTGTCGGTGGTTTCGATATTTGGTTGAAGAAAATGGTATTCAATTGTTGGATCATTTTTATTTTAGTGATGAGGCTTGGTTTCATTTAGATGGCTTTGTGAATAGTCAGAACTGTAGAATATGGATTGCAACTTATCTTGGACACATTTGTAAGATTTACTCGCTATGTAAGTCTCTACAATAAACACGCATTCTTCCTTGGAAAAAACCATTGCTGACACAATATAACGAAACGACTGCTGTCACCACACTAATGCTTGACTGGAACATTTTAACTGTCTTAGGTAGTTGGCCTTCAATGTTGCCAACATACTGATTGGGGGACAGAAAATTTACCGATGTATTACTTCCAGCTTGTTATTAACAGGGTTGCGTCCTTAATAAAACACCGTTACAATACAATTATTTCTATCAGAAACATTTAACTAATTTAATTATTTTGAATTTTTAAGGGGGGAGTCTACACATGATATTATTTTTCTTTTTTTCAAGTTAAACACTTTGTTTCTTTCAGTAAATGTTTGTGTTTGTTTTAATTATGTTTAAAATAAGTATTAGTGATGAAATTTTTCCCTTTCAACCCCTAAAAATCGTTCGGGGGTAAGAAATAAATATTTCTTAGGAAAATCGTATCTCTTTACTCTTCTGAGGTATTACCTTCATTTTTTTACAGAAATGAAAAAAAAAATTGGTTCTCCATACTGTAGAATTGAATTGTCTGTACATAAATTTTAAAAATTTAAAAAAAAGAAAATTGAAATTACGATATTCTTTTCATCTTGCAAGATTTAAATGTTTGTAAAAAATTTTAATTTACAACACGAAAAATAAAATTTGCGGAAAACGAACAAAAAAGATTAGTATTAAGTTTTGAACTAACATTTGAGTTGTTAGTTAAAATTGTCCTGCTCCATATGTCACATCTTCTCTTTCCATATGTTCTTGTTCTCTTCTGAGGGTATTTAATGAACTACATTGGACACGAAATGAACTTTCAAATAAAAAAAAGACCAACCTTTTCGGACATTTTATCCAAAAGTTACAAAACATTGAAAATTAATAATTTTTTGTAAAAAACTGTCGCAAATCGTATGTGCAACAATATATTCAAAAATAATTTAAAAATGTTTCTAAGCAACATATGATAAAACAAAAAACATCATTTTATTCAGAAAATTTCAAATTTTCAAAAATCGAAATAAAAAAAAAAGCGAAAAAATTTTTTTTTTAGTGGTAGACTCCCCCCTTAAGTTATAACATTTGAAACCTTACTATTGGTTTTTTCAATGTATCAGGAAAGGCAAATTTTTAATATTATATAAAATAAAAATCGATGAAAAATTTCATGTCTTCTATTGAATGTATACACTAAGTATGTGTAAATTAACATAAGTATTAAAGAAAAAATTGTTGAATTTTCTTTACAGTTGTAACTTTTTAAAGCTTCCGTGCCCAACTGGCATGACGACTGTACTTGTGTGACAAACATTGCACTTCGGTACTTAAAATTTAAAAAAAAATAAACATTAATCCAGAAAAATGGGTTGTGCTGTATTTACGAGGGTCATTCGTAAAATAAGGTTCCCATGATTTTTAAAAATAGACAGTTATATTTTTTATCTTAGTGTTATACATCAATTTAAAGCTTAAAACTTATGCAATTTTTCTACATAATCGCCGTTTCTGTCCAAATTTTTTTGCAGACGATGCTCCAACTGTTCTATCCTTACGTTGCAGAATTCTGCCGCCAATCCTTTGAGGAATCGAGTAACCTCTTCCTTGACTTCATCATCGGTACTGAAGCGTAGGCCACCTAAGTGTTCCTTTAATTTTGGGAATAAGTGATCATCACTTGGGGCTAGGTCCGGGCTGTAGGGGGGATGGGGCACAACAGTCCAGCCAAAATCTGTCAGCAGTTCTTGAGTTTGATGTGAGACATGAGGTCGAGCGTTGTCATAGAGAAGCCTCACACCACTGGACAATCTTCCTCTCCGGCGGTTCTGGATCGCGTGTCTCAGTTTTCTTAAAGTGTCACAATATCTGTCAGAGTTTACTGTTGTTCCATGATGAATTTCAATTGGTGAAATCCGTTTTGCATTTAAAAAACGTACCACAGCGCGAATTTTGCATCTGGCGGTAACAGCGATAGGGAACTCCATCTTCGAAGGCTGCTAGGCCGGCACTGATCGACTTAGCGAGGCGGGAGTGGCTCGGAAAAAGAGAGGGAGAGCTGATGAGTAAGACAGTGTTGCCAGATTTCTCCCAGCACATCGCATTATGTCTCAGCAACTTAGGGAACCTTATTTTACGAATGACCCTCGTACTTTAAACTTCTCTCATCCATTTATTTTATAATTTACAAATACCCTATTTATAAGATTAGAAATTTAATTATTTTAATTTTAACAGACTTCAATAATTATATACTCATATTTATATTATGGTAACTTTAATTACTATTGTATTACGACTCATTTAATTACGCTTTTTATTAATTAATCAATTAACACCTCGATACACGTGTACAAAAATACACAATGCAATTAATATTAATTAACTCATTAACTATTTTAATAAAATACGTATTTTGTTATGTTGTATTGTATTTTTCAATGTATTCATATTATTATTGTAATGGTATTTACTTATTTTTTAATAAATAATTAATTTTTTTGTTGATTATAACGTACAGTATTTTGTAAAAGATGTTTTTATTGTATTATTAAAAATTATTCTGACTTATTAAAATTGTTTGTAATTACTTTATTACCTTGTTAATTACTTTAAAATCTTCATTTATCCTAAATCAGAAGTACCATAAATTATCTCCACTAATTTTATTCTTATATTTGTCGGTTAAAGACAAAGACAAAGAACTAGAGGATATCTTAAATCGAATGGATGAAATCATGAGAAAGGATTACTTCATGAAAATGAATAAGAACAAAACCAAAGTGTTGTGCAGCAGCAAGAGTGGTTTAGAAGAGATGAGAAATTTAAAAGTAGGCAACGAAAACATACAGGAAGTCGGAAAATTTAGCAATCTAGGGTTTAAAGTAACAAAGGATTGTAGAAGCACAAGTGATATTAAAAGTAGGATTGCTCAAGCTAGAAAAGCCTTTGAAATGAATAACAGTTTACTGACTACAAACATTGACTTACAGATTATGAAACAATTTTTTAAACACTGTTTGGAGTGTAGGATTATACGGGAGTGACATGTGGGTGATAGGGGCTGTAGAAAGAAAGAAGATAGAAGCGTTTGAAATGTGGTGTTATAGGAAAATGTTAAAGATTAGGTGGGTGAACAAAATAAGTAATTTAGAAATTCTTAGACGTGTGGATGAAAAAGAAGTATATGGAAACATGTAACCAGAAAAAGGGATAGGCTAGTGTCTTCATTTATCAATAAAACACTCTTTTGGGTTTAGGGGGTCTAAAACCGTGTATATCTGGTAAAAACTCAATTTGGAAAAATCTACATGGAAACAACACTTTCCTTCCTATATATTCTGGTAACGTGCTCGCCTCTCATCATGTGGTCTTGGGTTCGAATCCCATTCAGGCACGGCATATTTTCATACGTTACAAAAAATCATTTCATCCTTCACCGTCTGCATTAGCAGTATATCTTAAGACATCCAGGTATTGGTCTATCAATAATGGAGGGTAATATTGAGGGAGTGAATTGTAGAGGGAGGCAAAGATTAGAATATATAAAGCAAATTACAAACGATGTAGTGTTACAGGTATGTAGAAATGAAACGACTTGCGCAAGATAGAACAGCTTGGAGAACTGCATCAAACCAGTCGAGAGACTGATGACAAAAAAATTTGTCAGTTTTGCTGTTTAGGTCATCAGCTGAAAGGCTGTTTTGAAAATCCATAGCCTTTACCAAATAAAACAACTAGTGAAGTGGTTTACCATTGCCTTACTTAATGAGTGGAAAAATATGCTTATCAGCATGCCAGGCCCTCTGAAAAGCATCTACTTGTCGCCCTGCACGAATAAACTACTTCTTCCAGTTGACCGATTTTGATGAAAATATTCGTGTCGGGTCCTATTATGACACCTAACTTAAGTTCCGAGTTTTAAATTCATATGATGTTCTGTTCTTGAGATATTTTGTTCACAGAGCAATCGCTAAAACCATATTTCTTGGCTTCAGGGGGTCTAAAAACGTGTATATCCGGTAAAAACTCGATTTGGAAAAATCTACATGAAAACAACACTTTCCTTCTTATGTATTCTGGTAACATGCTCGCCTCTCATCATGTGGTCTTGGGTTTGAATCCCATTCAGGCACGGCTTATTTTCATACGTTACAAAAAATCATTTCATCTTTCATCGTCTGCATTAGCAGTAATTGCAGAACAGTCGGACGTTAAACCAAAAAAATTTCTATTTATTCATACAGGTAAAAGAAAATAAAAAAATCTGGTGTGAAACACACACAACTTTCTCTTGGCAATGCAAATAGTTAACAATAAAACTAATATTAGTAATAAAACATTAGAAATAAACAAAAAACATAACCTAAATTGAATCATGAGTGAAAGACGCAAAATGAAAATTGACCTGAGTTTGGCTTAAAAATACGGAAAATCACTCTTTCTTTCTTTTTCAAGAAAAATGCTTTAAATAAAAGTTGTAGATCTTTTAATTTCCTATAAATTTGATTATATACACTTTTGTCGTAAAATGCATACTAAGACCGAAATCTTAAAAAAATCGATTTTTCACACTTTTCGTGAGAAAAAAACAGAAAATCGCTAATTACCGGTAAACTAAGCGTTATACAAAATAATGTTTGTTGAAATAAAAATGGCAGGATTTTAAATTCTCTATAAGTTTATACATTCATTTTTGCGTTAAAATGCATAATAAAGCTGTTATCTTAAAAAACCAATTTGTTTTACTTGAAAACCGCCTTACTGAGGATTTCAGCAAACATTGCGCCTACCCTATCTTGTAGAGCATAAAAAATTTAGTAAACCAGACGATTTTTAAAAAAATTGTAGGACCAGTTTTTGAGAAAATCGCAAAAAAGGGAAAAATGACACAAATAAACTATTACTTCCGGTTGCCCGATTTTGATGAAAATATTCGTGTCGGGTCCGGTAGTGGTATGTAGCTTAAATTTCAAGTTTCAAGTTGGTACAATGTTCCGTTCTTGATATTCTGTTCACACACAGACCAATCACTAAAAACATGTTTTTTTGGGTTCAGGGGGTCTAAAAAACGTGTATATCCGGTAAAAACTCGATTTGGAAAAAACGACATGAAAACTATACTTTCCTTCCTATATATTCATACAGGCAAAAGAAAATAAAAAATCCCGTTAAACAGAGAATCAAACTGAATAAAAATACATTAGTTTTAAATAATAGAGCTAATTTTGTAACAAACTGTTTTTTTGCGAATTCAGTTATGTAAAAATTTGTATAAAAATGTAATAACATTGTTTAAAAAAAATCTGTTTGTACTTTGTATACCGGTATATTAAAATTCATTTTATAGTTTTAACAATCGTTTGCAGGTAGCAGCACTGCACGGGTTATTAATTAATAATTCGAAAATATTGTGATAGATTGCAGGTCAATCGACAGTAAATAAACTTTACTCCGGTAGATAGCAGCAGTAGTCAATACGTGTAGTAAGTAGAATAACTAAAGTTAAAGTGGATTTTCGGTACCAGGAAAGCATGAAATAAAAGTGGTCGCTCAGACCAGTTCATTAAGTGATTGGTAAATGGGGCAATAGAAAGCCTTCTAACGAGGAATCTCGCTGCTTGTTTTCTACCTCTGTTTACTTCCTACTATCCTAGTATCAAAACTTTCTTGTATGATTCAACCTAATGAGCTAGCGCTCCAAAAAGTAATTAATTTTATTTATTATTTTAAAAATTAAATATCTCGAGAACGGCTGAGCCGATTTTTAAAATAAAACATCAAAATTTTCCTCAATAAATTCTACGTTATTTTTTGTGTTCTAAATCATTTATCACATTTAACACAGTTTAATTCTTTAAAAAAAAAATTAATAATTTTTCACTGTTGCTTTTGGCCTTTTTTTCATTATTCAAGGGTTGTTTGTTATCAATAAAGGCCGGGCCGTTGGCGTAATGGTTAGCGCAACCTACACCGGGGTCCCGGGTTCGATTCCCGGTCATGTCTGGCATTTTTTTATCACTCATTTTCATATATCATCATTTTCCACCGTCTGCATTAGCAGAAATTGTAAAACAGTCAAGATGTAAAAAAAAAATGTTTCTTCGCCGGGGTCCTGGGTTCGATTCCCGGCAGGTCTGGCATTTTTTTATCACTTATTTTATATATATCATCATTCTTCACCGTCTGCATTAGCAGAAGTTGCAGAACAGTCAGTGATGTGAAACAAAAAAAAAAATAAATTGCCCTATAAAATAGGCTATACAAGGAAAGAAAGTATTGTTAATTTTTTGAAATCAAATTTTCACTGGATATACAAGTTTTCAGGCCTTCTGAACCCAAAAAAAACATGTTTTTAGCGATTGGTCTATGTCTTTGAACAATATATTTCAAGACCCGACATGAACATTTTCATCAAAATCGGTTAACCGGAAGTAGTAGTTTATTTGTGTAATTTTTCACTTTTTTGTGATTTTCTCAAAACTAGTCCTACAATTTTTTTTTAAAATCACCTGTTTTACTAAACTTTTATGCTCTACAAGATAGGGTAGGCAAAATGTTTGTTTAATGTGAATGGTTTATAGTGTTGTGTGAATTATTTATGGTGAAATTGATGTTTGCTGAAATTCTTGGTGAGGCTGTTTTCACGTAAAAAATTTGTTTTTAAAGATTGTGGCTTTAATATGCATTTTAGCGCAAAAATTTACACAATAAAAGTTGTAGAGAATTTAAAATCCTACAACTTTTATTTATTTAAAACATTTTTTTGTATAACACTTAGTGTAGCAGTAATTAGCGATTTTCTGTTTTTTTCTCACGAAAACATGTGAAAAATGATTTTTTTAAGATTTCAGCCTTAGTATGCATTTTACGACAAAAGTGTTCATAATCAAATTTATAGGAAATTAAAAGATCTACAACTTTTATTTAAAGCATTTTTCTCTACAGAGCCTAGTTTAGCGTGAGAATGATTTTTCGTATTTTTTAACCAAACCGAGGTGATTTTAATTTTGCGTCTTTCACTCATGATTAAACTGAGGTTAGTTTTTTGTTTATTTATAATATTTTATTACTAATGTTAGGTTTATTGTTAATTATTTGCATTGGTAAAAGAAAGTTGTGTGAGTGTTTCACACCAGATTTTTCAAATTGAGTTGTTCTTCGTCCCAGCTCATACTCTATACAGTATAAAAAAATCTGGTGTGAAACACTAACACAACTTTCTCTTGCCAAAGCAAATAATTTAAACAATATAACCTAACATTAGTAATAAAACATTAGAAATAGACAAAAAATTAACCTCAATAAACATAACCTTATTTTAATCATGAGTGAAAGACGCAAAATGAAAATCGAACTCAGTTTGGCTTAAAAATACGAAAATCACTCTTTCACGCTAAACTAGGCTCTGTAGAGACAAATGTTCAAAATAAAAGTTGCAGATCTTTTAATTTTCTATAAATTTGATTATATACACTTTTATTATAAAATGCATACTAAGGCCAAAATCTTAAAAAAAATCGATTTTTCTCACTTTTTCGTGAGAAAAAAACAGAAAATCGCTAATTACTGCTAAACTAAGCGTTATACGAAAAAATGTTAAAAAAAAAGTTGTAGGTTTTTAAATTCTCTACAACTTTTATTATATAAATTTTTTCGCTAAAATCCATATTAAAGCCGTAATCTTAAAAAAACAACGTTTTTACGTGAAAACAGCCTCACCGAGAATTTCAGCAAACATGGCGCCTACCCTATCTTGTAGAGAATAAAAAATTGATTAAACCAGGCGATTTTTAAAAAAATCGTAGGACCAGTTTTTGAGAAAATCGCAAAAAAGTGAAAAATTATACGAATAAACTACTACTTCCGGTTTACCGATTTTGATGAAAATGTTCGTGTCGGGTCCGGTAGTGGTATGTAACTTAAGTTTTAAGTTTCAAGTTTGTAGGATGTTTAGTTCTTGAGATATTTTGTATACACACACACAGACCAATTGCTAAAAATATGTTTTTTGGGTTCAGGGGGTCTGAAAACGTACAGATCCGGTGAAAACTCGATTTCGAAAAATCGACATGAAAACAATACTTTCCTTCCTATATATATATTCATATAGGCAAGAGAAAGTAAAAATATATGAAAAGGCACTATTTCTTCTCACGAAGAAAGTGACAGACTGGACTGCTCACACAAAGATATCGCGTCCTCTGTGATGTCCACATATCGCAGACCGCCGTGACGACCAAATTCTGGGTGCCCAAGCCTTTAGTTTGGATGATGGAAGGTGACTAAAAATAAAGACATCCCTACAGAGTATAGTAATAATATTTATTTAATATTAAAACAATAACAATGTAACATATTAATAAAGTACAGAGAATATAATAGACTACGCGTATTAATCTATAGACTGAGTCAATCACATTTCATTTTTCAATTATTTAATTATTTACACCGGTAATAATCAACAGAATTACAATGGAGACGACAATTTTAACGTAATTTTAAATTTTTTAACTAATTTTACTTCATGTATTTTAAAGAGTAATGTACAAATAGAAATTCTAATCAAATAGAAACATTTAAAATAACATTTAACAACAAACATGTTCATTATTTCTGGGCCTTCAGCGATTTATAAATGATGTGATATCTGGATTGGCCAGTCGCCGTATTAGTTCACATGTGACAGGCTGTACTGTAGTTATCTATTAACATTCAAAAATAAATCTTTATAATGCATCCTGCAGTTTGAAATATTTCTATTTCATATAATGAATTAATATAATAATTTCACTAACCTTCTTTTTAAACTGCGTCACCTTTATTTTATTCCTACTTACACGTGTTTCGGTGGATCCACCATCATCAGAGTAAATGAAAAATTGAAACTAAAAATTTTTTTCATTTATTTAAAATTTACAGAAGATGATACATCTTCAGTCACTTGTATAAAACTGATTTAAAATTAATTTATTTTAATTTATCTCTTCTCATATTTACTGTAGATAGCAGCAGCAGTCAATATCACTTCATCATTCCTAAATTTTATCTGTTCATTCAAAATGTCCTGCTTTTGCTCTTTTAAATATTTATAAATATGGAACATCTCATATTTTTCAATTTTTTTTTTATTCTCTATATTACATTGTTCTATTATATTGAAATGTTCATCTATTTTACCAAATTTATGTTTTTCTTCTTTTATATGATTGGTATAGTTAGATATAATGTAGTCACATTTCAGTGCTTTTTTATGTTCATTATACCTCACTTGAAAATTACGACTAGTCATAGATGGTGGATCCACCGAAACACGTGTAAGTAGGAATAAAATAAAGGTGACGCAGTTTAAAAAGAAGGTTAGTGAAATTATTATATTAATTCATTATATGAAATAGAAATATCTATTAACAGTTTATATTTCAGTACCAAGTTTTTTAAATTTTTAGTTCTAGTCGGTTATTAATATTGTATTTACTGGAAGTATTATTCAAAGATAAGATCCAAATCTTTTTTATCACCTCTTTTTTTCACTCAACCATGTTGATGATACATTAAACAGATCATGCACCATATAAAATACCATATTTCCTAGATTCTAAGACGAACCTTTTTCACAATTTGATACCTCGAATTGTGGGGTGTGTCTTACATTCAAGGGTGTCTTGTAGTCACATTCACTTAATACCTTTGTACCGGTATATTACCACTCTAAACTACGTACAAGACATCTACTATGCATGATAAGATAAAATAAATTATCTTTTAAAATAAAAACTTTACAATTATTATCGGAATTCATAGAAGTAACACGCGCACAAACACAATCAGTGATTTTGAAACGCAGCTTGTGAATTTCCAGCGCCATGATTTTAACTTGTTGTTGTTTAGGTCAACAGCCGAAAGGCTGGTTTGAACCTCTAGAGGTTTTACTAAGTAAAACGAGGAGCGAGGTGGTTTACCATTGTCTTCCTCACTGAATGGAAAAGTATGCTTATCAGCATGCCGGGCCCTCTGAAAAGCACATATTTTCCACTCTGTAAATGACACCTTCACTTCATTCACCACAGGGTCTGGCTGTACAATGAAATTCATTACTTTCAGAGGAGATAACTCTGATTAGTGTCTTTTACACCTCTACCTCTTCTGTCCTTAAATGATTCAGTCATTCAATTGGCTGACCATGTGATAAGAAACAGAACTATTTATTTTAGCCCTGCAACGAACAGATTAAGTGTAAATAATTTGACACTCCACCTGTCTATTATGGGCGGGATTTTAACTTACGAACAGAAAATATCTACATTCTTGATTAGATAGGTAATAAAGACGAAACTCTAATCTATTTTGATATGCGTAGAAACTTTATGGTCTATATGAAAGGTGCCAAAGAAAAGTACCACAATAGAAAACTATTCGTTACAAGAAACTGCACGTAACAGTTATGTTATGTATAACAGCCAATGGAAATAAACTTCCTCCTTATTTGATACTCGATCAAAAAAGTGAATTCAAGAAAGTTATTTCTATCAATATCGTGTTACATTTAATTCTGTTTCATCGCTAATTTCAATTAATAAACTTTAACTTTATATTAGAAATAAAGATTTTGATAATTTTTTCTAGATTTCACTTTTTTCCAAAATTTGTACTGCCAAAATTGTCGTGTTAGTGGCAAAGTTGCGAATCTGCATTAAGGCGAATTTCATCTTCTGATCAATCCACGTTGTGACAAAGTTACGAAACTACATCTCTTACCATTACTAAGCGATATGAATTCGTGTTTTTGCATCTAACTGAAAAATTGGAATTTAGAAATAGGTAAAAATGTGAAAGTTGAGTCAGGAAAGTGTTTTTTGCCGTACTGAAAAATTACCATTTTGCAGATTTGCAACTTTGTCACCGATGCGACGAAATAAATCGTATTAGAATTGAGGATATATGGTACATTCAATGACTGCCATCAAAGATGGGATATTTAAAGAAACGGTAATTTGCAAGCAAGTAATATTTAGGACGGCACCAAAATAAATAAAGTAGGGATTTGAGTAACAATAGGTGAGGTATTGGCCTCCATTTCCATTCAAAAGTATTTATTAATTATCATTAGATCATTGTTAAGATGGAATACTTAAGTACGCATAACGTATTTAAAAATAGAGAAATCTTTTTGCTATTAGATTATATTAAATTAATAATATTGCTATGGTAAATTTATGTATGGTTTTCATACATACAGTAATCCCTGGCCATTCATAGTTTATTTTTCTAACATTGAAAATTGTTTTCGCAATTTTTATTCACTGTAATCATTCACTAGGGTGTATTAGTATACATTAATAAAGTTATGCTGTATTGAATGGAGAATTTAATAACATTAAGTAAATTCTGTCCATTTTTGTGATTCATAATTTTTATTCATTTTATCTGATAATTTACATTCATGAATTTTTCTGTTTGGGTGTGTTTTTCTATTGGAGGTTGGTGATAACAACAATATTCTTACTGTTGACAAAGCTGCTCTAAATAATTTCACAGATACGCACGCAATTATACCACTCTTCTTTTTCGCATTAACCTTTATAACACCAAAAATCCGATTTGAATTTTTAGGAAAGACTGCCAAGCTCTTCATATATCTCGCCATATTTCAAATATTTCTCAATAGATCGCGTTCATATTTTAAAAGATATTAATATACTATTCACCAATTACGGTGGCATGTAGGGAGGGTAGCGAGACAGAGAGAGAATGTGTTGCATCCGCCGTTCCCCTCAACTCATTTCAATCAGTGCATGGTGTTCAACCACAATAATGACAATACACGGTACGGTAGAGCACTCTGCCGGCCAGTTTCATTCACTACCCTCTAACAAGCTCATTTTTCATCAAAAAATTCAGAAAAAATTACTTTCGCTTCCTAATGAATCTTATTTTATTACATTATAAATGTTATTATTATACTCTGATATTTAGATAAGATACGCTCGTACAAAGTTAGACGTTTAAATCTCATCGCATTTTTTGCGTATCACATAGGCTAATATAACTTCTTTTCCAGGACGACATAATATGCGTTTTATTATTTTGTAATAAAATATAAAATTTTATCTGTATTTTTATATAAATGTTGAGTAATATGTTGGGTGGAAACATATATAATAAACAAGCTTAAAAAAAATCACTCTTTGAAGCGAATTCAAGATAGATCATCGTGTCTGGTGTCTCCTTCCTGTTAGTATTCCAAAAAGCTGAATAATTTTTTATAATTGTGAACTTTATACCAAACATATGTCAATTTTTAGAAATCAACTACACGCGGACAATATCAGTTGTATGAAATTTTAATAAAAAGAACCGCATAGTAAATATAACAGAAAGACATGTCTGAATGTATGAACATCGAGGGATTACTGAACTTAAAAAAAAAACAAATAAAAAAATAAATTACAAAAAATATATTTAGATATCTTTGGACATAAAATAAAATAATATTTTATTTACTCTCTTACAAATATATATATAATATTATATATGTACAAAATAAATACAGTAATAATAAATTTTAAACGTTAAACCACTCGGCAATTTAATATTCTTTTAAATTTAATTATTTATTTATAAAGAGTCTGACCGATTAAAAATTTATTCTTCTTAACTTTATTACTACGAATATAATAATTAAATTAAAGTGTTTTTAAATTAATCTTTTTCTTTTCTGTTCAACAGTTGGCAATAATGATTTAGATCATATGTCAGTAAATTGTTTAGCGTTTATTGTCAATTTAACACCACTCTACGATAATTTCTGTAAATAATCAATATTTTAATAGAAAACCAGAAAAAATGTGAATTCAGGTATTTTATAATGATTAAAAGAATAGAAAATGAAGGAATTCAAATCGCTCTCCTATCACAGCTAGTATCTCTTTAAAATAATTTTGGGATAAACAAATAAATAAATTTTATGAAAAGGGAGTGAAAATATGAGAACAAATTAATTTTCTGAAAAATAAAATGAATATACAGTATATCTTTATAATGATAACAAGTAACTGTTAAAATATATAATTTATAGTAATAAAAATATAGAAAAAGGTTATAAATATTAAAGATATAGTTAAGGTAGTTTAGTTCTTCTGGACGAATGTGATAAAGAGGATATGAATTGTTGTCTTGATTTTTTACTAGTTCCTCTAGTATCACAGATGATATTATCAATTTAATGATGATTTAAATAAATGTCAGTGAATCGTTTGGCATTCATTGTCAATTTAATACCCCTTAAAAATAATTTTGAAATTTCCGTAAACAAATCAATAAATATGAAAATGAGAAAAGAGAGTAAACAATTTTTTTTTTAAATATGCAACTTAATAAATATAAACTTAATAAGAATTTAAATTTTTAGATTGATAACAAACTGGTGAAAATATGTCAAATATTTATAGAAATTAAAAAGAAAGAAAAAAGCTATAAAGATTAAAGAAAAAGTTAAAATGGTTTAGTTCTTCTGGAGGAATGTGATGAATAGATAAATGAATTGTTGTCTTGATGCTTGACAAGTTCCTCTAGTATCACTGATATTATCAATTTAACAATGTTTTAAACAATGAATTGTTTCACATTCATTGTCGATTTAATACCACTACAAAACAATTTAGAAATTATAATAAACAATAAAATAGTGTGAATTTAAAATAATTGCCGAAATTATAATCAACATTTTTGTAGTAATGGAAAGAATAGAAGAAAAGAAGAAATTTGTGGTTAAAGAACTTGCCGTAGTTGATCTAATCTAGAGGAATATGGTGTCCAGAAGCTGTGTGCTGGTATCTCCAAGGTAATTTTGAAATTACATTTAACAAATTGATAGGTTTACTAGAAAAATAAATAAATTTTACTAAACATATAAAAATAAATAAATGCATCAATAAGAATATACATTTTTAGATTGATAACAAAATGGTGAAAATATATCAAATATTTATAGTAATTAAACAGTTAGAAAAATGAAAAAATTGTGGTTTAAGAACCTGAGACGTGGTTCAGGCATTACAATGGAATGTAATGGACAGGATATGAATTTCTTGACATTAAATTAAATACTCTCCTATCATAGATAGATTATATTTTAGACAGAACTACGATTGGAAAAACAATACACGAAAGTAATTTAGTATTAAAAACAAAAAGAAAAACCTTTATATTGTTATTTACATCAAAACGATGATAATTTCATTGCTTATTTATCAATAGCGCACTAAAAAAAAAAAAAAAAACACTGAATACAATGTTACCAACAAAAAATATAAATAACAATCGGAAAAAGATTTATTTAAAAGACACTAGAATAATATATCTTATAAATTACATAACATTTCATTACAAAACAGGTTGCTTTTAAAAATATATATTAAAGAATCTGCGCTGTTTTCTCTACTTGTATAATATACATTTTAAAATGAACAAAGAAAAAATAAAAAATAAATTTGTAAAAAATTAAGTAATATAAAAAAATGGTAACATTAAAAAACATATTTTAAAATTGTTATGTTAGTAAAACTGATAATAAATAAATTGATTTTATAGTATGGCACTGATTTTTTTTTATGGAAATTTAAATAAAATTATAAAAAGGATGTTCTCAACTCTTTATTGTCAAATACAGTAAGCCTTCTGTATCTGAAACAAATAATATGTCCAGCAAATATGCTGATCAAGTTACTTGTTGAACAAAATCAGAAGAAAACCTACTTGATTCCCTTATTGAAATACAGTAATACCTGGCATAACGCTTTTTATGAAGCCTTCAAGGTCATCAGAGGTGTATACAGAGATGCATAGTAGTAGCCGGCACATTTTTTTAATGTGTAATATACTGCGTCTTGTATTTTCAATGTATAATTTGACATGCTGTATTTAATTTGTTGTTTATATTATACTATACTTATAAATAAATATTTGAAACAAAAAAATACCAAAAATAAAACAAAAAACAATCAGTACACTTATGTATTGTAGTACTATGTACTGTGCAGTACGAGTGTTGTACAAAACCCGATGTGATTACATAATCGCTCGACCCCGTACAGCACTGTTTTGTTTAGCGCCCGATGGCTCCGGAACGCATCTCAAATGCTAAACGAGGTACTACTGTACTGGATTGTGAAAGTGTTAACGAAAACCATGTCACCGACTGGATAAAAATTCAGATGATTTTTAACTCAAAAATACAGATGACATAATCAATACGGTGATGAAGTCAGAGGACTATGCTGCCAGTAAAGAAGACACTGTTGACGCAACAGATGACATGCATGTTACACCCAAAGAGGGGTTTCAACATATTAAATGTAAGTATTTCTATTTATGTACTGTATACAATACTAAAACTGTATTAAAATAATTTATAGTAATTCAAAGTTGTATTTCACAGGGATTAATACTGTAGGTTTAACACAATTAAATTAATCTGATCTCAGTTTATGCTTAAATTTACTAAAGAACACGACACCAAAAAAAAAACATAAAAAATTAATCCAATTTTTTAATATGAATTTTTATGATTTAAAAAAAAATTTTACAGGGGTATTTTCTTATAACCCAGATTTTTGTAATCCAAATTCAGCGAGCCCCTTTTATTTTAGATACAGAAGCTCTTACTGTATATAACATTATCAAGTACGTACAGTCTACCCTAAAATGCATCAAAAATAGTTCTAAAAATGACTGTACACTATATAAATATATTATAATATACAAGCATAATTAAAAAAATTAAAAAATCCAAAACAGATCCCAGAAAACTCAATCAAAAAATCTGGACTGTTTATTATTAAAATTATTAAAAAAATGTTGAAAAATTTAAATTATAGTAGAAAATATGACAGGTAAAAAACACAGTATTAAAAGGTTAAAGAAAATAAAAATAAAAGGAAAATATCACGTTAAAAAACAGAAATTAAAACACCGGGATCTGTTTAATAGAAAGAAAACAGCAATAGCTGTACAACCCTTCTTTGTATATGAATAACTCTAGTAGAAATAAAATTAACAGATTTAAAAATATACAAATATGAGAAAAGACGTGAAAAAATTGAACTAATTTAAGAAGAAGAAGAAATAACAATATTTCTAGTGGCGTTTATTTGAAACAACGTTCATAAATTTCTTTAATTTAATCGTTAAAAAAGAAATGCACACGATTAAATCCACTGAATGAATTGAGGAAAGACGTGAAAAAATTGAACTGATTTAAGAAGAAGAAATAACAATATTTCTAGTGGCGTTTATTTGAAACAACGTTCATAAATTTCTTTAATTTATTCGTTAAAAAAGGAATGCACACGATTAAATCCACTGAATGAATTGAGGAAAGACGTGAAAAAATTGAACTGATTTAAGAAGAAGAAATAACAATATTTCTAGTGGCGTTTATTTGAAACAACATTGATAAATTTCTTTAATTTAATCGTTAAAAAAAGAATGCACACGATTAAATCCACTGAATGAATATAGAGTATGAAATTACCAATTTCATAGAAATTTTATCAATTCAATTAAATGTATTTAGAGTAAAGAACATCCTTTAAGATGATAACATTTACTGGAGGTTAATAATGAAACGATTATAACAAAGATATTTCATGATGAGTGTTGAAATTAGTTTGGCACAAATCCCGCAGAGAGCAGCACTGATCATTACATGAACAACAACAACAATAGAAACGGTAGAGTGAAGTCAAACGATGATCAGGATGGCACTGAACGTTTGGAGTTGAGCTGTAGTAATGATGTTGGTGTTATGGGCTCCAAGTAGGATATGCGGGTGATCTCCAACGCTTGATTTCATGCGTTACCAATCTGGTCAAAAACTAGAACAAAACAAAAGTTATATTCGTAAATCATATTTTTACAGCAAGCACTTGATATTAAAAAAAATCTGGTGTGAAACATTCGCACAACTTTTTCTCGTCAATGCAAATATTGAAAAATATAACCTAACATTAGAAATAAACAAACAAACTAACGTCAATAAACATAACCTCATTTTAATCATGAGTGAATGATGCAAAACGAAAATCGATCTCAGTTTAGCTTAAAAAATACGGAAAATCATTCTTTTATGCTAAACTAGGCTCTGTAGAGAAAAATGCCCTCAATAAAAGTTGTACATCTTTTAATTTCCTACAAATTTGGTTAATATACACTTTTGTCGTGAAATGCAAAGTAAAGCCGAATTTTTTTTTTTTTTTTTTTTTTGTGAAACATTATATTTATTTACAATCAGTTATCTAAGTAACTATAAGTAAATGATTAGAATTAAGTATGACAAGAGAGAAGGCCACCCAGTGATGGTCCTCCTCAAAAATATTCTAACATTGAAGTTTTGATAACAGTATTTACAAAAATTAAAAAGTTAATAAAAGTATATACATTGACTTAACTTAAATACTAAACCAAACGATTTTAAAACATTAAAAGTTATAAAGAGTTATAAAGTTATTAAAGTTATAAAACCGAAATTTAAAAAAAATTAATTTTTTACAAGTTTTTGTGAGAATAAACCAGAAAATCGCTAATTACTGCTAAACTAAGCGTTATACAAAAAAACGTTCGAATTAAAAGTTGTAGGATTTTTAATTCTCTACAACTTTTATTATGTATATTTTTGCGCTAAAATGCATATTTAAGTCACAATCTTAAAATAACAATTTTTTTACGCGAAAACAGCCTCCCCAAGAATTTCAGCAGACATGGCACCTACCCTATCTCGTAAAGCATAAAACATGTAGCAAATGAGGCGATTTTTAAAAAATTGTAGGAGCCGTTTTTGAGAAAATCGCAAAAAAGTGAAAAATGACACGAATAAACTACTACTTCCGGTTGACCGATTTTGATGAAAATGTTAGTGTCAGGTCCGGTAGTAGTATCTAACTTAAGTTTCAAGTTCGTACGATGTTCCGTTCTTGAGATATTCTGTTCACACACACACACACACACGTGCGCGCACACACACACACACCAATCGCTAAAAACATGTTTTTTGAGTTCAGGAGGTCTGAAAACATATAGATCTGGTGAAAACTCGATTTCGAAAAATTGACATGAAAACAATACTTTCCTTCCTATGTATTCATAGTTTGGTAGAACTCTGTATTTAGGAGTTAATAGAATTCCCATTTAAAATACATTGGAAGCAATTTTGGATTTTAAATATATCGATTTTTACAGCAAGCACTTGATATAAAAAAAAATCTGGTGTGAAACACTCACACGACTTCTCTTGCCAATGCAAATAATGACCAATATTACTTAACATTAGTAATAAACAAAAAAAACAACCTAATTTTAATCATGAGTGAATGATGCAAAATGAAAACCAACCTTAGTTTGGCTTAATAATATGGAAAATCACACTTTGACTCAAAATTAGGCTCTGTAGAGAAAAATGCTAAAAAATCTTTTAATTTCATAGGGCTTCATTTCTACGGAGGAAGTAAAAACCGGATGAAAATTTTCACCAGCTGTAACTTGCTAACGAAGCAATACCAGATGTGTGTTTATGTGAACTATTTTCATTATTTTGATGAGAGGAATACACTCAGAAATACATGGGGTTACTCGTGGGACACCCTGTATATTCATAAAGGCAAAAGAAAGTAAAAATAGCTATATTTCCTATCACTACAATGTACATCAAGAATAAAGATACATGTACAGATGGAGATCCTTTTAAAAACCAATTTTTTGGCTTCAAGGAATAAAGAGCAGTGATAAGTAGAGAAGATGTAATAGATGGCATAACTTACCAGTAACGCGAGTAGATCAGACAACATTAACATATAGAATACATATTGCCAGCTTGCTCCAGAGACGAATCCAGCCAAGAGCGGGCCAACAGCTGCACCTGTTCATCAACACACAGCATTAATACACTGTTCATAATGTTAACAACCCTTAAAGGTCGGTTCATATCAGCATGCACCAATCGTTTCCTGCACAACATCTGAGCTGTCAGGTCTCTTTGACCTTGCTGCAACTGTTTCAATAAATACAATGTACAGGGTGATTATAAATGAAATAGACAGTTTCGATAGCTTATAGAAAATTTATTTTTTTAAATAATTACAGATGTTCAATGTGTGCACCATTTGTAACATGACAGATATCAACATGGTAGTCAAATTCTTCCCACACACGATTAAGCATATGACGGTCAACTGTTGCAAAAGCATTTGCGATACATTGTTTTAGATCATTTATATCTACAGGAAGTGGTGGTACAAAAACTTTGTCTATTACATAACCCCATAAGAAAAAGTCGCAGGGTATTAAGTCTACACAACGAGGTGGCCACAGTGTAAACACAAATGTTTTCCTCACTTGAACAGCCGATCCATCATCTAGGAAGATGTTCATCAAGATAATTTCTGACCTGTAAGTGCCAGTGAGGCGGAGCTCCAACTAGTACAAAAATGATGTTATCACTATCTTCCTGGAGTTGAGGCATTAACCATTCATTTAACATGTCCAGATAAATTACTCCGGTTACTGACACTTTGTGAAAGAAGAACGGCCCGTAACCTATTCAATATTTTTGGGTTTTCTGTGCCTCATATTCTAACATTATTTCTATTAACTTTTCCACTAATGTGAAAATTACATTCGTCACTGAAAATTAGGCGATTAAAGAATGCGTCGTCATTTTCAATACAATGTTGCATCTCCAGACAAAAATTTTTATGCACGACTTTATCACTGGTATTTAAACTTGCGTCTGCAGGCAGAGAGTTAGGAATCCGAAAACAATGGTGTGGAGAGTTCTCCGTAAACGTTTGTTATTCAAACTGTACCATCTTCAATTAATGCAGCATCTAGCTGATGGCGATAAAACATGTCGGCCTGGATAGGACACGCATCTGAAGAAAATCAACCCATTATGCTGTGGCCACCAAGATCACCAGACCTCACACTATGTGACTTCTTTCTCTGGGGTTATGTGAAAGACAACAGGTTTATCCCACTAATCCCAAACGATATCGCTGAGCAGAAGGATCGCATAATCAATGCAATCAACTCTTATTGAAAGGGACATGTTAGAACGTGTTTGGCAAAAGCTAGACTTCCATGTCACCAAAGGAACACACATTGAACATTTATATATAATTAAAATTAACTGTTTCAGCCCGTACAACTTTCATTTAGATAAGTGAAATAGTTCTTATGTACTGAATTTTCGTAACCCCGAAGAAAATGATGAAACGCCCTGTATTTAATATTTAAACGTTTCTTTTGCACAGATGTACGTGCTGTTTGCATACAGTACTAATAGTAAAATTATTAAACAGCATACCAATGCCTACAAAATACTATGGTTGTTGTCAATTTCCAACAACACTCTGTACATCTAATGTAACTTGTCGGAGGGGTATGCAGGGTCCAAGTCAAGAACGCGCATGCATAGCCCAGTGTTCACAGCAATTGGCTTAGTTTATAGAAGTCGTTCTTCCACTCTTTTACCATTTTTTCCGAACGACGACCTGTCTAAGATCGGTATTATTCTGAACAGTACATGGTCAATATACACAGGTACGTATTACTGTACATCAGTTGAATCTTCTTCTTCTTCTTCAGGTGCCATCTCCGCTTCGAAGGTTGGCAATCATCAGAGCGATTTTTTTATCTTTGATGTCACAGCCCTAAACAATTCGTTGTTGCTGCAACCATACCAATCTCTTAGGTTTTTCAGCCAGGATTTTCGCCTTCTTCCCAAGGATCTCTTTCCTTGGATTTTCCCCTGGACAATCACTTGTAAAATTTTATATTTTTCTCCCCTCATGACATGTCCCATATACAATAATTTTATTTTCTTCACTGTTAATAGTACTTCTCTTTCTTTATGCATACGTCTCAACACCTCCACATTCGTCATCTTTTCCACCCATGAAATCCTCAGAATTCGCCGGTACAGCCACATTTCAAATGCATCCAGTCTCCTTTCATCAATCTTCTTCATTGTCCAAGCCTCCATCCCATAGTACAGTACGGATAGGACATAGCATCTTAGGAGACGTGTTTTTAATTCAAGGCTTAAATCTCAGCAGCAGAACAATTTCTTCATCTTTATAAATGTTTTTCTGGCCTGTTCTATTCTGATGCGAATTTCCTGAGAGCTGTCATTGTTTTCATTAACAGTTGTGCCTATGTACTTGTAAGCATGGACTCTTTCAATGCATTGGTTCCCTACATATATCCTACCAACATCAGTTGAATAAAGGAGAATAATAATAATAATAGTAATAAAGTGGAAAAGTGGTCGCCTTTGTAGTGTAGTGGAAGCGCGCTACCTGTCAATGCAGAGGTCCCAGGTTCAATTTTCGGCTAGAGTCTGGAAATTATTACGTCCCAAAACCCACCGTTCCAGTTTCCTAACCCACCATAGTCACTAATGACCAAGTTGTCGATGCGATTTTAAATACTATAAAGATGCGACTAAAAAAGAAAAAAAAGGAAAAGCACATACCAATAGATCCAGTTCCATCAATGATGGCCGTCACAGTAGCTAACGCTTTTGAGTTGCCAGCCAAAGAATGGTGAGTACCAAGTTCAGCTGACACGGCTGTTGTGATTAAAGCGTAAGGTCCATTCACCAAAATGCCGGTCAACAATAATAACGATGTATTCAATATCAGATTGCCGGCTCCGTACAGATGGTATATAAACAACTGTCAACACAAAACAAACCATGCATGGAATACATAACAGTAGTCATGGGACGGCACAGTAAAATAGGCGAGCTAGCACACCCCGCTCCGCACACTTGAGTGAACAGCTCAGAGCGTGCCATATAATTGAACGATGAGATGGGGTGAACTGTGGGAGTGAGCTAGTAGATTCAAGTACGTACAGCACTGAGCTGAGCTATATGAATAAAAAGACACTGAGTCGAGCCGAGGGTGACTTTCGCTCACTCCTTCGCATACAGCGCGTTGTGTTTGCGCATGCTTCAACCTGAACGTTCATGCATCACTTTCCACAAACAAATTTTTGTCATGTTTCTATCTTTTTTTCGTATGCACGTGGTAAAATTGTTACAGTACAGTACAATGGTATTTTAACACACGTCCTACGGCCTAGTTTACTGTGATAATTATACTCTTTTCTCACTCCTATGTTATAATATTCATCATCATCATCACCCAAACACGGATAGGCCTAAAGCCTGTTCCGGCACCCATCTTCGTAGCGGTCTTCCTCTATCACGTCTACTCCGTGGGGCATAACTTAATATTTGGACTGGTAGTCTTTCCTCTCGCATTCTATTCACATGTTCGCACCACCTGGAATTGTAGCGCGCAATGCCGTCTAATAGTGGTTGGACCTGTAATTCTGCTCGAATACTTTCATTACGTTTCATGTCCAGTCTATTATAGCCTGCCGTCGCCCTTAAAAACTTCATTTCTGCACTTTGTATTAGAGATCTCTCTCGTTGCGTCATGGTCCAACTTTCACTGCCATACAGCAAAACCGGGACTGCCATAGTTTTGTACAGTTTACTTCTTGTATCCTTTCTTGTCTTATTTTTCAAAGTTCGATGTATTGTCCCGCAAATTGTTCTAAACTTATTCAGTTTATTCATAACATCGTCATCTTTTAAAAAGCTTACGTCACATCCTAAATATTTAAAATGCGAGACTTGTTCTAAAACCTTATCATGAATAACGATTTTCGTTCTGACTGGATACTTGCCCTTAAAGGCCATAGTCTTTGACTTAGCGGCAGATAGCTTCACTCCATAACCCTCACAGATCTTTTGTAGTTCAAACACAGCTTTCTGCAAATCATTTTCAGTTTCCATGATAATTACCTGATCATCCGCATATAGCAAACAGCTTAAATCATAATCGGCGATTTGTACACCAGCATTTATGCTCTCCTTCCACTTGTTCAGAATCCAATCTATATATATATTAAAAAGCGTCGTAATAAAGTATAATATTCATATTATATATTATACATGTATTCATACAAAATGGTTTAGTCGTGGAGGGGATGTACAAGTCAGTTCTGTGCGGAGAGCGTGCTGCGTGGGGAGAAACGCTCGGTGTGCTGGTCGTTCAAAATAAAAGAGCTGGTAGCTCACCGCTCAGTTAAAAGAGCTAGCTCTTTTGTGCGACTCGCTCATGAGCGTCACATCACTATATAACAGAGTAAAAAAATCTGGTGTGAAATACACACACGACTTTCTTTTGCCAATGTAAATAACAAACGATATAACCTAACATTACTAATAAACAAAAAAATAACCTCAAAAAATATAACCATATATTAATAATTTTTTTTTTTTTTTTTAACGCCCGAATGTCTTGCAATTACTGCTAATGCAGACGGTGAAGGATAAAATTATTTTTTGTAACGTATGAAAATATGCCGTACCTGAATGGGATTAGAACCCAAGACCGCATGATGAAAGGCGAGCACGTTACCAACTACGCCAATGCGGCCAGCTTTAATCATGAGTGAACGATGCAAAATTAAACCCAACCTCAGTTTGGCTTAATAATACAGAAAATCACTCTTTCACGCTCAACCAGGCTATGTACAGAAAAATGCCTAAAATAAAAGTTGTATATCTGTTAATTTCCTATAAATTTGATTATATAAACTTTTGTCTTTAAATGCGTACTAAGGCCAAAATCTTAAAAAATTCATTTTTTACAGATTTTCATGGTAAAAAAAACCCAGAAAATCACTAATTACCGCTAAACGAAGCATTATACAAAAAAATTTTAAAAATAAAATTGTAGGTTTTTAGATGTTCCACAACTTTTATTATACACTTTTGCGCTAAAATGCACTTTAAGGGCGCAATTTTAAGAAAAACCATTTTTTTCTAGGAGAAAACAGCCGCTTTAAGAATTTCAGGACATGGTACGTACCACATCTTGTAGAGCATAAAAAATATAGTATATGAGGCGATTTTTACAAAAAATGATACAAGCCATTTTTGAGAAAATTGCAAAAAGTGAAAAATGACACAAATAAACTACTACTTCCGATTGACCGATTTTGACGAAAATGTTCGGGTCAGGTCCTCTAGTGGTACGTAACTTTAGTTTCAAGTTTCAACTTCATACAATGTTCTGTTCTCGAGATATTCGTTCTCACACACACACACACACGCACACACACACACACACTCACACACACAAACCAATCACAAACACATTTTGTTGGGTTCAGGGGGTTCTGAAAACCTGTATATTCAGTGAAAACTGGTTTTGTTAAAATCGACATAAAAACAATACTTTCTTTATATATTCATATAGGCAAGAGAAAGTAAAAAGAACAAAAAAAAGAAATTAGCGATTAGTAGTTAATACACAGGTATACATACAACAGGAACAGCTAATAGAAGCATTCCAGTGCAGGTTGTCGCACTCATGCCAGAATAGTCACTGATCATACCAGCAGCTATGCCTCCTATTATACCTCCCACATCAAACAGTGTCGACAGATCTGCACTCAACGTTGCTGTCAAAGGCGCTACAACAAAACACAAAATTTATTATTTCTTAACTGCATCCACAAAATATAGTGTATTGATAGAAAATCTATACTAATACAAAGGCAGTCCAGAAAGTCTGTCACGTTTTGATATAAAAAAAAACTAAGTAAAAGAAAAAATTTTTATTATATACGAGGGCCATCCGGAAAGTAGTACCCGTTTCCGCCGCATGAGGCGCTGACGAGGCGAGCAGCCGCCGGTCAAGGTCAGATCGCTTCAGTGGCTTGTCTGCCTTCTCTGTTGCAAGTTCCGCGACGCTAGCATTGCCTGTCTTGTTTCTGTGACCGTTCATAATGTTTAAAAAAATTGAGAACGCCGCCAGTTGTGAAGTGAGGGCTGTAATAAAATTTCTCAATGCAAGAAACGTTCGACCTTGTGATATTTATCGCCAATTAAAGGAAGTGTATGGAGACGATGTGATGGATGAGTCATCTGTTCGGCGCTGGTGTCGTAATTTTAACTTGGGGAGGGGGAACACACACGACGATGAGCGTTCAGGGAGACCATCTGTCATTACAGATCAACTGCTGAGGTCAGTAGACGAATTCGTGAGGCACGATCGGCGCGTTACAATTGATGACATCTGTGAACATTTCCCTAATGTTTCTCGCACAATTCTTCATGAAATTGTCAAAGACCATCTGCATTATTCAAAAATTTGCGCAAGGTGGGTCCCTCGCATGCTTACAGATGAGCACAAAACCAAGCGTATGGCTGCTGCATTAACATTTTTGGAACGTTATTCTGATGAAGCAGACGCGTTCTTGAATCGCATAGTTACTGGTGATGAAACGTGGGTTTGTTATGCTTCACCTGAGAGTAAACGACAGTCAATGGAGTGGCATCATCCTCATTCACCAAAGAAACCAAAAAAATTCAAGACTGTTCTGTCCACCAGGAAACTTATGGCAACCATTTTCTGGGATCGACGTGGTATACTGCTTATTGATTTTATGGCCTGTGGAGACACTATTAACGCTAATGCGTATTGTGAAACATTAAAGAAATTACGGCGGGCAATACAAAATCGACGGAGAGGTCTATTGTCTGATGGCGTCATTCTCCTCCATGACAATGCCAGGCCTCATGCAGCGGGGATAACACAACAACTTCTGCAGCAATTCAATTGGGAAATTTTCGACCATCCACCGTATAGCCCGGACTTGGCTCCTTCAGATTTTCATCTCTTTACAAAACTTAAAGAGTTTTTGGCGGGAAAAAGATTTGACAGCGATGAAGAACTTAAAGAAGGTGTGACTACGTATTTCGATCGGGTGGCGGCGGAGGAATATGATGCTGGAATACAAAAACTCGTCACACGTTATGACAAATGCTTAAATTTGCTTGGAGATTATGTGGAGAAGTAGTTTAAGGTATGCTCTTTTCAATAAAAATGTTTACATTTGTTAATATTTACTTCTGTGTCTTTATTTCACAAACGGGTACTACTTTCCGGATGGCCCTCGTACATTCTTGGGAATTAAATATTTTGGTTTGTATTGGAGATATTTAGATGATGTTTTTTTTCAAATGTTTATAATTTCTTGCTCTATTATCTGTGGAATGATTTTACAAAAACCTTAATAGGGATTTAGTTAAAAAATAATTGGTGAATACATAAAATAAATGTTTTTGAAAATTTGGTTTTCCTTCAATAAATTTCTTGTAAGAAAATATACATACAAGCGCATACAAGCTTGTATGCGCTTGTATGTGCAATAGATTTAGCGCCATGCAATTACTGCCAAAAAAGTGAAAGCATTTTTCGAACAAGAAAACGTTAAAAGTGTTGACATGGCCAGGTAATTCCCCAGATATAAGCCCAATTGAAAATCTTTCAGCAATAGAGAAAAAACCACTCTTAAAAATGGACTGTACTACAAAAAATAACCTCATTGCAGCAATAATATATGTATGGTTTCGTGACGAATAAATTTAAAAAATGTGCAGTACACTAATTGAATCTACGCTAAATTGCATACGTGAACTGATACACAATAAAGGTGGCCATTGTTGTTTACGTCATCAGCTGAAAGGCTGGTTTGAACCTCTAGAGGTTTTACTAAGTAAAACAAGGAGTGAGGTGGTTTACTATTGCCTTCCTCACTGAGTGGAAAAGTACGCTTATCAGCATGCCGGGCCCTTCTGAAAAGCACATATTTTCCACTCTGCAAATGACACCTTCACTTCAATCACCACAGGGTCTGGCTGTATAATGAAATTCATTACTTTCAGAGGAGACAACTCTGATTAGTGTCTTTTGCACCTCTACCTCTTCTGTTCTTAAATGATTCAGTCATTTAATTGGCTGACCATGTGATAAGAAACAGAACTATTTATTTTAGCCCTGCAACGAATAGATTGAGTGTAAATAATTTGACACTCCACCTGTCTGTAATGGGCAGAAAGATGGCCATATTAGTTATTAAACATTAACAAATAAAATGTATATATATTTTTTCAAAAATAAAGTAACTTTTCATTACATAACATCTGTGTTCGGATTAATTTGCATGCTACTGTATTTACAAAACAACTAATGTACATGTACAAAGAACATTCAGGTGCAGGGGCTGGTAATATGAGCATAAAAGTAGGCTGGTAATAGGCTGGTTGTGAGCATCTAACAGTAAACTTTTCTGGATTACTCTCCAAGCATGATCAACAGAAAATAAACCTCTACCATTAGGTACAGGGTTTGTATAAAAAGTAACCGGACTGAGCTTGTGACGCCCAGGTAAAACGTTTGTAAACCAGTTGTTGATGCTCTAGTGGTGGTGGGGGATTAAGGGAAGGGGAGCGGGCCCGAGTCAGTTGCTTCTAGACGCTTGGAGGGTTAGCATCGTGCGAGAGCGCAGTGCATGTTCAGTGATCTCATCGGAGTGAAAATGGAGTGTACCATTGAGCAACGTGTTAACATCAAATTTTGTGTAAAACTCAAAAAAACGCCTACGGAAACTCTTAAAATGATCAATGAGGTTTACGGTGAGGAAGCTATAAAGTCTTCCAGTGGCACAAGAATTTTCGAGAGGGCCGCGATGACGTCCACGACGAACAGCGCGCCGGACATCCATCAACCAGTCACACAGACCCAAATGTACAAAAAATGCGTGATGTGTTGAACACTGACCGTCGTCTGAGCATGCGAGCAATCGCAGAAGAGGTCGGGGTCGATAAGACTGACCGCCCGGGTTCGCCGAGTCCGTCTGGAGATTGCCGATTCCTGGATCCTCCACCACGACAATGCGCCGTCGCACACCTGTCTGCTTGTTACCAAGGAATTGGCCAAACACTCGAGGGCGACGTTGCCACAGCCTCCCTACAGTCCGGATACGGCACTACCGGACTTCTTCCTATTCCCCAAGATCACGAGAGTACTAAAGGGGACGCAGTTCGGGACTCTAGAAGCTGTTCAACTCGCCTTGATGAGGGCTCTAGAAGCTTTACGGGTTGCCGACTTCCAGGGGGCGTTCAGGGACTGGAAAATCCGATACCAAAGGGTTATCGACTTCAATGGGGACTACTTCAAAGATTTCTAGAAAAAAAGTGTAGAAATTTTGCCAATAAATATGTTTTCTAAGTTCAGTCCGGTTACTTTTTATACAAACCCTGTATGACTTCTGATGGACAATCTTTTGAAGTGAAAATAGCTGTACAAATTCAAAACAAACCTTTTGACTTTTAACCGGAACAACAGAATATAGTACAAAGTAGATATAACTTACTTGAAGCTTTGATGTAAAGTGGAAGCCAATAAAGGAATGTGTATGAAACGAGTTTAGCAAAGAACAGACACATTGAAAATTCCATCACACCCTGTAAACAATACAAAACAATATTATTTTCCATAAATATTTTAAATATTTCACTGACCTTTTCATCTCTCTTGATTTTTATCATCTAACGGGTGTTTCAAAAAGGACGCACTTCAAAATTTAAGGGTTAATATTTTCTGCATAGGGAATATTTTTTTCTCCCAAATAACAGTTGGCACTACCGTACTCATTGTTGACCCATTGTGTATTACTGACATGTACTAGTGCTATCCCAATATTCATTTGTGTCTGTAGTGTCTGTATAAGTTCAAACATGGTTTTTTCAAAGGATGAACGTGTTTTTATTATTGAAAGTTATTGCGCACATAAATCTTACGAACGAGTGAAAGACGAGTTCCAGTTAAAATTTCCCAATTCTGAAGTACCTAATAACACCACAATATCGCGTCTGATTAATAAATTTCGTGAGACTGGCAGTGTACAGGATTGGAAAAGCACAGGTTGACCATCAGTGTTAACAGAACGAGTTTTGGACGATGTGAAACAACGTTTGACTACCTCACCCGGCAAATCACTTGGAAAGTTATCTTCACAGGCTGGATTATCACTATCTTCCGCTTTAAGGGCTATAAAAAAATTAAATCTGCATCCTTACCGCATCGGTATCGTTCATGAACTGAAAGAAGTTGACCATGGGAAACGTATACAGTATTGTCGTTGGATACGTTCTCTTGTTGATGACAACGGTGTTGAAATATTGGATCGTGTTTATTTCAGTGACGAAGCATGGTTCCACTTGGATGGTTACATCAACAGCCAAAACTGCCGAATATGGAGTGCTCATAATCCTCACACATTTCATGAACGCCCACTGCATGCACGTAAAATTGGTGTTTGGTGTGCGATCTCCCGGCGTCGTATTGTTGGGCCTTTATTTTTTGACACATCTATAGATGGTGTGGTGTACCGCAACTTAATTGAACAATTTATAGCGTTGTTAGAATTACACGATCGAGACTGTTGGTTTCAGCAGGATAACGCAACTTGCCATACTTCTACTGAAACGCTGAATATGTTACGAGAATTTTTTGGCCATCGTGTGATATCAAAAAGATTGTGGCCACCAAGATCCCCAGATCGTACTCCTGCGAATTTTTTTCTTTGGGGGAATTTAAAGAGTAAGGTTTTTAAAAACAATCCTCATACAATTGAAGAATTGAAGGTTAATATTGAAAGTGAGATTACCAACATTAATGAACAAACACTACGAAAAGTGGCTGCAAATGTTATGAAACTTGTCCGAACTTGCATTACAAGCGGAGGAAGTCATTTTGAACATTTATTGTGAAGTTTTAAAGGTAATCTGAATGTTATAAAGGTAATAATTTCATACCGTATAATTTGTAATTACTTATGTAATAAATTAGCGTTCTCAAACTTCGAAGTGTATCCTTTTTGAAACACCTATTATTATATTGATATTTTGTATTAACTTCTGTTATTCGTTATATTCTCATGAATTCTTTTTTTTTCTTAATTTGCCAATTCAATTAATTCGAAAGTATTTCCTTTACTTTCTTGTAATTTTATTTTAATTTACTAACTATCGGTTACTTTACTAATATTATCAGTTCATTACTTTCATTAATGTTTTTATCAAATTTTAATAATTTTACTTTGTAAAAGAATATTGATTTTTTTATGTAAAGTTGAGGTAAATGTAAAAGTATAAAATAATGTATAATCCAAATTAACAGGAAACCAAGTTGCCACTTTTGATTAACAATCATACTAATTAATGTTATTCTCTTCAAAAGTTATTCTCTCTTTAAAAGTGTTGTTGTTTAGGTCAACAGCCGAAAGGCTGGTTTGAACCTCTAGAGGTTTTACTAAGTAAAACGAGGAGTGAGGTGGTTTACCATTGCCTTCCTCACTGAGTGGAAAAGTACGCTTATCAGCATGCCGGGCCCTCTGAAAAGCACATATTTTCCACTCTGTAAATGACACCTTCACTTCATACACCACAGGGTCTGGCTGTACAATGAAATTCATTACTTTCAGAGGAGATAACTCTGACTAGTGTCTTTTACACCTCTACCTCTTCTGTTCTTAAATGATTCAGTCATTTAATTGGCTGACCATATGATAAGAAACAGAACTATTTATTTTAGCCCTGCAACGAACAGATTGAGTATACATTTGACACTCCACCTGTCTGTTAAGGGCAGTCTTTAAAAGTAGAAACGTATTTCTCTTCATTTCCCTGTGATTATTTATGGTTTTTGTAAAATGAACTGATAACCTAAATTAATGTAGCCTTTTTGAACTAATGAGAGAGATTAACTAAAATACTTTGGAGGGAGATAAGGAAACAGAGTTTTCTTTTTTAAGCTCGTACATTTTAGAATGGACAACAATCTTGATCATCGACTGAGAAGGTACTAAGGAGTCTTGCCGATTTGAAGAGGGGCATGAAGTTATTTATCCTAGGTAAGAGTCTTAAACTCTTGAGTATATATTTGAAATGGCAAAACTTATAAAAACCTATTAAAATAACATAATTATAAATACATTTTTAAAGTAACTTATATAAAATCATTTTAACTTAAAGTAACGTATAAGCTGCTAGTCATATTAACTTGCTAACTTATAAGGTTAAGGGAAATAACTTTTAATCTAAACAATTTCTAATGGTTTAGATAAATTTTATTAACATTATTATTGTTATTATTAATGGCTTAATAATGTATTGATTAACAATGCTGATCATTCTCATGAGAATAATTTAAATACAAGTATATGTAACTTAAATATTATTATAATGTCACCGCCACCCCTTCTAATCATTCATTTACTGTGTTGCCGGCCTTCAATACTTCTTCCGGCCTTTGTCGACGCACTGACAAAGGCGTCCTTTCGCCTTTCGGCTCCGCACCGACAGGGGCCTTTGTCATCAAGGCCAAGCCAGTAGCCGCTCTCTACGACTATATAAAGAGTGCTGCACTGAGCCGGGCGATTCAATTCCGAGGGATTCACTTCGAACCAGACAGCAGACAAGACGTCCACCACGGCACACGGCTGCCAGACTCCGGTGAAGACTAATCGATGACCCCGCAAGAGAAAAGAAGATGCTTTCGCTCGCCGACCCATCACCGTAAGCTGTCGACCAGACCGTCATCGCCTGCTGACGCGAGCGATGCCCACAGCGGTCTCTCGACCGAGCCTTACGCCCACCGGAACCAACGAAGCAGTCATCGACACACTACTGCGAGCGAAGAAGATGATGTCTCCGCTGGACGACGACACGCCGTGTTGCCCAGCCTCTGACCGCCATGACGACTACAACCAATGCTTCTCCAAGACGACCACCGTTTAAACGGCCCTTTTCAGGGCCACCAAACAAATAAGGTTTGCCACTTAATGTCGCCATCCGGTGACAATAATTTTGGCTTATTAAACAAACAATTCTTACAACCATTTTACCGAAGAGTTGGCTAATTTATTTACTTAACCACCAAAGCCTCACCACTCAGGCATGACACCCGTCCCTCTGCACTCCTCTTAACTTCATCCTTCCATCTTTTTCTTGGTCGTCCTCTTGATCTTTTTCCTTCCATTCTTTTAGATAACCTTTCCTCCCCCCCATTCTCTTCACATGGCCATACCATCTTATCCTCATTTTCTCCACCCTCTCTCTCATACATTCCACATTCACTCTGCTCTAATCTCGATATTCTTCATTCTATCTTTCCTTGTCCTTCCCTTTATTTATCTTAAAAACTTCATTTCCCCTTCCTGTAACCTACTCCAATTCCTCTCATTCATCCCCTAAGTTTCCACTCCATAAAGCACTATTGGTGCATAATACAACGTGTACATCATTAATTTGGCCTTCTCTGGTATCTTTCTGTCCCATAACAACTGTTTTACTGCTTGGTTTGTTTGCAACCACTTTGTTATCTTTTCGTCTTCTAAAATTTCACTCCCTAGATATTTAAAATTTAAATGTATTAATCTTATTAACTTTAAGAAAACATTTGAAAATGGAATACTTTACCGGAATACGTAGGGCACCAAGAAATCCAACAGCTTTTTCAGGAACAGCATCGGCCAGGATAGGATGACCTTCATTACCATTTCTCTTACTATCCTAAAAATGTTCCATCACACAAAAAACACAAATATTAGATTTACAAAAAAATACTTAATTTATGTATCAACAAATACAGAAACACTTCTTAATTCAGATTTCATCATATATGGGAAGGCACTTCACCTGGGAACCGACAAAAGAGAGCTGTTAAGCTACGGCTGCACTGCAGGTGGCAAGATGGTAATAGCGCCCGATGCTTCTTCCACCTAAAACCAATCCGTGTAATGTTATGGCGGTGGTCGCACTGAGCCACCTAGCACGTTTTGAAGCCAGGCGACTCGCCAGGTGTGCATCCTAGCTAACCAACTTGTCGGTTCGGTATGTGTCAAGGCTGATGTCATACTGTTTATTATCTGTAGTGAGTTTTAACTGACTGAGTAACAATTCTTTAATAATATCAAACGTTTCTCTTCTCATTCTCAAATATTCCACAAATTTATTATCATACAAACGAGTGCTTAGTACAAGTGATAAAATTCGGCAAAATCTTCTCTACTGGTATTAATATCGTGTACTCACTTCATTTGTAGAACCTAATTTTAAATTTAAACTTTCCACAAGCATTAACTTTTTGCACAAATCTAGTCGTTACATTGTTGCTCCTGTCTAAACTCGACTGAGGTAGTTGCAATGTGCCACCTCCATCTTGCAGTCGGGTTATAATGAATCTTGCCACTAGACTCTTACCTCTTGTAGTGCGGCCATAACCTCAGAATATCGGGAAACCTTCAGCTTAGAGAAACTTACAGGTAACTTAAAAAACGCTCACAGTAATAAACGTGTACACTGAGGAAGCCATGACCTACATCCATATCAAGGACCCAGATAGACTGAGGACAGACACGTGTGCCGGTTCATTATCATAATACACGGCAAATGAGGCCTTCCTGCAAATAATTTCAGTACAACTGAAAAGAGACCAAGCTTTACAGGAGCCAAAATGTGGAATAATCTACAGGAGAACTTCAAATGATATTTTTCTCAACTACTGAAAATATTGCTTCAAGACAGGTTATTCTGTGTAATATACACACTACATTTTTTAATTTATTTATATATTCTTTTATATTATTTAATTTTCTTTTATATTTTATATTAAATTATTCTTTTATATAATTTAATTATTTAAGATACTAGTTAGCATCATAGCAGCAGAAACCATATTAATGTTTTGTTTTCATTTACCTTATACTGCTTCTCGTACTTTTTCCTTACAAGAACTTCCGCGGTACGCACCACTTCTTCACGTAGTAATAATAATAGTTTCTAGAAATAGTTTACGAAGATTGCATCTTCTTTTGTCAATGGTTTAAATCAAACTTGTTGATGTATGGTTCGAGTCGAACAAGTTTAATTCAAACCATTGACAGGAAGATGCAATCTTCGTAAACTATTTCTAGAAACTATTATTATTACCTGAAGATGTGGTGCGTACAGCGAAAGTGCTTGTAAGGAAAACTATATAAAAAGTAATATAACATAAACAAATAGTTTTTTTATAAATGCATAAAAAACAAAACATTAATATAAATATTTAAAAAGATTATAAATTAAAAAATTAATAGTAGGCCTATCTAACAAATTGAAATTATAAATAAATTTTTACTTTAAATAAGGATTATTTTTATTTTATAAAAATAAAATTTAGAAAAATATATAAAAAATGATTCAAACTGTGAATTTTGAAAATCATTCATTTTTAAATTGACCCACTGGGTTGGTCTAGAGGTAAAGTCGTCGCCGTAAGTCAGCTGTTTAACAGCTGATTTTCAGGAACAAAGGTTCCTGGTTCAAATCCTAGTAAAGGTAGTTACTTTTATATGGATTTGAATACTAGACAGTGGTTACCAGTGTACTTTAATTAATTACTTTAATTAATGGTGGTTTTATTTAATGGTTACTTTAATTGGTTTGGGGTTCAATTAATGATACTTTCTCAGGAATGGTCGGCCTGAGTCTGTACAAGACTACATCTAATTTACTTGTCTTTATAATAAAGATTTATTAAATCTTTATTATAATAAAGTTTATTTATCTTCTTCTTTTGTAACTTTTGCTCTACGGAAAGGTTTAGGTGCTCCAGTAACGCTAAACCATCAACTTATTCCTAGGGTTGATGAAGTTAAATATTTAGGGCTCTATCTTGATCGTCGTTTGTCATGGAGGAAACATATTTCCACAAAACGAAAACAGCTAGATTTGAAAGTTAAAAAAAATGTACTGGCTGCTTGGCCGTAAATTGAAATTGTCCACTTCCAATAAAATTCTCATGTATAAAACGATTTTGAAGCCTGTATGGACATACGGCATTCAGCTCTGGGGATCTGCGAAGAGAACCAATTTAAATATAATAGAGCGATTTCAGACAAAAACGTTGCGGCAGTTACTCAATATACCTTGGTATATTTCTAATAAATACATATACAAAGATTTAAAGATGAATTCTATTCAACAAGAAATTAAAAACTTCAGTGTTCGGTATCAAAGACGGCTTGAGGTCCATCCAAATTATTTATCAGTGAACTTATTAGACAATAGTGTAAATAATTTTGTGAGACTGAAAAGATTTAACGTTTTAGACCTTGTACATAGATTTAGTGTGTAAAACATGTAAAATGTACGTATTAAGAGTGGTTGCGTGAGTGTGTGTGTGTGCGCGGGTTTGTTGATGTACGTGAGTATAAATGTTCTTGTTTACTAAGATTAATATCATTGTTAACATTTCCAATATTATTGTTAATGATAGTATACATTTAAGTTAGTGGCTACAACAGTAATCACTGGATTGCTGAAGTGAATAACTGTTTCTTTCTACTTATCGTAATTACTTATTGTTCATGATTGAATAGATTGTAATTTTACAGAATGTCAATAAAAAAAAAAAAAAAAAAAAAAAAAAATTTCATTAACTTACTATTGAGTGAATGGATTGTTTATAAAATCCGAGCATAACATTTCTACGCAACAATAAACCACAATTGCTCTAATATGTCGTCAGAATGACATAAATTATTTATGTAAAGTGACTGTACGTGGTGGGTGAGGGACGGGGAGTGGAAGATATCCGTTGCTCTTCTGTAGGGGCCAGAAGCATGTAGCCGGCCTCTAGATGTAAATATTTGACTTCACAATCCTTGTACTTCTATCTAGTTGATTATACCAAAAGAAGGACATTTGTAAAGAGGAAAAAATTTCTCTTCCTCACACTAATTCCTATAACACACACACACACACACACACACACACACACACACACGCGCGCGCGCGCGCGCGCGCACGCACGCACACGCACACGCACACACACACACACACACACACACAAACACACACACACACACACTTTCATACCTACAATATTGTCGATAAAACATTGTGTAATAATTTAAAAAAGAATTAAAAAACAAAACATTGCGTAACAATTTTTTAAAAAACTGAAAAAACCACCTCATGATAATTTTCTAAATAATACCTAAAAACAGATTAAAAAAACAATGCATATAAAATTAAAACAGACCATGCAAAAACCAAATCATCAGCTTAAAACGTTCAATTGAGATTAAAAAGAAAAACAATGTAAATATTAAAAAAAAATGTATTAATATTGTAATTTTATAAAGTAAAAATGGATCATGCACACATAAAATTAACCAACCAAAAGTTTATTATACGATCATTCATTTATTTATCATACAACCCATTCATGCTATTCAATTTTTAACTTCAATGGCAACACAATAACCTATTTAATGCTCTGTATATCATATTATAGTAAGCTGCCATTTTATGTTGATATAATGATGATATTCGCCATATAGTTTTCCATCACAATTTACAGCATGAATACTTGTAACTTTATTTTTTTAATTTCAAAGCCGAACTTTCAAAAAGAAACAATTTATCAACCCATGAGCTAGACATGATGACTGGTAATTTTACCAGCTTTTAAAAGTGTTTTTTATGGTCGTGAAACAGTGCAGATCAGTACAAATCAATGCAGGTACCTGCTTGCAGGAAATTTGAAAACAGATACCAGCTTTCTTTGTGTCTTCACCCTAATCGACCAGGTTGGTAAGTGGAAGAGTCATCACCGCAAGTCAGCTCTTTAATACCTGACTTTCAGAGATAAAGGTTCTATGGTTCAAATCCTAATAAATCCCAATTACAGTAGAATTTTGGTAGTCCGGTCGTGCAGTAGTCCGGCACCTCCAGTAATCCGGCCCTTAAAATATTACGACTAAACGTATGAAACCTCACCCAGGACAGATTTTGGTAAAAGATTTTAATTGAATTAGGGCAATCAACTCGACCTAATTACAGCAGATTAAATATAACATGTATGTTTAGGATTTGATTAAAGAAATGAATAAGCAGACCTTAATTATTGTTAAATGGAGTAATTTTTGGCCTTTTATCCAAAACCCAGAACTGGGTCATACTCTATACTTCATGCAGAATTGACAACGAAATGTAATTCTCAGAACACGAACACCCCTACACCGCACTAGGCGATGTCAATTGCCGATAATTATGCTTTGTACAATTACTACAGAAGTACTCAGCAAACCTTTTTTAATTAGTTCATTTAATTTAAAATCACATAGAAATCAATGCATATTCATTATTTGTTTAAATTTATAATTTATAGTTCCAAAATTCCAACACATCCAGTAATCCGGCACCCTGTCGGGCCTGAACAGGCCGCACTACTGGGATTCTACTGTATATGGATTTGAATAATACAGTGAATACTAATACATATTAAAAAGTGGTTACCAGTGTACTTTGCTACAGATAGTGAGTCATGAGAATGCATTTTACATACGGTTGGGCTGTGAGGAAGGGAAGAAAAATACGACAGTATTGCCAACCCCAACAGTCAGACACTATATTTTACTACCGTACAATTGCACCGTTTATTAACCCAATGTTGCTTTTCAAATAACATACTTCATTGTGAGTGACTCGTTTTCCACTTAAACCCCATTTCCTTTTAAATTTTTCTTAACGTACGAAGTTTCAACTAAAATTTACCCTTTCTTACAAAACCGGTAATAAAGTTTCACAAGTCGGAATCACTTTCCTATTGATACAACCGTTTCCTTTTTTCACCAGGTGTCAAAACAAACTGTTGATGAAAAATTATCTTCTTCACTGTCTCTAACTTCCTTCTTTACGAGGTGTGGCTATTAAATAACAAGACTGACGCTGCTGCAGATCACGGAGGCATGCGTCAACCGTCATTAATCAATAGCTGTTTATTGTAAATCTTTCTCTTTCGTATGCAGCTAGTCTCGTTTCTGTAAACAACACAATTTAGTCAGAGCCTACGTTCGCGTTATTTTTGTTTTTTTGTTTTGCCGGATAAAATGGTTAGTGTAATAGTAGAACAACGAATTATCAAAAATTTCACTTTTAACTTGGAAAAACTGCTACTGAAACTTATAATTTACTGAAAGAAGTGTATGGCAGTGAATGTTTATTGCGGGCACAAATTTTTGAATTGTTTAAGCGTTTTAAAGATGGCAGAGAAGACGTTGAAGATGATTCACGGCCAGGTCGCCCTTCAATGTCAAAAACGGATGAAAATGTCGAAAAATTCAGCAATTCGATTCAGTCTGACCATCGATTAAGCATTCCCGCAATTGGTGAAACTGTAGGTATTGTTAAAGAACGTGTATGGCAAATTTTACATGACAAATTTAACATGTGAAAAGTGTGTGCTAAAATGGTGCCTAAAATTCTAACGTTTGAACAACAAGAATCTCGCAAAAATGTTCGTACAGACACTTTGTACGCAATTGAAAATGACCCAAATTTTTTGGAATCGATAATAACATGTGATGAAATGTGGTTTTTTACTTATGATCCGGAAACGAAGTGCCAATCCATGCACTGAAAGAGCTGAACTTTACCAAGAGCCAAAAAAACTCGAATGAGCAAGTCAAAATTTAAAGCAATGATGATTGTTTTTTTTATATCCATGAGATTGTGAACCTTCACTGGGATCCTGAAGGTCAAACAATTAAGCAATATTACTACCTTGAGGTACTTTCTAAACTACATCGAAGAGTAAGGAAAAAAACGGCTCAAAATGTGGAAGGACAAATCATGGGTTCTCCACCAAGATAATCCGCCAGCTCATTCCGCGTTATCTGTCAAGAGGTTCGTAGCCAAGTACAGCATCTCAGTGTTAGAACATCCACCTTATTCACCAGATATTGCACCATGTGACTTCTACCTGTTCCCTAAGGTGAAATCTGCATTAAAAGGGATAAAATTTGAGTCTGTGGAAGCTGTAAAAGATAAAGCGGCAAGTGTTCTGAAGGAGCTGACAGAAGATGACTTCCAGCACTGTTTTGAACAATGGAAAATTCGCATGGAGCGTTGTAGGGATAGAGGAGTGTATATTGAAGGTGACAATAAGTGATTATGTATAAAATAAAAATAAAATTTTTTACAATGTCAGTCTTGTTATTTAATAGCCACACCTTGTATATTCCAAATTGTGAAAAGAGAAACATCACAGTAGTTAGCCACTCACTCACGGCTTTTGTTAAGAGGCACGGAAAAGTATTTTTGTTTAGCTTCAACTTCACAGCTTTTTATTATATTGCATATTAGAATTCGTTCAGCACTGTGAACAGTTTGACCATGTTTTTGAGAAACCGATATTTCTGTTTATGGTAACAAACAGTTATATTCGTACAGTTAACCTACAAAAGGTTCTGCGATATACTATTTATCCAACGGGTATAGTTTACGTTGATACTTGGCAAAACAAGTCGCACATGCACACTAATGCTTTCCCTCCTTAACCCCTCGTTGAAGCCAAAGGCAAACTTGTGACTTAAGTCTTGAATATATCTCTCACTCAGCCACTCTAAGAAGGTTTCCAAGTAACTACTACAATTTCAAAAAATAAGCTCATTTAATCACAGATTCATGTAAAAATAACATCCTCTCAAATAATGGATCTAGTACTTTAATTATCAACACTCATGTCCTCTACACCAGGGGTTCTCAACCTGGGGGGTGCGCCCCCCTGGGGGGCGTACAAGATTTTCAAGGGAAGCGTCATCGTATTAGAATAGAAAAAAGCTATGATTAACCCAGGTTAGTTCCTGCCTTTATATTTTAAACACCATTATTTTGTTGTACAACACTCAATGTTAGAGTTTGAAGATTTTGTAAACAATTACATTTTAAGTCTTTTTGGTTCTGTGATTTGACTATATGTTCAAAAATGTATTGAAGGTAGTATTAAACATTTTATAAAAAGTTATCAAATATTTAATTGTATTACCTGCAATAGTACAGGGGAGGCGTGACGAAAAGTCAGTCTACTAAGGGAGGCACACAGCCTGAAAGGTTGAGAACCCCTGCTCTATACCATTCTGACTATTGTTAGACATCAAAATATGTTTCACTCTTAGTTGATGTTTAGTTCTACATTACAGTAAACAAGGCATACGTATTTAAAAAAATCCGGTGTGAAACACTCACACGACTTTCTCCTGCCAATGCAAATAATTAACAATAGAAATAATAAAAAAAAACTAATCTCAAAAAAACATAACCTAATTTTAATCATGAGTGAAAGACGCAAAATGAAAACCAACCTTAGTTTGCATTAATAATACGGAAAATCACTGTTTCACGCTAAACTAGGCTCTGTACAGTAAAATGCTAGAAATGAAAAATGTAGATCTTTAAATTTTCTATAAATTTGATAGTATACACTTTTGTTTTAAAATGCATACTAAGGCCGAAATCATAAAAAATTCATTTTTATTGATTTTTATGAAAAAAAAAACAACAGAAAATCACTAATTACCACTAAACTAATCGTTATTTAAAGAAAATGTTACAATAAAAGTTGTAGGTTTTTAAATTTTCAACAACTTTGATTATATACACTTTTCCATTAAAATGCATATGAAGGCCGCAATCTTAAAAAAAAAAAAAATTCTACAAGAGCACAGCCTTCCCAAGAATTTCAGCAGATGTGGCGCGTACCCTATTATGTAAAACATAAAAAATAAAATAAATGAGATTTTAAAAAAATTACAGGAGCCATTTTAGAGAAAATCACAAAAAAGTGAAAAATTATACGAATAAACTACTATTTCTGGTTAACAGATTTTGATGAAAATGTTCATGTCGGGTTCTCTAGTGGTACCTAACTTAAGTTTCAAGTTTCAACTTTGTACGATGTTCCATTCTTGAGATATTTTGTTCACACACACACACTCACATACAGAACAATCACTAAACATAAATATGTTTTGTTGGGTTCAGGGGATCTGAAAACGTGTATATCTGGTGAAAACTCGATTTCTAAAAATCTACATGAAAAAAATACCTATGATCCTTCCTATATATTCATATAGGCAAGAAAAATAAATAAATTAGACAACATTCTACATTTTAAATAAATGACATCAATCCAGTTAGTTCACAGTACAAATTGAACTAACCGACAACTGAAAATAAAATCCTGACTGAACAAATGCAAAAATTTACGAAACAATCAACAAAAAATGACGATCAAATAAAAATGAACGATACTAACGTAACGTGAAATTGTATATAGATATTTTGAAATACCTCGTGAGGAAGAAGTTGAGAATCAGAAGAACTATTATCGAGATCTTCGTCATCATCATCATAATCCTGTATCGTTTCATTGAAATCGGTAGTTAAAGATGGCGGCACCACTCTTCTATAACCGCCGGAAACCGACGGATTTGAATTATTGTAACGACCGGCGTTTGAAGAGAATCTCTATAAGGTTATTAAACAGACAACAAAAACACGCAATACGTTCACTCATCACCGTACAATACAATACATAAGCCAATACAAATAATATGTGAGGGTTATCCAGAAAATAACCTCCGTTTTGAAATAAAAAGTAAACGAGTGAAGATACAAAAACTTTATTATATACATATTAAAACTACAGTTTTTCTCTATTTTTCGACATAGTCGCCAAACAGATTCTAGCACTTGTCGTACCTTGGAACAGTCTTTGAATTACCCTCTGCATAAAAATCTGCCGTCTGTGAATGTAGCCAACCATTCAAAACGACCATCACTTCTGCTGTCAACTGTGAAACTTTAAACAGACTAAGAAGAGCGATCCAAAACAAGCGTCGTGGCCTTCTGACACGTGGTGTTGTGTTTGTGCATGACAACGCTCGCCCTCACACAGCTCGAAGAACAAATGAACTTTTGGCCAAGTTTAAATGGGACGTTTTCGATCATCCCCATACAGCCCGGACTTAGCTCCTAGTGACTTTCACCTGTTCCCGAACATGAAGCTTGCATCTCAGCGATTCGCCAATGACGAAGAGCTTCAAAACGCCGTGAATGGTTGGCTACATTCACAGGCGGCAGATTTTTATGCAGAGGGTATTTCAAAGACTGTTCCAAGGTACGACAAGTGCTTGAATCTGTTTGGTGACTATGTCAAAAAAATAGAGAAAAACTACAGTTTTAATATGTATGTAATAAAGTTTTTGTATCTTCACTCGTTCATTTTTTATTTCAAAACGGAGGTTATTTTCTGGATAACTCTCGTACAATATCGTATTTATAAATATTTAAGTTACAAGCATCATAGCAGCAGAATACATATTAATTTTTTGGTTTTTTATCTATATAAAGGGCGTTCTGAAAAAGGTTCCAAGAATTCAGGGCATGATTCCCCACAACAAAAGAAAAAAAAAAGTTCAAATTAACATGGGTTTGAAAATCATTAGTTACAGAGTTATACAGAGTGAAAGATTGTGTCAGAATTTCAGTTACCCCGTTGAAACAAAGCCCTACAGATATTTGTTGGGCATTAAATTAGGCATAAATTTTACCATATCGTATGTAAAATGAACAGAAAAATTGAACAAAACAGGTTTCAGACCTGTAGCTGCAGTAATTTTTAAGATATCTGATGAAATACACAAAACTTGGTCCCGAAAAACAAGTTTCTTTTAGGTTTGAAGCAGATGAACTTTGTTAAATGGATAATAAACACAAAAAATTCTAATACAAAACTTGTAGAGAATGATGTAAAATAAGTCAATAATAGACAAACGCAATTTTTAAAAAAATTATTTTTTGAATTTGCTTGTACGCTTGTATTTTGAACGAGGGTACACATTTTGAACGATTTCTTTTTTTTATGAAAACGATAAAAGTTAATTTTTAACAGGATATTTTATTTTTCTGTAACACTTAAATTTCAGTCGGCAATACTAGGCTTAGGCCTGCAAGTTTTCGAAATCAAAACTGGCACTTTTTGTGTACCCTTATTCAAATTAAATGGCACTTTAGATCAAACTTTAAAATATTGTTTTGGCACTGAAAGGGTTAAAGGATCTTTATGAGGCAGCACATTGTAGTAGAATCGCAACTTAAAATTGAATTACGAGGCGTATTTTTAAAGTAAGTACCGTTTGAAAATAAAAAAAAAGTAAAAGGAAATTTGCAAAAACTAATTTTATTTTCGAAATCTACATACTTTTATCTATTTTTCTACAGTTTCCAAGTTTTTGTAAACACGTATCATATCGCACAACTAAATTTTGGAAACCTTCTTCATAAAAACTTGCCGCCTGCTGTGATAACCAAGAATTCACGGCCGTTTTCAATTCGTTGTCATCGTCATAACGGCTGCCGCCCAAGTGATGTTTCAGATGACGGAAGAGATGAAAGTTGCTCGGCGCAAGGTCAGGGTTGTAGGGTGGGTGGTCCAAAACTTCCCAGCCAAAAGAGTCCAATGCAGCTCGGGTCTGAGCGGCAGTGTGAGGGCTTGCATTATCGTGCAGAAACAAAATTCCTTTTGTGAGCATGCCACGTCTCTTGTTTTGAATTGCTCTGCGCAGCTTCCTCAGGATTTGGCAGTAGGCTTCTGCATTTATTGTCGTTCCTCGTTCCATAAAGTCGACCAGCAAAACACCATGCCTATCCCAAAACACGGACGCCATGATCTTGCGCTGTGACAAAGTCTGTTAGGCTTTGACCTTTACGGGAGAGTGCGTGTGTCTCCATTCCATGCTTTGTTGTTTCAATTCCGGAGTGAAATGCGAAATCCACGTTTCGCATGTTTCATCTGGAACATCACTTGGGCGGCAGCAGTTATGACGATGACGACGAATTGAAAACGGCCGTGAATTATTCTTGGTTATCACAGCAGGCGGCAAGTTTTTATGAAGAAGGTTTCCAAAATTTAGTTGTGCGATATGATAAGTGTTTACAAAAACTTGGAAACTATGTAGAAAAATAGATAAAAGTATGTAGATTCCGAAAATAAAATTAGTTTTTGCAAATTTCCTTTTATTTTTTTTTAATTTTCAAACGGTACTTACTTTAAAAATACGCCTCGTATTAAAGAAGAAAAATAGACAATTTTTTTTTAAATGGTTTAACATCCGACTGTTGTGAAATTACTGCTAATGCAGACGGTGAAGGATGAAATGATTTTTTGTAACGTATGTAAATATGCCGTGCCTGAATGGGATTCGAACCCAAGACCACATGAAAAAAGACAATAGACAATATGGTGTTATTCAAACTACTGTACCCAAGATCTGATCACTTTCTTTCCTCTAAAATAGACAATAGAGAAAAGAAAGTAATCAGATCTTGGGTACGGTAGTTTGAATAAACCACACGTCGATTACAAGTCAGTAGGAATACAAAAATAAAACCATCTAACAGACGCAAAACATACTGGACGAAATAAGAAAAAAACAATGAGATTTTAGATTTTATGGACATCTCGTAAGGACCAAACAAGAAACTCTTACAAAACAAATACAGTATTTGAAAAGGTAAAAGAATAAAACGAAAACAAACCGGGATGGTTGAAAGAAACAAAAAATACCTAATAACAGAACATAAATTACAGTATAAATGAAATTTATCACCTTACCTTTGGTTGCTTTTTAAGTTTAAAAAACTTACGCGTGTTTCGATGGTACCACCTTCTTCAGATCATATTATTAAAATTAATTTTTTTTTTTTTTTTTTTAAAAGTACAGTATTTCTTTTGCAATCAGTTAATAAATACAATAACTTTAAGCAAATATGAGAAAATCTGAGTAATGTCCTTAGTATTAAAACACAAACGACACTCAGTAGTGTGTTTGAAAAAGACCAAACTGTGAAGAAACAAAAAATATATCTATAGAAAATCAAACTTGATGAACCGTGAATCAACATCACGAAACACAAAGTGTGGAAGTTGGAGATGACAATGACGATGGTAGAGATGAAAACGACACCAATTATGAGATGCCGATGATTAGGAGTTTAAGTAGAAAAGATAAAAAAAAAATTTAAATGACTAACAAAATCGTAGAGGTAAGTCCAATGGTTTAAAGCGTTTCAGTCTGTGAGTATTTTCGCTGTAGTCAAGGAGGCTAATCGCTAATGGATTCTGATGGTCTTCTAGTTTTTGTAAATGTTTTTCGCTATGTTGTTTAATTTCTTCTTTTATGAAGGGCAGGTTTAGGTCATTGTGTAGTATTTCATTAAAAATTAAAATTCAGAAAATTAAAAATTAAAATTCAGAACGGTGTTTCCATTCAGTCATTTAGATTAAAACTTTTAATTAACCTTAGAGTTTTAATCTACAGTCCAGCCTCTCTAAGTTTGCTCCTAATGAAAACAAATTATGACGTCACTGAGCATGCGCATTACATCAAAATGTGTACACGCTGATTAAAAAGTAACAACAAAATACTTTCAAAAGTATTTAAATGCAAAATACTTTTAAAAGTATTTTTATAAATGAAATTGTTAGGCCTACTTCATATCGCGACTGATGTTTTTAGTACTTTAAGTAGTTATAATTTAAAAAATAGTTAACTTAATAGGAATATGACATCCGTAAAGTTGTAGACTCTAGCGTGCACCCTGTAGTAGCTGGTTTTGGTTTGTTGACAGTAGGAGCAAACTTAGAGCGGCTCAACTATAAATGACTGAATGAAAACACCGTTCTGAATTTTAATAATATGCTCTGAAGAAGGTGGTACCACTGAAACGCACGTAAATTTTTTAAACTTAAAAAAGCAATCAAAAGTAAGGAGATAAATTTCATTTATATTGTAATTTATATTAATGGTTGGCAAAATGCATTTCAAAAATTTTTTTTTGAATAACAGAACATAGTTTAAGATGTAATAGAAGATAGAAATAAATTTAGAAGACTAATGATTTTTCAGAAGAAAATTTAAGAAAACAATGTAACAATGTACCCAAGTGGTGCAATGAAAGAAAGAAAGGATTCTGGCAAGAAAGAAAAGTACAATTTCAAAATACGAACTCTAGCAAGAAAACTAAAGAACTAACACATATTTGATTAATTTATCATCGAGCAAAAATAAGAACGAAGACTTAAAATGAGTAAGAATGCCAAGATGAGATTTAGATAAATTTTAGAGGTTAGAACGTAGGGAAGATTTAAAGAATACGTCACACTGCTACCCACAATGGATAGATAAAAATAAAATAGTAAATTGCAAATGTAATAACAAAAGTAAACATTAATAAATTTTATATTAAAATTTTAAACAATAAAATAGCAACAAAAACTGTAACAAATATTAATCAAGACATAAAACAAAATTACAGTAATTATACATAATAAATTACAGATGTTTTAAAACAGGATGAGAGTAAACTTACACAATGATTTAGCACAGGGAAATTTTTAATGCAGTGTTTCACCAGCAGGGAAATTTTTAATGTAATATTTCCCTGCAGGGAAATGTTTTCTTATAATGAAACAGCTGATTTATTTTAAATATTTACTTTTATTGATAAACATGCCCACCGGGTTGGTCTAGAGGTAAAGTCGTCGCCAAAAGTAGCTGTTTAACAGCTGATTTTTGGAGACGAAGGTTCCTGGTTCAAATCCTAGTAAAGGTAGTTACTTTTATACGGATTTGAATGCTAGACAGTGGTTACCGGTGTACTTTGATGGTTGGGGTTCAATTAACCATACTCTCTCAGGAATAGTCGACCTGAGTCTGTACAAGACTACATCTCATTTACACGTCATACATATCACCCTCATCTCATTGGGTCATGGGGTTGCTTATTGTTCTGAATTGAACAAATTGTAACGTACACATATTAGGAATTAAAAAAAAAAAAAAAAAAAAATTGATAAACAGTTTGTTCTTATTTTATTCCTTTTCGATGGTATTTGGAGTGGAAAATGGTGTTACGGGGAATGATTTACGTCCTTTATAAATTCTCTAGACACAACTGATACTAACACCAGTCGCTTTCCCCGTTTTTTCAACCAGCTCTTGAACGGTAAGAGCATTTCCTTCAATTTCCATAAAATAATTAATAAAAACGTTAAAAATTACCTCACATGTTTGCCAATGAATAACCTTTGACCCACCAAGTTTACTTTGTTACGTAAGAGGAATTGTAACATACAACCAATATTCCACAGCAGGATATAACACAACTGTTAGAATTATGATTACATAATGTCGAAAATAATAAATAAATAATAATAAATAATAAATAATAATAAAAGACACTAATCAGAGTTATCTCCTCTGAAAGTAATGAATTTCATTATACAGCCGGACCCTGTGGTGAATGAAGTGAAGGTGTCATTTGCAGAGTGGAAAATATGTGCTTTTCAGAGGGCCCGGCATGCTGATAAGCGTACTTTTCCACTCAGTGAGGAAGGCAATGGTAAACCACCTCACTCCTCGTTTTACTTAGTAAAACCTCTACAGGTTCAAACCAGCCTTTTGGCTGATGACCTAAACAACAACAATGTCGAAAAAGTAAATTTTTTATCAAAAAAGGGAAACGTTAAAATTGCAACAGAAAAAAATTTCCCTCATGAATTGTTTTTTCCATTCTCATCCTATTTTAATCTTACTGTAATTTTAATATACATAAAAGATTAATAACATTAAATAGAAGCAAATAATTTACAATTTCATTTTATTTATTTACTATAAAAAAGCTAAAAGACTGTACACAAATAATATTTATAATATTTACTATAATTATCAAATTTAAATGCACAAGGGGACTGTCCAATAGAGATTGTCCAGCAGGCTGGCACCTATTCTTACTTTTCTTTTAGCTTTTATTTGTTATCGGGAACTGTACTTAGTTGACAACAACCCAATTTGATCGCTACTTTTTGCTGTATTTTTTTTTGGCGTGGATTAGACATGAGTTTGAACAGGGACCCCCAGTAGAGTTTGTTCATGGATGGCTGTCAACTGGTCACCATACAAAGTCGCTTGTTCAACCGGTTTTACTGAACAAATAATAGCGACTTTCTACCAACTGACTGACTGGGCTGGCCCGAAGGCCTGTTCTTACTTAAATCCGTAATCCAGTGGTCACCAACTAGTTGACCACCGACTCATTTTTGTGCATGATGTGATTTTTTCTTCTATTTTAATAAATTGCACTAACCTTCTTTTTAAACTGCGTCAACTTTTATCTTTACTTACATATGTTTCGGTGGATCCACCATCATCAGAATAAATAACATAATTGAAACTAAAAAATTTTTTTTATTTATTTAAAATCTATAGAAGAGGATACATCTTTAGTCATTTGTATAAAACTGATTTAAAATTAATTTCCTCTAATTTATCCGTTCTCATATTTACTGTAGATAGCAGCAGCAGTCAATATCACTTCATCATTCCTAAATTTGATCTGTTCGTTCAACATGTCCGGCTTTTGCTCTTTTAAATATTCATAAATATGGAACATCTCATATTTTTCAATTTTATTTTTATTTTCTATATTACATTGTTCTATTATATTAAAATGTTAATCTATTTCACCAAATTTATGTTTTTCCTATTTTATATGAATGTTATTTCCTCATTTTGAATGAACAGGTCAAATTTAGGAATGATGAAGTGATATTGACTGCTACTGCTATCTACAGTAAATATGAGAACGGATAAATTAGAGGAAATTAATTTTAAATCAGTTTTATACAAATGACTAAAGATGTATCCTCTTCTATAGATTTTAAATAAATAAAAAATTTTTTTTAGTTTCAATTATGTTATTTACTCTGATGATAGTGGATCCACCGAAACACGTGTAAGTAAAGATAAAAGTTGATGCAGTTTAAAAAGAAGGTTAGTGAAATTTATAATATAAATTCATTATATAAAATAGAGTTAATTTCAAACTGCAGGATGCATAAAAAAGATTTATTTTTGATGTGATTTTTTTACGTTTAGACCGTGTACACGCTGAGAGCAACTGGTGATGTCAAAACAACATGTTCCAAAGTTTCTCTGAACAGAATTAATACTTGCCAAACAAGTTTACAACTGTGATCAAGCTGAAAGAAACTCGTGATAGCGCCATGCTACAAAATACAAAAAAAAAATACAACTTTTGTGCATTGTAACAGAAGATAGTACTTTTGGTATGTAAATACGGTGGTGTATCAATGATTACACATGTTTGAATACAATTTAAATAATGTAATTAATATTTAATAATTCCATTCATAAATTCTTATAAAAATTAACAAACAATTTTTAATACTTTATTCAAAAATAAGCTCCCGTGCGGAACTAAACAAAAGTCTGAAGTTTAAATTTAAAAAAAATTAATGTTCTAATTTTCATAGTTTTTGTGAAAAGTTACAAAAACTTAACACGTAGTTATATTGGCAGTTACGGTCCCCTTAAGGCGGCATTAGTCTCTGGAATGAACCTCGATTTGCTGCCTTAAGGCGGCATCCGTCCTGAACGTGTTAATATGCCGAACTTCACAGGCGGAACATGACAACAGTAAAAGAAACACAACACCACGATCAAACGTTAACCTACAAATTGACGCCATCCGGACAACTGTTTGTTGAAGATCTCTACTAACCCCATGGAGCAGAAGAACTCTCTACCATATCTACGAATGACAGCACGATCTTTGTACGGTTATTTTTGGGTCCCCCCTTGTATTTATATTTATATAAATATTTTTCTTATTCTTAACTATAGAATAACACAGTAATGATGATGATGATGAAGATGATGACAAAAGTAGTGAAAAAGTGACAAAAGGAAGACAAAACAGAACATTATTGTAACAAATTGTTTAACCTTATTTCCATAAAAAAACAACTGCAACTACAATAATGATAGTAGCGTATATGATTACAATTTTCAATAAATGTATTCGTATTATAATCACAATGTAAAAACACTTTTATAAAACTCAAAAAACACACAACACACATTATTCTATAAATATAATTAATTACCTTGTATCAAAATATATAAAAAAATTAATTAACTTGAAGTTGGCAAACCTGATAATAAACCTTGAATAAATAAATATTCGAAATGATTTCCACGTTTGTTGAGCAACATGAATACAAGAGAAATAATCATAAATTATGATAAAAAATAAAGCAAAACATGCATGCATTCATGCTCCTTTTCAATAGATAAATATCAATACGTATTCTGGTATAACCTACACAGTGAATTATTTGTCGATATCATACATCAACATAACAGAGGTGACCTTTGGTAGAGATATGCGGGACAACCGCCCTGGGCCCCCTGCACCCGCAAAAATGTAAAGATTACAAATAACTCTGCTTTAACTTTAACAAGTTAAGTAACACGTATTGGTAACGTAACCACCTCACCAAAATACTGTACCATAAACACATATTGAACTACATTGTGTGTCCCATTTCTAATTCAAGCTTACATCTAAACAATATCGTTGAAAAACAACGAAAAAACTTGGATGGTTATGAAATGTATGTTAGCTGATAATTTTATTTAAACTAAGAATCGAAAAATATATTTTATACGCGGCACTAAAAATTAAACTACTCTAAAGATAAATATTAATCTATATACCGTATTGTTCCGAATACAAGCCGCAGGTTTTTCCTAAAAATCGGTTCCATAATTTGACTTGCGGCTTGCTTTCACGCTTTAATAATATTAATGGTTTCTTATTAAGCATAAGTATGTATGAAGAGAGAGACAAATTCATTCATTATACGCACACTTTTTATGTAGTACGTGTACGGTAATTTTGATCAGTTTGGTGTTACAGTATGAAATTTGGTAGCAGTTTTCTTATATTTAATTTTGTTTGTTTTATTCGATCATTTGTTTATTTTTTCTTTCTGTATATCGCCATGAGTGATGTTGTATAGGTTAAGAGTACTTAGTCTATACAAATACCCAAAATTCAGCGCAGGACAAACGATACTAATTTTAAATTATTCGTAATTAACTACGCGGAAAAGACATCCATCAAAGAAGTCGGAAGAAAATACCTATAATGTAGATGAATCTTGTGTTCGGCATTGAACAAAAAATAAATAAAAATTTCTAAATGCTAATTAAGTGATAACTGTATTTGTACGGTATTGTTTTCTTATAAAATAAAATATTTTCAAAAACATACAAGTAATGTACTTGAAATTTGTTTTCCTAGTTTTGATCTTAATTTTCCCGATGCGGTTTAAATTCGGGTGCGGCTTGTTTTCAGAATAATACGGTATATAAAATTTAATGTATGTACATGTGTATGTATGTGTGTATGTTCCCCTTTATCTCCTAAATTACTGAACCAATTTTCATGCAGTTTTTTTATGTTGTAACTATGATGCCGGTGCAGGTTTTGGGCTAATGAAACCCTTAAAGAGTTAGCTCTAAAGGGTTGAAAATAATGTTTATGTCCTACATTAAGGCTTTTATGAGGTTAGATAATCTGATGCTTTTAAACCAGCTGATGTGATTCAAATAAAGATTTGTCATAAATAAAGTCATATGATTTAGCAAATAGCGATGTGGTGCTAAGGATCAGCTGGTGACAACATCACATGATAATTTTATTATGTAGATACGATTTTGTATTGTTGAGTATTTTATAAAAGTAAAGTTCCGTGTTTCTTTAATTTGTTTTAATTTTCTTTTAATTGGTGAGTGATTAATTGCTTTGATATTTTATTTTGACAGCTTGAATCTGTCCTACACAAAAATGAAGAGTCGTTACGATCTAGCAGGAACCATTTTTCACGTGCAAAGCCGCGACGGGGCATGCTAATATTTACTAGAAATCAACGTAATATTTAAGATGATATCAAACTAGAACTTATGACAAGCCGAGCTAACTACTCACACTGAAGGAATATACCAAATAACATTGCTGCTGAGATATTCGGCTTATAATGGAATGCGGACTGTGCGGTTCCACGGTCGTTCAAAGTCAGACTAGAATACTGCGCATCTACCATTGAGAAGCTACATGGTTTGAATCGGGTTATAATAATAAAATAATGTAAACTTCTAAAAAGATATTGAAATAAATAAATTTATTGTTGGACCTGTTAGTAAAATACAAAATGTCTAAATGCAAAGCGAAACAAGCTTGGGTTGCAAATTACCTATACGAGGCAAATCCAAAACAGATGAGTACTGATCCTCTGACGCTTAAATCCGTTTTTTTTTGGTCTTACAGTTGAACTGTTTTGCAACTGCTGCTAATGGAGATGGTGAGAAAGACGATAGATGAAGATGCATGATGACCTAACTGGGAATTGAAACCGGGACCCCAGCATAGAAGCTAGTTGCTTCTACTATTTAAGCTACTTGCTTAAAAAGTAGAAGCTAGTTGCTTCTACTATTTAAGCTAGTTGCTTAAATACTAGAAGCTAGTTGTTTCTACTATTTAAGCTAGTTGATTAAAAAGTAGAAGCTAGTTGTTTCTACTATTTAAACTAGTTGATTAAATAGTAGAAGCTAGTTGTTTCTACTATTTAAGCTAAATACTAGAAGCTAGTTGTTTCTACTATTTAAGCTAGTTGATTAAAAAGTAGAAGCTAGTTGTTTCTACTATTTAAACTAGTTGATTAAATAGTAGAAGCTAGTTGTTTCTACTATTTAAGCTAGTTGCTTAAAAAGTAGAAGCTAGTTGTTTCTACTATTTAAGCTAGTTGCTTAAAAAGTAGAAGCTAGTTGCTTCTACCATTTAAGCTAGTTGCTTAAAAAGTAGAAGCTAGTTGCTTCTACTATTTAAGCTAGTTGCTTAAATTAGTGGCGACTATTCAGGTGAATTTTTTTTTGTTTTTGTTTTTGGGCTGTTCTGCAATTTCTGCTAATGCAAATGGTGGATAATAATGATAATGAAAATGAGCGATGAAAAAATCCCAGACTTGACTGGGAATCAAACCCGGGACCCTGGCGTAGAAGCCAGTTGCACTAACCACTACATCAACGGGCCAGCTCAGGTGAAGTAGGTGAACAGCCTCTTTACCTACTTAATGGGTAGTATCCTCATTTATTTTTCTCATAAAATAAATATAATTTCTGATAAACTTATTTATTCTTTTACAATAAACGAATAAGTGTTGTGTAAAAAGATGGACACAGTCCATTCAAAATAACATGATAGTAAGTCTCTGAATGGTGATAACTTTTCAAAATAAAAAGTCCCTTTTTGTAAGTAAAATTTCCCTTTTAATTATACTTACAAAATATAATATAAATCCGTTATTTTTTTTTGTTTTTTTTTTTTTGGTTTAACGTCCAACTGTTCTGCAATTACTGCTAATGGAGATGGTGAAGGATGAAATGAATTTTTCGTAACGTATGAAAATACGCCGTACCTGAATGGGATTTGAACCCAAGACCGCATGATGAGAGGCGAAAAAAAACTTTGTTATGCTATTTTGAAAATCATATGGAATTAATTATTTTACAGACCTTTGTTATTGTTGCATTTAGTAACCCATTCAATACATAAGACGTGATTAATTAATACGTTATTATTTAATAATGAAAAAATTTCCAGATCAACAGGGTAATTGTGTAATGCCGATTTTTTGTTATTAACTTAATTTTCATTAAGTAATTCATGGGGTTTCCATTCCTTCGTGCATGTTAGTATCTATAGTTTTTCAATTTATTTGTTTTTTGGTTTAACGTCCAACTGTTCTGCAATTACTGCTAATGCAGACAATGAAGGATAAATTGATTTTTTGTAACGTATGAAAATATGCCGTACCTGAATGGGATTCGAACCCAAGACTGCATTATAGTTTTTCAAGTACGTAAATGAATTTATAAATTTAAAAATATACCTGATCCACCGGGTTGGTCTAAAGGTAAAGTCGTCGCCATGAGTCAGCTGTTTAACAGCTGATTTTCGGAGACGAAGGTTCCTGGTTCAAATCCTAGTAAATGTAGTTACTTTTATTTGGATTTGAATACTAGACTGTGGTTACCGGTGTACTTGCCTCATTCTGTCTCATATCCGTTATGGTATCTTAGTATGGGGTAATTCTAGCAAAGGTAACATGAATAGGGTTTTTAAAATTCAAAAAAAGCTATTAGGTGTATGGTGGGAGCTAACCAGCTAACCTCATGCAGGCCACTATTTAAGGCGCTTAGATTGCATACAGTTCCCTCTCTTTACATTTTTGAGGTGATTATGTATGTTGGGCAAAATAATTTTATGTAAAATTTCAATGTTCACAATCATAACATGAGAAACAGAAATGATTATTATATGGCTAATCACTCCACAAAATTGTTTGAACAGAATCCTACTTATGCAGGGAGAAAATTCATGGATAAATTACCCCAATTTTTAAAACGTTTTGATAATTTGCATTCCTTTCCTTTTTTCAGATTCCAAAAATCTGAAAAATTACTTGATCGGTGAAACTTTTTATAGCATACAAGAATTTCTTTCTTGATAGTAGTGACACATTATGTGATTCTTATATGTATTTCAGGTGTTATAACTGACATGTCCTATACTCCTCCTGGACGCAAAAAAAAACTTTGCTGGTTGGGGTTCAATTAACCATACTCTCTAAGGAATGGTCGGCCTGAGTCTGTACAAGACTACACCTCATTTACACATCATACACATCATTCTCATCTCATTGGGTCACGGGGTTGCTTATTGTTCTGAATTGAACAGATTGCAACGTACACACATTAGGGATAAAAAAAATTAATACGAGGCGTGTTTTTTAAGTAAGTACCGTTTGGAATTAAAAAAAGACGTGCAAAGATATCGCAATAATTTTATTTTTACATGAAAGCCTGTACCTTAATCTACTTTTCTACATAATTTCCGTGAATATTGAGGCACTTGTCATAACGTGGCACCAGTTTTTGAATACCCTCCTGATAAAGTTCTGCCGCCTGATTTGTTAACCACTGCATCACAAATGTTTTGACTTCGTTATCGTCTTGAAGACGCCAACCGCCCAGGTGTTTTTTCAAGTGCAGGAACAAATGGTAGTCGCTGGGCACCAAATCAGGGCTGTATGGAGGATGATCTAGAGTTTCCCATTTAAATGATTTGATGAGATCTTTGGTCTGATTAGCCACATGTGGACGGGCATTGTCATGCAGCAAAACGATACCCTTACTCAACTTGCCACGTCTTTTGTTCTGGATTGCACGACGCAGATTTTTCAATGTCTCACAATAAGACGCTGCATTGATTGTCTCATTACGAGGCAGAAACTCCACTAGCAATACTTCTTTTCTGTCCCAAAAAACTGTGCAAATGATTTTCCGGGCAGAAATTGTTGCACATTTGTGCGGCCATCTTTAAATGCTCTCACCCATTTCCTTACCATTCCATCACTCATAATGTTTTGTCCGTAAACTTCAACGATCTCACGATGAATATCGATCGGTTTTACGCCTTTAGCACTAAGAAATGGTATAACAGCCCGTACTTCACAATCAGCGGGACTCACGATTGTCGGAGGCATCTTAAACACTCAGTAAACAACGTATACAATGAAGAATCAGACTGTAATGGCGTCAGTGCGTAGACAAGAGATGTAGGTAACCAGCGCGCATGCGCGGAACGCCGACCGTAGCGCTGCGGCGGCGGAATCGCAAAACGGTACTTACTTAAAAAACACGCCTCGTATATCCTTTTTGATTTTTAAAAACTTGAGTACTCTTTTTTCTGGATTTACCTCGCAAGAAAAAAAGTAAAATTTGTTAATAAATCCAACCAATATGAAGAAAAAAAAAGTAAATTATAATTAGACGATTTAGTACATTACATTATATAACGTCAGTATGATTAGCATGACAAAGCAAATAAAAGCACAAAGCATAGCATTAGCATTAAAGAAGCATAAAAAAATAATGGATATATAACAAAAATGAGATATACCTCCGTAACGGTAGTTCTAATCGGCTGTGGTGAATGAATTCCATTAGCGTTTGCATTGTTAGCTAGCAATGGAACTTGAATTTTAGCGATTGCAGCAGCGGCAGCGGTGGTATTAATACAAGAAGAAGAAGAAGAAGTAGTAGTAGTAGTAGAAGAAGAACTGGTGACGGTCAGCGGTACTGAACCGGCATTGTTTTCGCAACTACCTCCACCGCCATTAATATTTGCGGTGAGTGCGGGATGATTCAAATGGTTACCGACACCAGAAATGTTATTACCTACACCTGCTTTATTAACACTAGTAATATTTACAGTCGAATTATATTTTTGTTTTCTTTTACTTTTTTTCTTACTCTGCAAGAACAAAATAAATAAATAAATAAAATAAATACGTAAATAAAAATATATAAAAAATAAAATTTGATGTCCAAAAGAACGGTGCATATGATGTTCAAAGTTAACCCATTAATTTTTTTTATTGAAAATAAGTTAACAGGCTGAGTGCTACACATATACTATTTTTCAAAAGTTGATGAGCTCTGAACTTACGCACTGCCCCCTACCCACTTCATAAGGTGCAGCCTCTCACTTCATAGGCCCAGAGCCATTCTGTGGAATTGGTGAAGGCTATTATAGAGGTATAGTTAGGGCCTGGGAAGAGGAGGCTAAAACCTCCTATTGGGAGAAGGTGCCAGGCTGTGAACAGGCAAAGAAATTCATTGCCTATTCTAGCAGAAAGGCTGGGATATATAATAGACTAGGAAGACAGGACTTGAGGAGGGTAGTGGGCCTGATGACTGGTCATTGTAATCTTGGGTATCATTTATCCAAGATAGGAGTTGCTGAAGAGAGCCTGTGTAGATTCTGTCATGAGGCAGAAGAAAAGGCTGAGCATATTTTATGCAGTTGCAAAGTGGTTGGCTGCAAAAGAAGAGCGCTGATGGGTAAGGACGTGTTAACACCTTCTCAGGTAAGTGCACTAGATCCTAGGCAGATCCTGCGCTTTATCGAAAGTGTGGGTCTTGCATAAATAAGGAATAGGGGCAATCACAAAAGATCTTTTAGGTCGCGGTAAGGAGGGGCTGCAGAAGCCTGAACGCCCTGGTTGTAAAGTAAAGTAAGTACCCACTTCATAGCTAACCAATGACGTGCCAGCAACGTTGTCAATAATTGCTCTCGCAGCTCTGTTACATATTTCATCAGTCACTTTTTTTTTTTGGTCTTTCAATAACAATTAAATCAATGATTGTAAAAACAGCACAAGTGACATTTTTTTCAAAAATTCACTTTCCTGGAATTTTGAATTTTATAATAAGATGGACCATAGTATAATAGAGTAATACATTATGTCATCTATATTGGAAAAGATGTGACGCCTTAAAAAATACATTGAGTGTAAAAACAACACTTTGAAGAATGTTAAAATGAATAGATTTTTGTAAAAATACAAATTACTGGATACTTGTAATACTAAAATAATTATTCTACTAAAATAAATTGATATTTCTTATTTACATTGGTGTTTTAGTTTTCTGTTCCAAGTTCGTAAAAGTTGTTTATTTGTAAAAACATTACATAAAATAAACAGATATTTTACAGCTAGGCAGATATATTGAACAGCTAGCGCTGTTTTGTTCTTGTTTCGTTTTTTATGATGGCAAGTTTAAGTGAGCAAGGTGTAACTTTGAAATTTTGTTTTCTACTTGGTAAAAGTGCTGCTGAAACTGTTTTAATGTTGAAAACAGCTTAGAAAGATGATGCTATGGGAAAATCTCAAGTATACGAGTGGTTTTCTCGGTTTAAAAATGGCGCCATGTTGATTGATGACAAACCTCATTCTGGACATCCATCAACTGCCTGAATCGACGAAAATGTTTAAAAAGTTTGAGAGCGTGTGCTCTCAGACTGACAATGTGGAAGTTTTAAGAAGATTGCGCAACAGTGTTCGTCAAAAAAGATCTAATTTGTGGTAGACAGGAGACTAGTTCTTCCACCACGACAATGCACCTACACATATAGCCATCTCGGTGAAAGATTTTTTTGACTAAAAATGGCATAGTTCCGCTGCCCCACGCACCTTACTCACCTGACCTGGCTGAGCGACTTTTTCTTATTTCCATGCAAGAAAAGGGACATTAAAGGACACCAATTTGACAACATTGAAGCGGTCAAGAAAAAACCGAGGGAGGAACTGTCAGCCATTTCTAAAGATGACTACAAAAAATGTTTCGAACAGAGGAAGCACTGGCAGGATAATGTATTAGTTGGAATGGAAAGTATCTTGAAGGGGAGAAGGTTGCTTTGTAAAAAAATTGAAAATAAATAGCTTTTGAAAAATAATTCCCGTTTCTTTTAGGTACCCCCTCGTATGCCATGTGCTCTGGATAGTTAGACATTTTGATACTTCGACAAACTCTTAAGTCCACAAAGTGTCGAAATGTTAAAGTTCTACTGTGTGGAGTGTTAAATTATTTGCACTCGATCTGCTAGTCCCGGGGTGATAATAAATAGTTCTCTCTCTTATCACATGGTCACCCAATTATACGACTGAACCATTTAACAACAGAAGAGGTAAATATTATTATTTTTTTTTACGTCTGACTGTTCTGCAATTTCTGCTAATGCAGATAGTGGATAATGATGATAATGAAAATGAGTGATGAAAAAATGCCAGACCTGACCGTGAATCAAACCCTGGACCTCGACCAGGTTGCCAGTTGTGCTAACCACTACACCAATGGGCCGTATAGGTGTAAAAGACACTAGTCACAGTTATTTCCTATTTCATTATACAGGTAGACCCTGTGGTGAATGAAGTGAAAGTCTCATTGGCAGGGTAGAAAGTAGATTTTTTCACAGGGCCTGGCATGGTGTGATAAGCATATGTTTCCACTCAATGAGAAAGGCAGTGGTTAACCACCTCACTCCTCTTTTTACTTAGTTAAAGCCTCTAGAGATTCTAATAAAAAAAAAAATGGGTTAACTATATTTTGTGACATCATATAGTAAATATAAATTTAAAATAATTATTTATTTATTTTAAAGAAATTAATTTCAAATATACTTTTGTGTTACACCACCTAATGTATTAAAAAAATTAAATGTTTAAAAAATACTTACCAATATATCGGGTAGAAATACGTAATGCCTTTTCAGATGGTATTCATATTATTTTATTATCAGTAACAAATATTTACCTGTATTATGCAGGTGGATCATTACACGATGAAAAAATTGAACAACTCAACCAAAAATATACGATATACGAGGTGTGGCTATTAAATAATGAGACTGATGTAGTAAAAAATTTAATTTTAATTTTATACATAATCACTTATTGTCACCTTCAATATACACTCTTTCTCTATCCCTACAACGCTCCATGCGAATTTTCCATTGTTGAAAACAGTGCTGGAAGTCATCGTCTGTCAGTTCCTCCAGGACACGTGCCGCTTTCTCTTTTACAGCTTCCACAGACTCAAATATTGTCCTCTTTAATGCATATTTCACTTAATGGAACAGGTAGAGATAATAACATGTGATGAAACGTGTTTTTTACTAATGATCTGGAAACGAAGTGTCAATCCATGCACTGGACGAGCTGAACTTCACCGAGAGCCAAAAAAGCTCGAATGAGCAAGTTAAAATTTAAAGCAATGATGATTGTTTTTTTAAATCCATGGGATTGTGTACCTTCACTGGGTTCCTGAAGGTCAAACAATCAATCAATATTACTACCTTGAGGTACTTTCTAAACTACGTCAAAGGGTAAGGAAAAAAACGCCCCGAAATGTAGAAGGACAAATCATGGGTTCTCCACCAAGACAATGCGCCAGCTCATTCCACAATATCTGTCAAGAGGTTCGTACAGCATCTCAGTGTTAGAACATCCACCTTATTCACCAAATCTTGCACCATGTGACTTCTACTTGTTCCTTAAGGTGAAATCTGCATTAAAAGGGACAAGATTTGAGTCTGCGGAAGCTGTAAAAGCGGCACATATCCTGAAGGAGCTGACAGAAGATGACTTCCATCTAGCACTGTTTCCAACAATGGAAAATTCGTATGGAGCATTGTAGGGGTAGAGAAAGAGTGTATATTGAAGGTGACAATAAGTGATTATGTATAAAATTTTTTACGTCAGTCTCGTTATTTAATAGCCACACCTCGTACTGTGCTCACTAACAAATTTGATGTATAGGGGAATGAACATTGGACAATGTACTGTCAACATTAATCTTATTATAAGGGTATAATCTTACTTTTATTACTCCATTTGTTAGTAAACACAATAAAAATGAGTCTACAAAATATTTCAATAACTAATAATTTAAAATTGTTAATAAATAAACAAGTAGAAGCACAAACGATATCTAAAGTAGGATTGCTCAAGCTAGAAAAGCCTTTGAAATGAAAAACAGCTTACTGACTACAAACATCGATTTACAGATTAGGAAAAATTTCTAAAAAAATTATGTTTGGAGTGTAGCATTATACAGGAGTGAAACGTGGGTGATAGGGGTTGTAGAAAGAAAAAGGATAGAAGCTTTTGAATTGTGGTGTTATAGGAAAATGTTAAAGATTAGGTCAACAAAAAAAGTAATTTAGAAATTATTAGACGAGTGGATGAAAAAAAAGTACATGGAAACATCTTACCAGCAGAAAGGATATGCAAGTGGGGCATATCTTAAGACATCCAGGTATTGGTCTATCAAAAATGGAGGGTAATATTGAGGGAGTGAATTGTAGGAGGAGGAAAAGGTTAGAATATATAAAACAAATTACAAAAGATGTAGGGTGTTACAAGTATGTAGACATGAAACGGCTTGCGCAAGATAGAACAGCATGGAGAACTGCATCAAACCAGTCAAGAGACTGATGACAACAAAGGAATTCACTATACAGCCATATTACGCAATGAAATGATAACTCACAAAAAAACATATGAATAAAACATCTGAAATGGCATTACGTCTTAAAAATATATATACATAGCAAAGCTTGTCGAACATGTATTATACAAGTAAATTAAATAGAAAATACAACTGCAATATACAAATACAAACTACTTCTAATTAATAAACAAAGAAAAGCAAAAGGAATGAGATACACAATAAGACAAAACAGCACAATGGAAAATCTGCAATAAAAAAAATGCATTTTGAAACTTGTTTCTCCTACCTTAATAAAATTGTTGTTTAAGGTCATCAGCCGAAAGGCTGGTTTCAACCTGTAAAAGTTTTACTAAGTAAAACGAGGAATGACGTGGTTTACCATTGCCTTCCTCACTGAGTGGAAAAGTACGCTTATCACCATGCCGGGCCCTCTGAAAAGCATATATTTTCCACTCTGCAAATGACACCTTCACTTCATTCACCACAGGGTCCAACTGTATAATGAAATTCATAACTTTAAGAAGAGATAATTCTGATTAGTGTCTTTTACACCTCTAACTCTTCTGTTCTTAAATGATTCAGTCATTTAACTGGCTGACCATGTGATAAGAAACAGAACTATTTATTTTAGCCTCGCAATGAACAAATTGAGTGGAAATTATTTGATACACCACCTGTGTGTTATGGACAGAACAATTATATTATACAGAACATTGAATTAACTTAAATTTAAGTTAATTTAATTAACTTAAATTAATTGAGTGAAGCAATCCAATGCCATGGGCATGAGAGGTGGAGTGGCAACACTGTAAGGCATAATGGGTGGAGGTACAAGACTGTTTGGTGTACCAAGAAGCTCGCAATTTTGTGGGTAATAGTATGGTCAACGTTATCTCCCATCAGAGTAATGAATTTCATAATACATTCAGAATCTGTGGTAAATGAAATAAAGGTGTCATTTGCCGGGTGGAAAGTAGATGCTTTTCAGAGGTCTAGGCATGCTGATAAGCATACTTTTCCACTCAGTAAGTAAGGCAATAATAAACCACCTCACTCCTCGTTTTACTTAGTTAAGCTTTCACAAGTTCAAACCAGCTTTTCAGCTGATGACCTAAACAACACATCTCCTGGATGCAGGTATCAAAATAAAAATAAAAAAATAAAAAAAATTTACAAAAATAAAAATTAAAAAAAATAAAAATTTTTAAGAAACACTATTATTTAACAATTAATCAAAAGAAAAATGAACTAAAAATAAAAAAATAAAAAACTTTACAAAAAAAAACAATCACAGACATTACAGTTAAAATAAAAGCGTGGCGCATTAATATATATAATATTACAACGAATATTTTACAATAAATATTATATATATTAATGCGCCCTGCCCATAACAGAACGATGGAGTGTCAAATTATTTACACTCAATCTGTTCGTTGCAGGGCTAAAATAAATAGTTCTATTTCTTATCACATGGTCAGCCAATTAAATGACTGGACCATTTAGGAACAGAAGAGGTAGAGGTGTAAAAGACACTAATCAGAGTTATCTCCTCTGAAAGTAATGAATTTCATTATACAGCCAGACCCTGTGGTGAATGAAGTGAAGGTGTCATTTGCAGAGTGGAAAATATGTGCTTTTCAGAGGGCCCGGCATGCTGATAAGCGTACTTTTTCACTCAGTGAGGAAGGCAATGGTAAACCACCTCACTCCTCGTTTTACTTAGTAAAACCTCTACAGGTTCAAACCAGCTTTTTGGCTGATGACCTAAACAACACATTAATGCGCCACGCTTTTATTTTAACTGTAATGTCTGCGATTGTTTTTTTTGTAAATTTTTTTATTTTTTTCTTTTTAGTTCATTTTTCTTTTGATTAATTGTTAAATAATAGCGTTTCTTAAATTTTTTTTTTTTTAAGTTTTTTTTTGTAAATTTTTTTTCTTTTTTTCTTTTTAGTTAATTTTTTTAAGTAATTGTTAAATAAAAGCGTTTTTTAAATTTTTAAATTTAAAAAAAATTTTTTTTTTTAATTTTAAATTTTTTTTTTACAAACACCTCTACAGCGTATTGTCATCGAAGATAAACAAGTGTGCAAAGTTTGATTCATATTGATACGGTAGAAGTATTAAAATTTTAAGTTGCAAGATTTGATGGATCCAAGAGTAAGTTAAATTAAAAGCGTTATAAAATTTAAAAATTTTTTTTTACAAACACCTCCACAGCGTATTGTCATCGAAGATAAACAAGTGTGCAAAGTTTGATTCATATTGATACGGTAGAAGTATTAAAATTTTAAGTTGCAAGATTTGATGCTTCCAAGAGTAAGTTAAATAAAAGCGTTTAAAAAGAACACAAAATTATAAGATGTACAATGCACCATGTCTTCGTAAATAATACATAGAAAAAAACCTTGTGAACAAATCCATGAGGAGAAACAAGTTTCATAAAAAGCGGCTGTGATAAAGTAAAAACAAGTAAATGATTAAAACAATAACAATAACGTACAAGAAACACTGATACTTCAGAAAAAAGAATTGATTAAGAAATAAGATGTAGAACCAGGAATAAGGAGGAGAAAAAGAATTCCAAGAGGGGAAGGAGAGAGAAAATTATCTAGAAAAAAGAAATTATTTAAGTTATTAGTTATTTACAAAAAAAATTATTAATATTTACCCTTTTTTCACTGTTTTCTTTTCCTTCAACATGTTACAAGCACTTTTGCGGTGCGCACCGCTTCTTCAGATAATAAAATAAAGTTTCAAGAATAATTATTCTGAAGATTCAAACCTTATTCTTGAAACTTTATGTTATAGAAAGTGAGAAAGTATTATAGCAAGTACGAGAATGCCTTTTGTGTATGGATGGGCTGTGAGGAAGGAAAGAGAAATCTGACAGCGCTGCCAACCTCAATATTTTATTCCTAATATGTGTACGTTGCAATCTGTTCAATTGAGAACAATAAGCAACCCCATGATCCAATGAGATGAGGATGATGAGTATGACGTGTAAATGAGGTGTAGTCTTGTACAGACCCAGGTCGACCACTCCTGAGAGAGTATGGTTAATTGAACCCCAACCATCAAAGTACACTGGCAGCCACTGTCTGGTATTCAAATCCGTATAAAAGTAACTACTCTTACTAGGATTTGAACCAGGAACCTTCGTCTCTGAAAATCAGCTGTTAAACAGCTGATTTTGGCGACAACTTTACCTCTAGACCAACCCGATGGGTTAACCTCAATATGAGACACTATATTTTACTACCGTGCAATTTCACCGTTAGTTAACCACATGCCCCTCCTAGGGAGTACAGGACCTTGTAGATGGTGGAGGGGCTTGCGTGCTCCCAAGACCTGGAGAGCTATGCCGGCGGTAGTGTAACTACCAGCAGGGCCTCCCAAGCCGGACAGGTCAAAGGGTAGGAGCCAGACGAAGAAGTACTCCAAAAACGACGTCGTTGGGCCAATCACCCACACGTTGAAAAAAGCGGATTCAAAGTCACATAAATAGCCTCGGACAGGACAGGAATTTTCGGAATAAAAGACTGGACAAACCTAATTTACGATTTGGAAATTGGAATATACGCACTTTGACTGGAAAGGAAAAGGAAATAGTAGAGGAGATGAAAAGGTATAAAATGAGTGTTCTAGGAGTTAGTGAGATTCGGAAAAGAGGATGTGGAGAGAGACAATTGGATGATTGGGAGAGGAAAGAGGCATGGCCCTAGGGCAAATGAGACGATTGGCGGCAGATAGAGTACAATGGAGGAAGTTGTCCGAGACTACCCCGACGCTGTAAGGCATATGGGGAGAGAGAAAGAAGAAGAAGTTAACCACATGTTGTCTTTCTATTAATATATTTCATTGTGACTGACACTTTTCCACATAAACCCCATTTCCTTTAAAATTTTTCTTAACGTACAAAGTTTCCAACTAAAATTTAACCTTTCTTTTAAAATCGGTAATAACATTTTACATGTCAGCATCACTTTCTTATTGATATAACCGTTTTACAAAAAACCGTTGATGAAGAATTATCTTCTTCACTGTCTTTAACTTCCTTCATTATACTTCAAATTGTGGAAAGAGATCATCACAGAAGTTAGCCACTCACTCGTGGCTTTTATTAAGTGGCAAGGAGAAGTATTTTTGTTTAGCTTCAACTTCACAACATTTTATTACACTGCATATTAGATTTAGTTCAGCAATGTGAATGGTTTGAGTGTGTTTTCAAGAAACCAACATTTCTGTTTACGGTAACAAACAGTTATATTCGTACAGTTAACCAACAAAAGGTTCCGCGATATACTGTATGTTCTCTAAGTATAGTTTACGTTGTTGTGTTGGCGAACTGATACCAAAGCAGTCCCCCTTTACCCCTCATTATAACCAAAGGCAAACTCGTTAACTTAAGTAACTATATTACCTGAAGTAGCAGTGCGCACCGCGAAAGTGTTCGCAACAAGTTGAATAAAAAGAAAGCAGTAAAACAAGGGTAAATCTTAAAAGATTTTTACATAAATAAAAAAAAACATTACATTAATAAAAAAGAATTGTATTATTTGACTGGAAATAAGTGATAGAGAAAGCACATGTGAAGACAACTGATATCTGTTAATTTCAGTAACAATTTATTTATAAGTACACAAGTAATTCCTTTACCCTTTGTACAAAAAGGGTGATATTTAGCTGAAATTAATTAAAAAATCATGCACGAACACTGTTCTAAAATGCCATATTTTTCCTCTTAAAATTGATCGTGCTACATGTTCTGAAACATGGACTAAGTGAAAAATGCGCAAAAAAATGGGCACAAATTTTAATTTTAATTTGCTAGAAAATGCATAATACACTGCCATGTTTCGTAATTTATAGGAATAAAATAACGAAACACCAAGCTTTAAAAAAAGCTGTACCTGAAATTTTTAGGTTTTTTACTTGGTGAGATACATGGTTCCAAACACATGCTTCAACTTTCATTTTACGTACTATTAATAGAGACCTTCCAAAATCAGTTGCATAAGTCGTATCTGCATAGGAGGTTCCATTTGACCATAATGTTGTTTTCCCAACTGTTCTTGTTCGTTACCAGTGAAATCATATGGCAGATTTAAACGAACAAAGAGTCTGTTTGAAAATTTGGCAACGGAAGCTTACCAAATAATTCAACAGGCTTTCAAAAAAGATGCTATGAGCCATGGTTTGGGGAATTTCAAACGTGGTGAGATAAGTTTTGAAAAGTCATTTTCATAATCATCTGGAAATGATGTAAACATTGACAAAAATTTACTGAAAAATCAACTAGCACCTGTTATTTTTCATGCATTCAGGTGGAACCATGCATAATGAATGATTTTTTTGATACAGCCATTCTTGTCATAAGAAAGTCCTACGCAAAACAACATAATTTTCTATGACAAAGATGATGACGTAAGTGAGAAACTGACAAAATTCAGCGGTGTATGTTGTTCTATTCATAGGAAAATATGAAAGAAAACGAGAAAGAACACCCAAATGAAATTTTATAGAGCAATGGCTGTACCACTCATAACATATGGGAGGGGAAACATGGGTGTCATTACAGAGGAATGAATTTTGTATCCAGGGTGCTGAAATGAGATTTTTGCGGGGAGTCAAAGGTTGTACCAGGTTAGATAGAGTACATAACGACGCTAAAACGCGCCAAGTTAAATGTTCAATCACTGACACGTTAACCCTTTTAATCCCAAAATTTTTAACTATTTTTTAAATACGTGTACATTGTTTCATACATTTTACTGACATTTAAGTAAAATTAAATCACTTTAGACCCTCAGCCTTTTTGATGGCCTGACAAAAAAGTGTGACACATATGTCACATTGGGACTTGATATCAAAGTTCCCAACAATATGAATTAGTAAATCATGTTCAGGCTTCCTAAACAATATTCTCTTAACTTAGATTTGTAGCAAAAAAACTAAAAATAATTTTAATATCAAACCATTATTTAAGACTTAAAAAATTTTAGAATTCAAAAATTCTGGTAAAATGGATAAAATCACTATTTACAGTCTAAAAAATATACTTGTATGTACATTCAACATACTCGAAGAAATGCTACTTTATTTTAGTAAATGAACACGAATATTTAAAACTGAAATTAACTTTAAAAAGAAACTAATGGTTGCCTCTGTGGCGTAGTGGTCAGCAACTTACACTGCGAAGCGGAGGTCTCAGGTTAAACTCCTGACTAGGGTACAGAAAATTATTACACTTCACAACCAGGGCTCTTTAATCCAAAGTAGTCGCTAACAATTAAAATTTTTATGTCTGTTATTTCACTCCAATGTGACTTCTATGCCACACTGGGTTAGAAAGGGTTAAGGGAGGTCTCAGGTTCGACTCCTGGCTAGGGTACAGAAAATTATTACACTTCACAACCAGGGCTCTTTAATCCAAAATAGTTGCTAACAATTAAAATTTTTATATCTGTTATTTCACTCCAATGTGACTTCTATGCCACACTGGGTTAGAAAGGGTTAAGGGTGGTCTCAGGTTCGACTCCTGGCTAGGGTACAGAAAATTATTACACTTCACAACCAGGGCTCTTTAATCCAAAATAGTTGCAAACAATTAAAATTTTTATATCTGTTATTTCACTCCAATGTGACTTCTATGTCACACTGGGTTAGAAAGGGTTAAGGGTGGTCTCAGGTTCGACTCCTGGCTAGGGTACAGAAAATTATTACACTTCACAACCAGGGCTCTTTAATCCAAAGTAGTCGCTAACAATTAAAATTTTTATGTCTGTTATTTCACTCCAATGTGACTTCTATGCCACACTGGGTTAGAAAGGGTTAAGAATATATAAGAGAAACTGGTCCAACCATTTACAAAGCATGATATCACATAGACTTCCTCTATGAGCAAGTAAATATAAAACTAGAGGGAAGCGAGGCTTGGGAAAACCAAAAATGAGATGGATATTGAAACAGACCACTGAGCCTAATCCTTGACAGATAATAGCCATTCTTTACTTTTGGATACTTTAAGCACAAATAAGTACATTTTGATTAAATAAGCACCTTCAGGGAAAGTTATCAAGCATTCGAAAGATTCAAGCATGCAATAAGCTGGGTGAACGTTCGCAAAGCACAGCAATCAAAAATGCTACAAATTTACCGCAATAAATTTTATACCAAGATAACATTATATTAATACTTTAAAAGAAAATAGTCTTACCTGAAGTTTATTACTATCGTTAATCAGTTGATATCTTATTATAAAAAAATTATAAAATATAAAAAAAAAACACTAATTTCATGACTCATATATGTGACCATCCGTAGGAAACGGGACCTTATCTACACTATGTAAAATTTTCAAGAGAGCGAAAAAACTGAAATTAGGTCAAAAAATGACATTTTCTGTTTTTTTTGTTTCAAATATTACTTATTCTTTTCTGTGTATAAAAATAACCCTTTTTTATTTTATTTTAAATTTCAAACCTGATTAAATTCCCTAAAATAGACAGTATGTCAAAATTGTACGTTAAAATTACAAAAACATCAATTCTTTTGTCCATCCATGAATTTTTACATTTGACATGATCTCAAAAAAATCTGCTACAGGATTTTAACTATTTCAAATATCAATTATTTGAAAACATCACTGAATTCAGAACAAAATTTTATATAAGTAAGTCATGACATCTGATAAAGACAAGAAAGTAAATACTAATTGAACAATATTATCACTGAAATATTAGCAAACTTCAATTGCAATTTGCTGAAAACAAGTGTTTCTTAAACTTCATTTTTAAAATTCTGTAACTTTTTTAACAAATAACAGTAAAACCATCACTGTTTTCAGCATTAAATTATCTGTACCCACCGGGTTGGTCTAGAGGTAAAGTCGTCGCCACGAGTCAGCTGTTTAACAGCTGATTTTCGGAGACAAAGGTTCCTGGTTCAAATCCTAGTAAAGGAAGTTACTTTTACACGGATTTGAATACTAGACACTGGTGGCCGGTGTACTTTGATGGTTGGGGTTCAATTAACCATGCTCTCTCAGGAGTGGTTGACCTGGGTCTGTACAAGACTACACCTCATTTACAAGTCATACACATCATCCTCATATAATTGGGTCATGGGGTTGCTTATTGTTCTGAATTGAACAGATTGCAACGTACCCATACACATATTAGGAATTTAAAAAAAAAAATATATATCTGTAAGAAACACACATAATCTCAATTTTGACTTGGGTAAAAATAAGGTCATTTTTCCTACAGACGGTCACGTATTAAGAATATACCCAAAAAGATACAAATTAATGGTATCAAATAAATATAGTTAGGTTAATGAGAAAGGAAACAGTGGCGTTAAATAGATTCCTTATCTACCATGGTAGGAGTAGGAAGTTTTAAATTTTGATGTGTGATATGTATTGTATGTATGTATTTAAAAAATGTTTAATTTACGACGGCTGAACTATAAATAAGTATGTGAATGGTTTTATGTACCTTCCCTCTTGTACAAACAACTACCAGGTCTTTTATTGGTTCATTTTGAAAATTTGCACAATTTGATAATCCGGATGGGTTCCAGTCCAAATTAATCAGGAACATTGACGTTCTACTGTATACGAGGCATATCCAGAAAGTAAGTGTACTGAATTTTTGTAGGTTTCAAAATTTATTTAAACAAAAAAATTACATGGTTACTTTAGTACCTTTAGTACTTCTCCACCTCCTCCTTTACCTCCTCGTCGGTTTAACACCTTTTTCCGCCATATGCAGCTCAGGGAGTTAAAGAAATAGTAATCTGAAGGTGCTAGGTCAGGGGATGGTTCAGGACATCCCATTTAAATGAAGCAAGCAGTTCCTTTGTGACGTTGGCCGTGTGTGGTCTGCCACTGTCATGCATCAGGCAGACTCCTTTTGTCAGCATGCCTCACCTCTTGTTCTGAATCGCCCTCCGCAATTTTTTTGAATCTCACAGTATCTTGCAGATATGATGATCTCCCCTTGAGGCATATATTCAATTAAAATTATGCCTTGACAGTCCCAAAATACGGATGCCATGATTTTCTTGGCTGAAATTGTGGTTTTGAACTTTTTGGTGGAGGGTGAAGAGGTGTGATGCCACTGTTGAGACTGTCTTTTGGTTTCAGGCGTGATGAAACCCAAGTTTCATCTCCAGTAAGAATGAAGCGAATAATTTCATCTCCATGGAGTTTGCAGTGCCTAAAAAACTCTTACCCAGCCTCCTCTCAATTTAACTTGTGTTGGTCTGTCAGCTGTTTTGGGACCCAACTCGCGGACAGTTTCCGATATCCGAGGGTTTCTGTGATGGTTTCGTGTAGTAGAGATCAGGAGATTTACCGAAACATCGCAGAAAGTTCATCCACAGTCAATCTGCGATCATCACGGAGCCCATTTTTAATTTTTTCCACGATTTCATCAGTCACAATTGAAAGTCTTCCACTCCTCTGATTATCATGCACAGACGTATGACCATTTTTAAACTCACCACACCACTTGTACACACTCGTACGATTCATAACTTTAACACCATATACAGTTTTCACCTCAATTTAAACCTCAATCGGAGGTTTTCCCTTCCAAACGAGATAATGGATGACGCCGCGTATTCCGCACTTGGTGGGAGATTGGATTGACATTTTTCATGAAATGTGTTGTCGCGTCGCCAGTTCTTAACGTACTGACTGCGAAGAGGAGAAGTCAGGCTACACATTAGTGTAGCCAACATGTCGAAAAAAAAAATCCCTTTGACCGTGAGAGCCTCAGTACACTTACTTTCTGGATATGCCTCGTATATTCAAATATTAACACCCATAAAAATATTGATGAAAAAAATTATATATTTAAAATATCCACCCTGTGTAATTTTTGAGTTTGTATTATAAGAAACAGTACTGAACAAACTATAACTAGTGTCAAATAGAGTATGCCGAGTTTATACATGAATCCAAGAAGAAAGGTGAATTACAGGAGATTGATGGTTTTCCAATCAATTGCTACAGACATCCTAGCATTGGTTCTGTGTATAATAAACACTGAATAAATTTAAGCCCTCTTTTACATGTTCAGTTTAGTTCTCCGTTTCAGTTGAGATGTCAGTTAAAACTGATGTGTAAACATCAAAACTGAAGGTTTCAACTGAAACTGGGAAAATTATCGAGCCACAAGTCAGTTGCCTGTTATCAGTTCAAACAGCCATGTGTACAGAAGCTTCAGTTCATTTATCATTTCTCTCATAACCTGATGTCGTCAAATGATGAATTTGTGACTGAATTCATAAAATTATGTCACGATTTTCCATGTCTGTGTGAAATTTATTGTATGAATTACATAACAGTAGCTAGCTACTACTTTTTAAGCTACTCCAATATTAAAATAGGCTTAACTGAAATAGAAATTTTAATTTTTGTAATACTATATAAGAAAAGCCCCAGGCAAAAAGGTTTTTAACCAATACTGCTTGGTAAAAGGATGTTTCCGTGCAAAAAGGTTGTATAAACAGTTCATTTGTCATTGTATTCTCATGTATACGTCACACTGTATTTATATCATGATATCGTTACAGTGTGACCAACACATGAGAATAAAATAACGTTATACACTGATTTATACAACATTTTTGCATGGAAACATCCTTTTACCTAGTAGCGTCCATTACAACCTTTTAGCCTGGGGCAATTAATTACGGAAAATTCCCATCCATTGTATTAAGGTACCCATTCATGTATGGGATTTCCTCAAGGCCTGGACTGAACAGTCCAGCCTTGAATAATTTCTCGACATGTGTGGCGATATTATTGAGGCCGCGTCGAGCTGGAAAGGCCGAAAAATCTCAAATGAAAACCAATTAGTTTTTTGCCTAGAGGCCAGATTTTACCAGTCTCTCGCTGCGCGTATTTGTTGACAACAGTTCGCCATGAGTATTTAAGAGGTGAGTGTCGTGTTGTATACAACATCATATTTTTCCATCATGCCTCGAGAATTTCATCAAAATTTATAAGAATATAATGAGAATGAACCTTGCTTGTGGCAAGTGAGTTCAAAGTACTACCTTGATAGAAATAAAAAGGAGGTTGCGTACGCAAAATTGTAAGAGAAATTGAATGAAGCGGATGCCACAGCATCAAAAGATGATGTACTCAAGAAAATAAACAATATCAGAAGCGTTTTCCGAAAAGAAAAGAAAAAATTCGGGAATCACTGAAGTCAGGAAAATCCTCAAGGCTGTTTCCTTAAGGAAAAATCCTCTCTGAGTGTACGCTGGGGTTTGTTGTAGGAAATCACAAATGCTATTTCCTTGAGGATTTCCTGTATGTGTATGGCTACCTTTAAGTGCACCATTTTATTACGAGCTACTGAGGGAAAAAAATGTGTCTCATACACTGACAAATTTGCCCCTAACAGACAGGTTGGGTATCAAATTATTTACACTCAATCTGTTAGTTGCAGTGCTAAAATAAATAGTTCTGTTCTGATCACATGGTCAGCCAATTAAATGACTGAATCATTTAAGAACAGAAGAGGTAGAGGTGTAAAAGACACTAATCAGAGTTATCTCCTCTGAAAGTAATGAATTTCATTATACAGCCAGACCCTGTGGTGAATGAAGTGAAGGTGTCATTTGCAGAGTGGAAAACATGTGCTTTTCAGAGGGCCTGGCATGCTGATAAGCGTACTTTTCCACTCAGTGAGGAAGGCAACGGTAAACCACCTCACTCCTCGATTTACTTAGTAAAACCTCTACAGGTTCAAACCAGCCTTTCGGCTGATGACCTAAACAACAACACTGACAAATACGGTAATAATTTTCACAAAAAACTTCAATTCAGTACTGTTTGTTTTCATCCAGTGTATACAGTTATTTGAAAAAAGACACCGCAACATAAACACATAGAAAAGCAAAACCCAAAACTTAAAACAACATTAATTCCCTATCAAATACATTCATTATAAGTCAAAAGATAAATGAAACAAACCAAAAATACATAATGACCGAAAATAAACATAATACAACTTATGAAGATTTAAAAACCTCAATGATGATGATGATGATTAAAACAAAATGTCCAGAAAAAAATGCTGATACTTAGAGGACACCGAAACAAAACAAAGATTTTTTTAGATTTTTACTTTCTCTTGCTCTGTATGAATATATAGGAAGGAAAGTATTGTTTTCATGTCGATTTTTAGAAATCAAGTTTTCACCGGATATATACGTTTTCAGACCTCCTGAACCAAAAAAAAAACATGTTTTTACCAATTGGTCTGTGTGTGTGCGTGTGTGTGTGTGAACAGAATATCTCAAGAGCAGAACATCTTATGATGTTGAAACTTGAAACTTAAGTTAGGTAATACTAGAAGACCCGACACAAACATTTTCATCAAAATCGGCCAACTGGAAGTAGTAGTTTATTCATGTCATTTTTCAGTTTTTGTGATTTTCTCAAAAACAGCTCCTACAAATTTTTTTAAAACTGCTTATTTACTTCATTTTTTACGCTCTACAAGATAGGGTAAGCGGCATGTCAGCTGACGAATAAACTACTACTTCCGATTGACCGATTTTGATGAAAATGTTCATGTTGGGTCCGACCTAAGTTTCATACAGTGTTCCATTCTTGAGATATTTTATACACACACACCAATCACATGGAAGCACCGAAAACATATAAAAACATGTTTTGTTGGGTTCAGGGGGGGTCTGAAACCATGTACATCTGGTGACAACTTGATCGATTTAAAAAAATCAACATGAAAACAATACTTTCCTTCCTATTATATTTATAAAGACAAATATGAATGAATAATTAAAAAATTATATCAACACTTTTTTGGACACCCTGTTTCTTAAATACACTTAATTAAACCAAAGATGAATGCCAGAGAAGAAACAATGAAATACGTGCATTAAATTATTATAAAATATTGTAGGGTTAAACATAAAGATAACTGTATAGGTTATCTTTCATACAAAAAAGATTATCTCGAGTCAAAAGAAAAGCGAATAATTAAAAAATACAATTTATAATTAGTTGTATTTATCATATAACTATGTAAATAATTAATTTGTTGTCGATACAGAAATACGTATTATTATTATTATTATTGGTGGGAATCTTTAAAACCGTCATCTATCATGTTCCTTTGTCCATCTGTCCGTCACACCTAGATGTCAGAAACTATTAGTGATGGGAAATAAAGCTTTTTTTTGATAATGTGTTACTGAAAATAACAGCATGTTTGATAACAGTATTCTATAACCTGTTATTAAAATAACACTGTTATTGTCCAGCCTACAATACAATGTAGTTGAATAATAGGTAATAGCACGACACATCTGGAAACGAAGTTAACTAAATTATTCACTAAAAGGTAGATTTTTTTTGTACAAACGTTTAGTGGTACAGAAAATGGTAGTCAAAAAAACCGTCGGGTGGTGACTGGAGAGTTTATTTTGAGTGTTGGTTAGCTTTAATCCTACCGACACCTTTACTGTTGCATGGCTGCTGACTTCTTGGCTCGGAATACAATGTATAGTGGAGGCACGCCCCATACCACACAGAGCGTGCCCATAGAACTGCAGTTTAGCTACCCAATCCTCACTGCTTTTGAGGTAACGGGCGCTGGCTGTAGCACCTCCGTGTGCTATTCGTAGTACACGGTTGTGTGCAGATATCTATGTGTGGTAGAGCCACGTGCAAAGCATTAGCTGCGTAACGAGCTCGACAGTGACTCGTCCAACGTTTACACGTATACTGAGGGGAGTGGGGCGCTCTGTGGATGTAGAGCCACGTGCAAAGCATTAGCTGCGTAACGAGCTCGACAGTGACTCGTCCAACGTTTACACGTATACTGAGGGGAGTGGGGCGCTCTGCGGATGTAGAGCCACGTGCAAAGCATTAGCTGCGTAACGAGCTCGACAGTGACTCGTCCAACGTTTACACGTATATTGAGGGGCGTGGGGCGCTCTGCGGATGTAGAGCCACGTGCAAAGCATTAGCTGCGTAACGAGCTCGACGGTGACTTGTCCAACGTTTATATGTGTACTGAGGGGAGTGGGGCGCCCTGGGGATGTAGAGCCATGTGCAAAGCATTAGCTGCGTAACAAGCTCGACGGTGACTCGTCCAACGTTTACACGTGTACTGAAGGGAGTGGGGCGCTCTGCGGATGTAGAGCCACGTGCAAAGCATTAGCTGCGTAACGAGCTCGACAGTGACTCGTCCAACGTTTACACGTATACTGAGGGGAGTGGGGCGCTCTGCGGATGTAGAGCCACGTGCAAAGCATTAGCTGCGTAACGAGCTCGACAGTGACTCGTCCAACATTTACACGTATACTGAGGGGAGTGTTGCGCTCTGCGGATGTAGAGCCACGTGCAAAGCATTAGCTGCGTAACGAGCTCGACAGTGACTCGTCCAATGTTTACACGTATACTGAGGGGAGTGGGGCGCTCTGCAGATGTAGAGCCACGTGCAAAGCATTAGCTGCGTAACGAGCTCGACAGTGACTCGTCCAACGTTTACACGTATACTGAGGGGAGTGGGGCGCTCTGCGGATGTAGAGCCACGTGCAAAGCATTAGCTGCGTAATGAGCTCGACAGTGACTCGTCCAACGTTTACACGTATACTGAGGGGAGTGGGGGCGCTCTGCGGATGTAGAGCCACGTGCAAAGCATTAGCTGCGTAACGAGCTCGACAGTGACTCGTCCAACGTTTACATGTATACTGAGGGGAGTGGGGCGCTCTGCGGATGTAGAGCCACGTGCAAAGCATTAGCTGCGTAACGAGCTCGACGGTGACTTGTCCAACGTTTATATGTGTACTGAAGGGAGTGGGGCGCCCTGGGGATGTAGAGCCATGTGCAAAGCATTAGCTGCGTAACGAGCTCGACGGTGACTCGTCCAACGTTTACATGTATACTGAGGGGAGTGGGGGCGCTCTGCGGATGTAGAGCCACGTGCAAAGCATTAGCTGCGTAACGAGCTCGACAGTGACTCGTCCAACGTTTACATGTATACTGAGGGGAGTGGGGCGCTCTGCGGATGTAGAGCCACGTGCAAAGCATTAGCTGCGTAACGAGCTCGACGGTGACTTGTCCAACGTTTATATGTGTACTGAGGGGAGTGGGGCGCCCTGGGGATGTAGAGCCATGTGCAAAGCATTAGCTGCGTAACAAGCTCGACGGTGACTCGTCCAACGTTTACACGTGTACTGAAGGGAGTGGGGCGCCCTGCGGATGTAGAGCCATGTGCAAAGCATTAGCTGCGTAACGAGCTCGACGGTGACTCGTCCAACGTTTACACGTGTACTGAGGGGAGTGGGGCGCCCTGTGGATGTAGAGCCACATGCAAAGCATTAGCTGCGTAATGAGCTCACTGGTGACTCGTCCAACATTTACACGAGTACTGAGGGAAGTGGGGCACCCTGCAGATGTGACCGCACTCACTCATTTGGGTTGGCCTCTCAGGGGCTATGGGTTCCTCGGTAGCGCTTTGGAGCCACTGGGCTGATTAAATTCCTTTGGAATGGGCGTGGTTGGCCAAGGGATGTCCAGAAACGGATAGGTGAATGCGCATGTACAATGTATAGTAACTATAGAGCCTTGCTGTGTGTCCGTAAAAGATTTAGTGCAACTGGCCACCCTTGTGTTAGCAAAATATTGTATTTGGTTTGCCGTGGTTGTATTTGGTTATAGGAAATAGTGCATACATCTTCTGTAAATTTGAAATAAGTGAGATAAACAATTTTTTTAGTTTCAATTTTTTATTTACTCTGATGATGGTGGATCCACCAAAACACGTGTAAGTAAGAATAAAAATAAAGGTGACGCAGTTTAAAAAGAAGGTTGGTGAAATTATTATATAAATTCATTATATGAAATAGAAATAATTTCAAACTGCAGGATGCATTATAAAGATTTATTTTTGAATGAAGATGTTATTACCTATTACTATATTGTATTATAGGCTGGACTATAAAATAACAGTGTTATATTAATATCAGGTTATAGAATTCTGTTATATAACAGGCTGTTATTTTCAGTAACGTTATCAAAAAATAGATTTATTTCCCATCACTAGTTCAAACTACGCTTGTGTATAGAGAGGGAATGTAACTATCGAATGCCACCAGGTGCGCCCTGTCAGTCAATTTGTTCGTGTTCCACAAACATGTGTTCATTACTTTTCAGGTTACCTTCGTACTAACCATGCTGCAACTACGATGAAACCGATAATTACATCACTTATAAATTAGTGAAAAGTTTTTCTTAATAATTCTTTTATCTCTAAAAAAAAATATATATATATATATACACTACAAACTATAACAAAACCTTGTGCAATCATTTCAAATAAACACCCTTCTTATATTTACAAGAAATACATTCCAACCCAATATTTAAAAAAAATAATAATAAATAAACCTGAAAAACTAAATTAAAAAATTTTCTTAATAATTCCTTTATCTCTAAAAGAAATACTACAAACTACAATAAAACTTTATGCAATCATTTTGAATAAATACCCTTCTTATATTTACAAGAAATACATTCCATCCCAAAATTTAAAATAATAATAATAAATAAACCTGAAAACTAAATTAAAAATATTTCTTTATAATTCCTTTATCTCTAAAAGAAATACTACAAACTACAATAAAACTTTATGCAATCATTTTGAATAAACACCCTTCTTATATTTACAAGAAATACATTCCACCCCAAACTTGAAAAAAAAACCTGAAAAACTAAATAAAAAATTATATTTAATAATTTTTTTATCTCTAAAAACAAATATTACAAACTATAATAAAACTTTATGCAATTACTTCAAATAAACACCCTTCTTATATTACAAGAAATATATTCCACCAAAACTTAATAAAAATTAATAAAAAAACCTGAAAAACTGAATTTAAAAAAAATTTTCTTAAAAATAATAATTCCTTTATCTTTAAAAAAAATACTACAAACTATAATAAAACTTTATGCAATTATTTCAAATAAACACCATTGTTGTAACAGTATATATTCCACCCCAAACTTAAAAAATAATAATAATAAATAAACCTGAAAAAGTAAATTAAAAAAATTATTCTTTAATCTATTATTTTCTTTATTTTGTTCTAAATATTCTAGGTTAGAGTATGTAAAAGCAGCGAGCTCTTTTGTCAAACGATATTTCAAAAGGTAGCCACATTGAAAAATCTGTACATCAAACTTAAGGGATTAGGGGATGTTTAAAATAATTATATATATTTTTTTACAATTAAAGTTTATTTCTGTACAAGGTGGTTGAAAAGTAAGGTGCGCCTAAGACTAACTGTAGAACTAACTGGGTCCTTCGCCCCAGTTAGTTCGGATAAATGAGGATGTACAGTAACTCAAAAATGAATTGATCCGATTTGAAAGCATTTTAAGTACATAATAATTCATTTTTGGAACTATTTTCACAGTACCCAACACCAATAATTCACAAGAGGTATCGCAACATCATAAATCTCATTAAATTTTTTTTTAATTGTCCTCAACCACCTCGTAAGTATGAAAATTGATAACGCTGTTGTCAAAGCAACCCCTTACTACAAATATCATTAAACTTTGTTTACTTATTTTAATTAATAACAAAGTTACAGAGGGTACAACTTACTTTTTAACCACTCTGTATAATTTATTAATATAACGGGTGTTTTATTAAGGACGCAACCCTGATTATAAGAAGATAGAAGTAATACATCGATAAATTTTCTGTCCCCCAATCGGTATGTTGGCAACAGTGTACTCAAGGCAAACTACCTAAGACAGTTAAAATGTTCCAGTCAAGCATTAGTGTGGTGACAGCAGTCGTTTCGTTATTTTGTGTCAGCAATGGTTTTTTCCAAGGAAGAACGGGGTGTTTTATTAAGGACGCAACCCTGATAATAAGAAGATAGAAGTAATACAATGTTTTCATTGCAACTTGCTATTCATTTGTAAAATAATAATTTAGATTAATTATTAATTTGTAAAGTATGGAAAATAAAAATATGCCGTAGATTGTGGCTTTTAACATAGGGTTGCATTCTTAATAAATCAAACGGTTCTTTCTTAGAAAAAACCATTGGTGACACAATATAACGAAACGACTGCTGTCACCACACTAATGCTTGACTGGAACATTTTAACTGTCTTAGATAGTTGGCCTTGAGTACACTGTTGCCAACATACTGATTGGGGGACAGAAAATTTACCAATGTATTATTTCTATCTTCTTATAATCAGGGTTGCGTCCTTAATAAAACACCAGTTATTAGACAAATTATATATCATAGACTATAAAATTTAAGGGCTTCCAATAATAAAAAACAAAAAAACAAAATTGAGAACGACGAACACAAATAAAAGAACATTTTTAGAGAAATACATTACATAAGTTCTAAGTCGACTACATAGGAAAATGGACCTTATCTTCACTAAGCTAAATTTTCAGGAGCAAAAAAACTGAAATTAAGTCAAAAAATGACATTTTTTGTTTATTTGTTTAAAATACGTGTTACTTATTCTTTTATGTGTACAAAAATAACCCTATTTTATTTTGAATTCCAAACCTGATTAAATTTCCAAAAATAGAGAGTATGTCAAATAGGGGAACAGATCTTAAATTCATTAATGTATTTCTTATTGGGTTAAGTTAAGATCCGAGTAAATTTTTGAACTAAAGGAAAAGTCATAAAAAGTTTTTAATCATAAATAATTCTCACCCCCCCTTCAGTTTTGAATTTTTAAAAATAATTCTGTACCATATTTTAAATTATCCTATATACAGATCGAAGAGTAATAAAATCTGTACATTTTGCAAAAAAACAAAATCATTGAGTTATCTTTTATACAAGTAAAGTTATAGCATTTCTTAATTTTAAAAATATAGTTTGATACTATACTGCTTTTACGCCGGTCCGTAGTTCATATTTTGCCCACTGTTGGTGCTGCCGATAGATAGCGCAGCGGTCACACCTCTCGTGGTGCATGTACCAAGTGGCACGATGGTATCTACCCACCGGCTGATGCGATAGTTGAAGGTGACCAGACAGTATCGAGTTCTGTGTGATCGAGGATCGATACGGGGAATTGACAGCTCAACCTTGAGTCAGTTCTTTTCCGTCATCTACACCTCCCTTCCCTACCCCTCGCTTCACCAGCGACTGCTCCTTTTCGGAGGCAGCGGTAAAAAGTGCTCGCTGCGTCGATGACTGCTCCTATTTGATTAGGCAGCGATACAGACGACCCCGTTTCGCTTCACCGGTGACTGCTCTTCTTCGGAGGCAGCGGTGAAAGGTGTTCGCTGCGTCGGCGGCTGCTTCTAATCATATAGGCAGCGGTAAAGATGACCTCCCCCCCTTCCTTCGCAATAAGCATCTGGTTTTTATTTTGAATTACCTCGCCGGATGCCCGGCCGGTCCTATGAGCTCTACAGACTGCGCTACTAAAAGCCGGTGGCAACAACTTATATCAAATTTATCACCGCAAATAATCATCATCATCATCACCCAAACACGGATAGGCCTAAAGCCTGTTCCGGCACCCATCTTCGTAGCGGTCTGCCTCTATCACGTCTACCCCGTGGGGCATAACTTAATATTTGGACTGGTAGTCTTTCCTCTCGCATTCTATTCACATGTTCACACCACCTGGAATTGTAGCGCGCAATGCCGTCTAATAGTGGTTGGACCTGTAATTCTGCTCTAATACTTTCATTACGTTTCATGTCCAGTCTGTTATAGCCTGCCGTCGCCCTTAAAAACTTCATTTCTGCACTTCGTATTAGAGTTCTCTCTCGTTGCGTCATGGTCCAACTTTCACTGCCATACAGCAAAACCGGGACTGCCATAGTTTTGTACAGTTTAATTCTTGTACCCTTTCTTGTCTTATTTTTCAAAGTTCGATGTATTGTCCCGCAAATTGTTCTAAACTTATTCAGTTTATTCATAACATCGTCATCTTTTAAAAAGCTTACGTCACATCCTAAATATTTAAAATGCGAGACTTGTTCTAAAACTTTATCATTTATAACGATTTTCGTTCTGACTGGATACTTGCCCTTAAAGGCCATAGTCTTTGACTTAGTGGCAGATAGCTTCACTCCATAACCCTCACAGATCTTTTGTAGTTCAAACACAGCTTTCTGCAAATCATTTTCAGTTTCCATGATAATTACTTGATCATCCGCATATAGCAAACAGCTTAAATCATAATCGGCGATTTGTACACCAGCATTTATGCTCTCCTTTCACTTGTTCAGAATCCAATCTATATATATATTAAAAAGCGTCGGAGACAAACTGCAACCCTGTCTCACCCCCTTATTTGTATCAATCGCTGATGTCAGTCTATTTCCAACCTGTATATGGACAGCTGTATCTTCATACAAACTCTGTACCACTGATATCAGATGTGGGGGATATCCTTGCACATACATTATCTCCCAGAGCTGCTCTCTATTAACACTATCAAAGGCCTTTTCAAATAATATAATAATATAATAGGCCGCAAATAATATAATAAGAAAAAAATACACCGCTAATCTCAACGAAATTAGCAACACCAGCTGATTCTCCCCTCTTCTGTTTATGCAGTGCTACCATATCATAATAACTAATTAAATAAAAGCGCGGATTTCAAACTTCTAAATGCAAAAAGAATCAGCCATTTATCTCATTTCTAAACGGAGTTATTCGAATATGAAAAATTATAATTTTCCATCAAAAAATTTACTTTCTTTATGACATACGTCAATAAAAAAATACATTTTCATTACTTTCTACTTGGTATTTATTTAAAAACCGATTACATGTATGAAATCAGCACGTCTCAGAGTACAAAATAACACAAAAAATATATATTTCTGATTTTTTTTTTAAATTTTTGCCTAGAAATGGGTTGACTCCCCCCTTAACCCTTTATAGGTCTTTGGTAAATATACTTACCACTGGTAATAAAGTAAAGTTTATTTAAGAATAAGCTATGCCTTATTGGCATTTTATAACGTTATTAATGTTCTCGGGTAAATAGGCTATCCACACATTGAAATTAACGCTCCGCTACCATTTTCTTCCCGAGTTACACGAATGTGGCAAGGATTCATACCAGCGTACAATACCATGTTGTTTTGTTGTTACTTTTGTACAGTGCTTAGAAAATTTAAGTTTTTTACAGGAAAGTAAACATTCATGGTGATAGAGAGTTAAGATAAATTATTTTACACGTCATTTTGTTGTATAGGACTACAAGTTGTTTTAACAAGCATTCTTACCACTAAACTTTATGTGATTCCCATTTCAATAAACAATCCTTGGTAAGTAAACTTACTTGGACTTAACAAAAAAAAATCTTACTGTTCTGGCACTAGAAATACATTATTAAAGTCCATTTAAAGCAAAATTTAACATTTTACAACATTTATATTTTTCCCCTCAGTACTGCCCTATAAAAGGTTAAATTCTCTGTAAAAAAACACTCATAACCTCACTTTTGACTCAGGAGAAGAAAAGGTCCGTTTTCCTATCGACGGACACATTTTATGCTGAAATAAAATTATATAAAAATTTAATTAATAAAAATAGTATTAAGATATTGATAAAATATATAATAAAAATACCCAATAGGTTACCTTATCTCTTTGACTGGGTCGATTAGGTTGGGTGCACCCGACATCAGCTGGATTTGTGACAAGGAAAAGGAAATTTAGAAAGCCGACGATTGCGATCATAAGTCCAGGCATGATGAACGAAAGGCTCCAGTCTTTCTCCAGATAATAACTGGCGATTATTGTACCGACTATGTTACCGATAGACGTGTGCGAGTTCCAGATGCCAAAAATCAGACCTCGTTTCTCTTTTTCAAACCAGTTACCCATTACTGCGACAACACCGGGCCATCCTGTCGTTTGGACTATACCGCCAAAAATCTATAACAAACACAAAAACATGTAGAGTAATTCTTAATAATAATAATAATAATAATAATAACAAGATCCGCCACTACACCACAGTTATCAAACCCGGTTTCCTGTATGCAAGTGAGACACTAACATTAAATAAGAAACACGAGCTGGAAGACATAAAAAAAGAAGAAAGGAAAATAATCCGAAAGATCCTTGGTGCTAGGCAAACGGAAAACGGGTTCAGATTACAACCAAACCAGACCGTAGAAAAATTCTCAAATGTAGAAGCTGACATTAGGAAAAAACGTATGAAATTCTTTGGACACATAAAGCGGTTACCAGGAAACAGGCTAACAAGAAAAATATTGGAGTATACAACGTCTCTCAAAAAAATGCCACCGTGGATAAGTGAAATCTATAAAGATCTCAGGAAAGCGAAAATAACAGAACAAGACATCGCAGATAGGAAAATATTTAGGAACAAGGTGGACAAGTGGGAGATAGAGCCAGAGCAGCCAAAGCAGAAGCAGCACAGGCCAAAGTGGTCAGAAGAAAGGAAACAGGCTTTCTCAAAACAGATGCGAGAGTACTGGGTGGACAAAAAGAACAACAAGAAGAAAAAATGATTCAGTTTGCTTATCGCCTTCCTTTAAGGGAGAATACACTAATAATAATAATAATAATAAAATTAGGAAAATTCTTGGACCTAGATAAACCGAAAACGGGTACAGATTACAGAGAACATCTAATATTGAAGAATATTCCAACATAGACAGACATGAGGAAAAGACGCATTCAATTTTATGGCCACATAATGAGGCTTCCTGACAATAAAAACACAAAGAGAATAGTAAAATATGTATCATCACTTGTTAATGGGGGGGGGGGATGGATACAAAATGTTAAAAAAGATTTAGAATTGGCCAAAAAATCACCAAAGAAGAAATTTTCATAAGAGACAATTTTAGAACAAAAGTTAAAAAATGGGAGGTTAAACCAGAAACAAAGCTCCAAGAACCGGAACAAAATGGAGTGAACAAAGAAAAGCTGAATTCTCACAAAGAATGAAAAACTGGTGGGCAGATAAAAAGGACAAGAAATACCAAAAACAAACCAGATTTACTTAGCGTCTTCCATTTCGGGAGCTTTACGACTAATAATAATTATAATGTTGTTGTTTTGGTCATCAGCCAAAAGTCTGGTTTGAACCTCTAGTAAAAACAAGGAGTGAGGTGGATTACAATTGCCTTCCTCAGTGAGTGGATAAGTTATGGTTACCAGCATTCCAGACCCTCTGAAAAGCCCCTACTTTCCACTCTGCAAATTATACCTTCACTTCATTCACCACAGGTTCAACCTGTATAACAATAAAATTATTATACAGGTTATATTATATTTAAATTATATTATTATACATCGCATTGTAATTACCCAATTCTGACCTTACTTCCTTATTCTTTTGAAGCGTGTAAACCCCTTAGTCCTTTGCAGAAAGTTCAAACCTCCAACCCATAAATCGAGGAGCTTTCAATAAAAGAACTGAATATTATTTTCTTAGTGCCGAAAAATTAATTAAGTTAATTAAGTTAACCCTCGAAGTGGCAACCGTCACAAAATCGACGCATTTCACCGTTGTAGAAGTGGCATCGTCAACTTTGCAATTCATTTTGTAAATTGTGTATTCTTTACTGTATAAAAGTCATATACCTGTTGGAAGATGGCACTAAAAAGATTGTTTATTCATTTGTATATTGTATTAATAGTTTTATTTAATATTTGTTACGTAGTAACTTTATTTTATGTGTAAAACTGAACGAAGAATTCAAAATTATAAAACGTACTAATTATTTTCTCGTGTGACTTAACGCGTTCTTTTATATTCTACGGCATAACAAACTAATCCCTTGAAATGTGGCTTTCAGTTTTGGAAGATTAGAAGAAAATTGAATGGGCTACATTATGTATATTTTGGATTTTAGGTATAACAGTTTACTACATGACTTATATGGTGTCTTAGCTGACACAAATAATTAAACCGAAAAAAAATCTTGTTTTGTACATTTTATATTTTTTCAGTTTATACAACAGCAAATACTAATTATATAATCATAATCTGCATACTTTTCTAAATAATATGGTATATAATACTTAATATTTAGTTATGTTCAGATAACTGAGAATTACACAAAAATGCCTTACACATTCTGTAAAATAGGCTGCTAATTTAACAAAATGTTAACTGCCCCTTAGAGGGTTAAGGGGAAACTGTACTTTGTATCCCGCCAATTTTAAATTTGCTATTTTTACGTACATTTTTCATAGGATTGGTAAAAGATAGGGAAATGAAACTTTACACACTAGGTGTCTGGTTTCTTCTCGAGCTAATGACATTTTTTTCAATTTAATCTTTGGACCATACCATTTTTTTTTTAAATTACGAATAACATAAAAATTTTTACAAATTGTTTTCCACGTGTTTTGCATATTACTAATTTTTGGAGCACCTCAGGAATTCATAAAAATGTCGGTATATGTAGCTATACAAGATAATTAACTGGTAAAAATTTTAGCCTGGTAGGTTTATTGGTTTCTGAGAAAAATGTGCCTTAATGTTAAAATTTTAAATTTACGGGAAAACGCAAGAAACAAGAAGGCACAAATCAAAAACAATATGTACAGAAACAAGTAAATTTCCCATCAACAGTTGTATAGATAGCTGAACCAACAGCTGAGAATATTAAAAACCGTGATGCAGATTTTTTTTTTTTAATTCCTAATATGTGTACGTTGTAATCTGTTCAATTGAGAACAATAAGCAACCCCATGACCCAATGAGATGAAGATGATGTGTTTGACATGTAAATGAGGTGTAGTCTTGTACAGACCCAGGTCGACCACTCCTGAGAGAGTATGGTTAATTGAGCTCCAACCATCAAAGTACACCAGTGACCAGTGTCTAGTATTCGAATCCGTATGAAAGTAACTTACCTTTTTTACTTGGATATTTTTAAAAACTAAAATTCTCTGAACTAAAACGAGCAATATAAAATTATGAAAAAATATTCGTTTTTGATAACATGATCATTTTTCTGTGTAAACCTGATAAAAACTTAAGTTTTTCAAACGAAAAATATTTTTTTAATGTAATTTAATATTTTTCTGGTAGATCTAGGCCTAAACTATTGAAAAACATAAAAAAACCAGAAATTAAAATTTTGAGTTAAAACCATCGTACCATCTCCCCTTAAATTACGTTACAACAGATAATTACCTGTACTAGAATGAAATATAGCAATGAATGAATGCCATAAGTCTTTGTGATGCCCAGCAGATAGCACGCAATACCAGAGAATATCATTCCAAGCGCGAGGAAATACCTTAGACTCGCTCTTTCCGCTACAATACCACTACAACAGACAATACAATACAAATTACAAACAACAGACAATACAATACAAATTACAAAAAACAGACAATACAATACAAATTACAATAATAATACTTACAATAACCACAGAGTGATTAATTTATTACTTTCTCTTGCCTATATGAATATAGGTATAGGAAGGAAAGTATTATTTTCATGTCGATTTTTCGAAATCGAGTTTTCACCGGATCTATACGTTTTCAGACCCCCTGAACCCAAAAAACATGTTTTTAGCGATTGGTCTGTGTGTGTGTCTGTGTGTGTGTGTGTGTGTGTGAAAACAGAATATCTCAAGAACGGATAATCGTACGAACTTGAAACTTGAAACTTAAGTTACATATCACTACCGGACCCAAAACGAACATTTTCATCAAAATCGGTCAACCGGAAGTAGTAGTTTATTCGTATAATTTTTCACTTTTTTGCGATTTTCTCAAAAACTAATCCTACGATTTTTTTTAAAATCGCCTGGTTTACTACATTTTTTATGCTCTACAATATAGGGTAGGCGCCATGTTTGCTGAAATTCTGCTTGAGGGTGTTTTTACGTAAAAACATTTTCTTTTTAAGATTGCGGCTTTAATATGCATTTTAGCGCAAAACGTTATATAATAAAAGTTGTAGAGAATGTAAAATTCTACAACTTTTATTTCAAACATTTTTTTGTATAACGCTTAGTTTAGCGCTTTTTAGCGATTGGTCTGTGTGTGTGTCTGTGTGTGTGTGTGTGTGTGTGAAAACAGAATATCTCAAGAACGGATAATCGTACGAACTTGAAACTTGAAACTTAAGTTACATATCACTACCGGACCCAAAACGAACATTTTCATCAAAATCGGTCAACCGGAAGTAGTAGTTTATTCGTATAATTTTTCACTTTTTTGCGATTTTCTCAAAAACTAATCCTACGATTTTTTTTAAAATCGCCTGGTTTACTACATTTTTTATGCTCTACAATATAGGGTAGGCGCCATGTTTGCTGAAATTCTGCTTGAGGGTGTTTTTACGTAAAAACATTTTCTTTTTAAGATTGCGGCTTTAATATGCATTTTAGCGCAAAACGTTATATAATAAAAGTTGTAGAGAATGTAAAATTCTACAACTTTTATTTCAAACATTTTTTTGTATAACGCTTAGTTTAGCGGTAATTTGCGATTTTCTGTTTTTTTTTCTCACGAAAACGTGAGAAAAATCGATTTTTTTAACATTTCGGTCTTAGTATGCATTTTACGACAAAAGTGTATATAATTAAATTTATAGAAAATTAAAAGATCTACAACTTTTGTTTAGAGCATTTTTCTCTACAGAAAAGCGTGATTTTTAGCGTGAAAGCGTGATTTTCCGTATTTTTAAGCCAAACTGAGTTCGATTGTCATTTTGCGTCATTCACTCATGATTAAAATAAGGTTATGTTTTTGAGGTTAGTTTTTGTTTATTTCTAATATTTTATTAATAATGTTAGGTTTATTATTAATTATTTGCATTGGCAAGAGAAAGTTGTGTGAGTGTTTCACACCAGATTTTTAGTTACTCGAGATACAAGTTTGCCTTTTGTTTTAACAAGGGGTGAAGGGGGAAAAGCATCAGTGTGCATGCGCGACTGCTTTAGTATCAGTTCGCCAACCACAACAACGTAAACTATACTTATACAAAAATAAATCTTTATAATGCATCCTGCAGTTTGAAATTATTTCTATTTCATAAAATGAATTTATACAATAATTTCGCCAACCTTCTTTTTAAACTGCGTCACCTTTATTTTTATACTTACTTACACGTGTTTCGGTGGATCCACCATCATCAGAGTAAATAAAAAAATTGAAAGTAAAATTTAAAAAAATTTTATTTATCACACTTATTTAAAATTTACAGAAGATGATACATCTTCAGTCATTTGTATAAAACTGTTTTATAGTTTTAGGTTGATAGTTGTAGGTTTTTATTTCCTATAAATTTTATTATATATTTATATACTTTTGTCGTACAATGCATACTAAAGCCAAAATCTTTAAAGAATCAATTTTTTACAGATTTTCATGAAAAAAAAAACAGAAAATCACTAATTACCGCAAAACTAAGCGATATACGAAGAAATGTTTGAATTATAGGTTTTTGAATTTTCTACAACTTTGATTATATACACTTTTGCCCTAAAGTGCATATTAAGACCGCAATCTTAAAAAAATTGTTTTTTTCTACGAGAGAACAGCTTCCCCAAGAATTTCAGCAGCCATGGCGCCTACCCTATCTTGAAGAGTATATAAAATATAGTAATTGTAGCGATTTTTAAAAAAATCGTAGGAAAAACTAAAAAAATTATATGTTAAACTACTATTTTTGGTTGACCTATTTTGATGAAAATGTTTGTGTCGGGTCCTCTAGTGGTATTTAACTTAAGTTTCAAGTTTCAGCTTCGTACAATGTTCCGTTCTTGAGGTATTTTGTTCACACACAGACAATTGCTAAAAACATGTTTCGTTTCGGTACATGGGTCTGAAAACGTGTTGGCTTTTCCCGGTGAAACCTCGATTTGGAAAAATAACAGACACAGACACAATCACAGAACGATCGCTAAAAACATGTTTTGTTGGGATGATGGGTTCTGAAAACGTGTATATTTAGTGAAAAGTGGATTTCTTAAAATTGACATAAAAACAATACCGTATTTCTTCCTATATATTCATATAGGCAAGAGAAAGTAAAAATTACTTTTAAAGAGAAGTAGCAGTAGTAGAATGCCAGGATGTCGCGAGTGAAGTCAATAATGAAAAAAGTGAAACGAAATTAAGTTTGATAATTAGAAGTTTACCTGATGAACATAGCACTGGCATATGCAAACAGAAAGGATGAGTCCAAAGTTCCCAGTAAAGATGACGCATCTGGTCCATCTGCAACAAAAAATAACCCCAATTAATGTTCATGTTAATTTTTAAAAGGGTTAGTAAAGGTATTACTTGCCCAAAACAGGCAGGTGGAGTAGACATCTGAGAAGATAGATAGGGGTTGCACAATGGATCCCAGAGAGAGTAGGGGGAGCAATGCTGCGGGATGAGGAGAGCTGTAAGTTGGTCGCTCAGTTTGTGGAGAGAGTGATCAGGAAACTGCAGAGGGAGGAGACATCTGGAGATCAGCGGGATCGCCCTCTCTCACAGTAAACCAATCCTGTCCCGATCTCATAAAGTAGGCACACTTCTTTCCTGAGTTGGTGATGAAAGAAATGAATGTAAGTGAGAGAGTGAGTGTTGGTCGGTGACAGCGAGAGCGGAATTAGGCTACGGTTCCCTTCCACGCCCCGCTGACAGTGTGAAAATTTTTTTTAACCCAACATTTCCCTAGTAGTGTTATATAAACAGTTCAGAGGAAGGTAGAGGGCTGTTTGCTGATGTCAGATCAACTGGCCAGGTGGCGGGTTTTTGGTTGGTAGGTGGTTGCGGCCTCCTTGGGGCTAGATGAGGGCGCCTCAATTGAGTCCAACACTACTTCCCCCCCATCGTGACGAACTAAACATGAGTTTTTCTCGCGGCCTCGGTTAAAAAAAAAGGCAGATGGAGTGTTAAATTATTTGCACACGATCTCCTAGTTCCACGGCAACAAAACACAGTTGTCTCTTTTATCACCCAATCATATGGCCAAATTTAGTACATTTTCATATGAAAAATTTAGTAAATGAGGCAATATTTAAAAAAATCGTAAGAGCCGTTTTTGAGAAAATTGTAAAACAGTTAAAAACTTACACGAATAAACTACTACTTTCGGTTGACTAATTTTGATGAAAAAGTTTGTGTCCAATGGTGGTATTTAACTTAAGTTTCAAGTTTCAAGTTCGTACAATGTTCCGTTTTTAAGATATTCTGTTCACACACACTCAAGACAGACCAATCGCTAAAAACATGTTTTAAGGCTCTAGGAAAACTCAATTTCTAAAAATCGACAAGAAAACAATACTTTCCTCCCTATACATTCATATCTGCCCCTAACAGACAGGTGGAGTGTCAAATTATTTACACTCAATCTCTTCGTTGCAGGGCTAAAACAAATAGTTCTGTTTCTTATCACATGGTCAGCCAATTAAATGACTGATTTATTTAAGAACAGAAGAGGTAGAGGTGTAAAAGACACTAATCAGAATTATCTCCTCTGAAAGTAATTAATTTCATTATACAGCCAGACCCTGTGGTGAATGAAGCGAATGTGTCATTTGCAAAGTGTAAAATATGTGCTTTTCAGAGGGCCTGGCATGCTGATAAGCATACTCTTCCACTCAATGAGGAAGGCAATTGTAAACCACCTCACTCCTCGTTTTACTTAGTAAAACCTCTACAGGTTCAAATCAGCCTTTTGGCTGATGACCTAAACAAGAACAACAAATTCATATAGGCAACAGAAAATAAAAAGATAAAATAACTGACAACTAAATTGTAGGTTTCTTTTAACAATTTAAATAAGCACTGCACTAATTGTGATTATAGGTGGATAAAAATGGAGTAAGTTATCAGAAGTAAGAGTGACGGGTCAACAGAATTTGTATAACATTACATTGTATGCTACAACTCACTTTTATTAAACTAAATTAAACACATAAATGGAATGCACACAGACAGACAACACGACTGATAACCGCTCTTCTTTTATACATAGGAATTATTTAAATAGTGACTCTTTATTCTGTTTAACAATGTATTATTATCACTATTAATTACATAAAAATACATTATGTACAAAGTGTTAACAAAATTTATTTCACTTTCACTACCCCTCCGACAAAAATAGAGGGGTGTTACATGTTTAATGTGTGTATTTATGTACAGTAGACTCTCAAAAATCCGGATCGCGCTAGTCCGGACGATGATTTTTTTTTTACTTTATTTTCTGAAAATTTACAACTTTTAAATTAACAACCAGTAAAAAGTTTTCATGGGATTGGCCCGATGAACGATCATGCGATTAGCACTATAATTTGTGTATGTACTTTTTAATAATAATAGCGTATATAAAATGTATGTAAATGACATTTTTTGTCATTTAGGGCCCACAGTAGTTTGCGTGCATATGTATGTACTGTACTGTTTGACTTAAACTAACTTTTTTACTTCTGCCTTTTACAAATTATTCACTCGTGTATTTTATTTAATCCCAGAACCATACTTTACTAAGCACAGTACCGTACTACAGTACATTTACATTTTATTTAGTTGATCGTGTAATTACTCTATAATTGAGACATAAATGACATTCATTGTTACATGTTTGAAATCCGTAACTTTCAAATCTTACAAAGAGTGCAATCGAATCTTATTACGGTACAGTAGCGTTAAGTTTAGTCAATGTTTGTGCTTTGTATACTGAATAATTACAGTACCAGTAGCCTATTGTAATTTATTAGGCCTACAGTGTTTTAAAGTTTTTTCAGAAGCCCACTCTTATATTAGCAGATAAACGTTAATGCTTATTGTCATAATTATTCGCCATAAAGATGAAATTGCCAACCTCCAGGAAATCCGGATTTTTCGAAATCCGGACCGGCCGTCCGCCACATTAGTCCGGGTTTCTGAGAGTCTACTGTATCAGTATTTCGTATTGTACCTCCCAAATGGATCAACCAATTTCAATTATTTTATTTTTACTCTCTCTTACCTATATGAATACTAGCGTTACCCGGCACGTCTTGCTACGGCCAAGAACAGAAAACATGTTTTTATAGAATATATGTATTTTTTTTTCTCTTTAATTCTTTATTTACAACTGTAAAATTTTACAACAAGCAAATGTGATGATTATGATAATAATGTAAATGACATGATAGGCATGAGAGGGGTAGGGCCCCCATTGGTGCCTCCCCAAGAATGAAATTTGTATGTCAAATTAGGAGGTCTCTACTCCAGCATCTTTTAAGGCGTCTAGGGGGATTATCAGGTAAATGTAAGGTGGAAAGTGAACGCACCAGGGGGTTCTCGTGTTCGTGTGACTTGTCATAAAAGCGTTGTATAGGTACTCAATGGAATTTTGTACAAGTGGTGTTTTCAAATCTGTATGTAAGGTTTTGTTGCTAACGTAAAGAGGTGCTTTTGCTATAAGGCGTAATGTTTTTGACTGGAATGCTTGAATTCGTTGCAAGTTAGAGGGTTTGGTTGAACCGTAAATTTGGGACCCGTAGGTCCATATAGGTTTTAAAAGAGAACAATATATGCGTAATTTTTGTACCATTGGTAATTTTGATCGTTTTTGATGTACGGAATATAGAAGTTTAAGTCGGGAATGTATATATGGAATATATGAAATTTATTTTATTTTATATAAGGAACATTAGCGTAGTGGTTAGCGCAAGTGGTTTCTACGCCGGGGTACCGGGTTCAATTCCCGGTCAGGTCTGGCATTTTTTAATCACTCATTTTCATTACCATCATAATCCACCGGCTGTATTAGCAGAAATTGCAGAACAGTCAGACATAAAACAAAAAAAACGAATGCTAAGGAGCATAACATGATAATTGTAAACGTCACTACTACGATCGATGCACAACTATAATCTATTTGAAATCAACGTGCGGGTGAAGGTCATGCCACTTCCTCACCTCGCCTACCCCACCAGTCGTCTGAATGATGCAGCGCGGAGTATGTGTGTGCACTTGTGCCTACGCCTTCATCAGGTTTACATTATTTCACTTCGTGAAGTACCGTACGCTTAAAACATCTGACGAGACCAACACATAAATGTGTTATTTAAATCAACTTAAACTTAAACTCATTCGAGAAGTTTAATTACAAACAAAAGGAAAACTGCAATGGAAAAAATCTAAATCCAGTTTTTCTTTTGTTTGTAATTAAAAAAACTTCTCAAATGAGTTTAATTTTCATAGACATTATTTATATCATTTTTTAGAATAAAATTCTCTACAATTTTCATTAAAATGTTTCGTGTTTTTATTCGCAATTTAACAGAGTTATTTTACGCTAAACTTAAAAAGTATATTTTCTAAGCCTTTTCTTTAATGTATTTACGTAGTTTTCTTAAAAACTAAAAGCGGTACAGTTCTGGGACTCATTTTTTTAAGTTTCCCAGGTTAAATAAAAACCATAAGAAACCACTAAACATTTTCCTAAATTTACCTTTTCAAAATTTCAGTATTGCTTTATTTCACTCTTTGCCCAGGAATCAAGGCAAAATCTTTCGCCAGGCATAACTCGCCAACGAAGCATTTCCGGACGTATATTTAGACAAACATTTTGTTACATGTAATAACAATAGTATATACGTGGTGTAATTTGTATTATATTATTGTTATAATTGTTATTAATATTGTTTTATGGTTATTGTAGATATTATATGTACGCACTATTACAACGTAATATGGAATATAAGAAAAGTCACCGAAATAAAAACACGGTCGTTATACTATGCGTCAGCAATGACTCTGTGATATTTTATGACTTTATGAAGCTTACATGTATTGTTTTAAGTAAACAAACATGTTACAGCACCTTTGTCACCACACACAGGCCTATTTATTTGATTTTTTTATACTCTTTCGACCAGTTCAGATTAAAGTTTTGTATCATACAGATGTGCAGTTTCTTTGGCGGGCTTGTGTAAGTTTAGTTAATTCAATTGTTTAAGCGTGAAAGTTGAGATGGCTGCAAACAGTCCTAATCTTCGCAGACAATCCAAACAAATAATTTATAGGGTTTATAATTATTTAAAAGAACTTGTGTGAAATTAATTCTTTGCGATCGGCGCTCAAGATTACATAAAAGGTAATTGACAGTTTATTTCTCAGTCGTATACAAATTTGTAACAATCCAGTTTCTGTATGCATGCTTTAAAACATAAAAGATAAATTATCATCTTTTTCGTTTAGGTAAAAAGGTTGGCGATGTTTTTATTAAGGTGCAGTTTGTTTAAAGAAATATTAGGATAGAACTGTTCCAACGATCCGAAAGTTAAGCACAAAAATTAGGAAAATATATTGTATAGAATAAAAAGGTTTCACATATCATAGTAGGCCTAATGTCTTATGTGTATCAGAGTAACCATTAAATTTCTTGTCGTTAATAGACAAAACTTTAGTCTGTAAAGAGAAAAGAAGTAGTTCAATTCAGTAATGTAGAAGTAGTGTAAGGGGTATGAGGAGAAATCTTGCGGAAGGGAAGGGGAAGAAGCGCGTGACCTTCACCCGCACGAAGAAATCAAATGGACTCTAATATAGCTATAAAAAAATAAAGTATAAAAATTTTGTCCAAAAAAATTAAAAATTTTTTGTTGGGGTGGACCACCCTTATCACTTAGGGGTATAAAAAATAGATAAAAACCTATTCTCAGACCTACCAAGTGTACATATAAAATTTCATCAAAATCGGTTAAGCCGTTTCGGAGGAGTTACGGAGGGTTAAGTTTCAAGTTCGCACGATGTTCCGTTCTTGAGATATTTTGTATACATACACGCACGCACGCACGCACGCACGCGCAAACACACACACAGACCAATCGCTAAAAACAAATTTTTTGGGGGGGATCTGAAAACGTGTAGATGCGGTGAAAACTCGATTTCGAAAAATCGACATGAAAACAATACTTTCCTTCCTAAATATTCCTATAAAGAGAAAGAAAAAATTGCTCCCATAATGCGTGCGCTACTTAAAACAACTAAGACCAATAAAAAAGAACTACTGTACAGTAACTTTTCGAACTCTCTGTAGTAGTGTAAAAGTTAACACATGGAAAAATTACGGCTACATTGACACAAAAACGTTTTTAGTATTGTGAAATTTACACAGACACAACCAAAACAACCTGATAAATGAATAACCGACTTAAAATGTCGGTATTTTATGAGCACTTGACGATAATTACAAATTGTTGCTGTAACCATCTTATCATCGAATTCAAATAATTAATGACAAATTAATAAAGTACTTCTCCCATTTACACTAATTAATAACAATAATCATCATCATTACTTGAGTGTATGGGACAATCAATACAAAAAAAATCTGGTGTGAACCACTCACACAACTTTCTCTTGCCAATGCAAATTATGACCAATATAATCAAACATTAGTAACAAAACATTAAAAAATAAACAAAAACACTAACCCCAAAACATAACCTTATTTTAATCATGAGTGAAAGATACAAAATGAAAATCAACTTCAGTTTGGTTTAATAATACGGAAAATCACTTTCACGCTAAACTAGGCTCTTTAAAGAAAAATGTTTTAAATAAAAGTTGTAGATCTTTTAATTTTCTATAAATTTAATTGTTGTTGTTTAGGTCAACAGCCGAAAGGCTGGTTTGAACCTCTAGAGGTTTTACTAAGTAAAACGAGAAGTGAGGTGGTTTACCATTGCCTTCCTCACTGAATGGAAAAGTATGCTTATCAGCATGCCGGGCCCTCTGAAAAGCACATATTTTCCAATCTGTAAATGACATCTTCACTTCATTCACCACAGGGTCTGGCTGTACAATGAAATTCATTACTTTCAGAGGAGATAACTCTGATTAGTGTCTTTTACACCTCTACCTCTTCTGTTCTTAAATGATTCAGTCATTTAATTGGCTGACCATGTGATAAGAAACAGAACTATTTATTTTAGCCCTGCAACGAACAGATTGAGTGTAAATAATTTGACACTCCACCTGTCTGTTATGGGCAGAAATTTAATTATATACACTTTTGTCGTAAAATGCATAATAAGACCGAAATCTTAAAAAAATTGATTTTTCACAAGTTTTCGTGGAAAAACACAGAAAATTGCTAATTATCGCTAAACTAAGCGTTATACAACAAATGTGTAAAATAAAAGTTGCAGGATTTTTAATTTTCTACAACTTTTATTATATATATTTTTGCGCTAAAATGTATATTAAAGTCGCAATCTTAAAAAACAATTTTTTACGAAAACAAACAGCCTTACCAAGAATTTCAGCAGACATGGCGCCTACCCTAACTTGTAGAGCATAAAAAATGTAGTAAATGAGGTGTGATTTAAAAAAAATCTGGTGTGAAACACTCACACAACTTTCTCTTGCCAATGCAAATAATTAATAATAAACCTAACATTATTAATAAAATATTAGAAATAAACAAAAACTAACCTCAAAAACATAACCTTATTTTAATCATGAGTGAATGACGCAAAATGACAATCGAACTCAGTTTGGCTTAAAAATACGGAAAATCACGCTTTCACGCTAAACTAGGCTCTGTAGAGAAAAATGCTCTAAACAAAAGTTGTAGATCTTTTCATTTTCTATAAATTTAATTGTATACACTTTTGTCGTAAAATGCATACTAAGACCGAAATGTTAAAAAAATCGATTTTTCTCACGTTTTCGTGAGAAAAAAAACAGAAAATCGCAAATTACCGCTAAACTAAGCGTTATACAAAAAAATGTTTGAAATAAAAGTTGTAGAATTTTACATTCTCTACAACTTTTATTATATAACGTTTTGCGCTAAAATGCATTAAAGCCGCAATCTTAAAAAGAAAATGTTTTTACGTAAAAACACCCTCAAGCAGAATTTCAGCAAACATGGCGCCTACCCTATATTGTAGAGCATAAAAAATGTAGTAAACCAGTTGATTTTAAAAAAAATCGTAGGACTAGTTTTTGAGAAAATCGCAAAAAAGTGAAAAATTATACGAATAAACTACTACTTCCGGTTGACCGATTTTGATGAAAATGTTCGTGTCGCGTCCGGTAGTGGTATGTAACTTAAGTTTCAAGTTTCAAGTTCGTACGATGTTCCGTTCTTGAGATATTCTGTTCACACACACACACACACACACACACACGTTTTCATGTCGATTTCTAAAAATCGACATGAAAACAATACTTTCCTTCCTATATATTCATATAGGCAAGAGAAAGTAAAAATCGTATGAGCCGTTTATGAGAAAATCGCAAAAAAGTGAAAAATTACATGAATAAACTACTAGGCCTACTTTCGGTTGACCGATTTGATGAAAATTTCCGCGTCGGGTCCTCTAGTGGTATCTAACGTAAGTTTCAAGTTTCAACTTCGTACGTTGTTCCGATTTTGAGATATCCTGTTCACGCACGCACACACACACACACACACACACGTTTTTTGGGTTCAGGGGGTCTGAAACCGTGTAGATTTGGTGAAAACTCGATTCGATTATGAAAAATCGAAATGAAAACAATACTTTCCTTCCTATACTGTATATTCATATAGGCAAGAGAAAGTAAAAATGTCCTGTTTAAACTTAACATTTCAACCTTCTTCCACGGTGTTGTTGCTGTTTAGGTCATCAGCCAAAAGGCTGGTTTGAACCTGTAGAGGTTTTACTAAGTAAAACGAGGAGTGAGATGGTTTACCATGCCTTCCTCACTGAGTGTAAAAGTACGCTTATCAGCATGCCGGGCCCTCTAAAAATCACATATTTTCCACTCTGCAAATGACACCTTCACTTCATTCACCACAGGGTCTGGCTGTATAATGAAATTCATTACTTTCAGAGGAGATAACTCTGATAACTCAGATAACTCTTCCACGGTATAGTTATTAAAAAGAAATCGTGTAAGACATTCACACGAATTTCTCTTCCCAAAGTAAATAATGAAATTTACATATTTTTGACAAAATGTATAATATTTCTTATGCAATCAGTTTTTTTATAATGTAATAATTTTATAAACGTTAATCAACGATGATAAAAATCTGAATAATAGCGTTCTTACAATGATTACGTACATACAACACATTCAGTAGTCTGTTTTACAAAAAAAGACAAAACTGTGAAAAATGATCTAGAGTGAATCTCTTGCCAATGTAGATAATGTATAATACAACAACTTCTTGTGTTTTATCATTAGTGAACAATGTAAAATGAAAAATTTGGTGTGAAACACTCACACGACTTTCTCTTGCCAATGAAAATAATTAATTAACAATAAACCTAGCATTAATAATAAAATGTTAGAAATAAACAATAAACTAACTTTAATAATTACAACCTAATTTTAATCATGAGTGAAAAACGCAAAATTAAAATCGACCTCAGTTTGGCTTAAAAAGTACTGAAAATCACTCTTTCACGCTAAACTAGGCTCTGTACTGAAAAATGCTCTAAAAAAAAGTTGTAGATCTTTTAATTTCCTATAAATTTTATTATATAGGCTACACTTTTGTCGTAAAATGCACACTAAGGCCATAATCTTTTAAAAACCGATTTTTCACACGTTTTCGTGAGAAAAAAAAACAGGAAATCGCTAATTACCGCTAAACTAAGAGTTATACAAACAAATGTTTGAAATAAAAGTTGTATAATTTTAAATTGTCTACAAATTTTACTATATAAATTTTTGCGCTAAAATGTACAATATATTTAAAGCCACAATCTTAAAAAAACAATTGTTTTACGTGAAAACAGCCTCACCAAGAATTTCAACAAACATGGCGCCTACCCTATCTTGTAGAGCTTTAAAAATTAAGTAAATGAGGCAATTTTAAAAAAAATCGTAGGATCAGTTTTTGAGAAAATCGAAAAAAGTGAAAAATCACACGAATAAACTACTACTTCCAGTTGACCGATTTTGATGAAAATGTTCGTGTCGGGTCCAGTAGTGGTATGTAACTTAAGTTTCAAGTTCGTACGATATTTCGTTCTTGAGATATTCTGTTCACACACACGCACACGCACACACACCACACACAGACCAATCGATAAAAACATGTTTCTTGGGTTCAGGGGGTCTGAAAACGTGTAGATCCAGTGAAAACTCGATTTCGAAAAATCGACATGAAAACAATACTTTCCTTCCTATATATTCATATATAGGCAAGAGAAAGTCAAACATAACCTAATTTTAATCACGAGGGAATGACGCTAACTGAAAATCAAAAATCAAATTCTGATCCACTTAAGAATACGGGAAATCAGTAATCGCCTCTAAATTAGGCTGTGTAAAGAAAAATGTTTGTAGGTTTTTAAAATATCTACAACTTTTATAATATAGGCCTACATTTTTGCGCTTAAATGCATACTAAGGCCGCAATCTTAAAAACCCTATTTTTTACCGATTTTGATAAAAATAAAAAACAGAAAATCACTTATTGCTTCTAAACTAGGCTCAGTAAAGAAAAATGTTTAAAATAAAAGTTGTACGTTTGTTAATTTCCTATAACTTTGATTTTATACATTTTTGTCGTAAAATACATACTAAGTATGCAATTTAAAAATCTATTTTTTACAATTTTAATAAAAAAAAACAGAAAATCACTTATTGCCGCTAAACTAGGCTCTGTAGAGAAAAATGTATAGAATAAAAGTTGTAGGTTTTTTAATTATCCACAACTTTTATTATATACATTTTTGCGATAAAATGCATATTAAGGCTGCAATTTAAAAAAAACATTTTTTCTACGAGAGAACAGCCTCCCCAAGAATTTCAGCAGACATGGCGCACAACCTATCTTAAAGAGCATAAAAAAATATAGTAAATTAGGCGATTTTAAAAAAAATCGTAGCACCGGTTTTGAGAAAATCGCAAAAAAGTGAAAAATGACACGAATAAACTACTACTACCGGTTGACCGATTTTGAAGAAAATGTTCGTGTCGGGTCCTCCAGTGGTATCTAACTTAAGTTTCAAGTTTCAATTTTGTACGATGATCGTTCTTGAAATATTTGTTCACACACACACACACACACCAATCGCTAAAACTGTTTTTTTGGGTTCAGGGGGTCTGAAAACGTGTATATCCGGTGAAAACTATATTTCGAAAAATCGACATGAAAACAATACTTTCGTTCCTTAATATTTAGGCTATATAGACAAAAGAAATATTCATATACACAAGTTTGTAATTAATTTGTTAATTTCGTAAAACTTTGATTATATACAATTTTGTCGTAAAATGCATACTAAATCCGCAATCTTAAAAAACCTTTATTTTTTTACCGATTTCAATTAAAAAAATCCAGAAAATCACTTATTGCCGCTAAACTAGGCTCTGAGGAGAAAAAGATTAAAATATAAATCGAAGGTTTGTTAATTTCCTAAAATTTTGAATATATAAAATTTTGTCATAAAATGCATACTAAGGCCGCAATCTTAAAAAAACCTGTGTTTTACCGATTTTAATAAAAAAGAAACCAGAAAATCACTTATTCCGCTAAACTAGGCTCAGTAAAGAAAAATGTTTAAAAAAGTTGTAGGTTTGCTTATTTCCTAAAACCGTGACTTTATACAATTTTGTCTTAAAATGCATACTAAGGCCGGAATCTCAAAAACCCCTATTTTTACAGATTTTTATAAAAAAAAACCCAGAAATCACTTATTGCCGCTAAACCAGGCTCTGTATAGAAAATGTTTAAAATAAAAGTTGCAGGTTGTTAATTTCATATAACTTTGATTATACCGTGAGTCCCACGGATTTAAACCATAGAGAAATAGCATTTATTTTCATTAGTTTGTTATATTTTCTTCCCTATGAACGCTGAACACTTGTTATAATCAGGGATCATTAGAAAATATTTAGCCCTTTTAAAAAATATCAATTTTGATACATTTAAGCTGTATTTTAGCTTAAATACAGAAATACATAAATTTGTAACCGCTTTCCATTTAAGGGGGTAGTCAACCCAAAAAATGAAAATGAAACTTCTGGCTATAATTTATCATTATTTACTTTAAATAAAAGAGTAATTTACTAGTATTGATCTACCATTTGAACCAAGCCAAAAAATTAATTACAGCCCCTAATATAAGGGTGAGGTTGGAAAAGCGGGCTTTTACGAGGAATCAAATATCTAGGGAACCAAGAAAGATATCAACAAGATTCTTATGCTACAAAATACGGAAAATTGCTGTCTATTATCTGTTCTATGCGCTTGTATATACTTTTTCTTACAAGAAATTAATTGAAGAAAAACCATATTTTCAAAAACATGTATTTTATGTATTCACAAATTATTTTTTAACTAAATCCCTTTTAAGGTTTTTGTAATAATCATTCCACAGATAATAGAGCAAGAAATTATAAACATTTGAAAAAAAACATCATCCAAATATCTCCAAAACAAGCCAAAATATTTAATTCCCAAGAATGTACAATCATGCTAAAACCATATTATCGGAAAACTTGAAATTGAAGAAATAATATCACTCGCCTTGCTAATGTGCTTTATTTAAACAGATGTTTTTATAACGTTTTGTCAACGTACAAACAAAGTAAACAAATGTTGTGCTTCAGAAAATATTAAATTTCAAATAAATGCAAAAAAACAGTCGAAAATATAAAAAAATTATCTTCTTGAGTTGACTACCCCCTTAAGTTTTGTAAATTTTATCAACTTTTCGCATTGTTACATTTGGAGTAACGGTAACGTTCTGGTCCGAAGATGTAAAGATATAAGTGGGTCGAATCCATCAACAGTAAAATTTTTTTATTGTTCAAAAAATAAATATTTGGGAATTAAAAAAAATCTGGTGTGAAACACTCACACAACTTTCTCTTGCCAATGCAAATGATTAATAATAAACCTAACATTATTAATAAAATATTAGAAATAAACAAAAACTAACCTCAAAAACATAACCTTATTTTAATCATGAGTGAATGACGCAAAATGACAATCGAACTCAGTTTGGCTTAAAAATACGGAAAATCACGCTTTCACGCTAAACTAGGCTCTGTAGAGAAAAATGCTCTAAACAAAAGTTGTAGATCTTTTAATTTTCTATAAATTTAATTGTATACACTTTTGTCGTAAAATGCATACTAAGACCGAAATGTTAAAAAAATCGATTTTTCTCACGTTTTCGTGAGAAAAAAAACAGAAAATCGCAAATTACCGCTAAACTAAGCGTTATACAAAAAATGTTTGAAACAGAAGTTGTAGGTTTTTAAATTCTCTACAACTTTTATTATATAAGTTTTTGCGCTAAAATTTATATTAAAGCCGTAATCTTAAAAAAACAACGTTTTTACGTGAAAACAGCCTCACCGAGAATTTCAGCAAACATGGCGCCTACCCTATCTTGTAGAGAATCAAAAATTGAGTAAAATAGGCGATTTTAAAAAAAATCGTAGGACCAGTTTTTGAGAAAATCGCAAAAAACTGAAAAATTATACGAATAAACTACTACTTCCGGTTGACCGATTTTGATGAAAATGTTCGTGTCGCGTCCGGTAGTGGTACGTAACTTAAGTTTCAAGTTTCAAGTTCGTACGATGTTCCGTTCTTGAGATATTCTGTTCACACACAGACACACACACACACACACACACACAGACCAATCGCTAAAAACATGTTTTTTGGGTTCAGGGGGTCTGAAAACGTATAGATCCGGTGAAAACTCGATTTCGAAAAATCGACATGAAAACAATACTTTCCTTCCTATATATTCATATAGGCAAGAGAAAGTAAAAATACTGAACCTGCGTCCAAAAAAATTAACAAATTTAAATAAGTTTATGTAAATAAGTTTAGATGATAAAACAAATTGACAAAATAAAAAAAATAAATAAATAATTTATTTTTTTACAAAATTCCAATATTTTTTGAACAATAAAAAATTTTTACCGTTGATGGATTCGCCCACTTATCTTTACATCTTCGGACCAGAAGGTTACCATTACTCCAAACATAACAATGCGAAAAGTGGATAAAATTTACAAAACTAAATGGAAAGCGGTTACAAATTTATGTATTTCTGTATTTAACCTAAAATACAGCTTAAATGTATTAAAATTGATATTTTTTAAAAGGTCTAAACATTTTCTAATGATTCCTGACTATAACAAGTCTTCATTTATTCGTGGGAAGAAAATATTAACAAATTAATGAAAATTAATGCTATTTCCATATAGTTCAAATTCCGTGAGTTGTACAATTTAGTCGTTAAATGCATACTTTTTTTATTCCTAATTTGTGTACATTGCAATCTGTTCAATTTAGAACAATAAGCAACCCCGTGACCGAATAAGATGAGGATGATGTGTATGACGTGTAAATGAGGTGTAGTCTTGTACAGACCCAGGCCGACCATTCCTGAGAAAGTATGGCCTTAATTAAACCCCAACCATCAAAGTACACCGGTAACCACTGTCTAGTATTCAAATCCGTATAAAAGTAACTACCTTTACTAGGATTTGAACCAGGAACCTTTGTCTCCGAAAATCAGCTGTTAAACATGCATAATAAGGTAGTCAATCTTAAACCCCTTAATAATTTTGTCGTAAAATGCATACTAAGGCCGCAATGTAAACAATGACGCAAAAGGTTATTACAAAATCTAAGCAATCTTTCCCAGTACAGACATCGAAAAAATATTTCACATTTGGAATCCGCATATGATTATGAGTATAAACATATAGTGTTAATTATTAATTAATAGTCATACAGGCTGCATTAAAAGTTTTGTTATGGATAGGGCGCGGAGGAGCGGAATGTTATTGGTTATGAAGGCATTGATTGATCTACAAAGCCAATGTTTGTGTACATGCTAGTAGCAGTCAGAACCCCATAAGAAATACATTGTCCTATACTGCTCCGTAATGTCAACTGAACGTGCAAACGACTATAGAATGCATATAAAAGCTGCAATGATTTTCAGAAAAATATTCCTGATTCTTTCAAACGAATACATTACGTAAATAACGATAATGAAAAAATTGAATTCCGATAGTTTCTTATGAAAAAGCAATTAAAAAAGTAATTTGTAATTACTTTGATGTAAGTAGGCCTACATAAGTCGGACTACTTGAACTTTAAAACTTAGTAATGCCACCCATTGTGGAACGTACTTTAATGATTCATGAAACACTGTAAGTGTCGCCAAAGTTGAAGTGAGTACAATGTACAAACGTATTACATAGTGATATTAAGTGAAGGAGATTTACAAGACTTTATATGTAGGCCTACGTACATTTTTTTTACTTTCTCTTGCCTATATAAATATATAGAAAGAAAAGTATTGTTTTCATGTCGATTTTTCGAAATCGAGTTTTCACCGGATCTACAAGTTTTCAGACCTCCTGAACCCAAAAAACATGTTTTCAGCGATTGGTCTGTGTGTGTGTGTGTGTGTGTGTGTGTGTGTGTGTGCGCGCGCGCGCGAACAGAGTGAATAGACTATCTCAAGAACGGAACATCGTACAAACTTGAAACTTAAGTTAGATACCACTACCGTACCCGACACGAACATTTTCATCAAAATTGGTCAACCGGAAGTAGTAGTTTAATTGTGTACTTTTTCACTTTTTTGCGATTTTCTGAAAAACTGGTCCTACGAGTTTTTTAAAAATCGCCTCATTTACAAACATTTTTATGCTCTACTAGATAGGGAAGGCGCCATGTTTGCTAAAATTCTTAGTAAGGCTTTTTTCAAGTAAAAAAATTGTTTTTAAGATTACTGCTTTAATATGCATTTAAGTGCAAAAATTCATACAATAAAAAATGTAGAGAATTTAAAAACCTACAACTTTTTTTGTATAACGCTTAGTTTAGCGGTAATTAGCGATTTTCTGTTTTTTTTTCTTACGAAAACGTGTGAAAAATCGTATTTTTTAAGATTTCGGCCTTAGTATGCATTTTACGACAAAAGTATTTTAAATCAAATTAATAGGAAATTAAAAGATCTACAACTTTTATTTATAGCATTTTTCTCTACAGAGCCTAATTTAGCGTGAAAGCGTGATTTTCCGTATTTTTAAGCCAAACTGAGGTTGATTTTCATTTTGCGTCTTTCACTCATGATTAAAATTAGGTTATGTTTATTGAGGTTAATTTTTTGTTAATTTCTAATGTTTTATTTTTAATGTTAGGTTTATTGTTAATTATTTGCATTGGTAAGAGAAAGTTGTGTGAGTGTTTCACACCAGTTTTTTTTAATTTTCTTAGTTTACCCTCACAGTGCCAGCGTCCTAATCAAGATTTAGGACGTCAAGATTTAGATTAAAAAATGCTGGCGTCGTCCTTTCATTAGTACGTTGACTAAAAAATTCATAGCATTTTTATTTTTCACTTAATTTTTATAAACAACGTATGAAAATGAAAGAAATGTAGATTGAAAAAAATACATGTAGAGTTTTTTATGAATGTAATTGATTTAATCTAAATCAATTACAATCAATAGGCAATGGTAAACCACCTCACTCCTCGTTGTACTTAGTAAAACCTCTATAGATTCAAACCAGCCTTTCGGCTGATGACCTAAACACAAACACAATGTATACTATAGATTATGTTGTGAAATGAGAGAAAGGTGTGGTGTAAAGTAAAAGAGAAATCGATTTTCAGGTTAGCATTTTTATTATCGAATAGGTAAACTGATTGTTTAACTCTGCTGTCCATTTGACTTTTAAATGACGACGTAGCTTTGACCTTTAATTTTTTTAAATCAATTACAGTATATATATCATAATCACCTTCTACCTGCCTTCTGCCTTTTAAAAACTATGTTTATCTTAGCTAATTTTATGACGTCACATCTGAATACCTTTCATCGAATGTCATTCGGTAATTACGTAATTGACTTCCGTTATCAGTGGAGCGTAAATCTCACAATATAGTAACCTCTGCATAGCCCGGTACGCTTCGGGTTTACGTCATAACAAAAAAAAAATCTGGTGTGAAACAGTCACAGACTTTCTCTTGCCGATTTAAATAATGAACAATATAACCTAACATTTTTTATTCCTGATTTATGTGCATTGCAATCTGTTCAATTAAGAACAATAATCAACCCCATGACCCAATGATTTTTTCTTCTTTTTTTTTGGTTTAACGTCCGACTTTTCTGCAATTACTGCTAATGCAGACGATGAAGGATGAAAGGATTTTTTGTAACGTATGAAAATATGCCGTGCCTGAATGGGATTCGAACCCAAGACCGCATGATGAGAGGCGAGCACGTTACCAACTACGCCAATGCGGCCGGCTCTTATGGGCAAGTGTAGGTTATTATAGAGAGTATGAATATAATTTATTCTTGTTGTTGTTGTTGTTAGGGTCAACAGCCGAAAGGCTGGTTTGAACCTCTAGAGGTTTTACTAAGTAAAACGAGGAGTGAGGTGGTTTACCATTGCCTTCCTCACTGAGTGGAAAAGTATGCTTATCAGCATGCCGGGCCCTCTGAAAAGCACATATTTTCCACTCTGTAAATGACACCTTCACTTCATTCACCACAGGGTCTGGCTGTACAATGAAATTCATTACTTTCAGAGGAGATAACTCTGATTAGTGTCTTTTACACCTCTACCTCTTCTGTTCTTAAATGATTCAGTCATTTAATTGGCTGACCATGTGATAAGAAACACTTATCAAAATTTATTCTTATTCATTCTAATTCTTTTATTCTTCAAACATTGAAATCTAACCCCTTTAAACCTCAACCACAAACATTCAAACTTCCAACTCTCAACTTTCAAAAATCAAACCAAAAAAACCTTCGAATTTTACATTTAGAAACTTTCAACCATTAAATAAAAGCTCAAACGTTTATAAATTAAAGCTTTAAACTATTGTTACCGTCGTCCCCTTTGATTAAGTACTGTGCTGCCAGCTGCAAAGCTTCCGACGTAGCGACAGAGGCCTTTGTCGACAAGGTCAACACCAATACCACAGCGCTTTCAGCAACTATAAAAAGAGCGCTGCACTGTGCCAAGAAAATTAAATTCCGATCCATACAACAGACACGACGTCCACCATCGGCACACGGCTACCGGACTCCAACGAAGGCTCATCGACGACCCCGCAAAAGAGAACATGATGCTTCCGCTCGCTGACCCAACAGCGTAAACCGTCGACCGGACCATCATCGCCTGCTGCGGTCCCTCGACCGAGCCTTACGCCCACCAGATACCGACGAAGCAGTCATCGACGTTCTACTGCGAGGGAAGAAGATGACGTCTCCGCTGTCGCTCACGGTGTCCACGGTGTGTCGTCGATGACGACGACCGCCACGACGACTACGACCGACGCTTCGCCAAGACGACCACCGTTAAACGTCCCTTTTCAGGGCCACCAAAATATAAAGGTTTCACTGGTCACTTAATGTCACCATCCGGTGACACTATGAAACGTTTAATTTTAAATTTTAAAAGGACAACATGAAAATTCAAGCTCAAATCCTTCGTTTTAAAACTTTCAAATACGACACCATGAAACCTTCAAACGTTAGAAATTCACATGTTGAAACCAGAATATAAATAGAGAAATGAATTAAGTTTAGACTTACCGAACGGAGCCCAATCGCACCAATCAGGGTCAGTCGTTGAATTGACATCGGCAGGTGGAACTAATTCGGAGCAGTTTCGATTCAGAGTGGTTTTCACAACGCTTACTGTTTTTCTGGTCGCGTGGTAGCTCATGTACGCCAGAAACGTTAATATCCATACGCTAGTTCTGTACCTGAAACATTTCATCCCGAATACATTATTATTCACCTTAATTAAGTTTTTTTTAATCCATAACGTGTGTACGTTGCAATCTGTTCAATTCATAACAATAAGCAACCCCATGACCCAATGAGATGAGGATGTTATGTATGACGTGTAAATGAGGTGTTGTCTTATACAGACTCTGGCCGACCATTCCTGGGAGAGTATGGTTAATTGAACCCCAACCATCAAAGTATACCGGTAACCAATGTCTAGCATTCAAATCCCTATAAAAGTAACTACCTTTACTAGGATTTGAACCAGGAACCTTCGTCTCAGAAAATCAGCTTTTAGACAGCTGACTAGCGGCGACGACGTTACCCCTAGACAGACCCGGTAGGTTATCCTAATTAAGTAGCTAAAAATTTAATGTAGCTATTGTTATAATAATGAAAGCCTGCCGACAGTAAAATCAGCTGTTCATAAACAGCTTACTAATTATAAAAATCTGGTGTGAACACGCACACGACTTGCCAATGCAAATAATGAACAATATAATCTAACATAAGTAAATGCCGCAAAAAAAACTAAAAAATAGCCGCCTCCGTGGCGCTAAAAACATGTTTTTTGGGTTCAGGGGGTCTGAAAACGCGTAGATCCGGTGAAAACTCGATTTCTGAAAATCGACATGAAAACAAAATACTTTCCTTTCGATATATTCACATAGACAAGAGAAAGTAAAAATAAAATATAGACTACCTTTCTCTCTCTTATTCTCACACATACATACACCCACACACAGAGAGACAGAGAGAGTAGGGAGTAAGGGAGAGGGAGATCTAACACCAAAAAACATGTTTTTTTGGGCTGAGAGGGTCTGAAAAAGTGTATATCCGGTAAAAAATCGTCATGAAAACAGTACGTTCCTTCCTATATATTCACTATAGGAGATGAGAAAGTAAAGATGAGATGTGTGTATACATTTAAAAAAAAATTTTTTTTTTGTTTAACGTCCGACTGTTCTGCAATTTACTGCTAATGCAGACGGTGAAGGATGAAATGATTTTTTTAAAGTATGAAAATATGCCGTGCCTGAATTGGATTCGAACCCAAGACCATACGTACTATACGATAAGGGTAGTGGGGTGAAAGGGATGTTCAAGGGGAAGAGTAGTTTTTTTTTTTGTTTAACGTCCGGCTGTTCTGCAATTACTGCTAATGCAGACGGTGAATGATGAAATGATTTTTTGTAACGTATGAAAAAATGCCGTGCCTGAATGGGATTCGAACCCAAGACGGCATGATGAGAGGCGAGTACGTTACCAAAAAGAGAAGAGTAGTTGTTGCATAAAGTAGAGTAAAGTAGTAAGCAGGCCTACCTGCACATGTAATTAGCAATCATGTGCCGCATATTATAGTAGTTTAATAAAATGCAACATAACGCAATAGGAAGGCCTACAATGCCTACCCAATAGGCATCTAGTTAATTGCAACCTTTAGGCCTATTGGCTCTCGGAAGTGGCTGATACCGCTGCAACACCAATTAGTAGAAAAAACAAAGTACTCAAAACTATCAATATTTTTCAAAGTTGCTAAATTGATTGAAATAAAATCACATGTAAAACACTCACATGACTTTCTATTGCCAAAGCAAATAATTAAAAATATAACAACATTAATAACAAAACATCACAAATAAACAAAAATAATAACCTCAAAAAACATAACCTACTATCTGTTTCATAACCATAGACACCCGAGTTTGAATCGTTCCATTTCCAAAACGATGAGTCGGATTTCAAAATAGTTTACATCAAAATTTAGCTCATTTTGTTCTGCGTTTACCTATAGGCCTAATAGTCCTATATTTTTAATGTTGTTTAAAAATTGCCATATCGAGGTTGGAAGACAAAATGACCCGATTTTTTTTTTGATACCGCAACAAATTTCATGCGTTAAGAGGCGTATAACTCGATAAATATTTGACCGCAAAGTTTGAAATTTTAACACAATATCGAAAATTATATTCTTACAGCGTGTACGAAATTAAAAAATCGTAAGTTATTTAAATTTTTATTTATTAACAATATTTTGAACCCTTGCTATCTCGGTAACCGCTCGATCGTTCGGCACGGGCAAACCATAGTTTTATTCAGCGTAAAAAACTTAGTACAAATAACACGAAATATCGATTGGCCAATGTTGTGGTAGAATTTTTAAATTTTCAAAAATAGATTGGTAATGCGGGGGTGTGTTACTATCCATGTTGCTAGTTTGTGTACGTGACATCCTGTTGGACTCTACCCGAATTGACAGACTGCATTGTCAATTCAGATAGACAGTCAGATTCGGGAAACATGGATAGTAGCGCACACCACCCGCATTATCCAATCTATTTTTCGAAATTCTAAAAATTCTACCACAACATTGGCCAATCGATATTTCATGTTATTAACATATTTGTACTAAGTTTTTTACACTGAATAAAACGATTGTTTGCCCGTGCCGAACGATCGAGCGGTTACCGAGATAGCAAGGGTTCAGAAAATTGTTAATAAATCAAAATTCAAATAACGTATGAATTTGAAATTTCGTACACGCTGTAAGAATATAATTATTGTATGTTGTGTTAAAATTTCAAACTTTTCCGTCAAATATTTATCGAGTTACACGCCTCTAAACGCATTAAATTTGTTGCGGTATCAAAAAAGCCAGGTCTTTTTGTCTTCCAACCTTGACATGGCAATTTTTAAAAAACATTAAAAATGTAGGACTATTATATAGAATGTATAGTGTGAACAGAATATCTCAAGAACGAAACATCGTACGAAATTGAAACTTGAAACTTAAGTTAGATACTACTACCGGACCCGACACGAACATTTTCGTCAAAATCGGTCAACCGGAAGTAGTAGTTTATTCGTGTCATTTTTAACTTTTTTGTGATTTTCTCAAAAACGGCTCCTACGATTTTTTTAAAAATCGCCTCATTTACTAAATTTTTTATGCTATACAAGATAGGGTAGGCGCCATTTCTGCTGAAATTCTTGGAAAGCCTGTGCTGTCGTAAAAAAATTGTTTTTTTTAAGATTGCGGCTTTAATATGCATTTTAGCAAAAAAATGTATACAACAAAAGTTGTAGAGAATTTAAATTTGGACTACAACTTTTATTTTAAATATTTGTTTATATAACGCTTAGTTTAGCGGTTAAGTAATTAGCGATTTTCTGTTTTTTTCATGAAAATTGTAAAAAAATCGATTTTTGAAAGATTTCAGCCTTAGTGTGCATTTTATGACAAAAGTGTATACATTTAATCAAATTCATAGGAAATTGAAAGATCTACAACTTTTATTTAGAGCATTTTTCTCTACAGAGCCTAGTTTAGCGTGAAAGAGTGATTTTCCGTATTTTTAAGCCAAACTTAGGTTGATTTTGATTTTGCATCATTCACTCATAATTAAAATAAGGTTATGTTGTTAAGGTTAGTTTTTTTGTTTATTTCTAATGCGTTATTACTAATGTTAGATTATATTGCTCATTATTTGGATTAGTAAGAGAAAGTTGCATGAGTGTTTCACACCAGATTTTTCATTTTACTTTATTCACTCATGATTAAAAACAGGTTACATTATTTCATTAGTTACATTGACAAGAGAAAGACGCGATAGTCACACCAGATGACTTGTCCATATACACTCCGCTTTTAGTGTTACTGATGGACAAATGCTTTTTTGATTGTACTTACCATAGCTTGGTAGACTAATGCGGAGATTAGGTTTATTATACTTTTATCAACCCCTATAATATTTACTACCCCAATTTTATAACAGCCCCTATAAAGATATCAATTGGTAATTACAATAAATTAAGAATTGGAAGTAATATACAGGGCGTTCTGAAAAAGGTTCCAAGAATTCAGGGCGTGATTCCCCACAACAAAAGAAGAAAAAAAATTCAAATTAACATAGGTCCGAAAATCATTAGTTACACAGTTATACAGGGTGAATGATTTTATCAGAATTTCAGTTACCCCGTTGAAACGAAGCCCTACAGATATTTGTTGGGCGTTACATTAAACCATAAATTTTACCTTATCGTATGTAAAATGAACAGAAAAATTGAAAAAAAAACAGGTTTCAGACCTGTAGCTGTAGTAATTTTTAAGATATCTGATGAAATACGCAAAACTTGGTCCCGAAAAACAAGTTTCTTTTAGGTTTGAAGCAGATGAACTTTGTTAAATGGATAATAAACACAAGAAATTCTTATACAAAACTTGTAGAGAATTTAATTCTGAAGAGACTGATGTAAAATAAGTCAATAATAGACAAACGCAATTTAAAAAAAAAAATTTTTTTTAATTAAATAAAAAAAACGCATGAAAAATAGACAAAATCTGTTAAAACTCTCTACTAGCTTAATTAATGTAATACTTAAAAGAAAACACTTGTATTAAAATAAACTAATGAGTTACTTACTGTTTATTTTTATCAAGTAAACATTTTTAACAACCATAAATTATCATACATAAAAAAAGCAACAGGTGCCATAAAAAGCTACGAGAGTTTACAGATTTTGTCTATTTTTCATGCGTTTTTTTTATTTAATTAAAATTTTTTTTTTTTAAATTGCATAGTCTATTATTCACTTATTTTACATCATTCTCTTCAGAATTAAATTCTCTACAAGTTTTGTACAAGATTTTTTTGTGTTTATTATCCATTTAACAAAGTTCGTCTGCTTCAAACCTAAAAGAAACTTGTTTTTCTGGATAAGTTTTGCTTATTTCATCAGATATCTTAAAAATTACTGCAGCTACAGGTCTGAAACCTGTTTTTTTTTCAATTTTTCTGTTCATTTTACATACGATAAGGTAAAATTTATGGTTTAATGTAACGCCCAACAAATATCTGTAGGGCTTCATTTTAACGGGGTACTGAAATTCTGACGAAATCTTTCACCCTGTATAACTCGGTAACTAATGATTTTCGGACCTATGTTAATTCGATTTTTTTTTCTTCTTTTGTTGTGGGGAATCACGCCCTGAATTCTTGGACTTTTTCAGAACGCCCTGTATAAAATGTTCTTTTGAAAAATTAAAAATATGGTGTTAAACACTCAAAAAAAAAATACAAAAAAACAGTGCTGAACGCAATGCAATAAAATGTTATGAAGTTGAAGCTAAACAAAAATGCCTACCCGTGCCTCTTAACAAAAGCCGTGAGCAAGCGGCTAACTACTGTGATATTTCTCTTTCCACAATTCGAAAAATAAAAAAGTAAATTAAGGACGTGAAGAAGCTATTCTTTAACAGTTTTGTTGACACCTGGTAAAAACACAGTTAGGTAGATACTAGACAGACTGATAATGAAAACGCCGATGACAGCTATAGGAAAGAAGGCGATTCCATTCGTAATTACAGTAAATCAAACATTTCTAGTCATGTAATTAAGCTATCTGCCCATAACAGACAGGTGGAGTGTCAAATTATTTACACTCAATCTGTTAGTTGCAGGGCTAAAATAAATAGTTCTGTTTCTTATCACATGGTCAGCCAATTAAAAGACTGAATCATTTAAGGACAGAAGAGGTAGAGGTGTAAAAGACACTAATCAGAGTTATCTCCTCTGAAAGTAATGAATTTCATTATACAGCCAGACCCTGTGGTGAATGAAGTGAAGGTGTCATTTACAGAGTGGAAAATATGTGCTTTTCAGAGGGCCCGGCATGCTGATAAGCGTACTTTTTCACTCAGTGAGGAAGGCAATGGTAAACCACCTCACTCCTCGTTTTACTTAGTAAAACCTCTAGAGGTTCAAACCAGCTTTTTGGCTGTTGACCTAAACAACAACAATTAAGCTATAGGCAATATTACAGGTCACATTTATTTCTTATAAGTTTTATGATGAAAACATTTTCTCGGAATAAACTACAGCTTACAAAATATATCTAGAAACTGCACGGTAGTGAAATGTACGAGTAGAGTCTCACTGTTGAGGTTGACAGCCTGTCAAATGTTTCACTTCCTTTCCTCACAGCCCATACATACGCAAAAGGCAATCTCGTGACTTCAGTATCAATAACAGTTATCTCCTATTTCATTATACAGGTATACCCTGTGGTGAATGAACTGAACGTGTCATTTGCAGGGTGGAAAGTAAATGCTTTTCAGAAGACCTGGCATGCTGATAAGCATAATTTTCCACTAAGAAAACCACCTGACTCCTAATTTTAATTAGTAAAGCGTCTAAAGGTATGTCACCGCCACCCCTTCTAATTAATCATTTACTGTGTTGCTGGCCTTTGTCGGCGCACCGACAAACCTTTCGGCTCCGCACCGACAGAGGCCTTTATCATCAAGGCCGAGCCAGTAGCCGCCCTCTACCACAGCGCTCTCGGCAACTAAATAAAGAGCGCTACACTGAGCCGAGTATGGGTTAGAGCTATGGGGTACAGCTAGTTCATCAAATATAGAAATACTGCAGCGCTTTCAATCAAAATGCCTGAGACTGATCACTGCAGCCCCATGGTACGTAACAAATGAAATACTACACAATGACCTAAACCTGGCCTTCATAAAAGAAGAAATTAAACAACATAGCGAAAAACATTTACAAAAACTAGAAGACCATCAGAATCCATTAGCGATTAGCCTCCTGGACAACAGCGAAGATACTTACAGACTGAAACGCTTTAAACCACTGGACTTACCTCTACGATTTTGTTAGTCATTTAAATTTTTATTTTTATCTTTTCTACTTCAACTCCTAATCATCGGCGTCTCATAAATAGCGTCGTTTTCATCTCTACCATCGTCATTGTCATCTCCAGCTTCAACACTTTGTGTTTCGGGATGTTGATTCACGGTTCATCAAGTTTGGTTTTGTATAGATATATTTTTTTGTTTCTTCACAGTTTGGTCTTTTTCAAACACACTACTGAGTGTCGTTTGTGTATTTATTAACTGATTGCAAAAGAAATACTATACTGTTAAAAAAAAACACTGAGCCGAGAGATTCAATTCCGATCAAGACTCCGAGGGATTCACTTCGAACCAGACAACAGACAAGACGTCCACCACATCACACGACTGCCGGACTGCAGCGAGGACTAATCGACGACCCCGCAAGAGAGAAGATGATGCTTCCGCTCGCCGACCAGTCACCGTAAGCCGTCGACCGGACCGTCATCGCCCGCTGACGCAAGCGATGCCCACAGCGGTCCCTCGACCGAGCCTTACGCCCACCGGACCCGACGAAGCAGCCATCGACGCACTACTGCGAGGGAAGAAGATGACGTCTCCGCTGGACGACGACACGCCGTGTCGTCCAGCCTCCGACCGCCACGACGACTACAACCGACGCTTAAACGGCCCTTTTCAGGGCCACCAAACAAATAAGGTTTGCCACTTAATGTCGCCATCCGGTGACAACCAGCCTATTATCAACCAGCCAATTATTTTTAGGTGCAAACCAGCCTTTCGGCTGATCACCTAAACTACAAGACAAGAATGTCTTAGTCCTACTTTTTACAACATCCAAGGGACACCCTGTATATAATAAATACAATGAAAGAGAAACGAATGTGTGGAAGAGTCGGTGAGGACGTACAGATAAAGAAATTTCAACAGATTAGAGAGAATCGATTATGCGGGGGGTGAGGAGAGGGGTAGGAAAAATTATTGACCTTTGTTATTTAATTGTAACACATTCAACTTGTGTCGTCAAAACTCACAACCGACTACACACAACTGATTATCTGCTACTGGGTACAGGCTGCACCAAAACTTAATCAATCCGACAGGATACATGAAAAATAATTCTGGTGTGACACACTCACACGACTTTGTCTTGTCAATGTAAATAATGAACAATATGCAATATGTTTTTATAGTCTATCAAGATTTATAGTCTACGATGTGTGGCTATTAAATAACGAGACTGACGTTGTAAAAAGTTTTATTTTCATTTTATACATTTATCACTTATTGTCACCTTCAATACACACCTTCTCTATCCCTACAACGCTCCATGCGAATTTTCCATTGTTGGAAACAGTGCTGGAAGTCATCTTCTGTCAGCTCCTTCAGGACAATGCCGCTTTCTCTTTTACAGCTTCCACAGACTCAAATCTTGTCCCTTTTAATGCAGATTTCACCTTAGAGAACAGGTAGAAGATAATAACATGTGACAAAACGTGGTTTTTTACTTATGATCCGGAAGCGAAGCGCCAATCCATGCACTGGAAAAGCCGAACTTCACCGAGAGCCAAAAAAGCTCGAATGAGCAAGTCAAAATTTAAAGCAATGAAGATTGTTTTTTTTTTATATCTATGGGATTGTGTACCTTCACTGGGTTCCTGAAGGTCAAACAATTAATCAATATTACTACCTTGTGGTACTTTCTAAACTACGTTATAAAGTAAGGAAAAAAGCCCCGAAATGTGAAAGGACAAATCATGGGTTCTCCACCATGACAATGCGCCAGCTCATTCCGCGTTATCTGTCAAGAGGTTCCTAGCCAAGTACAGCATCTCAAAGTTAGAACATCCACCTTATTCACCAGATCTTACACCATGTAACTTCTACCTGTTCCCTAAGGTGAAATCTGCATTAAAAGGGACAAGATTTGAGTCTGTGGAAGCTTCAAAAGAAAAAGCGGCACGTGTTCTGAAGGAGCTGACAGAAGATGACTTCCAGCACTGTTTCCAACAATGGAAAATTCGCATGGAGTGTTGCAGGGATAGAGAAGAAGTGTATATTGAAGATGACAATAAGCGATTATGTATAAAATAAAAATAAAATTATTTACAACGTCACTCTCGTTATTTAATAGCCGAACCTCGTAATCCTATTTCAGATAAAAACTCGATTTCGAAAAATTATATTTAATATTTTTGAGACGCCCTGTAGAAGGTAATAGGCGAATTATTTGTTATTTTACTACTTAAGATAATAAAATAAATACTGTATTAATACATAATTTTAATAGGAACGATCTGTCTATATTATACAATACAACGATACATATAAATTAAATTTAGCTAAATTCGTCACGCAGTAAAAAAACAACATACGTTAATAAATCATTAATTAATAATTAACTTAATTAATTGACAATAAAAAAATAATTCAGACCATTCAGAAAAGCGAATTATAAATATTTGTAAAATAAAAAGAAGCAAAATTTGTTTGGGCCTGTGACAGATAAATATGGACACTAATTTATACGGTCATTAATCACAGCCTACATTTTAGCCTACAAGAAATTACTTTTATAAATTGGATCACATATTGTCATATTTATTGCTAACGTTTACTAATTCCAAAACAAAATAATGTCTAAATAGCAATTGCTAGCCTGAAACGAGATCGAAATATTTAGCTTGCTAAATTAGACTAGCGGTTGCTAACCTTTTTCCTTTCCCGTACCTCTTGATTAGGAATTTTTTTAAAAATCCGGTGTGAAACACTCACACAACGTTCTCTGGCCAATACAAATAATGAACAATATAACCTTACATAAGTAATAAAACATTAGAAATAAACAAAGAAACTAACCACAAGAAACATAACCTTATTTTAATCATGAGTGAATGATGCAAAATGAAAACCAACCTCAGTTTGTTTTAATAATACGGAAAATCATTCTTTCACGCTAAACTAAGCTCTGTAGAGAAAAAATGTTTAAAATAAAAGTTGTAGTTTTTTTAATTTCCTATAAATTTTATTATATACACTCGCTAACCTTTTTCCTTTCCCGTACCCCTTGATTAGGATTTTTAAAAAAATCCGGTGTGAAATACGCACACGACTTTCTCTGGCCAATACAATTAATGAAAATAAAACCTTGTATTAGCAATAAAAAATAAGAAATTAACAAAGAAACTAACCACAAAATACATAAACTTATTTTAATCATGAGCGAATGATGCAAAATGAATACCAAACTCAGTTTGGCTTAATAATACAGAAAATCACTCTTTCACGCTAAACTAGGCTTTATAGATAAAACACGTTTTAAATAAAAGTTGTGTTTTTTAAAATTTCCTATAAATTTGATTATATACACTTTTGACGTAAAATGCATACTAAGGCCGAAATCTTAAATGCTCCATTTTTCACAGATTTGCATGAAAAAACACGAAAAATCGCTATTTACCGCTAAAATAAGCGTTATACAAAAAAATGTTGGAAATAAAAGTTGCAGATTTTGAAATTGTCTACAACTTTTATTGTATATACTTTTGCTGTAAAACGCATATTAAGGCCGCTAACTTAAAAAAAACATTTTATTTTCTACGAGAGAACAGCCTTCCCAAGAATTTCAGCCGACATGGCGCCTGCCCTGCCTTGTAGAGCAAACAAATATAGTAAATGAGGCGATTTTTTAAAAAAATCGAATGAGCCGTTTTCGAAAAATCGCAGAAAAGTGAAAAATTACACGAACAAACTACTACTTCCGGTTAACCGATTTTGATGAAAATTTTCGTGTCGAGTCCGCTATTTCAAGTTTCAACTTCGTACGATGTACACACGCACACGCACACGAACACACACGCACGCAAGATACAGGCCAATCGCTAAAAAGATGTTTTTTTGGATTCATGGGGGTTTGAAACCGAGTGTATCCCGTGAAAACCGGATTTCTTAAAATCGACATGAAAACAATACTTTTCCACCTTATTCATTCATATACGAGGTGTGGCTATTAAATAACGAGACTGACGTTGTAACAGATTTTATTTTTATTTTATACAAAATCATGTATTGTCACCTTCAATACACACTCCTTCTCTATCCCTACAACGCTCCATGCGAATTTCTGGAAGTCATGTTCTGTCAGCTCCTTCACGACACGTGCCGCTTTCTCTTTTACAGCTTCCACAGACTCAAATCTTGTCCCTTTTAATACAGATTTTACCTTAGGGACCAGGTAGAAGTCACATGGTGCAATATCTGGTGAATAAGGTGGATGTTCTAACACTGAGATGCTGTACTTGGCTAGGAACCTCTTGACAGATAACGCGGAATGAGCTAGCGCATTGTCTTGGTGGAGAACCCATGATTTGTCCTTCTATATTTCGGGGCTTTTTTTCCTTACTCTTTGACATAGTTTAGACAGTACCTCAAGGTAGTATATTGATTAATTGTTTGACCTTCAGGAACCCAGTGAAGGTACACAATCCCATGGATATCAAAAAAACAATTATCATTGCTTTAAATTTGGACTTGCTCATTCGAGTTTCTTTGGCTCTCGGTGAAGTTCGGCTGTTTCAGTGCATGGATTGGCGCTTCGTTTCCGGATCATAAGTAAAAAACCACGTTTCATTGCGTGGTATCATCGTTTCCAAAAAAATATGGGTCATTTTTAATCGCGTACAAAGTATCAGTAAAAACATTTTTACGAGCTTCATTTGAAACATTTTTGAGCGGCACATGTCCTAAAGGAGCTGACAGAAGATGACTTTCAGCACTGTTTCCAACGATGTAAAATTTGCATGGAGCGTTGTAGAGATAAAGAAGGAGCGTATATTGAAGGTGACAATAAGTGATTATGTATAAAATTAAAATAAATTTTTTTTACGTCAGTCTCGTTATTTAATAGACACACCTCGTAAAGCAAAAAAAGTAAAAAAACGTACATTTGGAATCAGTCAAATAAATTTGAGTTAAGTATGAATAGTAGATGTTTGACTAGGAAGTGAAAAGAGTAAACTTTACAAAAATTTGGTTGACTGCATAGTTTTACACGAAACGAAAACATTTTCGCAAAGCAACACAACATGTTAGTCTTCATTGAGGCCACATTTGGATACAATTTTGTTTTATACGAGTAACAAATGAGTGCGGAGAAGAATTAAAAACAATTTATTCAAACTGATAAAACAACAGAAAAGATATCGCGGGCAATTTGAAGATGAACAAATGAATGTAACAAAATAACAATTAAAAACAAATTAACAAAAAAAAATATAGAATTTATTTCAAGTACATTTAAACCGATTAGAACGTTAACTAGGCTTCAACAAAGACGACTGTGTTCTACTATCAGAAAACAAGTGTACAAAAATAATGTAAACATTACAACCACTTGACGCAATCACAAAACGAAAATGGTTAATATACGTGTACGTGAAACATTGAACTTTGTGCTTACCCATTTATGGTTTTGTCCATAACAAGTAGATGGATTGTTAAATTATTTGGATTCGATTTGCTAGTTCCACGGCTACTAATAATATTTCTCTCTCTTATTACATGGTCACCCAATTATAAGAGTAAACCATTTAACAACAGAACAGGTAAACGTGTAAAACAACTACTATCGGTTTCATATCTTTAAAAAACACTTTTTTTACGTAAAAACAGCCTTACCAAGAATTTCAGCAAACATGGCGCCTACCCTATCTTGTAGAGCATAGAAAATTTAGTAAACGAGGCGATTTTAAAAAAATCGTAAGACCAGTTTTTGAGAAAATCGCAGAAAAGTGAAAAAAAATACACGAATTAACTACTACTACTTCCGGTTGACCGATTTTGATGAAAATGTTCGTGTCGGGTCCGGTAGTGGTATGTAACTTAAGTTTCAGGTTTTCAAGTTCGAACGATGTTCCGTTCTTGAGATATTTTGTACACACACACGAACGTACACACACATACACACACACACACACACACACGAACGCACGCGCACACACACACACACACACACACACACACACACACACACACACACACACACACACACACACAGACACACACGCACACACACACACGCACACGCGCGCGCACACACACACACACACACACTCACACACACACACAGACCAATCGTTAGAAACATGTTTTTTTTGGATTCAGGGGGACTGAAAACGTGTAGATCCGGTGAAAACTGGATTTCTTAAAATCGACATGAAAACAATACTTTCCTTCCTATATATTCATATAGGCAAGAGAAAGTAAAAAATGTAAAATACTCGCATACAAAACAAAAGTGATACACCGTAAATACAAACCAACTAACGTACACGAACATAGAACATGCCGGTGCAGTAGAATGGTCGACCCAAAGCAATCTCTTCACTATTCGGGGACGGGTGGGGAGAAGTAGGCATGCATTATTTACCACTAATATTTTCATTGTAATGGTAACCCACTCGCGCTAGAAGAGAATCGGTGGCCACCCGTTTAACTCTTCACTTTGGGTATTACGTATACTAGGGTCATTCATTACAAGGGCTATTTTAAACACTAGAAAGCGCTCTAAGCATTCCAGGTGTAGCTATTAGATAACGAGGCTGACGTTGTAAAAAATTGTATTTCTATTTAATACATAATCACTTATTGTCACCTTCAGTATACACTACTTCTCTATCCCTACAACGCTCCATGCGAATTTTCCATTGTTGGGAACAGTGCTGGAAGTCACCTTCTGACAGCTCCTTCATGGAACGTGCCGCTTTCTCTTTTACAGCTTCCAGACTCAAATCTTGCCCCTTTTAATGCAGATTTCAGAGAACAGGTAGAAGATAATAACATGTGATGAAACGTGATTTTTTACGTATGATCCGGAAACGAAGCGCCAATCCATGCACTGGAACAGCCGAACTACACCGAGAGCCAAAAAAGCTTGAATGAGCAAGTCAAAATTTAAAGCAATGATGATTGTTTTTTTTATAGCAATGGGATTGTGTACCTTCATTGGGTTCCTGAAGGTCAAACAATTAATCAATATTACTACATTGAGGTACTGTGTCTAAACTACGTCAAAGAGTAAGGAAAAAACGCCCCGAAATATAGAAGGACAAATCATGGGTTCTCCACCAAGACAATGCGCCAGCTCATTCCGCGTTATCTGTCAAGAGGTTTCTAGCCAAGTACAGCATCTCATTGTTAGAAAATCCACCTTATTCACCAGATCTTGCACCATGTAACTTCTACCTGTTCCTAAGGTAAAATCTGTATTAAAAGGGACAAGATTTGAGTCTGTGGAAGCTGTAAAAGAGAAAGCGGCACATGACCTGAAGGAGCTGACAGAAGATGACTTCCAGCACTGTTTCCAACAATTGAAAATTCGCATGGAGCGTTGTAGAGATAGAGAAGGAGTGTATATTGAAGGTGACAGTAATAGTGATTATGTATAAAATAAAAATACAATTTTTTTACAACGTCAGTCTCGTTATTTAATAGCCAAACCTCGAAGTTATAACAAAATAGAACATTTCAATATATTATTTAAAATATTTAGCTACAGTTATTTATTACATATTGTTATTTTAAAAGTTGTTAAAGGTCTTATTACTGAAATGAGATTTTAGTGAATGTTTTTTTCTTGTATTTGCGTGGGTAGCCTACTTTTCGTTTTATATTTTAGTCGATAAATATTTCGATTGTATACAGCCTATTTGTTTAGTTCAGTTTAGTTTTCTTTGAACTGGCATTGTTTTATAGTTTTTTTGTTACATCACTTTTAAAAGGGAACATTCCACAGAGATTATCACCGATAATGTTAACGAATAAAATATAATAGTCTAGTATTTTTACTCTCTCTTTCTCTAACCCTATCTATTATATAAAAGGACAACCATGTCCAGGGTGATTCATTTATAGATCAACGCACAGCCGAAACTACTGACGCTACAGACTTGAAATTTGGATGTTAGCTTTCTTATGTTGTGTAAGCGCGCACTAAGAAAGGATTTTTCAAAATTTTGATTTTAAAGGGCAGAAATAGCAAAAATTCCCCCCCCCCACTGATGCGAGGATAAAGAATCAACGCGAAGCGCTACGTATATTGCTGGTTCTCCAACACACATTTACCCCCTCCATAGGCATATTTCATAGCATCCAGTATTACAACGTAAACAGCAGATCAATTACAAAACTATAGCTATTTTCCCAGAAGTTGAATTGACTTCAACACCGATTTTAATCTATGTTTTACTTTTGACACTCCGGATATTGTACTGTACATAGTGTTTAATCTTTTAACCTAACACTGGATTTACATTTTAGACAGAATTAATTCCAGAATTGTTGTAATTAGCATAATAAGTGTTATGTTTTTATGCTTTATAGTATTATTACTTATTATGCAAGATAAGAAAGTTATTGCTTAAGTCACACAATGTATTTGACTGACATTGTAAAAATGATTTTTGCAACCGAACAATTAAAATTTAATTTAAAAAAAATTTGTCTCAACCAATTCAGTGAAATTCATAGGATAAAGTTATTTTCTTAAATCTAACTTAAGTTTAAATAAAACAACAGTTATTTATGTAGATTCGGGAAATATGCTAATCTCTCTCTTTTTCATTTTTTCACCTTAAGGGTCGATTAACACACATCCGTCACGTCACGTCTCAGTTCTGTCATTCCGAGAAGTATCAGTCACAGAAAAATATTCTTTCTTGAAAAATTAATGACATTGTCTACACTGAGCACCGGCACCGTCCCGAATCCGGTGCGTTAGTCTTGTCGCCGTCACCGAACCGTCAAAACGATATTTTTTTTCTCGACGATATTTTGTTTTTTACGGACGTGTTTGTCTCTGTAAAATGACTGAATGGAGTTTGACGGAAGGAAAACTGACGTACATGTGTGAATACTGTCATCATTTTTGACTTCGAGTGGCCGTGCCGGTTCCGTTTCGGAATGGTGACGCGATTGATGTGTGTGAATTGTTGTTTATACGTAATTCCAAAAAAATTATATTTGTGACTTAGCAAATAGGTTATTAGCAGATTATAAATCAGTTATTAGCAAATTAAAATACAGAATCATAGCCTTAAAATTGCATGGCGAAGCCACAACGGGGCGCTATCTATTATATAAAAAGAGATGTCCTGATTTATAGATCATTTTAAGTTTTCTAAACTGTTGTTAAGAAAGGATTTTGCAAAATTTTTATTTTAAATGGTAGAATTCGCAAAAATACCTTCCCATAGAAATACAGAGAGTATACTTAAACTGCTGATTCTTTGTTTACGTTTGCGTGGGCGAAGCCACGCGGGACCCGCTAGTATGCAGATAAAAGGGAAGGAACGTATTGTTTTATGACGGTTTTCCAAATCGAGTTTTCAACGGATATATATACTTTTTTAGGCCTCCTGAACCCAAAAAATATGGGTTCTTTTCTGTTATTCCTTCCCCCAGCATAATTTTCACATTTTGTGAATATTTCGGTTGCAACCTTACAGTATTTTTAGCGAAAACCAAAGAAAAAAATTTAAAAAAATCCTACACCAATATTCTTCAAGTTACGGTTAAATATAGGTATGGTAAATAAGATTGTTTTTTACTTCCTTTTCCCTACAGAATACATAGGAAGGAAAGCATTGTTTTCATGTCGATTTTCCCCCGGCTCTACACATTTTCAGACCCCCTGAACCCAAAAAAAAACATGTTTTCTGGGTGAGTGGTGTGCGTGTGAAAAAAATATCTCAAGAACGGAACATCGTACGAAGCTGAAACTTAGGACTTAAGTTTGGTACTATTACAGGACACGACACATTTTCATCAAAATCGGTCAACCGGAAGTAGTAGTTTATTCGTATCATTTTTAACTTTTTTACCATTTTCTCAACAACGGCTCTTACAATTTTTTTTAAATCGCCTCATTTACTGAATTTTTTATGCTCTACAAGATTGGGTAGGCGCTACGTCTGCTGAAATTCTAGGAGAGGTTGTTATCACGTAAAATAAGTCTGCTGAAATTCTAGGAGAGGTTGTTTTCACGTAAAATAAGTCTGCTGAAATTCTAGGGGAGGTTGTTTTCACGTAAAATAAGTCTGCTGAAATTCTAGGAGAGGTTGTTTTCACGTAAAATAAGTCTGCTGAAATTCTAGGGGAGGTTGTTTTCACGTAAAATAAGTCTGCTGAAATTCTAGGAGAGGTTGTTTTCACGTAAAATAAGTCTGCTGAAATTCTAGGGGAGCCTGTGCTGTCGTAGAAAAGTTTTTTTTTCATATTACGGTCTTAATATGCATTTTAAAGCATTTATATATAATTTTGAAGTTACTGAAGATTTAAAACCAAATAACTTTTATTCCAAATATTCCTTTGTATAACGCTTAGTTGAGCGGTGGTCAGTTATTCTGTTTTTCCATCAAAATCAGTAAAAAAATTTGGATGTTTTTGTATGATTTTGGCCTTTGTATAGATTTTACGACAAAAGCGTATATAACAAAATTTACATGAAATTAAAAGATCTGTTATTTATCAACAATTAGTGAATTGCCGCTAAACTAAGCGTTACGCAAAACAATTGTTTGAAATAAAAGTTGTAGGTTTTTAAATTTGCTACAATTTTTATTATACAGGGTGTCTCACGACTAACCCGACAAACTTCTAAGGTGGTTTTCTCTCATCAAAATAATGAAAAAAAGTTTTATAAACATGGGTCCGGAAACGCTTCGTTAGCGAGTTATGGCTAGCTAAAGATTTCGCCCTGGGTTCAGAACATACGCCTAAATAAAGTCATCCTAGAGGTCTAAGAACCCAATTTTATGAGTAGATTTGATGGTTTCTTATGTATTTTGACCCGAAAAATTGAATAAAATAAGTTCCAGAACCATATCTCCAGTAGTTTTTGTAATATCCAATGAAAAACGGACAAATCTGTGCATAAAAATACGTTTTTTAGGTTTAAAGAACAATAACTGAGTTGAATGGCTAATAAATGTAAATTTACACATTTTTGCTAAATAAATTTTAGCAAAACTTGTAGAGATTTTAATTCTGAAGAGAAAGATGTAAAATAGGCCAATAATAAACAAACACAAAGTTTAAAAAATTTATGTTTAATTAAATCAACACATAAGAAAAATAAGATAGAAAATGCAATATCTTTTTAATTAACGTTCTTCGTAAACGAAACATAAATTTTTTAACTTTTTTAACATCTGCCCATAACGGACAGGTGGAGTGTCAAATTATTTACACTCAATCTGTTTGTTGCAGGGCTAAAATAAATAGTTCTGTTTCTTATCATATGATCAGCCAATTAAATGACTGAATCATTTAAGAACAGAAGAGGTAGAGGTGCAAAAGACACTAATCAGAGTTATCTCCTCTGAAAGTAATGAATTTCATTATACAGCCAGACCCTGTGGTAAATGAAGTGAAGGTGTCATTTGCAGAGTGGAAAATATGTGCTTTTCAGAGGGCCCGGCATGCTGATAAGTGTACTTTTCCATTCATTGAGGAAGGCAATGGTAAACCACCTCAGTCCTCGTTTTACTTAGTAAAACCTCTACAGGTTCAAACCAGCCTTTCGGCTGATGACCTAAACAACAACAAATTTTTTAAACTTTGTGTTTGTTTATTATTGGCCTACTTTACATCATTCTCTTCAGAATTAAAATCTCTACAAGTTTTGCTAAATAAATTTACACATTTATTAGCCATTTAACTCAGTTATTGTTCTTCAAACCTAAAAAAAACGTATTTTTATGCACAGATTTGTCCGTTTTTCATTGGATATTACAAAAACTACTGGAGATATGGTTCTGGAACTTATTTTATTCGATTTTTCGGGTCAAAATAAATAAGAAACTATCAAATCGATTCATAAAATTGGTTTCCTAGACCTCTAGGATGACTTTATTTAGGCGTATGTTCTGAACCCACGGCGAAATATTTCGCTAGCCGTAACTCGCTAACGAAGCGTTTCCAAACCCATGTTTATATAACTTTTTTTCATTATTTTGATGAGAGGAAACCACCTTAGAAGTTTGTCGGGTTACTCGTGAGACACCCTGTATACAATTTTGTGCTAAAATGTATATTAAAGCCGCAATCTTAAAACAAACATTTTTTTCAACGTGAGAACGACCTTCCCAAGAATTTCAGCAGACATAGCGTCTATCCTACCTTGTAGAGTATAAAAAATGTAGTAAACGAAGCGATTTTTAAAAATATCGTAAGAGCCGTTTTGAGAAAATCGCAAAAAAGTGAAAAATTACACGAATAAACTACTACTTCCCGTTTACCGATTTTGATGAGAATGATCATGTCGGTTCCTCTAGTGGGACCTAACTTTAGTTCGAAGATTTAACATCGTACGATGTTCCGTTCTTGAGATATTTTGTTCACACACACACACACACACACACACACACACACCGCTCGCTAAAAACATGTTTTTTTTTTGGGTTAAGGGGTCTGAAAAAGTGTATATCCGGCGAAAACTCGATTTCGAAAAATCGACATGAAAACAATACTTTCTTTCCTATATCTATACTAATATTATAAAAACAAAGCGTGTTTTTTTCTGCAAGCATCAACGTCACCCATCTCATTTCTCGCCTAGCTCACTCCGCTGCCCAGTTTCGAACCCGCTGGCAGTGGAAGGCAAATACCTCTTTTCTGTAAAAATCTTTCTTATGCCCGCCTTCCACTGCAAAAGGGTAATGAGCATGAAATAGCTGAGCGAAACGGAGTAAAATAGTTTTGTCCTTCCACTAAGAAAAATTTTACAGTAAAGAGGTTGTCTTCCACTGCCAGCGGGTTCGAAACTGAGTAGCGGAGTGAGCTAGGCGAGAAATGAGACGGGTGGGGGGGGGGTAGATGCTTCCATTACCACGGACTGTGCGAGGCAGCCAGTTCATCTGTATTATCAAGCCAGCCAATCATTGGATCAAACAACTCGTGGTTATTTTCTAGTGTGTTTTTCTTGTTTGTTCGTTTCTAGTAATAAAGTCAGACGTTTCAAGTGATGAAGACTACATAAATACAATAAGTAAATGCTTGTTACTCTATAGTTATCATAAGAAAAATAAGCTAACAAACCAAGATTTAGGATGTTCTACCACATTAGAGAGGCTGTCAAACGCGATTTACTACGAATATTCTACGATTTACAAGATGAATATTTCAAAAATTATTTCAGTCAGTAGAGAACAATTTGAAGAATTACTATCACTTGTAAAAGAAGATATAAAAAACAGGATGCGAACTTTAGAAAAGCTATTTCACCAGTAAAAAAACTTGCTGTTAAGTAAAAACTGATGGCAAGTGAAGCGGACTCCGTTCCAAACTAGCATTGCAGAGCGTGACATAGCTGCCCCTTTTTGCTCGCTCAGTCCGCTCCGCTTATTTATCTATTGGTGGAAGCCCTTTTACAAGATTTGGTGTTGCGAGTCGAACGGAGTCCGTCCGAAATCCGCTCAACTCTGCGACCTCTTTTGTAACTCTTCCTACTCGTTCAGTCCACTCCGCTTTTTCATCTATTGGTGGAAGCCCTTCTATGAGATTTGGTGTTGCGAGTCGAACGGAGTCCATCCGAAATCCGCTCAACTCTACGACCTCTTTTGTAACTCTTCCTACTCGTTCAATCCGCTCCGCTTTTTCATCTATTGGTGGAAGCCCTTCTATGAGATTAAGTGTTTCAAGTTAAACGGAGTCCGCTCCGCTTGCAGTGGAAGGCGGGCTTTAGTGGAAGGACAAAACTATTTTACTCCGTTTCGCTCAGCTATTTCATGCTCATTACCAAAGGGTAATGCAGTGGAAGGCGGACAAGATACGACCAAGAATACGACCGAGGAAATAAGTGCATCTTGCCATCCGATTCATTTGTCAAAACACTGAAAACACTTGTGTTACAACACTGTTGCAATACCCACGAATACGTTATCAATTGAACCCATTTAGTAAACACCTAATTAAGCTTTAATTCGTCTTTTCTATTTACCTTAATCCGTTTCATTCAGATAAACGGTGACTTTACAAAAATAACTACAGGCTACATAAATTTTAAGTGCCATTTGACTAAACTTAAACTTTGTTAAACTTATTAACGTTGTATTATAATCGCCGCTATAAATTAAATTAATCTCCTCTCTTAACATTTAACGTACAAGTGGTTCACGTTTTTTTCTTTTTCAATTACAACTCTTCATCTTTATAAATGTGTTTTTTTTCTATTAAAATAAATAAATAAATAAACTTAATTATTACGTAAATTAATTGAATACACATTAGGCTTTTATTTGATGGTTTTACCCATAATAGGCAGGTAAAGTGTTAAATTATTTGCACTCGATCTGCTAGTTCCACGGCTACTAAAAATAGTTCTCTCTCTCTCTCTCTCTCTCTCTTATCAGATGGTCACCCAATTATATGAATGAACCATTTAACAACAGAACAGGTACACGAGTAAAATGTACTATAGTAAGTAAAATAAAAAATCTGGTGTGAAACACTCACACAACTTTCTCTTGCCAATGCAAATAATTAACAATAGACCTAACATTAGTGTTAAAACATTAGAAATGAACAAAAACTAACCTCAAAAACATAACCTTATTTTAATCATGAGTGAATGACGCAAAATGACAATCGAACTCAGTTTGGCTTAAAAATACGGAAAATCACGCTTTCACGCTAAACTAGGCTCTGTAGAGAAAAATGCTCTAAACAAAAGTTGTAGATCTTTTAATTTTCTATAAATTTAATTATATACACTTTTGTCGTAAAATGCATACTAAGACCGAAATGTTAAAAAAATCGATTTTTCTCACGTTTTCGTGAGAAAAAAAACAGAAAATCGCAAATTACCGCTAAACTAAGCGTTATACAAAAAAATGTTTGAATTAAAAGTTGTAGGTTTTTAAATTCTCTACAACTTTTATTATATAAGTTTTTGCGCTGAAATTTATATTAAAGCCGTAATCTTTAAAAAAACAACGTTTTTACGTGAAAACAGCCTCACCGAGAATTTCAGCAAACATGGCGCCTACCCTATCTTGTAGAGAATAAAAAATTGAGTAAAATAGGTGATTTTAAAAAAAATCGTAGGACCAGTTTTTGAGAAAATCGCAAAAAACTGAAAAATTATACGAATAAACTACTACTTCCGGTTGACCGATTTTGATGAAAATGTTCGTGTCGCGTCCGGTAGTGGTATGTAACTTAAGTTTCAAGTTCGTACGATGTTCCGTTCTTGAGATATTCTGTTCACACACAGACACACACACACACACACACACACAGACCAATCGCTAAAAACATGTTTTTTGGGTTCAGGGGGTCTGAAAACGTATAGATCCGGTGAAAACTCGATTTCGAAAAATCGACATGAAAACAATACTTTCCTTCCTATATATTCATATAGGCAAGAGAAAGTAAAAATCTGGTGTAAAACACACAACTTTCTCTTGCCAATGCAAATAATGACCAATATATTCTAACATTAGTATTAAAACATTGGAAATAAACAGAAAAACCTAACTTCAATAAACAGAACCTTATTTTAATTATGAGTGAATGACGGTAAATGAAAATCGACCTCAGTTTGGCTTAAAAATACGGAAAATTAATCTTTCACGATAAACTAGGTTCTGTAGAGAAAAATGCTCTAAGTAAAAGTTGTAGATCTTTTAATTTCCTATAAATTTGATTAATACACTTATGTCGTGAAATGCATACTAAGGCCGAAATCTTTAAAAAAAAACGATTTTTCACACGTTTTCACGAGAAAAAAACAGAAAATCACTAATTACCGCTAAACTAAGCGTTATACAAAAAATTGTTTGAAATAAAAGTTGTAGAATTTACATTCTTTACATTTTTTATTATATAAATATTTGCGCTAAAATGCATATTAAAGCCGTAATCTTAATATAACAATTTTTTTACGTGAAAACAGCCTCCCCAAGAATTTCACCAAACATTGCGCCTAACCTATCTTGTAGAGCATAAAAAATTTAGTAAACCAGGCGATTTTAAAAAAAATCGTAGGACCAGTTTTTGAGAAAATCGCAAAAAAGTGAAAAATTACACGAATAAACAACTACTTCCGGTTGACCGATTTTGATGAAAATGTTCGTGTCGGGTCTTCTAGTCGTACCTAACTTAAGTTTCAAGCATAGCGTATAGAAGAGATGTATCTCTTCTATACGCTATGTTTCAAGTTTCAAATTTGTACGATGTTTCATTCTTGAGATATTCAGTTCACACAAACCAATCGCTAAAAACATGTTTTTTGGGTTCAGGTCTGAAAACGTGTAGATCCGGTGAAAACTCGATTTCGAAAAATCGACATGAAAACAATACTTTCCTTCCTATATATTCCTAAATATTATTCTAAAACCTAACCTTACTTTGGTGTTCATTAGATAGTAGGCTAGTTAAATATTTTACATTTCATAAACAAATGAATATATTTCTATTATCAATAGATTGTTAAAAAAAATTAACTAAAAATATAGTTCAAGGATTAATGTTGATTATTTTCTAGATTTTATGTATCTATTATCGGTTTCATAATAACTTATATATACAGTAAAATCTCTCTATTGCGGATCTCTCTATTGCGGAAACCTCTCTTTTGCGGCATTATTTGCCGACCCCGACCCTTTCGTATATTACGGTAATGTATTTAACTCTCTTTGTAGCGGCACAAAAATCTCTCTATAGCGGCTAACAATGAGTCAACTTTTAAGCTCCCACTCCCTCGCAATCGTCGGTGCGGAATACCTATAGCCCAAAACAATGAGGAAGAAAGTGAAGATGATGATGAAATGTAAAAAACAGAAATAGTGCCCCCTCAAGTAAACAGGCACTAGACGCTATTCGTATTGTTTCCACGTACTGTTATTGCCACAATATAAAATATAGATGAAAATTTACAACAAGTTTTAAACATTGAAAATAAGATTGAAGACATGTTTTACGAACTGAAAACCAAACAAACAAAAATTACAACTTATTTTACAAAATGAAATGTACTTTACAGTCGTTGTTCCTTAATAACGAAAATATATATATACTGTACTGTTTTTTTTTGTGTTTGAGTAGCCTATGTTTTATGAGATTTTAATTGTATGTATGTATTTTAAGTAAGTAATTTAAATATTTCACTGTATTGAAGTAATCTACTGTATTAAACATTCGTCATAAAGTAATCTATTTAGTAGTTTTTCAAAGTAAACTTATTGCATGCACCTTTCACATTTATGTAAATGAGTTTTTAGTACAGAAAAATTAGTACTTCAACTTCCCTCCACCCATTAATTACTTGCTCTCTCTATAACGGAACTCTCTTTATAGCGGCGGAACCTAATGGTCCCTTCAATTCCGCTATAGAGAGATTTTACTGTATATATATATATATATATATATATATATACACCCGAGTTTGAATCCTTGCGTCTCGAAAACTACGAGTCGGATTTCAACATACTTAACGTCAAAATTTAGCTGACTTTATTTTGCGTTTACCTATAATAGTCCTATATTTTTAATATACATGAATTATTTACATTCAATCTGTTCGTTGCAGAGCTAAAATAAATAGTTCTGTTTCTTTTCACATGGTCAGCCAATTAATGACTGAATCATTTAAGAACAGCAGAGGTAGAGGTGTAAAAGATACTAATCAGAGATATCTCCTCTGAAAGTAATGAATTTTATTATACAGCCAGACCCTGTGGTGAATGAAGTAAAGGTGTCATTTGCAGAGTGGAAAATTTGCTTTTCAGAGGACCCGGCATGCTGATAAGCATACTTTTCCACTCAGTGAGTAAGGTAATGGTAAACCACCTCACTCCTCGTTTTACTTAGTAAAACCTCTACAGGTTCAAACCAGCCTTTCGGCTGATGACCTAAACAACAACAACATTTTTAATATTGTATGAAAAATACCACATCTAGGTTGGAGGGCAAGACCCGATTTTTTGGTACCGCAAAGAGTTTCATGCGTTTGGAGGCGTATAACTCAAGAGTTATTTGACTGAAAAATTTGAAATTTTAACTCAACATAGACAATTATATTCTTATAGCGTGTACAAAATTCCAAATTCTTATGTTACTTGAATTTTGATTTATTAACAATATTCTGAACTCTTTTCTTTTTGCGCCCTGGACCTCCCGGAGGAGTATAGGACATGTCAGTGTTAACACCTGAATTACATATAAGAATCACACAATTTATCACTACTATCAAGAAAGAAATTCTTGTACGCTATAAAAAGTTACACTGATCAAATAATTTTTAAGATTCTTTTTAAAGGAATTCAAATCCTCACAACATTTTAAAAATTGGGGTAATTTATTCATGAATTTTGCCCTTGCTATCTCGGTAACCGTTCAATCGTTCAGCAAGAACAAAAGTTACTATAGCCTGATTTTAGTAAGGAGAGTAGGCCTACTGAAAATAACAGTCTGTTAAATAACAGAATTCTATAACCTGTTATTAATATAACACTGTTATAGTCCAGCTTACAATACAATATAGTAATAGGTAATAACACGATACATGCGGAAAAGAAGTGAACTAAATTATTCACTAACAGGTAGATTTTCTGTACAAAGGTTTATTGATACAGAAAATGGTATTAGTCAAAACAAACCATCCGGCGGTGACATTATGACTCTTTTTTGTTTTTTTTTAATTATTTTGGTTTAACGTCTGACTGTTCTGCAATTACTGCTAATGCAGATGGTGAAGGATGAAATGATTTTTTGTAAACGTATGAAAATATGCCTTGCCTGAATGGGATTCGAACCCAAGACTGCATGATGAGAGGCGACCATGTTACCAACTACACCAATGTGGCTGGTATTATGACATTATAACTCGCTGGACGGTTTGTTTTGAGTATTAACTTGCTTAAATCCTGCCAACGCCTTTATGAATGAATAACTGCTGACTTCTTGGCTCGGTGTACAATGTATAGTAACTATAGTGCCTTGGTGTGTGTGAAAAATTCACCGCCACTGAACACACATGTGGTCGCAAAAAATTGCATTTGGTAACAGAAAATAGTGCTGTTTGTCTTAACTTTGTGTACATGAGAGATTCAATGAGATTTGCCACCACGTGTTTGTACTAATAAGAGTATTATAAAATAGTTAAGAGGTCTTTAAGAAGGGTGAAGGGCTGCGCTGGATCTAATACATAATGAAGAAATTAGATCTGAGTTGGGTGTATTTAGATTGAATGAAAAAGTGGAGGAGTACCGGAATCAATGGAGGCAACATTTGGAACGGATGCCAGAGGAGATAATACCTCTAAAATTGATGGAATATGTACCAGTTGGAAGAAGGGAGGTGGGAAGAACTCGAAGAAGATGGCAGAAGTCAAGATGTACAAGTTGGAATGTCTAGTGTTTGTGTAGAAGTACAGAATGGTTTGTGAGTTCCGAACAGGCTTATGCCTAATCCTTGATAGTAAGAAGAAGAAGTAGAAGAAGAAGAGACGATATTCTAACCTTTGCCACCCCCTACAATACCCTCCCTCAATATTGGTCTCATCATGCGGTCTTGGGTTCGAATCCCATTTAGGCACGGCATCTTTTCATACGTTACAAAAAAATCATTTCATCCTTCACCATCTGCATTAGCAGTAATTGTAGAACAGTCGGACGTTAAACCAAAAAAAAAAAAAAAAAAAATCAATATTGGTCTCCATTATTGATAGACCTGGATGTCTTAAGATAAGCCCCACTAATGCTGTTGTTGTTTAGGTCATTAGCCAAAAGGCTGGTTTGAACCTGAAGAGGTTTTACTAAGTAAAACGAGGAGTGAGGTGGTTTACCATTGCTTCCTCACTGAGTGGAAAAGTATGCTTATCAGCATGCCGGGCCCTCTGAAAAGCACATATTTTCCAGTCTGCAAATGACACCTTCACTTCACTCACCAAAGGGTCTGGCTGTATAATGAAATTCATTACTTTCAGAAGAGATAACTCTGATTAGTGTCTTTTACACCTATACCTCTTCTGTTCTTAAATGATTCAGTCATTTAATTGGCTGACCCTGTGATAAGAAACAGAGCTATTTATTTTAGCCCTGCAACTAACAGATTGAGTGTAAATAATTTGATACTCCACCTGTCTGTTATAGGTAACCATAACAGGTGCTATGAGGCTTAAAAAAAAGTTATAGGGAATTATAAATCTACGATTTTCATTTTTTAACATTTTTCTCTAATAAGCTTAGTTTAGATCCAATTACTGATTTTCGTACAACTTTTTCTGTTCCAGTAGGAAGAAGGGAGGAGGGAAGATCTCGAAGAAGATGGCAGTAGTAGAGATTTACGGGTTGGAATGTCTCGTGTTTCTGTAGACGTGCAGGATGGTTTGTGAGTTCGGAACAGGCTTATGCCTAATCCTTGATAGTAAGAAGAAGAAGAAGATAACTAGTTTAACTTAAAAATTGTGTTATTAGAGGAAAAGGTTATTGATAACTTCATTTAGTTGTTGTAAGAGTGAGACAAACGTCATTCGTACATTGGCTTTGAATGAGGGTGTTAGAAAGTAAAAGCTATAGTCACTCGAGTCATGAGTTTGCCCTTGTTTGCAACGAGGGGTAAAGGGGGAAAAGCATCAGCACGCATGCGCGACTGCTTTAATTTTAGTACGACAAACATAACTCGTATACTATACCCAGCTGCTCTTAACAGACAGGTGGAGTGTCAAATTATTTACACTCAATCTGTCCAGTTGCAGGGCTAAAATAAATAGTTCTGTTTCTTATCACATGGTCAGCCAATTAAATGACTGAATCATTTAAGAACAGAAGAGGCAGAGGTGCAAAAGACACTAATCAGAGTTGTCTCCTCTGAAAGTAATGAATTTCATTATACAGCCAGACCCTGTGGTGAATGAAGCGAAGGTGTCATTTGCAAAGTGGAAAATGTGTGCTTTTCAGAGGGCCTGGCATGCTGATAAGTGTAATTTTTCACTCAGTGAGGAAGGCAATGGTAAACCACCTCACTCCTTGTTTTACTTAGTAAAACCTCTAGAGGTTCAAACCAGCCTTTTGGCTGATAACCTAAACAACAACAACTATACTCATAGCATATACTAGCATATAATCACAGAACCTTTTGTAGGTTAACTGTACGAATATAACTGTTTGTTACCGTAAACACAAATGTCGGTTTCTCGAAAACGTGGTCGAACTATTCACTGTGATGAACACAATGTAATAAAATGTTATGAAGTTCATGTTAAACAAAAATACCTAACCGTGCCTCTTAACAAAAATCGTGAGCGAGCGGCTAACTACTGTGATGTTTCTCTTTGCATAATTCGAAAAATAAAGAAGGAAACTAAGTACGTGAAAAAGCTATTCTTCAACAGTTTTGTTGACAACTGGTATAAAAAGGAAACGTTTAGGTAGATACTTGAGAGACTGATAATATAAACGCTGATGACAGCAATAGTAAAGAAGGCTATTCATTCATAATTACAGTAAATCAAATATTTCTAGTCATGTAATTAAGTTATAGGCATAATTACAGGTTACATTAATTTCTTATAAGGTTTATGAAGAAAACATTTTCTCGAAATAAACTACAGCTTACAAAATATACCTAGAAACTGCAAGGTAGTGAAATGTACGAGTAGTGTCTCACTGTTGAGGTTGGCAGCACTGCAGATATTCCACTTCCCTTTCTCACAGCCCATACATACACAAAAGGCAATTTCGTGACTTCAGTATCTATAACAGGGTGGTTTTAGTAACCTGTTATCATGATAACTGCATCAATCCGCTATACCAGCAGTTCCCAAACTTCGATCTTTTACGCCCCCTTTTGCCAAAAATAAAACTTCTCATGCCCCGTTACACAATTTTATAGGGCAATGAAAAATCATGTATTACATTGAATAACCACACATTTATTTTTTTATTTTTTGTAGCATTAGAAGTTGCAATTTAATTTTAACAAGAGACAAAATAAATCAATGGATGGATGACCTTGCATTTTTTTTTAAAAAAGGTTGATTATTCGAAAGTGCCCAACGTAAATCATTGATAAAACCAACTTTGCACCGATGCTTTGTTTTTATTGTAACAAGTGCTGAAAACACTTTTTCGCACAGATAGGTGCTTGATAAAGATAATTACAATTACTGCCGCTTGCTGTTATATACTGGGGTAAACTTGGTAATACTTAACCGAAAGTTATGTTTTGACAATTTTATCGAAATCGTTTTTCGCAGCAGAAACATTTTTTATTTCTAAAACTTGTTTTTGAAGTCCTTCGGGCAGGAAGACTATGTTGACATTGAAAGGATCCGGTATGGAGGGTAAAGCTATCTCGAAGTCCCACGCCCCCTGGACGTGTCTTCACGCCTCCCTTGGGGGGGCGCGCCCCCCACTTTGGGAACCGTTGCGCTATACTGTAGACAATTCAAACTGTCACAACTCTTGCTCTATGTGTACACACAGTTCCACATAAAGTATATCCTTAACCCATTCTTTCAACAAGGTCTACAAATTTTAATGTATGCAAATGCCTACAACCATATTACAATGTACAAACATACAAATAATTATTTCATTTTAAAATATGTATTTAATTTGTCCCAGTAAAATTTGAAATTATAAATTACAAGAACCAAAGTGCAAAAACTCACTAAACTATACTTTACAGACGCACGCAACTAATTAAACAAATTGGTCTGAATGTATTACTGTATCATGAACAGAAAATCATATATGAAAACAAAATATTAGTCACATCATTATGTCGGACACATTATTATTAACCCTAGAATGGTGGAGTGGAGTAAATCTTACGCATATTACGTCAACAACGCTTACCCCTCCATTTCAGTAGGCTGCACATCCCTTATCTTCCAGATATGCTATAAGGAGTTAGTTGACCGTTGTCTCGTGACGAAATCGTATCTAAATTAGTGCGTGTATTTATAGTACTGGTGCCTTTAAAAAAAGTTAGTGAGTAATTTTTTCGCATCTCCACTTATACATGATAATTTTAATACGTAAATTTTTTGCATCTCCACCGATGCTGTGTATGTTATGCGTAATTTTGTATGTTTGTAATACCATTTTATTTATATGTAGCCTACAGTACCTTTGCGAACTGCAATTCAAGCAGTATTGGGTGTAAAGGAACTGGCAATAAATGTTACGTGCTAAGAAGAAAAAGCTCCAAGGAAGTACTGCAGTGAGTGTTCATACACAAAAAGAAGACATAGAACTACATACTGTCTCTTTTGCTGCAAACCTATATGCGGTGAACATCAAAAGAAAATATGTTTTGGTTGTCCAACAAACTGCCAGAATAAGTAGCCCCAGCAACAAAAACACTCTGTTTGACTTTCGTGTTCACTTATTTGTATAATTTTATTTATTTCATTTTACTACTTTATTTTTCCTACTTTTAATATCTTAATTTCGTCTACTATCTGGAGTTTTATAAAGTATTTTGCACAGTTGATGTTAGTAAATAAAATATTTTCAAGCTACATAAATAGAATAAAAGAGCTTGGTGATTTACTGAGAAATCTTTGTAACTATTAACCAATATTTGTCGAAATTTAAACAAAACCAACAAAAAAGAGATAGAAAACATATGAAAACCAAAATGTTTCAAAAAAAAATTCACAACAAAGTTTTCCCAGGAAAATCACCCAGTGAGTAAATTTTTCGCATCTCCACCAGTAATAGCTCACAGAATAGCCCCACCGTTCTAGGGTTAAGAACAACGGTGAAAACAAAGCGTAGTGATCATGCGTGAGTCGCACATTACAGTAGCGATTGTCTACTTTTGTGACTGAACCATCGTTGCATGGTGAGGGGCGAAGAGTGGAGTAGATAAACACCAAAGCAATTTGTGCCAATTTGAATTGTTTAAGGTATAACCATGTTATTAATCCTATTATATTAAATAAGCCTCATCACTAATGGAAACACCATTCTGAATTTTAATTTTTAATTGGCCTTTGGGCCAGCCCAGTCAGTCAGCTGGTACAAAGTCGCTATTATTTGTTAAGTAACACCGGTTGGGCAAGCGACTTTGTATTGTGACCAGCTGACAGCTATCCATGAACAAACTCTACTGGGGGTCCCTTTTCAAACTCATGTATAATCCACGTAAAAAAAAAAATACAGCAAAAAGCAGCGATCAAATTGGGTAGTTGTCAAGAAAATACAGTTGTCAATAACAAATAAAAGCTAAAAAAAAAAAAAAAAATTTTTAGGTTAAAATTGCTCGGAAGAAGGTGGTACCACCGAAACATGTGTAAGTTCTTTTAAACTAAAAGGTAACCCATCTTTGCAGATGTTTTTAATAGTAGCTAGAGAAACTCTACAAGCTGCCGCTGTTCTGTTATCACACTGATAAACAGACATAACAAATTCACTCGATTGTTTGTAATGTTCCGATTCTTTTTTAATAAAGCCATTTACATTTGAAATAATTTCTTGCGCCTGACTACTGTACGTAGTTTTTTACCAAGTTTGGACCTAACAGCTTGTGTTTCCATATTTTTTTATAACTACGGCACTCATTTTTACTTTCTCTTGCCTATATGAATATATAGGAAGGAAAGTATTGTTTTCATGTCGATTTTTTGAAATCGAGTTTTCACCGGATCTACACGTTTTCAGACCCCCTGAACCCAAAAAACATGCTTTTAGCGATTGATCTGTGTGTGTGTGTGTGTGTGTGTGAACAGAATATCTCGAGAACGAAACATCGCACGAACTTGAAACTTAAGTTACATACCACTACCAGACCCGACACAAACATTTTCATCAAAATCGGTCAACCGGAAGTAGTAGTTTATTCGTATAATTTTTCACTTTTTACAACAAAATAAACTGTAAAAGAGAAAATAAAATGAAACGTGTCAAGTCAAAACGTTTAGTATAAATGCAAAAATAGGAAGTGAAATAATGGTTTGCATGCTTCCTTTACTGAATTCAAACACAGACTAATTATTAATCAGAACCAAGTTTAATGCACGCATTAAGAAGTTACATCGGATGACGTGTGTCACAGTAAACAAGAGATTAATCGGTGACTAATTGTTTTGACTACACCCGGTGGACAATATTGTCCCTTGTAAGCATCCTCTCTGTCGAACGTCATAGCTATCATTCCAACAAAAGAACTTTACTGGCGCTCATAATGAAATACTGACAACTGAATGACGGTTTAAGCGTGTAATTACATGTTCCCACTGTGCACAATCGCCAGCATGAATTAGTAACTGTGACGAGCACCATCCAGCAAAATGAAAATAGCCACCTGCGACCAGTATTCACTAAGCGCTTACCCCTAGTGTCAAACAAAGCGTAACATCAACACTCAAATCTTAAGGAATGAACATTCCTTTACCTCTTAGGTACAGATTTGATCCTGTTCTTAATTCTGTTTGTGAAAAAGATCTGGTCACTTTTGTGTCCTTTGTATGTGAGAAATGTGTTTTAACAATGTTGTTAAAACACATTTCTCACATAGATCTGGTCACTTTTGTGTCCTTTGTATGTGAGAAATGTGTTTTAACAACTGTTAAAACACATTTCTCACATACAAAGGACACAAAAGTGACCAGATCTTTTTCGCAAACAGAATTAAGAACAGGATCAAATCTGTACCTAAGAGGTAAAGGAATTTAATTCCATTTTTGTAATTTTTCAGAAGAACCAAAAACATGAAGTTTTTTATTTTGTAAAAAATTTCTTAAGGTGCGAAAACTTTTTAAAATTTGTACCAAATAAAATAGAGTCTGAAACAAAAATTAAAATGACTAAAGAACTTTCTTAACTTCTACTACCCCTGACCACCCACAGGACTTCATAATCTTTACGTCTTTCTCCGTTTTAATTACATTAGTGTTAAACCCTCAATGTAACTCGAGTTAATCAAATGAAACAAAATACATTTTGCTAACTCTATCTGATGAAGAAACAACATTTTATTCACAACAATGCTTGAAAAAATTACATAATTCAAGCAAATTCTGAGGCCTATCAGTAAGACGATAAAAAACAAAATAATTCAAAATAAAATAACTTATTGCCAATAACGAGTATACATTCAATTAGAGTTAAAAATAGTAGTAATTTTAAAAATCTTCCGCATCATTATACAAAAGTTGAGTTAATGTGGTTACTGTAACTTTTATAAAGCTTTTTTGATGATTTTCAAACTAAATTTTGCCAAAATTGGAGTTAACACCCTTTACCTCTAGGGCACAGAAATATATTCTGTGCTCTGCACTGAATATGTTGAACAAATTGAATATCCCACACAGAAACGAATCAGATTACTAAAGACAGAAAGAAGAAATGACTACATCGAATTCAAAGGATGAGGTCTGTAAAAACAGCTTAACAGAAATGTTAAAATTAAATAAAGCCGCATAAAATTACCCTATATTGTAAAAACATATTACAAGACACAAAGACACAGTAAAAAGCTACATAAATATACTTAATACATAACATAAAAAATGATAATAAACATAAAAAGACTTACCAAAGATTTCTGTTGAAATGTGTAGCTGCGCAACATTTTTCAGTTACTTTTTGTATAACTTTTATTCCGATAGGTACGTCTCGATATTGTGAAGACATATTAAAATAAAATAATTAATTAATTAAATAGAAAATAAAATGAAAGACAGATCCCTCAACAACGATGTTATTACCAGATAATATATTAAGATACGGTACTTAAGAAGATGTTGTAATACGATATTAATAATTAATTTACTGTTTTATTAAAAATAATTAGAAAAATTAATAAATAAATACTATTCTGTTACGTTATGTTAAATGTAGATCATCTTTTTTCTGCAATTGTTACGAACAGAAAATTTAAGTTTTGTACGAAACATGATTGAAATTTAAGGAGAAAAAATATAACACGTTCCGTTTTTTAATCGAACCGCACCGAAGTGTTAACTAGTCTACAGTTACACGTTAAGTGACAGAAATGCTGATATACTGAGGCAATTATAACTATAAAAATAGGCATTAATAAAATGTTGATAACACACACTCTGATAAGATACTAAAGACTTTTAATAAATGCGCCAACACTGAATGTTTTATTCACACTATTTATAATAACATTCAAAACAGAAAAAAATAACCGTCGTTTAATACTGTACTACGTACGAATTTGAAAATTACACTGATAAAAGGCATACAAAATATAACACGCGAGAATATACATTAAAAATAAACGAACACGAATTTTGCCTAAGAATTACTAATTAATTAATTAATTAACAACTTCCCTATAACTCAGGGTCCTTTACACATTAACATCACAGATTACATTACTTTCTTTGTTTACGTCTATTATTCCTACAGGTACAGGTTAACCTTACTTGGTTATACGTGTATCAGCTGTCTAACGTTAAACTATTGTATGTTAGGTACCTTAACAAACAAAATTATTATATTACACGAAAATATATTTCTGTTTGAAAACATTTTTATGAAAATTTCTATTCACTTTCTGTTTTTGAATTGTAATATAAAATCACAGATATTAATCCTTGTTTATTTGAATCATAATAAACATTATTGTGTCGGACATAATATAAATATTTTGTCACCACAGAAATTTCTGTAATTCAAAACTTTCACACTACTTCGCCATGGTGATTACCCACCAGTATACATAGACAATGAACCTCTCACAAAAACAGATACGGTCAAGTATCTCGGTCTGACTTTTGATAAACGAATAAATTGGAGCACACATATCAAACGGAAACGTTTATTACTGAATTCTCGACTTAAACTTCTATATTCCCTACTTCACAAACGATCAAAATTACGAATGGCACAAAAATTACGCATATATTATTCTCTTTTGAAACCTATATGGACCTACGGGTCCCAAATTTACGGTTCAACCAAATCCTCTAACTTGCAACGAATTCAAGCATTCCAGTCAAAAACATTACGCCTTATAGCAAAAGCACCTCTTTACGTTAGCAACAAAACCCTATACTGGGACTTGGAAGGACGTGTGTACGCGTGCGTGAGTGTGTGTGTCAGATGAGTATTCAGTAAGACAGGGAGTGGGAGATAAAATGAATAAGTGTGCAACCCTTCAGGGAATTCGGATTTGATAGTGGCATACAGAAAACGGAAAAGACCTGACATTTTAAGTAAAAGTTACAATAAAATATTTATAAGAATGTAATACCAAATTGTTTAATATTAATGAAAATCTCATAGAACTGATCACGAAACACTTACTCGAAAGACGTTTTAAATTAAACATGTCACATAAATTAACAATCTTATAACCAATCTGGACATATGGAGTTCAACTTTCGGGATCTGCTAAACCTTCACTCACGAAACGTATACAAGCGATTCAAAACAAGATTCTACGAGCAACAACTCAAAGTCCCTTTACGTCACAAACTTAATGTTACACAAAGACTTACAAATCCCATACGTAAATGACGTTACGTAAAAACTACACAAGACGATGTACGACAAATTTAAATTACATGACAACCCTCTCATACAAAATATGTACACTAGGGCGATACCGGGTACTCAGCGTAGACGTTTAAAACGCCTCTGGCCATGGGATCTTCTCGGCCAATTGTAGTACTGTAGCGATAACTGCAAGCTCCAGCAAGTAATTTAAGTTTTGGAACCTTTAGCGTCATATTTGTAGTCCAGCCTCTATTAGTTTGCTCCTAATGTAAACAAATAATGACGTCACTGAGCATGCGCATTGTATCAAAATGTGTACACGTTGATTAAAAAGTAACAACAAAATACTTTCAAAAGTATTTAAATACAAAATACTTTTAAAAGTATTTTTATAAATAAAATTGTTAGGCCTACATCATATTATGACTGATGTTTAAAGTACTGTAAGTACTTATAATTTAAAAAATAGTTAACTTAATAGGAATACGAGATCCGTGAAGTCGTAGACTCTAGCGTGCACTCTGTAGTAGGTGGCTTTTGTTTGTTGACAGTAGGAGCAAACTAACAACGACTGAACTGTAGAAATTGTCATATTATTATTGTAATAACAGATACTAAATTCTCAATAAAACTTATTATCATTTTGTTGGCATTACCCGGCCTAAGTTTCCATAATACTCACAGTTCATTAATATTTTCACACGTAACCACAGGTTCTGATGAATTTCTGTTCCGCGCTGGTAGCGAAACTGATCAACCGAGGGACCGATTGGGACGTATGTTGGTTATACGCTCGACCACTTTTTTTTGGTTTAACGTCCGACTGTTCTGCAATTACTGCTAATGCAGACGGTGAAGGATGAAAATATAATGTTTTGTAACGTATGAAAATATGCCGTGCCTGAATGGGATTCGAACCCAAGACCGCATGATGAGAGGCGAGCACGTTACCAACTACGCCAATGCGGCTGGCTCAATGCTCGACCTCAGGATGCCGGGATACATACAATACAGTACATTTGGAATTATTTATGAGTGAAATGGAACACATGAGAATATTACTATCCCGCTATATTTCTCATCTTTATGTGCGTGAAATTTGGTACACGTGTAAGTTCCTCTAAGCATTTTAAGGATAAATATTTTTGAACAATATATTTTTCCATGGAACTACAGATTAACAGTACGTAGTTGATCATTTTCACTATGAATCTGTTTCTTTCATGAGGAAGCTATTGTCATTAACGTATTGAAGCTAACCCAAAAGCAAAAAATAAATACCTAAATCATGGATTACTTTTTAATTGTAATAAGTACAGCACATTAAAGCCAGAATCGTAATAGTTTCATAATTGAAAGACTGCAGAGGCGAATTGTCCCGCTGCTCATTTTGGTGGGATCTGCGCAATTACGTAAAATGGAGTCCTTTTACTTCCGTTTGTCTGCTTTTGACAATGATATTTCAACCGCATACTGTACAAGCAGGTATTTTAGGGCATCTTCAGTAACTGTTGCTGAATACTATGTCATTTGCAAGAATCGCAGAAAATATTAAAGAACAAAGCAGTGATGTCACTGCGGAACAACTTTTGGAAGTGATGTCACGGTAACATGCGCATCGGTACATTTATGTTGTTACGGTTTCGAGTATACAGTTCCAAGCTTCTATGAAAACGTTTCCCATTCATGCTGAGAAATTTTAAAAAGTTCAAATTTAATTTCATGATAATAATAATATTAAATACTCACATAATTACGTTTGTTTAGTAATAAATACCTAATCTAAACAAAAAATCCTGTTTTTTTTTTGGTTTAACGTCCGACTGTTCTGCAATTACTACTAATGCAGACGGTGAAGGATGAAATGATTTTTTGTAACGTATGAAAATATGCCGTGCATGAATGGGATTCGAACCCAAGACCGCACGATGAGAGGCGAGCACGTTACCAACTACGCCAATGCGGCGGTAAGAAATCTAAGGCCCTACGAAATCCTGTTCTTAGGGCCTTGGGTTCGATTTCTTGTCACTCATTTGTATGTGTCACCTTTATTCATCGTGCACTTCCTTCAATGCAGATCAGTTTTCCAGTTTGTATTATCCCTTATGTCAATAATACTTAGACGTAAAACAACACAATCGCCAAATTTTAGTAAAAAATTAATGGAGGGAGAACTGTAGATAATTATGTTTTGTTCAAAGTTCAGAGTGACTAATAAAAAAACGATATAACAGTGAGTTGAAAATTCAATTGTAATTCTAAATGATACTGAAAATATGAAAATCAGTAAGTAACCTAAAGAGTATTTCTTTCAATGTAAATTGGTATAGAAATGAGGTTTCCGTAATATATGGCTGAACTATACATAAATATGATGTATTCGTACAATTTTTTAACGAAGTACTTTACTTTGTACAAGGACATTTTTTCTTAAAACTAATCATAAACTCATTAATTTAAAAAAATATTACTCTCCAAATCAAGCACTTTAATTTTACCGTATAACATAGAATGAACGATATATTTCTTACGTACCTTTCTAATTTCTTCTATTTGTGTATGTTGGTACTTTTCATTCCAGCCGACATTATGCATTCATTGGTAGTATAACCTAAAAATCATATGATGCTAATTCTCTTTAATTTAGATTTAAAAAAAGTTATTTAAAGAAATGAAGTAATATGTGAATGTACAGTGAATCTGTTATTAGCTATTATATAATAAACGAACAAAAAACAATGTTATTAAACTTTTGTACAAGTGAACAAAGGTAGTCATAAATACTTTTTGGAATGGATTCAAAAAAATTGTCAGGTATGAATGAATAAAGCAGTTTTTATTATTAACTTTAAATTTTAACTATTTTTTTCAAAGAATACTATAAAAATTATTAAGTTCGTTATTAAATTAATTTTATCTATTCTTACAAAATATATTTGTGTAAAATTTCAAAAAAATTGAATTAAAATTATCCGCATATCTCTCTCACCGTTTTGATATAAACAAAATAAGTTATCTTTATACTTAACGTAAAATTACGTTGACTTGAACAATTTAATTTAGTTTGTTATTAAAAAAGAAAAAGATTGTTAAGTATAAGAAACGTATAATTTATAAGGAATGTTATGTACAATATAATCGTATATAATTATTTGAAGTGTAATTTTTTTTTGTAATAAAAACCGTTTTGTCAAGTACTTGTTAAAACAAATTAATGTAATAATTTTCGTCTACAGTACTCAAAACTTTGTTTGTTTACATGATTGTTGTTATCTATTATGTGACTTTATCAATTACTTTTCGATTAATGTAACCTTAAATTTTTTTAATCGTAAAATCGTAAATATTATCAATTCCTTAGAAGTTATTAGTTTATTTGGTATTTAAGTTGGCTTTTATATGTTTAATCTAATTGTCTCCATTGGACCATTTTAGTCAATTTTTTTGTGTAATGTTTTACAGTTTCCTGTTTGTGCAGTACTTCTTAATTCTTTCAGATGTTAACTTTCTTTGTTAGTGTGAAATCTTCTGTCCTATTATCAGTTTGTTGTATGGTTTGTGTGCCCTTAAATCATGATCCACACATGATGTTTTGCCTGTCCGTTTTGTGTACATGCAACATTGCGTTTGTATACATGGAAGCAGAGTGTGTAATTTTGTCTTTAATATCATTATGTTCTGCAAAAATGAAAACTAAAGCAATTATATGTCGTAAATGGTAGTCTAGAAAGTAGTTAATGAATAAATTGAGATTCTCTTGAATATTAAATTAATAAGAGAATTAAGGTACCTATAGTCACTTATGTCACGAGTTTGCTCTTGTTTGCAACGAGGGGTAAAGGGGGAAAAGCATCAGTGCGCATGCGCGACTGCTTTAATTTCAATACGACAAACAACGTTTTATAACAAGTGTTTCAAATGGATGCACTTCAAAGTTTGAGAACGCTAATTTATTACATTAAGTAATTACAAATTATACGGTATGAAATTATTATCTTTATAACATTCAGATTACCTCTAAAACTTCACAATAAATGTTCAAAATGACTTCCTCTGCTCGTAATGCAAGTTCGGACACGTTTCATAACATTTGCAGTGACTTTTCGTAGTGTTTGCTCATTAATGTTTGTAATCTCACTTTCAATATTAGCCTTCAGTTCTTCAATTGTATGAAGATTGTTTTTAAAAACCTTACTCTTTAAATTCCCCCAAAGAAAAAAATCCGCAGGAGTAAGATCTGGGGATCTTGGTGGCCACAATCCTTTTGATATCACACGACGGCCAAAAAATTCTCGTAACATATTCAGCGTTTCAGTAGAAGTATGGCAAGTTGCGTTATCCTGCTGAAACCAACAATCTCGATCGTGTAATTCTAACAACGCTATAAATTGTTCAATTAAGTTGCGGTACACCACACCATCTACAGATGTATCAAAAAATTAAGGCCCAATAATACGACGCCGGGAGATCGCAGACCAAACACCAATTTTACGTGCGTGTAGTGGTCATTCATGAAATGTGTGAGGATTATGAGCGCTCCATATTCGGTAGTTTTGGCTGTTGATGTAACCATCCAAGTGGAACCATGCTTTGTCACTGAAATAAACGCGATCCAAAATTTCAACACCGTTGTTATTAACAAGAGAACATATCCAACGACAATACTGTATACGTTTCCCATGGTCAACTTCTTTCAGTTCATGAACGACACTGATGCGGTAAGGATGCAAATTTAATTTTTTTGTAGCCCTGAAAGCAGAAGATAGTGATAATCCAGCCTGTGAAGATAACTTTCTAAGTGATTTGCCGGGTGAGGTAGTCAAACGTTGTTTCACATCGTCCAAAACTTGTTCTGTTAACACTGATGGTCAACCTGTGCTTTTCCGACCCTGTACACTGCCAGTCTCACGAAATTTATTAATCAGATACGATATTGTGGTGTTATTAGGTACTTCAGAATTGGGAAATTTTAACTGGAACTCGTCTTTCACTCGTTCGTAAGATTTATATGCGCAATAACTTTCAATAATAAAAACACGTTCATTCTTTGAAAAAACCATGTTTGAACTTATACAGACACAAGTGAATACTGGAAGAGCACTAGTACATGTCAGTAATACACAATGGGTCAACAATGAGTACGGTAGTGCCAACTGTTATTTGGGGGAAAAAAATATTCCCTATGCAGAAAATATTAACCCTTAAACTTCGAAGTGCGTCCTTTTTGAAACACCCGTTACTATACCCAGAGCATATACAGGGCATATCGCGGAACCTTTTGTAGGTTAACTGTACGAATATAATTGTTTCTTACCGTAAACAGAAATGTTGGTTTCTCGAAAGCATGGTTGAACTATTCACAGTGTGGAACGCAATGTAATAAAATGTTGTGAAGTTGGAGCTTAACCTGTCCGTGCCTCTTAACAAAAGCCGTGAGCGAGCGGCTAACTACTGTGATGTTTATTTTTCCACAATTCGAAAAATAAAGAAGGAAATTAAGGGTGTGAAGAAACTATTCTTTAACAATTTTGTTGATACTTGGTAAATAAAGAAAATGGTTAGGTAGATACTAGAGAGACTGATAATGAAAACGCCGATGACAGCAATAGTAAAGAAGGCGATTCATTCGTAATTACAGTAAATCAAACATTTCTAGTCATGTAAATAAGCTAAGGCAATATTACAGGTCATATTTATTTCTTATAAGGTTTATGAAGAAAACATTTTCTCGGAATAAACCACACACAAATGACACCTTCACTTCATTCACCACAGGGTCTACCTGTATAATGAAATAGGAGATAACTGTGACTAGTGTCTTTTACAACTCTACCTGTTCCGTTGTTAAATGCTTTAGTCATATAATTGAATGACCATGTGATAAGAGAGAGAACTATTTTTTGTAGCCCTGGAACTAACAGATCGAGTGCATTATTTAACACTCCACCTGCCTTTTATAGGCAAGATTCTGTTTCATAAAAAAAATTATTTATTGAGAATTTATTCATTTCTAACAATAATTGCATTAAATTGCTACATTTCGTGAAATTTTCTCGTAAGTTTATGTGATTTGACCTGTTTTTGTTATTTGTGTGTCTGTTAACCACTAGTCACTTTTACATGGAGGCAAGATGTTTCGAATAATCTATATAAATAAAATTGTGATTTTGTGTGTACAATTTTTCAAAATGCACCAAATTTTGTTTCTACGCCAGATGTACCACGTAAACACCGAAAATAAGTTCAGCTGAATTTTTGTCGTTTGTATGTTACATCACGCAAGAACCGCTGAACCAAATTCAATGAATTTCGGTATTTAGGTTCTGGACACTATCGAAATGAAAATAGGCTATAAATTTTTTTAATATCACAAAGGGATGGGGGAGTACAAAATGTTATTTATTTATTTTTTTTTTTGCTCTAAAGTCCGTATGTTCTGCAATTAATGCTAATGCAGACTGTGAAGGATGAAATTATTTTTGTAACGTATGAAAATATGCCATGCCTGAATGGATTCGAACCCAAGACCACATGATGAGAGGCGAGCATGTTACCAACTACGCCAATGGGGCTGGCACAAAGTGTTTAAAGACGAATAAGTTTTATTATGTAAAGTTTTTAATTTTCATGCATAATAACGGAGATATTACCAATTTAAAAAAAATAAACCAATATATTTAGAAGAATATTAACATATAAAATAAACAGAACAATAAACACAGGCCTACGTGCCAGTTAAACCCATATTTGTTAGTCAGTTACCTACCTACCCATTCCACCAGTACCAAAATAACCCTAATTATTATGTATACTAAGATAAAATTATGTGATTTGACCTGTTTTTGTTATTTGTGTGTCTGTTAACCACTAGTCACTTTTACAATATATAAATAACAATAATAAACATCATGGTATGAATAAATTTTTTTAATTTATATATACAATATACAATATTTTTTATATTTATTTTTATATTTATATAGGCGAGGTTAATTTTATCACCGTTTAATTATTTTTTTCATAAATAATAATGCTGGCGTTGAAAGAAGGTAGATAACGATGAGTAGTTAAAGAATATCAAAACTGACAGGGATCGAACTCAGTACAATTATTCATAATTGTATAATGAATTTTTTCATTGTTTGTTTTGATTGCTTTAAAGGTTTTTGCACCTTTTCTCGGTCACAATGTCAAAAATGAATCAGTCGTCTTACTATAGTGGCCACCATCGTGGTGTTCCTATTGTGATTTACCTTTCATTTAACAGTATCATAACAGTATTTTCTTGCTCTGTAGCGAATAATTTAATTTCCTACAGTTACATTATACATACAGATTTGTGTGAGTAAATCTTACAGATTTGTGATTTACCTTTCATTTATTATGAAAATAATAAAGCGCTGCATATCTTAATTTAAAAACACCAAAATCTCGCTTTTATTTTACGTTTAATTATTTTTTTCATAAATAATAATGCTGGCGTTGAAAGAAGGTAGATAACGATGAGTAGTTAAAGAATATCAAAACTGACAGGGATCGAACTCAGTACCCCAACTGACCGTCCACGGCACCAAGGAAACGGTTCGAAGAACGGGTACTTTAGCTAGTTCACAATAAATGCGGTGTGTTAACTGTGAAAGTGATTATTATTTGGTTTGATTTCAGGTGATAGTAACGGCACGAAATTGAATTTATCCGGCCAAGGGTTGAAGAAGTTGTCGAAGAACCATAGCACTGAAGATGCTCAGAGAGTGACGCTGTTAATTCTTGATAGTAACGAGTTACAAAGGCTCGATAATATTGATTTATTCTCGTCACTTACTGAGGTACATACAAGAGGTGTTCAAAAATAATTGTACTTTTTCATTTAAAATATTTCATTTCAAATGAAATGTAAACTTTTTTTACTTTCTTTTCGCTATATGAATATATAAGAAAGGAAAATATTGTTTTCATGACGATTTTAAGAAATTGAGTTATCATCGGATATACATATTTTCAAACCCCCTGAACTAAAAAAACCTGTTGTTGGCAATTTGTCTGTGTGTGTGTGTGTGTGTGTGCGCACGTGCGTCTGTGTGTGCGTGTGAACAAAATATCTCAAGAACAGAACATCGTATGAAGTTGAAACTTGAAACTTATGTTAGGTAGAGTGTTCCGATAGTCAGGCGGCCATCAAGGCTTTGAGTTCTTGTACTTTTGAGTCGCGATTGGCCTATGATTGTCGGGAGGTGTTGAATGCCGTGGCCAAGCGTAACGTGGTGACGCTGCGCTGGGTGCCGGGGCACCAGGGAGTGCCTGGAAATGAGAGAGCGGATGCCTTAGCAAAGAAAGGTGCAGCCTCTCACTTCATAGGCCCAGAGCCATTCTGTGGAATTGGTGAGGGCTATTATAGAGGTATAGTCAGGGCCTGGGAAGAGGAGGCTAAAACCTCCTATTGGGAACAGGTGCCAGGTTGTGTACAGGCAAAGAAATTCATTGCCTATTCCAGCAGGAAGGCTGGGATATATAATAGACTAGGAAGACAGGACTTGAGGAGGGTAGTGGGCCTGATGACTGGTCATTGTAATCTTGGGTATCATTTATCCAAGATAGGAATTGCTGAAGAGAGCCTGTGTAGATTCTGTCACGAGGCAGAGGAGAAGGCTGAGCACATTTTATGCAGTTGCAAAGTGGTTGGCTGCAAAAGAAGAGCGCTGATGGGTAAGGAGGTGTTAACACCTTCTCAGGTAAGTGCACTAGATCCTAGGCAGATCCTGCGCTTTATTGAAAGTGTGGGGCTTGCTTAAATAAGGAATAGGGGCAATCACAAAAGATCTTTTAGGTCGCGGTGACGAGGGGCTGCAGAAGCCTGAACGCCCACATAGTAAAGTAAGTAAGTAGGTAGAATGTTTGCAAATTACAGTTGCGTGTGGACCGCACATGTGTAGTAAGTAGATCCTCCACCATGGTGCCATAGCCTGTCAACTAAAGATACAGGCTACCTCTAAAGTAATACTCATTACTCGTTGTGTTTGTGCGGTTATCGTTTTGACATTTGTGTCGCTGTCGAAAGCTGATTAGTTGCGCGTGCACGAAATTCGGGGGAAAATATTTGTGATTCAATTTGGAATAATAGGCAATAAGTTTTTTCTAAATGATTTACCATTCGTTTTGAGAGGCCCGAAAGAGAGGGACATCATACCCTCTTTCTCTTATATTTACTATGCAATTCTTTTTGTTAAAATTTCATACAACCAATTTTAGGCTTATGCTGGTGTAATTGATTTAAAAAAATTGACGTATGTGAATATAAAGTTCTTAAATGTAAAAAATGATTCAGCTTCTTGAAATACTAACAGGAAGGAGACACCAGCCACAACGATCTATCTTTGACGTCCCTTCAAAGAGTGATTTTTCAAGCTCGTTTATTTTATCTGTTTCCATCCAACATATTACTCAACATTTATATCAAATTACCGATAAAATTTTATATTTTATAAAATAATAATAAAACGCATATTATGTTGTCCCAGAGAAAAAAGTTATATTACGTGATACGCAAAAAATTGATGAGATTTAAACGTCTAACTTTGTACGAGCATATCTTATCTAAATATCAGAGTATAATAATAACATTTACAGCGTAATAAAATAAGATTCATTAGGAAGTGAAAGTAATTTTTTTCAGAATTTTTTTGATTAAAAATGAGCTTGTTAGAGTGTAGTGAACCAAACTGGCCGGCAGAGTGCCCTACCGTATCGCGTATTGTAACAATTCTGCTTGATCATCGTGCAATGATTGATGAAATGAATTGCCGGAATGGCGGACGCAATAAATTCTTTCTCTATGTCTCGCTACCCTCCCTACACGCCACCGTAATTGGCGAACATTATACTACTAGAGAACCCGACACAAACATTTTCATCAAAACAGCAGACATGACCCCTACTGTATCATGTTGAGCATAAACAATGTAGTAAATGAGGCAATTTTTAAAAAAATCCTAGGAGCTGTTTTTTGAGAAATTCGCAAAAAAGTGAAAAATTACACGAATAAACTACTACTTCCGGTTGATTGGTTTCGATGAAAATGTTCGTGTCGGGTCCTCTAGTAGTAACTAACTTAAGTTCCAAGTTTCAACTTTGTACAATATTTTGTTCACAAACACCCACACACAGACCATGCTAAAAAGATGTTTTGTTGGGTTGAGGGGGTTTGAAAGCGTGTATATCCGGTGAAAACTTGATTGTTGAAAAATTGATGTGAAAACAATACTTTCCTTCCTGTATATTCATAAACCGGTTGTCCTACGGAATTTGAACCATAAAGAAATAGCATTGATTTTCATTAGTTTGGTAATATTTTCTTCCCACGAATAAATGAACACTTGTTATAATCAGGAATCATTAGAAAATGTTTAGACTTTTTAAAAAATATCAATTTTGATACATTTTAAGCTGTATTTTATCTTTTATTCAGAAATACGTAAATTTGTAACCGTTTTTTATTTAAGTACTGTAAATTTTATCAACTTGTCACATTGTACGAGGTGTGGCTATTAAATAACGAGACTGATGTAAAAAATTTTATTTTTATTATATTCATAATCACTTATTGTCACCTTCAATATACACTCCTTCTCCATCCCTACAATGCTCCATGTGAATTTTCCATTGTTGGAAACAGTGCTGGAAGTCATCTTCTGTCAGCTCCTTCAGGACACGTGTCGATTTCTCTTTTACAGCTTCCACAGACTCAAATCTTTTCCCTTTTAATGCAGATTTCACCTTAGGGAACAGGTAGAAGTCATATGTTGCAAAATCTGGTGAATAAGGTGAATGTTCTAACACTGAGATGCTGTACTTGACTAGGAACCTCTTGAAAGATTACGCGGAATGAGGTAGCGCATTGTCTTGGTGGAGAACCCATGATTTGTCCTTCCACATTTCGGGGCATTTTTTCCTTACTCTTTAACATAGTTTAGAAAGTACCTCAAGGTAGTAATATTGATTGATTGTTTTACCTTCAGGAACCCAACTAAGGTACACAATCACATGGTTATAAAAAAAATAATCATCATTGCTTTAAATTTTGACTTGGTCATTCAAGCTTTTTTGGCTCTTCGTTTCCGGATAATAAGTAAAAAACCACGTTTCATCACATGTTATTATCTTCTACTTGTTCCCTAAGGTGAAATCTGCATTAAAAGGGACAAGATTTGAGTCTGTGGAAGCTGTAAAAGAGAAAGCGGCACGTGTCTTGAAGGAGCTGACAGAAGATGACTTCCAGCACTTTCCAACAATGGAAAATTCGCATGGAGCATTGTAGGGATAAAGAAGGAGTGTATATTGAAGGTGACTATAAGTGACTATGTATAAAATTAAAATAAAATTTTTTACGTCAGTCTCGTTATTTAATAGCCACACCTCATATATCATCCTCATCTGATTGGGTGATGGGGTTGCTTATTGTTCATATATTGAACGGATTGTAACGTACATACATTGGGAATAAAAAAAATTTAATCGGCTTTTTATTAATGTAAGTGTGTGTGTGTATTTGTTTCAGTTAACAGCATGTCACAACCAGTTGTGTCGTATGCATGCGGTGTCACGGTTGCCGCATCTGGTCAAATTAGATTTATCGCATAACAGTTTACTTAGTATCGAAGGGCTCAAAGATCTGGGACACCTCAAGTGGCTTAACCTGTCCAGAAACAACATTAAGGTATTCATCCACTTTTTCTACAATCTGACACTTAGCACTTGACGCTGATTTCTATAATTGCTATTAGAGAGCAGGCATTTTTCACTGTTAACCAAAGAAAACACTTAGCACAGGGTTAAGAAAGTGTTATCGAAAAGTCGCGTGCATAAAAACAAACATGTCGGTAAAAAATAGTTTACTTAAATTAGTTCTGTAGTCTGTTGCCAGATAGCACTACAGGTATTACCAACAATAAACCTATAATGCTTTTCACTGTTGATGAGCTCTGCTGTTCCACGCGTTTATAGACCAATCAGAACTTTTGCCAGCATTGTCAAATTGTACTAATGTATCAGCCTGACAAACATTACATAGGTATGCGTATAAGAGCCGCGGTAGTTGACTCATGTCTTGCATCTCGTACTGAACACATCGATTATAGAGCGTGTTAACATGCAATACTTTATTACATAATCAGCTGGTTGTATGTTTCATAGATTATAATAATTGTTATTGATGGACCTAACAAATGGCTGACAAAATATATAACAGAGCTACGAGAGCAAGTATTGGCAACGCTGCTGGCAAGTCATTGGCTACCGATAAAGTGGGTAGGGGGCAATGGTGCGATCAGAGATCATCAATGCTGAAAAATAGTTAAGTCACAATTATCTCCTCTGAAGAGTAATGAATTTCTTTATACAACAAGAACCTGTGGTGAATGAAGTGAAGGTGTTATCTGCAGGGTGGAAAGTAGATGCTATTCAGAGGGCGTGGCATGCTGATAAGCACACTTTTCAACTAGGTGAGGGAGGCAATAGTAAACCACCTCACTCCTTATTTGTATATAGTAAAACCTCTAGAGGTTCAAACCAGCCTTTCAGCTGTTGTTCTAAACAATAAGAAAAATATGCATTTTCAGAGTACTAAATTTCATTTTCACCGTTTTCTGGTTTAAATTATTTTTCTCTGGCACCCTCGGGATTTCTTAGTATATTAGAATTCGATGGTGGATCGTTGTATAGTAAAATGTTACAGAATAAACCCAAAATTGGAAATCCAGATGGGTTCATCTCAAGAGAAGTCTATGTGGAACATGTGAGGTGTTCCGGACCAGAAGGGCGAACTCAACATAGGGTCATTTTTTGTTTTTATTTTATTTGGTATCTTTGGGTTACAAACTTCAATCTTATTGGTATATTTTGTTGCTGCCCATAATAAACAGGTGGAGTGTCAAATTATTTACACTCAATCTGTTCATTGCAGGGCTAAAATAAATAGTTCTGTTTCTTATCACATGGTCAGCCAATTAAATGACTGAATCATTTAAGAACAGAAGAGGTAGAGGTGTTAAAGACACTAGTCAGAGTTACCTCCTCTGAAAGTAATGAATTTCACTATACAGCCAGACCCTGTGGTGAATGAAGTGAAGGTGTCATTTGCAGAGTGGAAAATATGTGCTTTTCAGAGGGCCTGGCATGCTGATAAGCATACTTTTCCATTCAGTGAGGAAGGCAATGGTAAACCACCTCACTCCTCGTTTTACTTAGTAAAACCTCTACAGGTTCAAAACAGCCTTTCAGCTGATGACCTAAACAACAACAAACATATTTTGTTGAGTTCGCCTTTTAAATTATATGAAAAGAGAAGTAGAAAAAATCAGGGAGTTTACTTTGAATGATAGTTGCGCGGACCAGAAGGGCGAACTCAACAGCAAGGCGTCAGTCTTGTCGCCTCTACGCTACTGATCCCACCCCACTTCTACCCTTTCCCCTTACTATCGCTATGCATCATACACTCCACACTTGTTATATCTGTCCTTGTTTCTCTAGTATTAGTCTGTCTTTTGCCGAGTGATTTATGCGTGTGTGAACATTAAGTCATGGAATGTGATACAGATGACAATAGGGAAGACGAAGAAGCTGGGTATTCCCGAAAAAGACGATCCAACCCACAAAATTGGAAGAAGAATTTAGCAAAATAGCAATGGAATACTGGTCAACAGTATGTATCTCATCGTAACTATAGTGTTGTGGTTTCCAGGAAGATTGGTGAGCGTTGTTCTTGCGGCTATGTATGTATGTATATATCTCGTTGTAACAATAGTGTTGTGGTTTCCAGGAAGATTGGTGAGCGTTGTTCTTGCGGCTGCTTCGAAAATGTTGGTGATAATAATATTACTTCTGTTTTTAATGATTTTGGGCCTTTGAAAATTATGATTTGCAAAATGCCCACATCTACAAACTTCTTCATAGTACTGATTGTAAGAGAAGTTATGTAAAAGGTAGGCCTAGTTGAACTTTGCGAAGAATAAGATATATGATTATTATAGGCACAGTTATCTACGATGTTTGCTGGACAGCGTTTTATGGGATTCATGGGATTAGTGAGAAATGTGTCCGTTTAGTCTTAGATAAGATAAAAGTTACTGGTAGTGTAGACACTGACCGACGAGGAAAACACGGGGAGTGTAATAAAAATTTATTATGAATAATTAAAACATGAATTTTTGTTGAGTCGCCCTTGGATGAAAAAGTGTAATTTGCGTTTTTCTCAGAACTACCCTTTGTTGAGTTCGCCCTTCTAGTCCGCAACGCCTCATATTGTCAATGTGAGAGAAATCAAAATAATGTTTTTTACTAAGTTTTGTATTAATTGTGTGTCTGTTTTGTTTGTCTGTTAAAGACTATAGAACATCTGCATACAAATACACTGCTGGAACATCTGGATCTCTCGGAGAATAGTATATCGCACATCTCCAATCTCGCTTTGTTAAATAAACTTAAGGTAATTTTTAAATACCATTATCATAGAAATTGTAATTTGGTTAATTCATTCTCTCTACTCTTTGTAATATATTACTGTAATCCATTGTCATTTGTGATAATTTTTTCATTTGCCAAATTATTTAAAAAATATAGAAGGTAACATTGTTTTTCCTGTTTTTATTCGATGGAATACTCTCTAGGATGTCCATATATAATATATATTTACAACAAAATGCTAGCAACAGTTGTACCAACATAAACTTTAAAAAATTCCCTACAAACCTATTTCATTTACTATATTCAAATACATCAGTTTGATGTTTAAGAAGCTGTCGAAAGTGTCTACTTCATTTATAATCACCCTGTATATTCTTATATTATAAGAATAATAATTATAATAATTAATAATAATAAGAATAATTCTTATATTATAAGAATATACAGGGTGATTATAAATGAAATGGACACTTTCGACAGCTTCTTAAACATCAAACTGGTGTATTTGAATATAGTAAATGACATAGGTTTGTAGGGAATTTTTTAAAGTTTATGCTGGTACAACTGTTGCTAGCATTTTGTTGTTGGCTGCTGTTACAACGAACAGTCTAGCAAAATGGCCGCTATTTAAGTGGAAAAAGCTTATTGTGTTCTTGAATTAGCCAAAACAAACTCGGTTACGGTTGTGCAACGTCATTTCAGAACAAGATACGGTAAACCACCACCAACAAGGCAATCAATCTATAACTGGTATAAACATTTTGAAAACAGTGGATGTCTGTGTAAAAGAAAGAGTATCAGAAGACCTTCTGTTACAGAAGAACAAACTGATAGTGTTCGTGATGTTTGTGTACAAAGTCCAGGAAAATCAACTAGATCAGCAAGTTGTGTGGAAAATTCTGCAGAAATGATTGAAAATGACACCTTATAAATTGCAGTTAGTACAAAGTTTAAATACCAGTGATAAAGTCGTACGTAAACATTTTTGTCTGGAGATGCAACATTGTGTTGAAAATGATGACGCATTCTTTAATCGCCTAATTTTCAGTGATGAATGTAATTTTCACATTAGTGGAAAAGTTAATAGACATAATGTTAGAATACGGGGCAAAGAAAACCCAAAAATAACTTTACAGCCTACACATGATTCCCCTAAAGTAAACGTCTTTTGTGCATTATCTCATGAAAAGGTTTACAGGCCGTTCTTCTTTCACGAAGTGTCAGTAACCGAAGTAATTTATCAACATTTTTATGGACATGTTAAACGAATGGTTAATGCCTCAACTCCAGGAAGATAGTGATAACTTCATGTTTGTACAAGATGGAGCTCTGCCTCACTGGCACTTACAGGTCAGAAATTATTTTGATGAACGTCTTCCTAGACAATGGATCAGCCGTGCAAGTGAGGAAAACATTGTGTTTACGCCATGGCCACCTCGTAGTCCAGACTTAACGCCCTGCGACTTTTTCTTATGGGGTTATGTAAAAGACAAAGTTTTTGTACAACCACTTCCTGTAGATATCGATGATCTAAAACAACGCTCAACCCAAATAAAACAAATGCTCTTGCCACAGTTGATCGTCATATGGTTAATCATGTGTGGGAAGAATTCGACTACAGTGTTGATATCTGTTGTGTTACAAATGGTGCACACATTGAACATCTGTAAATATTTTCAATAAAAACTTAATGAATTCTTCTATATAATCATCTAAGTAATTACTTTAACTTTTCAAAAATAAATTTTCTATAAGTTATCGAAACTGTTTATTTCATTTATACGAGGGTTATCCAGAAAATATCCTTCGTTTTTGAAATAAAAAGTAAATGAGTGAAGATACAAAAACTTTATTATATACATATTAAAACTACAGTTTTTCTCTATTTTTTGACATAGTCGCCAAACAGATTCAAGCACTTGTCGTACCTTGGAATAGTCTGAAATACTTTCTGCATAAAAATCTGCCGCCTGTGAATGTAGCCAACCATTCACGGCGTTTTGAAGCTCTTCGTCATTGGCGAACCGCTGAGATGCAAGCCACCGCTTCATGTTCGGGAACAGGTGAAAGTCACTAGGAGCCAAGTCCGGGCTGTATGGGGGGGATGATCGAAAACGTCCCATTTAAACTTGGCCAGAAGTTCATTTGTTTTCTCACCCTCATACAGCTCGAAGAACAAATGAACTTTTGGCCAAGTTTAAATGGGACGTTTTCGATCATCCCCCATACAGCCCGGACTTTGCTCCTAGTGACTTTCACCTGTTCTTGAACATGAAGCGGTGGCTTGCATCTCAGCGGTTCACCAATGACGAAGAGCTTCGAAACGCCGAGAATGGTTGGCTACATTCACAGGCGGCAGATTTTTATGCAGAGGGTATTTCAAAGACTGTTCCAAGGTACGACAAGTGCTTGAATCTGTTTGGTGACTATGTCGAAAAATAGAGAAAAACTGTAGTTTTAATACGTATATAATAAAGTTTTTGTATCTTCACTCGTTTACTTTTTATTTCAAAACGGAGGTTATTTTCTGGATAACCCTTGTAATCACCCTGTATAATATTCTGTAGTTGAATATAGGCTGCAGGCTATTTTTTAAAAGACTTAGTCGTAAACATTATTGCATTTGTGGCCAAATCCGTAGTGTAGTTGTTAGCACATTGGCCGGCCACACAGAGGTCCGGGATCGATTCCCGGCCTGGGTCTGGTAATTTTCACGTGTAAAATACCTCAGTTAATATTACATAATCCACCGTAGTCACTAATGACTGAGGAGTTGATGCGACTTTAAATAAATAAATATCGCATTTTATGTTTTTATAATTTCGATTCATGGTGTTTGTTTCAGGCGTTATTTCTGCACAAAAACCAGATATCGCAGTTGTTGCATTGCGAAATCTATTTGCCGCCAAGCCTTGTTACGCTGACATTGGCTTCGAATAATCTGACGGACCTGAATCAGGTGTCGCATCTTGTCCAACTGGATAACTTACGTGAGCTGTCCATCACTGGGAATCCTTGCGTCAACATGACTGGCAATTGCATGTATCCTTTTTATACACGTTGTCACATTCAAGTCATTAGTCATCATTGATGATTATCTGTCAAGAGTGTCTACTGGACTGCATTTAGATTTACTCGAGTCACGAGACTGTTTGGTATCAGTTCGCCACCACAACAATGTAAACTATATAGTACATTTGTTTTTGGAAGAAGCTTATAAGGGGAGGGCGAGTAGGTAGAGTAGGGATAGTTTCAACGGGGCAAGTGTTGTCTCCTTCTCACTTGAAATCATCATTCCCTTTCTTTCTAACTGTATACTACTCTGTTACAACTACTATGCTAGACTAAAAACTAGTTAAAAACTTTATATTTTCTGTTGTCTTTTACCTTTCTCCATTTGAATCCCATATCTTTAATAATTTTCCACTGCGACCATTTACTTCCTTTGAAATTAATTTTCTCCCGCAAAACGGGAAGTAACAAATTCAAAGTTGGCCATTCAGTGTTTTTTTTATGAAAATTATGTATTGTTCTTCTCACAACACACTTATCAAAATCGTCCACTTCACTCTTCACTTTCCTTCTCATTCTTTTCTTATTTGGTGTTCTGATTAGCACATTAAGGTTTTTTCTTTTCTCTTTCAAAATTCTTTGAACTGTACTACGCGAAATCTCCATAGCTCTGGCTACACGATTTTGCACATCGGTCAGTAAAATTGGTCCGTTTTTTTCATAAAATTGTATACACTGACTATATAGGCCTACTCCCTAGCCTGATCGCGTATTACTTGCCTTTTCCGTATTACACTAGCACTCGTGCTTGAATTTTCACTACTACAACTAGGTTCCATTTTAATAACTAAATAAATAAAAAATAGAAACGAAACAAAGAATACATACAAAAAATTAATATAAACAAAACCAAACAGCAAAAGAGTAAAAGCAATAGGTACATAAAACAGTAGGTCTACTACCGAATGCACGAGTTGAAGACTTGTGAAGGGAATAGAACAACAAAAATGTACAATTACAACATACAGTCAAAGTTTTTAGGATTTATAGTACACTTAGGCTCTTAACGCTGCTAGTGCTATGGAGAGACTGATCACTTCCCTTCGAGGTGCTTCCCCCACCACTAAACAGAACAGCTTGGTGGCACAGAGTGTTGGTGGGAGAGCTTCTAGCTAGAACAAATGACCTGTACTTACATAACATAACAGTATATCACGGAACCTTTTGTATTACGGTAGTTTTAGTAGTTTTATTTGTAACCTTTTGTTTGCTTGATCGGTAGCTTTTTTTCAAACTAGCAATATTAGTGTTGATGTACTCATATTTTCCTTAATTGTGTCTTTGATGCGCAGTGGTTTTGATTACCGTCCATTTCTTATAAACTGGTGCATGGGACTGAAGGTCATCGATGGTCATGTTGTCGACGATATTGAAAGGTATGTAGTATGTACATATGTTTTCTATCCATCTCTTTTGTGGTTTTCCTGGTGATCTTTTGCTATTTTTCGCTTTCTCATTATGCAGTAATCCCTCGTTATCCGCGGGGGTTACTTTCGGAGGGTTACCGCGGTTCCTAAAACCACGGATAATGATACCTTATATGAGCAAAAAGATGGGGGTTAGGTTCTAAAGGTAAAGTCCTGTAGTTATTTTAAGTGTTTAATAGTTTTAGGAACATTTTACCATCATTATAATCTATGAATATTTAATAAATACAGTAATGTATGCATGAAAAATTTAAGTTGCTTTAAAATAGTTAGTTATGGCTCTTTACTTCTTCTTTTTTTCAAACTCCTTGTGGGCTTCTTCGTATAGTATAATCAGCTCCTGAGTCCTCTTTTGAATTGAAGGGCCCTTTCCATGACGGGATCCGTTTCCAACACGTGGTCAGCCAATGTGTTGCCATGCTGAGGATCTTGTTGATGGTTTGTGAAGAAATGCTTGGCTTCGTTTCAGGATCGTCAAACAAACAAAGAACTGTACATACGTACGAAGAAGTTAAGACTGACACATGGAGTAAAACGTATGGAGAAATTACAGTATGGTGCCTGGACATACTTATGGCGGTAGGGTGGGGTGTTAATGGCGGGGCCCGGTACCCGGTGACGCGCTCACTACAGTACGTGGAAATCTATCGTGGTCATGGTGGCCGTCGCCATACTAGTGTGTGACTCAACATGATATGGACGCCAAAACATTTATTCAAACACATGTTTTCAGAATTGTATGACTTCCCCACCTAGTACGGTGTACACAAGGTGAGAAAACGTACGTATTTTAAGGTTTTAGGCCCATGGACAAAGTCTGTGGAAAACGTAAACCCGCGGATACCAAGGGGTTACTGTATATCCTTGAAAATCATAATCATCCTCATCCTCTATTCGTCCTCCAAGTTTCCTCAGGTCTTCTTCCCACCTCTTGCTGTCACTGAACTGGTTCTCCTTAATTGCTTTCTTGGGAGTCCATCTTTATCCTAGTTAATCCGTAACTGAACCCTTCCACTTCATTCTTACTGTGCTACTTGAACATTCTAGCAGTCTAGTCTCATCCGTCATACTGAATGTAGTGGAATGATTAAATGGATGTGCATACACCCGATAAAAGAACTGAAGGTTAAATTCGTTGTCTGTTCAACCATGTATGTTTTTATGGTGCAGAGTTGTTGCTGTGTTCGTGAATATTTTTCACGAGTTTTAAGTAAAAATATAAAATAACACCAATAGAAAAAGGACAAAACTATTTTTAGTTTTGAAATAATCTACCCTAACAGTCAGGTCATTTATAATGTCATTCTTTTCTCACAGCTGTCAACAAAACCGTAACAAATCACTTTATTTTGAAGATAAACCTTTTACAAACAGTAAATATGCGATCAAGTGTTCATTTGTTAAGAAAAAAACCGACTTTGTATACAAAGTACTGAGAACATTTATGTTTCTAACCTTGTTTCGTCTTCTCTTTCTTTCCACTGCTACCAAATCGTGTGAAAATAGACCAAAAAGATTTAGTTTGGCTCTAGATTGTAGATCGTTTTACATTGTGAACATATCGATATGACTAAAATTTCTGACAAAGGAGTTATGGGCATTCATTCTGCGCTCTACATGTTGACGCGTCAGTGCGGTTCCCTTGATTTGACGGTTAAATAAACTAAAAGAAAAAATTTAATGACTAAATGTTTTAGTATGAATAAGAGTGTGGAAGGAACAGGAACACAGAAAGTTCAGTTGTCTACATTTTTCAATTAAAAGTGTTCGGGTCAGTTAAATTGTGTGGTAGTTTTTATGGAGATTTCTCTAATACTAATGGATGTAATGATTTAATTGTGACATTGGCATACATTTGTTTACATTGTATATTGGTTTACATTTTTTACTTTCTCTTGCCTATATGAATATATAGGAAGGAAAGTATTGTTTTCATGTCGATTTTTCGAAATTGAGTTTTCACCGGATCTACTTGTTTTAAGACCCCCTGAACCCAAAAAAACATGTTTTTAGCGATTGGTCTGTGTGTGTGTGTACAGAATATCTCAAGAACGGAACATCGTATGAACTTGAAACTTAAGTTACATACCACTACCGGACCCGATACAAATATTTTCATCAAAATCGGTCAATCAGAAGTAGTAGTTTATTCGTGTAATTTTTCACTTTTTTGCGATTTTCTCAAAAACTGATCCTAAGATTTTTTTAAAATCGTCTGGTTTACTACATTTTTTATGCTGTACAAGATAGGGTAGGAGCCATGTTCGCTGAAATTCTGGGTGAGGCTGTTTTCACGTAAAAAAATATTTTTTTAAGATTGTGGCTTTAATATGTATTTTAGCGTAAAAATGAATGTAATAAAAGTTGTAGTGAATTTAAAATCCTACAACTTTCATTTCAAACATTTATTTGTATAACGTGTAGTTTAGTGGTAATTAGCGATTTTCTGTTTCTTACGAAAACTTGTGAAAAATTGATTTTTTTAAGATTTCGGCCTTAGTATGCATTTTACGACAAAAGTATATATAATCAAATTTATAGAAAATTAAAAGATCTACAACTTTTATTTAAAGAATTTTTCTCTACGGAGTGTAGTTTAGCGTGAAGGAGTGATTTTCCGTTTTTAAAAGCCAAACTGAGGTTGATTTTCATTTTGCGTCGTTCACTCATGATTGTTGTTGTTTAGGTCAACAGCTGAAAGGCTGGTTTGAACCTCTAGAGGTTTTACTAAGTAAAACGAGGAGTGAGGTGGATTACCATTGTCTTCCTCACTGAGTGGAAAAGTACGCTTATCAGCATGCCGGGCCCTCTGAAAAGCACATATTTTCCACTCTGTAAATGACAACTTCACTTCATTCACCACAGGGTCTGGCTGTATAATGAAATTCATTACTTTCAGAGAAGATAACTGATTAGTGTCTTTTACACCTCTACCTCTTCTGTTCTTAAATGATTCAGTCATTTAATTGGCTGACCATGTGATAGGAAACAGAACTATTTATTTTAGCCCTGCAACGAACAGATTGAGTGTAAATAATTTGACACTCCACCTGTATGTTATGGGCAGCACTCATGATTAAAATCAGGTTATGTTTATTGAGGTTAGTTTTTTGTTTATTTATAATGTTTTATTACTAATGTTAGGTTTATTGTTATTAACTTTGGCAAGAGAAAGTTATGTGAGTATTTCATACCAGATTTTTTTTATGTTGTTGCGTTAGTTTAAAGGCGGAGTGGTTGTATTCGCAAGGTAAAGGAAGGCAATTCAGAGTGGGTGAGCATGGCGCGCTGGTACAGTACTTGGCTGAAACGTGTCCACTCAACTGCCAGAGCATGGAGTCTGAACAGGAGCGCAAGTTGAGGCTGATCCTCAGCAAGGCTCAACAGCATCAACAACAGCTTAGGAAAGAACCGCATCTGCAGTCGAGGTTAGGTAAGTGATCACTACATAAAATATCATCCGATGGCTTCGTTGGAAATTAACAAAGTTTAAAATTATAAAGTATTTCTTACAAAATAAAAATTACAATTGGCTCCCATCGTAGTGTAGTGGTTAGCATGTTGGCCTGCCATACGGAGGTCCCGAGTTCGATTCCCGGCGAGGGTCTGGAAGTTTTTACGTATAAAATCCCACAGTTAATGTTACACAATCCACCGTAGTTGCTAATGATCAAGCAATTAATGCGACTTTAAATTAAAAAAATTACAATTAATAGTGTATTTCGTCACCAAAATCAGCAGCTGTTTAACAGTTGATTTTCAGAGACGAAGGTTCCTGGTTCAAATCCTAGTAAAGGTAGTTACTTTTATACGGATTTGAATACTAGACAGTGGTTGCCGGTGTACTTTGATGGTTGGGGTTCAATTAACCATACTCTCTCAGGAGTGGTCGACCTGAGTCTGTACAAGACTACACCTCATTTACACATCATCCTCATCTCATTTTTTTTTGTGCCCTGGAGACTCCAGGAGGAGTATAGGACATGTCAGATATAACACCTGAAATACATATAAGAATCACACAACGTATCACTACTATCAAGAAAGAAATTCTTGTACGCTATAAAAAGTTTCACCGATCAAGTAATTTTTCAGATTCCTTTTAAAGGAATTCAAATCCTCGCAACATTTTAAAAATTGGGGTAATTTATTCATGAATTTTCTCACTGCATAAGTAGGTTTTTGTTCAAACAATTTTGTGGAGTGATTAGCCACATAATAATCGTTCCTGTTTCTCGTGTTATGATTGTGAACATTGAAATTCTGCATGAAATTATTTTGCCTAACATACATAATCAACTCAAAAATGTAGAGAGAGGGAACTGTAAGCAATTTAAGCTCCTTAAATAGTGGTGTGGATGAGGTTAGCTGGTTAGCTCCCACCATACACCTAATAGCTTTCTTTTGAATTTTAAAAACCCTATTCATATTACCCATGCTAGAATTACCCCATACTAAGATACCATAACGGATATGAGATAGAATGAGGCCATGATAAGCTGCCATTATTAATTTTTTGTCATTTAATAGTTAGTGTGTTAGTGTGGTTAGTGTGTTGGCCTGCCATACGGAGGTCCCAAGTTCGATTCCCGGCGAGGGTCTGGAAATTTTTACGTGTCGAATCCCACAGTTATTGTTACATAATCGACCGTAGTTGCTAATGACCAAGCATTTGATGCGACTTTAAATAAATAAATTTAAAAATATTACAGTTAAGTGTCTTTTGTCGCCAAAATCAGCTGATTTTCGGAGACGAAGGTTCCTAGTTCAAATCTTAGTAAAGGTAAAACTTTTATACGGATTTGAATACTAGACAGTGGTTGCCAGTGTACTTTGATGATTGGGGTTCAATTAACCATACTCTCTCAGGAGTGGTCGACCTGGGTCTGTACAAGACTACACCTCATTTACATGTCATACACATCATCCTCATCTCATTGGGTCATGGGGTTGCTTATTGTTCTGAATTGAACAGATTGCAACGTACACATATTAGGAATTAAAACAAAAAAAAAAGAAAAGGTGTCTTAAATCTACTAGTAAATTACAATTAAATTAATAATTACAATAAATAAACTTAACTCGCACTTAATTAAACTAAACTGGCCAGCCCGTTGGCGCAGTGGTTAGCGCGACTGGCTTCTACACCGGGATCCTGGGTTCGATTCCCGGTCAGGTCTGGCATTTTTTCATCTATCACTCTTCTCACTATCTGCATTAACAGTAATTGCAAAACAGTCGAACGTTAAACAAAAAAAAAAAAAATTAAACTAAATACTACTAACAAATGATACTGAACGTTAGACGTTAATTCACAGTAACGTTGACCTTCTCTAACGCACTGTTACGCACTATGCAATTCGCTCATTGAATCACAGACAAATCGAGACTGACCGACTCTGAACAAACCGGCTGCGCTTATATAGGTGATCTATGGAGATTTCGATAAGGACAGAGATTTTGGTGTAATAATAAAAATACAAAATCCTTCTAATGGCTTCTGGATAAATCTTAAACTGTAAACAAATTATAATTGCATAAAAGGTGTTACAAAAAAGCCAATTATCGAAATAGGTACCTCACTCTTTTACAATAGCCGTACAAAAATAGGCACGCCTACCTGTACTATACATAATGATTTGTGTTTAGGTCAACAGCCAAAAGGCTGGTTTGAACCTGTAGAGGTTTTACTAAGTAAAACGAGGAGTGAGGTGGTTTACCTTGCCTTTCTCACTGAGTGGAAAATTACGCTTATCAGCATGCCGGGCCCTCTGAAAAGCACATATTTTCCACTCTGTAAATGACACCTTCACTTCATTCACCACAGGGTCTGGCTGTACAATGAAATTCATTACTTTCAGAGGAGATAACTCTGATTAGTGTCTTTTACACCTCTACCTCTTCTGTTCTTAAATGATTCAGTCATTTAATTGGCTGACCATGTGATAAGAAACAGAACTATTTATTTTAGCCTCGCAACGAACAGATTGAGTAAATAATTTGATTTGAAACATAATGATTTATTGTACATAATATTTCTAACTATTTCTTGGAAACCCTATTTATCACGCTTATTATTTATATTAACATTTTTTAAAATTTGTGATATTGCCACAGTATTGTTTTCATGTTGATTTTTCCAAATCGACTTTTCACTGAATGTACACGTTTTATGGCCCCATGAAAAAAAACATGTTTTTAGGAATTGGTCTATGTGTTGGTGTGAAGAAAATATCTCAAGAACAGAATGGGGTACAAATTTGAAACTTTGAATTTAAGTCAGGTTCCACTGGAGGATACAACATGAACACTTGCATCAATTTAGGTCAACCGGAAGTAGTAGTTTATTTATGTAATTTTTCATTTTTGCAATTTTCTCAAAAACTGCTTCTACAAATTAAAAAAAAAATTGCCTTATTTTCTACATTTTTTATGCTCTACAAGATTGGGTGAGCGCCATGTGTACTGAAATTCTTGGGGAGACTGCTTCGTAGAAAAAAAATGTTTTTTTTTATTGCAGCGTTTAATATGCATTCTAGGGCAAAAGCGTATATATATCTTCAAACATTTAAAAACCTACAACTTTTATTTGTAGTGTTTTTTTGTACAATGCTTAGTTTAGTGGTAATTAGTGATTTTCTCTTTTTTTCTCACAAAAACGTGTAAAAAAATCGATTTTTTAAATATTTCAGCCTTAGTATGCATTTTACAACAAAAGTTTATATAATCAAACTTATAGAAAATTAAAAGATCTACGACTTTTATTTCAAGCATTTTTCTCTACAGAGCCTAGTTTAGGGTGAAAGAGTGATTTTTAAGCCAAACTGAGGTCGATTTTCATTTTGCGTCTTTCCCTCATGATTAAAATAAGGTTATGTTTTTTTTATTTCTTATGTTTTATTACTAATGTTAGGTTATATTTGTTCATTATTTGCATTGGCAAGAGAAAGTCGTGTGTGTTTCACATTTGATTTTTTTGTGTTTTCAGGTGGATATGGCAGGGGACGTGGGTCAAGGCACCATCAGAGCAGCCGAGTAAGTGGAGGGGGCAGTAACACCATGAACAATCATCACCACCACAACAGCGCGAACAGTGAGCTGATGACTCGCAGTTTGGACCCCACCCTGCTGGATAGTTGCACCATGCACATTCAAGACCATGCCGATATACGCGCTTGCTTGCAACAGGCCGGTGAGAACACTTCTTATTTAATGCTTAACTCTTAATCTGACGAGAACGGCGATTTTAACGATCACGCGGACTGTCATTTTACGCCTAATAAAAACTCTTTTATTTTATTCAGTTTCATTCCTAAAAATTTCAAAAAGTTACCATTTATTTATTAAGAAATTTTTATTAGAACAACATTTGAACCAAATTTTTCCGTTTTCATTTACGACCAGAATAAAAATTGAAAATTAAAAATAATATTTTCTTTTAAAAAATATCACTTATTTTTTGTACGAAAAAGTGTCACTAAATCACTAAAAAATACAAAAGATATGTTAAGCTATATGCATAAATAAAGCAATTCATTGTAAAATAATAACTTCATTCAAAAATAAATCTTTGTAATGCATCCTGCAGTTTGAAACTAATTCTATTTTATATAATGAATTTCTGCCCATAACAGACAGGTGGAGTGTCAAATTATTTACACTCAATCTGTTCGTTGCTGGGCTAAAATAAATAGTTCTGTTTCTTATCACATGGTCAGCCAATTAAATGACTGAATCATTTAAGAACAGAAGAGGTAGAGGTGCAAAAGACACTAATCAGAGTTATCTTCTCTGAAAGTAATGAATTTCATTATACAACCAGACCCTGTGGTGAATGAAATGAAGGTGTCATTTGCAGAGTGGAAAATATGTGCTTTTCAGAGGGCTCGGCATGCTGATAAGCGTACTTTTCCAATCATTAACCCCTTAATGGTTTATGACGAGATATCTCACAACGTAAATGTTGTAGAAAAGTGCCCCTGACAAGATAACTTGCAACTGAATTTGTCTCGATTTATTCTGTTTTCTGTCGAAATATCTCGCCGTAACATTAAAAGTAGTTTATCTTATATCTGTAACTTTAATATTAGCCCTAGTAAAGGTTCCTTTCTATAGGTTAGATGACTCTATATTATTTTTTTACGTCGTACTCTCCAATGTTGCATAAAAGGTTATGTTTTAGTTAGTTCGGTGCGTTTCGTTGTAAAGTTATAAGTTCAGTATAAGTGTTTACGAAAAGAAATTGTAAGCTATTCGATATTGTTTATAGTTTTTTAGTAGTAGGTTTCATTTCATACATAGTATTTAGTCCGGTATTTCAATTCAGTTTATTGTAGTAGGATTGTTTATTATTTAGTTAGTATTTCAAAATTTTTGTTTTTTTATAAAAAAATGATGTTTTTGTGCATGGAAATTGATCTATATGTCTTTATTCAGTCATATTATACAAAATGATGAAAAAAAAATTTTGAGCAGGATATGAACATTTTTGGCTAAAAAAAGAAACCGTTAAGGGGTTAAGGAAGGCAATGGTAAACCACCTCACTCCTCGTTTTACTTAGTAAAACCTCTACAGGTTCAAACCAGCCTACTACAGGGTGATGGCATAAACAACACAACATAATGAATTTATATAATAAATTTCACTATCCTTCTTTTTAAACTGCGTCAACTTTTATCTTTACTTAACTTACACGTGTTTTGGTGGATCCACCATCATCAGAGTAAATAACATAATTGAAACTAAAAAATTTTTTTATTTATTTAAAATCTATAGAAGATTATACATCTTCAGTCATTTGTATAAAACTGATGATGGTGGATCCACTGAAACACGTGTAAGTAAAGGTAAAAGTTAATGCAGTTTAAAAAGAAGGTTAGTGAAATTTATTATATAAATTCATTATATAAAATAGGAAAATAATAACGTTTAGATATTGCAAATTGATAGATTTGATAAGACGCGTTCAAAAGATATCACACTTTTTGTTCAACAAAGTAACGTGCTGGATGAAAAAAATCGCCTCAAAATAATGTTGTCTCTTTTCAACTTTTATTTACTCCTCTTCTATGAAAGTTTCTATCTTTTTTCCGCATGTTGTTTTGTGTATTATCTTTTTCTAAACAGGATAGAATAAATAAAAATATGTTATCGTTTATTTTGTCGCTAATTGTAAGGTTTAATCGAAAGATAGGTGAGACAGATAGTATATACACTCCTTCTCTATCCCTACAATGCTCCATGCGAATTTTCCATTGTTGGAAACAGTGCTGGAAGTCATCTTCTGTCAGCTCCTTCAAGTTGATTTTCATTTTGCGTCATTCACTCATGATTAAAATTAGGTTATATTTATTGGGGTTAGTTTTTTGTTTATTTCTAATGTTTTATTACTAATGTTAGGTTATATTATTAATTATTTGCATTGGCAAGAGAAAGTTGTGTGAGTGTTTCAGACCAGATATTTTTAGTTTCAAACGATATTATATGCTCTGATAATGGTAGATTCATCAAACAGGTGCAAGTGCCAGATTGTAGAAATTAAAAAAGCTTAAAAAGGTCAGTGAAATTTATTATATGAAATAGAATTATTCAAATCTGTTTGATAGAAATCTGTATTTAAGGTTAAACAGAAGCTCTATTTAGGGCAATCTTTTGCATTTTAAATATAGAACAGTAAAACCTCACTAATTCGGACTAATTGGGGGGGGGGAAGTGAAGTCCGAATTATCGCGAATATTTGTTTACATCTAAAAATTGAATAATTTTGGCAATTAAAATTAAAAAATAAATGTTACTTGTCTGAAATATCGATGTTTAATGAATTTACAGTACAGTATATTGAAAAACAACAAAGTTAAAAGTATAGAAATAAAAATATTTACGGCAGTAAAAATATTGTTAAATAATAAATGTCCAGTGTAAAATGATATTTAATTAAAACACTGTACTTACGTACCGATTATTTGGCACTTGTTGAAGTAGAGGGTTGACAAAATATCCTCAGGGATCATTTGAGGTTACTTAGAAAAAAAACTTGTAATTTTTTTCTGTGATTCTTTGCTAAACTGTTTTCTTATAACTTGTTGGCGCATCTCTCTTAGGACAAGATAATAGTCATTGAATTCCGGATTGAAGTCTGCAAATTCAATAAGTTCGTCTATGTGGTTTCTCACTTCACTAGCTTAAACGTTGTGGAACATTTTCTTCACTGAGTAACCAATAATGTATTACAGGATGAAACAATTTTTATTAGATGGTTAAAAGCAATTATTTTTTGAAGTAGCACTTTATTAATTTTTAACTAAAAAACTTCTAAAAAAATTAAAAAAGCTGCTCTTCTTGGAGTAGTCCGAAATATCACGAATTCCGAATTAGTGAAGTCCGAATTAGTGAGGTTTTATTGTATTATTATTATTGTTATTTCATATCTCATTATAATTTAAGTTTTTGTTTGTTCTGAATGATTCCAGAGGCGAGTTTAACTCGCAGTTTGTGTCCAGAAGTATTATCGAGCGGCATTTTAAATTCAACTTCCAGTTCGGTGAGTGGCGATCACCAGGTGAACATGAACGGAATGGGTCCACCGCTTCCAGCTGATTCTACTTTGGTTCCCGTTCCCGAATCGCTTGTCAGCCCTTCCGTTTGTAACCCACCGCCTGTACCACCTACACCAGCCCCGACTCCCGTTACTACGAACCCGCAGGCTGTGATAACCATGAGTAATAGTAACAACGGTTGTTTACCGCCGGATAAGCTACAGATGATCCGGTGTCGTGCTCAGGAGAAACGGGAGAAGAAAGGAGACAGGGGTAAGATTTAAATCTCTTGTTTTGTTTTGTATTTTGTTGTAACAACTGTCAGCAAGAAGGCTTTATTCAACAATGCGTAGTTTGTTGTTGTTGTTTAGGTCATCAGCCGAAAGGCTGGTTTGAACCTCTAGAGGTTTTACGAAGTAAAAACAAGGAGTGAGGTGGTTTACCATTCCCTTCCTCACTGAGTGGAAAAGTACACTTATCAACATGCCGGGCCCTCCGAAAAACACAAATTTTCCACTCTACAAACGACACCTTCACTTCATTCACCACAGGGTCTGGCTGTATAATGAAATTCATTACTTTCAGAGGAGACAACTCTGATTAGTGTCACAATACACCTCTACCTCTTCTGTTCTTAAATGATTCAGTCATTTAATTGGCTGACCATGTGATAAGAAACAGAACTATTTATTTTAGCCCTGCAACTAACAGATTGAGTGTAAATAATTTGACACTCCACCTGTCTGTTATGGGCACATGCGTAGTTTAGCGTCAAATAATGATTTTGATTTTCTCTATTTTAAATGTGAACAGAGGTTAATTTTCATTTTGCGTCACTCACTCACGATTGAATGTACGAGGGACGTTCAAAAAGTTCCCAGAATTGCCTTGCCGTTGCCAAACAAGCAATAAGATAGCCGAACTAGCAATATGATTGTGTCCATGCTCTTGTTTAAACGTGTTTGGAAAATTTTCCTTGTTTTTCTCACGAAAATGAGTAAAACATCAATTTTTTTAATATTTCAGCTTTGGTATGCATTTTATGACAAAAGTGTATAGAATAAAATTTTTAGGAAATTAAAAGATCTACAACTTTTATTTAAAGCATTTTTTCTACAGAGCCTAGTTTAGCGTGAAAGAGTGATTTTTTGTATTTTATAGCCAAACTGAGGTTGATTTTCATTTTCCATCTTTCAGTCATGATTAAAACAAGGTTATGTTTTTTGAGGTTAGTTTTTTGTTTATTTCTAATGTTTTATTACTAATGTTAGGTTGTATTGTTAATTATTTTCATTGGCAAGAGAAAGTCGTGTGAGTGTTTCACACCAGATTTTTTTTTGTATTGTTTAGATGTGGAAGAGGCAGCAATTAGGATCCAGAAAGTTTGGAGGGGATACCAGACGAGGACGTTGAACCGGAAGGTGTTGTCTGTCTACCAGCATATACAAACGTTAAGAACTAATCAGTACATCAAGTACGTATCGTCTGTTCAAAATTTTATCCTACCAATTTTCAAAGCACCCACCGGGTTGGTCTAGAGGTAAAGTCGTCGCCAAAATCAGCTGTTTAACAGCTGATTTTCGGAGACGAAGGTTCCTGGTTCAAATCCGAGTACAGGTAGTTACTTTTATATGGATTTGAATGCTAGACAGTGGTTACCGGTGTACTTTGATGGTTGGGGTTCAATTAACCATACTCTCTCAGGAATGGTCGGCCTGAGCCTGTACAAGACTACACCTCATTTACACGTCATACATATCATCCTCATCTCATTGGGTCATGGGGTTGCTTATTGTTCTGAATTGAACAGATTGCAACGTACACATATTAGGAATAAAAAAAAATTTAACAAAATTTTCAAAGCTTGTCCTCTTTAACACTTTAACTGAGCTACCGGTCTCTCAGACCGGGAGGTATATTAAGTTTTCCACAGTTCCAGCCCTGTTTATTCAAGCTCGTTCGTAGGCTCAGTAGTTGACTTCTAACTCCCCCTCTTCACTAAACACTAGCGTTAGTTCTGTTTCCGTAAGTCGTTCTCTTGTGACAGCCGCTTTTTGAAAACCACCTGGTCTGTCATACCGGATAGCTCAGTTATCGTGTACTAATTAGCCGGTCCTGTATACCGGATAGCTCATATAAGTGTTAGTGCGTCAGTGTTAGTGAAATGGATCGATTTTCTACCAGTCGATCTGTACACGTGGAAGACGATGATTTTGCCGTTCGTGTACGTAGAATGCTGGATGATGAGTCTAGTTTAGATGATTTAGATATTCAGAGTGAAATAGACGATTCCGATGCAGATCCAGACTTTGTGTTGCCAAATGAAAGTGATTCTAGTTCATAAAGTGACTTCACATTTTGAATTCGTCCATCTATTTGAGAGAGGAAAACCCGACATAAATGCATTAATTGTTCTAATCCCATTTGTGTAGAGTGCAGTTGCAAAGTCTGCAATGAATGTGCAAAATACAGTGTAAACTCATAAACTGAACAGTTTTATTTTTTGTTTATTATTATCAACCATTATTATAGCAAATTACTCAAAAATATCTTACAAAGTATTATTTTATCATAATTACTATTATTATTATTTTATCAAATTAAATTTTCGATGTGAGCACGAGTTTGTTTGTTTGTAGTAGAACAGCAGCAGTATTTCATTTTGTAATTTTCTATATTTAAAGGTTTGCAAATAAAAAAGTAAAACTGTTTAATTGTTCTTTATATACGTTCCACATTAAATATGTTTACTAAAAATGTGTATTAAATAAGAAATAGTTAGTAATAAATTGACTGGTAAAAACCAAGACATACTGACCGGTCTAAGAGACCGGATAGCTCAAATAACGTTTCTATATCCATAGCTCAGTGAAAATGTTAATGCAGTTCTCCAAGCTGTTCTATGTTGCGCTAGTCCCTTTCATATCTACATATGTGAGGCGGCCCAGGAAATCATGCCACATGTCTCAAAAATGCATTTTTGTTTTATTGCCTTATCTAAAAGAAAATTTAATTCTGAACATTTTTTAAAAAAATTTTAGCCTTCTAGGCTGAAAATGAAATTAATGATTTTTTGAATGTATGGTTTTAGTTTATACTAATTTTCAGAAAACAGCCTTTAAAGTTTGAGAAGATCTTTAAAAGTCAAAGAAAAGCATCACTTGAGATATAATTGAATGAAATACTTTGATTTTCTATTATGAAATAACTATCATTTATTTTGTATAAGAAATTATAATTATGATAGTTTTCTAAGATAATCTAGCTTAATTACGTAACATTAAAAAAATACGGTTTGGTCCAAACGACTGTCAAATTATAGCCAACTTTATTTACAGTACCATTACAATAAAATTTATCCTGCAGAGAACTAGACTGTTGAATTACCAAATAAACTATACATCTATATTAAACATATTTTACTTAACTTAAGTATTAAAAAAATATTATTAATAGTAACATAAATTTAAAAACCGTACAAAAAATCAACAACATTCTGCACCTTCGTTGGACAATTGAAGTTGATGCATACCTAGAAGGAAAATAAGAGTAGCCCTAAACCCTAACTAACTAGTCCTAATCTAACTACTACATTATAAACTGGGAAAAATAAAAGAATAATAAAATCACATTATTAATAATAAAAATACAATGTTTATGTTTATTCTTAGCCATAATGGCACTAATAATTTTACGCGTAACGAATAGAATCCATAAACAAACAGTAAACAAGTCAACTGGCGAAACCAAAAAATAATTGAAAGATTTACAAAAATATAAAAAAGTGTTTAGAACTGTCAAATAATCTGTAAACATTAAAAGTATAAACCATGCCTGATGTCGTTATGGAAAATTAGCATTGGCAACATGAGGCATGATTTGTCAGCTGTGCAAGGCTTTTATAAATGGCATATTTCTCTATTAATTCTTTTTATTACCACCAGAAGTGTTAGTTTAGTTAATAGTTTAAACTTAAAGCTAACAGATAGCGTGAAAATCGAAAAATTGATATTTTTGACCTAAACAACTGTTTTGCGCCGTATTGTGAAATAATGCCGCGCGACGTGGCATGATTTCCTGGGCTGCCTCACATATACTGTTCGCCAATTACGATGGCGTGTAGTGAGGGTAGGGAGGGAAGCCCTAAAGGGTTGAAAATAATGTTTATGTCCTACATTAAGGCTTTTATGAGGTTAGATAATCTGCTGCTTTTAAACCAGCTGATGTGATTCAAATAAAGATTTGTCATAAATAAAGTCATATGATTTAGCAAATAGCGACGTGGTGCTAAGGATCAGCTGGTGACATCACATGATATTTTATTATGTAGATATGATTTCGTATTGTTAAGTATTTTTTAAAAGTAAAGTTCCGTGTTTCTTTAACTTGTTTTAATTTTCTTTTAATTGGTGAGTGATCAATTGCTTTGATATTTTATTTTGACTTTTATTTTATTCAACGTAGATTTAAGGTTTTGGTTTTGACTGTTATGTTTTTTGTGGTTGATTTTTTTTGTTTTTTTACCATTTTCAATAATGCCATCAAAAAACATCACTAGGAAGAAAATCTTCAAAAGCAAAAAAAACTTCAAAAAGCAAGAACTGCTGAAATGGAGGAACAACGAGAACCTCGCCTATATTTCTGCTACATATTTTTTTAAAAAGTCATTACACCATTTTTCACATGCAAAGCCGCGACGGGGCATACTAGTTTATCATTAATTATATATAATAAATTTAATTCCAATTTTTGACACAGATAGCAGTAGATTTTTCTATTTAATGATAGGTTTGATTCAAACTATTGACTAAGGAAAACCAATCTTCGTTAACTATTTCTAAAAGCTGTTATTATTACCTGAAGAAGGGGTGCGCACCGCAAAAGCAATTGTAAGAAACCTAAAGTATAGGAAGCAGTATAGGGTAAATATAGAGTTTTTATTATATATACATAAAGGTACAAAACATTAATTTTCATATTTGTATGTGTATTTCATATTAAGGTTTGTTGTTATGTAATGGCTGTTTTGGCTGTTGTCGGTTGTCTCTCAATTTGTGTTTTGTCTGTATGGTACAGAAAACTATCGGCTGATATGGAAGCAACTAGAGCTGCTCTTGAGAGTGAACACAAGCTGCAGTTGCTGCAGATGCAGACTATCACTGCATTATGGAATAAGGTACGTACATAGTGTATTTGTTGTTTACATCATCAGCCGAAAGACTGGTTTGAACCTGTAGAGGTTTTACTAAGTAAAACGAGGAGTGAAGTAGTTTACAATTGCCTTCCTCACTGAGTTGAAATAGTATCCTTATCAGCATGCCAGGGACTCCATAAAGCATCTAATTTCCACCCTGAAAATGACACCTTCACACCTTCACTTCTTTCACCACAGGGTCTGACTGTATAGTGAAATTCATTGCTCTCAGAGGAGGTAACACTGACTATTGTCTTCTACACCTCTACCTCTTCTGTTCTTAAATATTTCAATCATACAATTGGCTGACTATGTGATAAGAAACAGAACTATTTTTTGTAGCCCTGGAACTTACAGATCGAGTGTAATTAATTTAACACTCCACCTGGCTGTTAGGGAACGCAAGTTGTTTACACTCAATCTGTTAGTTGCAAGGCTAAAATAAATAGTTAGCCTGTTAAATGACTTAATCATTTAAGAACAGAAGAGACAGAGGTGTAAGAGACACTAATCAGAGTTATCTCCTCTGAAAGTAATGAATTTCATTATACAGCCAGACCTTATGGTGAATGAAGTGAAGTTGTCATTTGCAGAGTGAAAAATATGTGCTTTTCAGAGGGCCCGGCATGTTGATAAGCGTACTTTTCCACTCAGTGAGGAAGGCAAGAGTAAACCACCTCACTCGTTTTACTTAGAAAAACCTCTACAGGTTCAAACCAGCCTTTCGGCTGATGACCTAAGCAACATTGTGTATTTGTTGTACAAGATGCGATTGTTAAGTTCTTAGACAGTTGTTGCCACTGCTCTGAAAGAGCGGGTATATTTATGTGCAGATGTTGAAGGAAAAGCTTGTTACTTTTTCTTGCTTATAGGAATATATAGGAACGAAAGTATTGTTTTCATGTCGATTTTTAGAAATCCAGTTTTCACCGGAGGTAAACATTTTCAGACCCCCTCAACCCAACAAAACATGTTTTTAGCGATTTGTCTGTGTGTGTGTGCGTGCATGCGTGCATGTGTTTGTGAACAAAATATATCAAGAACGGAACATCGTATGAAGTTGAAACTTGAAACTTAAAAGTTAGGTACCTTTAGAGGACCCGACATGAACATTTTCATCAATATCGGTCAACCAGAAGTAGTAATTTATTTGTGTCGTTTTTGACTTTTTTGTGATTTTCTCGTAAACAGCTCCTATGATTTTTTTTAAATCACGTCATTTACTAAATTTTTTATGTGCTACATGATAGGGTAGGTGCCATGTCTGCTGAAATTCTTGGGGAGGCTCTTCTCCCGTAGAAATTTTTTTTTAAATTCCAGCGTCAATATGCATTTAGGGCAAAAGTGTATTTAATCAAAGTTGTAGAAAATTGAAGAACCTACAACTTTTATTTCAAACATTTCTTTGTATAACGCTTAGTTTAGCAGTAATTAGCGATTTTCTGTTTTTCTTTCATGAAAAATCTGTAAATAAATGGATTTTTAAGATTTCGGCCGTATTCTTTTACGACAAAAGTGTATAATCAAATTTGTAGGAAATTAAAATATCTACAACTTTTAATTCAAGGATTTTTCTCTACAGAGCCTATTTTATTGTGAAAGTGATTTTCCGTATTATTAAGCCAAACGGAGGTTAATTTTCATTTTGCGTCTTTCACTCATGATTAAAATTAGGTTATAATTTTTGAGGTTACTTGTTTTATTTATTTCTAATGTTTTATTACTAATGTTAGGTTATATTGTTTATTATTTGCATTGGCAAGAGAAAATTGTATGAGTGTTTCACGCCAAATTTTTTTTATTGCATTTTTCTTCAGAACTTTTAAAGTAGGGACAAAATATTAAGTGTATTTTTGTTTGTTTTATTTTTTTACACTTACTGTAATATTGTCTTTTCCCGTTTTTTTTTTTAAGTTTATTCGTAGCTGATGGTAACCTTCGAGACAGGATTAAACTTTGGAGGTACCTAATTTCCATTCTATGTTAAAGTATAATGTGTATTTTATATTATGTATTTGTTACAAATTATTGAACTGTATGGTTCTGTTTTTGAATTTTCTGATGTAATATGTTACAAAATGTATTGTATTTTATGTTTTTTCGCCGAATAGGGCTGACGACATGTGGCAAAACCTTGCTTGTGAAGTTGTTGGCCTTAAAAAGGGCCGTTTAATTGGTTGGGGGTCCTGAGAAGGATCGTTGGTGTAGCGGATTGATGGCCCTGAAAAGGGCTGCTGTAGATGGTTGGAAGCCGCGAGCCGGCGTGTAGAGAGTGATGCCCGAAGAGTGATGGCTCAGCTACCGAGTTCAGAGCTACTCTCCCTCAGCAGCACTTGGGTGTCCACTACAGCATGACAGTGGTGGCTCCTAGAGCCCTACAGTGTCGGGTTGGCCGATAGCATGGCCAAGGGGGTTTTCTCCGGTTCCATGCTGAACTCTATCTTCATCGTGGTGCTATCAGGCACGCACGGGCTTCCTTCAGTCAACCAGGGATGGTGCATCCGGGCTCAGCTGGGCTCTTCTTTCTTGTTTTTCTTTATTCAGGAGCTGGATGGTGAGTGCGACTCGCGGGCCAAAGCAGTGGCTTAAATTCCCCTCCGTTGAGTCCACTTCATGTTGTAGGGGAGGCACTGCTGGCTGCGTGTCAGTAGTGCTCCCCACGGTAGGCAGGTTGTGGGACTGTCTGCAGGCGCTGATAATAGTAGGGCAGTTTGTATGGAAATAAATTATTATTATTATTATTATTATTATTATTATTATTATTATTATTTCAATTATCCAGATTTCCAATTTTTTGGATCGCCTTTGGTCCCCAGTTAGTTTGGATAAATGAAATTATACTGTACATTTTTTTTAGTAAAGTTTTTAGTATTTTTGTTAGTTTAGTTTGATGTGTTTTTGTTACACAGGTAGTGAGTTTGCAGCCGTTGCAGCAGCGTGGAGATAGGTATGATGGGAACACGAGTGGTGATGTCAAAGGATTAGCCGAGACTTGTTTGCGACTCAATAACCAGGTGAGTGCCACCGCCACACATGTAACATACATTGTTTACATGTAACATACATGTTTTAATAAGTATTTGATGTCCGTTAAGTAGTAGTGATAAAATAACTTTTGTTGTTCTTACAATTTAGGTTAAAATTTAAATAATCTTTATATTTTGATACGTTGTATTGGATTTATTAAAATTATGTTGTATTACAAAATAAAATGATTAAAATTTTCCAATTATGGGATTATCAGTTTTAAATCGTAATACAACTCAAAATATTTTTAATTGCTTGCATCCGTTTTAAAAAACCTTTTCATTATTTTTTTAGTTTGTATTCTGGATACTGCATAAATAGACATTAAATAATATTAAATGTATGTTTTTTTTGACAGTTTGTTGTGTAAACAAACTTTTTATTCAGGTTGAAGTGCAAATGTAAATTTTTAATTTAAGGTTAAAATTTGGTTCGCTACACTTCAAATTAATATATCCGTTCAAAAAGTACATACATTTTTTTGAGACACCCGGTATTTATAAATTTGTACATTGGCAAGAGACAGTCATGTGAGTGTTGGACATTAAATTTTTAGGTTAAGGTTTTGTGTTTGAATAATAATATGTTGAGGTTTACTTTCTTTCGTTTAGGTTCAACAATTGCAAGAGTCAATGCAAGAAGTGTTGCGATGCGTCAGCCCCGGAGGTGGAACCAGTGGAAGCACGACTGGCACGAGCACACAGACCGAAATCATCGCCGTCCATACGCCGCAAGACGATCACAACGGTAGATTTCCGTATCAGCGCCCGTCTACATTGCAGCTGCCACAGCAACAACAATCGGCAGCTTCTGCTGCGGCTGCCGCTGCTCAACAACCTCAGCAGCTGACCAATTACGCCGATAATTTAGTCGATGGAGTGTTAAAAAATACGGTCGCTCATAATCAGGATCCCGAATCGGTAACGAATGATGCGGCGGAGATTTCCGATAATGTGGAAGGTGGCACCGATCAAAATACTGCTGATAATGATAAATCTAACGCTGAAGTGGATGCTGATATTAATGGAGATTCATAATCTTGGCTGGATATTATTTTGTTTGTATGTGAGTATTTTTATATAATCGGATTATATAGAATGAGTGGTATGTGGTGAGATGGAACAATTTCCTTCTGGTATAGTCACTTGAGTCACGAGTTTGCCCTTGTTTGCAACGAGGGGTAAAGGGGGAAAAGCATCAGTGCGCATGCGCAAGTGCTTTAATTTCAGTACAACAAACATAACAGTTTATACTATACCCAGAACATATACAATATATCGCGGAACCTTTTGTAGGCTGACTGTTTGTTACAGAAATGTCAGTTTTTCGAAAACGTGGTCGAATTATTCACTGTGTTAAACAAAATCTCTGCCCATAACAGACAGGTAGACTGTCAAATTATTTACATTCAATCTGTTCGTTGCAGGGCTAAAATAAATAGTTCTGTTTCTTATCACATGGTCAGCCAATTAAATGACTGAATCATTTAAGAACAGAAGAGGTAGAGGTGTAAAAGACACAAATCAGAGTTATCTCCTCTGAAAGTAATGAATTTCATTATACAGCCAGACCCTGTGGTGAATGAAGTAAAAGTGTCATTTGCAGAGTGGAAAATATGTGCTTTTCAGAGGGCCCGGCATGCTGATAAGTGTACTTTTCCACTCAGTGAGGAAGGCATGGTAAACCACCTCACTCCTCGATTTACTTAGTAAAACGTCTACAGGTTCAAACCAGCCTTTTGGCTGATGACCTGAACAACAACAACAAACGAAATCTAATATGCAATGTAATAAAATGTTATGAGGTTGAAGCTAAACAAAAATGCCAATCCGTGCCTCTTAACAAAAGCCGTGAGCGAGCGGCTAACTACTGTAATTTTTCTCTTTCCACAATTTGGGAAATAAAGAAGGAAAAAGGACGTGAAGAAGCTATTCTTTAACAGTTTTGTTGGCATCTGGTAAAAAAATAAATTTGGTAGATACTAGAGAGATTGATAATGAAAACGCCGAAGACAGCAATAGTAAAGAGGGAGATTCATTCATAATTATAGTAAATCAAACATTTCTAGTCATGTAATTAAGCTATAGGCAATATTACAGGTCATATTTATTTCTTATAAGGTTTATGAAGAAAACATTTTCTCGGAATAAACCACAGCTTACAACAAAATGTATGTAGAAACTGCATGGTAGTGAAATGTATGAGTAGTATCTCACTGTTGAGGTTGGCAGCACTGCAAATATATCACTTCCCTTCCTCACAGCCCATCCATACTCAAAAGGCAATCTCATGACTTCGGTATCTATAATCATCAAGCAAAAGTTACTAACATATTTACCTGAATATTAAGACAACCTGTTCTTTGTATGTTCCCTACTTTAAAAAAAATTCTTTCAATTTGGGAATAATAATTATTCCCAAATTGAAAGAATTTGTACTTGTCCAGATTAATATGTCGAGTTCAAAACCTGGAATCATAGATGTGCCGCTATGCTGACGTACCATTGCAGTGAGAGAATGCCATGATGTCTCAAGGCGTCATTTGGCTATGCAAATAATCTTACTTATTTATTCTGATCCCTGAACCCAAAAAACTTGTTTTTAGTGATTGATTTGTGTGTGTGTGTGTGTGTGTGTGTTTGTGAACAGAATATCTCAAGAACGGTATTTCGTTTGAACTTGAAACTTAAATTAGATACCACTAGAGGACCAGACATGAACATTTTCATCAAAATCGATCAACCCAAAGTAGTTTCGTGTCATTTTCACTTTTTGTGATTTTCTCAAAAACGGCTTTTACGATTTTTATTAAAATCGCCTCATACATTTTGTGTGCTCTACAAGATAGGGTAGGACCATGTCTGCTGAAATTGTTGGGGAGGCTGTTTTTACGTAAAAAAATTGTTTTTTTAAGATTGCTACTTTAATATGCATTTTAGCGCAAAAATGTATTTGATAAAAGTTGTAGAGAATTTAAAATTCTACAACTTTTATTTCAAACATTTTTTTGTATAACACTTATTTTAGTGGTAATTAGCAATTTTCTGTTTTTTTTTCTCATGAAAACGCGTAAAAAAATTTGATCTTTTTAAGATTTCAGCCTTAATATGCATTTTACGATAAAAGTGTATATAATAAAATTTATAGGAAATTAAAAGATCTACAACTTTTATTTTGAGAATTTTTCTCTCCAGAGCCTAGTTTAGTGTGAAAGAGTGATTTTCCATTTTTAAAAGCCAAACAGGTTGATTTTCATTTTGCGTTTTTCACTCATGATTAAAATAAGGTTAGGTTTTTTGAGATTAATTTTTTGTTTATTTCTAATGTTTTATTACTTAGGTTATATTATTCATTATTTTCATTGGCAAGAGAAAGTCGTGTGAGTGTTTTACACCAGATTTTGTTTTCTTTATACTTATGTGTAAAGAAGTACTATTTTCCTATAAATGTATTTAATAGTGAGAACACCAAACTGTTGAAACTGGGGCTGAGCAGGCTGGGTCGGAGCCTTCCTAAAAATTATCCGAAAAATATTTTTTGTATCTTAATGAAAGGTTCCCAAAGGTGTAGAAAATGCACCACTCAAGGCTATAACTCCATATTGTAATATTAACTGAAACAAGGCAAAGTAAACTGTACAGTTAATTAATTGGTTAAAATTGAATTTACGAGGGTGGTCTGAAAAGTTTCCGACCTAACAAAGATACAAGACATTTTTACTGAAATTTTTTTTTTAATTTTACACATAGTATCTTTGTAACTCTACACACTTTTCCCAGTGATGCTCCCATCTTTGTAGCCCGTCCAAATAGTACGCGCCGTTTTTCTCTGCAAATGGTTGTTCATGAAGGTGATTGCCTCTTCATTTGACGAAAATCTCTGTCCTCCGAGCGCAATTTTTAGATGAGAGAACAAAGCGAAGTCGCTTGGGGCTAGATCAGGTGAGTAAGGCGGATGATCAAGCAGTCAAATCGTAATTCATGGATTTTCGCCATTGCAACCGCTGAGGTGTGAGACGGTGTGTTGTCTTGGTGAAACAGGATTTTCTTTTTCTGCAAATGTGGTCGTTTTTCCGCAAGTTCTGCCTTTAGCTTGTAAAGTAATGATGCGTAGTATGCTCCTGTAATGGTTTTTCCTTTTGGAAGATAATCGATTAAAATAACTCCATGACTATCCCAAAAAACAGTTTTTGCTTTTTTTGGAGCCGGTTCCCCCTTTGCAGTTCACTGTTTGGACTGTATTTTTGTTTTGGGCGTATAATAGTGTATCCAAGTTTCATCTACAGTAATTAATCGGCCCCAAAACTCGGATTTATTGCGCCTAAACTGCGCCAACAGAGCATTGGAAATGTTCATTCGAACACGTTTTTGGTCATGTGTGACAAACACGTTCTTTTGACTTGTTCATAACCTCTGCTTTCTCTCTCACTTTAATTCGGGGGTCGTCTAGCACCATTTGGTGAACTTTGGCGATGTTTTCGACGGTAGTAGCAGTTTTTGGACGTCCCGAACGTTCATCGTCTCCCATGCTCTTACGGCCACGTTTACTTTTAGCTACCCAAAATTTCATTGTGGTAAATGATGGTGCAGAGTCCCCATACACAGAATCCAACTCATCTTCGATTTTCATCGGTGTATTACCTTTCAGAAACAAATATTTAATGACAGCTCGATACTCAATTTTGTCCATTTTCACAAAAACACTCACATCAACTCACTCAAACGACTGTTACATAACAATTGCGCGTCCTAAATGGCTGAAACTTTGGTGAGTAACTGTCAGCAGATGAACAACAAAATTCATTAGCTTTTATTTACGAGTTCTGCAATCTTCACGTTGAGGTCGGAAACTTTTCAGACCACCCTCGTATGTATAATGATTGAAATTTTAAATCGTGGTGGTTTTTGTTGTTTTTGTTTGACAGGGGTTGTGGCTACATTGTAAGAAAAGATTGATTTGAAATAATTATTTTAATGGAATCTGCACTGCCACCGTGATACTACACGTACTTGGAAAATTGGTGATGCACAATTCAACTGGCTCATTCATTCGTTCTAATCATTTACACATTCCACCGATGGGTTTTGCTGTCACTACGAACGTCACAGAAGAAGTTTTAAAAGACTTGGTTCGGTAAGGTCTCACGAATTCGACTTGATTTATGGAAATGATATGGCGATCGTAATCAACCACACAGTCCATTCGAAATAGCACGATAGTAAGTCTGTGAATGGTGATAACTTTTCTGTATAAAAAGTTCTTTTTGGAAAGTAAAATTTCCCTTTTAACAGGTTGACTCCCATGAGACACTTATACGTCTCTCACTAGATCTGTAAAATTTACTTTTGAGAGACTGATCCGTCTCTCATGTAATAGTGTTTTTAATAGAATCGTGAGACAGAGTGGATGCTCGTTTGCACTGAATCATATACTGAGCTGTTAAGAGTTCAAAACACATTTCCATAGTCATGGTTCGTGATTTACTTGATCCGATCGAGTCAAAAATGAGTCTGTGAAACTTGACAGATTATTACTTTTACATAATATTGACTATTATTATAGTTTATTATTGCAATATTAATCATGTTTTAATAATATTATATAATAAACAATAATTTTATCTTTTAATTTTTTATGGTTTTCATATTGCAATATTTTTTGCATCGCGAAAGTTGACTTTGGTTGGTGCCTCGATGTAGACAACTGGTATTCAATTTTTCCACTCGCCGAACATTTGCTTGAAAGAGACGCATCATCGATATTTACGTAGTTTTATTGATAAATAGGCCAAAGTAAATTATTTATAAATTACATAAATAATATTTTATAGAAATAAAAGTAAAATTTCAGTGAGACACATCAGTTTTACTCTTGAGTACCTGATCAGTCTCTCACCTAAAAAACAGCGCCAAAAATTTAAGCCTTACAATACTTGAAAGAAAATTAATTAAAAAAAGCAAAGAACCCATAAAATAGGTATGGATTTTTCAACCAAAATTGCAAAAATTTCCTTGGGAGTCAACCTGTTAATTGAAGGACTTATTGGAAGAAGGAATTATGTAACAGAAATATAGTTTTGAGTTAAATGAAATCAAAATTCTAAAGCTCCCATTTTTTATATTTTTTATTCCTAATTTGTGTACGTTGCAATCTGTTCAATTGAGAACAATAAGCAACCCCATAACCCAATAAGATGAGGATGATGTGTATGACGTGTAAATGAGGTGTAGTCTTGTACAGACCCAGGCCGACCACCTTAAAAGTACACCGGTAACCTCTGTCTAGTATACAAATCTGTGTAAAAGTAACTAACTTTACTAGGATTTGAACCAGGAACCTTCGTCTTCGAAAATCAATTTTTCTACATACAGGGTTTGTATAAAAAGTAACCGGACTGAACTTAGAAAACATATTTATTGGCAAAATTTCTACACTTTTTTTCTAGAAATCTTCGATGTAGTCCCTATTGAAGTCTATAACCTTTTGGTATCGGATTTTCCAGTCCCTGAACGCCCCCTGGAAGTCGGCAACCCGTAAAGCTTCTAGAGCCCTCGTCGTAGCGAGTTGAACAGCTTCTAGAGTCCCGAACCGCGTCCCCTTTAGTACTCTCTTGATCTTGGGGAATAGGAAGAAGTCCGGTGCTGCCGTATCCGGACTGTAGGGAGGCTGTGGCAACGTTGCCCTCGAGTGTTTGGCTAATTCCTCGGTAACAAACAGACAGGTGTGCGACGGCACATTGTCGTGGTGGAGGATCCAGGAATCGGCAATCTCCGGACGGACTCTGTGAACCCGGGCGGTCAGTCTTATCGATCCCGACCTCTTCTGCGATTGCTCGGATGCTCAGACGACGGTCAGTGTTCAACACATCAACCACTTTTTGCACATTTGGGTCCGTGTGACTGGTTGATGGACATCCGGCGCGCTTTTCATCGTGGACGTCATCGCGGCCCTCTTGGAAATTCTTGTGCCACTGGAAGACTTTTTTTTGTTTAAAGTTGAAGACTTTATTTGTTTTTTTTGTTTTGAAAGACTTTTTTGAGTTTGACACAAAATTTGATGTTAACACGTTGCTCGATGGTACGCTCCATTTTCACTCCGACGAGATCACTGAACACGCACTGCGCTTTCGCACGTTGCTAACCCTCCAAGCGTCTAGAAGCAACTGACGTGGGCCCGCTCCCCTTCCCTCGATCCCCCACCACCACTAGAGCACCAACAACCGCTTTACAAACGTTTTACCTGGGCGTCACAAGCTCAGTCCGGTTACTTTTTATACAAACCCTGTAGTTTCCATTTTTTTTTTAAACATTTATCATAACGTTCTACAAGCTTTTGAATACCAGTGTCGTAGAACTCTGCCATCTGCAAATATAACCAGTCATGAACAGCTTCTTTCACCTCGTCATCAGAGTTGAAGCGCTTACCGCCGAGAAACTTCTACTGTTCTACTCACGTTCGAGAATTCCAATGCTAATGACGAAATTGTGAATCGCCGATTTTCACGAATCCTTTCTTCAATAGCTTTGACCAAATCTTCCGTGATCACTGATGGTCGGCCAGATCGCGGTTCATCATGGACATTGTCCCTTCCCTCCTTGAAAGCTCTCACCCACTTGTGCACTTTACTGTTACTAATTGCATTAGGGCCATACACTTCACTTATTTGTCGATGAATATCTACTGCACAAATGTTCCTTGCTGTCAAAAAACGAATCACTGACCGTATTTCGCAGTCGGCGGGATAATCAATTGTCTTAAACATCTTAAAGATGCACTGTAAACAGCACACAACAAAGATGCTACTGCAAATGACGTCGTTTTGTACGCAAGGCATGCTGGGAGTCATCGCGCATGCGCATTGCGCTGTTTGCTCGTTGTGTGGCTAGTTACCGCGATTCGGACCTTACTTTAGGAATGACCCTCGTGTTATAATACCACAAATAACTGTTATTCTTCCAATAAGATGTCTCTAAAATTGCAGTTCATTCTGGTGGAAAGCGTCAAGGTAATCTTGACACTTAAACATAAAACAGAACATTAAATTAAACGGTACACTCATACATCACTTATCTACTAGTATTTCCTTAAACTGTAGAGACACAGTTCAAATCTTCATCAATCACAAAACTAAGTTTTTTAAAGTTTTTGAAAAAAGTGTTACATAGCACCTTCATCCACTAAGCTCTTCAATTATTCTAAGTGGTAGAACAGATGTATGAGCAGATTACAAAATTCGTTCTGTTTTTAATTCCATTTAAGTAATACTATCATCCTATTTCGAACGGACTATACTTGTTTAATGATACAAATCATGGTTGAAAGAATATATATGGGTATGCTAATCTCACTACTATATTTGATTGTGTCATTTGTGCGACTTAGAATTTCGTGCCATCTCCGCTTATCTGCTCAAGTAGAATTTACCGGTAACCAAATGCATTTTGTTAAAAACAATATTGTAAATTACTAATAGAGTACTAAATAATACACACTACATAATATTCAGATGAACTAATGTCCCCTAGCCGTGGGAGTGAGAGAATGCATAATGCTCTCACTCGCACAAGCCATACGCGCCATTCCAATAACTTTGTCTTTAATTTTACTCATTGTTGTGAGCAAGCGTTTATGCATGCAGTAAACTGACAAGCAAGATAACAACTGTAGTATGTTTTCAGATTTGGATTATAACGGTAAAGACCTTTGAGCGCATGCGTAGTTATGCCACGTATCTCCCTCTCACTCGCTCGGCTATGGGACATTAGTTCGTCTGATACCTATACGTGTATAGTATTCAGATGAAGTGAAGTCCCCTAGCCGTGGGAGTGAGAGAATGCATAACGCTCTCACTCGCACAACCCATACGCCCCGTTCCAATAACATCATTATCATCATCATCTCCTTTACGGATTAGGCCAATCGCCTGTTCCAACATCACACCATCTCTTTCTTGGACGCCCCAAACATCTCCTTCCTCGAGGGCGATACTTCAGCGCCTGAAGACTAGCTTTATCAGGTGACATCCTAAGTACATGTTCCTGCCACCTATTTCTGTACCTCCACATTTTATCAATGATTGTTTCGTCTCTCTTCAGTTCTTCTCGAATCACGCTACTTCTAATGTGTTCTCTCCGGCTACACCCCTTCACAGATCTCAAAAATCTCATTTCAGCTGCCTCCAATCGACTTAAATCTCTCTTCTTCGGTGCCCAGGTCTCACTTCCATACAGTAAAATCGGCACCGCCATTACATCGTAGAGCCTCAACTGTGTATCTTTCCTGGTTCGATTCTTAAAAGTCCTATTGATATAACCACAGACATGCTGAAACTTGCTTATTCTAGTGCTTATCTCTCTATCAACGTCATACGTTATATCAACTCCTAAATAAGTGAAGTGTGCTACCTGCTCCAACACTCTATCATTTAATACAATTTTTGACCTTATGGGGTCCTTCCCAATAAAAGCCATTATTTTGGTCTTACTAGCAGATACTGACATATTATACTCTTTACATATCTTGTCGAGCATATGAATAGACCTTTGTAGTTCATCTTCACTTTCTTGGAGGATTAATTGGTCATCCGCGTACAACAGCGTATTAAAGTAGAAACCTTCTCCTAACTCGATACCAGATCCAGCCCCCTGCTTCCATTTTCTACAAACATCATCGATGTAGATACTAAATAATGTTGGAGAGAGGCTACAACCTTGTCTAACTCCTTGATCAATCTTCTTAAATTCTGTGGTAGTATTGCCTACTTTTACTGCTATGGCTGTATCCTTGTATAGACTTACCACAATGTCAATTAGATGTTGCGGGTAACCTCTCTTTCCCATATCTCCCTCTCACTCACTCGGCTATGGGACACTAGTTGGTCTGATACTTATACATATCCAGTGCCCGTTGCAGCTACCCTGCCGGGTCTGGGTGTTCATCAAGCCTCTCCATCTTTTATCCATCCACCATTTTTCCTCCTCTATTCGTTTCCAATTGTATCCCCGCCCCTCCATACTCCTCTTAACGTCATTCTTCCATCTTTCTCTTGGTCGTCCTCTTGATCTTGTTCCTTCCATCCTTCTAGGTAACCTTACCTCCTCCACTCTCTTCACATTTTTTTTTTTTGCGCCCTGGGGACTCCGGGAGGAGTATAGGACATGTCAGCTATAACACCTGAAATATATATAACAATCACACAATGTATCCCTACTATCAAGAAACAAATTCTTGTACACTATAAAAAGTTTCACCGATCAAGTAATTTTCAGATTTTTTTTAAAGGAATTCAAATCCTCACAACATTTTAAAGATTGGGGTAATTTATTCATGAATTTTCTCCCTGCATAAGTAGGTTTTTGTTCAAACAATTTTGTGGAGTGATTAGCCACATAATAATCATTCCTGTTTCTCGTGTTATGATTGTGAACATTGAAATTCTGCATGAAATTATTTTGCCTAACATACATAATCACCTCAAAAATGTAAAGAGAGGGAACTGTAAGCAATTTAAGCTCCTTAAATAGTGGCCTGCATGAGGTTAGCTGGTTAGCTCCCACCATACACCTAATAGCTTTCTTTTGAATTTTAAAAACCCTATTCATATTACCCGTGCTAGAATTACCCCATACTAAGATACTATGACGGATATGAGACAGAATGAGGCCATGATAAGCTGCCATTAGTAATTTTTTATCATTTCATCTGGCAATTTGTTTTAGTGCAAATACGCCAGATGATATTTTACTACAAACTTGATTGGTATAGAAATGGTCATATACTGTGGACAATTCAAATTGGCATAACTCTTGCTCTACGTGTACACACAGTGCCGCATAAAGTATATCCATAACCTATTCTTTCAACAAGATCTACAGATTTTAATGTACGCACATGCCTACAACCTTATTTTAATGTACAAACATACAAATATAATTTGTCCCAGTAAAAATTTAAATTATAAATTACTGCTGGTTATTAAAACTAAACTGCAAAAACTCACTAAACTATACTTTACTACGCAACTAACTAAACAAATTGGTCTGAATATAAATACGGAACAGAAAATCATATGATAACAAATTAGTCACATCATTATGTCTTGACAATTTTTTTTTTTCATTTTATGACCACAAAGGATCACTTTAGTCTCTTTGGTTAGTTCTTTTTCTTCCGCAGTTTATTTCCTTTTTATTTCTTTCTTGCCAATACTTTTTCATTTTGTCGGATCTTGCTTTTCTCATTTCGTCTGAACAAACCTGTTCTTTTCGTTTAATTGTTCTTACTGATAAAATTTTGTTTTTGTCTTTAATTGTTTCTTTGTAAACCGGTGTGCGATCTTTGACATCAGCAATTGTTAGATTTAGTTCTGTTCTGTCTTTTTTGATTTCTTCAAGCTAAGGAATTGTAGCTACTTCTGTTTTTGCCCACATGAACTTTTCTTAATAATCAGTTTTCTGGAGTTCTGAGGATATGTGAAAAGAAAGAAATTCTCTTTTTGCGCATTGCATCAGTGATTTGATTCTATTTCTTTATAAATTTGTTCTCTTGGTAAAAGTCTGTGCTGGTTGTCAACTATGTGTTTTTTGTTTATGCAGGTTCTAAGAATCCTTCTTTCTATTTTTCTGATTGTTTCTTTCTTGACAGATTATAATAACAATGAAAACAGAGCGTAGTGACCATGCGTGAGTCGGAGATTACAGTAGTGATTGTATACTTTTGTGTATGTACCGTCGTTGTATGGCAAGGGGCGAAGAGTGGAGTAGATAAACACCGAAGCTGCTTGTGCCAATTCGAATTGGCCAAGGTATACCATCTTATCCTCATTTTCTCCCCTCTCTACCTCATACATTCCACATTTAGCTCTGCTCTGATCTCGGTATTCTTTATTCTATCTCTCGTTGTCCTACCTTTTATTGCTCTTAAGAACTTCGTCTCTCCTGGCAATTCCTCCTCCAGTTCCTCTCATTCATCTCCCACGTTTCCGCTCCATACAGCACTGCTGACACATAATACGAACTTTTGAGGTATGGCTGGCTACTATGCCAGGGTCCCGGGTTCGATTCCCGGTCAGGTCTAGCATTTTTTTCATCTGTAAATCACCGCATATCATTACCTACGCACAAGCCCAAGGCTTATGTAGGCATCATCACTCAATAAATAAATAAATAAATGTTCCGGTAGTGACTTGTTCATCAGCACACCTATTTATTCTTACCGCCGTACATTTATTAGCTACTAAAACTACATATTCATGATTACTATTACGACATATTCATATTATTAAAATACCAGATAAATATATTGTGAAAAACTTTAGAAAAAAAAAACAAAATTTAACTTATGTCTACATCAGGGTAAAAATTGTGTATTTTAATTGATTTTCATTTTGGTTTTTTCTACGGATTTATCGATTCTCGATGCCACCGATACTTGATAAAATAATCGGTATCGAGAATCGACGATAAAATGTCAATTCTTCGATATCAATTCTCTATGTTTCAAATTGTGGTATAAATCCTGTAAAAGAATTGAAGGCGTCGGGAGATGATAGTACTAACCCACATAACCTAATTTTACGCAATGTCATTTTAAAAGTAAACTGGAATCTACAAATCATGTTTTTGAATTTTTTGTTAAACTTTTTTTTTCTGTTAATATAGGTTCTTAAGATTGTAAATATGTTGTTGTTGTTTAGGTCAACAGCCGAAAGGCTGGTTTGAACCTCTAGAGGTTTTACTAAGTAAAAACGAGGAGTTATGTTTGAGGTGTTATCTGAAACAAACATCAACAAAGGCTACATCAGAGCAATAAGAGCACTTTATAGGAACTCAGAATGTGTGATTAAATTGAATAATAAAATATCTGCGCCATTCAGGGTTAACAAGGGTTTGAAGCAGGGGTGTTGTTTATCACCAACTCTTTTCAAGATATATATACAAAGAGCACTGAGCACCTGGCGCAAGAAATGTAATGGAATGGGGATTGAAATTGGAGATACCTGTTTGTATACACTACTGTTTGCCGATGATCAAGTGCTCATAGCTAACGATGAAGAGGACATTGCTTATATGACAAGGAAACTCTTGGATGAATGCTGTGAATGGGGGTTGAATATTAATATTAGCAAAACCGAATACTTGGTTATAGGGGAAGAGTCCAATGATCTTCAAGTCGACAAATAAATTATCAAGAGCACAAAGGAATTCAAGTACTTGGGAACCTACATATCATCAGACGGTTCAACTAGGAAGGAGGTTAAAAATAGGATTGTGCAAGGGAGAATAGCAATCCGGAAATTGAACCCGATTTTATGGTCTGCAAAAATGCACATGAATACAAAAGTCCAGTTGTACCACACTATTGTGGAGCCAATAACAACTTATGGGGCAGAGTGCTGGCAAATAACATCAAAAATAGACAGCCAGCTTAAAGCAATGGAAATGGACTTTCTGCGCCGTTCATGTAGAGTGTCCAGGTTGGACCATATCCGGAATGACGACATCAGGAAAAGGGCTCGTGTAGAAGATACCATTGTGGATAGGATAGAGAGACGACAACTGATATGGTATGGTCATGTGCAGAGGATGGGTGATGAGAGGTGGCCAAAAAGAATGTTGTCTTATGTCCCAACCAACAGAAGGAAGAAAGGTAGACCAAGGAAAACGTGGAAAAAGGGAATACAGGAAGCCATGAGGGAGAGAGGGATGGATGAGGGTGATTGGGAGGATAGAGGAGAATGGAGATTGAAGTGCGGGAAGCGGCGCCGGCCGTAGGAACCCCGGAAAAAAAAAAAAAAAAAACGAGGAGTGAGGTGGTTTACCATGCCTTCCTCACTGAGTTAATAGAGTATGCTTATCAGCATGCCAGGCCCTCCGAAAAGCACCCACTTTCCACCCTGCAAATGACACCTTCACTTCATTCACCACAGGGTCTGGCTGTATAGTGAAATTCATTACTTTCAGAGGAGATAACTCTGATTAGTGTCTTTTACACCTCTACCTCTTCTGTTCTTAAATAGTTCAGTCATATAATTGGCTGACTATATGATAAGAAACAGAACTATTTTTTGTAGCCCTGGAACCAACAGATCGAGTGCAATTAATTTAACACTCCACCTGCCCGTTATGGGCAAATCGTAAATATAGCATCCTGTTTAAAAGGTGCTAAACATTTTATTTTTTACGGAATATTTAAGAAAAATCATGCTGGGAATTTTGTGGGTTAGCAGTTTCTCCCGCTGACCCCTTCAATTAAGCTAATTACGTTATTAGTTCTGATAAAGTTAATTTTTTAAGGAAATTATCCTGCTTTTGATCAGGCATTTTTCACCCGTTCTCTACTATATATAGTGAGTCACGAGAATGCCTTTTGCGTGTCGATGGGCTGTGAGGACGAGAAGAGAAATCTGACAGTGCTACCAACCTCAACAGTTAGACACTATATTTACTGCTGTGCAATCGCACCATTCATTAACCACATGTTGCCTTTCAATTAATATACTTTATTGTGACTGACACGTTTTCCACTTAAACTTTATTTCCTTTAAAAATTTTCCTAACGTACAAAATTTCCTACTAAAATTTAGCCTTTCTTTCAAAACCGGTAATAATTTTTCCCATGTCGGCATAATTTTCTTATCGATATAACTGTTTCGTTTTTTTACCAGGTGTCAAAAAAAACTGTTGATGAAGAATCACTGTCTTTTACTTCCTTCTTTATACAGTCCAACCTCGATTATCCAGGCTGACCTCCGGCTACACCCACCCTGGAAAATTGATATCCCGGTTAATCCGGGATGTAATACACAGTATTACACAGTACATTTGTACCTATGAATGCCCTGTATATATATTGTTATTATTAGCGAATTCTCCCAATAGCGGAAGACGTTAAGCAAACAGCTAAATTAACTTTTCTTTGGGTTCTTTCTGTTTTTCCAATAGACTTTAATTCTTTCTGAGAAAGCTTGTTTACGTTCTTCTGACCATTTTGGCCTGACTTGTTTTTGCTGTGGTGAAACATCCCACTTATTTACTTTGTCTCGAAACGTGTCTCTTTCTACGATATCGGCTGAACTTATGTTTGCACGTTCAAGGTCCTTACGAATTTCCTGAAGCCATGGTGTTGAGGTTTTAAGTGCGGTTACATAGTCTACAATCTTCTTAGTCAATCGATCTTGCGATAATCTACTAAAATGACCAAAGAATTTCATTCTTTGTTTCCTAAAGTCAATTTCGATGTTTGAATACTTCTCCGTTGTTTTGATTGATTGTAGCCTGTAACTGTCTTCAGTAAGTCTAGCCCCCAAGATTTTCCTTATGATTTTTCTCTCTTCCTTTTTTATTTCCTCAAGGTCTCGCTTCCCATTGAGTGTTAGTGTTTCACTTGCACAGAGGGCTGTTGGTTTTATAACTGTGTTGTAGTGCCCATAGATATATAAGTGTGTATGTATGTATATTATATAGGTGCATAGGTTGACTCGTCAGTAAGATGCCTATGTGAAAGTGAATTAAAAAAACCGTTTCGTCCAAGAGATCAACTCCTACCTTAGACGACTTTATTTTTTAACTACTGTAATGATTGTACCATATTATGGGTTTTTCCAACATACATTATACATACAAACATACACAATGACCCTTCAAGAAAATCAGTTATACAAGAGTTGCGACCATGCCTACAATTATGTTACATTAAAAGACAAAAGATATTTTCCCTGTCACGACCGCAAAGTTACTTTGGTTTCGGCACCGATGCAGGTGTTCCTATTATCACGATCCCAGATGATCATGACCCCGGTTAATCCGAATCCCGGATAATTGAGGTTGGACTGTATCAAATTGTGGAAAGAGGAACGATATCACAGTTGTTAGCTGCTCGCTCACGACTTTTGTTAAGAGGCTTGGGAAGGTATTTTTGTTTAGCTTCGATTTCATTCAGCACTGTGAACAGTTTGATCGCGTTTTCGAGAAACGGATATTTCCGTTTTCGGTAACAAACAGTCTTATTGGTACAGTTAACGTACAAAAGGTTCCGTAATTTACTGTTTGTTCTCTAAGTATAGTTTATGTTGTTGTGTTGGCGAACTGATACCAAAGCAGTCGCGCATGCACACTGATGCTTTCCTCCCCCTTTACCCCTTGTTAACCCTTTCAATCCCAAATTTTTTAACTATTTTTTTGAAATACGTGTACATTGTTTCATACATTTTACTGACATTTAAGTGAAATTAAATCACTTTTAGAGCCTCAGCCTTTTTGATGCCTGTCAAAAAAGTGTGACACATACGTCACGTTGGGACTTGATATCAAAGTTCCCAACAATAATATTGTATTTTTTTTTTTTTTTTTTTTTTAGGCCCTCATTGGAGCAAAATTAATCGATTTATAGAAGATCCCTAGTTATTCCTCTTATTTGCCCAGTAGTTCTTCATCCTCTGCGACACTCTCGCCCTATCCTCCACATTCCAATGCCTGTTTGTCTGCCTTTTAGGTACTTCTGGAAATTTCGTGTTTGGATTTTTGATCTTATATCCTTCTTCTCTGTTCAACCATGTGAAATGCAAAGCATTTCGAGTTACAACTTTGGCTGTGAGTCAAAGAGGTTGTGTTATGTTTCATGTTTGTGTTCTCTGTGGTAAGTAGCCTATATGTAAAGTTAGGAAGGCTACCTCCAGCTGGGGCCCCGGGAGCGCCACGTCCCGTACTCTCAGTATGAGAGCCCCCTGAGGGGTAATATTGTATTATTCATATTATGAATAAGTAAATCATGTTCAGGCTTCCTAAACAATATTCTCTTAACTTAGATTTGTAGCAAAAAACACTAAATATGATTTTAATATCAAAGCATTATTTAAGATTTAAAAAATGTTACAATTCAAAAATATTGGTAAAATCACTATTTACAGTCTAAAAAATATACTTGTATGTACATTCAACATACTGGAAGAAATGCTACTTTAGTTTAGTAAATGAACACGAATATTTAAAACTAAAATTAACTTTAAAAATCTGGTGTGAAACACTCACACAACTTTCTCTTGCCAATGCAAATGATTAATAATAAACCTAACATTATTAATAAAATATTAGAAATAAACAAAAACTAACCTCAAAAACATAACCTTATTTTAATCATGAGTGAATGACGCAAAATGACAATCGAACTCAGTTTGGCTTAAAAATACGGAAAATCACGCTTTCACGCTAAACTAGGCTCTGTAGAGAAAAATGCTCTAAACAAAAGTTGTAGATCTTTTAATTTTCTATAACTTTTATTATATATACTTTTGTCGTAAAATGCATACTAAGACCGAAATGTTAAAAAAATCGATTTTTCTCACGTTTTCGTGAGAAAAAAAACAGAAAATCGCAAATTACCGCTAAACTAAGCGTTATACAAAAAAATGTTTGAAACAGAAGTTGTAGGTTTTTAAATTCTCTACAACTTTTATTATATAAGTTTTTGCGCTAAAATTTATATTAAAGCCGTAATCTTAAAAAAACAACGTTTTTACGTGAAAACAGCCTCACCGAGAATTTCAGCAAACATGGCGCCTACCCTATCTTGTAGAGAATAAAAAATTGAGTAAAATAGGCGATTTTAAAAAAAATCGTAAGACCAGTTTTTGAGAAAATCGCAAAAAACTGAAAAATTATACGAATAAACTACTACTTCCGGTTGACCGATTTTGATGAAAATGTTCGTGTCGCGTCCGGTAGTGGTATGTAACTTAAGTTTCAAGTTTCAAGTTCGTACGACGTTCCGTTCTTGAGATATTCTGTTCACACACACACACACAGACACACACACAGACCAATCGCTAAAAACATGTTTTTTGGGTTCAGGGGGTCTGAAAACGTCTAGATCCGGTGAAAACTCGATTTCGAAAATTCGACATGAAAACAATACTTTCCTTCCTATATATTCATATAGGCAAGAGAAAGTAAAAATATACTTGTATGTACATTCAACATACTGGAAGAAATGCTACTTTAGTTTAGTAAATGAACACGAATATTTAAAACTAAAATTAACTTTAAAAAGAAACTAATGGTCGCCTCTGTGGCATAGTGGTCAGCAACTTACACTGCAAAGCGGAGGTCTCAGGTTCGACTCCTGGCTAGGGTACAGAAAATTATTACTCTTCACAACCAGCGCTCTTCAATCAAAAGTAGTCGCTAACAATTAAAATTTTTATGTCTGTTGTTTCACTCCAATGTGACTTCTATGCCACACTGGGTTAGAAAGGGTTAAGGGAGGTCTCAGGTTCGACTCCTGGCTAGGGTACAGAAAATTATTACTCTTCACAACCAGCGCTCTTCAATCAAAAGTAGTCGCTAACAATTAAAATTTTTATGTCTGTTATTTCACTCCAATGTGACTTCTATGCCACACTGGGTTAGAAAGGGTTAAGGGAGGTCTCAGGTTCGACTCCTGGCTAGGGTACAGAAAATTATTACTCTTCACAACCAGCGCTCTTCAATCAAAAGTAGTCGCTAACAATTAAAATTTGTATGTCTGTTGTTTCACTCCAATGTGACTTCTATGCCACACTGGGTTAGAAAGGGTTAAGGGAGGTCTCAGGTTCGACTCCTGGCTAGGGTACAGAAAATTATTACTCTTCACAACCAGCGCTCTTCAATCAAAAGTAGTCGCTAACAATTAAAATTTGTATGTCTGTTGTTTCACTCCAATGTGACTTCTATGCCACACTGGGTTAGAAAGGGTTAAGGGAGGTCTCAGGTTCGACTCCTGGCTAGGGTACAGAAAATTATTACTCTTCACAACCAGCGCTCTTCAATCAAAAGTAGTCGCTAACAATTAAAATTTGTATGTCTGTTGTTTCACTCCAATGTGACTTCTATGCCACACTGGGTTAGAAAGGGTTAAGGGAGGTCTCAGGTTCGACTCCTGACTAGGGTACAGAAAATTATTACTCTTCACAACCAGCGCTCTTCAATCAAAAGTAGTCGCTAACAATTAAAATTTTTATGTCTGTTATTTCACTCCAATGTGACTTCTATGCCACACTGGGTTAGAAAGGGTTAAGGGAGGTCTCAGGTTCGACTCCTGGCTAGGGTACAGAAAATTATTACTCTTCACAACCAGCGCTCTTCAATCAAAAGTAGTCGCTAACAATTAAAATTTTTATGTCTGTTATTTCACTCCAATGTGACTTCTATGCCACACTGGGTTAGAAAGGGTTAAGGGAGGTCTCAGGTTCGACTCCTGGCTAGGGTACAGAAAATTATTACTCTTCACAACCAGCGCTCTTCAATCAAAAGTAGTCGCTAACAATTAAAATTTTTATGTCTGTTATTTCACTCCAATGTGACTTCTATGCCACACTGGGTTAGAAAGGGTTAAGGGAGGTCTCAGGTTCGACTCCTGGCTAGGGTACAGAAAATTATTACTCTTCACAACCAGCGCTCTTCAATCAAAAGTAGTCGCTAACAATTAAAATTTTTATGTCTCTTATTGCACTCCAATGTGACTTCTATGCGACACTGGGTTAGAAAGGGTTAAACTCAAAGGCAAACTCGTGACTCAAGTAACTATACAAGAAAGGGTTAATACTTCTTCTTCTTTATCTCTCCCTTCTGCCTCTCAGCGTCGGGCCTTCTATAAACTTCTTATACTCCACTCTGTCCAAAGCCAATGCTCTCAGCCGTCCTTTGCTCTCTCCCCTTCGCCCCCCCACACCCTCAACATACTCCTCCCACTCCATCCTTGGTCTTCCCCGTCTTCTGGTTCCCTCCGGTCTCGCCTCAAAAATTCGCCTGTTATTTGTCCGTTTCCAGTCTTCTTTCCGTTTAACCTGTCCGTTTCTCTCTATTTTGTCTCTTTGAATACGTTTATGTTTCGCCCTGCGTGGGATATTAACCCTACGGCAAGGCTAGTTAGGTGGAGGGGCTGCCTCCTAAGGATTCCTAACAATCCTGTTTTGGAGAAATACTCCTATTTCTCACTTCATGATCCTATCCTCCTTGATCATTACTCCCTGAGACGTCAAAGATTGAGGCATGACCATCAGGTTGTGAGAATTGACTGAAGATTGGCTCCTCAGCCCCCAACACCTATCAGCTTGCTGACCCGATTTCCCGCTGGGGTTTAACCCAACCTTCCATCGAGTTGCTCAGCGTAACAGGGGCACCTCTTGTAGGTTAAAGTGTTGGAGTTGGAGTGAGAGAGGCTAAGAGCGGTCTCTTGATTAACCGCTTATTTGATACCGATGTTGTGTATCGTGACACGTCATCACTCCCCTTTGCCAGAGCCGAAGCCCTCCCCAGGTCACTTCCCAGGGCCCAGGGTTAATACAGTCGGGTAATTTTGGCTCGGTTGGGAATAAAGAATTGAAGATTGTGAGACTAAACTGTTTAATACTAATAATGCTCTACAAATTACTAACAATAGGAAAAAGATAGAAAGCATTATTTGCAATTATAGAGCTCATCTAATTAATTAATTGTTTATGTACCGTACGAACACCCCATCACATGTACACAAGTCTTATTTGTTGTTCTTATCTGTTGTCGTAAGCTTTTTGTACTCGTAATTATTATTGTTAATAATGATAGCTGCTGATACCAAAGTATTTTTAATTGTAAGTAAATTTACACGTATTATTATTTATTATTAAGAAATTATTATATATTGTTAATATTATTATTATTATTTTTGAATTTAGTAGTAGTGTAATATGATTTTCGGTTCAACATCACTCTCTGCAATCATGTACTAACCAGTTGTATTGTTTTTGTAAGTTACAACCGAGTTTATACGGTGTAAAGCAGGCAAAGTATTAGTCTCTGATGCACAGTGAGTAGAAAAAACTCGTGGACGTTGGGCAAACTATTAGCATTTCTGCTTGTATTGTGTTATGTTAAATTTGTAGCAGAAGTCTGCGTTTATCACTAAACGAGCTTTGCCGGCTACGAATCCAGCATCAAGAGAAACAAATAAAATTTATGTACAGAGTGATTTTTTACCCAATTTTTTTACCCGATATTGATTTTACAGAGTCCTGTTACCTGATTATTAATGTCTGGAAATTTTTTTCTAAGACAGGGAAACTTTGTTTTGTGGTACAAAATTGGTAGCCTTACTCAACTGGTATAGATACAGCAGTGTGAGTTGATTCTCATTGAGCTGTGTAAAATTTTGTGCCGTTTCCGGTTGTGTTATGAACATAATGTCTTTTACCCTAGAACATCGGGTTTTCTTTCTTGAACAATTTTTAGTCTTGTTACCTGATTTTTAATTTCTGGAAATTTTTTTCTAAAAAAGGGGAATTTCGTTTTGTGACACGAAGTTGGTAGCCCTATTCAACCGGTATAGATACGGCAGTGTGAATTGATTCTCCTTGAGCTGTGTAAAATTTTGTGCCGTTTCCGGTCATGTTATAAACAGAATCTCTTTTACCCTAAAATAATGGGTTTTCATTGTTGATCAATATTTTGCTATGAAATCGTACGCGAGTGTAAAAGAATCATTTCAAATTAAATTTTTTGGTGTTCCTCCACCAGAAAAAATTTCAATTTTTAGGCTAACAATCCAATAAAATAAAAAATAATCCAGAAATAATAACTGCAACTCTTTTGTTGGTACATGATTTTATCAATTTAATATTTTCTCACTGTTGAATTGTCTGTGAAATGTAAGGAATTAGAAAATGTATTTAAATAACTTAATAATTGGTTAGTACATATTTGATGCGGTGATGTTGTCTTGAGCTAGGAGCTTTAATTATAAAATGATTTAGTACTTGTATACTATATTTGTAAGTTTATAGTTTGTTCACGTAGCGTTTTATACTAATGTTAATTTTGTTTACATGTCTGTAATGTTTTCTCTGTTTTAATTATTGTTTTTGTGTTTTTTTTTTTATTGTCGAAAGAAGAATTATTATTGTAATATTGCTCAAAATTTTTTGTAGGTCCATCCGAAATCAAAAAGAAAAAATTTTTTATGAATTTATGGGAAAAAATTGTTGTGTAATTATGGATGTTTAAATAATGTTTATGTTTTTATGTTTCTATTTGTATTGTTGTTGGAATGAAGCCTGATGTGTAAAAAAATTTAAAAATACAGTCAATTCCGGATGATTGGGACACATTGGAACCGGAGAATTTTGGCTCGGTTAAACGGCTGGCCCTAATAAACGAATTTATAAACTGTAGTGTATACGATACTGTTATACTTATCGCTAAGGTCCGTTTCGGGATCTAGGTTATTAAATAATTAATACACTAAAGTTTACAATTACAAATATTTATTACACTAAAAGATTACAAAATAAATAATTAAACTATAGGGTGATTCAAAAAGAGCGCCGGTTTTGATATATCAAATTAAGAGATTTATTTTATTGAAAAACTGAAAATAAATACATCAAAAAGTTCATCTTACCTTCCGATTTTATGTATGAAAAATGATGTCATGCATGTGTCCTCCTCTACTGCGCTTGCACGCTTCAACTCTGTCCATGAAATTGGATATTACTGCACGACAAGTTTCGACTTCCATTTGCCCGATAACCCGTCGAATTTCCTCTTTCAAGTCATTGATGTTTCGGGGTTTATTGGCATACACCAATGACTTCAGATGACCCCAAAGATGAAAGTCACAAGGCGTCAAGTCACACGACCTTGGTGGCCATTGATGGTCGTAATTACGAGAAATGATGCGATCCTGGAACCGTTCACGGAGCAACAACATTGTTTCTCGTGCAGCGTGACAGGTGGCACCATCCTGCTGAAACCACAACTCGTCAATGTCCATTCCATCCAAATGACGCCACAAAAACTCCCTAATCATCATACGGTAACGGTCTCCATTTACTGTCACGGCTTGTCCTTCTTGATTTTCAAAAAAGTAAGGGCCGATGACACCGCCTGACCAAAAGCCGTACCAAACTGTCACTCGCTGTGCATACATTTCCCTTTCATTAACCACGCGAGGGTTTTCTAAACCCCACATACGGCAGTTCTGTTTATTAACAAAACCGTTTAAGTGGAAGTGCGCCTCATCACTGAAAATGATTTTGTTTACGAAGGTGGCATCATCCTGCCGTTTTCTCAATACCGTCAACAAACTGTCGTCTCTTCTGGTGGTCTGCCACTTGTTGCGTTAACTGAATTTTATACGGGTGATATTGGAGATCGTACCGAAGAATTCTCCGTACAGAAGAACATCTTAAACCCAATTGTTGAGAACGGCGACGTATTGATTTTGCTGGGCTAACAGCCACACTGTCACGAACCAACGCAACGTTCTGCTCAGTTCGGCCAGAACGACGACGTCCAGAACTTTTAAGGTCGACTGTTGAACCCGTCTCAAAAAACTTTTTCATGAGCCTGCGAACTGTTGATTCATTCGGTGCTTCATTACGTCCTAGAGTACCGCGAAGTCGCCTGACAGTAGCCGCATAACTCTCTCCACTCTGGTAAAATTTTGACGATTAACACTCGTTATGCAATAGTAAACTTCTCCATGGTTAGACACAGACTGCGAGAGTACTACACTGCGAACAAGAGAAACTACAACTGAATCGTCAATCGGAATGTTCTCCGAAATAGAAATGAAGTCTAACAATGTTGCCAACCAATTAACAAAAATTTACCAGCCGTTTAAAAACCGGCGCTCTTTTTGAATTACCCTATAGATAATAAACAATAAATAACTTACAATCACTTTTATAGATTACACAAACATACAAAATACAGAAACTGAATTCACCAAAAACTGCACAATAACTTTACAATACACTCACAAAAAGACTTTACACTATACACACACTCACAAAGAGACGGTATAACAATCGTTGCTCGGATACGTAACCTGAATACGCACCATAACCGCTCGTCAAAGATCAAACGAAATACTGACTCTGACCGCGCTCGGGGTCTCTTTATATACCCATTTAAAAAAGATCATTCCAGAACAAAGTAGAGAAATCATGCAAACAACAAAGTACAAAAAATCAACCCTTTATTAATGAGTGCTAGAAAAATCTGTTGTAAACAAGTCAACAATAGGTCTTAATAGAATAAAAGTTGTTACGGGTCCCCGACCTTTTATCCAATACAATAGTTATTTCAATTTTTATGAATAGACATACCTTTATTGTCCTTATTGTCCTCACTCTATTCACTCTATTATCTACTTTTATTCTATTATTCCTTTCTTACTATTTTTATCTACTCTGTACCATTTTTATGAATGAAATTCTGGAACCTTCACGAACCGTCTTTTTTCGATATCGTTATAATACTGTATTTTATTAAAATACCACATACGTACATTTTACATGCAAGTTCTATCCATATACACACAAAAAAATATAAGGGTATCAGAACAGTGATTAAACTTTTTAGTAAAATCTTTTGCCTTGGTTTTAAGCATTGGATCATTAACAGTTTTGCGAAGTTGCTATGGCGAACCATTCATTCAGCGCTTCCTCAATAAATGGGTCCTTTCCTGCATGTTTTCTCTTCCGAGATGTTCCGTGATCTTTTAATGCCCATTCTTGACATAACGGGTGTTTTATTAAAGACGCAACCCTGATTATAAGAAAATGGAAGTAATACATCGGTAAATTTTCTGTCTCTCAATCGGTATGTTGGCAACAGTGTACTCAAGGCCAACTACCTAAGAGAGTTAAAATGTTCCAGTCAAGCATTAATGTGGTAACAGCAGTTGTTTCGTTTTATTGTCTCAGCAATGGTTTTTTCCAAGGAAGAACTGGGTGTTTTATTAAGGACGCAACCCTGATTATAAGAAGATTGAAGTAATACATCGGTAAATTTTCTGTCCCCCAATTGGTATGTTGGCAACAGTGTATTCAAGGCCATCTACCTAAGACAGTTGAAATGTTCCAGTCAAGCATTAGTGTGGTGACAGCAGTTGTTTCGTTTTATTGTGTCAGCAATGGTTTTTTCCAAGGAAGAACGCGTGTTTATTGTAGAGGCTTACATAGCGAGTAAATCTTCTTTGAGTTACGCCTACGCAATAAGGATGCAAATTTAACTTTTTGGTAGCTCTGAAATCAGTAGTTAATGTTAGCCCAGCTTGCGATGATAATCTTCTAAGCGATATTTTAAGTGATTGAGTCAAACGATTTTACAAATCTTCGAGAACTTCCGCGGTTAACTTTGTTGGCTGGCGAGGTGGTTTCTCATCGAGTACATTCCCTTTCTACAGAATTTATTTATCAAACGCAATATTGACGATTTATTTGGAATGGCAAAATGGGGAAATTTCAATTGAAACTTATCTTGCACACATTTGTAAGATTTACTCGCTATGCAAGTCTCTACAATAAACACGCGTTCTTCCTTGGAAAAAACCATTGCTGACACAATATAACGAAACGACTGCTGTCACCACACTAATGCTTGACTGGAACATTTTAACTGTTTTAGATAATTGGCTTTGAGTTCACTGTTGCCAACATATCGATTGGGGGACAGAAAATTTACCAATGTATTACTTCTATCTTCTTATAATCAGGGTTGCGTCGTTAATAAAACACCCGTTATTTCATCTTCTTAGAGCACGATACAAGCTATCATACTTTTCGGTACACCTGTTAGTTCCGATAGTTTACATTGGCTTAAGTTAGGTGGATACATTTTTATTTTGTCGAGAAGCTTTATTCGTTCACACAGTCATATCGTTACACAGCATTTTAACTCACAATGACGTTGATAGTAAGGTACTGTACTGTAAGCCTATGGATAAAAATGTCAACAAAATGTGTGAAAAAAATGAGAATTGGGAATTTAAACAAATATAAACGTATGCCTGCAGATAACAGAACAACCAGACCAGAAAAAAGTGTGTTACAGTACACTCATGAGACCACAAAAACTTATGAGAAGCATGGAATTACGAATATTCTATGTACAGGATACATATGACAAGTATGACAACTAACCATACATTGCAAGGAGCCTTTACAGCTTGTTATTTTTTTTTTTTAGTTTAACGTTGTGTTTTTTAGTTTAACGACTGTTCTGCAATTACTGCTAATGCAGACGGTGAATGATGAAATGATTTTTTGTAACGTATGAAAAAATGCCGTGCCTGAATGGGATTCGAACCCAAGACCGCATGATGAGAGGCGAGCACGTTACCAACTTCGCCAACGCGGCTTGTTAGGTCGAGCATAACTAGTGGATATGATTCACTGAAATTCATGAAATGATGATTATGTACACATTGTACTGTAAATAACTTCTCTGTTATGATGTGTGATTACTGTTGTTTGTCTGTCAAAATGTTTACTACCTCTATCCTGCCCATTATCTTATCTTGCCGCTTGCAACCATGTATTGTTCATCGCCGGTCTGTAATGGTTTTAATAAAATATATGTACATACGAGGGCAGTCCAGAAAGTCTGTCACGTTTTGATATAAAAAAAAACTAAGTACAAGAAAAAAATTTTATTATATACATTTGAAAGTGCAACTAAAATGCTATTTTTCTACATAATCACCAAACAAATTAAGACACTTATCATAGCGGTGAACTAATTTTGAAATGCCAGCATCATAAAGTCTACCGCCTGTGATTTTAACCAGTTAGTCACACCCTCCTGCAGCTCCGCGTCGTCGTCAAAGCCATGTCTTCATTGTCGGGAACAAGTAATAATCGCTGGGCGCAAGGTCCGGACTGTATGGCAGATGTGGGAAAACCTCCCATTTGAAAGTATCCAGGACTTCTCGTGTTCGATTTGCCGTGTGTGGTCGGGTGTTGTCATGCAAAAAGAGAATTTTTCCAGTCAACTTTCCTCTGCGCTTGTTTTGGATCGCTCTTCTTAACTTTTCAAGTGTTTCACAATACCTCGCAGAGGTTATTGTTGTGCCACGTTCCAAGAAATTGATAAGAAGAACTCCTTTCCTGTTTAAAAAAACAGTCGCCATAATCTTCCTTGCAGACAATGTTTGAAGGCATTTTCCTGGCTTTTTGGGCGAGTTTGTGTGACCTTATTCCATAGACTGCAGTTTGGTTTCACAATTGACATGCTTCACCCAAGTCTTGTCTCCTGTAACGATTCGATCGAGTAGTGAGTCACCATCTTCCTCGTAAGCGTGCAAAAATGACAACGAAGCAGCCAAACTATAATTTTTGTGGGTTTCTATTAGGATTTTGGGCACCCATCTTGCACAAAATTTGTGATAACCTAATTTTTCTGTAACAATTTCGTGCAATAAACTTTTTGAAATTTGTGGGAAAAAAAGCGATAGCTCTCTTATGGTGAATCGACGGTCTTCTCTAATCTTCTCATTGACTTAATTCACACTGTCATCAGTCACGAGGCTTGGCCGTCCACTTCGTTCTTCCTCGTGAACATTAGTTAGGCCATTTTTGAACTGAATGCACAAACGCCGTACTCCAGTTTCAAAGTAAACATCGTTCCGATAAACTTCACAGATTTGGCGATAAATCTCAATTGCTTTATTGTTTTTAGCCGAGAGGAACCGTATTACCGACCGTACTTCACAACTGGCGGGATTTTGAATTGCGGCAAACATTTTAAATTGTTGTTGAAAAACAATGAAGAGCGACACAGACCTCTTGCTAGCACGGCTAGATAGCCACTGAACGGAGAAACGCCGCGGCACCAAAATGGCCGCGATAGCTCCGCCCCTAGCGGCTACAACGCAAAACGTGACAGACTTTCTGGGCAGACCTCGTACATTGTATGGCCCCAATAAGCGGCATTATGGATCAAATAAACGGAGTACTTATCAATATAAAATCCTGTTTTGTTTTTGTTCTTTAAAGAACTGTCCCAAAAAACCGGCTGCTCCACTTAACCAGTGGACCAATTATCCGGAATTGACTGTATTGTGGTGGCAACATTACAAGATTCAGTTTGCCATGCGACCTGTTTTCCAATCCTGCTAAGGAGCCTACATGTATTTTATTACCGATTTTTTGAAAAACTGTATATTTTATTTTGCATGAGATTGATGCATTTTCAACTTTTCTCAATACCGATCACCACCATCCTATTGGAATTTTATTTCTGTTCCAATTATGTGATATATTTAAAGTTTAAAATTCATCAACTTAACAAAGTTTCAAAAATAAATCCTTATAATGCATCATGCAGCTCAAAATCAATTCTATTTCATATATTAAATTTCACTAACCGTTTTAAGCTATCTTAGTTTCTACTATCTGTCACATACACGTGTTTCGGTGGATCCACGATCATCAGAGTACACAATACCATTTGAAACTAAAATTTGGTATTTAAAATCTGTAGTAGATAGATGGTGGATCCACCAAAACACGTCTAAGTGACAGATAGTAGAAACAAAGGCAGTATGAAATGGTTAGTGAAATTCATTATATGAAATAGAATTGAACAAAGTTATATGAACAGTTTGGTGTTGTCTTGCAAAAGAATGGCACTTTTCGCTGATTGCTTCTTCCTTTTTTCCTTTAAAATAACAATTTTGCAGCATCCAGTTACTCACAATAATATTGCGCATTGATTGTGTGGTGACCGTAGAGAAAATCAATATGAAAAGATAAGATTTTGGACCGCCTCAAAATATTGGCTTTGGTTACACTTGTCCTTGAGCCCCAATCAAGGCTCTTGTTCTCGACTGTTACACACCCTCTGGAAAATTAATTGTACCAAGCAAACACACCGGTTCTTGAGAGGGTCTTGTCTCTGAACTATATCTGTAATCACTGCTAAATTTCGTTTGAGTTCACCCACTCCTTGGCTAAAAATTTGAATGATATCCACTCTGCGCCATGGAGACATGGACTTGTTTCACACTCAAGGTTTCTTTTGATACAAATGGACCCGAAAGAGTTGTGTTCAGTTCTCCCGTCTCTGTAATGGTTCAGACTACCTACACATCAACTCGTTCCAGGTGTAGGACCATTCTGGATTTTTTTTTTTTCAAGAAAATCAGTCCTGATTATATGTGATACACTCTTGTAATTATACTATTTTTCAGCATTGATGAGCTCTGAATGTATGCATTGCAAAGAATGGCACTTTTCGCTGATTGCTTTTTCCTTTTTTCCTTTGAAATAACAATTTTGCGGCATCCAGTAACTCACAATAATATTTCACATTGATTGTGTGGCGACTAGAAAAAATCAATATGAAAAGATAAGATTTTGGACCGCCTCAAAATATTGGCTTTGGTTACACTTGTCCTTGAGCCCCAATCAAGGCTCTTGTTCTCGACTGTTACACACCCTCTGGAAAATTAATTGTACCAAGCAAACACACCGGTTCTTGAGAGGGTCTTGTCTCTGAACTATATCTGTAATCACTGCTAAATTTCGTTTGAGTTCACCCACTCCTTGGCTAAAAATTTGAATGATATCCACTCTGCGCCATGGAGACATGGACTTGTTTCACACTCAAGGTTTCTTTTGATACAAATGGACCCGAAAGAGTTGTGTTCAGTTCTCCCGTCTCTGTAATGGTTCAGACTACCTACACATCAACTCGTTCCAGGTGTAGGACCATTCTGGATTTTTTTTTTTTCAAGAAAATCAGTCCTGATTATATGTGATACACTCTTGTAATTATACTATTTTTCAGCATTGATGAGCTCTGAATGTATGCATTGCAAAGAATGGCACTTTTCGCTGATTGCTTTTTCCTTTTTTCCTTTGAAATAACAATTTTGCGGCATCCAGTAACTCACAATAATATTTCACATTGATTGTGTGGCGACTAGAAAAAATCAACATGAAAAGATAAAATTTTGGACCGCCTCAAAATATTGGCTTTGGTTACACTTGTCCTTGAGCCCCAATCAAGGCTCTTGTTCTCGACCGTTACACACCCTCTGGTAAATTCATTGTACTAAGCAAACACACCGGTTCTTGAGAGGATCTTATCTCTGAACTGTGCCTGTAATCGCTGCTAAATTTCGCTTGAGTTCACCCACTCCTTGGCTAAAAATTTGAATGATATCCACTGCTCCATGGAGACATGGACTTGTTTCACACTCAAGGTTTCTTTTGATACTAATGGACTCGAAAGAGTTATGTTCAGTTCTCCGGTCTCTTTAATGGTACAGACTTCCTTCCAGGTGTAGAACCATTCTGGATTTTTTTAAGAAAATCAGTCCTGATTATATGTGATACACCCTTGTAATTCATTAAAAAATAAATCTTTATAATGTATCCTGCAGTTTGAAATTAATTCTATTTTATATAATGAATTTATATAATAAATTTCACTAACCTTCTTTTTAAACTGCGTCAACTTTTATCTTTACTTCTTTACTTACACGTGTTTCGGTGGATCCATGATGGTGGATCCACCGAAACACGTGTAAGTAAAGAAGTAAAGATAAAAGTTGACGCAGTTTGAAAAGAAGGTTAGTGAAATTTATTATATAAATTCATTATATTAAATAGAACCCTTGTAATTATACTATTTTTCAGCATTGATGAGCTCTGAATGTACGCTAATTGCCCCCTACCCCCCACTTCATCGGTAACCAATGACTTGCCAGCTATGTTGCCAATACTTGCTCTTGTAGCTCTGTTATATATTTCATCAGCAATTTTTTTTGCTCTTTCAATAATAATTATAACGTATGAACAATACAACTAGCTGATTATACAGAGTGATTCAATAAGATGGAAACAATTTCAATAAGCTGTATTTCCTGAACTACATGTTATATTTTAATTCTGTAAATTACATTTGAAAGAGAAAGTTTTAAATTTTAAATTACATACATGAAAGTTTATAGATGTTCAATGTGTCCTCCTTCGGCTGCACGTACAACATCTAGATGGTAACTGAACTCATCCCAAACTCTCTGACGCATGTCTTGGGTCACTGAGTTGACTGCAGCTGTGATACGATTCCTTAGTTCATTCAAATTGGTGGGAAGAGGTGGTATGTAAACTGCACTTTTCACAAACCCCCACAAGAAAAAGTCACAGGGTGTGAGATCTGGAGACCTCGGTGGCCAAAGCTGAAGTGCAGAGTCGTCATTCGCCATGCGACCTATCCATCGTTGACGTATGGATTCATTTAGGAAACGCCGAAAATTGCGATGCCAACGGGGTAGATTTCCTCAAATGAATGGAGATTCAAGAGATTACATTTTCCAGCAGGACGGAGCTCCACCCCATTGGCATCGCAATGTTCGGCGTTTCCTAAATGAATCCATACGTCAACGATGGATAGGTCGCATGGCGAATGATGACTCTGCACTTCAGTTTTGGCCACCGAGGTCTCCAGATCTCACACCCTGTGACTTTTTCTTGTGGGGGTTCGTGAAAAGTGCAGTTTACATACCACCTCTTCCCACCAATTTGAATGAACTAAGGAATCCTATCACAGCTGCAGTCAACTCTGTGACCCAAGACATGCGTCAGAGAGTTTGGGATGAGTTCAGTTACCGTCTAGATGTTGTACATGCAGCCGGAGGAGGACACATTGAACATCTATAAACTTTTATGTATGTAAATTAAAATTTAAAACTTTCTCTTTCAAATGTAATTTACAGAATTAAAATATAACATGTAGTTCAGGAAATACAGCTTATTGAAATTGTTTCCATCTTATTGAATCACTCTGTATTATAAGGTATTGCATGTTAACGCGCTCTATAATCGATGTGTTCAGTACGAGATGCAAGACACAAGTGAACTACTGCGGCTCTTAATGTTTGTCAGACTGATACATTCATACAATCTGACAACACTGGCAAATGTTCCGATTGGTCTAAACACGTGGAACAGCTGAGCTCATCAATCTTGAAATGTATTGTAGCAAACAGATTATCCTTCAATGTGGGACATTTGAGCATCCCACTATGAAATTGTGGGATCGGTGGGACACAATGCCGTAAAGCAGGACGCCTGGTCACATTATGTTAAAATAACTTCCTACTGTTCGTTCTATGATTAAATCAAAATTTTTCTATTTTTTTAAAAATAATCTTAAGTATATAATTGTGTTTATTGTTATAAAAAACAACGTACAAGTTTGTTTTGTATTCCTTTAAAGTAAAACGACCAAAGTTGCCTGTCTAAATACTCATATAAGATTAAGTTTAGCTATAATTTTTTAAATTTTAATTCATTAAATTTTAAGTATTAAGTCCTATATTTATTAAGTACTACTACTAATAATAATTATTACTATAGAAAAAGTAAGCTGCAATGTTTTGCACCAATCTCTATTTAAAAAATTATAAAATTAACATTATTCAATATTTTTAATTATTATTGTTATAATTAAACAAAACAAAAAATGCTAGTCTAAATCGCACTGAATTCTCAAGTGTATTAGTATTTATGAAGATTTCTTTGTTTGTGTTTTTTTGTAATTATCTTTTAGCCGGCCTGTTGGCGTAGTGGTTAGCGCAACTGGTTTCTATGCCGGCGTCCCAGGTTCGATTCCTGGTCAGGTCCGGCATTCTTTCATCATTCATTTCGTCTGCATTAACAGAAATTGCAAAAAGAAAATCAGATGTTAAACAAAAAAAAAACTGTTCGATTGTGACGTACCTCATAAGCTTACCATAAAATTTATTTTCTGTTCAATTATCTTGTAAGTCTACAGCAATTTTTTTGGGCTTTGGCTTTCTCTGTGATCCTATCACGCTCATCAAAATGAAGTAAATATAGTCTCATCTTTGTGCCCCTTCCACTTCATGTTGAACATCCTTGTTCACTCCAGTCACTCAATGTTCCATAATTACCATAGGCTTGCGCTTTTATGAAATTGACAATGTCTCTTTAGATATTTTAGCCGTGAATGCCTTTTGTGTTTGGATAAGCTGTGAGGAAGGAAAGTAAAAAATTTGATGCAACCAAACTCTATAGTGAGACACTATATTTCACTTCCGTGTAGTTATTACATACATTTTGTAATTGCCCATAACAGACAGGTGGAGTGTCAAATTATTTACACTCAATCTGTTCGTTACAGGGCTAAAATAAATAGTTCTGTTTCTTATCACATGGTCAGCCCAATTAAATGACTGTATCATTAAAGAACAGAAGAGGTAGAGGTGTAAAAGACACTAATCAGAGTTATCTCCTCTGAAAGTAATGAATTTCATTAAACAGCCAGACCCTGTGGTGAATGAAGTGAAGGTGTCATTTACAGAGTGGAAAATATGTGCTTTTCAGAGGGCCTGGCATGCTGATAAGCGTAATTTTTCACTCGGTGAGGAAGGCAATGGTAAACCACCTCACTCCTCCTTTTACTTAGTAAAACCTCTACAGGTTCAAACCAGCCTTTCGGCTGATGACCTAAACAACAACAACACATTTTGTAAGGTGTGATTTATTGGCGAGAAAATGTTTTCTTCATAAACCATATAAGAAAAAAACTGACCAGTAATATTGAATAATTTACCTGAAATAGATGTATCCATTGGTATTCTGTACATATAGAGTGAAAATGATATGCCCTTTTTAAATCATTTACAATCTTAATTCTTCAATGTTTTTTTTTCTATTCACATTCTAAAATAGTTTCAATTAAAAATTCTTATCTAATTATTATGTGTCCTAATTAATTAGCTTTCTTTTTTCCGTTATGCTTTTCGTTCGTAAAACACTTTATATTTTATTAATCACTAAGCTGTTTTACTATTGTTGGAGAGAACAAAATTGGTGAGGCTTCTGAACTAAAATTAGTTAATTAATTTTTCAAATTAAACTGTATAAATGAATGATAAGGTATGCGAATCCATGACATGACAAATAAAATGATTTTTTTTTGGTATTTACCTGAAGAGGTAAAGGGAAATGTATGTACATATTTAGTGTTCATCCATTTTCATTTTCTCAATTTTCTTCTGTCCATCTACCATTTCTCCTCTATTCGTTTCCAATTGTATCCTGTCCATCCACTTTCCTCTTAACTTCATCGTTCCATCTTTTTCTTGGTCATCCTCTTGATCTTGTTCCTTCCACACTTCTAGGTAACCTTTCCTCCCCCAGTCTCTTCACATGACCATACCATCTTATCCTCATTTTCTCCACCCTCTCTCTTATACATTCCACATTTACCGCCACTCTAATCTCTTTATTCCATCTCTCCTTGTCCTACCCTTTATTGCTCTTAAGAATATCGTCTCCTCTACCTGAACCAACTCCAATTCCTCTCTTTCATCCCCCATGTTTCCACTCCGTACAGCACTGCTAATCCATAATACAATGAATACATCATTAATTTAGCCTTCTCTAGAAACATAAAACATATTTAATCTGAAAATAAGTTTTTGTGAAATCCATTTTGGAAACTCTAAAAACGTACTGTAATTAATGTAATATTTTTATTTGTATAAAAATCTTTTTAATATTTACCCTTTTTTACGGCTTTTATTTTCTTCGACTTGTTACGAGCACTTTCAAAGTGCACACCGTGCTTCTTAATTACTTAAAGTTTCTATATTTTAGAAAATTTACTTGAAGAAGCGGTGCGCACTGTGAAAGTGCTTGTAACAAAATAGAAGAAATAGAAAGCCATAAAATAGGGTAAAAATTAAAAGTTTTTTTATACACGAGTATGGATTTTGGTGCTGTGATGTTCACTAATATCTTTAATTATCAGGGACTGTAATGTAGTATTTTTTTTTTAATTTGAGAAAATGCAAGCAAAGTTATCTTTTGATCTTGTACATGACACTTTTTGCAGACTAGTGTTTGTTGAGAAGCCTTAAATTGATTTATTACAAATTGTTCCCCTATTCTTATATAATATTATGTATTAATTATTAATTTATGTAACATGTGTTTGTTGTATTTATTGTTTGTTATTTATTTGTAATATTGTAATTATTTGTAAAAAAGATTGTTTATCAAAAATAAATAAAGATTATTTGCTTTTAATTTTTGAGGTATTTTTCATTTTAGTTTCAAGATCATTTTAAAGGTCTGCTTTGTAGGACTCCATTAGCAAAATATGGGAAAGTTGTACGGTTTTTAATTTTGTACAACTTAAGTTATAAAAATCTGGTGTGAAACACTCACACAACTCTCTCTTGCCAATGTAAATAATGAAAAATATAACCTAACATTAGAAATTAACATAAAAATTTAACCTCAAAAAACATAACCTTATTTTAATCATGAGTGAATAATGCAAAATGAAAACCAACCTTAGTTTGGCTTACTAATACGGAAAATCGCTCTTTTAAGCTAAATTAGGCTTTTTAGAGAAAAATGCTTAACATAAAAGTTGTAGATCTTTTAATTTCTTATAAATTTGATTATGTTCACTTCTGTCATTAGATGCATACGAAGGCCGAAATCTTAAAAATAAATTATTTTATAGATTCTCATGAAGAAAAAACAGAAAATCACTAATTACCGCTTAACTAAGCGTTTTACAAAGATATGTTCAAAATAAAAGTTGTAGATTTTTAAATTGTCTACAACTTTTATTTTATACACCTTTGTGCTAAAATGCATGTTAAGGCCGCAATCTTAAAAACACGATTTTTTTTTCTACCAGAAAATAGGCACCCTAGGAATTTCAGCAGACATGGCGCCTACCCCATCTTGTAGAGCATAAAAAAAAGTAGTAAATAAGGTGATTTTTAAAAAAATTGTAAAAGCCGTTTTTGAGAAAATCTCAAAAAAGTGAATAATGACACAAACTACTACTTCCGGTTGACCGATTTTGATGAAAATGTTTGTGTCTGGTACTCTAGTAGTACCTAACTTAAGTTTCAAGTTTCAACTTCGTACGATGTTCCGTTCTTAAGATATTTTGTTCACACATACAGACAAATCGCCTAAAAACATGTTTTTTGGGTTCAGGGGGGTCTATAAACATGTATATCTGGTGAAAACTGGATTTCTTAAAATCAACATGAAAACAATACTTTGCTTCCTATTATATTCATTCATATAGGCAAAAGAAAGTAAACAAGACTAAAATAGTAATTAGTACTGATGATTCACGCTATCTATTGAATGTCTTTGGAACTACCAGTGTACAAAAGTGCATTCTTACGCTATCTATTGATTGTCGTTGGAACTACAGTTTTATAAAAGTGCATTCCTACGCTATCTAGCGGATGGTGGAGAAACTAACATTCTTTGAAAACATATATTTAGAATACTAATATAGTACTTTGTATCTCTTTCAAATACCAATATTTTTACGATTTTAAAATTCTAACAATATTAATGATTGTCGGCTGAAATGACTGGAACGTCCCACCCTTTTTTAAGTATATACCCTTTTTTAAGTCAGTGTTACCATTTTTAAGAGAAATTTTACCTAATATTATTTAAATTTCCCTTTTTTTGTTCATGGCAATAGAGGCCTTTGGAAATTCAGTTTCATAAGTTTACTTTTTCAATAACCATTCGGTAGATAGCGTGGTATTTGCTTAATACCGTATTTTCATTCAATGAAATACTATATGACAATACTTTTAAAAAAAGTACTGTAATCCTCAAAATATTACTTTTTTAAAATCTTTCATTAAACTAAATTTTTGGTTTGTTGATAATCTATTGGTCGGATATATTGTAAATCTTCAAAATTTAATTTTTGGATACAAAATCTATTTAAATGTTTTTAAATAAAACAAAAACGATTTATTTTAGTAAAAATATTTTATTCAATTTATTAACTAATTCTAGACACTGTTTATAATTTCGGCTTCATGTAATTTTTAAAAAAGTCTTGTCCAGTGAACTCGAATCTGAAACATAACCAAAACACTTTTCTTTATCAAATTTTTATTTTCTCCTGCTCTATATGATTATTTAGAGAAGGAAAGTATTGTTTTCATGACAAAATTTCTAAATCGAGTTTTCACCGGAAAACACGTTTCCAAGCACCGTGAACCCAAAAAAATTGTTTTTAGCGATTCTCTGTGTGTGTGTGTGTGTGTGTGTGTATGTGTGTGCGCGCGCACAAGTGTAAACACACTATCTCAAGAACGGAAAATCGTACGAAGTTGAAACTTGGAACTTAAGTTAGATACCGGCCTTCGGGCCAGCCCAGTCAGTCAGCTGGTAGAAAGTCGCTATTATTTGTTAAGTAACACCGGTTGGGCAAGCGACTTTGAATGGTGACCAGTTGACAGCCATCCATGAACAAACTCTACTGGGGTCCCTGTTCAAACTCATGTCTAATCCACTTCAAAATAAAAAAAAAACTACAGCAAAAAGCAGCGATCAAATTGGGTAGTTGTCAACAATGTACAGTTCCCGATAACAAGTAAAAGCTAAAAAAAAAAAGTTAGATACCATAAGACGACCCAACATAAACATTTTCATCAAAATCGGTCAACCGGAAGTAGTATATTCGTGTGATTTTTCACTTATTTGGAATTTTCCCAAAAATCCTATTTTTTTAAAATCGCCTTAGTTACTATATTTTTTATGCTCCAAAAGATAGGATAAGCGCCATGTCTGCTGAAATTCTTGGGGAGGCTGTGCTCTCATACAAAAAAAAATGGTTTTTTACTTTCTCCTACCTATATGAATGTATAGGAAGCTAAGTATTGTTTCCATTTCGATTTTTCAAAATTGAGTTTTCTCCGGATCTACACGTTTTAAGACCCGCTGAACTCAAAAAACATGTTTTAGCGATTGGACTGTGTGTGTTTGAACAAAATATCACAACAACGGAACAACGTACGAACTTGAAATTCAAGTTAGGTACGACTAGAGGACCCGATTCGAACATTTTCACCAAAAATCGGTCAACCGGAAGTAGTAGTTTATTTGTGTCATTATTCACTTTTTGCGATTTTCTCAAAAACGGCTCCTGCGATTTTTTTAAATCACCTAATTTACTATATTTTTATACTCTACAAGACAGGGTAGGCGCCATGTCTGCTAAAATTCTTGGAGAGGGTGTTCTCTCGTAGAAAAATGTATGTTTTTTTTAGTTTGCAGCCTTAATATGCATTTTTGCAGCAGAAGTGTAGCATAATAAAAGATGTTGTTACTCTACAGATAGAGTAGTGGTAGCCAAGGGCGGATCTAGAAGCCAAATTTGGGGGGGGGCTATTGAGACTTGACCCCCCCCAATTTTTTTACTTCTGCGAAATAATTTTTCATGTATTTTTTAAATCTTAGTTTATTGTTTTAATTTTTTTACACGTTTATTTTACAAAATCACTTTACAGTTTTACTTTTTTAACAAATATTTAGATTTTTAAAGAATTAGATTGCAAAACAAATACTAAATTATTCAATATTGAAACAATAAAAGCCTATAAATCAAATGTTAATACAGATTTTGCCCCTGCCCCTCACTACACTAGCGAGCCTTTTTAAACAATGAAATTAAGCCTTCTCGCTTTTTGTTTTGCAAATCTTTCTATTACATTTTCAATATCAACAGGGATATCTCGATGTACATGTAATAGAGCTAAACCGGTAAGTCGATCTTCGGTCATCTTAGTTCTCAACCAATAATAATTATAAAAAATTTTTAGCAAAAAAAAAAAAAAAGCCGGGCTTTGGGGGGGGGGGCGATAGCCCCAATAGCCCCCCCCCTAGATCCGCCTCTGGTGGTAGCGCGCCTGCCTACAACACGGCCACCCGGGTTAAATCCCCTGTAGGGTCTGCACATTTTCACAAGGTAAATGTTTCTTAACCCACCATAGCCGCTAAAAACTGACCTGTTGATCTGATTTCAAATATGTTGTTTAGGTCATCAGCCGAAAAGCTGGTTTGAACCTGTAGAGGTTTTACTAAATAAAACAAGGAGTGAGGTGGTTTACCTTGCCTTCCTCATTGAATGGAAAAGTATGCTTATCAGCATGCCGGGCCCTCTGAAAAGCACATATTTTCCACTCTGCAAATGACACCTTCACTTTATTCACCACAGGGTCTGGCTGTACAATGAAATTCATTACTTTCAGAGGAGATAACTCTGATTAGTATCTTTTACACCTCTACCTCTTTTGTTCTTAAATGATTCAGTCATTTCATTGGCTGACCATGTGATAAGAAACATAACTACTTATTTCAGCCCTGCAACGAACAGATTGAGAGTAAATAGTTTGACTCTCCGCCTGTCTGTTGTGGGCAAATTTCAAATATACTGAAAAAAAATAATAAACTGTATAATCAACTGCCTCCATGGCCCAGTGGTTAGCGAGCTAAGCAGCAAAGTGGAGTTCCTGGGTTCGATTCCCAGCCAGGGTCTGGAAAATAACTAAAAGTTCAAATCCACCATTCTTCAACTCAAAGAAGTCACTAACTGAGATATTTTGTTCACACACACACACACCAATCACTAAAACCATGTTTTTTGGGTTCAGGGGGTCTGAAAACATGTACATCCAGTGAAAACTCGATTTCAAAAGATCGACATGAAAACAATACTTTCTATCCTATAATATATTCATATGCCCAAAACGGGCAGGTGGAGTGTAATTTTAATTGCACTCTATCTGTTTGGTCCAGGGCTAAAAAAAATAGTTCTGTTTCTTACCACATAGTCAGCCACTTATATGACTGAACTATTTAAGAACAGAAGAGGTAGAGGTGTAAAAGACACTAGTCAGAGTTATCTCCTCTGAGAGTAATGAATTTCACTATGCAGCCAGACCCTGTGGTGAATGAAGTGAAGGTGTCATTTGCAGAGTGGAAAGTGAGTGCTTTTCGGAGGGCCTGGCATGCTGATAAGCATACTCTTTCAACTCAGTGAGGAAGGCAGTGGTAAACCACCTTACTCCTTGTTTTTACTTAGTAAAACCTCTAGAGGTTCAAACCAGCCTTTCGGCTGATGACCTAAACAACAACAACGGGGTTTGAAAACATGTACATCCAGTGAAAACTTGATTTCGAAAAATTGATATGAAAACAATACTTTCTATCCTATATTCATACAGGCAAGAGAAATTAGTAACACTGTCAGTCAGTCCATTCATGAATTATGATGATTTATTATGCCACCATACATTATAATTATGCCAAATTTCATGTTTTTAGCTGATCGAGAAATTGTAAAATGTAAATGCTCGAATACTGTATAGATTATTGATTTTAGATTTGTGGACAATTCATTGCATGACTACCTCTAATTACCTCACCCTTTTTCTATCACTGATTATTAAACGTGAAAAGAGAACAAATAAATTTTTTCCTCCAATATTTTATCATAAATATTTAGTTTACTCATGCAAACTAGAATTAGGGTTGGTTTAGAACAGACTAGTTGTTGTCAGTTACATTTTTTTAAAGTGATACATTCAAACCTTCATATTTGCTATGTTGCAAATTTATTTCAACAGGTTTGTACAAAACTTTTTATCTTTTTTAAATACGAGGTGTGGCTATTAAATAACGAGACTGACGTTGAGAAAAATTTTATTTTAATTTTATACATAATCGCTTATTGTTGTTGTTTAGGTCATCAGCCGAGAGGCTGGTTTGAACCTGTAGAGATTTTACTAAGTAAAACGAGGAGTGAAGTGGTTTACCATTGCCTTCCTCACTGAATGGAAAAGTACACTTATCAGCATGCCGGGCCCTCTGAAAAGCACATATTTTCCACTCTGCAAATGACACCTTCACTTATTCACCACAGGGTCCCACTGTATAATGAAATTCATTACTTTCAGAGGAGATAACTCTGATTAGTATCTTTTACACCTCTACCTCTTCTGTTCTTTAATGATTCAGTCATTTAATTGGCTGACCATGTGACAAGAAATAGAACTATTTATTTTAGCCCTGCAACGAACAGATTGAGTGTAAGTAGTTTCACACTCCACCTGTCTGTTATGGGCAGAATCGCTTATTGTCACCTTCAATATACGCTCCTTCTCTATCCCTACAATGCTCCGTGCGAATTTTTAATTGTTGGAAACAGTGCTGGAAGTCATCTTCTGTCAGCTCTTAATAATATAATTATGTTTAATCGTGATTAAATGATGTAATATGAAAAACATAATCTAATTTTAATCATGAGTGAATGACACAAAATGAAAATAAACCTCTGTTCGACTTAAAAATACAGAAACACACTAATTAACACTTAACTAAGCACTAAAGAATACAAGACTTGAAAATAAAAAGTTGCGAATTTTTACTTGCTCTTGCCTTTATAGGCAAGAGGCCTTTATAGGCTTTATGAATACGTACGAAGGAAAGTATTGTTATCATGTCAATTTTTTGAAATTCAGTTTTCACCGGATGTACACGTTTTCAGACCCCTAAACCCACAAAACATGTTTTTAGCAATTGGTCTGTGTGTGTGTGTGTGTATGTGTGTGTGTGTGTGTGCGTGTGTTAACAGAATATCTCAAAAATGGAACATCCTACGAAGTTGAAACTTGAAGTTAGATACCACCAGAAGACCCGACACGAACATTTTCATCAAAACCAGTCAACCGGAAGTAGTAGTTTATTCGTGTCATTTTTCAATTTTTTGCGATATTCTCAAAAACAGCTCCCACGATTTTTTTTGAAAAATCGCCTCAATACTACATTTTTATGCTATACAAGATAGGGTAGGCGCCATGTCTGCTGAAATTTTTGGAAGGCTGTTCTCTCATAGAAAAAAAATGTTTTTTTTTTTAAGATTGTGGCCTTAATATGCATTTTAGCGCTAAATTATACTAAATATAATAAAAGTTGTAGACAATTTAAAAATCTACAACTTTTATTTCAAACATTTTTTTGCATAACACTTAGTTTAGTGGTAACTTAATTTGTGATTTTCTGTTTCTTTTTTATGAAAAAAAATTTGTAAAAAATGAATTTTTTTAAGATTTCGGCCTAAGTATGCATTTTACGAAAAAGTGTATGTAATAAAATTAACAGAAAATTAAAAGATCTATTCTTTTAAGCATTTTTCTCAACAGAGTTTAGTTTAGCGTGAAAGAGTGATTTTCTGTATTATTAAGCCAAACTGAAGTTGATTTTTGTTTTACATCATTCACTCATCATTAAACTGAGGTTATGTTTTCTGAGATTTTTTTTTTTTATTATTTATAATATTTTAATACTAATGTTAGGTTATATTCGTCAATATTTGCATTGGCATAAAAATGTCATGTGAGTGTTTTACAACAGATTTTTATAAAGGTACTTTGCTTGATGTACATTATCAGTTCAAAAATGTACTACAAAGAATCTACCATATTTATTTCTCTCAATAAACCTTTATCAAATTTTTATTCAAAATAATTTTTTACAGTCTGCCGAAAATTTGTTTAAAACGGACAAGTGTGGTTTCTCAAATGTTTCAACTGTTAATGTTTTGTTATTTCCAGGTTGGTAACACTGTCGGAATACACATGTGAGACCTCTCATAACAAACCCAGCAATCTCCACTTTTTAACGAAAGTTAGTTTTTAACTGATTCTAGTAATATTTTTTGTCCTGAATCCGAATATGAAACCCGATTAAACCAAAAGACTCAATATCCCTTTCAAAATTAAACATGAAATTGGGATGTTACATCAAAGGCTGCAATATCCACAAATAATTCATAACAGAGTTGGTAATCTCCATTTCAACCAATCAGATTCCACAATTAGGATAACGTGATCATAATTTTCAGGTTATGTGTGATTTTTTTGTTTGTGTGTGAATTATGTTAGGTACTCTTAGTTCACTAACTAGTTAGTACTTCTCTTTCGATATTGATTTTATTATTGAAATATTAGAGTAGTAGCTGAAATAATTGTACAAAATTAAAAATAAGTTTTACCAATTGTCATTAATATTTTAAACATGGATTGTTCGCCAAACGTAGTTTCACCTTTAAAAGCGAGGTGTAAAATTTTGTATCGTAAATAAAACCATTGCTTATTTCTCTTCTACAGTAAATTGATTTGTTTAATTTGTCACCTATTCTGAAATATAGTCTTGGGTTCGAATCCCATTCAGGCACGGCATTTTTTCATACGTTACAAAAAATCATTTCATCATTCACCGTCTGCATTAGCAGTAATTGCATAACAGTCGGACGTTAAAAAAAAAAAACAAAAAAAAATTCTGAAAAATGAAGGCTCCAGGAAATTATTAAGAAAATTTAAATTATTTGTTAAAATTAGCGAGTAAAAATTTATATTTTAATGTAACGAATTCCACCTTTCTGCTAAATAAAGACATACCCGATTAAAATAATTAGGTTATAAGTAACACAACAATATCCATGGATGGGCAAAACAAAAACAGCAATCTCCTCTAAGTTATAACAAAATCCGCAATCTCTAATTTTATAATAACAATACCGCAAAAACTAAAAATAAGCATTAAGAAGTTCATGTATATATATTTTTGTTAGTTTACAGCTGTGAACATAAGAATAGCAGTTTTTTTGGCTGTCCTGAAAAATTTAGAAAAAGGAGATTGTTGGGTTTGTTCTAAGAGGCCTCATGTGTATTACAAACAAATTTTGTTTGTACCGGGTGATTTTTTAGTCCTGTTACCCAATTGTTAATGTCTGGTAATTCTTTTCTAAGAAAGGGATATTTTGTTTTGTGACAAAAAGTTGGTAGCCCTACTCAACCGGTATAGATACGACAGTTTGAGTTGATTCTCCTTGAGTTGCGTAAAATTTTGTGCTGTTTCCAGTTGTGTTACGAACAGAATGTCTTTTACCCTAGAACAACGGGTTTTCATTCTTGAACAATATTTTGCTACAAAATCGTATGCGAGTGTAAAAGAATCATTTCAAATTAAATTTTTTGGTGTTCCTCCACTCTATTCTAGTCAATTTCTAGGCTAACTAACTGATTTTTAGAGGCAGGTATTGTTTGCAGCAGAAAACGTAGTGGTCGACCAACTCTCTTGGCAGATGACGTTAAGAGAATGTGAAAACAAGATTGCTCAATTCTCCATGGAAAAGTTTACAAAAACTTTCCTCGCATGTTGATTTGTCATGTTCGAGTGCTCAGAAAGCTGCTAAAAAATTGAAATTGTATTCGTATCACATACGATTAGTTCTAGAGCTTCTGCCTCCAGATTTAAACAAGAGATTGTTTTAGGATAAAAGACATTCCGTTCGTAGCACGACCGGAAATGGCACAAAATTTTACACAGCTCAAGGAGAATCAACTCACACTATCATATCCATACTGGTTGAGTAGGGCTACCAACTTAGTGTCACAAAACAAAATTTATTTTTTTTAGAAAAATATTACCAGACATTAACAATTGGGTAACAGGACTAAAAAATCACTCTGTATAATGCAGGGACCATGATGTAGTAAACATGTACTACATTTAATTTTATACACAGTACTACTATCTAGCGGCAGAAAGGGTAACTAATTTTTTAAAACAAATTCAATGATGATTAACTTGCTTGTCGTATTTTCATTTGATTATTTTTAATCCTTTAGTAAAGAAATATTTCGAGTTAATTAACATATTATAATTTACATTTAAATTGACGAAGCGATTAAAGTAATTAAAATCAAAGACTACACAGATAATGTTATCAAAACTATTTTTTGCAATTCAAAAACCCAGTGGTTATAGTCCTACTCACTGGTTTACGCAGAAGTAATAAAATAGGAATGGTAAAAATTATTACAGGTAAGGTTACTAAAGAATACTTTTGTAAAAGAATTTTTAGATTTTGTGCATGAGCAATTTGATCAGATTTTTCTGATCAATATTGTGTGGATTGTACAGATGATTTGATTAATTTATTACTGTGTGAATGTCTGATATAGTCCAGCTTCTGTAAAGCGGCCCCTAGACGATAAATATTATGGCGCAATATTTTGGTTTGTGCAATATAATTGATCGTATGTGGGCAATATTGAAAGGTTGTGCAATATATTGTGTGATTTTCAAAATCTTGAAAAAATATATTGTGCAAACGGGATAATATTGTGCCGTCTGTAGGCAATATTGCGCAATATCCTGTCAGTTGGTCTCTAGCGCTCGTTTTAACTAGTCGTCTCAATTTTCGTCTCGTTATCAGCAGCAATGGGTGACAAGAAAACCTAAAAAGAATTTATAGAGGTGTACCGTGGTCTTCCGGCTCTGTGGGATGTGAAGAGCAAAGACTATAGTAATCGTGCGGAAAAAGGGGAGCAGTACCCCTTTCCCAATTTCAGGAGTAACCAAAGTGAGGAGTTCATCAAATAATTCTCCGTCCGTTCGTACAAAGTTGCGGAAATCATTTGGTTCAATTACTCTCAGTTCATTGAGTAATTTGTCGTGGGTGAACTTCTCTCTATCAATAAACCACTGTTTGGCCAATTTTCTACCTTTCTGCGAGCCTTTTTTCTTTCCTTTTTTACGACTTGCGGCTACAGTAATTATCACGCAACACAATTCACTTTCATTTAACATGTTGACTTCATGAAATTTTGGCAGGGACTGTTTGCACAATGTGGTTGTACATCTGTGCTCGCGATTGCGCAATATATTGCACAACCTTCAATATCGCCTCCATACAGTACAATCTTTTGCACAAACCAAAATATTGTACAATAATATTGACCGTCTAGGGGCCGCCGTCAAAATATTGTGCAATCCACATTGCACAATAATATTGAACGTCTATGGGCCGCTTAAGAGCACTCCGCGCGAGGCAAGCAGCTATAGGTTGCAAACGAGAGTTTTATACTAGTTGGCGCGTATTCTTCCTCTCCGCCGGACAATATTATCTTGCACTACGTTCCATCATAAAAATATCTACATCCAGTTAAAATAAACATTATCCTTTAAGCGTTTTCAATTATACCGTTCTGATTGCTTGTAATTATTGTAGTTTCATAAAGACTCCTTAATTAATTATTTTAAGCATTATATTTAACAAAACAATTTTTTTCTACTTTTCAATGTTTACCGCTTTTATGTTTCAAAAACTAAACACATTCACTATCATGCATGTTAACAAAACACAGCTTACAAAACTTTTCAACTTCAGTCTACGAAAAAAATCGAAACGAACCGATACAATTCTAAAACATAATTGATGAAATTTAAAATGAGTTAAACGCGGGCAAGTGCAAACAGTTGTATTAAACTAGTCATAGACATTAATTATTTTAATGATATGAAATAAACAATCTGAAATGATAAGCAACGAATCACTGGAATTGTTTACTCTCTTGTTATAATTCAAGAGCATTAGTCTTATATTACTTGTGACTAAAAATAAAATAAAACGAGTCTATAAAATAAATGAGTCTATAATAAAAACCCAGTAATCATAAATATAATGTAATAATAGTAATGTTACGAAAAATAACAATGTAAGAGTTGTTGTTGTTTAGGTCTTCAGCCGAAAGGCTGGTTTGAACCTGCAGAGGTTTTAATAAGTAAAACGAGGAGTGAGGTGGTTTACCATTGCCTTCCTCACTGAATGAAAAAGTACGCTTATCAGCATGCCGGGCCCTCTGAAAAGCACATATTTTCCACTCTGCAAATGACACCTTCACTTCATTCACCACAGGGTCTGGCTGTATAATGAAATTCATTACTTTCAGAGAAGATAACTCTGATTAGTGTCTTTTACACCTCTACCTCTTCTGCTCTTAAATGATTCAGTCATTTAATTGGCTGACCATGTGATAAGAAACAGAACTATTTATTTTAGCCCTGCAACGAACAGATTGAGTGTAAATAATTTGACACTCCACCTGTTTGTTATGGGCAGAATGTAAGAGTAACAATAGTAAAAGTTTTAATTTTTAATGGTAAACTAATGTTCGATTTATGAAACATTTTCTAACAAATGAATTGAACGTGTTTTTATTATATTAAGGTTAGAGCGAATAAAATTAGTGTTGTATGGAATTTTGTTTTTGATCATGATGTGCGTATTTTTAATTAATGCGCATGCCCACTTGTGTTGCTGGTTTCCTACGTTGGAGTACTCTTAGCGTAGACAGACTATACAAACAAATCTGGAGTGAAACACTCACACAACATTATCTTGCCAATGTAAATAAAGACCAATCTAAAGGTGCGGTTTCGTTTATGCGACTGCGCATAGCATAGGTCGGGTAATTTCGTTTGTGCAGTGGAACGTGCGATCCAACTGAACTCCGGGTGTAAAGTTTTTGACTTCACAGTTCCAAATTTCCACCTTTGTTGAAAATGGTAATTTCCTAATCTCCCTAGACCCTTGGAGTTGATCAAATTTTGTCTTATTAAACATAATTAAAATTGTGTTTTTTTTCTTTATTCGATAATGAACAAAAAAACATTTTATTTTAAATAAAACTTTGTAATTTTACATAACATATTTCTTCTCAATAATCTTTATTATTTCATGAAAGAAATCACGTTTACTTTGTTTATTCTAGTTGGTTATATTTTCATGGTGTCTGATGTTTTCACATCGTGCTTTTACGTGGGAAATAAAGAGCCTAATGGGCCTATTTTCAGTTCTCACTGTTTAAAACCCTTACCTTGCAATTCCGGACCCTGGGAACATTTTTCTGTTCCATCTCTACGTACTTTCCGTAGAGGGGCCTTCAGCACTTTTTGCGGCCAATTAACGCGTTTGTTTTACGCCGGCTTGTCAACGTCTTTCATAACGGCTAGTTTGATTGGTTTTCCATCCTACTTTACGCCCGTAACAAGCGTCGCGATTGGATGTGTGTGTGAAAAGAAAATCGCCAGTCCATCTTCATCCTTGTGTTTGACTAGTGGTAACAGGTGCTGTTTTCCATTTAGGATAAAAGGTAGTTATAAAATCTGCTGTAATTTAGATCTTAAACATGAGACGAAAGCGAAAGAAATAATTGTTCTAACATATAATTAATGTATGACAAGGGTTAACATAAATAGTTCTGATTCTTATCATATGGTGAGTCAATTAAATGACTAAATCATTTAAGAACAGAAGAGGTAGAGATGTAAAAGACACTAATCAGTGTTATCTCATCTGAAAGTAATAAATTTTATTTTACAGCCAGACCCTGGGGTGAATAAAGTGAAGGGGCCATTTGCAGAGTTGAAAATAATTATGTGCTTTCCAGAGGGCCCAGCATTCTGATAAGCGTACTTTTCCACTCAGTGAGGAAGGCAATGTGTAAACTACCTCACTCTTTGTTTTACTTAGTAAAACCTCTACAGGTTAAAACCAGCCTTTCGGCTTATGTCGTAAACAACAGCTAGGAGAAAGTGTGATGGGAATTAGTTTCAATTAAGGTGTCCAAAAGTCCGAATGAATTTTCCATTTGTATGAAAGGGAGATCTTATTAGATAGTAATCACCTGACCGCATATGTCCGTAAATTTCTCGCGACCGGAATGGTCCGTGACCGCATCTGTTCGGAAGTGGTTGTTAAAAGAATTTTTATTCTAATTTAAAATATACAAAACCAGATAACAAATAAATAAAATCTGGTGTGAAACGCTCACACAACTTTATCTTGTCAATGCAAATAATTAACAATATAACCTAACGTTAGTAATAAAACATTAGAAATAAACAAAAATACTAACCTCAAAAACGTAATCTTATTTTAATCATAAGTGAAAGACAAAGTAAAAATCAACCTCAGTAAAGCTTAAAAATACGGAAAATCACCATTTCACGCGAAACTAGGCTCTGTAGAGAATAATGCTTTAAATAAAAGTTGTAGATCTTTTAATTTCATATAAATTTGAGGGTCTTTCCCGTTTTCTGTATGCCACTATCAAATCCGTATTCCCTGAAGGGTTGCACTAGTGTTCATTACTCCCACTCCCTGTCTTACTGAATACTCACTTTACTGCGAACAGACACACACACGCACTTCCACACACACACACTTATAATATAGTACTATGTTACCATGTTCTGTTGTTTTATTTCTTATTTTGATTGTTTTATTCTGAGTTTTTTATTATTATATTTTTTTATTTACACGTTAATTATAACTTATTACTAAACTTACTCTAATTATTTATATTACATTTTATATTCGATTATTATTACATTACAAATACTAATACACGTACAATGATACAAATACAAATGATAAGATACATATATGAAATTAATTGGAGTTGACATTACGGAGAAATATTGATGTAGATATCTCACCGAACCGTGCGGCAGATATAAAAGACTACGGGTCGAAAGTCAGTAAAAGGATGCCTAATCGTGTTTCATTTTACCAGCGTCTTCAGTCAAAACAACCGTCGACAGACTGGATGTTTTGTTACCGGCCTACTGTATAAGTAAGTTGCATATTATGACAAGCAAAAAACATTTTTTGTTACTCGAATGGATCGCGCTAAGTTCAATCACAATTTCAATACATTATGTTTTGACTACATGGTTCCATAGGGTAAAGTACTGTATTCTAGACGCAGGAGTGGGAGAAGTGTGCAACCCTTCAGGGATTCGGATTTGATAGTGGCATACACAAAACGGAAAAGACCCAAATTTGATTATACTTTTATATCGTAAAATGCATAATAAGGCTGAAATCTGTAAAAAATTGATTTTTTACAGATAAGTGTGGTTTCTCAAATGATTCAACTGTTAATGTTTTGTGATTTCCAGGTTGACACTGTTTGAATACACATGTGTATTAGTGATGATGATGATATTTTATTTGGATAGAACTTGGCTGAATGGAGTACAGTTCCATATGGACACTAACCATTTACAGTGGTCATCCAAGTTTCCTGCTGTCTCCATTTGTCCACATAGATCTAACACTAATCATCTGATCCATGTGTAAGTTAATTCATATTCGTGTGTCTTCTAAAAATCCCTTAATTCTTTCCCTCCCTCTGTTACTTTCTTTTTACTATCTCTTGCCTATAAGAATATACAGAGTGGACCGGGAGGAACGAAAACAGAATTAAATTCTCTACAATTGTTGTTCATGGATTTTATGCATTTGTTAGCCATTTAATGGAATTATAGCGCCTCAAACGTAAAAAACGTGTTTTTTGACAGTAAATTTTTGTGTTTTAAGCGAGTTATTTTACAAACTAAGGGACTTACAGTTCTGGGACCTAGTTTAATCAATTTTTCAAGTCAAAATTCATATGAAACGATCAAATTTTTGTCTTAATTACCGTTCTAATTGGTTCAATCCGGTTTCATTTAATCCTCGGAGTAGAAATCTGGGCGAAATCTTTCGCTAGAGACTTATCTCGCTAACGAAGCATTTCCAGACATATGTTTATATGAACTTTTTGTCTTGTTTTTAGGTCTACAATCACCGGTTAAAATGTTCTTTCCTCCTGGTCCACCCTGTATAGGAAGGAAAGTATTGTTTTCATGTCGATTTTTCACCGGATCTACAGGTTTACAGATGCCCTGAACCCAAAAAACCCTGTTTTTAACGATTGGTCTGTGTGTGTGAACAGAATATCTCAAGAACGGAACATCGTACAAAACTTGAAACTTAACACACTACTACCGAACCCGATACGAAAATTTCATCAAAACCGGTAGTAGTTTATTCATGTCATTTTTAACTTTTTTGCGATTTTCTTAAAAACGGCTCCTACGATTTTTTTAAAATCACCTCATTTACTAATTTTTTATGCTTTACAAGAAAGGGTAGGCGCCATGTCTGCTGAAATTCTTGGTGAGGCTGTTTTCACGTAAATAAATTGTTTTTTTAAGATAACCACTTTAATGTGCATTTTAGTGCAAAAATGTATATAATTAAAGTTGTAGAGAATTTAAAATCCTACAACTTTTATTTCAAACACTTTTTTTTGTATAACGCTTAGTTTAGCGGTAATTAGCGATTTTCTGTTTTTTTTTCACGGAAAACTTGTATAAATCGATTTTAAGATTTCAGCCTTAGTATACATTTTACGACAAAAGTGTATAATCAAATTTATAAGAAATTAAAAGATCTACAACTTTTATTTAGAGCATATTTCTCTACAGAGCCTAGTTTAGCGTGAAAGAGTGATTTTCCATATTTTTAAGCCAAACAGGTCGATTTTCATTTTGCGTCTTTTACTCATGATTAAAATAAGGTTAAGTTTTGGAGGTTAATTTTTTGTTTATTTCTTAACTTAAGTTTTAACTCTTAAACTTAAGTTTCAATTTTTACGTTCGTACGATGTTCTGTTCTTGAGATATTCTGTTCACACACAAACACACCCACACATACCAATCGCTAAAAACATGTTTGTTGGGTTCAGGGGGTCTGAAAACATGTAGATCTAGTGAAAACTCGACATGAAAACAATAATTTCCTTCCTATATATTCATATACTGCCCATAACAGACAGGTGGAGTGTCAAATTATTTACACCCCATCTGTTAGTTGCAGGGCTAAAATAAATAGTTCCGTTTCTTATCACATGGTCAGCCAATTAAATGACTGAATCATTTAAGAACAGAAGAGGTAGAGGTGTACTGTGACACTAATCAGAGTTATCTCCTCTGAAAGTAATGAATTTCATTATACAGCCAGACCCTGTGGTGAATGAAGTGAATGTGTCATTTGCAGAGTGGAAAATATGTGCTTTTCAGAGGGCCCGGCATGCTGATAAGCGTAATTTTCCACTCGGTGAGGAAGGCAATGGTAAACCACCTCACTCCTCGTTTTACTTAGTAAAACCTCTACAGGTTCAAACCAGCCTTTCGGCTGATGACCTAAACAACAACAATATTCATATAGGCAAAAGAAAGTAAAAATGAAAGGTGTATCCAAGGTAAGGAAAGTAATAACAATGTATAGTCTATCTACTGTAAGAGTACTCCGCGCGAGGCAAGCGCCTATAGGTTGTAAACGAAAGTTTCACACTATATTAGTTGGCGCATACCTACTAGTACCTCTCGCCGGACAATATTATCTTGCACTACGTTCCATCATTAAAATATCTACATCCAGCTAAAATAAACATTATCCATTAAGCATTTTCAAATATACCGTTCTGATTACTTGTAATTATTGTAGTTTCATAAAAACTCCTTAATTAATTACTTTAACCATTACATTTAACTAAACACTTTTTTCTACTTTTTAATGTTTATTGCTTTTATCTTTCAAAAACTCAACACATTCACTACCACGCATGTTAACAAAACACAGCTTACAAAACTTTTCAATTTCAGTCTACGAAGAAAATCGAAACGAACCGATACAATACTAAAAGATAATGATGAAACTAAAAATGAGTTAAACACGGGCAAGTGCAAAGAGTTGTATTAAACTAGTCACAGACATTAATTTTAATGATATAAAATAAACAATCTGAAATTATAAACAACGAATCTTTGGAATCGTTACTCTCCTGTTATAATTCAAGAGCATTAGTCTTATATTACTTGTGACCAAAAATAAAACGGAGTCTATAAAAAAAACTACTAATCATAAAAATAATAGTAAATAATGTAGCGAAAAATAACAATGTAAGAGTAACAGTAGTAAAAGTTTTAGTTATTAATGGTAAACTAATGTTCGATTTATAAAACATTTTCTAACAAATGAATTGAACGTGTTTTTGTTATATTAAGCTTAGAGTGAATAATCAGTGTTGTATGGAATTTTGTTTGTGATCATGCTGTCCGTATTTTTAATTGATGCGCATGCTCACTTGTATTGCTGGTTGCCTACGTCGGAGTAATCTTAGCGTAGACAGACTCTAGTGTTGTAATAATAAACAAACTGGTTCTTTTACAGATCATGTGAGAGGATATTTGTTGAATGTTCTTGGAATAATACATCATTTGAATGCTGCGATCAGTTCAAGTGGTTGTTCACAGCAAATGGCTCTTGTTTCACGTTCAACTCTGATCAAACAATGTCAGTACCCAATCACAAAACTCTTTTTACTCTTTTTAATACAACTTAAGGGGAGACTGTACTTTGTATTGTGCCAATAATTGGCACAATACAAAGTACAGTCTCCAATACAGATACAATTCCAATAAATAACTGATGAAACTAAAACTGAGTTAACACGGGCAAGAGCAAAAAGTTGTATTAAACTAGTCACAGACATTAATTATTATTTTAATGATAAACAATGAATCACTGGAATTGTTTACTCTCTTGTTATAATTCAAGCGCATTAGTCTTATATTACTTGTGACCAAAAATAAAATAAAACTGAGTCTATAATAAAAACCTACTAATCATAAATAATTTATAGCGTACAAGAATTTCTTTGTTGATAGTAGTGATACATTGTGTGATTCTTATATGTATTTCAGGTGTTATATCTGACGACTTGTCCTATACTCCTCCTGGAGTCTCCAGGGCGCAAAAAAAAAAAAAAAATGTAATATAGTAAATAATGTAACAAAAATAACAATAGTAAAATTTCAGTTATTAATGGTAAACTGAACAGTTATTAATGGTCGCCAAAATCAGCTGTTTAACAGCTGATTTTCGGAGACGAAGGTTCCTGGTTCAAATCCTAGTAAAGGTAGTTACTTTTATACAGATTTGAATGCTAGACAGTGGTTACCGGTGTACTTTGATGTTTGGGGTTCAATTAACCATACTCTTTTAGGAATGGTCGACCTGAGTCTGTACGAGACTACACCTCATTTACCTGTCATACACATCATCCTCATCTCATTGGGTCATGGGGTTGCTTATTGTTCTGAATTGAACACATTGCAACATACACAAATTAGGAATTACAAAAAAAAATTAATGGTAAACTGATGTTCGATTTATAAAACATTTTCTAACAAATGAATTGAACGTGTTTTTATTATACTAAGCTTAGAGCGAATCAGTGTTGTATAAAATTTGGTTTTTGATCATGCTGTGCGTATTTTTAATTAATACGCATCCTCACTTGTATTGCTGGTTGCATACGTCGGAGTACTCTTAGTGTAGACAGACTCTAGGTAGCAGTGTAGACACACTCACCTAGCCAACGACGGCTCTTCCCCGAGGCACCACTAAAGGTTACCTCTGGTTCATCCCCCCCCCCTTTAAAACTCAGCTACATTGCCGATGCTCTGCTGCTCGAAGAGGAAAGAAGAACGCTGCCTAACTCTACCAACTGGACTACTACAGCCAGTGTAACACCATTTCATCCCTTATATTTAGTTTTTGGTGAGCAATTTACAACAGACAGATATTTTAGCTACTGTCAGTAATTCAGACAGAACATCAAACCTTTCATACTTGTATAAGAGCAAATGTTGAAAACACACAACTATTACTTTCTCTTGCCTATATGAATAGATAGGAAGGATAGTATTGTTTTCATGTCGATTTTTCGAAATCGAGTTTTCACCGGATCTACACGTTTTCAGACCCTCTGAACCCAAAAAACATGTTTTTAGCGATTGGTCTGTGTCTGTGAATACAATATCTCAAGAACGGAACATCGTACGAACTTGAAACTTAGAACTTAAGCTACCACTACCCTTCCCGACACGAACATTTTCATCAAAATCGGTCAACCGGAAGTAGTAGTTTATTCGTGTAATTTTTCACTTTTTGCAATTTTCTGAAAAAACTGGTCCTATGATTTTTTTTAAAAATCGCCTGGTTTATTCAATTTTTTATTCTCTACAAGATAACGTAGGCGCCATGTCTGCTGAAATTCTTGGTGAGGCTGTTTTCACGTAAAACAATTGTTTTTTTATGATTGCGGCTTTAATAATTATGCATTTTACCGCAAAAATGAATATAATAAATGTTGTAGAGAATTTAAAATCCTACAACTTTTATTTCAAACATTTTCTTGTATAACGCTTAGTTTAGCGGTAATTATCAATTTTCTGTTTTTTTTCTTCACGAAAACGTAAAAAAAATCGATTTTTTTAAAGATTTCGGCCTTAGTATGCATTTTACAACAAAAGTGTAGTTAATCAAATTTATAGGAAATTGATAGATCTACAACTTTTATTTAAAACATTTTTCTCTACAAAGCCTAATTTAGCGTGAAAGAGTGATTTTTTTGTATTTTAAAGCCAAACTGAGGTTGATTTTCCTTTTGTGTCTTTTACTCATGATTAAAATAAGGTTATTTTTTTGAGGTTAGTTTTTTGTTTATTTCTAATGTTTTATTACTAATGTTAGGTTATATTGGTCATTATTTACATTGGCAAGAGAAAGTTGTGTGAGTGTTTCAGACCAGATTTTTTGCTCTCTAAACTGACCCCTCCCCTTCCCTTCTCTTCACCAGCAACTGTGCATCTTTGAGGCAGCGATGAATGGTGTTCGCTACGTCGGTGACTGCTCCTAACCATTAGGTAGCGGTGTAGACGCACTCACCTAGCCAACGACGGCTCCTCCCCGAGGCACCACTAAAAGTTACCTCTGGTTCATCCCCCCCTTTAAAACTCAGCTACATTGCCGGATGCTCTGCTATTCGAATTGAAAGAAGAACGCTGCCTTACTCTACCAACTGGACTACAGCCACTGTAACACCATTTCATCCCTTATATTATGTTTTTGGTGAGCAATTTACAACAGATATTTTATCTCCTGTCAGTAATTCAGACAGAACGTCAAACCTTTCATACTTGTATAGGGTGATTCATTTAAAAGTAGCCCGCTGCATTTAACAGCGGCCTTTGGCACTCAATTCGATTCAAATAGTAAATGAATAAATAGAATTACTTAATACATAATTTTACATATTTATTTAAAATTTATATACAAATTTCAACTTCCCCTTTACAGTAGATGCTGAAAGTGGCGTCCTTGAACGCTTACACATTTTTGCGCTCGTTCAATGTTATTAATGCACACACGATGCAGTACGGAAACGTCTATAGCTTGAATGGCTGCCACGATGTTATTCTTTAGCTCATGTATACTGCGGGGGTTTGTTTGGTAAACAGTTCCTTTTAAATAACCCCATAGAAAAAAATCGCACATACTAAAATTAGGTGAATGAGGAGGCCACAAATCTTTACTAACAACTCGCATGGGAAAAGCAATGTACGACAGTGAAACCCTCTTTAGTATTGATGGAAACTGAATAAAAGAAACGATCAGAAAAATAGAAAGAAGGATTCTTAGAACCTGCATAATCAAAAAACACATAGTTGACAACCAGCACAGACTTTTACCACGAGAACAAATTTATAAAGAAATAGAACCAATCACTGATGCAATGCGTAAAAGAGAATTTCTTTCTTTTTGCATATCCTCAGAACTCCAGAAAACCGATTATTAAGAAAAATTGTAGAAAAATTCATGTGTGCAAAAACAGAAGGAGCTACAACAATTCCTAGGCTTGAAGAAATCAAAATAGATAGACCAGAACTAAATCTAACAATTGCTGATGTCAAAGATCGCACACCGGTTTACAAAGAAACAATTAAAGACAAAAACAAAATTTGATCAGTAAGAACAATTAAACGAAAAAAACAGGTTTGTTCAGACGAATTGAGAAAAGCAAGAACCGGCAGAATGAAAAAGTATTGGCAAGAAAAAAATGAAAAGGAAATAAATTGCCGAAGAAAAAGAACTAACCAAAGAGACTAAAGTGATCCTTTGTGGTCATAAAATGAAAAAAAAAATATAATAATTAAATAATAATATAAATTGTAATATAAAGGCCAGTCGATCACATCATGATCAGTGCTGCCAATACACTATATGAAAATTACTTGAGCGGCAGGCTACTTTTAAATGAATCACCCAGTATAAGAGCAAATGTTGAAAACACACAACTATTTTATGATCTAATCAGCACTTGTGAAGCATTTAAATAATATAATGTTCATAAAAAATGTTGACTTACCATCAAATAACCATGTTGTTTCAGAAGAGGCAATAAGTATGAAGTGAACAGTGTTCTCAATATACCATCACTAAGTGTTACTCTTAACAAAGAAGCTCTTGTAAGTATACCATCTAGTATACATACTGAAGTCACGAGATTGCCTTTTGCGTATGGATGGGCTGTGAGGAAAGGAAGTGTGAATATTTACAGTGCTGCCAACCTCAACAATGAGACACTACTTGTATAGGGTGATTCAAAAAGAGCGCCGGTTTTGATATATCAAATTAAGAGATTTATTTTATTGAAAAACTGAAAATAAATACATCAACAAGTTCATCTTACCTTCCGATTTCATGTATGAAAAATGATGTCATGCATGTGTCCTCCTCTACTGCGCTGGCACGCATCAACTCTGTCCATGAAATTGGATATTACTGCACGACAAGTTTCGACTTCCATTTGCCCGATAACCCGTCGAATTTCCTCCTTCAAGTCATTGATGTTTCGGGGTTTATTGGCGTACACCAATGACTTCAGATGACCCCACAGATGAAAGTCACAAGGCGTCAAGCCACACGACCTTGGTGGCCATTGATGGTCGGAATTACGAGAAATGATGCGATCCTGGAACCGTTCACGGAGCAACAACATTGTTTCTCGTGCAGCAACTGAATTTTATACGGGTGATATTGGAGATCGTATCGAAGAATTCTCCGTACAGAAGAACATCGTAAACCCAATTGTTGAGAACGGCGACGTATTGATTTTGCTGGGCTAACAGCCACACTGTCACGAACCAACGCAACGTTCTGCTCAGTTCGGCCAGAACGACGACGTCCAGAACTTATATGGTCGACTGTTAAACCCGTCTCAAAAAACTTTTTCATGAGCCTGCGAACTGTTGATTCATTCGGTGCTTCATTACGTCCTAGAGTACCGCGAAGTCGCCTGACAGTAGCCGCATAACTCTCTCCACTCTGGTAAAATGTTTTGACGATTAACACTCGTTGTGCAATAGTAAACTTCTCCATGGTTAGACACAGACTGCGAGAGTACTACACTGCGAACAAGAGAAACTACAACTGAATCGTCAATCGGAATGTTCTCCGAAATAGAAATGAGGTCTAACAATGTTGCCAACCGATAAACAAAAATTAACCAGCCGTTTAAAAACCGGCGCTCTTTTTGAATCACCCGTTATATTTCACTACCATGCAGTTTCTACATAAATTTTATAAGCTGTGGTTTATTCCGAGAAAATGTTTTCTTCATAAACCTTGTCGTTGTTTAGGTCATCAGTTAAAAAGCTGGTTTGAACCTCTGGAGGTTTTAAAAAGTAAAAACAAGGAGTAAGGTTACTGTTGCCTTCCTCAAACCTTATAAGAAATGAATGTGACCTGTAATATTGCCATAGCTCAATTACACGAATAGAAATGTTTGATTTACTGTAATTATCAGCTACCTTGGCCCTTAACTGACAGGTGGAGTGTCAATTTATTTACACTCAATCTGTCCAGTTGCAGGGCTAAAATAAATAGTTCTGTTTCTTATCACATGGTCAGCCAATTAAATGACTGAATCATTTAAGAACAGAAGAGGTAGAGGTGTATTGTGACACTAATCAGAGTTGTCTCCTCTGAAAGTAATGAATTTCATTATACAGCCAGACCCTGTGGTGAATGAAGTGAAGGTGTCATTTGCAGAGTGAAAAATCTGTGCTTTTCTGAGGGCCTGGCATGCTGATAAGCATACTTTTCCACTCAGTGAGGAAGGCATAGGTAAACCACCTCACTTCTTGTTTTACTTAGTAAAACCTCTAGAGGTTCAAACCAGCCTTTCGGCTGATGACCTAAACAACAACAGCTACCTTATTTCACTGAAACAAATTTGTCTATGAATGAATCGCCTTCTTCACTATCAGTCTCACTAGTATCTACCAAACCATTTCCTTTTTTTATTAGATATCAACAAAACTATTGAAGAAGAAAACCTTCTTCACATCTTCAATTTCCATCTTTATTTTTCAAATTGTGAAAATAGAAACATCAGAGTATTTATTAACCACTTGCTCATGGCGTTTGTTAAGAGGCAGGGAAAGGCATTTTTGTTTAGCTTTAACTTCACATCATTTTATTACACTGCACATTAGATTTTGTTCAGCACTATGAATACTCGCCCACGTTTTTGAGAAACTAACATTTCTTTTTATGGTTATTTATTTGTACCGTTAACCTACAAAAGGTTCCGCGATATACTGTATATGCACTGGGTATAGTTTAAGTTGTTGTATTTGTTGTACTGAAATTAAAGCAGTTGCGCATGCGCACTGATGTGTTTCCCCCCCTTTACCCCTCGATGCAAACAAAGGCAAACTCATGATTTAAGTAACTATAGTAACTAAATCCATTCTACCCTTCATCTTTAAAAGTAAAGGGTGATTCAAAAAGAGCGCCGGTTTTTAAACGGCTGGAAAACTTTTGTTTATCGGTTGGCAACATTGTTTGACCTCATTTCTATTTTGGAGAACATTCCGATTAACGATTCAGTTGTAGTTTCTCTTGTATGCACAGCGAGTGACAGTTTGGTGCGGCTTTTGGTCGGGCGGTGTCATCGGCCCTTACTTTTTTGAAAATCAAGAAGGACAAGCCGTGACAGTAAATGGAGACCGATACCGTACGATATTAGGGAGTTTTTGTGGCGTCATTTGGACGGAATGGACATTGACGAGTTGTGGTTTCAGCAGGATGGTGCCACCTGTCACGCTGCACGAGAAACAATGTTGTTGCTCCGTGAACGGTTCCAGGATCGCATCATTTCTCGTATTTCCGACCCTCAATGGCTACCAAGGTCGTGTGACTTGACGCCTTGTGACTTTCCTCTTTGGGGTCATCTGAAGTCATTGGTGTATGCCAATAAACCCCGAAACATCAATGACTTGAAGGAGGAAATTCGACGGGTTATCGGGCAAATGGAAGTTGAAACTTGTCGTGCAGTAATATCCAATTTCATGGACAGAGTTGATGCGTGCCAGCGCAGTAGAGGAGGACACATGCATGACATAATTTTTCATACATAAAATCGGAAGGAAAGATGAACTTGTTGATGTATTTATTTTCAGTTTTTCAATAAAATAAATCTCTTAATTTGATATATCAAAACCGGCGCTCTTTTTGAATCACCCTATATAAGCAGTTAGTTTGATATAGCTACGAGTTATCACTATGATATAATAATAATCTTTTTAATCCACATATTATAATAGTCTGCAACATAAAGGAAAAATACATAAATCGGTATAACAATGAAACAAAATATTAATTTTATATGTTGTTGTTGTTTAGGTCATCAGCCGAGATGCTGGTTTGAACCTGTAGAGGTTTTACTAAGTAAAACGAGCAGTGTGGTGGTTTACCCTGCCTTCCTCACTGAGTGGAAAAGTACGCTTATCAGCATGCCAGGCTCTCCAAAAAGCACCCACTTTCCACTCTGCAAATGATACCTTTACTTCATTCACCACAGGGTCTGGCTGTAAATGAAATTCATTACTCTCAGAGGAGATAACTCTGATTAGTGCCTTTTACACCTCTACCTCTTCTGTTCTTAAATGATTCAGTCATTTAATTGGCTGACCACGTGATAAGAAACAACTATTTATTTTAGCCCTGCAACGAACAGATTGAGTGTAAATAATCTGACACTCCACCTGTCTGTTATGGGCAGAGAATTTTATATAAAATATGGAACTATACCCCAGCGAACTAAAGACTGCAGATGAGATCTGGTCAATAACAGGCAAGGTCGGGTGTGAGGTTGCCCCTTTACTAAGTCACACTCTGTTCCACCAAACTTCAGCTGACATTTTGTTAGGCTGTCATCCGCAGCGGGACCATAACGTGACAATGCAGGATACTGCATTGTCACAGTATAACATTGTGTACAGGTAGTTCACTCGTTTCTCTTGCCTATATGAATACATAGGAAGGAAAGTATTGTTTACATGTAGATTTTTCACCGAATCTACACGTTTTCAGACCCCCTGAACCCAAAAAACATATTCTTAGCGATTGGTCTGTGTGTGTGTGTGTGTGACCAAAATGTCTCAAGAATGAAACATCGTACAAACAAACTTAAGTTAGATACTGCTACCGGACCTGACACGAACATTTTCATCAAAATTGGTCAACCGGAAGTAGTAGTTTATTCGTGTCATTTTTCACTTTTTTGCGATTTTCTCAAAAACTGGTCCTACAACTTTTTTTTCTGAAAACGCCTGATTTACTAAATTTTTTATGCTCTACAAGATAGGGTAGGTGCCATGTTTGCTGAAATTCTTGGTAAGTGTTTTCACATAAAAAAATTGTCTTTTTTAAGATTGCAGCTGTAATATGCATTTTAGAGCAAAAATGTATTTAATTAAAGTTGTAGAGAATTTAAAATCCTACAACTTTTATTTCAAACATTTTTTTGTATAACGCTTAGTTTAGCAGTAATTAGTGATTTTCTGTTTTTTCTCATGAAAACGTGTGAAAAATCGATTTTTTTTAAAGATTTCAGCCTTAGTATGCATTTTATGACAAAAGTTTATATAATAAAATTTATAGGAAATTAAAAGATCTACAACTTTTATTTAGAGCATTTTTCTCTACAGAGCCTAGTTTAGCGTGAAAGAGTGATTTTCCGTATTTTTAAGCCAAACTGAGGTTGATTATAATTTTGTGTCTTTCACTCATGATTAAAATAAGGTTATGTTTATAGAGGTTAGTTTCTTTGTTTATTTATAATGTTAGATTATATTGTTAATTATTTGCATTGGCAAGAGAAAGTTATATGAGTGTTTCACACTCAATTTTTTTTGTAGGTGTTCATACACGATTCAATAGAAATAAGTTCAAATGAACCAGGTGTACATGTTAAATATCAAGACAATGTAAATATATTATTTAAAACAATAAGATCAGTTGTAGTTGACGAATCATCACGTGAATTGGAATTCAAACAACGTAACTGCGTATTGGCCAATGAGTTTGATCACCTTATGTCGTACTACCCACTGTACAGCCAATCAGCTTGTAATGTGCAATGTGAATTTCATAAACGATTATCATTACATTATAATAATAAAAATATTTCTTTCAACAATTTCGGTAAGTTAATTAAAATAGATTGTCAAACAAAGCAGTTGTACTATTAGATTTTATTTTCATATCACAAAAACTAGACACAAGGTGGAATCAAATATAAACCAGATTTCTGTTTGTACCGACAGTGAGGTGAACTAAAAGGGCTTTGCTTCCGAGATGCATGGGTGGTGAGGCTAGAGAACATCACATCACCATCTCTTTAGTAACTATCACAATGGCTGAGTGACAAGTACAGGTTCACAGAAACGGATTTGTTAGGTCAAGGCATTTATGTTAGAAATACTGTGATTAATTCTGGGTAAAAACTGTCGCTGACAGGGGCCGACGACACGTCGCCAAGCTTCGCCTTTCATTGTGGTTGGCCCTGAAAAGGGCCGTTTCTTCTTTAAACGGTGTTGCTGTTGGTGGTAGGTGGACGCGTTGAGCCGGCGTGTGCAGCGCGGTGTCCGAAGGGTGACGGCTCGGCTACCGGGTTCAAGCCTAGCCTTCCCTCAGCGGCAGTTGGGTCCCCACTGCAGTGTGACAGTGGTGGCCTCCAGAGCCCCGCAGTGTCGGGTTAGCGTAGGCCATCCGCCGATAGCGCGGCCAAGTCGGTTCCCTTCAGGTCTGTGCCAGACTCACTCTTCACCGTGGTGTCGGCCAACACGCATGGGCTTTCTTTGGCTGACTGGTACAGGAATGTGACGTCCGCCACCGGTAGCATCGACCAGGGATGCCTGCATCCGGTCTCATCTCTGCTGGGCTGGGCTGCCTCTTCTTTTCTTGTTCCTTCCTGGTCGGGAAATGGCTAGTGAGTGAGCTTCGCGTCCGTCCTTGTAGAAGATTTGATGTAGGCAATATCTTAAGGATTTCCAACCGATCGCTTATAGAAATTGTAAGTGGCAGGTTACTTCTGTAAAAGTGAAAAGAAGAGTGTGTGTGTAAATTTTTAAATTTCGTAAATGATGGCTCTTTTAAATGTGTGTATAGTGTATATGTACGGCCTTTTTTTTTTACGGCTCTTTTAATATGTTATTATGTACGGCCTTTTTTTTTTAAAATTTAGTTTTGTTTTTAGTGTGGGAGTAAATTTCGTGAAGGGCGAGCTACATAGAAGATGAGGTCAGTAGGGCTATCTGGAATTAAACGTAGCCGTGGAACGGCAGGTCTCGTAGTACCGCCGGCAGATGTGGTGTAGCATAGATGGAATTAATGCTGGGGAATTGAGAAACAACTCCCCTGTCGTGTAGCTTCCTCGAGGTGTTGTGGATGAAGTCCTCAATTGTGCGGAGAAGAAGATGCTCCTGAACAATTGAATTGGGGATGAGGTAGTGGAATCCGGAGATGGCTCGAGCTTCGTGGTTCAAAACACCTGTTTATATACCTTACCGGCGAGTCCATTTCAAGTCGTCGGGGGTTACACTGCTTGCTGCACGTTGGATGCGCTCTCTGTGGCAGGCTCCGGAATAAGAATAAATATTTCATAATTCAAAGTCTATGAAATTAATAATTATGAAATTTGAATTATGATATTTTCATTCTAAAGAGTTTGTTTTTACACAGAATTAATCACGGTATTTCTAACACAAATGCCCTGGCTTATCTGAACAGGTAAAAACAGGCAAAAAATTTTGGATTACATTTACCGCTCTAACTCAGCTATTTGTGATTGTATTTGAACAAAGAAGATGTTAATTTCTTCATCAAAAAATGTGTAATTTTTTTGTAATAAACGTAAAATCAATAAACAGCATGGTTGCTGAGATAATTTTACTTAAAAAATTTGAACATCCACAATTTTGAAATTTAGCGTATTAAAAGCAATTAGATAAATTTCATCTTTGTAACATAAGCACTTCAACATGTATACCAAATTTGAGTAAAATATCTTCCCAACAGTTCTTAAGAAAATAATTTTTCTTTAAAAAAACAAAATGGCAGACACTCTATATATGAAGCGAGATAAGAGGTTACTTCACATAAAACTTTTTGTTTATTTTAAGGTACTGAATCATCTCTCAAAGTCTGGCACCCTATTTAGTGAAAACCTTGTTTATATGAGTACATAAATATTCAATTTTTTTATTTTAGGTTCTGAAAGTATAAATCACTTGATCAATTTAACAAACCAATTTATTATCGGACGGAGGAAATCAAACGAGGAGATGAAAAATGATGAGGATTGTTTTTGTCCACCTACTTGCCAAATGAATGAGTACAAAATAATCCATCACCAGTTCAAAAAGTAAGAACAACTGTTAAGTATCTCAGTTTTCTGTTTAAGAACTTTTTTTTAAAACAATCCAATACTTCATGCAACCCATAACAGGCAGGTAGAGTGTTAAATTATTTACACTCGATCTGCTAGTCCACGGCTACAAAAGGTAGTTCTGTTTCTTATCACATGGTCACCCAATTATATGAGCGAAGCATTTAACAACAGAACTAGTACAGGCATCATACATACTAACGGGTGTTTTATTAAGGACGCAACCCTGATTATAAGAAGATAGAAATAATACATCGGTAAATTTTCTGTCCCCCCCAATTGATATGTTGGTAACAGTGTACTCAAGGCCAACTACCTAAGCCAGTTAAAATGTTCCAGTCAAGCATTAGTGTGGTGATAGCAGTCTTCTTCTTCCTTTCACGGGTAAGGCATTATTGCCTGTTCCGAACCTCTTCGCCTCTACAATCGGTCCATCTTTTCATTGGACGCCCTCTATCTCTTTTCCCAATTGGTTGGTATATCAGGGCCTGCTTAGGGATCCGGTATTCACTCATTCTGTCCACATGTTGAAACCAATCCCTCCTACTCCCATTTATTTTATCTCTCATTGAAAATATATTCAGCTGAGCTCTGATATCCGTGTTTCTGAAACGATCCTCTCTACTGCACCCATATGTTCTCCGCAGAAACCTCATTGGGTTCGAATCCCATTCAGGCACGGCATATTTTCATACGTTACAATAAATCATTTCATCCTTCACCGTCTGCATTAGCAGTAATTGCAAAACAGCCGGACGTTAAACAAAAATAAAAAAAAATAAAAAAATAATTTCAGAAGCTTGCAATCTGCTTTCATCACGCTTGGATAGCACCCAAGTTTCACTTCCATATAGTAATGTCGGAGCCGCAATTGTTTTATAGAACTTTATTCTTGTTTCTTTGGTGGCACTATTCTTAAGAGCTCTATGTATGGTTCCACAGATATGTTGGAAGCGATGTATCTTGGTGCAAGCGTCCCTATCATGTTGATAAGAGATATCACAGCCAAGATATTTGAAATGAGATACTTGTTCCAGAATTTTCTTCCGTAAAACAACTTTACTTCTCACCGGATCCTTTCCACAGAAAGCCATCACTCTTGTTTTTGAAGAGGAGATTGTCAAATTGTACTCTTTACACACATTGTCTAATTTAAAAAGAGCTCGCTGTCGATCATCTTCACTCTCCTGCAGCACAATTAGGTCATCAGCAAATAACAAACATTTAAGAGCTTCTCCCTCTTTCATGTGAATACCAGATTCTACTTGAGTTCTCCACTTCCTGATGTCATCCAGATACATGTTAAATAGAGCAGGTGAAAGTCTACATCCTTGTCTTACTCCTCTATTAATAATAATTTCATCAGTTTTTGAAGTACCAACATCAATCATTATCTTGGTATCATGATACAGGCTTTTGACTGCCTTGACAATCTGTGTGGGATATCCTGACATCTGCAAAATCTCCCATAGCAGTGATAGCAGTCGTTTCGTTATATTGTGTCAGCAATGGTTTTTTCCAAGGAAGAACGCGTGTTTATTTTAGAGGCTTACATAGCGAGTAAATCTTACAAATGTGTGCAAGATAAGTTTCAGTTGAAATTAGCCCGTTCTGCCATTCCGAATAAATTGTCAATATTGCGTTTGATAAATAAATTCCGTAGAACTGGGAGTGTACTCTATGAGAAACCACCTCGCCAGCCAACAAAGTTAACGCATCTTTGTTGACTGGCGAGGTGGTTTCTTTTCGAGTACACTCCCAGTTCTACGGAATTTATTTATCAAATGCAATATTGACAATTTATTTGGAACTTTTTAATTTTTTATTCTCTTATGAGAATGAATATCCACAAGACAAAATTCCTGGTTGTCAGTAGACATGAAGTAAATGCTGTCCTTTCGGTTGATGGTAGTGTGGTTGAGCGAGTCAAGTTCTATAAGTATCTTGGGTGTCTCTTGAATGAAAGATGGGACTTTAGTCAGGAGATCAGGGCCCGCATTGAACAGGCAAGAGCTGTATTCATAAAAATGAAAAATTTGCTTTGCAATAGAGAACTCAACCTCAATACAAGACTTCGCATACTCAGATGTTATGTAATTCCTGTACTCATTTATGGTCATGAGGGATGGATATTGACTAAGTCCTTGCACATGGAAATTGGAGGCGTTTGAGATGTGGACTTACCGGCGGATGCTCCGCATCTCATGGAAGGATAAAATTAAAAATGGGTAAGTTCTAAGCCGTTTGAACAAAAATACAGAACTTCTTTTCAATATCAAAAGATGGAAACTCCAATATTTTGGCCATGTAGTACGGAATAAAAAATACCACCTACTGCAGTGCATCATGGAAGGCAAAATTGAAGGTAAACGAAGACCGGGGAGAAGGAGAATTTCTTGGATGGGGAACCTGCGGAGGTGGTTTGGGACCACCTCAGTTCAACTCTTCAGAGCGGCTGGTTCCAAGGTTAGAATCATGATGATGATCGCCAATCTCCGACGCGGAGCAGGCATATAGAAGAAGAAGAAGATTCACTTATGAAATGCGCTCAATATTCTATGACCACTCAGCAAAGCGAGTTACCTAACTATGACCTGTTTAACACTCTTGTTTTAGGACAAAAAGCAGAAGAAAAAGATCAATAGTGAACATAATGATGTCATCAACTCCAAAAGAACGAATTGTAATGAAACCACGACACACAAGACTCGATATCCTTGGTAACTATGTATACAGCTCTTTTCAGCTCCTTATTATTGCACATGTTAATAAAAATAAAATTTGGTCTGAAACAAACTCTTACAACCTTCTCTAGCCAATGTAAATAATAAAACATATAACCTATATTTAATTGTAAGTAAACAATGTAATATGAAAAACATAATCTAATTTTAATCATGAGTGAATGACACTAAATGAAAATCAACCGTCATTTGGCTTAAAAATATGGAAAATCATTCTTTCACGCTAAACTAGGCTCTGTAGAGAAAAATTGTAGATCTTTTAATTTCCTATAAATTTTATTATATACAATTTTGTCGTAAAATGCATACTAAGGCTGAAATCTTAAAAAAAAAATTGATTTTTTTTACATGTTTTTGTGAGAAATAAACAGAAAATCGCTAATTACCACAAACTAAGCGCTTACAAAAAAATGTTTGAAATTAAAGTGGTACGATTTTAAATTCTCTACAACTTTTGTTATAAATTTTTATGCTAAAATGCATATTAAAGCTGCAATCTTAAAAAAACAATTTTTTTTACAAGAAAACACCATCCCCAAGAATTTCAGCAGACATGGCACCTACCCTATCTTGTAGAGCATAAAAATGTAGAAAATGAGATTCTTAAAAAATTGTAGAAACTGATTTTGAGAAAAATTGAGAAAAGTGAAAAATGATACAATAAACTACTACTTCCAGTTGATCCGATTTTGATGAAAATGTTCATGTCGGGTCCTCTTGTTGCACTAATCTTAAGTTTTAAGTTTCAGGTTAGTACGAAGTTCCGCCTTGAGATATTTTATTCACAGACACAGACACACAAAGCAGTCGTTAAAAACATGTTTTGTTTGGTTGAGAGGGTCTGAAAACGTGTATATCCAACAAAAACTCGATTCAAAAAATCGACATGAAAGAATAATTTCCTTTCTTTAGATTCATATAGGCAAGAGAAAGAAAAACTTAAAAGTTTTTTACATTAATATGATTCTGATGCTATGATGCTAACAAATACGAGGCGTGTTCAGAAAGTAAATACCGTTTAAAAAAAACAAGTAAAACAATTTTTTTTCAACACAATTTTATTTCTACATGAAAGCCCAAACCAAAAACTATTTTTCGACATAGTTTCCACCGATGTTCAAACACTTGTCGTAGCGGGTGATCAATTTGTCTATACCCTCTTCGTAGAAGGTTCCCGCCACTGACGTGCACAAAACCAAGAGACTCGGAAGTGCTTTGACTTTTCTCATACGGTACAGTGATGATGGTGAGGATTTTATAAACAAAATTGTGACAGGTGATGAAAATTGGGTCCGTCATGTTACACTGGAATCTAAACAGCAGTCAATGGAGTGGCAACACGCAATCCCCGAAGAAACAAAAAATTCAAGACGACAATGCCTGCACAAAAAATTATGTGCACTGTCTTTTGGGATTGGAAAGGTGTTTTGGTGATTGATTTTCTCCCAAGAGGTGAAACGTTAAGAAAACTAAGGCGGGCTAATTCAAAACAAACGGAGAGGAATTCTCAGTAACGGATTTCTGTTGCTCCATGACAATGCTCGGCCCCATACCGCTGGTGACACTCAAACATTGGTTCGACAATTTCGTTAGGAGCAGTTCGATCACCCGCCCTACAGCCCGGACTTGGCACGTTCTGACTACCACTTGTTCCTGCACATAAAGCGTGAGCTAGGCGGCCAACGCTTTGAAACCGACGATGAAGTGAAAACTGCTGTGGAGTTGTGGCTACATTTGTTGGCGGGAACCTTCTACGAAGAGGGTATAGACAAATTGATCACCCGCTACGACAAGTGTTTGAACATCGGTAGAAAGTATGTCGAAAAATAGTTTAAGGTTTGGGCTTTCATGTAGAAATAAAATTGTGTTGAAAAAAAATTGTTTTACTTGTTTTTTTAAAAACGGTACTTACTTTCTGAACACGCCTCGTAACTTAAATAATTATGACGACTTACCATGTCTACATTTTCAAGGCTTTTGCATCTTCTTCTGAGTTCTGCCGTTGAAGGAAAACAGTCTACAAACATAGACCGTTGGCGTAGTGGTTAGCACAACTGGCTTCTCTGTCGGGGTCCCGGGTTTGATTCCTGGTCAGGTCTGACATTTTTTCATCACTTATTTTCATATATCATCATTCACCACCATCTGCATTAGCAGAAATTGCAAAACAGTCAAATGTAAAAAAAAAAAATCTGGTGTGAAACACTCACATGACTTTCTCTTGCCAATGCAAATAATTAACAATAAACCGAAAATTAGTAATAAAACATTAGAAATAAACAAAAAAACTAACCTCAATAAAAATAACCTAATTTTAATCATATATGAAAGACGCAAAATGAAAATTGATCTCAGTTTGCCTTAAAAATACGGAAAATCACTCTTTCACGCTAAACTAAGCTCTGTAGATAAAAATGTTCTGAATAAAAGTTGTAGATCTTTTAATTTTCTATAAATTCGGTTATATACACTTTTGTCATAAAATGCATACTAAGGCCGAAATGTTAAAAAAATTGATTTTTCACACGTTTTCATGAGAAAAAACAGAAAATCGCTTTAAGTTCTCTACAACTATAATTATATACATTTTTGTAGTAAAATGCATAATAAAGCCGCAATCTTAAAATAACTATTTTTTTACATAAAAACAGCCTCACCAAGAATTTCAGCAAACATGACGCCTACCCTATCTTGTACAGAACAAAAAATTGAGTAAACCAGGCGATTTTAAAAAAAATCGTAGGACCAGTTTTTGAGAAAATCGCAAAAAAGTGAAAAATTACACAAATAAACTACTACTTCCAGTTGACCGATTTTGATGAAAATGTTCGTGTCGGGTTGGTAGTGATATGTAACTTAAGTTTCAAGTTTGTACGCGTTCCGTTCTTGAGATATTCTGTTCACACACACACACACACACACAGACCAATCGCTAAAAACATATTTTTTGGGTTCAGGGGGTCTGAAAACGTATAGATCTGGTGAAAACTCGATTTCGAAAAATCGACATGAAAATAATACTTTTCTTCCTATATATTCATATAGGCAAGAGAAAGTAAAAAAAGTCTACAAACATGTCGTCTCTTTTGTATGATCTATTCCATTCATTTTTAAATAAAAACTAATTTTATTTAGTGTTTTAAATGAGTAAGTTTGTGATATTATTTTTCAAATATTTTGTTACAGTTGGTCTGGCATGTTTCTCTCGTTTATTTACTTCAAAAAGTTTTCTAAGCGTTGGATACAATCTGCTAAAAACATTCTCTACAAAAAATAAGAAAATTATAATGAGCAAGAAACGAAAGAAGTTGGTGCCTCCCACAGAGAAGAATAGTGATTTTTATCAATACAATTACTGCCTCATCTAGAATAACATTATCTGTTCACTAAAAGTATAATAAAAAATCTGCTGTGAAAAACTCACATGACTTTCTCTTTTCAATATTAATAACAAACAATATAACTTATGTTAATTTATTAATAAACAATATACGTAATATGAAAAAATTACCTAATTTTAATCATGAGTAAATGACACTAAATGAAAATCAACTTCTATTCGACTTAAAAATACGAAAAATCACTGATGCTTAAAAATAAGCTCTGAAGAAACAAATGCTAAATATAAAAGTTTTGTTTTTACTTTCTCTTGCCTGTATGAATATATAGGAAGGAAAGTATTGTTTTCATATCAATTTTAAGAAATCCAGTTTTCACCAGATATACAAGTTTTCAGACCCCCTGAACCCAACAAAATGTTTTTCATGATTGGTCTGTGTATGTATGTGTCTATAAATGAACAAAACATCTCAAGAATGGAACATCGTACGAAGTTGAAACTTGAAACTTAAATTAGGTACTACTAGAGGACCCAACACGAACATTTCCATCAAAATTCTTATGATTTTTTAATTTTCTATAACACTGATTGTATTATACAATTTTGTCATAAAATGCACACTAAGGCCACAATCTTCAAAAATCCAAAGTTTTGTGTGCATAGCAGCGAATACGAGGTGTGGCTATTAAATAAAGAGACTGAAGTAAAAAATTTAATTTTAATTTTATACATAAACACTTATTGTCACCTTCATTATACACTCCTTCTCTATCCCTACAACACTCCATGCGAATTTTCAATGGTTGGAAACAGTGCTGAAAGTCATCTTCCGTCAGCTCCTTCAGGACAAGTGCCACTTTCTCTTTTACAGCTTCCACAGACTCAAATCTTGTCCCTTTTAATGCAGATTTCACCTTAGGGAACAGGTAGAAGTCACATGGTGCAAGATCCGGTGAATAGGGTGGATGTTCGAACACTGAGATGCTGTACTTGGCTAGGAACCTCTTGACAGATAATGCGGAATGAGCTGGCTCATTGTCTTGGTGGAGAACCCATGATTTGTCCTTCCACATTTCGAGGTGTTTTTCCTTACTCTTTGACATAGTTTAGAAAGTACCTCAAGATAGTAATATTGGTTAATTGGTTGACCTTCAGAAACCTAGTGAAGGTACACAATCCCATGGAAATAAAAAAAAACAATCATCATTGCTTTAAATTTTGACTTGCTCATTCGAGCTTATATGGCTCTCGGTGAAGTTTGGCTCTTCCAGTGCATGGATTGGCACTTTATTTCCGGAGCATAAGTAAAAAAACACGTTTCATCACACATTATTATCTTCTACCTGTTTGGTAAGGTGAATTCTGCATTAAAAAGGACAAGATTTGAGTCTGTGGAAGCTGTAAAAGAGAAACCGGCACATGTCCTGAAGGAGCTGACAGAAGATGACTTCCAGCATTGTTTCCAACAATGGAAAATTCACATGGAGCGCTGTAGGGATAGAGAAGGAGTGTATATTGAAGGTGACTATAAGTGATTACGTATAAAAATATAGTAACCAAAATTTTGTAAAATACAGTTTTTATGGCTTAAATTCGCATATTTATTGGACAGAACTTCTACATCAGTATAGGCACGAAACATTCTTATAAAACACAGGAAATTCTTGATCCTGAACTTAGCTTTTCACACTTTTGAAGGAACCCCTTCCCTTATGCATCCCTTAACTCCTTTTCCAATTTTCCATCAGATGAAAATTCTTTAACTGCCTCCAGCACTGTAACGTTTCCCCTTATCACAAGTCCCTGCATGCATCTCTTCACTTAGAACGTTGAGCCTAGAGGCTGGAATCACAGACGTGCTGTTGTTCTGACTTGCCATGATGCCTCAAAACATCAGTCAGCCACGCAACCAATTTTACATATTTGATCATTTATTAATCAGCTAAATATAGTACCGTATTACGCGAATTTTTTGTGATTATAAAAGTACATAAATTTTCTACCGTATAAGGTACAGTACATAAGAAATTTGGTGCATAGAAATGGTGAGTTCTCAAAGTAACAGAGATTACTTTTGAGTAATAATTAAATTATTTTTAAGTACGAATATATTATTCTTACCTTTTCTTAAGTAAAAAGACGTCACTAGGAACAGAGAAATTGGTGGAATAAATTATATAATTAATTTATTATAATGATAAAATTGCGTTGGACTGGAAGGTCCAAATCGACTATACTTTTAAAATCCTTTCGAAAATTCCCGGCAGTAGGTAACAAAAGACGATCTTCACTGTACTTCACTGTGCACTTTTAGGAATGGTTTGAATGCCTGAACATTTACAAACACTGCTGATGTGTCAGCAATTAAACACTATAGAAACGTAGTTGGGTATACAGGGTTTGTATAAAAAGTAATCGGACTGAGCGTGTGACGCCCAGGTAAAACGGTTGTAAACCGGTTGTTGGTGCTCTAGAGGTGGTGGGGGATCGAGGGAAGGAGAGCAGACCCGAGTCAGTTGCTTCTACACGCTTAGAGGGTTAACATCGTGCGAGAGTGCAGTGCGTGTTCAGTGATCTCATTGGAGTGAAAATGGAGCGTACCATCGAGCAACGTGTTAACATCAAATTTTGTGTCAAACTCAAAAAAACGCCTACGGAAACTCTTAAAATTATCAATGAGGTTTACGGTGAGGAAGCTATATCCAGAACTCAAGTCTTCCAGGGGCACAAGAATTTATGAGAGGGCCGTGAAGAAAGGAAGAGAAATTTGACAGTGCTGCCAACCTCAACAGTGAGACACTATATTTTACTCGTGCAATTGCATCGTTTGTTAACCACATGTGGCCTTTCAATTAATATACTTCATTATGACTGACATTTTTTCCAATTAAACCCCATTTCCTTTAAAATTTTTCTTAACGTACAAAGTTTCAAACTAAAATTTGGCTTTTTTTCAAAATCGGTAATAACGTTTCACACATCGGCATCACTTTCCTATTGATATAACCGTTTCCTTTTTTATCAGGTGTCAAAAAAACTGTTGATTATGAATTATCTCTTCAGTGTCTTTAACTTCCTTCTTTATATTTCGAATTGTGAAAAGAGAAACATGACAGTAGTTAGCGCTCGCTCATGGCTTTTGTTAAGAGGTACAGAAAGGTATTTTTATTTAGCTTTAACTTCACGGCGTATTAGATCAGCACCGTGAACAGTTTGACCACGTTTTCAAGAAACTGACAATTCCGTTTACAGTAACAAACAGTTATATCGGTATATTAACCCTACAAAAGTGATATACGAGGGGGTACCAAAAAGTAACCGGAATAGCATTGCCGTGGGCGGTGCTTGTGTAGTATGCATTTCTACCACACAGATGTGTGTAGCGCAACTCACTGTGAGTTCAATATTCATCTGCAGCGATTGTTTTTGCTAGTGCTGTTTTGTTCTTGTTTCGTTTTTTATGATGGCAAGTTTAAGTGAACAATGTGTAGCTGTGAAATTTTGTTTTCTACTCGGTAAAAGTGTTGCTGAAACAGTTTTAAGTTGAAAACAGCTTACAAAGATGACGCTATGGGAAAATCTGAAGTATACGAGTGGTTTTCTCAGTTTAAAAATGGCGACATGTCGATTGATGACAAACCTTGTTCTGGACGTCCATTAACTGCCCGAATCGACAAAAATATTTAAAAAATTCGAGAGCGTGTGCTCTCAGACCGTCAACTAACAATTTCAAAGTTTTCAGAAGATTGCGCAACAGTGTTTGTCAAAAAAGATCCGATTTGTGGCAGACAGGAGACTGGTTCTTCCACCATAACAATGCACCTGCACACATAGCAATCTCGGAGAAAATTTTTTGACTAAAAATGGCATGGTTCCGCTGCCCAACGCACCTTACTCGCCTGAGCTGGCTATGTGTGACTTTTTCTTATTTCCACGCATGAAAAGGGACATTAAAGGATACCGATTTGACAACATTGAAGCGGTCAAGAAAAAAACGAGGAAGGAGCTATCAGTCATTTCTAAAGATGACTACAAAAAATGTTTTGAATAGTGGAAGCACTGACGGGATAAATGCATTAGTTGTAATTGAGAGTATTTTGAAAGGGATAAGGTTGTTTTGTAAAAAACTTGAAATAAATAGCTTTTGAAAAATAATTCCGGTTTCTTTTGGGTACCTCCTTGTACTGTATGTCCCTTAAGTATAGTTTACATTGCTGAGGTGGTGAACTGATACAAAAGCAGTCACGCATGCACACTGATGCTTTCCTCCCCCTTTACCCCTCGTTAAACCCAAAGGCAAACTCGTGACACGAGTAACTATATTCCTTATATCCTCTTCAATACTTCATGGTGTGTCCAAGAAAAGTAACACTGACACCTTTCTTCCTGCCTTAACCAACTCATTCCTCTCTCCAAATACCACAAATCCAAATAGTGTAAGATAAATATTAACAAAAATTAATAATAACAAATTTTAATATAATAATAAATTAATATACAAATACATATAATTCATTAGTTATCAACGAAAAAGCCGTTATTAAAACATTTCCAACAATATTTAAAAAAAACAAATGATGACAATACCCAAAAATTATTGCAAATGTATTTACATAACCGGTTGTAATAATACTCAATAAAAACCGCCGGTACAATTCCTTCTGAATTTTATTTTTTACAATAACATATTACACTGTCGGTCTACGAGAGAACAAAAAAAAAATTGCGCTAAAAATATCTAAATTAGACTGATGGTTAAATTTAAACCGGTTGAGGAGGTGTTGGTTGGGAGAATTCATTGAGTTCGGCATCATAGTACAAGAGTCCTCTGTATGGTCTCAAACACCATGGCACATAGTGTTCCATCGGAGTCAACGCTACTCCTAAATCTTCCAGAGTCGGCAAATTTGGTTTCACTACGTCTGTCACACTTTCCTGAAAAAAAAAAAACAATACAATTATAGTTACTTGAGTAACGAGTTTGCCCAAGTTTGCAACAAGGGGTAAAGGAGGAAAAGCATCAGTGCGCATGCGCGACTGCTCTAATTTCAGTGTAACAAACACAATGACTTATACTATACCCAGAGCATATACAGTACAGGGTTTGTATAAAAAGTAACCGGACTGAGCTTGTGACGCCCAGGTAAAACGTTTGTAAACCGGTTGTTGGTGCTCTAGTGATGGTGGGGGATCGAGGGAAGGGGAGCGGGCCTGAGTCAGTTGCTTCTAGACGCTTGGAGGGTTAGCATCGTGCGAGAGCGCAGTGCGTGTTCAGTGATCTCGTCGGAATGAAAATGGAGCGTACCATCGAGCAACGCGTTAACATCAAATTTTTTGTCAAACTCAATAAAAAAAGCCTACGGAAACTCTTAAAATGATCAATGACGTTTACGGTGAGGAAGCTATATCCAGAACTCAAGTCTTCCAGTGGCACAAGAATTTCCGAGAGGGCCGCGATGACGTCCACGATGAACAGCGCGCCGGACATCCATCAACCAGTCACACGGACCCAAATGTGCAAAAAGTGCGTGATGTGTTGAACACTGACCATCGTCTGAGCATCCGAGCATTCGCAGAAGAGGTCGGGATCGATAAGACTGACCGCCCGGGTTCGCCGAGTCCGTCCGGAGATTGCTGATTCCTGGATCCTCCACCACGACAATGCGCCGTCGCACACCTGTCAGCTTGTTACTGAGGAATTGGCCAAACACTCGAGGGCGATGTTGCCACAGCCTCCCTACAGTCCGGATACAGCACCACCGGACTTCTTCCTATTCCCCAAGATCAAGAGAGTACTAAAGGGGTCGCGGTTCGGGACTCTAGAAGCTGTTCAACTCGCTACGACGAGGGCTCTAGAAGCTTTACGGGTTGCCGACTTCCAGGGGGCGTTCAGGGACTGGAAAATCCAATACCAAAGGGTTATTGACTTCAATGGGAACTACTTCGAAGATTTCTAGAAAAAAAAGTGTAGTAATTTTGCCAATAAATATGTTTTCTAAGTTCAGTCCGGTTACTTTTTATACAAACCCTGTATATCGCGGAACCTTTTAGAGGTTAACTGTTTGCTATCGTAAACAGAAATGTTAGTTTTTCGAAAACGTGAGCAGACTTTGGTTGGCTAAACAGGCGGCAGCATTCTATGAAGAGGGTATACAAAAGCTTGTACCACGCTATGACAAAAATGCCTGGAAAATCATGGGAGTTATGTCAAAAAATAGTTTAAGAGTTGCAGATTTTTATGAAATAAATTTCATTGTTGTATCTGGTACTTGTTCTTTTTTTATTTCAAAACGGAACTTACTTTACAACGTATCTCGTATATAATAAAGTTATATAATAAATTTCACTAACCTTCTTTAAGCTGCCTTAATTTTTATTATTCACTTAGACTGCTTACACACACAGCCGGCAAAGTCAACCATTGGAGTCAATGTTGCTTTACATACTGTAGCTGGCCCTGTTTCTAGCCGGTTTGCTGACGAGACTGTCGACTAAACTGTCCCTAGATTGTCGGCTGCCGGTTGGAATAGTATGGTTGACTTCTTCTTCAGGTGCCTTCTCCATTACGAAGGTTGTCTATCATCATGGTCAGTCGTACCTTGTCCACTGCTGCTCTGAAAAGGTCATGCGACGAGCAGTTAAACGCTTCTCTCAGGTTTCTTAACCAGGATATCCGTCTGCGTCCCACCGAGCGTTTACCAACGAGTTTCCCTTGAATTATGAGATGCAGAATCTCGTATTTAGGCCCCCTCATGATGTGTCCAAGGTATGTCAGTTTTCTTATCTTTATGCTCTGCAGGATTTCCAGCTCTTTCCCCATTCTTCTGAGGACCTCCATATTTGTGACCCCGTCTGTCCACGGTACTCGAAGTATATGGTTGACTACAGCCAGTAAACTGGCCCGGCAAGCCACCTGTTTGTGTAAGCAGTCTTACACATGTTTCGATGGATCTACCATCATTAGAGTATATAATATCTTTGAAACCAAAATTTTTTTAAATCTATAGATGTTACATCTTCTATAGATTTAAAAAATTTTTGGCTTTTACTCTGATGAAGGATCCACCAAAACACGTGTAAGTGAATAATAAAAATTAAGTCAGCTTAATTTACATTTTAAAAAAACTTTTAAACAAAAATTAATGGAATAATGTATTTTGGAACTGCCTCCGTGGCATAGTGACTTGCGAGCTAGTCTGCACAGCCAAAGGTTCTGGGTTTGATTTCCGGCTAGGGTTTGGAAATTTTAACATGTAAAACCACCATTAACCAACTGACCTACGAATTGTTTTGTACTGTTGGTGGCCCTACAGTTGGATTTAATTTTGCATAAAATAACACTACAGTAGAATCTTGGTAGTCCGGCACCTCCAGTAATCCAGCCCTTAAAATATTACGCCTAAAAGTATGATAAAACCCCACCCAGGACAGATTTTGGTAAAAGATTTAAATTGAATTAGGGAAATCAACTCGACCTAATTATGGCGGATTTAATATAACATGCATGTTTAGGATTTGATTAAAGAAATGAATAAGCAGACCTTAATTATTGTTAAATGGAATAATTTTTGCGCTTTTATCCAAAACCCAGAACTGGGTCATAGGCCTACTCTATACTTCATGCTGAAGTGACAACGAAACGTAATTCTAAGAACACGAGCACCCCCACACCGCACTAGGCAATGTCAATAGCCGATAATTATGTTTAGTATAATGACTACAGAAGTACTCAGCAAACCTTTTTTAATTAGTTAATTTAATTTCAAATCACATAGAAATCAATGCATATTCATTTTGTGTTGAAATTTACAATTTATAGTGCCAAAATTCCAACACATCCAGTAATCCGGCACCCTCTCGGTCCCGAACAGGCCGGAGTACTGAGATTCTACTGTATTTTTTTTTTGCAAATAGACAATAACTTTTTGTCTTTTATAACCAATCCTCTTAATTTTTTTTTCATTTTTTCAGAATTTAGTAACCATTTAGACCAAAGAATTACTTTTATTGTCTTTGAAATAATTTTATAGATAGTATAATGTCCTCCGCATGATAGGCGCAATCGTCAACTTATAGCGCGTTAACCAGTACTCAAAGTGTTAATTACACAAGTGATTATTCAGTAACTGACCCGCTCGATTTGTTCCCAATGCACGTTTCCAGCCGGAAATCCTGGAAAGATTTGCTGATTGATAGAGACTTGCAGTTTAAAGAAGAAATCGTAACTGATGTCCTTCCTCTTGTAAATGTTTCCACGGATATCACCTCTCATCTCAGCCACGAACCAGTCAACCAGGTCTGACAATCTGTACCTCTTAGGCCTAAACAACAAAAAAAATCTGGTGTGAAACACTCACACAACTTTCTATTGCCAATGCAAATAATTAATAATAAACCTAACATTATTAATAAAATATTAGAAATAAACAAAAACTAACCTCAAAAACATAACCTTATTTTAATCATGAGTGAATGACGCAAAATGACAATCAAACTCAGTTTCGCTTAAAAATACGGAAAATCACGCTTTCACGCTAAACTAGGCTCTGTAGAGAAAAATGCTCTAAACAAAAGTTGTAGATCTTTTAATTTTCTAAATTGCGCTAAAATGCATATTAAAGCCGCAATCTTAAAAAAGAAAATGTTTTTACGTAAAAACAGCCTCACGCAGAATTTCAGCAAACATGGCGCCTACCCTATCTTGTAGAGCATAAAAAATGTAGTAAACCAGGCGATTTTAGAAAAAATTGTAGGACCAGTTTTTGAGAAAATCGCAAAAAAGTGAAAAATTACACGAATAAACTACTACTTCCGGTTGACCGATTTTGATGAAAATGTTCGTGTCGGGTCCGGTAGTGGTGTCTAACTTAAGTTTCAAGTTTCAAGTTCGTACGATGTTCCGTTCTTGAGATATTCTGTTCACACACAAACACACACACACACACAGACCAATCGCTAAAAACATGTTTTTTGGGTTCAGGGGGTCTGAAAACGTATAGATCCGGTGAAAACTCGATTTCTTAAAATCGACATGAAAACAATACTTTCCTTCCTATATATTCATATAGGCAAGAGAAAGTAAAAAAACAACATAACAAATCAAAGTAACGTAGCGTACAGTAACCTCTCATTATTTGTGGGTCATATTCCGTAAAATTACCGTCAAAAGCAAAACCAAAACTGTCCTACAATTTTTACTTTCTCTTGTCTATATGAATATATAGGAAGGAAAGTATTGTTTCCATGTCTATTTTTCACCGGATGTATACGTTTTCAGACCCCCTGAACCCAAAAAAAAAAATGTTTTTGGCTATTGGTCTGTTTGTGTGTGTGTGTGTGTGTGTGTGTGTGTGTGTGTGTGTGTGTGTGAACAAAATATCTCAAGAACGGAACATTGTACGAAGTTGGAACTTGAAACTTAAGTTAGGTACTACTAGAGGACCCGAATATTTTAAGCCAATATTTCAAGCCACGAACCAGTCAACCAGGTTTGCCAACCTGTACCTCTTAGGCCTCAACAACAAAAAAAAACAACATAAATCAAAATAACGTAGCGTACAGTAACCCCTCATTATTTGTGGGTCATATTCCGTAAAATTACCGTCAAAAGCAAAACCAAAACTGTCCTACAATTTTTACTTTCTCTAGTCTATATGAATATATAGGAAGGAAAGTATTGTGACAATATCGAAAAGACATAGTTCACGTAATTTCTAGAATTTCATTCATGAAAATAGTGAAGAGAGGATAATAGAGTGAAATAGTAACAATAAGTGACAATAGTGACAATAAAGGTATGCCTATTCATGAAAGTTGTTTGAAATAACTGCGCTATTGTGTATGATAAAAGGTCGGGTATTGTTGTACAACTATTTATGAAGGGGCCGGTTGTAGATATTATTAAGATATTCTGTTAACACACGCACGCACGCAAGCACACACACACAGAATAATCGTTAAAAACATAGTTTGTTTGGGTTCAGGGGGTCTGAAAACAAGTAGATCCGGTGAGAAATCGATTTCTTAAAATCGACATGAAAACAATACTTTCCTTCATATATATTCATATAAGCGAGATAAAGTAAAAAACAAAATATTAATATGGATTCTGCTGCTATGATACTAATTAGTAACTTAAATAATTATAATCTCTAAAAGAGTATTTCAAGAGAAAGTGGAAGATGTATTCTGAAATGAAGCCAACAAACCCATATCACAAGGGAGTGTGTCAAGTTCTATTTTGCACATCCTCAACATCAATGATTTGGCGGTGAGTGCAAAATTCATTTAATTTGATGACGAGACAGCAAAATTAGCATCACATAAAAATCAGTTAAAACAAACACTAGTCTTTTTTTCTTTTTTTTTGCGCCCTGGGGACTCCAGGAGGAGTATAGGACAAGTCAGCTATAACACCTAAAATATATATAAGAATCACACAATGTATCACTACTATCAAGAAAGAAATTCTTGTACGCTATAAAAAGTTTCACCGATCAAGTAATTTTTCAGATTCCTTTTAAAGGAATTCAAATCCTCACAACATTTTAAAAATTGGGGTAATTTGTTCATGAATTTTCTCCCTGCATAAGTAGGTTTTTGTTCAAACAATTTTGTGGAGTGATTGGCCACATAATAATCATTTCTGTTTCTCGTATTATGATTGTGAACATTGAAATTCTGGATGAAGTTATTTTGCCTAACATACATAATCACCTCAAAAATGTAGAGAGACGGAACTGTAAGCAATTTAAGCTCCTTAAATAGTGGCCTGCATGAGGTTAGCTGGTTAGCTCCCACCATACACCTAATAGCTTTCTTTTGAATTTTAAAAACCCATTTCATATTACCCATGCTAGAATTACCCCATACTAATATACCATAATGGATATGAGACAGAATGAGGCCATGATAAGCTGCCATTATAATTTTTTATCATTTAATCTGGCAATTTGTTTTAGTGCAAATACCCCAATGATATTTTACTACAAACTTGATTGGTATAGAAATCCCAAGACAAAGATCTATCTAGAGCTACACCCAGGAACTTCACTGTTTCTAAATGCTCTAAACTATTATTATGAATAAATACATCCACTTCTCTACTTTCTTTAACGTTATGTTTATTTTTAAACTGCAAGTACTACAAGTCTAACTATAGTCGACCTACTGTAAGAGTACTCCACGTGAGGCAAGCGCCTATAGGTTGTAAACGAAAGTTTTACATTAGTTTGCGCATATCTACCTTTCCGCCTGACAATTATTATCTTGCACTACGTTCCATCAAAAAATATCTACATCCAGCTAAAATAAACATTATCCTTTAGGCTAAGCGTTTTCAATTATACCGTTCTGATTACTTGTAATTATTGTAGTTTCATAAAGAGATTCCTTAATTACTTATTTTAACCATTAAATTTAACAAAACAATTTTTTTCTACTTTTTAATGTTTACCGCTTTTATGTTTCAAAAACTAAACACATTCACTATCACGCATGTTAAAAAAACACAGCTTACAAAACTTTTCAACTTCAGTCTACGAAGAAAATTGAAACGAAACAATTCCAAAAGATAACTGATGAAACTAAAAATGAGTTTAACACGGGCAAGTGCAAACAGATGTATTAAACCATTCACAAACATTAATTATTTTAATGATATGAAATAAACAATCTGCAATGATAAACAACGAATCACTGGAATCGTTTACTCTCCTGTTATAATTCAAGTGCATTAGTCGTATATTACTTGTGACCAAAAATAAAATAAAACTGAGTCTATAATAAAAACCTACTAATCATAAATAATGTAACGAAAAATAACAAAGTAAGAGTAACAATAGAGTAAAATTTCAGTTGTTAATGGTAAACTGATGTTCGATTTTTTTATTTTTTTATTTTACGGCCACAAAGGACCACTTAAGTTCAATCTTTCAACGTCTAGCTCTTTCAGATGTTCCACCAAAACGCCCCCGCAGTTGTCGCTCCCGTACTTCTCCTCTTCTTCGCCAATAATTCTTCAATGTTTCGGATCTTCTCAGTCTCTCAGCGTCCGAAATCACCATGGCTTTCCTGACCCTCATTTGTTCCCTAAATTTAACCGATCGCTGTTTGTATGTCCTGTAGCTCCCTGACTTAGTTTTGAGGTCAGCTATTGTGATGTTTAGTTCCTCCATATCCTTTTTGACTTCCTTTATCCAGTTTGGTGTCATCTTCTTTTGCCAGAAAAACTCAGTCATCCTTCTTAGTAATCTTGTATCCTCCATTCTCAATATATGTCCCAGGAAGGATATCCTTTTTTTCCTGATGATACTGGTTAAAGGCTCAATTGTTTCATATACTTCCTTGTTTGGTACAATATAGAAACTACCATCTTGAAGGGACCATTTTCCAATACACCTTCTTGCTATTTGCCTCTCCACTTTCTCGATTTTGTCCTGATGCTCGATTTATATAAAACATTTTCTAACAAATGAATTGAACGTGTTTTTATTATATAAAGCTTACAGTGAATAATCAGTGTTGTATGTAATTGTTGTTTGTTGATCATGGTGTGCATATTTTTAATTAATGCGCATGCTCACTTGTATTGCTGGTTGCCTACGTCGGAGTACTCTTAGCGTAGACAGACTTTACATTATATTTATACATACCCGACAGCTTGATAAGTTTTTCCGACGGCATCTTTATCTCTTATAGCGTGGATAATGGCTTCGGCCACGTCATGCACGTAGACTGGTTGCTTAATTGTCTCTTCTCCTTTCTTCCAAAGCGGTATGCCACTCAAAACGAAGCTGGTCCGCACATTATGCGCAAACGACCTACAAAAACACCAAAATTAAACAATGAACCCCATGATTCTCAAAATAATCACAATATGTTAAAAGCTGTAAGGCCGAAAACACACTGCATCAGTCAAAACAGCCTGGGTATGTTTGGGACTGCCTGGAGCTGTTTGAAGCAAACCTAAGTAACCAGTTTAGTATAGAGTCAAGCGGGGAGCAAACACACTGGCAAGGCAAACGTTTTGTTTGCTTCATTCTGTTCCAGTCACACCCAGTCATTGCCTGGTGTTGTTTGTTGAATTGCGGTTTGCTGCAAACATTTTCAAGCAAAGGTACATACATCAACGCTTTTATTTTCTTTCAATTTTATTAATACCAACAATTAACAATTTTATCATTTATTTATTTTAATCTTTTTATTAAAAAAAAAAAAAAAAATACAGAATAGGGAATTATAATAGTCCAATATCAATCAGATGATTTGAATACACATGTATGTACAAAAATATAAGCTACATAAGCTAGGATGTATGTATCATCACTCAAAAAAATTGAATTTATTGCCTACAACACAACAATACAATAATTGTTCATGAACATATAATTCTCAAAATATAGCAAAAATTAAAACACAAAAAAGTTTGTAGTACACTGAGGTTGTACAGTTTATTAAAGTATTTTTTTTTCAAAAACAAAATTGTTTGAGTTGCAGAAGTCTGATCGTTTATGCACCTATGCATATAATTAGGAATTTATAATCCTTAAATTATATAGTATAAAATTTGTTTGTATTTTTATTTAATAATTTTATTTGAAATTGTATTACATATTTTATCGAATTTTTAGATGGAATGCGATGCAGAGAATCTACTGGCTTTAGTTGAACAACGTCCACCGATCTACAGTTTTAAAATGAAAGAACACTGCAACCAAATCATCAAAAATCGTTGTAGTCGAATCATTGTAGTTATTGATAAATTGTGGGAAGAAATTTCGCGCGAGATGGGCGCTGTATAATAATGTTGCAATTTTATACATAAAATAAAAAATTATAAAATCAACATTTAACATTATTAATTGGTTTCACATACCTTAATGTCACAAGCAGCTTCTCGTCTAGTTACATACTATTACGAAAATTAGAATCTACTTTTGTAATCCTATGCTGAATGACACTAAATAATCAAAACTTGCAGGACTCACCTAGTAAAATTACAAAACTTTTTAGGGTAGCCTACTGTTTTAATTCACTTAAAAGTGAACTAGTATTATTATCGTAATTTATACATTGATTTTAAGGGTGCACTAAATACTTCCGCCTTGATGATTTTGATTGTAGCAATAAGCACTGCCATAAAACAGGTACACAATTTTCCACTTCTTCATTTGAAGACATCTTAATACAGTAGATGTGCGTCTATTAATTATCACGGTTCACAACTGACTGACTGTGTTTGGCTGCAGTGGGGGTTGGAGCTGTTCCAGTCACGTTCAGTCACAAACAAACATTTTGTTTCGGTTTGCTTCAACCAAATTGACTGATGCAGTGTGTTTTTGGCCTAACAGTCAAATTTGAGGCTACATTTTTATAAACACATGTTATTTATCATAACACAAATAATAGTAATAATAATAAAAATTTTCAAAATTCCGAGTTATTAAATGAACATTCATCAAAATCGATCAACCGGAAGTAGTAGTATATTTGTCATTTTTTTACTTTTTTGCAATTTTCTCAAAACTGACTCCTACAATTTTTTTTTTTAAATCGCCTTATTTACTAAATTTTTTATGCTTTGCGAGATATGGTAGGCCCCATATCTGCTGAAACTCTTAGAGAGGCTGTTTTCACATTAAAAATTTGTTTTTTTAAGATTACAGCTTAATTATGCATTTTACCATAAAAATTTATACAATAAAAGTTGTAGAAAATTTAAAATCCTACAACTTTTATTTCAAACATTCTTCTGTATAACGCTTAGTTTAGCGGTAATTAGCGATTTTCTGTTTTTTTCTCTCATGAAAATGTGTAAAAATATTCAATTTTTTAAAATTTCAGCTGTAGTATGCATTTTACGACAAAAGTGGTATACAAAATCAAATTAATTGGAAATTGAAAGATCTACAATTTTTATTTCCCGTGTGGGGATTTGCCAGTTACCTCCATCGGGCGCGTCCCCGTTGGAATCGGGGGAGGCTCACCGGCTCTGCAGCCAGCAGAATTGGGGGGTAGTGGCGAAATAAAATACCGTGAAACAAAAACTGGACTGGTCCTCCAGGTTGGGGGTTGGGCGAAGGGCCAATAACTCCTCACCATAAAAAGCAGCATATTATGAAACCTCAAATTGAGCCTCGGAATCGGACTGCCAACCTCGGAAATCAAATTGGAAATAAGCAAAAAATCAGATTAAGGAAACGGAAACACGTATTGACGGTGGCTACTTGGAATGTGAGAACAATGTTGCAGCCAGGAAAAATGATGGAAATAGCGAATGAAGTTATAAAGTTCAACATTGATTTAGTTGCATTACAGGAGGTGAGATGGATGGGAAGTGGACGAATAGATAAAAAAGACTTTACCTTGCTATATAGCGGTCCCACAGTAAGAACAGGACAATGTGGAACAGCATTCCTTATTAGAGCGAAATTAAGGAATAGTATTTTATTGTTTGAGCCAGTGAACGATAGAATATGCATGGTGAGACTTAAAGGACGTTTTCGAAACATATCCTTCATATCTGCCTATGCCCCAACAGAAGAAACGCCTGAAGAAGTGAAATGTGATTTTTATGATAAGCTGGGCCAAGTTTGTGATAAAATACCAAGACATGACATGTTGGTATTACTTGGAGATTTCAATGCGCAGATAGGCAAGGAAAATCACCTTCAAGGCATTGCAGGGCAGTATACTCTGCATGAAAGAACAAACAAGAATGGTGTATTCCTGGCTCAACTTGCAGCAGAGCAAAACCTTTCAATTGCTAGTATCATATTTCCTCACAAAACCATACACAAAGGAACTTGGAAAATGCCTGGCTCTGGCATAGTGACTCAAATTGATCATGTTTTGGTATCAAGGAGACACGCCACCTCAATAACTGATGTCAAAACTTCAAGAGGACCAAACTGTGAGTCAGGCCATTACATGGTAGTGGCAAAGATATTCGAGAGGATATCCATGATTGAAAATGTTAGAGGAGAGATAAAGCAAAAGTGGAATGTTGAAGCCTTGAAGCAGGTACAAACCAAGAATGCATACCAGAGAGCAATTAGTGAGAAATTGGATTGCTGGGAGCAAGAGACTCCAGAAGAGGAGGAGAGTCCTGATAATGTATGGACAAAGCTGAAATATATTATAATTGATGCTGCTGCTGACACTATTGGGCGAAAGAGAAGAGAAAGGAATGCTGACTGGTATGATACGGAATGTGAGGTAGCTATTGAGGAGAGGAATAGACTGAGGCTGACTGTGATGCAGCGAGTAACAAGAGGTAATGTGGAGATCTACAGGGAAAGCAGGCGGAAGGCAAAAAATCTCATCAGGAAGAAAAAACGTGAATGCCTTAAAAACCAACTAGAAGGTATAGAGAGTTTGCACAGGCAGAATGAAACAAGGAGATTTTATCAAACTGTCAAAGTTATGAGTAAAGGCTTCCAACCAAGAACCAATATGTGCAGAAATAAAGATGGTGAAGTGATCTCTGAAGAATCGAAGGTGCTAGAGAGATGGGCAGAACATTTTCAACATGTTCTAAATGGGAATAGTAGAGAACGAGAGGTTTGGGCCCCATCTTATCACACTGCTGATATTGAAGTTGAAACTCCTACTAGAGAAGAAGTAGTTGTAGCAATACAAAAACAAAAGAATTACAAATCACCAGGCGAAGACTCCATAACAGCGTAGATGTGGAAAAATGGAGGTGATAAGGTGATTGATAAAATATTCAAACTACTTCTGATGATATGGAGGAAAGAGGAGCAGCCCAAAGAGTGGAGTATGGGACTCATCTGTACAATTTATAAGAAAGGAGAAAAACTAGTGTGCAGCAACTATCGAGGAATAACTCTGTTAAATGTTGCCTACAAAATATTGTCCTCCACCCTCTTGAAAAGAATGAGCTCACTATCCGAGAGAATTATTGGCGAATATCAGTGTGGTTTTAGGCCAGGAAGAGGGACAACTGATCAAATTTTTGCAATATGCCAACTCATGGAAAAGTGTACTGAATACAGTGTGGACTTACACATGCTATTCATAGATTTCAAGCAAGCATTTGACTCTGTGATAATTGATAATCTGTTAAAAGCGCTGGAGAGTTTCGGTTTCCCTGGAAAACTCATAAGATTGACGTCTGTGATTTTGACAAATAATAATGCCAAAGTACTCATTGGAGGAAAAACGAGCAGAGCATTCCAAATTGACCAAGGAGTAAGGCAAGGCGACGCACTATCAGCACTACTTTTCAATCTAGCTCTGCAGAAAGTAGTTCAAAAGCTAAATCTCACAGGGAATATCATCTTCAAATCCAGTCAAGGACTAGCCTATGCGGATGACATAGTATTGGTGGCTCGTAGTGCAGCAGATCTAAAAGAAATGTTTCTCACACTTGAAAAGGAAGGGCTAGGGATAGGACTTGGAATCAACAACAACAAAACCAAGTACATGAAAGTGACTCCATCTCTGGCGAGGAGAACGGCTGAAGATTTTGAAGCAGGCAGATATAAATTTGAAAGTGTAGAAAAGTTTATTTACCTTGGTACTGAGCTCAATGTGAATAACAACCTCAGTAATGAAATAAGGAAGATAATTGATCAGGGTAACAGAGCCTACTATGCAAACAGAAATTTAATAAAATCTAGGCTTATATCAAGATGTACAAAGAAGAAAATATATCAAACACTAATAAGACCGGTAGTGACATATGGTTGTGAAGCATGGGTCCTTGGCTCTCGGAACGTTAACGCATTGAGGATTTTTGAAAGAAAGATTTTGAGAAGAATTCATGGTCCAATATATGACGAGGGCGAATGGAGAATAAGAACCAATGCAGAACTCAACACCATTTTACAAGGAAAAGATATAGTACGGTATATAAAGTCTAGACGAATCAGCTGGCTGGGACATGTGCACAGGATGGAACAGGACAGGATGCAGAGACAGATGCTTGTTGGGAGAATGGAGGGACGAGGAGGAGGGGTCGCCCTAGAACACGCTGGCTGCAGGATGTGGAAAAGGATCTGACGAGCTTGGGGGTGAGGAACTGGAGGAGACGGGCAAGTCAGAGGGATGAATGGAGGCGCATTGTTGAGGAGGCCAAGGTCCACGTAGGGCTGTAGTGCTTCGTAAGTAAGTAAGTAAGTACAATTTTTATTTAAAACATTTTTTACTACAGAGCCTAGTTTAGCGTGAAAGAGTGATTTTCCATATTTTTAAGCCAAACTTAGGTTGATTTTCATTTCGCCTCTGTCACTCATGATTAAAATAAGGTTATGTATTTTGTTTATTTTTAATGTTTTATTACTAATGTTTAGTTATGTTGTTCATTATTTCCACTGGCAAGAGAAAGTCGTACGAATGTTTCACACCAGATTTTTTTTACATAGAAATAAAAAAATTGGTATTTAGAAAAAAATAAATCACTAAAAAATTGTTTAGTCAGCAACCTTAAAAAAATTTCTACATGAGTGTAGGCCCCTCTAAGAATTTCAACAGACATAGCGTTTACCCTATCTTGTAGAGCACAAATCACATACTAGCCCTGGATATAGCAGATTGAGTGCAAAATTTACCACTCCACCTCCCTCTTATGGGCATTAACATTTATTAATCTTTAAATGTTATTGTTTCGGTCAACAGCCGAAAGGCTGGTTTGAACCTCTAGAAGTTTTATAAATAAAAACAAAAAGTGAGGTGGTTTACTATCGCCTTCCTCACTGAGTTGAAAGACTATGCTTATCAGCATGCCAGGCCCTCTGAAAAGCACCCACTTTCCACCCTGAAAATGATACCTTCACTTCATTCACCATAGGGTCTGGCCATATATTGAAATTCATTACTCTCAGAGGAGATAACTCTGATTAGTGTCTTTTACACCTCTACCTCTTCTGTTCTTAAATAGTTCAGTCATATAATTGGCCGACTATATAATAAGAAACAACTATTTTTTGTAGCTCTGGAACAAACAGATTGAGTACGATTAATTTAACACTCCACCTGCCTGTTATGGGCAAAAATCAGTATATGGTAGTCCATTAATCGCACGATTCTAAAGAAAAAAAAAATCTGGTGTGAAACACTCACACAACTTTCTCTTGCCAATGCAAATAATTAAAAATAATGCTAACATTAGTAATAAAACAATAGAAATAAACAAAAAATTAACCTCAATACACATAATCTAATTTTAATGAGTGAAAGACGCAAAATGAAAATCAACCCATTTGGCTTACAAATACGGAAAATCACTCTTTCACGCTAAACTAGGCTCTGTAGAGAAAAATGCTATTAATAAAATTTGTAGATCTTTTAATTTCCTATAAATTTTATTATATACAGTAAAATCTCTCTATTGCGGAACTATATAGCGGAAATCTCTCTTTAGCGGCATTATTTGCCGACCCCGACCCTTTCGTATACTACGATAATGTATTTAACTCTCGTTATAGCGGCACAAAAGTCTCTCTATAGCGGCAAAACAATATCTTCAGGATATGAATTTAGATGCCTATGTAGGGTCAGACAATGACTTAGCCACTTCAGCAGATGTTGGCGATGATGCAATAATCAAAAATGTCTTAGCCCAAAACAACGAGGAAGAAAGTAAAGATGACGATGAAATGGAAACAGAAATGTTGTCCCTTCAAGTAAACAGCCACTAGACGCTATTCTTGTTGTTTACACGTACTGTCATTGCCAATACGTAAATGAAAATTTACAAGTTTTAAACATTGAAAATGAGATTGAAGACATGTTTTATGAATTGAAAACGAAACAAAATTTACAACTTATTTTACGAAATGAAATGTACTTCACAGTCATTGTTTCCTTAATAACGTAAAAATATATACTGTACTGTGTATTTTTTCTGCGTTTGTGTAGCCTATGTTTTAGGAGATTTTAATTGTATGTATCCTATGTTTATTACTGTTCAGTGAAAAATGAGTTTCAGTGCTAATTAATTTTAGGCTATCTATTACGATATGTACTGTATGAATGATTATTGGAAAAAGTTCAGTACGAAAAGTGAAATTCTATTGTTAAACATTAGTAACACAACATCTAATAAAACCAGTTTGTTTCCAAATTTCTTGTTAAGATAATAACGTACACTTTAGGTAATTAATTTAAATATCTCACTGTATTGAAGTAATCTACCGTATTAAACATTTGTCATAAAGTGATCTATTCAGTAGTTTTCAAAAACTTATTCCATGCACCATTCACAAACATATAAATAAGTTTTTAGTACAGAAAAATTAGTATTCCAACTTCCTTTCCGCCGTTAATTACTCGCTCTCTCTATAACGGAACTCTCTTTATAGCGGCAATACCTCATGGTCCCTTCAATTCCGCTATAGAGAGATTTTACTGTATACTTTTTTTGTAAAATGCATACTAAGGCCGAAATGTTAAAAAAATTGATTTTTCACATGTTTTTGTGAGAAAATAACAGAAAATCGCAAATTACCGCTAAACTAAGCGTTATACAAAAAAATGTTTGAAATAAAAAGTTGTAGGATTTTTAATTTTCTACAACTTTAATTATATACATTTTTGCGGTAAATTGCATAATAAAGCCGCAATCTTAAAAAACAATTTTGTTACTTAAAAACAGCCTCACCCAGAATTTCAGCAAACATGGCACCTACCCAGTCTTGTAGAGCATAAAAAATTAAGTAAACAAGGCAATTTTTTAAAAAAATTGTAGGACCAGTTTTTGAGAAAATTGCAAAAAAATGAAAAATTACACGAATAAACTACTACTTCTGGTTGACCGATTTTGATGAAAATGTTTGTGTCGGGTCTGGTAGTGGTATGTAACTTAAGTTTTAAGTTTCAAGCTCATATGATGTTCCGTTCTTGAGATATTTTGTATACACACATACACACCAATCGGTAAAAACATGTTTGTGTGGATTCAGGGGATCTGAAAACGTGTAGATCCGGTGAAAACTCGATTTTGAAAAATCGACATGAAAACAATATTTTCCTTCCTATATATTCATATAGGCAAGAGAAAGTAAAAAAGCGACTTGTTTTATCCGACAGACTCCTTACGACAGTGAGGACAGTCTATGTTACGTAACTATGGTACAACATGAAAACACTTACCTTAGAAATTTATCTACTGGTCCAGCAATGAAAGCCGGTTTGAAAATGGTTGCATCTGGGAACGCTCTACGAACTTCATGTTCACCTATAAATTTGGTAGCTAAATGCTTCGAACCGCCCTTCAACACATGACCCTACAAAATAACAAACACAAAATAATCCACTGTTATTACAAAACTATAACTAAGATGTTGTTGGTGATTAATTTTAAAATTGTCATTTATCATTTTCTTTTGTCCGCCCATCACACCCAGTAATCAGAAACTATAAGAGATACCAACAAATAGTTTTCGGATTCGTAATCTACACAAAAATTTAGTGGGCCTGGATCGGGTATGAAGTTCCAGTTTCGAGTCAACAAATCAAAGCCGGAATTGGGAAACAAAAATAGCGACTATCGATTCCTCTTAAAGAGTAAATACAGAAATCATTGGGTTCAAAATTCCAGTTCGATCGGAAGTGGCCCAAATCTGGAAGTCAAGAAATCAAAGTCGGAATTGGGAAACAAAAATAGTGACTATCGATTCCGCTTAAAGAGTAAATAGAGAAATCATTGGGTTCAAAATTCCAGTTCGATCGGAAGTGGCCCAAATCTGGAAGTCAAGAAATCAAAGTCGGAATTGGGAAACAAAAATAGTGACTATCGATTCCGCTTAAAGAGTAAATACAGAAATCATTGGGTTCGAAATTCCAGTTCGATCGGAAGTGGCCCAAATCTGGAAGTCAAGAAATCAAAGTCGGAATTGGGAAACAAAAATACTTAGTGACTATCGATTCCTCTTAAAGAGTAAATACAGAAATCATTGGGTTCAAAATTCCAGTTCGATCGGAAGTGGCCTAAATCTGGAAGTCAGAAATCAGTCGGAATTTCAAAAAATCGACATGAAAACAATGTTTTCCTTCCTATATTCATATAGGCAAGAGAAAGTAAAAAAACCGGCCCAGTGGTTTAAACGACTGTTTTGTAAAATGGCAGCGAAAGGGTTGATTGGTGTGGCCAAACTCTCTCCTAATACACAGTGGAACTCGGTATTCATTTCAACTTACCTCAGGCTTTTCAACTGCGTTTAAGTCGGAAATATGGATATATTTCTCGACGCCAGCTTCTTTGCAAATTTGAGCGATACGACGAGCACCTTCTACGTTGACGGCGTTGAAAGTGAAATTTTTTGTCTCCCAATCACGGCCGATTAAATTGATTACGACATTCGAGTATTTGACGGCGTTGTAAATAGATTCGTCATTACGTAAATGGAATGGCACGAATAACACTTGCCCCAAATCGCCGACCAATTTCAGACGAACTAAATCGTAGTGATCACCTCTGTATGGAATTATCACCTGTAACAGTACAATACAGTCGAACTCGGTTTTAGCATCATTGAAGGAACAGATTAAATTTTACCAGTATATCCGAGTGATGCTATAACAAAGTTAACACTTATGTCAAGGTAAATCTAACTAAACAAAGAATATTTTGTATTGTCGCCAAAAGGGGCAAAACCTTGTTTGTGAAATTGGTGGCCCTGAAAAGGGCCATTGTTGGCGTTCGGAAGCGGCGAGCCGGCGTGATGGAAGCGGAGCCCGAAGAGTGATGGCTCGGCCTCCGGGTTCAGGCTTAGCCTTCCCTCAGCGGCAGTTGGGTCCTCACTGCAGCATTGCAGTGGTGGCCCCCAGAGCCCTGCAGTGTCGGGTCGGCGGTCTGCCGATAGCGCGGCCGAGGCAGCTCTCTCCGGGCCGGCGAAGGCTGACCCGTACGGGAATGTAGCGTCCGCCACCGGTAGTGTAGACCAGGGATGGTGCATCTGGTCTCGTCCTCTTCAGTCGGGAGCTCTTCTTTCTTCTTCTTGTCTGGTTGAGAGTTCAGTGAAGAGTGACTCTCGCGGGCGAGAGCGCTCTCTTAAATACCTCTCCGTCGAGTCAACAAATTGGTGGGGAGAGGCTGTAGGCTCTCCGCATAACATTGGTAGTGGGACTGTCTGCAAGCGCTAAGTTGGTAGAGGGAATCGGCGACAGTATACAGGTCATTTGTTCTAGCTAGAAGCTTTCCCTCCAACGCTGTGTGCCGCTGAGCTGTTCTGTTTAGTAGTGGGGGAAGCACCTCGTAGTTGTAACATAGTATACGGTTAGAAAGAGAGGGAATGATCATTAAGTGAGAAGGAGACAACACTTGCCCCTTTGAAACTATCCCTACTCTACCTACTCGCCCTCCCCTTACAACCTTCTTCCTAAAACAAACGTACTATACATTACTACTAATTTACGCAATGTGCTAAACATTTTTTATTTGCGGTTTTTAAATCATAATAACCTAATAAAATAAGACAAATAACCACTTTGTGTAAGTAGGTAGACTTTATTATGTATTAAAATATAGAAACCAAAATACGTATTTGTAAGTACATAAACTACATATTGCCCATAACAGACATGTGGAGCGTCAAATTATTTACACTCAATCTGTTATTTGCACGGCTAAAATAAATAGTTCTGTTTCTTATCACATGGTCAGCCAATTAAATGACTGAATCATTTAAGAACAGAAGAGGTAGAGGTGTAAAAGACACTAATCAGAGTTATCTCGTCTGAAAGTAATGGATTTCATTATACAGCCAGACCCTGTGGTGAATGAAGTGAAAGTGTCATTTGCAGGGTGGAAAATATATGCTTTTCAGAGGGCCTGGCTTGCTGATAAGTGTACTTTTCCACTCAGTGAGGACAGCATCGGTAAACCACCTCACTGCTCGATTTACTTAGTAAAACCTCTACAGGTTCAAACCAGCCTTTTGGCTGATGACCTAAACAATAACAAACTACATAATGGTGCGTTACCTACTTTATTGGAAGAAATTAATGATTTTCTTTTAAACACCTTATTCTGCGAAATAAATCATCTCCATAATTTTGTACACTTGTTGCACGTGATGCATTGTGCCGGCAGATATCTCTCGGTGTCAGTGAAATCTTAACAAAGTTTCAGCCGCTAACATTGCCTCCTGCAATGTTGGCGTAACAACGGTGTCCTCTTCATCTTCCTCTTGCTCAGTCCCTTCTTCGTATTAGAGAATATTCTTAAATGTGGATAGTCTGATGTGAAAGTTAGGTACAATGCTACCTACTAAGTGTCACATGTCACAAAGAGGGTGCAGTCCCAAAACTGACCTTGACGTAGATGAATAATAGTTATTGAAATTTCGCTTTATTTAAAATCAAAACAGACGCACATAAAACGCACATTCTTAACTGCATAAATATTAGGTTGGGAGTAACAGCTGATAATGATCAGCTGTTACTCCCAACCTAGATATTAGTGAATATTTTATGCAGTTAAGAATGTGTGATTTTTTGTGCATCTGTTTTGATTTTAAATAAAGCGAAATTTCAATATCTATTATTCATTTTTTCCTGAGTAATTCACATGAATCTTTTCAGAATTAAATTTTCTACAAATTTATTTAAGAAAAAATACACCTGTATTTACCATTTATGGAAGTAATCTTACGTTAAACACAAAAATGTGTTACTTCTTTGCACCAATTCATGTGTTTTATGTAAGATATCTCTGAAAGTATTGAATTTACAGCTCTGGAACCAATTTTATTCAATTTTTCAGATTAAAAAACATAAGAAACAATTGTATTTGTATCTTTGTGACTACCTTTAACATTTTTATATGGCCTTACTTCACCGAGGGTACAGAGTTCTAGGTGAAATTTTTCGCTAGCCGTAACTCGCTAACTAAGCGTTTTCAGGCATATGTTTATATGAACTTTTTTTCTTATTTTTATCTATAGAATGAGATACCAAGAGATTGTCGTATAGTTTTGAATTACCCTATATATTAAACTGTCTTTTATAATTAATTTAAATAATAAATGTCCATTTGATTAGTAATTAAATATATACTATGTATAAATTTATTAAATATTAATTACATTATTAATGATTATTTAAATTTATTAAACACGTGTAATCATTGATATACCGCCATATAACGGGTGATTCAAAAAGAGCGCCGGTTTTTAAACGGCTGGTAAATTTTTGTTTATCGGTTGGCAACATTGTTAGACCTCATTTCTATTTCGGAGAACATTCCGATTGACGATTCAGTTGTAGTTTCTCTTGTTCTCAGTGTAGTACTCTCACAGTCTGTGTTTAACCATGGAGAAGTTTACTATTGCACAATGAGTGTTAATCGTCAAAACATTTTACCAGAGTGGAGAGAGTTATGCGGCTACTGTCAGGCGACTTCCCGGTACTCTAGGACGTAATGAAGCACCGAACGAAGCAACAGTTCGCAGGCTCATGAAAAAGTTTTTTGAGACGGGTTCAACAGTCGACCTTAAAAGTTCTGGACGTCGTCGTTCTGGCCGAACTGAGCAGAACGTTGCGTTGGTTCGTGACAGTGTGGCTGTTAGCCCAGCAAAATCAATACGTCGCCGTTCTCAACAATTGGGTTTACGATGTTCTTCTGTACGGAGAATTCTTCGGTACGATCTCCAATATCACCCGTATAAAATTCAGTTGCTGCACGAGAAACAATGTTGTTGCTCAGTGAATGGTTCCAGGATCGCATCATTTCTCGTAATTCCGAACATCAATGGCCACCAAGGTCGTGTGACTTGACGCCTTGTGACTTTCATCTTTGGGGTCATCTGAAGTCATTGGTGTATGCCAATAAACCCCGAAACATCAATGACTTGAAGGAGGAAATTCGACGGGTTATCGGGCAAATGGAAGTCGAAACTTGTCGTGCAGTAATATCCAATTTCATGGACAGAGTTGATGCGTGCCAGCGCAGTAGAGGAGGACACATGCATGACATCATTTTTCATACATGAAATTGGAAGGTAAGATGAACTTGTTGATGTATTTATTTTCAGTTTTTCAATAAAATAAATCTCTTAATTTGATATATCAAAACCGGCGCTCTTTTTGAATCACCCTATACATGCCCAAAGTACTATCTACAGTTAGACAATCCATTGATGCCCAAGAGGTGTTAATGTTATGTTATACAGTTGACCCGGTTTTAACAGCCTCGGTTTAACGTCATTTTTTTAGGTGTTGCGTCAAAACTTCTATCTGAAAAACCCCTGTTTTAACGTCATTAACTCGGTTGTTGCGTCAAAATTTTTTCGATGAAATCATTTTTTACTTCACGTACAATGATTGTGAACTTGCCGTTATCTATCAGTAAATTGTTTAAAAAAGAAAAATACAGTATACAGTAATATAGTATTTTATCAAACATCCTATGTAGGATTTTAAACAGCCATATTATTTAAAATTGAAATATATTTCTAACCACCAGAATACGGGGTAACATAAAACACTTACCAATGTTTATAGCACTTTCGTGTATCTTGTACACATCTTCAGTAAATTAAAATTCATTAAAATTTTTCTACGTCAAAATTTAAAACTTCCTACTCCTACCATTCTACTACCTATCTATGCCTACCATGGTAGGAGTAGGAAATTTTACATTTTGACGTAGAAAAATTTTAATGAATTTTAATTTACTGTCGGCCGCATTGGCGCAGTTGGTAATGTGCTCGCCACACATCATGCGGTCTTGGGTTCGAATCCCATTCAATTCAGGCTCGGCATATTTTCATACGTTACAAAAAATCATTTCATCCTTCACCGTCTGCATTAGCAGTAATTGCAGAACTGTCGGACGTAAAACCAAAAAAAAAAAAAAAAAAAAAAAAAAAAAAAATTTACTGAAGATGTGTACAAGATACACAAAAGCGCTATAAACATTGGTCAGTGGTTTATGTTACCCCATATTCTGGTGGTTAGAAATATATTTCAATTCACTAATATAGAAATATAGTACAATAGTCTACTTGTGAATAGTTTTTGCTTGTGCAAAGGGATTAAAATGATATTGTTAAGCTGTTCGTATGTGTGTCTACACTAGAGAAGAGAGAAAAGAACTGTCACTGTGAACGAGTCACGGTTACTTATAATTCACGGTGACCACAGTTATTCAGATAGGTGAGTAACCATTCCCCAGTCACTGTTACAAAGATCGCTTACTCTTCTGTAACCGGAAGACACAACACGGTGAATATTCACCGTGCTTCTACAGTATTTATATTACGGACGGTCTGCAAGCGATACCTGTTCACACAAAAGTTTTTCAATACTCTAACCTACCCTTCACACAAACACGATAATAAAATATTTCTTTTTCAACATATTATATTTCTGTAAATGCTATTAGTCGCACATGGCTTCATATACGAGGGGGTACCCAAAAGAAACCGGAATTATTTTTTAAAACTATTTATTTTTAATTTTTTTACAAAAGAACCTTATCCCCTTCAAAATACTCTCCATTACAACTAATACATTTGTCCCACCGGTGCTTCCACTGTTCAAAACATTTTTTCTACTCCTCTTCAGTGATGGCTGCCAGCTCATCCGTCGTTTTTTTCTTGACATCATCAACGTTGTTAAATCGGAGACCTTTCATGCCCCTTTTCATGCGTGGGAACAAGAAAAAATCACACGGAGCCAGATCGGGTGAGTACGGTGCGTGTGGTAGCAAAACCATGCCGTTTTTCGCCAAAAACTGGGTAACCGAGATTGCCGTATGTGCAGGTGCGTTGTCGTGGTGGAAAAACCAGTCCCCTGTCTGCCACAAATTAGGTCTTTTACGACGAATGCTGTTTCGTAGTCTTCTTAACACTTCAAGATAAAAAGCTTGATTTACCGTCTGGCCTGGTGGAACAAACTCTGAATGGACAATTCCCCTCACATCAAAAAAACAAATCAGCATTGTTTTGATGTTCGATCTGACTTGACGACTTTTTTTTGGTCGGGGTGATAATGAAGTCTTCCATTGACTGGATTGTTGTTTGGTTTCTGGGTCGTACCCATAGCACCAAGACTCGTCACCCGTAATGATCTTTGACATGAAATCTGAATCAGTTTCAAGCCGTTGTTTCAAATCACTACACGTTTCAATTCGACGTTCCTTTTGAGTGTCTGTTAGAACCCGAGGCACAAACTTGGCAGCGACTCTTTTCATTGTCAAGTCTTCTGTTAAAATGCGTTGGACTGAGCTCCAAGATAACCCACTAACCTGTGATATTTGGTCAATGGTCTGTCGTCAGTCTGTTCGTACAATTTCTTTCACTTTCACAACATTTTCGTCTGTTCGGGAAGTCGACGGTCGTCCAGAACGAGGTTTGTTCTCAATCAACATGTCGCCATTTTTAAAGCACAAAAACCACTCGTACACTTTCGTTTTTCCAATAGCGTCGTCTTTGTAAGCTGTGTTCAACATTACAACTGTTTCCGCGGCGTTTTTACCGAGCAAGAAGCAAAATTTCACAGCCGCACGTTCATTAAAACTTGCCATCATGAAAAACGACACGAGCACAAAACAGCACTAGCGAGAACAATCACTGCACGAGAACAGAACAAGCTAGATCAACGAACAAAATGGCATTGAACTGGCAATGAGTAGCGCTACAAGCAGCCTAGTGGCGGGAATTAGTACTGCACAAGCTCCGCCCACAGCAGAGCTATTCCGGATACTTTTGGGTACCCCCTCGTATACATTCCATTCAATGTGTAAAACCTGATTTATAGGTTTGTTACCTCTTACCTGAGAGCCAATTTTTCCTAATCGGTGACAAACATGATTTCCTAGATAACCAGATGCTCCGAACACAGTAGCAACAATTCCACTGAAACTGGAACGGCCACCAGTACCTCTTTTCATAGACGATAGACTGGGTTTCTTGATTGGTTTTACAGTATCAACATTAGAACTGTACTGCGATCGCTGGATGTACAATGTGGCCACAGGAACCGCTGCAGCTGCAGCTGTCTGCAACCCTAAACAAAACACACATTTGTTAACCCTGTTCACACTGGTAATCTAATTTTAGATGATGCCGAATGGATTGTGGTTGGGGCGATAAAACGTGCTTCAACAAGGCCAGTATAAATCGGAGACCGGTACATATTGCACTTTTCTTGTAGAGAATTCTTTAACGCATCTGATAGTGTTTTCAGAAATAGAATATCATAACATGGAAAATTTTTATTTCCTCTATAGTGTGTAGGTAGCATTGATGGTTTGGGAATTGTTTGTTTTGAATGGAAATCCATGTAGCTCGTGTGTAAGTCAACGTACATGCATGTTCTTTAGTTTGTGTTGAAGCTATGACGATTCTGTTACGACATTTGCCCTTGAAAAGGAAAGATGAGTCCATTTTACTTTTCAGGAGAGGGTTTACCATCACTTTGCCGGGTTGTAAAGGATGTGTAACGGCTTCCTTCTAACCGCACCTACAGAATTTTTCAAAACACGTGGTTTTAGGGAAAAGAATTTTCTACATTATTTTGCTTATAGCTGTAACCTAAATATAATAGTGGCTCTTTGACATCACAGTAAAGAATGTAAAATACCATTCCTTCTTGCTTCCCGGTGATGTGAAAATGGACTCATGTTGAACATTTTGTAACTTCAACAAATATTTACGGAAATTTAAATAAAAAATAACATTTATTCCAGTAAAATTTTGTCTACAACCATGTTTTTATATAAATTTTTTTGCTAAACTGAAATTTAAGCCCGTTATTGTAGAAAAACTAAAGTCAACACAAAAATTTTCACGGTTGAAAATTTCACTCGCCTAAACACAAGAATTATCAAGCGATTTTGTTGTAATTATATTCAAAAGGCGCGTACGTATTATATGAATCAACTGTAATATTTTCAGAATTTTTCATCCGTAGTGACGTTAGATAAAACAGTTGTTTTGAGAGCATGTTTCGAATTTTGCAATTCTTTTGTTTAATGCGTGACAGTCTGCTTCCAAAGGGTCCAAAGGGCCCTTCCCTTAAAGGAAAGGGTTTCCAAAGGGGGGATCTTATCTGGTTGAAAAGTCATACAATACAATCCACGAATTTATAAACCAGTGTTTCCCAACCAGTGGTCCGCGGACCAAAGGTGGTCCATGAGAGCCTTCGGGGTGGTCCGTGAGAGTTTAGTGACTATTTATAAAAAAAAAATATTTTCCCATGATTAAATCAAAGTTACGATTTTCATTGAACAAGATTAAGTAAATACATTAAGATTCAGATTAAGTAAAGGTAGAAGAGTTGTGGTGTAAGAAAGCCCTGGGCTTTCCCAAGAATCGGCAAGTAGCTTTGCGGTATCTTATGATTTTTTTCAACCACTTATTTGTTTGAGCAGGGGTTCTCTAGTTTATTGTTAATTAAAAACAAACAACGAAATCGGCTAAGTGTAAGCAGTGATTTGAGAGTAGCTCTTAGCAAGAGCCTAAAACCTAGAATTCCTCAGCTAGTCAGAAAGATTCGCGCACAAAAGTCGCATTGAAATTTTCATTTCATTTTTAATTTATTTTTTAATTTTCATTGTTATTTTCGACTAAGTAAATTCTGTATTCCTTATTTTATTAAAAGACAATTTACAATTAAAATATTTTTACTTTTTGTGATGTACAATGTACCCTACTTTCTGAAAATAACAATTATATGTTTGTAATAACAGTTTCTTAATAAATAATAATAGTTTGTTTCTGAAAATTTGTTTTATTTAATCACCTTTTAATTTGGTTACAACTGATAAGATACATGTAATAATGTAATGGGTGGTCCGTGGTAGTTCACTTTCAGGCTGAGGGGTCCGCAGACCACTGCGGGTTGGGAACCACTGTTATAAACGAAAAAGTTTATATTTGTGTTATATATTGTACTTTACTTTTACTTTACAACCAGGGCGTTCAGGCTTCTGCAGCCCCTCCTCACCGCGACCTAAAAGATCTTTTGTGATTGCCCCTATTCCTTATTTATGCAAGACCCACACTTTCAATAAAGCGCAGGATCTGCCTAGGATCTAGTGCACTTACCTGAGAAGGTGTTAACACGTCCTTACCCATCAGCGCTCTTCTTTTGCAGCCAACCACTTTGCAACTGCATAAAATATGCTCAGCCTTCTCTTCTGCCTCATGACAGAATCTACACAGGCTCTCTTCAGCAACTCCTATCTTGGATAAATGATACCCAAGATTACAATGACCAGTCATCAGTCCCACTACCCTCCTCAAGTCCTGTCTTTCTAGTCTATTATATATCCCAGCCTTCCTGCTGGAATAGGCAATGAATTTCTTTGCCTGTTCACAGCCTGGCACCTTCTCCCAATAGGAGGTTTTAGCCTCCTCCTCCCAGGCCCTAACTATACCTCTATAATAGCCTTCACCAATTCCACAGAATGGCTCTGGGCCTATGAAGTGAGAGGCTGCACCTTTCTTTGCTAAGGCATCCGCTCTCTCATTTCCAGGCACTCCCTGGTGCCCCGGCACCCAACGCAGCGTCACCACGTTACGCTTGGCCACGGCATTCAAAACTTCCCGACAATCATAGGCCAATCGCGACTCAAAAGTACAAGAACTCAAAGCCTTGATGGCCGCCTGACTATCGGACAAAATATAAATGTGTGACCCACTGAGGCGCCTTTCAATACACCTCTCCGCACAGACCTTAATGGCCAATATTTCAGCTTGGAAGATGGTTGTGTTACACCCAAGGGCCAGGGAAATCTTTCCCCCGGCCCCCCAGGCCCCCAATCCCGCTCTTCCGCTAATCACTGAGCCGTCAGTATACCAAACGGTAGCCCCTTCCGGTATCACTGGCTGTCCCTCCGCCCACTCCTGACGATCAAAAATTTCCACCCTCAGTGTGTCGGAGAAGTCGTACACTCTGTGTGTTATATATTGTACGCATATACCGTGCTTCCCAACTACAGATACTGAAGTCACAAGATTGCCTTTTTCTTATGTATGGGCTGTGATGAAGGGAAGTGGAATATTTGCAGTGCTGCCAACCTCAACAGTAAAACACTACTCGTACATTTCACTACACTGTGCAGTTTCTAGATACATTTTGTAAGCTGTGGTTTATTCCGAGAAAATGTTTTCTTCATAAACCTTATAAGAAATAAATATGACCTGTAATATTGCCTACAGCTTAATTACACGATTAAAAATGTTTGATTTACTGTAATTACGAATGAATCACCTTCTTTACTATTGCTGTTATCGGCGTTTTCATTATCAGCCTCTCTAGTATCTACCTAACCGTTTTCGTTTTTTACCAGGTGTCAACGAAACTGTTAAAGAATAGCTTCTTCACGTCCTTAATTTACTTTTTTTATTTTTTGAATTGTGGAAAGAGAAACATCACAGTAGTTAGCCGCTAGCTCACAGCTTTTGTTAAGAGGCACAGATAGGCATTTTTGTTTAGCTTCATCTTCACAACATTTTATTACATTACGTTCAGCACTGTGAATAGTTCGACTAAGTTTTCGAGAAACTGACATTTGTGTTTACGGTAACAAACAGTTATATTTGTACAGTTAATCTACAAAAGGTTCCGCAATATACTGTATTTATTCTAGGTATAGTATAAGTTGTTATGTTTGTCGTACTGAAATTAAAGCAGTCGCGTATGTGCACTGATGCTTTCCCCCCTTTACCCCTCGCCGCAAACAAGGGCAAACTCGTGACTATAAACTATTGAACAACATAAAAACCGAAAACTTTTAGTCAAAACCAACATACAATCGCTTTGAGTATATTATAATTATTCTAACGTAGGGTGACCAGGCGTCCCGTAAAAACGGGAAAGGCCCGTTTTTTCATGTTGTGTCCCATTGTCCCAAAAAACGTTGTTGGGACGTCAAAATGTCCCGTTTTCTCACTTTTAAAATTACATAATAGAGTAAAAAGACATTATTAAGTTGGCTGGAGTAAATGAAAAGTACACCAAAACTTAAAAATGTATTGCATTTTGTTAAATTCCGTTACCAGTTGTGTATTTTAATGGTATATCATTGTTAATTTATACTTGAGAAATAGCTTTAGTAATAAAGTAATATGAACCTCAACATTTTATTTATTTATTTTTATTCCTTGAAAAACTAGAAAATTGTGTGCTTTGATGGGCTTAAAAGAAAAGAAAATTTACGCTTTAAGTTTTAAAAACAAGTTTAGACACTTGATTTTTTTTATTTTATAATATTTTTAACAGACGAACATTAAACCAGGATTCTGTAGGCAGTGGCGGTCCTAGCGGGTGGGCCCGGGCCCACCCATTTTTAATATGACTTGACTGAAACAATAAAACAACGAGGATTTTTATTCATAACAAGATGGAAAACAATAATGGTTACGATATTTACGTATCGCAAATGAGACGAATTAAACCTTATCAACTGGCATCTATGGCAGGGCAAAGACTTAGTAACCTGGCGATTGTATCTATAGAAAGAGAGTTAAGTTTTCCTTTAATATCGGATCCAGATCCAGTTGTGGACGAGTTTGTAGCTCAAAAAGGAAGACGGCTACAGTTCAGTTTGTTTTAAAGTAAACAATAATCGAGAGTTGACTAGTTTATGTGTTACTATTTCTTCATAATTTTGACCAACATAATGGATTTGGACTTTATTTTTATATTTTTAAACTGTTTTTGTAACTCATGTACTGTATTTAAAGTGTTCAAATTAGTAAATTTCTTATAAAAATTACAAGGTTGTGTTTGTTTAATCCATACTAATCTTGAAATAGGCCTAAATATAGAATGTACTCTCAATCGGTTATCTACATGTATTCAATTTATAAAATCATAGACAAATATAGGTACTTTTTTACTTAAAAAATTAACTTATAAATATATAAGTGGGCCCACCCAGAAAAAAATTTCTGGGGCCGCCACTGTCTGTAGGCCCTATTCCATACCATCACCCCTAGACCACAGCCCCGGCAGTGCCTGTTATATTAGTGTCCCATTTTTGGATGGTAACAATCTGGTCACCCTACTCTAAGGTCTCTCTGTAACACGGAATTATTTTAACAATTATTTAACCTTATGTGACAACTACATTGAATAAAACCCTTGAAAATGATGTTCAGTTCTAAATTTCAAAAACATCTGACAGTAGGAAACAGCAGCTTTGCGTAGCAATATTTATAACCTTTACATCATGCAATTCTATGTGATTGTCACAATCACTTCCATAAAGTTTATCAGAGTTAATTATAAATATTCAAAAACAACTGCTCAACACATTAGCAAAATACGAAAAAAATTATATTTATAAAATTGAATTAACTAACACACAACCAAAACATCAATACAAATCAGTAAATAAAATTTATTATTATTGTTACAGAGACACAATAAAACTACACAACGGAACTTTCTCGTACATTTACGACGAGATTTTCAGATAGGTTCTAGAAAATATACTTGTAAATACCAGAAAATAAACTACATAATCCACAAGTTATTTTAAATGACGCACAAATTAAAATTTTATATTTCTAATCCTACAGAATCTGTTAAGTTTGCCACAAATTAACCCATAACCTAAACTTGTATTGTATAATAATAAAACGTAATACAAATTCGTCATTAATCGTATTGTTATATCTGAATGTAAAAATAGTTTACAAAAATAACATTCAATCAAGAAAACATTCAAAATATATTAAAATACTTACTGGATGCTTGAATCCCATTTTGTACCACAAGGGCAGCCATATTTACTCCCAAGGGCTTTTATGATTGTCGTTCTTTTACAACCCGTTCAAAATTGTGATATCGATGACCTTCACAAGTGTACAAAGTAGATACTTTTCGCTTTTTGTGAGAAAAATTATTTATTATTTCAATTTTTTACTCTTTTAGCAATCAAGAGAAATATAAACTCGAAATTTTTATTTCAGTATCCGTTTGGTAGGATATCATCAGTCCCGAATGGTTTATTACTTTCATAAATTTTCTTCTCTATGAATAATTTGGAATAATGTTTTCACATTCAAAATTTTTATACATGATATCATTACTTTTTCCATGTTTTGTTTGCGACTATTTTGTGTAATTAGATAAAATCAACTAGTCTGTAAATTGTGGGTTTCACCTACCTGTGGTGGTTAAAAGATTCTCGCGAATCCATGCTTTAAGTTGCATTTCATTTGGAAATTTCACAATGAAACCTAGTGAACATAAAATTTTTTACAATTTTAATTTTAACTCTCGTGACACTATGTGAAGTATGAAGTGAAAAAGAGTTACTCGTGCAAGAAATTCTATATTTTTATTATTTATTTCAACTACTGATATTTAATACTCGTCACCATTAGACTTCAGAGAAGTGTTTCTGAAAGGACATGCGGTTTTTGCCCTCGCGCGTTTTGTTAGTTGCGGAACAAAACTACTGCAGTGATTATGTGGAATTTTGTTTTGTTTTGAAAAGTTAAACTGTTTCTACTAATTTCCAAAGAATCTTTTGACATGTTTGGCTATGCAAGTACATGGGTAGGGTGAGGTTATCGATATCGCACCGATCCCGAAATTGCATCACTATCCGAATATAATAAAGTACTGTACATGAATATAGATACTGAAGTCACGAGATTGCCTTTTGCGTATGCAAAAGGCTGTGAGGAAAGGAAATGATCTAATTGCAGTGCTGCCATCCTCAACAGCGAAACACTAATTATACATTTCACTACCGTGCAGTTTCTAGATACATTTTGTAAGCTAAGGTTTATTCCGAGAAAATGTTTTCTTCATAAACCTTATAAGAAATAAATATGACCTGTAATATTGCCTATAGCTTAATTAAATGACTAGAAATATTTGATTTACTGTAATTACAAATGAATCGCCTTCTTTACGATTGCTGTCACCGGCGTTTTCATTATCAGTCTCCCTAGTATCTACCTAACCGTTTTATTTTTTTACCAGGCGTCAACAAAACTTTTAAAGAGTAGTTTCTTTACGTCCTTAATTTCCTTCTTTATTTTTCGAATTGTGGAAAGAGAAACATCACAGTAGTTAGCCAATCAGTAGTTAGTCACCAATCAAAATTGTAGAACATTTAAAAATTTAGCACTTTTATTAATATCGGTTTTTGTACAACGGTTATATTAGCGGCAATTTAAGTGATTTTCTGATCAATATCGGCAAATATATGTTTTTATTATAGATTGCAGCCTTAGTATCCATTTTACGACAAAAGTGTAGTAAACAATAAAAGTTATAGGAAATTATAAAACCTGTAACTTATATTTCAAGCATTTTTCTCTACAGAGCCTAATTTAGAGCCAATTACTGATTTTCCGTTGATTTTCATTTTGTGTCATTTAATCATGATTAACATTAGGTTATGTATTTCATTTTACATTGTTTACTCATGATTAAACGTAATTTGTATGGTTAATTATCAACATTGCCAAGAGAAAGTCGTGTAAGTGTTTCAACCAGAGTTTTACTAAAAGAAATGATGATTTATTTAATTACCAACCTGCCAAACCCAAGTAATTGGAGGGAAAGATCCGTGGGTTCATGGAACCCTCACTTGGCAATCCATATTACGCGCGGAAGTTTGGAATTTCTAGTTGTCTCCAGTTGGTTGCCTAAGTTATCTTGTGATATTTGGCGCGCAGGGTGTGTTTTTTTACGTTCACCTTCAAGTCCTGATTATGATGCTATTTCTCGTTCGAATTTCCAAGGGAACTACAAATAAGTTAAGGTATGTAGTATAATTTTAAATACTGTGAAATAACTGCTTGACTGACACAAGTTAATGTTTTCATTTCACTCGTGCGCTTAGGATAAGTTGACAAAAATACAGTTTTATAGGTATAATAATACGAGCTATGTACTATAGGTGCCGTAATCACACTCCCCCGACGTTGCCAAAATCACACCGGTGCGATTTCAGGTTACATTTTTTGAATATATTTGTGCATTTTTTTGTTTACAGCTTACGGAAAATGGCTAAAAGAGAGTATGGCAAATTGTGTCCAGAGTCAATGAAACGTACCCTTAATGAGTACATAGTGTAAAATAAGGCAAAATGAAGTAGAAAGAATATACAGAATCCCAAAAAAGACATTTTTGCGACATCATCGAGGTGAAGTTGCTTTTATTTTGTTCAACATTATTTTAACATTTTAATCAAGTTTGTGTGGACATACAACGAATGATATCAGGTGGTTAGCTTACCAAAAATAGTACAGCAAAACCTTCATTTTCCGAATCCTTTTAACAAGACTAGAAAAAAACAAACGGGAAAAAAATTGTATTATTCATATATTAAGCGTCACCAAAATTAGCCAAAAGGCTGGTTTGAACTTCTAGAGGCTTTACTAAGTATAACAGGGAGTGAAGTGGTTTATCTTCTTCTTCTTCTTTACAACCAGGGCGTTCAGGCTTCTGCAGCCCCTCCTCACCGCGACCTAAAAGATCTTTTGTGATTGCCCCTATTCCTTATTTATGCAAGACCCACACTTTCAATAAAGCGCAGGATCTGCCTAGGATCTAGTGCACTTACCTGAGAAGGTGTTAACACGTCCTTACCCATCAGCGCTCTTCTTTTGCAGCCAACCACCTTGCAACTGCATAAAATATGCTCAGCCTTCTCTTCTGCCTCATGACAGAATCTACACAGGCTCTCTTCAGCAACTCCTATCTTGGATAAATGATACCCAAGATTACAATGACCAGTCATCAGGCCCACTACCCTCCTCAAGTCCTGTCTTCCTAGTCTATTATATATCCCAGCCTGTCTGCTGGAATAGGCAATGAATTTCTTTGCCTGTTCACAGCCTGGCACCTCCTCCCAATAGGAGGTTTTAGCCTCCTCTTCCCAGGCCCTAACTATACCTCTATAATAGCCTTCACCAATTCCACAGAATGGCTCTGGGCCTATGAAGTGAGAGGCTGCACCTTTCTTTGCTAAGGCATCCGCTCTCTCATTTCCAGGCACTCCCTGGTGCCCAAGTGGTTTATCTTGCCTTTGTCACTAAGTGGAAAAGTATGCTTATTAGCATGCCAGGCCATCTGTAAAGCATCTACTTTCCACCTGGCAAATAACACCTTTACTTCATTCACCACCGGGTCTAGGAGATCACTGTGACTAGTATCTTTTACACAAATATTTGTTCTGTTGTTAAATGCTTCAGTCATAAATAATTGCGTGACCATGTGATAAGAAACAACTAATTTTTGTGGATTTGCAACTAGCGGATTGATTGGAAATAATTTATTGTATTTTATATAATGAATTAACCCACCGGGTTGGTCTAGAGGTAAAGTCGTTGCCAAAATTAGCTGTTTAACAGCTGATTTTCAGAGACGAAGGTTCCTGGTTCAAATCCTAGTAAAGGTAGTTACTTTTATACGGATCTGAATACTAGACAGTGGTTACCGGTGTACTTTGATGGTTGGGGTTTAATTAACCGTACTCTCCCAGGAATGGTCGGCCTGGGTCTGCACAAGACTACACCTCATTTACACATCATCCTCATCTCATTGGGTCATGGGAATGCTTATTGTTCTAAATTGAACAGATTGCAACGTACACAAATTAGGAATAAAGAAAATGTATAATGAATTTATATAATAAATTTCACTAACCTTCTTTTTAAACTGCATCAACTTTTATCTTTACTTACACGTGTTTCGGTGGATCCACCATCATCAGAGTAAATAACATAGTAATTGAAACTAAAAAATTTTTTTATTTATTTAAAATCTATAGAAGATGATACATCTTCAGTCATTTGTATAAAACTCAAACTCTTTTATACAAATGACTGAAGATGTATCATCTTCTATAGATTTTAAAAAAATTTAAAAAATTTTTAGTTTAAATTGTTATTTACTCTGATGATGGTGGATCCACCGAAACACGTGTAAGTAAAGATAAAAGTTGATGCAGTTTAAAAAGAAGGTTAGTGAAATTTATTATATAAATTCATTATATAAAATAGAATTAATTTCAAACTGCAGGATGCATTATAAAGATTTATTTTTGAATGGAAATACGAGGGTTATCCAGAAAATAACCTCCGTTTTGAAATAAAAATTAAACGAGTGAAGATACAAAAACTTTATTATATACATATTAAAACTACAGTTTTTCTCTATTTTTCGACATAGTCGCCAAACAGATTCAAGCACTTTACTATACCTTGGAACAGTCTTTGAAATACACTCTGATAAAAATCTGCCACCTGTGAATGTAGCCAACCATTCACGACGTTTTGAAGCTCTTCATCATTGGCGAACCGCTGAGATGCAAGCCACCGCTTCATGTTCGGGAACAGGTGAAAGTAACTAGGAGCCAAGTCCAAAACAAGCGTCAGGCCTTCTGACACGTGGTGTTGTGTTTGTGCATGACAACGCTTGCCCTCATACAGCTCGAAGAACAAATGAACTTTTGCCAAGTTTAAATGGGACGTTTTCGATCATCCCCCATACAGCCTGGACTTGGCTCCTAGTGACTTTCACCTGTTCCTGAACATGAAGCAGTGGCTTGTATCTCAGCGGTTCACCAATGACGAAGAGCTTCAAAACTCCGTGAATGGTTGGCTACATTCACAGGCAGCAGATTTTTATGCAGAGGGTATTTCAAAGACTGTTCCAAGGTACGACAAGTGCTTGAATCTGTTTGGCGACTGTCGAAAAATAGAGAAAAACTGTAGTTTTAATATGTATATAATAAAGTTTTTGTATCTTCATTCGTTCACTTTTTATTTCAAAGCGGAAGTTTTTTTCTGGATAACCCTCTTAATTTAACACTTCACCTGCCTGTTATGGGCCAAATATAAAATGTAAGTTATAAATTGTATACTTTTTTTTGAAATAACATATTATTGGACACAAAACAGTAATTTTCTCCTAAAATACATACATAGGTAACAATTTAAGTAGAAAATAAAGGAAAATCGGCTTACCCAACTGCAATAGATAAATTATAATAGATAATAATAATAGATTAATAGATAAATTATTAGATGTGATGTAGAATAGGTATTCTACCATTTCATCTACCAATTACATTACTGTACAATTCAGATTAAAATACAAGATTTAACAATGAATAAAGCTTTTAAAAACCATACAGTTAATAAAAGTAAGAAATATGAAATAAACTTTAATCTAAAAGCATAAAAATAGTCTGGGAGTTTTTAGTGTCTCAGCTCTGTTAGTCTTTTTATATGAAATTTAACTTTGTTTTCCCATTGAAAGTTACAATAATTTTTAACAAATAATGACATACAGTAAATATATATGTATATATATATATATATAAAAGAAAAGAAAGAAAAAATGAGAAAAAAATATAATAATCTCTTTCTATTAAATCTAAAACATGGACCCTCTGCAACTTCCTTATAGTTAGTATTAAAATTGTGAAGATTTTTAGTGAACAAGTTTATGTATGTATTAGTGCTGCCCTCAAGCGGAATAAATAACAACTAACTTCATCTGAACTATCCTTGTTTACCCATAACTTCTCTCTTTATTTTATTACCTACGAATGTTTACTATTTTATTTTATCGCTTCTCCTTCTTCATCTACTACAATTACTGCTTGTTATAGTAGTATTGCTAGTAAGATTTCTTCAGTTCTGCTTCAGTGAATCGCCGGTAACATAACCTTACACCTTGAACGTCGCTTACTGTTGTTTTCGGTCCCTAGTTGCTTATTTTTTTCATCCTTCATTAGTTTATCAAATTTATCGAATTATTCATTAATTTTATTTGTGTTTTTTTTGTTTTTCTATTATCATCTATACTGATGATTTATTTTATATCATTGTGTTAATTTTATATTATTATTAAACACTTTTTATTACCATTTCTTATAAATATTTTTTTATATTAAAATTTTCTTTTGTAGGTTAAGTTACGCGTTTTTTTATTATTATTAAAATTCGTTATAATATTTTTTATTGTTCTTATTTTTAAAAACGTTAAAATTAAAATTAAAATCAAACGGGGTTTTCAAATTTGGATAATTTGCAGTTTATAAATTGGTAAGTAAAATTTGTTGGTATATTTTAATAATGAGAGTTAATTTTTATAGTTTTCTTTTTGTGTAATTTGTACTCAATTGTAAAAACGCCCCTGAAGTTTCGGAAGCCCATGATTAGGTTTTTCATAATTTTTAGACTCCAATCCTGGATATTTTTTGAAAGGGGCTGTTTTTTTTTAGTAGAAATAAGATATAAAATATTTTTTCTTTTTTTGATAATTATTTATTACACTGAAATACATTGGTTTACTTTTAATTTCTAAGTAAATATTTTTACTTTCTCTTGCCTATATAAATATAAGGGAAGCAAAGTATTGTTTTCATGTTAATTTTTCGAAATCGAGTTTTCACCGGATCTACACGTTTTCAGACCCCCTGAACCCAAAAAAAACATGTTTTTAGCGGTTGGCCTGTGTGTGTGTGTGTGTGTGTGTGTGTGTGTGTGTGTGTGTGTGTGTGTTTTTGCGCGCGCGCGTGTTAACAGAATATCTTAAGAACGGAACATCGTAAGAAGTTGAAACTTGAAACTTAAGTTAGGTACTACTAGAGGACCCGGCACGAACATGTTTATCAAAATCGGTCAACCGGAAGTAGTAGTTTATTCGTGTAATTTTTCAATTTATTGCAATTTTCTCAAAAACGACTCCTACGATTTTTTTTAACCCTTTCAGTACCATAAAGTGCATAAAGTGCATAAAGTGCCAACGTCCGGATAACCGAACATTTCCAAAAAAACTTTTAAACAAAAATTAATGGAATAATGTATTTTGAAACCGCCTCCGTGGCGTAGTGACTAACGCGCTAGCTTACAAAGCGAAAGGTCCCGGGTTCGAATTCCGGCTAGGGTCTGGAAATTTTAACGCATTAAAACTACCGTTAGGTAGGTACCAAAACCCACCGTAGTTGCTAATGACCAAGCTGTGGGTACGACTTTAAATAAACTAAAAAAGACTATTTTGAATATTTTTAGTGTTAGAACGATTTCTTTTTTTTTTTTTTTTTGTCATCAGTCTCTCGACTGGTTTGATGCAGTTCTCCAACCTGTTCTATCTTGCGCAAGTCGTTTCATATCTACATACCTGTAACACCCTACATCTTTTGTAATTTGCTTTATATATTCTAATCTTTGCCTCCCTCTACAATTTACTCCCTCAATGTTACCCTCCATTATTGATAGCCCAATACCTGGATGTCTTAGGATATGCCCCACTAGCCTATCCCTTCTTTTGGTAAGATGCTTCCATATACTTCTTTTTTCATCCACTCGCCTAAGAACCTCTAAATTACTTATTTTGTCCACCCACCTAATCTTTAACATTTTCCTATAACACCACATTTCAAAAGCTTCTATCCTCTTCCGTTCTACAGCCCCTATCACCCACGTTTCACTTCCGTATAATGCTACACTCCAAACATAATGTTTTAAGAAATTTTTCCTAATCTGTAAATCAATGTTTGTAGTCAGTAAGCTGTTTTTCATTTCAAAGGCTTTTCTAGCTTGAGCAATTCTACTCTTGATATCACTCGTGCTTCTACCATCCTTTGTTATTTTACTCCCTAGATAGCAGAATTTCCCAACTTACTGTATGTTCTCGTTGCCTACTTTTAAATTTCCCATCTCTTCTAAACCACTCTTGCTTTTTTTTATTTATTTTTTAATAAAAAAAAAATTCTATTAAAAATCTATTAAAATCTATAAAAATCTATTAAAAATTCTAAAAAAAAAAATTTTATTTTTTTTGTTAATAAAAAAAAATTCTTTTTTTTATTAACACAATAAAAATAAATTTTTAACAGGAAATTTTATTTTTCTGTAACATTGAAATTTTGATCTGCAATGGCAGTCTTACGCCTGCAGGTTTTTGAAATAAAGGGCTGGCACTTTTTGTGTACACCCTTATTCAAATAAAATGGCACTTAAGATCAAATTTTTTTTTTCACTTAAGAAAATTTTTTCGGCACTGAAAGGGTTAAATTCGCCTCATTAACTACATTTTTTAATACTCTACTAGATAAGGTAAAATTCGGGTCTGCTAAAATTCTTGGGAAGGCTGTGCTCTCGTAGAAAATTTTTTTTTAAAAACATTTCGGCCTTAATGTGCATTTTAGGGCAAAATTGTACATAACCAAAGTTGTAGACAATTTGAAAATCTACAACTTTTATTTCAAACATTTCTTGGTATAACGCTTAGTTTAGCGGTCATTTGTGATTTTCTGTTTTTTTGTCATGAAAATTTGTAAAAAAATCGATTTTTTAAGATTTCAGCCATAGTATGCATTTTACGACAAAAGTGTATATAATAAAATTTATAGAAAATTAAAATATCGACAACTTTTATTCAAAGTATTTTTCTGTACAGAACCTAGTTTAGCGTCAAAAAGTGATTTAACGTATTATTAAGCCAAACTAAGGTTTGTTTTCATTTTGCGTCATTCACTCATGATTAAAATGAGGTTTTGTTTTTTGAGTTTAGTTTTTCGTTTATTCTAATATTTTATTAATTACTAATGTTGTTGTTTAGGTCAACAGCCGAAAGGCTGGTTTGAACCTGTAGAGGTTTTACTAAGTAAAACGAGGAGTGAGGTGGTTTACCATTGCCTTCCTCACTGAATGGAAAAGTATGCTTATCAGCATGCCGGGCCCTCTGAAAAGCACATATTTTCTACTCTGTAAATGACACCTTCACTTCATTCACCACAGGGTCTGGCTGTACAATAAAATTCATTAATTTCACAGGAGATAACTCTGATTAGTGTCTTTTACACCTCTACCTCTTCTGTTCTTAAATGGTTCAGTCATTTAATTGGCTGACCATGTGATAAGAAACAGAACTATTTATTTTAGCCCTGCAACGAACAGATTGAGTGTAAATAATTTGACACTCCACCTGTCTGTTATGGGCAAATTACTAATATTAGGTTATATTGTTCATTATTTGCATTGGCAAGAGAAAGTCGTGTGAGTTTTCACACCAGATTTTTTTTTTAACAAAGTTTCACCCCTTGTCAAACCCTTCATCGTGCCTCACTTCGAGACTACTGACCTAAAAAATATTGTTTACTCATGATTAACAGGTAGACTACCTACTTGGCAATTTTTGCAATTTTGCTTAAAAAACCCATACCTGTTTTATGGTTCCTATGCTTTTGACTTTCTATTGCCTATATGAATATATAGGAAGGAAAGTATTGTTTTCATGTCGATTTTAAGAAATCGAGTTTTCACCGGATCTATACGTTTTCAGACCCCCTGAACCCAAAAAACATGTTTTTAGCGATTGGTCTGTGTGTGTGTGTGTGTGTGTGTGTGTGTGTGTGTGCGCGCGTGTGCGAGTGTGTGTGTGTGTGTGTGAACAGAATATCTCAAGAACGAAACATCGTATGAACTTGAAATTTAAGTTACATACCCTTACCGGACCCGACACGGACATTTTCATCAAAATCGGTCAACCGGAAGTAGTAGTTTATTCGTATAATTTTTCACTTTTTGCAATTTTTTTAAAAACTGGTCCTACGATTTTTTATAAAATCGCTTCATTTATCCAATTTTTTATTCTCTACAAGATAGGGTAGGCGCCATGTTTGCTGAAATTCTTGGTGAAGGTGTTTTTACGTAAAAAAAGTGTTTTTTTAAGATTACGGCTTTAATATGTAGGCTATTATAGCGTAAAAATTTTAATAATAAAAAATGTAGAGAATATAAAATCCTACAACTTTTATTTCAAACATTTTTTTGTATAACGCTTATTTTAGCGGTAATTAGCGGTTTTCTGTTTTTTCTCACGAAAACGTGTGAAAAGTCGATTTTTTTAAGATTTCGGCTTTAGTATGCATTTTATGACAAAAATGTATATAATAAAATTTATAGAAAGTTAGAAGATCTACAATTTTTATTTAAAGCATTTTTCTCTACAGATCCTAGTTTAGCGTGAAAGAGTGATTTTCCGTATTTTTAAGCCAAACTGAGTTCGATTTTCATTTTGCGTCTTTCACTCATGATTAAAATAAGGTTATATTTTTGAGGTTAGTTTTTTTATTTCTAATGTTTTATTACTATTGTTAATTATTTGCATTGGCAAGAGAAAGTCGTGTGAGTGTTTCACACCAGATTTTTTTTTTAAATTAATTTTCTTTCAAGTCTAGAGTATTGTAAGGCTTAAATTTTTGGCGCTGTTTTTAAGGTGACAGACTTTTTAGGTACTCAAGAGTAAAGAAACCAATTTTTCTATGAAAGACTGATGTGTGTCTCACTGAAATTTGCTTGTATTTCTATAAAATATTATACGTATTTTATAAATGATTTACTTTGGGCTGTTGTTACCCGTTCCATAATATATTAATGAATTTGTATTAATTTTTTTATACTGAATAATACAATGATTTTTTGAAATTGCCGAATTAATGAGCGGTTACGGAGTTAACAGGGGTTCAGACTTTTACTAATTACTCAAAATATTATTACGCAACACATCTGAAATTTTATACGTAAAATAACAACATACAAATTTATAATTCGGCGAAATCTCAAAAAAATCGGTCGAGCGGTTTTCGAGTTATAAGCCTCTCAATGCATTCAATGTGTTGCAGCAACAAAAAAACGGCTCTTTTTTCTTCTCATCCCGATATCGGAATATCAAAAAAAAACGCTAAAAATATGAAACTTACATGTAACAACGCAAATTGAAATTAGGTAAATTTTGGTGTATAGTACGTTAAAATTGAACAAGCGGTTTTTGAAGAAAGAAGGCTCCAAACTCAGGTATCTAACGGGTGTTTCAAAAAGGATGCACTTCGAAGTTTGAGAACGCTAATTTATTACATTAAGTAATTAAAAATTATACGGTATGAAATTATTACCTTTATAACATTCAGATTACCTTTAAAACTTCACAATAAATGTTCAAAATGACTTCCTCCGCTTGTAATGCAAGTTCGGACACGTTTCATAACATTTGGAGCCACTTTTCGTAGTGTTTGCTCATTAATGTTTGTAATCTCACTTTCAATATTAGCCTTCAATTCTTCAATTGTATGAGGATTGTTCTTAAAAACCTTACTCTTTAAATTCCCCCAAAGAAAAAATCTGCAGGAGTACGATCTGGGGATCTTTGTGGCCACAATCCTTTTGACATCACACGATGGCCAAAAAATTCTCGTAACATATTCAGCGTTTCAGTAGAAATATGGCACGTTGCGTTATCCTGCTGAAACCAACAATCTCGATCGTTTAATTCTAACAACGCAATAAATTGTTCAATTAAGTTGCGGTACACCACACCATCTACAGATTTGTCAAAAAATAAAGGCCCAACAATACGACGCCGGGAGATCGCACACCAAACACCAATTTTACGTGCGTGTAGTGGACGTTCATGAAATGTGTGAGGATTATGAGCGCTCCATATTCGGCAGTTTTGGCTATTGATGTTACCATCCAAGAGGAACTATGCTTCGTCACTGAAATAAACACGATCCAATATTTCAACACCGTTGTCATTAACAAGAGAACGTATCCAACGACAATAATGTATACGTTTCCCATGGTCACCTTATTTCAGTTCATGAACGACACCGATGCGGTAAGGATGCAGATTTAAGTTTTTTGTAGCCCTTAAAGCGGAAGATAGTGATAATCCAGCCTATGAAGATAACTTTCTAAGTGATTTGCCGGGTGAGGTAGTCAAACGTTGTTTCACATCGTCCAAAACTTGTTCTGTTAACACTGATGGTCGACCTGTGCTTCTCCGATCCTGTACACTGCCAGTCTCACGAAACTTATTAATCAGACGCGATATTGTGGTGTTATTAGGTACTTCAGAATTGGGAAATTTTAACTGGAACTCGTCTTTCACTCGTTCGTAAGATTTATATGCGCAATAACTTTCAATAATAAAAACACGTTCATCCTTTGATAAAACCATGTTTGAACTTATACAGACACTACAGACACAAATGAATACTGGGATAGCACTAGTATATGTCAGTAATACACAATGGGTCAACAATGAGTACGGTAGTGCCAACTGTTATTTGGGGGGGGAAAAATATTCCATATGCAGAAAATATTAACCCTTAAACTTCGAAGTGCGTCCTTTTTGAAACACCCGTTATAATAAAGAAATCGACAGTATTGGTGAATATTATGAAGTAAGAATAATGTACAGTTATATAGTTAACTTGTAAGAGTGTAGTTGGTTCCCACGGACATCGGTTAACTTCACAGTTCTATTTACTACCGCATCATCAGGCGCGTAACCACTACATATTCACTTACGCCCAACACACAGGCCTACTGCTATAGCCGTTTTTCTCTTTTATTCTTCAAAACCACGCAACAAAAATCAGGTGTGAAACACTCACACGACTTTCACTTTACAATATACAAAATCTATACAAAGACAAAGGGTGTTATTTTTTTGTACAGGCTAATTTTCAAAACTACTGAACAGATTTTCATGAAATTTTGACAGTATATTTGTATTTATATTCACAGCACCATTTTCTTTTTAAATTTTCCAAAATGATAATCCTAAGGACCCTAATAAAGATTTTCATAAATATGTGTGTGTGTGTGTGTGTGTGTATGTGTGTGTACATGTGAGTACGTATTGCTGTTGAAGTAGATGAAGGGATTTGATGACGGCGAGAGACATAATCGGGGAAAATTATTAAAACGTCGTTTTGTGTGCGCGTTTGAGAGAGATAGAGTGATAGATAGATAGAGCGAGAGAGAGGGGGAATACAGGGAAGACAAAAAGAGAGTGAGGGGGATGAGAAAGAGAGAAAGGTAGAGAAGGGGAATAGAGGGGGAGAGAAAAAGGTAGAAAGGGGGAATAGCGGAGAAAGAGAGAAAGGTAGAGGAGGAGAGTAATAGCAAAGAGGAAATAGGAGGGAGAGGAAGAAAGATAGGTAGAGGAGAGAGAGAGAGAGAACTTTAAAGTACACAGTAGATTGCAGCTACACTATTTCTGTTACTTATTTTTTTGTTTTTAAATTGGTTAAGCCTACCCGTGTTTCGCGTGCGAAGCCGCGCGGGATATGCTAGTGAACAATAGGCCTATACCCTATATTTAAAGGTTGACTCCCATAAGACATTTAAACGTCTCTCACCAGATCAGTAAAATTTACTTTTGTGAGATTGAACCGTCTCCACGTAATAGTGTTTTTAATAGAATCGTGAGACGGACTGGATACTCGTTTGCATTGAATCGTATACTGAGCTGTTAGAAATGAATTCAAAAAACATTTTCCCAAACATGGTTTATGATTACATATTCCGATCGAGTCAAAAATGAGTCGGTGAAACTTGACAACTTATTATTACTATTACTATTACATAATATTGACTATTATTATGGTTTATTATTGCATTATTAATCATGTTTTAATAATATTATACAGGGTGATTCACGAAGATACGAAAAAACTTTAGGAGCTCATTGTAGGCTACATGTAAAAATAATGAAAAAAGTTTATATAAACATGGGTCTGGAAATGCTTCGTTTCCGAGTTACGGGTAGCGAAAGTTTCGCCCGGGTTTCAGCTCACCAGGTGAAATGAGGTCTTCCTGAAATTCTGGTAAGGTAGATTAAGGGGCGACTTCAATTATTTCTTTTGGTTTTTGATCTGATAAATTGAATAAAACAGGTCCCAGAACTGTAAGTTGAATATTTTTTTAAGAAAACCAGTGTCAGATGCAAAAAATGGAGTGAAAAACACATTTTTTCATCTTTGGGCAAGGATAACTTTGTTATTTCACCAAGAAACAGTTAAATTTTTTGAATAAAACCTGTTGAAAATTTTATTCTGAACAAACCGGTGTAAATAAAGTACACAGAAAGCGAATAGATGTTTGATTAAATGAATTTTTATTCATAACAGTACAAAGTAAAATTAACCGGAAAAACAAAGATGAAAAATTGTGTTTTTTTTCACACCATTTTTTTTTTGCATTTGACACTGGTTTTCTCAAAAACTATTTAATTTACAGTTCTGGGACCTGTTTTATTCAATTTATCAGGTCAAAAACCATAAGAAACGATTGAATTCGCCCCTTAATCTACCTTACCAGAATTACAGAAAGCCCTCATTTCACCTGGTGAGCTGAAATCCGGGCGAAATCTTTCGCTAGCCGTAACTCGGAAACGAAGCATTTCCGGACCCATGTTTATATAAACTTTTTTCATTATTTTTACAAGTACAATGCGCTCCTAAAGTTTCTGTATATCTTCGTGAATCACCCTGTATAATGAAACATCATTTTATCTTTGAATTTTTTATGATTTCATATTACAATATTTTTTGCATTGTAAAAGTTGACTCTGGTCGGTGCCTCTATGTAGACAACTGGTACTCAAATTTACCACTCGCTAAAAACTTAGTACAGATATGTTAACAATATGAGATTGGCCAATGTAGTGGTAGAATTTTTAAAAGTTTGAAAAAGATTGGTAATGCGGGGGTTGGGCACTACTATCCATGTTGCCTGAATCTGACTGTCTACCTGGATTGACAATGCAGTCTGTCAATTCAGGTAGTCAGTCCGACAGGATGTCACGTACACAAACTGACAACATGGATAGTAGTGCCCACCCCCGCATTACCCAGTCTATTTTCCTAAATTTTAAAAATTTTACCACAGCATTGGCCAATCAATATTTTATGTTATTAACATATCTGTACAAAGTTTTTTACGCTGAATAAAACGATAGTTTGCCCGTGCCGAACGATCGAGCGGTTACCGAGATAGCAAGCGTTTAGAATATTGTTAATAAAACAAACTTAAAATAACGTAAAAATTTGAAATTTCGTACACGCTGTAAGAATATAATTGACTATGTTGTGTTAAAATTTTAAACTTGTCGGTCAAATTTTTTTCGAGTTACACGCCTCTTAGCGAATAATATTTGTTACGGTATCAAAAAAGCGGGTCTTTTTGTCTTCCAACCTCGATATGGCAATTTTTAAACAACATTAAAAATATAGGACTATTATAGTTGTTTAGATCAACAGCCAAAAGGCTGGTTTAAACCTGTAGAGGTTTTACTAAGTAAAGCGAGGAGTGAGGTGGTTTACCATTGCCTTCCTCACTGAGTGGAAAAGTACGCTTATTAGCATGCCGGGCCCTCTGAAAAGCACATATTTTCCACTCTGTAAATTACACCTTCACTTCATTCACCACAGGGTCTAGCTGTACAATGAAATTCATTACTTTCAGAGGAAATAACTCTGATTAGTGTCTTTTACACCTCTACCTCTTCTGTTCTTAAATGATTCAGTCATTTAATTGGCTGACCATGTGATAAGAAACAGAACTATTTATTTTAGCCCTGCAACGAACAGATTGAGTGTAAATAATTTGACACTCCACCTGTCTGTTATGGGCAGTATTATTATAGATCGGACTATTATAGATCAACGCAGAATAAAATGAGCTAAATTTTGATGTAAAGTATGTTGAAATCCGACTTATGGTTTTGGAGATGCAAGGGTTCAAACTCGGGTGTCTATGATTATGAAACGGATAGGTGCCACCGAGCTGTGGACACATTATAGTTTTTTTTAGTTTTTCCAACTCTTCACCTATTTTTGAATGGAGGAACTGCCACTGCCATGACCCAATCAGATAAGGAGATGAGCGTCTGTATTCTAGGGAAACATCAATCGACTAATATGTAGATAGCCCAAGAGAAAGTAGAAAGTTCACGAGTAAGATATGGCGATCTGCCGTGAAATGAATTGAATATACTCATACGTTTATAATATCAACTAGTAGGAAAGAGAAAATAAGGTTGTTAGCTTTAAAACAATTGAAATATACGTCAACCTATAAACAAACCACCGAGCTCGGCCGTTCTCACACAATAGCTACGTACAAGTATTCGTTCACAATGTTTGCTACAACAAACTCTCTACTTTAATTGTTCATAAAATTACCACTGCCATCTATATATACCACTGTTCCATACAATAACAATCACCCACACAATGCCGAAATGAAATAAGACGCATAGTTTTGGAGATGCTTTGGGTTCAAACTCGGGTGTCTATGATTATGAAACCGATTGTTGTTTAGGTCAACAGCCGAAAAGCTGATTTGAACCTCTAGAGGTTTTACTAAGTAAAAACGACGAGTCAGGTGGTTTACCATTTCCTTCCTCACTGAGTTAAAAGAGTATGCTTATCAGCATGCCAGGCCCTCCGAAAAGCACCCACTCTCCACTCTGCAAATGCCACCTTCACTTCATTCACCACAGGGTCTGGCTGTATAGTGAAATTCATTACTATCAGAGGAGATAACTCTGACTAGTGTGTTTTACACCTCTACCTCTTCTGTTCTTAAATGATTCAGCCATTTAATTGGCTGATTATTTGATAAGAAACAGAACTACTTTTTGTAGCCCTGGAACCAACAGATAGAGTGCAATTAAAATAACACTCTATCTGCCCGTTATGGGCATAATGAAACCGATAGTACTCTTGCCTATATGAATATATAGGAAGGAAAGTATTGTTTTCATGGTGATTTTTCGAAATCGAGTTTTCACCGGATCTATACGTTTTCACACCCCCTGAACCCAAAAAACATGTTTTTAGCGATTGGTCTGTGTGTGTGTGTGTGTGTGTGTGTGTGTGTGTGTTTGTGTGTGTGAGTGTGTGTGTGTGTGTGTGTGTGTGTGTGAACAGAATATCTCAAGAACGGAACATCGTACGAACTTGAAACTTAAGTTACGTACCACTACCGGACTCGACACGAACATTTTCATCAAAATCGGTCAACCGGAAGTGGTAGTTTATTCGTGTAATTTTTCACTTTTTTGCGATTTTCTCAAAAACTGGTCCTACGATTTTTTTTAAAATCGCCTGGTTTACTCAATTTTTTATTCTCTACAAGATAGGGTAGGCGTCATGTTTGCTGAAATTCTGGGTGAGGCTGTTTTCACATAAAAACGTTGTTTTTTTAAGATTACAGCTTTAATATGCATTTTAGCGCAAAACTTTATATAATAAAAGTTGTAGAGAATTGAAAATTCTACAACTTTTATTTCAAACAATTTTTTGTATAACGCTTAGTTTAGCGGTAATTTGCGATTTTCTGTTTTTTTCTCACGAAAATGTGTGAAAATTGATTTTTTTAAGATTTCAGCCTTAGTATGCATTTTACGACAAAAGTGTATATAATTAAATTTATAGAAAATTAAAAGGTCTACAACTTTTAATTAGAGCATTTTTCTCTACAGAGCCTAGTTTAGAGAGAAAGAGTGATTTTCTGTATTTCTAAGCCAAACTGAGGTTGATTTTCATTTTGCATCATTCACTCATGATTAAAATAAGGTTATGTTTTTGAGGTTAGTTTTTGTTTATTTCTAATATTTTATTATTAATGTTAGGTTTATTGTTAATTATTTGCATTGGCAAGAGAAAGTTGTGTGAGTGTTTCACACCAGATTTGCATAATGAAACCGATAGTAGACCATAAACCGACCCTTACACACACAAACGCACACGTACAGCAACCGTTTACTTGCCTTATCTGTGTGGTACATTGTTAAGTCACTAGTCGCTAGATTGCAATACAGTAAGTCAACGACTTACGCGAGGGATGGGTTACGCAAAATTATCGCGTAACGTAAAATTTGTGTAACTTGGATTGTTCGATTTAAGCTCCATTTATACAGGTAACGTGCTGACGACGTGACGAGGACGAGCCGACAAGAAAAAAATATTCTTTAACGAAACCAGAAATGGAAATGTTTAAGGTCTATTTACACACATCAGTGCCGTTATTTCTTGACCGTTCAGTGTCCGTGGTTGATCAGTGATGTCAGTTCACACACATCCGATATTTTCTATCCGTAGTCCTTCAGTGTTATTAATAATAATTCAGTTCAGTAATTCAGTCAAATAGCAGCAAGATGATAAATTTTTCTGATAATGAATTGGTAATTATTTCCATTGCCCTAGATGAGGAAGAAAACCATAAAAAAGCGAAAATGAGTACACAAGGCATGGTTAAATCGAGAAAGTGAAGGCGAATTTATCACTTTATATAAGGAATTAATTGAGGATGAAACAAAATTTTTTGAATATTTCAGAATGTCCAAATATTATTTTTAAAACCGATGTCCATGTATTTTTTATGTGACAAATCATACAGAACAGGAAAAGTTCGCACCAACTCGATTAATTTTTCATCCATTTTACAACAAATACAATTGCTAATTACAGAATCACGTCAGTGAAAATTAAAAAATATCGTTGCGATCGTATTACCTAATCACGGAACGGACAGTACTGAAGCACTGATGGTACTGATACGTCACTGTGTCGGACATGTGTAAACACGTTCGTTTGAAACAAAAGCAACGATATTTTATTTTTCACTGACACTGATACGGCACTGACACGTCACTGATGTGTGTAAATAGACCTTTATACTGCGAACGTAACGTCAACGTGCCGACAGTCGGTCTAGACTCGTTGCCGACGATATTTTGCTGACACTCGTTGAACACTAGTCCCGTTCACGGCTCGTCACAGTGCTATATAAATACTCAACGAGTCGACAACGTGTTTTACTTCGTACGTTCTTATTTTTTGGTTTTTCAATACTGTTTCGTTATTGTTTTGTGTATTGTTTTTCTTTAATCATGAATAGCGAAAAATTAATAGAGTTTATACGTCAACACAGTGTACTGTACTTTATTTTTGCCAAAAGCACGTTAAATGAATACTTCGTCATTCTAAAATATTCAATAAACTTGTCGTCAAATTCAATTAATTGTTTATAAAGAATGAATTCTCCTTCATTTTTTCTCTCCTGCCATGTTGGATGTACACTCCATCTTCTTTTTTTCGCCTGTTTTCTTCTCCTTCCTCTAGCAGTAAAGCAATTGCTGCTAATTTATAATTTGAAAACGATAAACTCGACATTTTTAGAGACAACACAAAAGTAAATGAAAAACTACGTCGAATGCACGTTATGTGTATAAATAGTCCTTCGATTCGCTCGTCTTCGTCACGTCGTCGGCACGTTCCCTGTATAAATGGACCTTTAAGGTCCATTTATACCACCGTAAAACATTCGCTAATTGTCAGTACCATTCGGGGGCACGCCCCAGACCATACAGAGCGTGCCCATAGAACTGCAGTTTAAGCTACCTTATCCTAGCCTGCTTTCTAGATAACGGGGGCTGGCTGTAGCACCTCCGTGTGCTATTCGTAGTACACGGTTGTGCGCAGAACATCAATGTGTGGTAGAGCCATGTGCAAAGCATTAGCTGCGTAACGAGCTCGACGGTGACTCGTCCAACGTTTACACGAGTACTGAGGGGAGTGACCGCACCCACTCATTTGAGTTGGCCTCTCAGGGGCTGTGGGTTCCTAAGTACCTCTCTAAAGCCACTAAGCTTTGCTGAGCGGTGCAAGGGTTCAAACTCGGGTGTCTATCATTATGAAACCGATTGTAGTGCCTTTTATACCTGTACCTCATCTATTGTTAAATGGTTCGTTGATATGATTGGGTGACCATTTGATAAGAGAGAAAACTATTTTTTGTAGCCCTCCAACTGGCAGGTCAAGTGCAAATAATTTAACACTCCACCTGTTATGGGCAAATACAATATATTTATAATCTTTATAAAAAAAAAAATCTGGTGTGAAACACTCACATAACTTACTCTTGCCAATGCAAATGATTAACAATAAACCTAACATTAGTAATAAAACATTAGAAATAAACAAAAAACTAATCTCAATCAACATAACCTAATTTTAATCATATTTATATAAATGAAAGACGCAAAATGAAAATCAACTGTTTGGCTTAAAAATACGGAAAATCGCTCTTTCACGCTAAACTAGGCACTGTACAAAAAAATGCTTTAAATAAAAGTTGTAGATCTTTTAATTTTCTATAAATTTTATTACATACACTTTTATCGTAAAATGCATACTAAGGCAAAAATCTTAAAAAAATAGATTTTTCACACTTTTTCGTGAGGAAAAAAACAGAAAATCGCTAATTACTGCTAAACTAAGCGTTATACAAAAAAAAGTTAGAAATAAAAGTTGTAGGATTTTAAATTCGCTACGTATTAAAGCCGCAATCTTAAAAAAACAATTTTTATTACGTGAAAACAGCCGCACCAAGAGTTTCAGCAAACATGGCGCCTACCCTATCTTGTAGATCATAAAAAAGTTAGTAAATGAGGCGATTTAAAAAAAAATCGTAGGACCAGTTTTTGAGAAAATCACAAAAAAGTGAAAAATTACACGAATAAACTACTACTTCCGGTTGACCGATTTTGATGAAAATGTTGGTGTCGGGTCCGGTAGTGATATGTTACTTAAGTTTCAAGTTCGTACGTTGCTCCGTTCTTGAGACATTTTGTACACACACACATACACACACACACACACACACACACACACACACACACACACACACACACACACACACACACACACATTTTTGGGTTCAGGGGGTCTGAAAACGTGTAGATCCGGTGAAAACTCGATTTCGAAAAATCGACATGAAAACAATACTTTCCTTCCTATATATTCATATAGGCAAGTGAAAGGAATTAATTTGGATTGAAGTGGTAATGAAGGTTTTATGAGACGTTAAACCAGATTATAATGATATAAAATATTTTCACGATTACATTACAATACATAATCACTTAACATGGTAAAAATAATGAATAGGACAGTTAAAAAAATGTGAGTTATTTTAATTGGTAGGTTACTAGAAGGAAAGATGCGTGTAGGCTTAAGCGTTTTTTTATAATAAGGTGGTTTTTAACTTTTAACTTGATTAAAGTGTTTTAATGTGGAATAGGCGTGTAAATAGGCATGTAGCCTACAGGAAAACAACCTCTTCACTGGTGTCGTTGTTAATTAGGAGCCGGAGTTCTTCTCTTTATTGCCTTAACAATAGCTCTACTACCACCACTCTCTTTTTCTATCTTTCATCCTAACATTTTACTAGTAGGCTTGAACTCATTTTTAAAATTTTTTTTTATCCCTAATACAGTCAACTCCCGATTATCCGCGCACGTCGGATGAAATTATTTTTCATTCTTTTTACTTTCTCTTGCCTATATGAATATATAGGAAGGAAAGTATTGTTTTCATGTCGATTTTTCGAAATCGAGTTTTCACCGGATCTATACGTTTTCAGACCCCCTGAATCCAAAAAACATGTTTTTAGCGATTGGTCTGTGTGTGTGTCTGTGTGTCTGTGTGTGTGTGTGTGTCTGTGTGTGTGTGTGTCTGTGTGTGTGTGTGTGTGTGAACAGAATATCTCAAGAACGGAACATCGTACGAACTTGAAACTTGAAACTTAAGTTACATACCACTACCGGACGCGACACGAACATTTTCATCAAAATCGGTCAACCGGAATAAATAAATAAATAGTTTATTCGTATAATTTTTCAGTTTTTTGCGATTTTCTCAGAAACTGGTCCTACGATTTTTTTTAAAATCGCCTATTTTACTCAATTTTTTATTCTCTACAAGATAGGGTAGGCGCCATGTCTGCTGAAATTCTCGGTGAGGCTGTTTTCACGTAAAAATGTTGTTTTTTTAAGATTACGGCTTTAATATAAATTTTAGCGCAAAAACTTATATAATAAAAGTTGTAGAGAATTTAAAAACCTACAACTTCTGTTTCAAACATTTTTTTGTATAACGCTTAGTTTAGCGGTAATTTGCGATTTTCTGTTTTTTTCTCACGAAAACGTGAGAAAAATCGATTTTTTTAACATTTCGGTCTTAGTATGCATTTTACGACAAAAGTGTATATAATAAAAGTTATAGAAAATTAAAAGATCTACAACTTTTGTTTAGAGAATTTTTCTCTACAGAGCCTAGTTTAGCGTGAAAGTGTGATTTTCCGTTTTTTTTAAGCCAAATTGAGTTCGATTTTCATTTTGCGTCTTCCACTCATGATTAAAATAAGGTTATGTTTTTGAGGTTAGTTGTTGTTTATTTTTAATATTTTATTAATAATGTTAGGTTTATTATTAATTATTTGCATTGGCAAGAGAAAGTTGTGTGAGTGTTTCACACCAGATTTTTTACTTTCGCTTGCCTATATGAATATATAGGAAGGAAAGTATTGTTTTCATGTCGATTTTTAGAAATCGAGTTTTCACCGGATCTACACGTTTTCAGACCCCCTGAACCTAAAAAACATGTTTTTAGCGATTGGTGTGTGTGTGTGTGCGCGCGCGCGTGTGCGTGCGTGCGTGCGTGTGTGTGTGTGTGTGTGTGTGTGTGACAGAATATCTCAAGAACGGGACATCGTACAAACTTGAAACGTAGAACTTAAACTACACACCACTACTGGACCCAACACGAACATTTTCATCAAAATCGGTCAACCGGAAGTAGTAGGTTATTCGTGTAATTTTTCACTTTTTTGTGATTTTCTCGAAAACTGGTCCTACGATTTTTTTAAAAATCGCCTGGTTTACTAAATATTTTATGCTTTACAAGATAGGGTAGGCGCCATGTTTTGCTGAAATTCTCGGTGAGGCTGTTTTTACGTAAAAAAGTGTTTTTTTAAGATTACGGCTTTAATATGTATTATAGCGCAAAAATGTATATAATTAATAAAAAATGTAGAGAATTTAAAATTCTACAACTTTTATTTCAAACATTTTTTTGTATAACGCTTAGTTTAGCGGTAATTAGCGATTTTCTGTTTTATTCTCACGAAAACGTGTGAAAAATCGATTTTTATTAAGATTTCGGCCTTAGTATGCACTTTACGACAAAAGTATATAAAATCATATTTATAGGAAATTAAAGGATCTACAACTTTTATTTAGAGCATTTTTCTCTACAGAGCCTAGTTTAACGTAAGTTACATACTTTTACTTAAGTTACATACCACTACCGGACCCGACACGAACATTTTCATCAAAATCGGTCAACCGGAAATAGTAGGTTATTCGTGTAATTTTTCACTTTTTTGCGATTTTCTCGAAAACTGGTCCTACAATTTTTTTTTAAAAATCGCCTGATTTACTAAATTTTTTATGATCTGCAAGATAGGGTAGGCGCCATGTTTGCTGAATTCTTGGTGAGGCTGTTTTCACGTAAAACAGTTGTTTTTTTTTTAAGTTTGCGGCTTTAATAGGGCTATGCATTTTAGCGCAAAAAATATATAATAAAATTTGTAAATAATTTAATATTCTACAACTTGTATTTCAAACATTTTTTTGTATAACGCTTAGTTTAGCGGTAATTAGCATTTTTTTTGTTTTTTCTCACGAAAACGTGTGAAAAATTGATTTTTTAAGATTTCGGCCTTAGTATGCACTTTACGACAAAAGTGTATATAATCAAAATTATAGGAAATTAAAAGATCTACAACTTTTATTTATTAGCTTTTTTCTCTACAGAGCCTAGTTTAGCGTGAAAAAGTGATTTTCCGTATTTTTAAGGCAAACTGAGGTTGATTTTCGATTTGCGCCTTTCACTCATGATTAAAATAAGATTATGTTTTTTTGAGGTTAGTTTTTTGTTTATTTATAATATTTTATTTCTAATGTTAAGTTATATTGGTAATTATTTACATTGGCAACAGAAAGTTGTGTGAGTGTTTTACACCAGATTTTTTTTTAATCCCTAATACAGTCAATTCCCAATTATCCCCGGGCGGATAATCCGTGCACGTCGGATTAATTTTATTTTTATTCTTTTTTTCAACGTTAAGTAAATTTCTTGTAATGTGATAACATTAAAGATAAAATTTGTACAGCACAGGAAGTACGCGCTTTGTAAAGTAAAGCACATGCTTAAATTTGTAAATACGCGCTTTGTAAAGTTAATTACACGCTTAAATTTGTAAATATGCGCTTTGTTAAGTAAAGCACATGCTTAAATTTGTAAATACGCGCTTTGTAAAGTTAATTACACGCTTAAATTTGTAAATACGCGCTTTGTTAAGTAAAGCACATGCTTAAATTTGTAAATACGCGCTTTGTAAAGTTAATTACACGCTTAAATTTGTAAATACGCGCTTTGTTAAGTAAAGCACATGCTTAAATTTGTAAATACGCGCTTTGTAAAGTTAATTACACGCTTAAATTTGTAAATATGCGCTTTGTTAAGTAAAGCACATGCTTAAATTTGTAAAGCACACGCTTTGCTTTGTGACAAACTTATGTTGAGAAAACTTCTCTCCCAAATCAAGAAAAAGTGTTTTAACTAAAAAAAAACAAAAGCAGATGACTGACTTTTTAAAAACTTTGTGACTTCTATTACAACATAGCTTCTGCACATCATTTTGTAAGTAAACAATATTTTTATGTTTTTTTTCTAAATACATTGTATGTACTAATTTAAAAAATATTAACAAACATTTTTAGGGACAAAAAATAATTAACAATATTTAAAATTTTAATGTTATATTTTGTAATTTTAGTTAGTGTTTTCCTACCAAAGACCTATAAAGGGTTAACCTCTTCATACGTTCCCGATTTAAACAATACTGTCTCATTAAATTGAACCTACTGTACATAATTTTTTTTTACTTGCATTCAGGAGACTCCAAAGGGAGTATAGGACATGTCAAATAAAACTGATAAACTGAAAGTACTGCCCATAACAGACAGGTGGAGAGTCAAATTATTTACTCTCAATCTGTCGTTGCTGGGCTAAAATAAATAGTTCTGTTTCTTTTCACACATGGTCAGCCAATTAAATGACTGAATCATTTAAGAACAGAAGAGGTAGAGGTGTAAAAGACACTTATCAGAGTTATCTCCTCTGAAAGTAATGAATTTCATTATACAGCCAGACCCTGTGGTGAATGAAGTGAAGGTGTCATTTGCAGAGTGGAAAATATGTGCTTTTCAGAGGGCCCGGCATTCTGATAAGCGTACTTTTCCATTCAGTGAGGAAGGCAATGGTAAACCACCTCACTCCTCGTTTTACTTAGTAAAACCTCTACAGGTTCAAACCAGCTTTTCGGCTGATGACCTAAACAACAACAAACTGAAAGTTTATCACCAATGATAAATTCATCACTTACCACCAGAAAATTGTTTTTGCTACTGCCTACTTCAGTAGGCTTGTCATGAACCCCATTGAATCAAATAACACACAAAATTAAAATTAAAAAAAAATCAAACACAATGATAAATTCATCACTTACCAATAATTTTTTCCTGCTACTGCTTAACTCAGTAGGCTTGTCATGAATCCCTTTGTATCAAATAGTACACAATATTTGTTTAATTACAAGTTAAATACTTTTCAACCAAAAACTATTTAGAAAGGAATTCGTGCACACTGTAAAATGTTTCATCAATCAAATACTGTTTCAGCTTTTTTTTAAATGACTTAAATTGTCACAACTTTTTAAACCTTGTGGCAATTTATTGATGTATTTTCTACCTGCATAAGTTGGTTTTTGTTCAAACAATTTAGTGTTGTGATTAGCAACGTAATAATCGATTCTGTTTCTTGTGTAGTGGTTGTGAACATCTAAATTCTGTAAAAAGGTTTTTTTCTTTACGTACATTATCACTTGAAAAATGTACAAAGAAGGAACTGTGAGCAATTGCAGCTCTTTAAATAGTGATCTGCAATCTGTAATAGAATCTGTAATAGTGAGGTAAGGTGGTTGACTCCTATCATACACCTGACAACTTTTTTCTGTATTTTAAAAACTCTTTCCATGTTACCCTGTGATGAATTACCCCATACTAGTATGGCATACCTGATATGAGATAAAATTAAACCATGATAAGCTGCTGTAAGCAATTTTTTATCATTTAATCTGGCAATTTGTTTTAATGAAAATACCCCAGATGATATTTTACCACAAATTTGATCGGTGTAATAATCCCATGATAGGGTCTATCTGTAACCAATTGTCTTCGTTTGTACAAACCCTCTGAAGCTAGCGATTTATTGTCACGAGGTAAACAGTTTTATTATTCAAAGACCTAGGAGTATACTTCGTTGACCCTGTGTTTAATAGAAGTGCGCCAGTAATAAACATATAAATATAACGCACTAACTAATGGGCTAATATCGTCGGCCAAGGCCTACCTTATTTTCTATAATAGTATCCGTTTTGAATTGCGGATTGCAGACTGCAGAATGTAGCAGAAATAATGTAAACTTTTATAGTTAGTTAACATGACAACAGAAATTTATGTGACAATAACTACATTTAAGATAAGAAAAGAAAAAATAATAATAAATATGAAAACAAAAGAAAGCCGCGCGTTGTCGTTTTAACTTGCGAAGCGCAAGAACTGAAGTTTCAATAGTCAAATGTGGGTCAAAATATTATACACGGGAATAAATTAAAGAATCACGAAGTCCGTTCCTCTAAAAATTCATAAAAATCAGGTGTGAAACACTCACACAACTTTCTCTTGCCAATGCAAATAATTAACAATATACCAAACATTAGAAATAAACAAAAAAACTAACCTCAACAAATATAACCTAATTTTAATCATGAGTGAAAGACGTAAAATGAAAATCTACCTCAGTGTGACTTCAAAATTCGGATAATCACTCTTTCACGCTAAACTAGGCTCGAATCACGAAGTCCGTTCCTCTAACAATTCATAAAAATCAGGTGTGAAACACTCACACAACTTTCTCTTGCCAATGCAAATAATTAACAATATACCAAACATTAGAAATAAACAAAAAACTAACCTCAACAAATATAACCTAATTTTAATCATGAGTGAAAGACGCTAAATGAAGATTTACCTCAGTGTGGCTTCAAAATACGGATAATCACTCTTTCACGCTAAACTAGGCTCTGTAGAGAAAAATGCTTTAAACAAAAGTTGTAGATCTTTTAATTTTCTATAAATTTGATTATATACACTTTTGTCGTAAAAGTTATACTAAGGCCGAAATTTTTAAAAAAACGATTTTTCACACGTTTTTGTGAGAAAAAACAGAAAATTGCTAATTACCGCTAAACTAAGCGTTATACAAAAAAATGTTAGAAATAAAAGTTGTAGGTTTTTAAATTGTCTACAACTTTTATTATAAATGTTTGCGCTAAAATGCATATTTAAGCCGCAATCTTAAAAAAACAAATTTTTACGTAAAAACAACCTGACCAAGAATTTCAGCAAACATGGCGCCTACCCTATCTTGTAGAGAATAAAAAATTGAGTAAACCAGGCGATTTTTAAAAAAATCGTAGGACCAGTTTTTAAGAAAATCGCAAAAAAGTGAAAAATTACACAAATAAACTACTACTTCCGGTTGACCGATTTTGATGAAAATGTTCATGTCGGGTTCGGTATTGGTATGTAACTTAAGTTTCAAGTTTCACGTTCGTACGATGTTCCGTTCTTGAGAAATTTTGTACACACACCAATCGCTAAAAACATGTTTTTGGGTTCAGGGGGTCTGAAAACGTGTAGATCCGGTGAAAACTCGATTTCGAAAAATCGACATGAAAACAATACTTTCCTTCTTATATATTCATATAGGCAAGAGAAAGTAAAAATCAGGTGTGAAACAATCACACAACTTTCTCCTACCAATGCAAATAATGAAAAATATAAATAAATAGAATCATGAGTAAAAGACGTAAAATGAAAATCAACCTTAGTTTGGCTTAATAATATGGAAAATCACTCGTTGAATCTAAACTAGGCTCTGTAGAGCAAAATGCTTGAAATAAAAGTTGTACGAGACGTGTTCAGAAAGTAAGAACCGTTTTTAAAAAAAACAAGTAAAACAATTTTTTTCAACACAATTTTATTGCTACATGAAAGCCCAAACCTTAAACTATTTTTCGACATAGTTTCCACCGATGTTCAAACACTTGTCGTAGCGGGTGATCAATTTGTCTATACCCTCTTCGTAGAAGGTTCCCGCCAACGAATGTAGCCACGACTCCACGGCAGTTTTCATTTCATCGTTGGTTTCAAAGCATTGGCCGCCTAGCTCGCGCTTCATGTGCAGGAACAAGTGGTAGTCAGACGGTGCCAAGTCCGGGCTGTAGGGCGGGTGATCGAACTGCTCCCAACGAAGTTGTCAAACCAATGTTTAAGTGTCACCAGCGGTATGGGGCCGAGCATTGTCATGGAGCAACACAATTCCGTTACTGAGCATTCCTCTCCGTTTGTTTTGAATTGCCCGCCTTAGTTTTCTTAAGGTTTCGTAATACGTTGCCGCATTAATGGTTTCACCTCTTGGGAGAAAATCAATCAGAAAAACACCTTTCCGATCCCAAAAGACAGTGCACATGATTTTTTTGTGCAGACATTGTCGTCTTGAATTTTTGTTTCTTCGGGGATTGCGTATGTCGCCACTCCATTGACTGCTGTTTAGATTCCGGTGTGACATGACGGACCGAATTTTCGTCACCTGTCACAATTTTGTTTAAAAATTCCTCACCATCATCACTATACCGTGTGAGAAAAGTCAAAGCACTTCCGAGTCTCTTGGTTTTGTGCACGACAGTGGCGGGAACCTTCTACTAAGAGGGTGTAGACAAATTGATCACCCGCTACGATAAGTGTTTGAACATCGGTGGAAACTATATCGAAAAATAGTTTAAGGTTTGGGGTTTCATGTAGAAATAAAATTGTGTTGAAAAAAAATCGTTTTACTTGTTGTTTTTAAGAAAGGTACTTACTTTCTGAACACGCCTCGTAGATCTTTTAATTTCCTATAAATTTTATTATATAACTTTTGTCGTAAAATGCATACTAAGGCTGAAATCTTAAAAAAATCGATTTTTACACGTTTTAGTGAGAAAAAAAGAAAATCTTCAATTACCGCAAAACTAAGCGTTGTCGATTTACATGCCTCTAAATGCATGAAATTTGTTGCGGTAGTAAAAAAACTGGGTCTTTTTGTCTTCCAACCTCGATATGGCAATGTTTAAACAACATAAAAAATATATTTTTATTATGGGTTAACGCAGAATTAAATGAGTTACATTTTGAAGTAAAGTGTGTTAAAATCCGAATCATAGTTTTGGAGATGTAAGAGTTCAAACTCGGGTGTCTATGATTATGAAACCGATAGTAGGTTATTTGAGTCGTTATTTACATTGGCAAGATAAATTCGTGTGAATGTTTCAGCACGGTATTTTTCTTTCTCTTGCCTATATGAATATATTGGAAGGAAAGTATTGTTTTCATGTCGATTTTAAGAAATCGAGTTTTCACCGGATCTACACGTTTTCAGACCCCCTGAACCCAAAAAAATATGTTTTTACCGATTGGTCTGTGCGTGTGTGTGCGTGCGTGCGTGTGTGTACAAAATATCTCAAGAACGGAACATCGTACGAACGTGAAACTTGAAACTTAAGTTACATACCAATACCGGACCCGACACGAACATTTTCATCAAAATCGGTCAACCGGAAGTAGTAGTTTATTCGTGTAATTTTTCACTTTTTCCGATTTTCTTGAAAACTGGTCCTACGATGTTTTTGAAAATCGCCTTATTTCCTTAATTTTTTATTCTCTACAAGATAGGGAGGGCGTCATGTCTGCTGAAATACTTGATGAGGCTGTTTTCACGTAAAACAATTGTTTTTTTTAAGATTGCGGCTTTAATATGCATTTTAGCGAAAAAATGTATTGTGACACTTATTGCTAAGGTCCGTTTCGGGATCTAGGTTATTAAATAATTAATACGCTAAAGTTTACAAATTACAAATATTTATTAGACTAAATGATTAAACTAATTATAATCAAATAACACAATAAATAATTTAATAATTCACTTAAACTAGATAATAAACAATAAATAACTTACAATCACTTTTATAGCTTACACAGACATACAAAAACATAGAAATTGAATTCACATTAACTTTACAATACACTAACAAAAAGATTTTACACAATACGCACACAACAAAGGCAGTATAACAATCTTACTCGGATACGTAATCTGTTTACGCACCTCGATAATCACACGGCAAGGATCACACGAATACTGACTCGGCCGCGCTCGGGGTCTCCTTTTATAATCATTCACAAAGATCGTTCCAGAACAAAGTAGTGAAATCTACTCAAGTACAAAAATAACTCTTTATTAATGAATGCTAGAAAAATCCCTTTGTTAACAAGTCAACTATTGTAAATAGAAACGTAAACAACCTCATAAACAACTTCATAAAAATACCCTTTTTATAACACACAATACCCTTTTATAATAGGCGTACCCTTTATGGTTAAAACTGTCATTTATTGCTGCTATTGTGTTGTTATTTTTATTATTCCTTAATTATTTTTATGAATGGAATTCGGGAACTTTCGTGAACGATCCCGTCTTTTGTTCGATCTTGTTACATTATATAATAAAAGTTGTAGAGAATTTTAAATCCTACAACTTCTATTTCAAACATTTTTTGTATAACGCTTAGTCTAGCGGTAATTAGCGATTTTCTGTTTTTTTCTCACGAAAACGTGAAAAAAATATTTTTTTTTTAAGATTTTGGCCTTAGTACCTATGCATTTTACGACAAAAGTGTATATAATTAATTATTTTCACCGTCTGCATTAGCAGTAATTTGCAAAACAGTCGGACGTTAAACCAAAAAAAAAAAAAAAAATAATAATTTTATAGGAAATAAAAAGATCTACAACTTTTATTTAAAGCATTTTTCTCTACAGGGAATAGTTTAGTGTGAAAGAGTGATTCTCCGTATTTTTAAGCCCAACTCAGGTCGATTTTCATTTTGCGTCTTTCACCCATAATTAAAATTAGGTTATGTTTATTTTGGTTAGTTTTTTGTTTATTTCTAATGTTTTATTACTAATGTTAGGATTATGGTTTATTATTTGTATTGGCAAGAGAAAGTTGTGTGAGTGTTTCACACCAGATTTTTACTTAAGTTTCTAATTTGGCTTTGCTCGCTGCCGTAGATTACAAACATGACACTTAAACAGCTACTGTATACGAAAATAATGGTAGTCATTTCAAGATCCGTATTGTTTTATTTTCATTCAAGAACTATGCGATGAAATTTCTCTTTTATTTATTGGCCAATTATTTTGACTCTCATAAATCTACCGTTTTGCTTTTATGACGGCTGTTAGTTGTCTTAACGTACAATACAAAGATTCCGTAAAAGTTGGTGAAACTTTTTGTAATTGAATCTAAAATTAGGTACAATTACATCTATTATTGTTGTCGTAAAGAACCGATTTTTAATTTGTTGTCGCTACTTAATTCAATTCAATTGAGTTTTACGAGCCACCGTCGGTTCTTTGCTCCCGGATTTTTCCAAACACTTTAAACGATCATTATGAATTATTATTTTAGTAAAAAGATCTCGTATGAAACACTGATATGACTTTCTCTTACCAATTTAAATACGAAAAATCCTAGTTATAAACTTGAATGGACGCTTATTGAAAATACAACCTCTGTTCGACGACTCAAGTTTTGTACAGAAAATTATGGAAAAACTTAATCGACCCTAAAATAATAAATTAAATTAAAGCTAAAATAAATAAAATAATAAGACAAAAGCAATAGATAATGTCCTAAAACTCAAAGACGAATCCTAAAAAGCTGCGTAGGAAAGAAAAACAAAGTAGATGGGCAATGGAGAATTGTAACAAACGAACAAGTCTATAAAGAAAACAAACCCATGACAAATACAATAATGAAGAAAAGGATTTCTTTTCTTGGACATCTTATCAGAACACCTAAAAACATAATTTTAAAACAAGATTATTAGAAAAAGCTTTCCAATGGTAACATCAGGTGCATGGATGCGAAATGTCAAAAAAACATGATCGAAATCGGATGAACTTTTGATGATTTAGAAAACAAAACCGAAAAATTAAAAATGTTAAGAAATGAGGAAAGTAGATTTTAAACAAAATCAGATGAAATAACAAACCCAAGCTGGAAGAAACCGGTTGTTTCAGGGGAAGTTTGGCAAGCAAGATCAGCCCGAATGAGGGCATACTGGCAAAACATCAAGCTAAAGAATATGAAAAAAAAGAACTTTCTAAATTTGACTTAAGTGATCCATTGTGGTCAAATAAAAGACAAAAATAAAATAAAATAATCGCTTTGACGCTCACAAGAAGAAAACGCTTGTAATTAATGTTGTAGGTTTTACTTTCTCTTGCCCTATTTGGTGTCCCAAGGGATTTGCCCATAGGGAAATAACATGATTTTCCATTGATGAATAGCATGATTTTAGCATTGATTTTCATTAGTTTAATATTTTTTCCCACGAATAAATGAATACTTCTTATTAACAGAAATCATTAGAAAATGTTTAGACCTTTTAAAAAATGTTGTTGTTTAGGTCAACAGCCGAAAGGCTGGTTTGAACCTGTAGAGGTTTTACTGAGTAAAACGAGGAGTGAGGTGGTGGTTTACAATTACCTTCCTCACTGAGTTGAAAGTGTGTGCTTATCAGCCTGCCAGGCCCTCCGAAAAGCACCCGCTTTCCACCCTGCAAATGACACCTTCACTTCATTCACCACAGCGTCTGGCTGTATAATGAAATACATTACTTTCTGAGGAGAGAACTCTGATTAGTGTCTTTTTGTTATTTTTTTGATATTTAAAAAAATATCAATTTTGATAGATTTTAAACTATATTTTAGCTTAAATACAGAAATACATAAATTTGTAACAGTTTTCAATTTAAGAAAATTTTTTAATTCACTTTTTCAAACAAAATATCGAAAAATAAAATGTTAGTCCAAGTCTGGTAGTTTTATAATTAGAGCGTCGACCTGATCAATTTGCAAAATTTTTTAGTTAAGGGGAGATTGTAGAGGTAGGCCTAAAATGAAAAAAAATTTGATTTTCACTTTTTAGGCTCATATTGTAGTTTGAAATTCCCTTTTTCCAACGCCATTAAAATTACGTTTCTACGACAACGAACTATTAACTAATTATTTTAGTACATGATGTTTTGCTAGAATTTCACTTCCCCACTTTGAAGAATTAAAGTGATGTAGGTTAAAGTAATATGTTGTTGTTAATTTAGGTAATCAGCCAAAAGGCTGGTTTGAACCTGTAGAGGTTTTACTGAGTAAAATGAGAAGTGATTTGGTTTACCATTTCTTTCCTCACTGAATAGAAAAGTACGCTTATTGGGTTGCCGGGCCCTTTGAAAAGCACATATTTTCGCTCTGTAAATGACACCTTCACTTCATTCACTACAGGGTCTGGCTCTATAATGAAATTCATTACTTTCAGAGGAGATAACTCTGATTAGTGTCTTTTAAACCTCTACCTCTTCTAATCTTAAAAGATTCAGTCATTTAATTGGCTGATCATGTGATAAGAAACAGAACTATTTATTTTAGACCTGCAACGAACTGATTGATTGTAAATAATTTGACACTCCATCTGTCGGTTATGGGCATGCGTATTCACCTAACCGTTGCCGGACACCCCTCGGCCAGCCACGCCCATTCCGAAGGAATTTAAGCAGCCTTGTGGCTCCGGAGAGCTACCAAGGAACCCACAGCCCCTGAGAAGCCAACACAAATGAGTGGGTGCGGTCACGTCCGCAGGGCGCCCCACTCCTGTCAGTACTCGTATAAACGTTGGACGAGTCACCGTCGAGCTCGTTACGCAGCTAATGCTTTGCACGTGGCTCTACCACACATGGATGTACTACGAATAGCACACGCACGTGCTACAGCCAGCGCCCGTTACCTCACCGCGGTGAGGATTATTTTATTCATAATTTGTGTACGTTGCAATCTGTTCAATTTAGAACAATAAGCAACCCCATGACCCAACGAGATGAGGATGATGTGTATAATGTGTAGTCTTGTACAGACTCAGGTCGACCACTCCTGAGAGAGTATGATTAATTGAACCCCAACCATCAAAGTACACCGGTAACCACTGTCTAGTATTCAAATCCGTATAAAAGTAACTACCTTTACTAGGATTTGAACCAGGAACCTTCGTCTCCGAAAATCAGCTGTTAAACAGCTGATTTTGGCGACGACTTTACCTCTAGACCAACCCGGTGGGTCAACGCGGTGAGGATTGGGTTGCTAAACCGCAGTTCTATGGGCACGCTCTGTGTGGTCTGGGGCGTGCCCCCTCTGTTATGGGCAGAGAAAAGTGATATGTTTGAGTAAATGGTTAGGCGTCATATTAAGTGGAGTCAATTTTTTTGGAAAGACTAGTATGGCGATGACCGCCGTGCGCCAAGCTGCAGTTCCACACACTATACCTAAGGGGGTAATCAACCCAGAAAATTAAAATCCAACCTTCTGGCTATAATTTATCATTATTTATTTTAAAGGAAAGAGTAATTTACTAGTAATGATCTACGACTTGAACCAAGCCAAAAAATTTATTACAGCCCCTAATATAAGGGTGAGGTTGGAAAAGCGGGCTTTCACGGGGAATCAAATATCTCAGGAACCAAGAAAGATATCAACATGATTCTTATGCTACAAACTACAGAAAATTGCTCTCTATTATCTGTTGTATGCGCTTGTATGTATTTTTTCTTACGAGAAATTTATTGAAAAAGAACCATTTTTCAAAAGCATTTATTTTATGTGTTCACAAATTATTTTTTAACTAAATTCCTATTACGGTTTTTGTAATAATCATTCCACAGATTATAGAGCAAGAAATTATAAACATTCGAAAAACACATCATCCGAATATCTTTAATACTAACCAAAACATTTAATTCCCAAGAATGTACAATCATGTAAAAACCACATTCCCGGAAAACTTAAAGTTGAAGGTAATTTTACTCGCCTTGCTAGTGAGCTTTATTTTAAACAGATGTTTTTATAACATTTTGTTAACTTACAAAGTAAACAAATGTTGCGATTCAGGAAATTTTAAACTTTAAATAACTGCACCGATTTTAAACCCACCGGGTTGGTCTAGAGGTAAAGTCGTCGCCAAAATCAGCTGTTTAACAGCTGATTTTCAGAGACGAAGGTTCCTGGTTCAAATCCTAGTAAAGGTAGTTACTTTTATACGGATTTGAATACTAGACAGTGGTTACCGGTGTACTTTGATGGTTGGGGTTCAATGAACTATACTCTCTCAGGAATGGTCGGCCTGGGTCTGTACAAGACTACACCTCATTTACATGTCATACACTTCATCCTCATCTCATTGGGTCATGGGGTTGCTTATTGTTCTTAATTGAACAGATTGCAACGTACACATATTAGGAATTTAAAAAAAAAAACTGCAAAAAACATCAAAATTAAAAAAGAATATCTTCTTGAGTTGACTACCCTCTTAAGGTGTAATTTAGGAAGCACTATAATAGCGACTGAGAAATTACTGGTACTTTAAAAATGTAATCTATTGTAATACGAATAGGCTATTAGGTTGATGGGTGCACACATTAATCGCTTATGGTACCTACTTATGAATAATAGAACGCCATTTATGGATGATTGCTTATTAGTGTCTCCTTCTCTCAAAGAGTGATGAGAGAAATCAGTGATCACTGATTTATTCCAAGTTATAAATGTTGCCATTATGTAGTTCCGTTATTAATGGGTAGACGACCTGTATGGGGAACTGTCCAGTTTTATTTAGTCATCTGCATTACTGTTGATTCGCTTTCATAACAAATAAATACATAATAATTTATTTGTTCATTTTTTTTGCGCCCTGGAGAGACTCCAGGAGGAGTATAGGACATGTCGTCAGATATAACACCTGAAATACATATAAGAATCACACAATGTATCACTACTATCAAGAAAGAAATTCTTGTACGCTATAAAAAGTTTCACCGATCAAGTAATTTTTCAGATTAAAGGAATTCAAATCCTCACAACACTTTTAAAATTGGGGTAATTCATGAATTTTCTCCCTGCATAAGTAGGGTTTTGTTCAAACAATTTTGTGGAGTGATTAGCCACATAATAATCATTCCTGTTTCTCGTGTTATGATTGTGAACATTGAAATTCTGCATAAAATTATTTTGCCTAACATACGTAATCACCTCAAAAATGTAGATGGAGGGAACTGTAAGCAATTTAAGCTCCTTAAATAATGGCCTGTATGAGGTTAGCTGGTTAGCTCCCACCATACACCTATAGCTTTCTTTTGAATTTTAAAAACCCTATTCATATTACCCGTGCTAGAATTACCCCATACTAAAATACCATAACAGATATGAGACAGAATGAGCCCATGATAAGCTGCCATTAGTAATTTTTTATCATTTAATCTGGCAATTTGTTTTAGTGCAAATACCCCTGTTGATATTTTACTACAAACTTGATTGGTATAGAAGTCCCAAGATAAAGATCTACCTAGAGATACGCCCAGGAACTTCACTGTTTCTACATGCTCTAAACTATTATTATGAATAAATACATCCACATCTCTATGTTACTTCTCTATGTTATGTTTATTTTTAAACTGCAGGTACTGACACTCTTTCCCATTAACTGTTAATAACTTTTGATTCAAGAACTGTACTACGGACTCTATGTTAACATGTGTATTTACTTCAAGAGCATCCACCAGTAAACTTAAAAACTTAAATATCACCCCCCGGGTTGGTCTAGCGGTTAAGTTGTCGCCCGTTTCATTCGAAGATTCCGTGGTTCAAATCCTAGTAGATATTTATTTATTTCTCTTGCCTATATGAATATACTGGCATAGCCAGCGCGGCTTCGCTCGCGAAACATGTTTTTTTGACATCAGTCTCTCGACTGTTTTAATGCAGTTCTTCAAGCTGTTCTATCTTTCGCAAGTCGTTTCATATCTACATACCTGTAACACCCTACATCCTTTGTAATTTGCTTTATATATTCTAATCTTTGTCTCACTCTACAATTTACTCCCTCGATATTACCCTCCATTATCGATAGCCCAATACCTTGGATGTCTTAAGATATGCCCCACTAGCCTATCCCTTCTTCTGGTAAGTTGCTTCCATATACTGCTTTTTTCTTCCACTCGCCTAAGAACCTCTAAATTACTTATTTTGTCCACCCACCTAATCTTTAACATTTTCCTATAACACCACATTTCAAAAGCTTCTATCCTCTTCTTTTCTACAGTCCCTATCACCCACGTTTCACTTCCGTATAATGCTACACTCCAAACATAATGTTTTAAGAAAGCTTTCCTAATCTGTAAATCAATGTTTGTAGTCAGTAAGCTGTTTTTAATTTCAAAGGCTTTTCTAGCTTGAGCAATTCTACTCTTGAAGTCACTTGTGCTTCTACCATCCTTTGTTATTTTACTCCCTAGATAGCAGAATTTCCCAACTTCCTGTATGTTTTCGTTGCCTACTTTTAAATTTCCCATCTCTTCTAAACCACTCTTGCTGCTCCACAACACTTTCGTTTTGAAAGATGTGCGATATGTGCGAAAGATATGCGGAACATGTGTAAGACCTAATCAGTTTAAAAAAATGTGTAATAGAAATTGTCTAGCTGCTAGATCGACTGTATACAGGTATACACTCCCACGTACACACACAACACACACAAAGTTTTGATAAATTCCCTCGTGTACATCTCTCGTTCATCTTCCCTTTCAACTATCTACTTCAACAATAAGTACACACACACGCGCGCGCGCACGCACGCACGCAACGTTTTGATAATTTCCCCCGCGCACGTCTCTCGTATTAATCAATTCCCTGCATCTACTTCAACAGCAATACCTACTCACATGTACACGCACAAATACATAATTATGAAAATCTTCATACGGGCCTTTAGGGTCATCATTTTTTAAATTTAAAAAGAAAATGCTTTTGTGAATATAAATACTAATATATTCTGTCAAAATTTCATGAAAATCCGTTCAGTAGTTTTGGTCTAGAGGTAAAGTCGTCGCCAAAATCAGCTGTTCAACAACTGATTTTCGAAAACGAAGGTTCCTGGTTCAAATCCTAGTAAATGTAGTTACTTTTATACGGATTTGAATTCTAGACAGTGGTTGTCGGTGTACTTTGATGGTTGGGGTTCAATTAACCATACTCTCTCAGGAATGGTCGACCTGAGTCTGTACAAGACTACACCTCATCTACACATCATACACATCATCCTCATCTCATTGAGTCATGGGGTTGCTTATTATTCTGAATTGAACAGATTGCAACGTACACAAATTAGGGATTACAAAAAAAATTATGAAACAATGTACACATCCTGAATCCTGAATCCTGGTTGAGAGGGCTGAGAAGCCCTATGATGGCGACATCGTGTTAAGGAACACCTGGTCGCTCGGGGAACAATTTTACCGAATAATTGCAACCTCATGAAATTTAGGGGGAATTTTATAGTTTAAAATTAGGAAATAGGATTCTGGCTCTTGCGGGATTGGGACTGGGACTTCAAAGGAGGTAATGTATTTTAAGAAGTTACTCGTGGATGAAAATTTATATTAAGGGACAAGTGGGTTTAAGAGCGGCTCTTTTCTTTTTTTTTTCTTTTTCAGTGGCCTTTTTCAGTTATGTGGGAGTTTTATTGTCTTGAGGAGGGGAAGGCACGCACCGTACTTAACGTGGACAAATGGTACAATTTTAGGTAGGGGTTAGTGTATGATTTTAGGGGAGACGAAAAGGGTAGAGTTTGGCATAATCACCGGCCTTTTATTTTCTAAGTGTTTAATAATTTAAAATGGCGGCTCTTTTCACCGTAGTGGAGTGATTATGCATAGGAACATGGGGACTACTACCAACTGGGGGCGTGAGTCATACAAGTAGATGAAGGGGCATGGGTATATAAGAGGAATACAGGGCGGAATAAAAATGTGGCAACTCAAAATTTTGATAAGTGGGTCATACTGGAATTTAGAGAAAGTCGTGGAATGGTAATGGCATAAAGACTTCGGGCGGATGTGGGCGTCGGTACAAGTCCTGAATGATCTGGGGTCCGTCAGTTTTCCCGGCGTCGATGTACACATAATTTTTTGTATGTAGTTAAAAATTTTGGGATTGAAAGGGTTGACAAATCGAGTGTAAAATATATTTAACACTCCACCTGGCCTGTTATGGGGAAATTGAAAACAAACACAATGTAAGAAAATTTATTAAAAAAAAAATTGTACTGTACATATAGGACAATTCATGTTTCAACAACATTTAATCGGGTTTAAAAAGTTACGTGACGGAACTACTTGATTGCATGTAGTTATCCATTCATGAAGTAGAACAATCAGTAACAATATGGCGTCTGATAATAAAATGAATAAAACTGCGGTTAGGATCATCAGGAATATCGTTCTGACTACGATCTTTAAAATTAGATTGATCATTTCCAATGACAGATTTAACAGCGTTTGGATATCAATCATTAGAGTTGTGTACTCCGCATCCATTTTTGTTCCGCTATTTCGTTTTTCCAAAATCATTTTCAATGTGTTTTCTTGTTAATACGTACATACTTCTCTAGAATTTCACCTGTAAAATATATTATGTAATCTTTAAATTTTAATAAATATGATAAAATAATAAATAAATTACGGCTATAAAATTGTTTATTAAGTTCTCCTGCCCTATATAAGAGGTGTGGCTATTAAATAACGAGACTGACGTAAAAAATTTAATTTTAATTTTATACATAATCACTTATTGTCACCTTCAACATACACTCCTTCTCTATCCCGACAACGCTCCATGAGAATTTTCCATTGTTGGAAACTGTACTGGAAGTCATCTTCTGTCAGCTCCTTCAGGACACGTGCCGCTTTCCCTTTTACAGATTCCACAGACTCAAATCTTGTCCCTTTTAATGCAGATTTTACCTTAGGGAACAGGCAGAAGTCACATGGTGGAAGATCTGGTGAATAAGGTGGATGTTCTAACACTGAGATGCTGTTATTGGCTAGGAACCTCTTGATAGTTAACGCGGATGAGCTGCCGCATTGTCTTGGTGGAGAACCCATGATTTGTCCTTCCACATTTCGGGGCGTTTTTCCTTACTTTTTGACGTAGTTTAGAAAGAACCTCAAGGTAGTGATATTGAGTAATTGTTTGACTTTTAGGAACCCAGTGAGGTACACAATACCATGGATATAAAAAAAAATCATCATTGCTTTAAATTTTAACTTGCTCATTCGAAATTTTTTGGCTCTCGGTAAAGTTCGCATCTTCCACTGCATGGATTGGGGCTTTGTTTCCGGATCATAAGTAAAAAAATACGTTTCATCACATGTTATTATAGTTTCCATAAAACTTGGGTCATTTTCAATCTCGTACAAAGTCAGTACAAACATTTTTGAGCGGCACGTGTCCTGAAGGAACTGACAGAAGATGACATCCAGCACTGGAAGTCACTTCGAACAATGGAAAATTCGTATGCAGCGTTGTAGCGATAACGGAGTGTATATTGAAGGTGACAATAAGTGATTATGTATAAAATTAAAATACAATTTTTTACAACGTCAGTCTCGTTATTTAATAGCCACACCTCGTATACTGAAAAAAAGATTTTTTTTAAATATTCAGCACAGGTGTAATTCAGTGGAACGGAAACCTGAAAATCAATTTATTGTACGTACCTAAAGTAACTTTATGGTTTCGTTGATATATTTTCAGTATAGTTGTAACTGTAAATTTAGCTTCTATGTGTAAAAAATATAATTTTTCTCTTTCCCTCTTACATTTTGTCTACTTTAGAAAATATTAAGTACTGTTACCATAGATATTATTAGGCCTACGCATTTCAAATACCTACATTGGCCTTTACTCTCATTTTTAAAGTACGTTCTTGTAGATTTTTCACAAGAAATACACGTTTCCAGGCCCACTCAACCCAAAAATAAGTTTTTAGAGATTAGTGTGTGCGTGTGCGTGCGTGCGTGCGTGATCAAATATCTATAATAGAATATACTACAACGTTCAAACTTAGAACTTACAACTCGGGGACCCAAAACTAACATTTTCATCAAAATAAAAAAAATCTGGTGTGAAACATCACACGAATTTCTCTTGTCAATGCAAAAAATGAACATTATAACCTTACATTAGTAATAAAATTTTAAAAGTAAACAGAAAAACTAACCTTAAAAATACATTACTTATTGTACCTAATCATGGGTGAATGATGCGAAATCAAAATCAACCTTAGTTTGGCTTAATAATACGGAAAATCACTCTATCACGCTTAACTAGGGCTCTGTAGAGAAAAATACTCTCAATAAAAGTTGTAGATCTTTTAATTTACTATAAATTTGATTATATAGTCTACACTTGTCGTAAAATCTTAATAATTTTTTCACAGATTTTCATGAAAAAAAACGAAAATCACTAATTACCGCTATAAATTTTATTATATACATTTCAGCGCTAAAGTGCATATTAAGGCCGCAATCTTAAAGACTTGGACTTTTCCTTTTTTTTCTACGAGAGCACAGCTTCCCCAAGAATTTCAGGAAACATGGTGACTACCCTATCACGTAGAGTATAAAAAATGTAGTAAATGAGGCAATTGAAAAAAAAATCTGTTGTGAAACACTCACACAACCTTCTCTTGCCAATGCAAATAATTAACAATATAACCTAACATTAGTAATAAAACATTATAAATAAACAAAAAACTAACCTCAGAAACATAACCTAATTTTAATCATGAGTGAAAGTCGCAAAATGAAAACCAACTTCTGTTTGACTTAAAAATACGGAAAATCACTCTTTCACGCTAAACGAGGCTCTGTTGAGAAAAATGCTCTAAATAAAAGTTGTAGATCTTTTAATTTCAGATAAATTTAAATATACACTTTTTTTGTAAAATGCATACTAAGGCTGAAATCTTTAAAAATAGATTATTTACATGTTTTCGTGACAAAAAAAAACAGAAAATCGCTAATTACCGCTAAACTAAGCGTTGTACTAAACAATATTTGAAATAAAAGTTGTAGGATTTTAAATTCTCTAAAACTTTTATTATATAAACTTTTGCGCTAAAATGCATATTAAAGCCGCAATCTTGAAAAAAATAAATTTTTTACCTGAAAACAGCCTGTCCAAGAATTTCAGCAGACATTACTCCTATCCTATCTTGTAGAGAATAAAAAATTTAGTAAACCAGGAGATTTAAAAAAAAATCGTAGGACCCGTTTTTGAGAAAATCGCAAAAAGTGAAAAATTACACAAATAAACTACTACTTCCGGTCAACCGATTTTGATGAAAACGTTCGTGTCGGGTCCGATAGTGGTGCCTAACTTAAGTTTCAAGTTTCAAGTTTGTACGATGTTCCGTTCTTGAAATATTCTTTTCACACACACACACACACACACACACACACACACACACACACACACACACACACACACATAACAATCACTAAAACATGGTTTTTGGGTTCAGGGTGTTTGAAAACGTGTATATCTGGTGAAAACTTGATTTTTTAAAATCAACATGAAAGCAATGCTTTCCTTCCTATATATTCATATGGGCAAGAGAAAGTAAAAACGTAGGACCGGTTTTGAGGAAATCGCAAAAATGACACGAATAAACTACTACTTCCGGTTGACTGATTTTGATGAAAATGTTCCTGTCTGGTCACGGTAGTGGTGTCTAACTTAGTAGTGGTGTCTAACTTAAGTTTTAAGTTTCAAGTTCGTACGATGTTCTGTTCTTAAAATATTTTGTCATACACAGACTAATCGCTAAAAACATGTTTTTTGATTCAGGGGGTCTGAAGACGTGTATATCTGGTGAAAACTCTAATTATTAAAATCGACATGAAAACAATACTTTTCTTCCTTTATATTCATGTATAGTAGGTAAGAGAAAGTTAAAATGGCGTATGTACATAAATATAATGTAAAATTGATCATTATGTTTAATTAGCTTTAAGTTGAAGATGACGAGACATTAAAATATAAACGCAATTGTTTCGTTTTATCTTGCTATAGAAACGTACCGATCGTACTAGGTAATAAAATAGAGAGAAAGTTTTCCAACGACTTGGTTCCATTTCAAAATAAAATAGCCCAACTATTACATGGAGGACAGCTGCCTATTATCAATCATATAGGTTATTATTTAAAATATCGTCTGAAACGCTTACACGACTTTCTCTTGCCAATGCAAATGATTAACAATAAACCTAATATTAGTAATAAAACATTAGAAATAAACAAAAACCTAACCTCAATACACAACCTAATTTTAATCATGAGTGAAAGACCCAAAATGAAAATCAACCTCATTTTGGCAAAAAATTCGGAAAATCACTCTTTCACGCTAAACTAGGCTCTGTAGAGAAAAATGCTTTAAATAAAACTTGTAATTTAGATCTTTTAATTTCCTATAAATTTTATTATAGGCCTATACACTTATGTCGTAAAATGCATAGGCCGAAATCTAAAAAAAATATATTTTTCACACGTTTTCGAGAGAAAACAAACAGAAAATCGCTAATTACCGCTAAACTAAGCATTATACTAAAAATGATTGAAATGAAAGTAGTAGGATTTTAAATTCTCTACATTTTTTATTATATAAATTTTTGCGCTAAAATGCATACTAAAGCCGTAATCTTAAAAAGAAAACAATTTTTTTTTACGTGAAAACAGCCACACCAAGAATTTTAGCAAACATGGTGCCTACCCTATCTTGTAAAGCATAAAATATTTAGCAACCAGGCGATTTTTAAAAAAATCGTAAAACCAGTTTTTGAGAAAATCGCAAAAAAGTGAAAAATTACACGAATAAACTACTACTTCCGGTTGACCGATTTTGATGAAAATGTTCTTGTCGGGTCCGGTAGTGGTATCTAACTTAGGTTTCAAGTTCGTAAGATGTTCCGTTTTTTGAGATATTCTGTTCACACACACACAGACCAATCGCTGAAAACATGTTTTTGGGTTCAGGGAGTCTGAAAACGTGTAGATCCGGTGAAAAATCGACAAGAAAACAATACTTTCCTTCCTATATATTCATATAGGCAAGAGAAAGTGAAAAATTAAAAACAAAAACCAACGATGTGGCTGCACAATAACTATTTATAGGTTACCGATATGTGAAGTTAGGGAACTGCTTGTTACCGGTAACGCATGTTGCAGAAATATCACTAACCGTAAACACTGTTTATTTAAATTATATTAAAACTCTTCTTGATGGATATAAACACATAAAGTTAAGTACACATAAAGTAAAGGTTTATAGTTAACCTACATTAAAAGAACCCACCGGGTTGGTCTAGAGGTAAAGTCGTCGCTAAAATCAGCTGTTTAACAGCAGATTTTCGGAGACGATGGTTACTGGTTCAAATCCTAGTAAAGGTAAGTTACTTTTATACGGATTTGAATGCTAGACAGTGATTACCAGTGTATTTTGATGGTTGGTGTTCAATTGACCATACCCTCTCAGGAATGGTCTACCTGAGTCTGTACAAGACTACACCTTATTTACACGTCATACACATCATCCTCATTTCATTGGGTTATGGGGTTGCTTATTGTTCTAAATTGAACAGATTGCAACGTACACACATTAGGGAATTAAAAAAAAAAAATTAAAAGTACTACTATTTTTTTAAACACTTTATTTATGACGTAAACAACATTAATTTAGATTTTCGAGCGAATCGACTCATCGAACTACGAACAAAAAAAAATATACGGTATGCTCGATTAGTGACCAACAACATAATCTACTGTCGATTTCTTTATTATCGATACCCGAGTTTGGAGCATTGTTTCTTCAAAATCGCTTGTTCAATATTTTAACTTACTATACACCAAAATTTAGCTGATTTTAATCGTCGTTGTTACATGTCAGTTTCATATTTTCAGCGTTTTTACTTTCTCTTCCCTATATGAATATATAGGAAGGAAAGTATTGTTTTCATGTTGATTTTTAGAAATCGAGTTTTCACCGGATCTACACGTTTTCAGAGCCCCTGAACCCAAAAAACATGTTTTTAGCGATTGGTCTGTGTGCGTGCGTGTGTGCGCGTGTGCGTGCGTGCGTGCGTGTGTGTGTGTGTGTGTGTGTGTGTGTGTATACAAATATCTCAAGAACGGAACATTGTACGAACTTGAAACTTGAAACTTAAGTTACATACCACTACCGGAACCGACACGAACATTTTCATCAAAATCGGTCAACCGGAAGTATTAGTTTATTCGTTAAATTTTTCACTTTTTGCGATTTTCTCAAAATCTGGTCCTACGATTTTTAAATAAATCGCCTACTTTACTCAATTTTTTATTCTTTACAAGATAGGGTAGGCGCCATGTTTGCTAAAATTCTTCGTGAGGCTGTTTTCACGTAAAAAAATTGTTTTTTTAAGATTACGGCTTTAATATGCATTTTAGCGCAAAAATGAATTAATAAAACTGTAGAGAATTTAAAATCCCACAACTTTTATTTCAAACATTTTTTTGTAGAACGCCTAGTTTATCGGTAATTAGCGATTTTCAATTTTTTTCTCACGAAATTTTGTAAAAATTCGATTTTTTAAAGATTTCGACCTTAGTATGCATTTCACGACAAAGTGTATAGAATTAAATTTATAGGAAATTAAAAGATCTACAACTTTTATTTAAAGAATTTTTCTCTACAGAGCCTAGTTTAGCGTGAAAGAGTGATTTTCCGTATTTTTAAGCCAAACTGAGTTCGATTTTCATTTTGCATCTTTCACTCATGATTAAAATAAAGTTATATTTTTGATGTTAGTTTTTTGTTTATTTCTAATGTTTTATTACTAATGTTGGGTTATATTGGTCATTATTTGCAGTGACAAGAAAAAGGTTGTGTGAGTGTTTCACACCAGATTTTTTTAAACATTTTATTTATGACGTAAACAACATTAATTTAAATTTTCGAGCGAATCGACTCATCGAACTACGAACAAAAAAATCTGGTGTGAAACACTCACACAACTTTCTCTTGCCAATGCAAATGATTAATAATAAACCTAACATTATTAATAAAATATTAGAAATAAACAAAAACTAGCCTCAAAAACATAACCTTATTTTAATCATGAGTGAATGACGCAAAATGACAATCGAACTCAGTTTGGCTTAAAAATACGGAAAATCACGCTTTCACGCTAAACTAGGCTCTGTAGAGAAAAATGCTCTAAACAAAAGTTGTAGATCTTTTAATTTTCTATAACTTTTATTATATACACTTTTGTCGTAAAATGCATACTAAGACCGAAATGTTAAAAAAATCGATTTTTCTCACGTTTTCGTGAGAAAAAAACAGAAAATCGCAAATTACCGCTAAACTAAGCGTTATACAAAAAAATGTTTGAAACAGAAGTTGTAGGTTTTTAAATTCTCTACAACTTTTATTATATAAGTTTTTGCGCTAAAATTTATATTAAAGCCGTAATCTTAAAAAAACAACGTTTTTACGTGAAAACAGCCTCACCGAGAATTTCAGCAGACATGGCGCCTACCCTATCTTGTAGAGAATAAAAAATTGAGTAAAATAGGCGATTTTAAAAAAAATCGTAGGACCAGTTTCTGAGAAAATCGCAAAAAACTGAAAAATTATACGAATAAACTAATTATTTATTTATTCCGGTTGACCGATTTTGATGAAAATGTTCGTGTCGCGTCCGGTAGTGGTATGTAACTTAAGTTTCAAGTTTCAAGTTCGTACGATGTTCCGTTCTTGAGATATTCTGTTCACACACACACACACACACAGACACACACACACACAGACACACAGACACACACACAGACCAATCGCTAAAAACATGTTTTTTGGATTCAGGGGGTCTGAAAACGTATAGATCCGGTGAAAACTCGATTTCGAAAAATCGACATGAAAACAATACTTTCCTTCCTATATATTCATATAGGCAAGAGAAAGTAAAAAAGAGAGATACGGTATGCTCGATTAGTGACCAATAACATAATCTACTGTCGATATCTTTATTATCGATACCCGAGTTTGGAAACTTGTTTCTTCAAAACCGCTTGTTCAGTTTTAACTTACTATACACCAAAATTTAGCTAATTTCAATCTTTGTTGTTACTTGTCAGTTTCATATTTTTAGCGTTTTTTACTTTCTCTTGCCTATATGAATGTATAGGAAGGAAAGTATTGTTTTCATGTCGATGTTTCGAAATCCAGTTTTTACCGGATCTACACGTTTTCAACCCCCTGAACCCAAAAAACATGTTTTTAGCGATTGGTCTGTGTGTGTGTACAAAATATCTCAAGAACGGGACATCGTACGAACTTGAAACTTAAGTTACATACCCTTACCGGACCCGACACGAACATTTTCATCAAAATCGGTCAACCGGAAGTAGTAGTTTATTCGTATAATTTTTCACTTTTTTTGCGATTTTCTCAAAAATTGGTCCTACGATTTTTTTTAAAAATCGCCTCATTTACTCAATTTTTTATTCTCTACAAGATAGGGTAGGCGCCATGTTTGCTGAAATTCTTGGTGAGGGTGTTTTTACGTAAAAAAGTGTTTTTTTAAGATTACGGCTTTAATATGTATTATAGCGCAAAAATTTATATAATAAAAAATGTAGAGAATTTAAAATCCTACAACTTTTATTTCAAACATTTTTTTGTATAATGCTTAGTTTAGCGGTAGTTAGCGATTTTCTGTTTGTTCTCACGAAAACTGAAAAATCGATTTTTTTTTAGATTTCGGCCTTAGTATTTATTTTATGACAAAAGTGTTTATAATCAAATTTATAGGAAATTAAAAGATCTATAACTTTTTTTTAAAGCATTTTTCTCTACAGAGAGTAGTATAGTGTGAAAGAGTGATTTCCGTATTTTTAAGCCAAACTGAGGTTGATTTTCATTTTGCGTCTTTCATATATATGATTAAAATTAGGTTATGTTTATTGAGGTTAGGTTTTTGTTTATTTCTAATGTTGTATTACTAATGTTTTAATATTGCGATGTCTGGAAGAGAAGAAAAAAAAGAGCCGGGTTTTTTTTTGTTGCTGCAATAGATCGGATGCATTTAGAGGCTTATAACTCAAACACCGCTCGACTGATTTATTTGAGATTTCGCCGGTATGTAAGCTTATATGTTCTTATTGCATGTACGAAATTTCAGATTTATAGCTAATTAAAATTTTGAGTTATTAGCAAAGTTCTGAGCCCCTGTTAACTCCGTAACCGCTCATGAATTCGGCAATTTCGAAAAATCATTTTATTCAGTACAAAAAAATGAAACAAATTCAGTACCTAATACTATTGTGAAACAGCGATTGACCAGTTATTCGGTAGGTTTTTTAAATATTTAAATAATGGTAGATGCTGCGGGGGTTGGAAGAAGAACGAATTGATTGTTGCAAACAGTGCTGGAAGTCATCTTCTGTCAGCTCCTTCAGGACATGTGGCGCTTTCTCTTTTACAACTTTTACAGACTCAAATATTGTCCTTTTTAATTCAGATTTCACCTTAGGGAACAAGTAGAAGTCATATGGTGCAAGATCTGGTGAATAAGGTGGATGTTCTAACACTGAGATGCTGTACTTGGCTAGGAACCTCTTGACAATTAACGCGGAATAAGCTGGCGCATTGTCTTGGTGGAGAACCCATGATTTCTTTTTCCACATTTCGGGGAGTTTTTTCCTTACTCTTTGACGTAGTTTAGAATGTACCTCAAGGCAGTAATATTGATTAATTGTTTGTTGACCTTCAGGAACCCAGTAAAGGTACACAATCCCATGTATATAAAAAAATCATTGCTATAAAAAATATCATTGCTTTAAATTTTGACTTGCTCATTCGAGCTTTTTTGGCGTTGGGAAGTCCGGCTCTTCCATTGCATGGATTGGCGCTTCGTTTCCGGATCATAAGAAAAAAACTCAAGTTTCATCACATGTTATTATCGTTTCCAAAAAATTTGGGTTATTTTCAATCGCGTACAAAGTGTCAGTACAAATATTTTTGAGTGGCACGTGTCCTGAAGGAGCTGACAGAAGATGACTTCCAGCACTGTTTCAAACAATGGAAAATTCGCATGGAGCGTTGTAGGGATAGAGAAGGAGTGTATATTGAAGATGACAATAAGTGATTATGTATAAAATAAAACTAAAATTGTGTATGTCAGTCTCGTTATTTAATAGCAACACCTCGTATAATTTAATTGTTGTTGTTTTGGTCATCAGCCAAAAGGCTGGTTTGAACCTGTAGAGGTTTACTAAGTAAAACGAGGAGTGAGGTGGTTTACCATTCTGCCCTCCTAAGCACAAAAGTCGCATCTCAAGAATACATAATTTTGAGATACGAGCATTTTTGTAAAATTCAGTCCTGCACTAATTTTTTTTCTAGTTATTGGTATTTTTTTATGTGTATATTATCTCTATTGTAATTTTTTGTTATGTAAGCATAAATTTACATGACTTTTATTGTTATGTAGCCTAAAAAATGAGATGCGTCTTTTTGCTTAGTAAAAAGAGGTTTAAGAAGTAACATACGACTCGCTAGAAAAGACACATTTTATTTTTATATTATTCATCATTATTAAAAAATAAGTCTAAGCTTAAATGAACATAAAAACGAACTGATTAAAACAAGGCAATCACGATTAAGTTTAAATGAATATTAAAACTAATCACTAATTTTTTTTGATAAAACATTTTAAGTACCAAAAATGTAAACACATAAGAACTAACCTAAATGAACGTAAAATTTGTTTGTAATATTAAACTCTATTAAAAAAAGGCATTAAGTTCAATGAACATTTAAACTAATTACTAATTTTTTTTTGATAAACATTTTAAAAACCAAAAATATAAACACATAAAAACTAACCTAAATGCAATATTATTTTGCAATTGATATACGTCGAAATTTTTTATAATATTTAAAAACTTCCAATTTAGTTACATTAATACAACCTGCACATAGATACAGTTTTAACAAATAAACGAAGATTTAGTAGTTACACCTAACAGTGCTGATGGCAGCTCAGTCTGGTTACAAAATACACACATTACTAAGCAAATATGTCGAATCTCATAAATATATACGTCTATCATGCTTGGGAAAACTGAGTTACTGCTAAAATGCTTAGTATTATAACTCAATTTTGACATACGACTATTTTTATAAACGTTTTTAGGTTATTTTTTAACGAGATATGACTATTTTGCTTAGGGAATAGGTGCATAGAGCCCCAAACTACGTATTAATGCAATAATCCCAAATTCATGAAAAATTGAGATACGACTTTTTGGCTTAGGACGGCAGCATTGCCTTCCTCACTGAGTGGAAAAGTACGCGTATCAGCATGCCGGGCCCTCTGAAAAGCACATATTTTCCACTCTGCAAATGACACCTTCACTTCATTCACCACAGGGTCTGGCTGTATAATGAAATTCATTACTTTCAGAGAAGATAACTCTGATTAGTGTCTTTTACACCTCTACCTCTTCTGTTCTTAAATGATTCAGTCATTCAATTGGCTGACCATGTGATAAGAAACAGAACTATTTATTTTAGCCCTGCAACTAACAGATTGAGTGTAAATAATTTGACACTCCACCTGTCTGTTATGGGCAGAATTTAATTGTAAATTAATATTAAACATAATATATCGGCCCTACATACATAATAGGGCAAGAGAAAATAAAAACCAAAAAGAATGAATTTCTTTAAAACACCCGGTATTAATTAGTCAACTGGGCGTAAACTAAAACAACAGTTAGTTATTGTACGTACAACAATACAGAAAATAAATAAACTAACTAATAGTTAAATAGTAAAACTGATTAGTTAGTTAGTTAGTTAATGATCGAGTTTAAAAAAAGTGAAAATAATAAAATTAAGGAACGTTTTTTTTTTATTAGGTACCTTTCTCACACTCACACAATTAAAGGAAAATACATGAAATACCATAGAAAGTATTACGTTTACCCCCACTCCACCCTAACTCACAATTCATTTGTCGGACGTTTCTTGTCTTTCGATATTATTCTGTCGGTTCTGTAGGCTACAGTTTTACCTTACCGTTCGATAGCTCCTTGAAAACTATTCGCTGTTCAATAATCGATAACACATTTCACAGTGATTCGAGTGATTATAAAATAATATTATGTAGTGTTCACTTTGTTTTCTATGTTTTCTAAATATATATTATTTTATGACATTTCCATTATTCGGTTTCATTATGATTATTACATATTTCGGTTAATCGAAAATTCCGGTAAATATTAAAGGTGATAATTTTTTGTGTTTACTTGAAATTTATGAAGCGGAGTTGTTTATTAACACAAAAAGGTAAATATTTTTACGTATTTTTACTTTCTCTTGCCTATATTAATATGTAGAAAGGATAGTATTGTTTTCATTTCGATTTTTCGAAATCATGTTTTCACAGGATCTACACGTTTTCAGACCCCCTGAATCAAAAAATATGTTTTTAAAGATTGGTCTGTGGGTGTGTGTGTGTGTGTGTGTGTGTGTGTGTGTGTGTGCGCGCGCGTGCGAAACTTTAAACTTAAGTAAGACACCACTACCAGACCCGACACAAAAATTTTCATCAAAATCGGTCAACCGGAAGTAGTAGTTGTTCGTGTTTTTTTCACTTTTTTGCGATTTTCTCGAAAACGGGTCCTGCGATTTCTTTTAAATCGATAACGCATCTCACAGTGATTCGAGTGATTATTATGTAGTGTTTAATTGTTCTCTATATTATCTAGTTAAAAATTATTTTATGACATTTCCATTAATCGGTTTCATTATGATTAGGCTATTACATATTTCGGTTAATCGAAAATTCCGGTACATATTAAAGGTGATAATTTTTTTTGCGTTTACTTGAAATTTATGAATTGGAGTTGTTTATTAACACAAAGAGGTAAATATTTTTACGTATTTTTTTACGTATTTTTACTTTCTCTTGCCTATATGAATATATAGGAAGAAATGTATTATTTTCGTGTCGGTTTTTCGATATCGAGTTTTCACCGGATCTACACGTTTTCAGACCCCCTGAATTCAAAAAAACATATTTCTAGCGATTGGTCTGTGTGTGTGTGTGTGTGTGTGTGTGTGTGTGTGTGTGTGTGTGTGTGTGTGTGTGTGTGTGTGTGTGTGTGTGTGTGTGTGTGTACAGAATATCTCAAGAACGGAACATCGTACGAACTTGAAACGTGAAACGTAAGTTAGACACCACTACCGGACCCGACACAAACATTTTCATCAAAATCGGTCAACCGGAAGTAGTAGTTTATTCGTGTAATTTTTCACTTTTTTCGATTTTCTCAAAAACTGGTCCTACGATTTTTTTAAAAATTGCCTCATTTACTAAATTTTTTATGCTCTACAAGATAAGGTAGGCGCTATGTTGGCTTAAATTCTTGGTGAGGCTGTTTTCACATAAAAAAAATTGTTTTTTAAGATTACGGCTTTAATATGCATTTAAGCGCAAAAATGTAGTATTATAAAAGTTGTAGAGAATTTAAAATCCTACAACTTTTATTTCAAACACTTTATTTATAACGCTTAGTTTAGCGGTAATTAGCGAATTTCTGTTTCCTTCTTACGGAAACGTGTGAAAAATCGATTTTTTTAAAGATTTCGGGCTTGGTATGCATTTTACGACAAAGATGTATATAAACAAATTTATAGGAAATTAAAAGATCTAAAACTTTTATTTTGAGTATTTGTCTCTACAGAGCCTAGTTTAACGAGAAAGAGTGATTTTCTTATTTTTAAGCCAAACTGAGGTTGATTTTCACTTTACGTCTTTCACTCATGATTAAAATAAGATTATGTTTTTTGAGGTTAGTTTTTTGTTTATTTTTAATGTTTTATTACTAATGTTGGACCATATTGTTCATTATTTGCATTGGCAAGAGAAAGTCGTGTGAGTGTTTCACACCAGATTTTTTTTTTCTATAGCGTCTCTCCCTACTTTAATAACCAAATGGTTACTGCTTTTTTATATCTTATGAAGTCCGGCATTTTTTTAATTTGTAGGGGGAGCAGATTGAGCAGTTTGGGCGCTAAATAGCAGACATGCCTTTGCTATAAAGTTTTTGAGGCTTTGTGTAAAAGTAAGAGATCCTTATTCCTGGTATTATAATGGTGTGCTCTTGTAGTAAAATAGTTTATATTTTTATACGCGAAAATGAGAGCTCCTCTTGCAAATATTTGGCGGATGTCAAGGACGTTGAATTCTTGAAAAAGCTGTTCCGATGGATACCGTGGTTGTCTTTTATTGATTATTTGTAAGATCAACTTCTGCACCTTCTGTATGGAGTCCAAAGAAGACAAATTGGTACCACCCCACCCAATTATACCGTACGTTAGTACCGATAAGAGATAAGATTAGAGATAGTGATAAGAGAGAGAACTATGTTTTGTACCTCTGGAACTAGCATATCGAGTGCAAATAATTTAACACTCGACCTTCTTGTTACATGCAAAACGTTAGATATTTTTTTCTCTTCAATTCTTTATTTACAACCGTAAAATTTTACAACAAGCAAATGTGATGATTATGATAATAATGTAAATGACATGATAGGCATGAGAGCGGTAGGGCCCCCATTGGTGCCTCCCCAAGAATGAAATTTATGTATCAAATTAGCAGGTCTCTACTCCAGCGTCTTTTAAGGCGTCTAGGGGGATTATCAGGTAAATGGAAGGTGGAAAGTGAACGCGCCAGGGGGTTCTCGTGTTCGTGTGACTTGTCGTGAAAGCGTTTGTTTTGGTATTCGATGGAATTTTGTAAGTTAAGTGGTTTTTTTCAAATCTGTATGTAAGGTTTTGTTGCTAACGTAAAGAGGTGCATTTGCTATAAGGCGTAATATTTTTGACTGGAATGCTTGAATTCGTTGCAAGTTAGAGGGTTTGATTGAACCGTAAATTTGTGACCCGTAGGTCCATATAGGTTTCAAAAGAGAACAATATATGCATAATTTTTGTGCCATTGGTAATTTTGATCGTTTGTGAAGTAGGGAATATAGATATTATATAAAGCGAAAAAAGAACAACCTTGGTTAGATCTAATTTTGTAATGTTCCATCACAATTCGATAAAGACCTAATAGTATAATATAAATCATGTTAAACATTTTACAATTCGTCACTCGTAAAGAATAAATCTAATTAACCGGTTTCATGATAATTAAATTATAGGCCTACCTTTTACGCAAAGTATAAGACCCTTAACGATGACGTCATGATATTAGTGTTTATATATGGGTAGGCAATTGATGGAAAGAACCATGCCAGTAATTTTACGAATAAATTAAACATTACGAATCGCGGTTTCCTGTTCATCCGTAAAATAACAATTTTCTATAAGAAAACAAAGTGAATGGTGTTTTTTTTTTTGGGTAATAGGTTGGGTAAGTTGTTTTACTGTAGAAACAAACGTTGCAACGGTGGCTGTGTAATTGAAAATTAGTGACGTCAAGAGCAGGCCACCTGACATTGTGGGCTTAATGTCCTATTACCTGGCAGATTCGTTAATACCAATTAACCGTTTTAGCTACAACAAACAACAAATCTCTTTCATACGAGTATTGTTAACAGTTACAAATGAAATTTGTAACCTACATAGTGTTTTAATGAGCTGATGGGATTTTTTTTATTGAAAATTTTATAATTTTTTACTCTCTCTTGCCTATATGAATATAGGGGAAGGAAAGTATCGTGTTCATGTCGATTTTTCGAAATCGAGTTTTCACCGGATCTACACGTTTTCAGACCCCATGAATCCAAAAAACATGTTTTTAGCGATTGGTTTGTGTGTGTGTGTGAACAGAATATCTCAATAACGGAACATCGTACGAACTTGAAACTTGAAACTTAAGTTAGATACTACTACCGGACCCGACACGAACTTTTCATCAAAATCGGTCAGCCGGAAGTAGTAGTTTATTCATGTAATTTTTCACTTTTTTACGGTTTTCTAAAAAACGGGTCCTACGATTTTTTTAAAAATCGCCTGGTTTACTAAATTGTTATGCTCTACAAGATAGGGTAGGCGCTATGTCTGCTGAAATTCTTGGTGAGGCTGTTTTTGCGTAAAAAAATTGTTTTTTTTAAGATTGCGGCTTTAATAAGCATTTTAGCGCAAAGATGTATACCTATAATAAAAGTTTTTAGAGAATTTAAAATCCTACAATTTTTATTTCAAACATTTTTTGTATAATGTTTAGTTTAGCGGTAATTAGCGATTTTCTGGTTTTTTCTCACGAAAACGTGAGAAAAATCGTTTTTAAGATAATAGATTATAGGAAATTAAAATATCTACAACTTTTATTTAGAAAATATTTCTTTACAGAGCCTTGTTTAGCGTGAAAGTGATTTTCCGTATTTTAAAGCCAAACTGAGGTTGATTTTCAGTTTGCGTTTTTCACTTTTCACTCACGATTAAAATAAGGTTATGTTTTTTGTGGTTAGGTTTTTGTTTATTTCTAATGTTAGGTTATATTGTTAATTAATTGAATTGGCAAGAGAAAATCGTATGAGTGTTTCACACCAGATTTTCCTTAATAAAGTGGGAATCGTGTTTAGTAAATTTCATTTAAGGGGACACGGGAGTCCTATACTTCACAAAACTTAAAACTTACTTAAGGAGCATTTTTTCTGCATGCACTGATTTCTCTGAGGTGATTTTTAAAAAAATCGTTGGAGTCGTTTTTGAGAAAATCGAAAAAAGTGAAAAATTACACGAATAAACTACTACTTCCGGTTGATCGATTTTGATGAAAATGTTCGTGTCGGGTCCGGTAAGGGTATCTAACTTAAGTTTCAAGTTTGTATGATGTTCCGTTCTTGAGATATTTTGTTCACACACGCACAGACACTCAGACACACACACACACACACACACACATACACACACACACACACACACACACACACACACACATACACACACACACACACACACACACACACACACACACACACACACACACACACACACACACACACACACACATACCAATCGCTAAAAATATGTTTTTTGGGTTCAGGGGGTCTGGAAAGTGTAGATCCGGTGAAAACTCGATTTCGAAAAATCGACATGAAAACAATACGTTCCTTCTTATTTATTCAAAGAGGCAAGAGAAACTAAAAATCCTACACCAATATTCTTAAAGTTAAGTTTAAATGTTGGTAGGTTAAATATATTGCTTTTTCACAATATTGTTATAGTATTCAGTAACGAAATATAAACTAATTGAGTATGTGACATCATTATATAAATTAAATTAACATAATTAGGCCTACATTAAATATTATAAATTAATTTAAAGATTTCTATAAATAGGTTAAGATTCAAACATTAATTTACAGATTAGGAAAGCTTTCTTAAAACATTATGTTTGGAGTGTAGCATTATACGGAAGTGAAACGTGGGTGATAGGGGCTGTAGAAAAGAAGAGGATAGAAGCTTTTGAAATGTGGGTTATAGGAAAATGTTAAAGATTAGGTGGGTGGACAAAATAAGTAATTTAGAGGTTTTTAGGCGAGTGGATGAAAAAAGAAGTACCCTATATGGAAGCATCTTACCAAAAGAAGGGATAGGCTAGTGGGGCATATCCTAAGACATCCAGGTATTGGGCTATCAATAATGGAGGGTAATATTGAGGGAGTAAATTGTAGAGGGAGGCAAAGATTAGAATATATAAAGCAAATTACAAAAGATGTAGGGTGTTACAGGTATGTAGATATGAAAAGACTTGCGCAAGATAGAACAGGGTGGAGAACTGCATCAAACCAGTCGAGAGACTGATGACAAAAAAAAGGTTATGATTAACTTGAAAATATTGATATATGATTTTTTTAAAAGTATTTTTCCCGTTTACGTCGTTAAAAACACTATTAGAATACCTACACACGAAATATTTAAAAAAAATGTGAAAAAAATTATTCTGGAGGGGGAATAACAGAAAATACCCCATTATTGATTACCACTTCTGTTAATTGATTAATGAATTTCGTTAAAATATCAAAACTTATCACTATTGACTGTGATTTTCAAAAAAAAATGTGTTATGAGAATGCGTGCACAAGACAACCAACCTAACGCAGAAAGAAAGAAACACAGTCGCTTCCAACTGTCTGTATACAGCAAACATTTAGATCGGTATTTTCTGGTAAGTTATATTTTAATTAATTATTTGTGTTTTGTTATTCAGGTGGTGGTTTGGGGCGTTAAGGGTGGTAGTTATTGGTAAGGGTGGTGTTGTGAAATGAGGGGTGGAGGATTTGGCGGAGGAGGAGGAAGCCATTACGGGTCACCGAAAATCACCACCACATCACCGGCTGACAGAAAATCATCTGCAACCAGTGAGTACCAATTCTATATTCTTTTTAATTGACATTGTACTTATTTATGTGTGTTATTGGATGTAATCGTAAGCTTATGACAAGAAACGACTGTATAAGTGTAGGCACGTCATCTGGCGCGTCGAGGCTTCGAGTGAATCAGCTTACTTATACTATATCCACCCGTCCCTCGCCTTGTTTTATAGACTGTTTACAGAACTAATGTATGTATTTTTCTACACATCATAGTTAAATACTGTATTCAGATGAACTAATGTCCCCTAGCCGTGGGAGTGAGAGAATGCATAATGCTCTCACTCGCACAAGCCATACGCGCCGTTCCAATAACATTGTCGTATAGTTTGTTGGAAACCACAAAATATTTGGAGGTGAAATAAGTTCAGTAATTGAGGCTTAAAAAGCAAAGGGATGTGGGTAAATGACCATGTATATTGTATAGTACTACACAATATAAAAACTAGAGAAATAAGTATTTTGCCTTATTACTTCTCCAATTTTACTTTTTGAACCTACTACTGCGTTCACCTCCACTCCAAATGTTTTGTGGTTTGCAACAAACTCTGTAATTTTACTCATTGTTGTGAGCAAGCGTTTATGCATGCAGTAAACTAACAAGCAAGATAACGACTGTAGTATGTTTTCAGATTTGGATTATAACGGTAAACACCTTTGAGCGCATGCGTAGTTATGCCATATATCTCCCTCTCACTCGCTCGGCTATGGGACATTAGTTCGTCTGATACCTATACTTATGTTTTTTTTGTTTAACGTCCGACTGTTCTGCAATTACTGCTAATGCAGACGGTGAAGGATGAAATGATTTTTTGTAACGTTTGAAAATATGCCGTGCCTGAATGGGATTCGAACCCAAGACCACAAAATACGTTTATTATAAATACATTACAAAGCGAATGGGGAGTGTTGTAATGTATCATAATTTTATCATCATCATCATCGTCATCCGTCATGGTTTAGGCTATTGAGCCTGTTCCGGTTTCCACCTCTTCCTCGGTCAACCCACATCCCTTCTACCATCTGGTTTGGACATCCAGGCTTGAAGTGGCAAACGGTTGTGTGGCATTCGGAGCAGGTGATCTGTCCATCTTTTTCTATTGTCCATCTTATTCTATCATAATTTTAATCATCAGTTATTATTGTTATTCAGTTATAGGCTTATTAGTAGGCACAGTTATTTACAAATAATAGGCCTACTGGTTTTGACAGAAAATAATTATCAACTACATACGCCTAACTAACGAATGAAACGCACAGTTTTTATTTATATTGTCATTCAGTTTTCAATCAACTGTTGTTCAATGCGATCATTACAGATGAAATGTGTTAAGGTTTTTCTTTTGATGTGTGCGGACCAAATGTATAGAATACCAAGGTAGTGTTTATTATTTTATTATGTACTATTTTACGGTAAGTACTAGTACTAATTAATTGTACTAGAAAAAGAAACCTTTTTTCAATGTACAGTGGAGCCCCGATTATCCGCGAGTGCCACGAAAAAAAAAGTTTTTAATTACGAACCTTGACGGCCTTGAAGACCCGAGCGGGCGAGTGTATCGATCCCCTCTGTTACTTTCTCAACATTTTTTTTCTCAACAAGTTGGCAGAAAAACTTATGTTAAGGAAAGTATAATCTAGAACAAAGAAAAGGTGTTTCCAAAGCAAAGCGAAAACGAGTGACTGATTGTTTTAAAAAGGCGTAACTGAACACTTTGTTAACTGTACAGGTATATATTTTTTTGTTTACTGTTCTTTATTTTAGTGATTTAGGCCTAGATGTAGAGCAAAGGTTTCTGCTGTACTGTACATATCTTCAAAGTTTTACATATCGTGTTCTTTTGTACAATAAAACATAGTTTTTATGCTGAAATATTTTTTCGTGTTTTCACCTCATTTTTAGTCATTTTTCGGGTTATCCGCGATTTTCGCTATCCGCAGTGCCCTTGCCACCCAATTCCTCGGATAATCGGGGCTTTACTGTACTACTAGAAACTTTATTAGCTACGCCGGCAAATTATTTTTAGAAAACAAACAGTGAGAATATCTATGACTTTCATAACAGTGCGTGACAGTGTTCTAGAAATATTGGCGAATGTTAATAATTAATTAAAAATTTAAAGTAGCGGTGTTCCAAAATTGTTACCGAAATTTTGTTAAGGTTAAAAAGAGATATATAAATTATAATTAGGTCTATACTGTGATTATTATTGTACAGAGTGATTTTTTAGTCCTGTTACCCAATTTTTAATGTAATTTATAAAACGGAAATTTAGTTGTAATAAAAATGTATAGTTGTTATATACAAAAGAAATTAATATTTTATTACTCACATTTCTTAGTTACTAAAGATTTTTAAAGAATATGCTCAAAATGTCCACCCATTGAGGTTACACACGCTTTGACTCTTTTCACCATATTAGCAGAAACCTTTTTGAGAGTTGCACTGGAAACATTTGTGATTAAGTCTGTAATATTGGCTTTAAGTTCATCAATATTGTGAGGATTGTTTTTGAAGACCTCGGACTTAATGTAGCCCCACAAAAAGTAATCAGCGGATGTGAGGTCTAACGACCTCGGAGGCCATAAACCCTTGCTTATTATTCGACCATCAAAGAACTCTTGCAGAAAATCCATGGTTTCTCGAGACGTGTGCCAGGTAGCGCCGTCTTGCTGAAACCAGCAATACCGTTCTTGAGGTTCCAGTAGAGCCACAAATATTCCTGTACACTTCACCATTTACAGTCTGTTCGAAGAAAATGGGTCCGACTATACGCTGACGAGATATCGCACACCACACACCAATTTTTGCAGGATGTAAAGATTTATCGTGAACGGCGTGAGGATTTTCAGCCGCCCAAATTCGAGTGTTTTGAGTGTTCACATAACCGTTTAGATGGATCCAAGCTTCATCACTAAAGAACACTGTGTTCAAAGATTCGATTCCGTTATCATTTACGAATGACCTAAACCAACGGCAATATTGCAATCGCTTGTTTAAATCTGGAGGTTGAAGCTCTTGGACTAATCGTACACGATACGGATACATATGCAATTTTTTAGCAGCTTTCTGAACACTCGAATATGATAAACCAACTTGCGAGGAAAGTTTTCGTAAACTTTTCCGTGGAGAATTGAGTATTCTTGTTTTCACATTCTCTATAACGTCATCTGTCAAGACAGTTGGTCGACCGCTACGTTTTCTGTCGTAAACACTACCTGTCTCTGGAAATCGGTTTGCTAGCCTAGAAATTGACATTTTTTCTGGCGGAGGTGCACCAACAAATTTAATTTTAAATGCATCTTTTACACTCGTGTACGATTTCGTAGCAAAATATTGTTCAATAATGAAAACCCGTTGTTCTATGGTAAAAGACATTCTGTTCATAAGACGACCGGAATCCACACAAAATGTTACACAGCTCAAGGTTAATCAACTCGCACTGCCGTGTGTATACCGATTGAGTAGGGCTACTAACTTCGTGCGACAAAACAAAATTTCCCTTTATTAGAAATAAATTACCACACACTTACAATAGGGTAACAGGACTAAAAAATTACCCTGTATAAATATACGCTTTATAGGAAACTGTATCGTGCAATTTGTTTTGGAGTTGATAATTTTTGGTACACCTTGTATTATGACAGGCTACACTCTCTGCGCGCCAAGTGAGACGCCCAATATTATACAGCTGGACTACTGTCGGTTTCATAATCATAGACACCCGAGTTTGAACCCTTATATCTTCAAAACTATGAGTCGCATTTTAACATACTTTACATAAAAATTTAGCTCATTTTATTCTGTGTTGACCTATAATATTCCTATATTTTTAATGTTGTTTCAAAATTGTCATATCGAGGTTGGAAGACAAAAACACCCGGTTTTTTGCTACCGCAACAAATTTCATGCGTTAGAGGCGTGTAACTCGATAACTATTTGACCGAAAAGTTTGAAATTTTAACAGAACTTAGACAATTATATTTTTACAGCGTGTACGACATTTTAAATTCGTACGTTTGTTAAATTTTGATTTATTAACAATATTCTGAACCCTTGCTATCTCGGTAACCTCTCGATTGTTCGACACGGGCAAACTATGGTTTTATTCAGAGTTAAAAACAGTAGAAAATATGTTAATAACATAAAATATTGATTGGCTAATGTTGTGGTAGAATTTTTAAAATTTTGAAAAATAGACTGGGTAATGCGAGGGGTGGGCACTACTATCTATGTTGCCAGTTTGTGTACGTGACATCCTGTCGGACTGTCTACCTGAATTGACAGAATGCATCGTCAATTCAGGTAGACAATCAGATTCAGACAACATGGATAGTAGCGTCCACCCCGCATTACCCAGTCTATTTTTCAAAATTTTAAAAATTCTAACACAATATTGGCCAATCAATATTTTATGTTATTAACATATTTGTACTAAGATTTTTACGCTGAATAAAACGATAGTTTGCCCGTGTCGAACGATCGAGCGTTTACCGAGATAGCAAAGGGTTCAGAATATTGTTAATAAATCAAAATTTAAAAAACATATGAATTTGAAATTTCGTACACGCTGTAAAAATATAATTGTCTGTGTTATGTGAAAATTTTAAACTTTTCGGTCAAATAATTATCGAGTTACACGCCTCTAAACGCATGAAATTTGTTGCGGTAGCAAAAAAAACCGGGTGTTTTTGTCTTCCAATCTCGATATGGCAATTTTGAAACAACATTAAAAATATAGGACTATTATAGGTCAACGTAGAATAAAATGAGGTAAATTTTGATGTAAAGTATGTTAAAATGCGACTGATAGTTTTGAAGATGTAAGGGTTCAAACTCGGGTGTCTATGATTATAAAACCGACAGTAACGGGTGTTTCAAAAAGGACGCACTTCGAAGTTTGAGAACGCTAATTTATTACATTAAGTAACTACAAATTATACGGTATGAAATTATTACCTTTATAACAATCAGATTACCTTTAAAACTTCACAATAAATGATCAAAATTACTTCCTCCGCTTGTAATGCACGATGCAAGTTCGGACAAGTTTCATAACATTTCCAGCCACTTTTCGTAGTGTTTGCTCATTAATGTTTGTAATCTCACTTTCAATATGTGCCTTCAATTCTTCAATTGTATGAGGATTGTTTTTAAAAACCTTACTCTTTAAATTCCCCCAAAGCAAAAAATCCTCAGGAGTAAGATCTGGGGATCTTGGTGGCCACAATCTTTTTGATATCACACGATGGCCAAAAAATTCTCGTAACATATTCAGCGTTTCAGTTGAAGGATGGCACGTTGCGTTATCCTGCTGAAACCAACAATCTCGATCGTGTAATTCTAACAACGCTATAAATTGTTCAATTAAGTTGCGGTACACCACACTATCTACAGATGTGTCAAAAAATAAAGGCCCAATAATACGACGCCGGGAGATCGCACACCAAACACCAATTTTACGTGCGTGTAGTGGACGTTAATGAAATGTGTGAGGATTATGAGCGCTCCATATTCGGCAGTTTTGGCTATTGATGTTACCATCCAAGAGGAACTATGCTTCGTCACTGAAATAAACACGATCCAATATTTCAACACCGTTGTCATTAACAAGAGAACGTATCCAACGACAAAAATGTATACGTTTCCCATGGTCACCTTATTTCAGTTCATGAACGACACCGATGCGGTAAGGATGCAGATTTAATTTTTTTGTAGCCCTTAAAGCGGAAGATAGTGATAATCCAGCCTGTGAAGATAACTTTCTAAGTGATTTGCCGGGTGAGGTAGTCAAACGTTGTTTCACATCGTCCAAAACTTGTTCTGTTAACACTGATGGTCGACCTGTGCTTCTCCGATCCTGTACACTGCCAGTCTCACGAAATTTATTAATCAGATGCGATATTGTGGTGTTATTAGGTACTTCAGAATTGGGAAATTTGAACTGGAACTCGTCTTTCTCTCGTTCGTAAGATTTATATGCGCAATAACTTTCAATAAAAAAAACACGTTCATCCTTTGAAAAAACCATGTTTGAACTTATACAGACACTACAGACACAAATGAATACTGGGATAGCACTAGTACATGTCAGTAATACACAATGGGTCAACAATGAGTACGGTAGTGCCAACTGTTATTTGGGGGGAAAAATATTCCTTATGCAGAAAATATTAACCCTTAAACTTCGAAGTGCGTACTTTTTGAAACACCCGTTAGTATGCCAACCGCTCAATTTACCTTACCAGTATTTCACTGTCGTCTACAATGTTGGGACCCTTTATCTGGCCGATGATGTTATTGCACTGTACGAATGAGTACGAACAGAAGAAGAAGAGATGAACTTAATAATAATAATAATAATAATAATAATAATAATAGTTGTAGTTGGCTTAATAATTAGCATAGAGCATAGAGTATAACGTGATGACAAGCCATAACTTAAACTGGTGACGCTAGTGGAGGGATAGTGAGAGAGAGGGAGGGCGTTGACTGCCTACTTTAGGCTATGCAATGGCAGAACATCTCTTTGTAATAGGTATTATAGGCATGTCGCGAAAGAACTCTGCTGTGAACACAAGTTGCCCCTCAACCAATTCAACCCTTTTATAGGGCAGTACTACGGGGAAATATATATACATGTTGTAAAATGTTAAATTTTGCTTTATAAGGACTTGAAAAATGTATTTCTAGTGCCAGAACAGTAAGATATTTCTTTTTTGTTGATGTTAAGTCCTGGTAAGTATATGTACCAAGGAAGGTTTACTGAAATGAAAATCAGATAATTTTTAGTTGTAATAATGCTTATTAAAACAACTTGTAGAAAAATACAGAAAATCGCTAATTTCCGCTAAACTAAGCGTTATACAAAAAAATGTTTGAATTGAAAGTTATAGGAATTTAAATTCTCTACTTTTATTATGTACATTTTTGCGCTAAAATTAATATTAAAGCCGCAATCTTAGAAAAAAACAATTTTTTATGTGAAAACAACCTTCCCAAGAATTTCAGCAGACATGGCGCCTACCTTATCTTGTGGAGAATAAAAAAATGTAGTAAATGAGGCGATTTTTAAAAAAAATCGTAGGAGCCGTTTTTGAGAAAATCGCAAAAAAGTGAAAAATCTTACGAATTAACTACTACTTCCAGTTGACCGATTTGATGAAAATGTTCGTGTCGGGTTCTCTAGTGGTATCTAACTTAGAATCAAGTTTTAACTTCGTACGATGTTCCGTTCTTGAGATATTCTGTTCACACACACACACACACACAAATCGCTAAAAACATGTTTTTTGGGTTCAGGGAATCTGAAAACGTGTAGAGCCGGTGTAAACTCGATTTCGAAAAATCGACATGAAAACAATACTTTCCTTTCTATATATTTTTTCATATAGGTAAGAGAAGGTAAATATTTGTAGAATAGCTTATCTTAACTATATATTAGCATGAATGCTTGCTTTCCCGTAAAAACTAGATTTTTCTAAGCACTGTACAAAAGTAACAACAAAACAAGACGGTAGCATACGCTGGTATGAATCCTTACCACATTCGTGTAACTCATAAAGCAAAGGTCGCTGCGCGTTAATTTTAAAATCTGGATAGCCTACTTAACAGAAAACGTCTATAAAACCATAAAATGCTAATAAGGTTTAACTGCATAGCTCAAGCTAAATAAAATCGACCTTATTTCCAGTGGTAAGTGTACTTACCAAAGACCTATAAAGCGTTAATACAATTTTCTATCTTAATCACAAATCCATTTCTGTTTTCTGTGCAATTATAATGGCAATAATATGCGTAATTGACACAATACCCATGTAAATATGCGTAGTTCATTCGAAAAATCATTTTCCAATCTTTACCTGAAAACAAAAATGACTTTCCACCCTGCAAATGACACCTTCACTTAATTCACCACAGGGGCTACCTGTAAATTGACATAAGAGATAACTGTGACTAGTGTCTTTTACAACTCTACCTGTTCCGTTGTTAAATGCTTCAGTCGTATAATTCGATGATCATGTGATAAGAGGTAGCCCTGGAACTAGCAGATCGAGTGCAAATAATTAACATTCCGCTTGTCCGTTATGGGCGTACCATAATTAATCAATTAATAATCAATAATCAATTAATAAAATCAATGTAATAATTGTTGTTGTTGTTTAGGTAATCAGCCAAAAAGCTGGTTTGAACCTGTAGAGGTTTTACTAAGTAAAATGAGGAGTGAGGTGGTTTACCATTGCCTTCCTCACTGAATGGAAAAGTATGCTTATCAGCATGCCGAGCCTTCTGAAAAGCACATACTTTCCACTCTGCAAATGACACCTTCACTTCTTTCACCACAGGGTCTGGCTATATAATGAAATTAATTACTTTCAGAGGAGATAACTCTGATTAGTGTCTCTTACACCTCTACCTCTTCTGTTCTTAAATGATTCAGTCATTTCATTGGCTGATAATTGATCAATACCAATGTCACCGTCGTCTTCTTTGATTAGGTGCTGTTCTTCCGGCTATCAAAGCTTTCGACTTAGCGACAGAGGGAACCGCCAATATTTCCGAAAAGGGCGGTAGGCCTGTGGCGGCGTACCGACAGAGACCTTTGTCGCCAAGGCCGAGACCAATCACCGCCCTCTACCACAGCGCTTTCGGCGACTATATAAACAGCGCTCCATTGAGCCCGAGGAGATTCAATCCGATCCAGACATCAGACAAAACGTCCACCATCGGCACACGGCTACCGGACCGGACTCCAACCAAGACTCATCGACGACCCTGCAAGAGAGAAGATGATGCTTACAGCGTAAGCCGTCGACATGGGCTGTCATCGCCCGCTGCCATGAGCGATGCCCACAGCGGTACCTCAACTGAGCCTTACGCCCACCGGGTCGGACGAAGCAGCGCCAATCGACGATAATACCTGTAAACAATTGAAAACCCATGCAATTTAATTAATTAATTAATGAAATGTATTTAAATGAAAAGTCTTTAAAACACAAAAGTTTATGCTGTATAAGGTTATGTATTGATAAATTTCTGAGAACTCTTACTCTAGGGCGTGATTAAACTGTTACATAAATTTTTAATTAATTACAAAACGGATTCTAAACTTCTGTTAAAATAACTAAAACTTTTGATATAAAACTAAAGAAATTACTACTAATATAGGCCTATTACACCTTTATATTCAATTAATAAATTATTCAAAAATATATTCTCCTACTCTGAGCTCAAATTAATAATTATTTTAAATATTTACGTATTGTAGATTCAACTGTTGCTTCTTGCTCTGCGCGTGACTCCGATCTGCTGGCTGTCCAAATACAATTGGGGCAACGATGCATTGTTGCAATCGCTTTTATAGTTCTGATATAATTTTAAATCTTCTTAATCCGTAACTTGAAAATATGAATTTCTGATATGTTATACAATAAATTATTTTAATACTCTTGATATACCTATTTATTTCTTCTAGTTAATTGATAATTAATTTGTTATTTCAATTTATAATTTGTAACATACTCCTGGCTGTTGGCTCTTCCAATCACTGGAAATTATTCATTTGTTTTTTATCTGCTCACTCTTGAATTATTTAATTAAATTTTGATTATTTAATTGTTTTAATGTTTGACGTTCTTGTTATTTAATTTTGATACTTTTTATTATAAATATATTTATGAAATTATAGTTCTTGATATTTAATATTGAATATTTTTTAATAGTTATTTAAATAGCTTCATTATTTTGTTCGTTCGCATCGAACATCGATCTACGAAATTATGTACATAGACTGCTATGATACATACCCCAAACGCCGGTAAGAATTTTTTTCGATTGTGTCGCTAATTTCTATCTCAATTCCGGAATGATCACTAATCCGTCGAGATACGAACGTTTTCCGTTTATCGTTTAGATCCTTATTTTTACGAGGATATAAAACAAATTTTGGCCGGCGATCAATTGAAGGTCCACATAAAAAATACCGGGCCCGGAAACGTGCAACGTACGCCTGTAATAATTTTAGCAAATCGCCAGTTGTTTCCTCCGTTAGACGAATTTTATAATCGACTCCAATATTACAGATGGCGTAAAGCCGACTTTTTAAAAAATTACGCCGGGCGTAAACCGTATTCTTTAATAAAATTATCGGTTACCTTTTACTTTGGAGTTACCGCGACGAAGATCTAAAAAATCCGGTCAATAAAGAAATCTGCAATTTTAATCGTATAGAACAAGTATTTGAAGAGAGGAAAAAAATTTGCCCATACTTTTTATAAAAATGTCATGTTAATGTCAAATTTCCCACCGGGTTGGTCTAAAGGTAAAGTCGTCGCCAAAATCAGCTGTTTAACAGCTGATTTTTGGAGACGAAGGTTCCTGGTTCAAATCCTAGTTAAGGTAGTTACTTTTATACGGATTTGAATACTAGACAGTGGTTACCAGTGAACTTTGATGGTTGGGGTTTAATTAACCATACACTCTCAGGAATGGTCGGCCTGGGTCTGTACAAGACTACACCTCATTTACACGTTATACACATCATCCTCATCTCATTGGGGTCATGGAGTTGCTTATTGTTCTAAATTGAACAGATTGCAACATAACTTACACAAATTAGGAATAAAAAAAAATGTCAAATTTTATCGTGTATTTGTTCCATTAATAAACAAATTTGTTCCATTCCAAATAAACAAACAATTTTTTTTTACACCTGTATACAGCCATCGACGCACTACTGCGAGGGAAGAAGATGACGTTTCCTCTGGACGATGACACGCCGTGTCGCCCAGCCTCCGACCGCCAGGACGACTACGACCGACGCTTTTCCAAGACGACCACCGTTTAAGGGGGGAGTCTACCCAGTTTTATCACTAAAAATTAAAAAATAATCAAAAAATTTTTTTTTGTTGATTATAAAAATTAGAATTTTCTTAATCCAGCTATTTATTTTGTTTTTATGTACGATAACTAGAAATTTGTAAAACATTATTTTACATAATCGGTGTAAGTGTACGTGTAATTGTAAGTGAAACTTTACATTCAATTTTCTCGGCATTTAGTATTTCAGGTTTTCTTCATGATAAAATCCTTATAACTTTCTTTATATATAAATGCTATCTTGATAATTTTTTTTCCCACTGTATTCAGAATTTATTGCTCTTTTATTTGTAGGTTGGCCATGTTGAAACTTTTTAAAAAGTTTTTAAAAAATAAAAAAATAATGACATTGTCTGTATTTTTGGGGGAAAATAATATTAAAAAATAATTTTCTCTCCATGGTAAAGTTAAATTTATAAATGGAACTTTCAAAAAAAGAGAATAATTTTCTGATTATTTTGACATAATAACTAGGTCTGTACCTCTAAAATTAACTAAGTTATAAGAAAATAACGAATATATGATTTCCCCCCTTCCGCCAGTTATATTTGGGGTTGTAATGAACAAAATTAACATTTTTTTATATGAAAAAATTAAAAATTTAATGTTTATTCACTTGCAAAACAAACAGATTACCTATCTAAAGGGAATAAAACAAAACTTTTTTTGAGTAGACTCCTCCCTTAAACGGTCCTTTTCATGACCACCAAAAAGTAAAGGTTTCAACTTGCTACTTATTGTCGTTGCCCATAACAGACAGGTGGAGTGTCAAATTATTTGCACTCAATCTGTAAGTTGCAGGGCTAAAATAAATATTACTGTTTCTTATCACATGGTCAGCCAATTAAATGACTGAATCATTTAAGAACAGAAGAGGTAGAGGTGTAAAAGACACTAATCAGAGTTATCTCTTCTGAAAGTAATGAATTTCATTATTCAGCCAGACCCTGTGGTGAATGAAGTGAAGGTGTCATTTACAGAGTGGAAAATATGTGCTTTTCAGAGGGCCCGGCATGTTGATAAGCATACTTTTTCACTCAGTGAGGAAGACAATGGTAAACCACATCACTCCTCGTTTTACTTAGTAAAACCTCTACAGGTTCAAACCAGCCTTTTGGCTAATGACCTAAACAACAACAACTTATTGTCGTCATCCGGTGACACCAAATTAATGCGAATTATTTTTTGACCACCCGGTAGTGATTAAAATGTTAATAATTTTGTTGTTTGTAAAATGGAGTGTCGTTTATCATTTAATGTTTTGTAGTCCAATCAAAAGTGTTGTTCTGTTTTATTATTTAAATGAAAAAACGATTAAAATATCTACGAGAAATGAGAAGAAAAACAAGTTGAAGAATGAAGAAAATGAGATGATAAAAATAAAATAATAAAAAAAAAAAAACAAGAAACGACTCTATTAAAAGGAACTTATGCAAAGCAAAGGATAGCCGTGTATCATGTCATAAATTAATATTTCATTCTGTTTCTTTTTATGGCGATTTGTTTTGCATAGATAGACCTACCTGTATAAATATTTTCATGTTTTATTAGACGTAAGAATCCTGCTGTGCTTTCAAAACTATCTTTCTCTTATCGATTATTTATATCTGATTTTTTTTTTACATATGTATACAGATTCTGTAGCTACGTTAATTAATTTGTTTAAAAATCATTCTTGGTATGTCAATTTATTAAACAGTCTTTGGGTCTTTTCCGTTCACTATATGCCACTATCAAATCCGAATTCCCTGAAGGGTTACAAAATCTCCCACTTCTGCGTCTAGCGCGCCAATCAAACAATATTCCTGCGTAATGTCAACTCCATTCCCATTTCACTGTGTTACTACAACTATTAACATAAGACAAATTATTTACACTCAATCTGTTTGTTGCAGGGCTAAAATAAATAGTTCTGTTTCTTATCATAAGGTCAGCCAATTAAATGACTGAATCATTTAAGAACAGAAGAGGTAGAGGTGTGTTGTTGTTGTTGTTGTTAAGGTCATCAGCCGAAAGGCTGGTTTGAACCTATAGAGGTTTTACTAAGTAAAACGAGGAGTGAGGTGGTTTACAATTGCCTTCCTCACTGAATGGAAAAGTACACTTATCAGCATGCCGAGCTCTCTGAAAAGCACATGTTTTCCACTCTGCAAATGACACCTTCACTTCATTCACCACAGGGTCTGGCTGTATAATGAAATTCATTACTTTCATTTCAGAGGAGATAACTCTGATTAGTGTCTTTTACACCTCTACCTCTTCTGTTCTTAAATGATTCAGTCATTTAATTGGCTGACCATGTGATAAGAAACAGAACTATTTATTTTAGCCCAGCAACGACAGATTGAGAGTAAATAATTTGACTCTCCACCTGTCTGTTATGGGCAGGTAACAAACAATATTCTTGCGTAATGTCAACTCTACCATTTCACTGTGTTACTACACAGTCTGCTATGAAATAAATATGACCTGTAATATTGCCTATAGCTTAATTACATGACTAGAAATGTTTGATTTACTGTAATTACGAATGAATCGCCTTCTTTTCTATTGCTGTCATCAGCGTTTTCATTATCAGTCTCTCTAGTATCTACCTAACCGTTTTTTTTTACCAGATGTCAACAAAACTGTTGAAGAATAACTTCTTCACGTCCTTAATTTCCTTATTTATTTTTCAAATTGTGGAAAGAGAAACAACACAGTAGTTAGCCGCTTGCTCACGGGTTTTGTTAAGAGGCACGGATAGGCATTTTTGTTTAGCTTCAACTTCATAACATTTTATTACATTGCATATTAGATTTCGTTTAAAACTGTGAATAGTTGACCCCGTTTTCGAGAAACCGACATTTCTGTAACAAACAGTTAACCTACAAAAGATTCCGCGATTTACTGTATATGCTCTGGGTATAGTATAAGTTGTTGTGTTTGTCTTACTGAAATGAAAGCAGTCGCGCATGTGCACTGATCCTTTCCCCCCTTTACCCCTCGTTGCAAACAAGGGCAAACTCGTGACTCAAGTGACTATAAAACCTCTACAGATTCAAACCAGCCTTTCGGCTGATGACCTAAACAACAACAAGAAAAAAATCTCTGTATCCTCAACCTTAAACAGCCAATCATCAATAAGGTCATCAATAAGATCATCAATGAGGAAAGCGTTTAACATGTTTAGTATTTTTCATATCATTTGGTACGTAGTTGAAGGTTTTAGTTCCTAAATATAAATACAATCATTTGAATAAGTGAATTTTAGGCCTTGGTGGTATTACCATATCAGCATGACATATATTGTTCTAGTAAAAGTGATACGCTGGATAATGAAAACAATGAATGAAAATGAAAAAGAACCTAATTTTATCATGATTCATGTATTGTTCTTTAAATATTTTGTTTACACGTGCGCGCAAACACACACACACACACATACACAAACAAACAGACCATTTGCTAAATACCCATGTTTTTTTGGTTCAGGGGCCTTTTTTGTGATTTGCAAAAAAATGAAATTAGAGTATCCATACTTCTTGATTTTTAAAAACTATCTTCCAAATCGTTTCTTCCAAGTTTAAATATGATAATGTCTTTTCCAGCGTTCCTCATGGCAGCATTTTTAAATGCTGCATTACGAAACGAAAGCAACTTGGGCTGAAGTTACGTCAATTGTTCTGGCACTTAGGCAGTAAATCTCAACTCTCCCTTGAAAATAAAGTACTCGTATACAAAGTAATACTAAAACCAGTTTGGACGTATGGGTAGAGATATGGGGTACAGGTAGTTTATTAAATATAGAAATACTGCAGCGCTTTCAATCAAAATGCCTGAGACTAATCAGTTCAGCCCCATGGTACGTAACAAATGAAATACTACACAATGACCTAAACCTGCCCTTCATAAAAGAAGAAATTAAACAGCATAGCGAAAAAAACATTTACAAAAACTCGAAGACTATCAGAATCCATTAGCGTTTAACCTCCTTGACAACAGCGAAAATACTCACAGACTGAAACGTTTCAAACCATTGGACTTACCTCTACGATTTTGTTAGTCTTTTAAATTTTTTTTAATCTTTTCTACTTTAACTCCTAAGCATTTTCATCTCATAATCGGCGTCGTTTTCATCTGTTTCATCGTCATCTCCAACTTCAACAACTTTGTGTTTCGGTATGTTTATTCAAAGTTCATCAAGTTTGATTTTGTATATAGACTATTTATATATTTTTTCTTCACAGTTTGGTCTTTTTCAAACGCACTACTGTGTGATTTGTGTTTTAATTCTAAGGACATTACTCAGATTCTCTCATATTTACTTAAAGTTATTGTATTTATTGATTGCAAAAGAAATACTACACTGTTAAAACAAAAGATGTAGATCGGAACAAGGGTATAAGCCTATCCATGGTAAAAAAAAAGAAGTGTGTTGAGTTTAGGTCAACAGCCGAAAGGCCGGTTTGAACCTCTAGAGGTTTTACCAAGTAAAACGATGAGTGAGGTGGTTTACAATTGCCTTCCTCACTGAGTACAAAAGTAGTCTATGCTTATCAGTAGTAGTCTATGGTCCTCCGAAAAGCATCTACTTTGCACCCTGCAAAAGAGACCTTCATTTCATTCACCACTGGGTCTGGCTGTATAATGAAATTCATTACTTTCAGAGCAGATAACTCTGACTAGTGTCTTTTATACCTCTACCTCTTCTGTTCTTAAGGGGAGACGGAACTGCTATCTCAGCCCATGTTAATGTTTGACCCGTTTTCTCCGTTATCTATGGCCAGAAAATTTTCAAATTTTAACTAGTTATTCATTGATATGTTCCTGACATATAGACGTAGTCATTTAATTATTAATTTTTTTACTTTCTCTTGCCTATATGAATATATAGGAAGGAAAGTATTGTTTTCATGTCGATTTTTCGAAATCGAGTTTTCACCGGATCTATACGTTTTCAGACCCCCTGAACCCAAAAAACATGTTTTTAGCGATTGGTCTGTGTGTGTGTTTGTCTGTGTGTGTGTGTGTCTGTGTGTGTGTGTGTGTGTGTGTCTGTGTGTGAACAGAATATCTCAAGAACGGAACATCGTACGAACTTGAAACTTGAAACTTAAGTTACATACCACTACCGGACGCGACACGAACATTTTCATCAAAATCGGTCAACCGGAAGTAGTAGTTTATTCGTATAATTTTTCAGTTTTTTGCGATTTTCTCAAAAACTGGTCCTACGATTTTTTTTAAAATCGCCTATTTTACTCAATTTTTTATTCTCTACAAGATAGGGTAGGCGCCATGTTTGCTGAAATTCTCGGTGAGGCTGTTTTCACGTAAAAAGTTGTTTTTTTAAGATTACGGCTTTAATATAAATTTTAGCGCAAAAACTTATATAATAAAAGTTGTAGAGAATTTAAAAACCTACAACTTCTGTTTCCAACATTTTTTTGTATAACGCTTAGTTTAGCGGTAATTTGCGATTTTCTGTTTTTTTTTCTCACGAAAACGTGAGAAAAATCGATTTTTTTAACATTTCGGTCTTAGTATGCATTTTACGACAAAAGTGTATATAATTAAATTTATAGAAAATTAAAAGATCTACAACTTTTGTTTAGAGCATTTTTCTCTACAGAGCCTAGTTTAGCGTGAAAGCGTGATTTTCCGTATTTTTAAGCCAAACTGAGTTCGATTGTCATTTTGCGTCATTCACTCATGATTAAAATAAGGTTATGTTTTTGAGGTTAGTTTTTGTTCATTTCTAATGTTTTAATACTAATGTTAGTTTTATTGTTAATTATTTGCATTGGCAAGAGAAAGTTGTGTGAGTGTTTCACACCAGAATTTTATAAATGTTTCCGTAAATGCCTACTCCAAAAACTGAAATTTTATAGAAAAAAATTTATATTTTTTTTATAAATTAAAATAACATCAAATGCCCCTGTCTGTTGATGTAAATACATGTAAGGAATGTGCCATTAAAATTTAGAGGTAAAAGCTTTATTGGTTCTTGAGAAAACAGATCTTTTGAATGAAAAAACACAGTTTTTAAGAAATTGTGACTCAGATTTATTAACGCATTTCTATATAAAAACGTACTTATTTAGTACATTTCTGTTTCATAAGAGCAGGAATGCACTTAGTAATTTAATTACTTAGTGCATTCCTTGCATAAATTTTATGCAACATAAATTGCATAACCTAAACCTTACAAACAAAAGTGCCTTCTAGATTGAAAGAGAAATAAGTTACTAAAAAATTCATAAAAATTAGTGACAAAATAACTAAAAATCATGTACACAATATGACTTGTTTACGAAATTAGGAAAATTTTCACATGACCTGTTTTTATAGAAACAAAAAAAATTTCTAGTTGTCATAGAAACGTGATTTTGGTACCATTGGAAAGCGCTAATTTCAAACTGTATAAGCACAGTTAAAACCTGAAAATCGATATTTTTCATTTTTTCGAGTCCGACTCGTCTTAAATACGTTGTTGTTTAGGTCAACAGCCGAAAGGCTGGTTTGAACCTGTAGAGGTTTTACTAAGTAAAACGAGGAGTGAGGTGGTTTACCATTGCCTTCCTCACTGAGTGGAAAAGTACGCTTAACAGCATGCCGGGCCCTCTGAAAAGCACATATTTTCCACTCTGCAAATGACACCTTCACTTCATTCACCACAGGGTCTGGCTGTATAGTGAAATTCATTACTTTCAGAGAAGATAACTCTGACTAGTGTCTTTTACACCTCTACCTCTTCTGTTCTTAAACGATTCAGTCATTTAATTGGCTGACCATGTGATCAGAAACAGAACTATTTATTTTAGCCCTGCAACAAACAGATTGAGGGTAAATAATTTGACACTCCACCTGTCTGTTATGGGCAGTTAAATACGTAGTTCAGTCATATAATTAGCTGACCACGTGATAAGAAACAGAACTATTTTTTTAGTCCTGGAACTAGGAGATAGAATGCAAATAATTTAACACTCCACCTGCGTGTTACGGGCAGTAAAGAAGAAGAGGAAGAAGAATAAAAAATGTGTTAAATTCGCTTAAGTATGTAACTGAATGGTCAGTGTTAAGTGAACACTTAATAATAAGATAAACGGCAAGTTGTTCACGGCCTTCTAAATAAAACACAACACTTGAATGAGATGTAAAATACTTTGTAAACTCACAAATATAAAAAAGGAGTAAGTGAGATAGATACATATATTGTACGGTTTAATAAAACTCTGTCCTCGTCTGTTTCTGATGAAGATGATGATGATTTTTAAACATGCGAAATGCATGTTGGTGTGGCGTTGACCACCTGTCGCTTTCTTCTTACATTTCTACAACTTTATAATCTTTCATATATATTTGTATAGTATGTACTTCATTTGTACTGGGTATTTACAAAAATTATGCACTTTTTTGTTGTTTTTTTTTTCTAATCAGTCGAAAAGCTGGTTTGAACCTGTAGAGGTTTTACTAAGTAAAACTACGAGTCAGGTGGTTTACCAATGCCACAACTCACTGAGTAGAAAAGTATGCTTATCAGTATAAAAATGTGGTGTGAAACACTCACACAACTTTCTCTTGCCAATGCAAATAATTAATAATATATTGTTATATTAATAATATATGTGTCTCTTCAGTATTGATGGAAACGGAATAAAAGAACCAGTCAGAAAAATAGAAAGAAGGATTCTTAGAACCTGCATAAACAAGAAACACATAGTTGACAACCAGCACAGACTTTTACCAAGAGAATAAATTTATAAAGAAATAGAACCAATCACTGACGCAATGCGCAAAAAGATACTTTCTTTCTTTTCGCATATCCTCAGAACTCCAGAAAACCGATTATTAAGAAAAATTGTAGAAAAATTCATGTGTGCAAAAACAGAAGGAGCTACAATTCCTTGGCTTGAAGAAATCAAAAAAGACAGAACAGAATTAAATCTAACAATTGCTGATGTCAAAGATCGCACACCGTTTTACAAAGAAACAATTAATGACAAAAACAAAATTTTATCAGTAAGAACAATTAAACGAAAAGAACAGGTTTGTTCAGACGAATTGAGAAAAGATCTGACAGAATGAAAAAGTATTGGCAAGAAAGAAATGAAAAGAAAATAAACTGCCGAAGAAAAAGAACTAACCAAAGAAACTAAAGTGATCCTTTGTGGTCATAAAAAAAAATATATATATATAATTGTCCTGTCTCCTTTTCTTTCCTATTTTTCTGCGAATAGAACCGCATACAGCGCTAAATTTTACCAGTTTTTCACTCACGTCGTCAGCATCTTTGTCATAGAAAATCCTGCGTCCTAAATATTTAAAATCTTGAACTTGTTCTATTTAGTTCGGTTGCCTAGTATCATTTTTGAGCGGACCGGCCGTCTTCCCTTGAATTCCATAATCTTAGATTTTTGCGCTGATAATCTCATGCCAAACTCTGCGCTAATGTTGTGTAACTTATAAATGTCATATTTGAGCCTGTCTTCTGTGGCATCTGCGTACAGTATTGAATTTAGGAATAGGTTATTCCAAAGTCTGAGTCAACTAATTCATCCCAAATTGTTTAAAATTTCATCTACATAAATATTAAATAGCGTTGGAGACATTGGACAGTCTTGTGGTACGCCTTTATTATTATTATTATTATTTATTATCATTTTCTCTGTTTTCTTGTCATCGCCAAAGAAATACGAGGTGTGGCTATTAAATAACGAGACTGACGTTGTAAATTTTTTTTTTTTTATTTAACGTCGCATCAACTGCAAGGTCATTAGCGACGACGTTGGGGGTGTACTGTGTGTAATGAGGATGAAATTATTTTTTGTAACGTATGAAAATATGCCGTGCCTGAGTGGGATTCGAACCCAGGACCGCATGATGAGAGGCGAGCACGTTACCAACTGCGCCAATGCGCAGTTATTTTATTTTAATTTTATACTTAATCACTTATTGTCACCTTCAATATACACTCCTTCTCTATACCTACAACGCTCCATGCGAATTTTCTATTGTTGGAAACAATGCTGGAAGTCATCTTTTTGTCAGCTCCTTCAAGACACGTGCCCCTTAAAAATGTTTGACATGAAGCTCGCATAAATGCTTGTACTGACACTTTGTACGCGATTGAAAATGACCTAAATTTTTTGGAAACGATAATAACATGTGATGAAACGTGGTTTTTTACTTATGATCCGGAAACGAAGCGCCAATCCTTGCACTGGAAGAGCCGAACTTCACCGAGAGCCAAAAAAGCTCGAATGAGCAAGTCGGAATTTAAACCAATGATGATTGTTTTTTTTTTATATCCATGGGATTATGTACCTTCACTGGGTTCTTTAAAGTCAAACAATTAATTAATATTAATACCAATATTAATACTATCTTGAGGTACTTTCTAAACTACGTCAAAGAGTAAGGAAAAAACGCCCCGAAATGTGGAAGGACAAATCATGGATTCTCCACCAAGACAATGCACCAGCTCATTCCGCGTTAACTATCAAGAGGTTTCTAGCCAAGTACAGAATCTCAGTGATAGAATATCTACCTTATTCACCCGATCTTGCACCATGTGACTTTTACCTGTTCCCTAAGGTGAAATCTGTATTAAAAGGGACAAGATTTGAGTCTGTGGAAGCTGTAAAAGAGAAAGCGGCACGTGTCCTGAAGGAGCTGACAGAATATTACTTCCAGCACTGTTTCCAACAATGGAAAATTCGCATGGACCGTTGTAGGGATAGAGAAGGAGTGTATATTGAAGGTGTCAATAAGTGATTATGTATAAAATAAAAATAAATTTTTTTACAACGTCAGTCTCGTTATTTAATAGCCACACTTCGTAATCATATCAGTACGGAAAATAAAAATGAATAATGTAATTTTACTTTTGTTACACCGTGTAGATAATTTAAAGTACAGTAATAATATATGCGTTAACATGATTCCAGTTATGTTTGTCCGTTTATTTTTAGTTTATACAAATGCAGCATGTTCATGTTCATATCTTTACACCCACATTGCGGATCAGACCTACATCACACCACTTTACTTTCTTCTTCTTTATCTTATCTACTAGAAATGTTCAAAAAGTAACACCCTTTTTATTTAAAATATTAATTCGATATAATCGATTTTTATTTAAAATATTTATTCGATATAATCGATTTTTACTTTCTCTTGCCTATATGAATATATATATTTTTTTATTCCTAATATGTGTACGTTGCAATCTGTTCAATTCAGAACAATAAGCAACCCCATGACCCAATGAGATGAGGATGATATGTATGACGTGTAAATGAGGTGTAGTCTTGTCCAAACTCAGGCCGACCATTTCTGAGAAAGTATGGTTAATTGAACCCCAACCATCAAAGTACACCGGTAACCACTGTCTAGCATTCATATCCGTAAAAAAGTAACTACCTTTACTAGGATTTGAACCAGGAACCTTCGTCTCCGAAAATCAGCTGTTAAACAGCTGATTTTGGCGACGACTTTACCTCTAGACCAACTCGGTGGTCAATATGAATATTATAGGGAGGAAAATATTGTTTTCATGTGGATTTTAAGAAATCGAGTTTTCACTAGATATACACGTTTTCAGACCACCTTAACCTAACAAAACATGTTTTTAGCGATTGGTCTGTTTGTGTGAGTGTGTGCGTGCGCGCGCGTGAACAAAATATCTCAAGAACGGAACAATGTACGAAGTTCAAACTTAAAAACTTAATTAAGTTAGGTACTACTAGAGGATTCAACACGAACATTTTCATTTAAATCGGTCAACAGGAAGTTGTAGTTTATTCATGTAATTTTTTAGGAGGTGATTTACCAATCAATACCTTACTTACTGAGTGTAAAAGTGTGCTTATCAGCATGCCAAGCCCTCTGGAAAGCATGTACTTTCCACTTTACAAATAACACTTTTACTTCATTCACCAAAGGGTCTGGCTGTATAATGAAACAGGAGATAACTGTGACTAGTGCTTATTACACCTGTACTTGTTCTGTTTTTAAATGCTTCACTCACACACTTGGGTGACCACGTGATAAGAGAGAGAGAGAGAGAGAGAGAGAGAAATATTTTTTGTAGCCCTGCAACGAGCAGCTCGAGTGCAAATAATTTAACACTCCACCTACCGTTTGTGGGCAATTTACAAAACTAATTACAAATAATAATAAAATTAAAAATTAAATATAGGTAATTAAAAAAATTTCTCACAGACAGGTGAAGTTTTAAATTATTTGCACTTGATCTGCTAGTTGTGGGGCTATAATAAATAGTTCTCTTTCTCTCTCTCTCTATCTATCTATCTATCTATCTATCTATCTATATATCTATTTGTCTTATCACGTGGTCACCCAATTGTGTGAGTAAAGCATTTAACAACAGAACAGGTCTTTTTTATAATATGAATATTTTAAAAGTTAAATCTCATACTCCGTTTTAGTATGCCGGCCATTTGTTTAAAAAAGTGCTTTTTTGGCTTCACTTACAGGTAGGAAATGATTTTTTGGACCGAACCGTGTATTTTCACAACGGTATTATGTCAAGCAAAGCGTTTATTTATTTTTATTTTTTTGATGAAAACATCGTTAAATTATTCAAAATGAGCTACGGAATGAGTTGCAGCAGGAAAAACACGGAAGTTTATTTTTCTAAACGACTATACTCGAAGCAGATACCGCTATAGAGCTCAGTTTCTCAAGAAGTTTAGAGACTAATAGAATTTTCTATTAACACCACATATCTATTTTTAATTACTAAGGCAAAATACGATACATGGCACAATACTGGTGTAAAAATGCATGGTTCAGTCCAAATATCATTTCTCTCTCTTTACATGAAGCCAAAATACACTTTAAACAAAAATGGCCGGCATTTTAAAATGGAACATCAGACTTCTATTTTAAAATGTTCATATAAAGAAAACTCTGATCTTCAACTTACTTAAACGCCGTTCTTTTATGAAAAGCCTGGACGGAGTAACGGACGTTGAAAAACGACATTAACGGGAAACCGGCTAAAATCTGAATAGTACTCTTTATGCGTAAATTGCTGCATCTCCGACTAGTTTCAAGTTAAAATAATATAAGTCAAACCAATCAACGCAGGAAAGAACAGGCTTTAATTTAGTTTAGTGTTCAAAAATATTCGTTGTTTTTTTTAGATAAAGCCCTTCAAATGAGTACGGGCCGGTGAAATGATATGCCTCTAAGCGCATGCGACGTCGAATCGAAATTCGAATAAGAAAGCGCACGAGTGTGGACATACCTATTTGTCTTAGGAATGCGACAGTCGCCAGTCACGGTACGTAAAAGTTCTACGGAACGGCCTCCGGGTCTACGCTTTCGGGCAACCAATCGGTGGGGAGAAACGCCAGCAAACCAATTTCGGGTGATCAACTTAACAACTTGCTGTAGTAGATTTATTTTCCTAATGATAGTCTAGTGATAAAAAAGTAGGTCAAAATATAAAGAAGGTGATAAAAGAGAAGAGGAGGGAGGAGAAGAAGAAGAAGAAGAAGGAGAAGGAGGAGGAGGAGAAGAAGAAGAAGAAGAAGAAGAAGAAGTTCAGTTGAACCCTGTTGGCATTTTATGATTTTATAGATGTTTTCTCTGCCCATAACAGACAGGTGGAGTGTCAAATTACTTACACTCAATCTGTTTGTTGCAGGGCTAAAATAAATAGTTCTGTTTCTTAACACATGGTCAACCAAATAAATGACTGAATCATTTAAGTACAGAAGAGGTACAGGTGTAAAAGACACTAATCAGAGTTATCTCGTCTGAAAGTAATGGATTTCATTAAACAGCCAGACCCTTTGGTGAATGAAATGAAGGTGTCATTTGCAGAGTGGAAGATATATGCTTTTCAGAGGGCCTGGCATGCTGATAAGTGTACTTTTCCACTCAGTGAGTTGTGGCAATGGTAAACCACCTCACTCCTCGATTTACTTAGTAAAACCTCTAGAGGTTCAAACCAGCCTAAAGGGGCTGATGACCTAAACAACAACAATGATAGTCCAGTGATAAAAAAGTAGGTCAAAATATAAAGAAGGTGATAAAAGAGAGGATGAGGAGGAGGAGGAGGAGGAGGAGGAGGAGGAGGAGGAGGAGGAGGAGGAGGAGGAGGAGGACGAAGAAGAAGAAGAAGAAGAAGAAGAAGAAGAAGAAGAAGAAGAAGAAGAAGAAGAAGAATGTTAATTTAATTTACGTGTAGTAAATTAAGCGGCTAAAGGGACCTAACACATCACATAGTCTATCAGATCTACTCCTTAATCACGTGTACTTAATAAAAAAGGAGAAACTAAATGGAGATGCTAGGAGGCCTATATAACTGATGAGTAAAAGTTAAAAGCAATTTCAATTCTAGTTCTTCGTAGTGCTCGACACTGTTTCTATTTCTTATTAAAATTTCAATTTAAATTGTTTTTATCTTTCATTTAACAAATCGATTTCGGTTTTTTTTTGTTTTAAGTAATGGGTGACCTGGAATTTATTGTAATCAAACGAACGACGGCACTAATCTGTTATCTGTTAGTCCGTCTAATAGTATATACATAAAGATGAATCTTTCTCTTAATTTATATCACCTGTCGAAAATTATCTCACCAATTTCGTACTTTCACGCTCACGTCCTTCTCCCGACAGTAGGCCTATACTCTAGAAATTGTTACTTTTATACCTATTAGTTCTATATTTTATACTAGAATTTGCCGTGCGTTTCGCTGCAAGTGCGGAAATAAAATACAGTGGAAATCCCCTTATCCGGACCAATTAGGATCTAAGGTAAGCCGGATATGAGAAAATCCGGTTATGGAAAATACAAAAAGGGATGTTTCAATCTCTGAAATACAGTATAGTGAGTACTATATTTTCCCATAACGGGAAGGTGGAGTGTTAAATTATTTTCACTCGACCCTCTGGTTCCAGGGGTACAAAAATAGTTCTGTTTCTTAACACATACTCAGCCAATTGTATAATAATAATAAAAATAATTTATTTATTCCCATAATATTACACATTACATAAAAAATAAATTACGATAATACAAAATTTCTTTCAGTAAACTACTATCCTATGAGGGTAGAGGTGGTGGAAATTATCTTATCCAACTATGGACAAAACCATCTACTAGGATGGGTTGGAAAATTTTAAATAAATATCAAAAATCTAAAGTATTAACTATTAGCAATAGCATTCAAAATCTACTATACTTACTTAGTACACTAAGTTAACTAACTAACTTAATTAATTCATAGCTATTTACTAAGATTTCGATTGTATCAATTATGATACATTACATTTTAATAATAATTAAACTTACACTATTTTTAATAAAATAAAGCTAATTTAATACAACTAAAATTTATTGTTACATTTAAAAACAAAAAACAATAAAAAAATAAAAAATTATACTATTTTATTTTCCTCTTTTCTCTTTAGTTACATCTACATTTTAATATTGCTAACCATTAATGGCAGTGACGCATGCAGTAATCGCATGCGACGATCGTACAAACGATACCGCACCTTTAAGAATAAAACAAATAAAGGTCGTTTTCACAACCAGCTGATCTAATTATAAAAAGGGTTGGATGTTAATGGTGAACTGAGTTAACCCTTCATAGGTCTGTGGTAGGTATACTTACCAGTGGCAATAACAGGGGTGGTTTCAGGGAAGGGGCCATGCCCCCCCCCCTCGAAATACTAGGAAAACTTAGTTTAATATTTTCTATAGGCTATTATTTCTAACAAAACTGAATCCCAATACTCGTACCTATCAATTAATAATAATTTTTTTAGTATAAAAATGAGTCAAACAGAAAGTATCTATTTTTAAATAGTATTAAGATAACAATCAGTGTCAGTAGTCAAAAGCCACTCGCATCCAGTCAGCGCCTTCATTTTTCAAGATTTTCTTGATTTACAAGGATTTTGACGTAGCGAAAATTTCTCAATGAATTAAAATTGTGGTTTCAGCAATTAAAAGAGGACATAAAAGCATAGCATAGCATAGCATAAAAGAGGAGTTTTCAATGACTCAATTACAAACAGTAAGAGCTACATAAAAACAAGATAGCCCCCCCCGAAAATCAGCCCTGGAACCGCCCCTGGGCAATAAGCTCGTTTTTTTTTAAAATACGCTATGCAGTTGAACCCTGTTGACATTTTATGGTTTTATAGATGTCTTCTGGCAAGTAGGCTATCCACATATTGAAATTAGCGCGTAGCGACCATTTGTTTCGTTAATTGCACGAATGTGGTAAGGATTCATACCAGCGTACGCTACCATGTTGTTTTGTTTTTACTTTTGTACAGTGCTTAGAAAATTCCAGTTTTTTTTACGGGAAAGCAAGCATTCATGTTAATATGAAATTAAGATAAGTTATTTGACATATTTTACTGTTATATAGGGCTACAAGTTGTTTTAATAAGCATTCTTACCACTAAATATTATGTGATTCCCATTTCAATAAACACTCCTTGGTACATATACTTACCAGGACTTAACATCAACAAAAAAGAAATATCTTACTGTTCTGGCACTAGAAATACATTTTTCAAGTCCTTATAAAGCAAAATTTAACATTTTACAACATGTATATTTCTCCCCGTAGTACTGCCCTATAAAGGTTTAACCGAGTGTTGCGTATTGGGGCCGTTACAATCTCATTGGTGTTGCTATTAGTACGACACGTGTGCACAATTTTTGCACGTGCACTTTCATATATAAAATGTGATGAAAGTAAAATGCAATTAATGGTATAAATTGAAGTGAATCTATCATTAGATTCGATTTGAAATTGTTAATGAATTAGGAGTAGCGTATAGCATAAGAAGAAAGAAATGAGGAGAGTTTATTTCAATTTCACATTCAAATTGGAGAATGTTGTCAGCAATAGGAAAAGGAAGCACGTACCATTGTGTTCCATCATCTGCCGTCGATTAAACTTACCCGATGTTAATGATTAACCGATGTTTCTCCCATCCCTACCTCTAAAACTATACTCGTATGCTATATAGGCACTTATAAATCTATTAGTGTTCCTCTTCATTTGGTGGTGTGGTTAATTGTTAAATCGTAAAACCCTTCGATTGATTCTTTGCTACGGTTGTGGTTCTATGACCCACAATACAAATTTGGTAAAGACCATGCTGTCAATGCCACTTTTTATTCTTCCTTTTCTCCTTCCTCCTCCTCCTCTTCCACCTCCGCTTCCTTCTACTTCTTTTCTTCTTCTCTTTCTCCTTCCCCTTCCTCTCCTCCTCCTCCTCCTATTTCTTATCTTCTCTTCTTCTTCTCCTCCTCCTTCTATTTCTTTTCTTTTCCTCTCCGCCACCTCCTCCTCCTTCTACTTCTTTTCTTTTCTTCTCCTTTTCCTTCCACCTCTCCTCCTCCTCCTCTTTCTTTTTCTCTTCCACCTTCTCCTTCATCTTCTCTCCTCCTCCTCCTCCTTTTTCTTAACTTCTTCCTCTTCTCCTCCTCCTCCTTCTATTTCTTTTCTTTCTGTCTCCACCTCCTCCTCTTCCTTCTACTTATTTTCTTCTCTTTCTCCTTTTCCTTCCACCTCTTCTCCTCCTCTTTCTTTTCCTCTTCCACCTCCTCCTTCTACTTCTGTTCTTCTTCTCTTTCTCCTTCTCCTTCCTCTTCTCTCCTCCTCCTCCTCCTCCTCCTTCTATTTCTTTTCTTTCTTTCTCCACCTCCTCTTCTTCCTTCTACTTCTTTTCTTCTCTTCTTTCTCCTTTTCGTTCCTCTTCTCCTCCACCTCTTTCTCCTTCTCCTTCCTCCTCCTCTATCTCTTTCTCTTCTACCACCTCCTCCTTCAACTTTTTTCTTCTTCTCTTTTTTCTCCTCTTCCTCCACGGTAATAACTGAAATAGACGTAGTATACGTATTCTTAATCTATATTTTTATCGGATTACATTTATTCAAAAAATGAAGAAGTGGAAGTGACGAACAAACCAGTTATTGCACTTAATCTTTTCTAGCCCCACTATACCATCTTTAACGTATCCGAGGGTGGTTGTTCTTTTAAATCTCATATGATGTTGTCCGCGATCTTTTTCTCAACAACTGCATTTGATGATTTTCAATTAAACAACTCGTACTAACCTGTGGTGAATGAAGTGAAGGTGTCATTTACGGAGTGGAGGGTATATGCTTTTCAGAGGGCCCGGCATGCTGATAAGTGTACTTTTCCACTCAGTGAGGAAGGCAATTGTAAACCACCTCACCCCTCGTTTTACTTAGTAAAACCTCTACAGGTTCAAACCAGCCTTTTGGCTGATGACCTAAACAACAACAACAACTTTAAATAAATGTTAAAAATTTTGGTCTAATAAATCAATTATTTCACGTTTTCAATCAATTATTACGTTTATAGAGCTCCTCAACCCAAAAAAAATGTTTTTAGTTATTGGTATGTGTGTGTGTGTGTGTGTGTGTGTGTGTGTGTGTGTGAGAGAGAGAGAGAGAGAGAGAGAGAGAGAGAACAAAATATCTCAAGAACGGAACATCGTACGAAATTAAAACTTGAAATTTAAGTTACATACCACTACCGGACCCGACACGAACATTTTCATCAAAATCGGTCAACCGGAAGTAGTAGTTTATTTATCAGTAGTTCATTTTTCACATTTTTGCGGTTTTCTCAAAAACGGCTCCTACGATTTTTTTTTTAAATCGTTATTTACTAAATTTTTTATGCTCTACAAGATAGGGTAGGCGCCACATCTGCTGAAATTGTTTGAGGGACTGTACTGTCGTAGAAAAATTTTTTTTTTAAGATTGCGGCCTTAATTTTAGTCCAAAAGTGTGTGTAGTAACCAAAATTATAGACAATTCACAAATCTACAAAGCTTATTCTAAATATTTCTTTGTATATCGCTCAGTTTAGCGGTATTAGTGATTTTCTGTGTTTTTTTTTCATGAAAATGTATAAAAAATGGATTTTTTAAGATTTCGGCCGTATTTTTAGTTTTAGTCATTTACGACAAAAGTGTATATAATTAAACTTATAGGCAATTAAAAGCATTTTTTAAATTAGTTTTATTGTTTATTTCTAATGTTTTGTTATATTGTTCATTATTTGCATTGGCGAGCGAAAGTAGTGCGAGTGTTTCACACCAGATTTTTAAAGTCGGGTTTTTTTTAATCCCTAATTTGTGTACGTTGCAATCTGTTCAATTCAGAACAATAAGCAACCCCATGACCCAATGAGATGAGGATGATGTGTATGAAGTGTAAATGAGGTGTAGTCTTGTACAGACTCGGGTCGACCATTCCTGAGAGTGTTGTTAATTGAACCCCAACCATCGAAGTACACCGGTAACCACTGTCTAGCATTCAAATCTGTATAAAAGTAACTACAGTATTGAGATGAACTAATGTCCCCTAGCCGTGGGAGTGAGAGAATGCATAACGCTCTCACTCGCACAAGCCATACGCGCCGTTCCAATAACATTGTCTTTAATTTTACTCATTGTTGTGAGCAAGCGTTTATCCATACAGTAAACTAACAAGCAAGATAACGACTGTAGTATGTTTTCAGATTTGGATTATAACGGTAAAGACCTTTGAGCGCATGCGTAATTGTGCCACATATCTCCCTCTCACTCGCTCGGCTATGGGACATTAGTTCGTCTGATACCTATACCTTTACTAGGATTTAACCCACCGGGTTGGTCTAGAGGTAAAGTCGTCGCCAAAATCAGCTGTTTAACAGCTGACTTTCGGAGACGAAGGTTCCTGGTTCAAATCTTAGTAAAGGTAGTTACTTTTATACGGATTTGAATACTAGACAGTGGTTACCGGTGTACTTTGATGATTGGGGTTCAATTAACCATACTCTCTCAGGAATGGTCGGCCTGGGTCTGTACAAGACCACACCTCATTTACACGTCATACACATTGTCCTCATCTCATTGGGTCATGGGGTTGCTTATTGCTCTAAATTGAGCAGATTGCAACGTACACAAATTAGGAATAAAAAAAAAAACTAGGATTTGAACCAGAAACCTTCGTCTCCGAAAATCTGATTTTGGGGACGTAAAGTCGGGTTAAGGAGATTTTTGAACAGCAGATAGTAGCCGGGTTATGTTTCAAAAAATAAGGTGATAATTTAAAAAGAAACGTTAATTGAGAATTCTGTTTGAGTTTGAATAGTATGAACGGTTGGTTACCTATAATTTATTATTATCGACTAAGAAGAGCAAATTGCCCGGCTCTCTCGTTTAATTGTACCCAATGAGTATCAACTATCAGATGAGACAGCGCTACTCTTTACCAAAGAGGCCTAATAAACTAAACATGCTTCACCGACTCAAACGAAGACTGACAGGACGGCTTAACCATCTTCAGTTGGTTCTTCATTTTCTCTCTTAACTTATTCTAGGTTTTTTTATCCGACATCATAATTTGTCTACTGTACGCACCACTAACAATACATTTAAAATATATCTTGTGTGAAACACTCACGCGACTTTCTATTGCCAATGTAAATGAAACCCATATTTAAACCTATGTACATGCGGCTCTGTAGAGAAAATAATCTAAATAGAAGTTGTAGATCTTTTAATTTCCTATAAATTTGATTATATGCATTTTTGTCGTAAAATGCATACTAAGGCCGAAATCTTAAAATATCGATTTTTTTACCGATTTTCATGAAAAAAAACAACAGAAAATCCTTAGTTACCGCGAAACTAAGCGTTATACAAAAAAAAATTTTTGAAATAAAAGTTGTAGAATTTTAAACTGTCTACATCTTTTTATTATATAAATTCACTTTTGCGCTAAAATTCATATTATGGCTGTAATCTTAAAAAAGACATTTTTTACTACGAGAGAACAGTCTCCCCAAGAATTTCAGCAGACTTGGCGCCTACCCTTTCTTATAGAGCATAAAAATTGTAGAAAATAAGGCGATTTGTAAAAAAATCGTAGAGGCCATTTTTGAAAAAATCGCAAAAAAGTGAAAAATGATACGAATAAACTACTACTTCTGGTTGACCGATTTTGATGGAAATGTTTCTTGTGGGTTTCGGTAGTAGTATCTTACTTAAGTTTGTAGTTTCAACTTCATACGATGTTCTGTTCTTGAGATATTTGGTTCACACACACACACACACCTTCTACCGAGCGTTGCGCCCATTTCAATAAGTTGTTCATAATTTTATAGACTTTTGGTATTAAATTAAATTTATAAATTTAAAAATAAGAAAATAACTTTATACTGTTAAAACACAATTTTCAAGCCTGTTTGGAAGTATGGCGCTCAGATTTACATGGTTTGATTTTATGCTTAGATTTTTTTTTGGTAGTACATCCAGTTGATCCAATTTAGAAATAATACAACGCTTCCAAAATAAAGCATTAAGATCGACGAGTAACTCTGTGTGGTTTATAAGAAACTCGGTAATACATGACCATCGTCGTATTCGTATCATAACAGAAGAGATAACGTCCCTCCAATGGTAAACTCGCGAATGTGCAAATTTTGCGAATATGAGTTTGTTAGTGCAGGCTGATGTATACGAGGGGGTACCCAAAAGAAACCGGAATTATTTTTTAAAAATATTTATTTTTAATTTTTTTACAAAAGAACCTTATCCCCTTCAAAATACTCTCCATTACAACTAATACATTTGTCCCACCGGTGCTTCCACTGTTCAAAACATTTTTGTACTCCTCTTCAGTGATGGCTGCCAGCTCATCCGTCGTTTTTTTCTTGACATCATCAACGTTGTTAAATCGGAGACCTTTCATGCCCCTTTTCATGCGTGGGAACAAGAAAAAATCACACGGAGCCAGATCGGGTGAGTACGGTGCGTGTGGTAGCAAAACCATGCCGTTTTTCGCCAAAAACTGGGTAACCGAGATTGCCGTGTGTGCAGGCGCGTTGTCGTGGTGGAAAAACCAGTCCCCTGTCTGCCACAAATTAGGTCTTTTACGACGAATGCTGTTTCGTAGTCTTCTTAACACTTCAAGATAAAAAGCTTGATTTACCGTCTGGCCTGGTGGAACGAACTCTGAATGGACAATTCCCCTCACATCAAAAAAACAAATCAGCATTGTTTTGATGTTCGATCTGACTTGACGACTTTTTTTTGGTCGGGGTGATAATGAAGTCTTCCATTGACTGGATTGTTGTTTGGTTTCTGGGTCGTACCCATAGCACCAAGACTCGTCACCCGTAATGATCTTTGACATGAAATCTGGATCAGTTTCAAGCTGTTGTTTCAAATCACTACACGTTTCAATTCGACGTTCCTTTTGAGTGTCTGTCAGAACCCGAGGCACAAACTTGGCAGCGACTCTTTTCATTGTCAAGTCTTTTGTTAAAATGCGTTGGACTGAGCTCCAAGATAACCCACTAACCTGTGATATTTGATCAATGGTCTGTCGTCGGTCTGTTCGTACAATTTCTTTCACTTTCACAACATTTTTGTCTGTTCGGGAAGTCGACGGTCGTCCAGAACGAGGTTTGTTCTCAATCGACATGTCGCCATTTTTAAAGCGCAAAAACCACTCGTACACTTGGGTTTTTCCAATAGCGTCGTCTTTGTAAGCTGTGTTCAACATTACAACTGTTTCCGCGGCGTTTTTACCGAGCAAGAAGCAAAATTTCACAGCCACACGTTGTTCATTAAAACTTGCCATCATGAAAAACGACACGAGCACAAAACAGCACTAGCGAGAACAATCACTGCACGAGAACAGAACAAGCTAGATCAACGAACAAAATGGCATTGAACTGGCAATGAGTAGCGCTACAAGCAGCCTAGTGGCGGGAATTTGTACTGCACAAGCTCCGCCCACAGCAGAGCTATTCCGGATACTTTTGGGTACCCCCTCGTACAACCCAACGCATGTTGTAGCAAACTTGCAAATATGTATCTTGTTCGGTTAGGGAGATACAACCTTTGTAAAGTTATGAAAATACACAAAGTGTGTTAAAGAAGGAAGCATTGAATTAATTTTTTGCTCTCCTGTAAATCTGAGAATTTGCACATTCGCGAATTTACCATTGGATGGACGATAAGAGAGCTGAGCCTCCGGTACCAGCTAAGATTAAACGATCACCAGAACCACCTGGCATTAAATTCACTGGACAACAGTGAGGAAATGAAGCGCCTCAAAAGACATCACATCCTCGACTTAGACCAATGTTTTTTTAGATCATGTCAGTTTAGTTCTGTTATATTTATTTGCATAAAAAAACATATATCATATCAATATTGGCTCTGAGACTGATTATTAAGAAAAGGATAGAGAAAAATAAAACTACTTAAGTTATATGGCAGTTGTAGATTTAGAGAAAGCATTTGACAATTTGGAGTAAAATACAATTTGGACTGGAGTAAAATGTTTAAAACTTTGAAAAGGCTAAGAATTAAATACAAAGAAAGGAAAGTTATCTACAGTCTGTATAAGAATCAAACGGCTGTTTTGAGAATTTAGGGGTACGAAAAAGAAGCTGCTGTAAGAAAAGGTGTACGACAAGATTGTTCTTTGTCACCACTACTTTTTAACTTGTATATAAAAGAGGCTGTAAATGAAGTGAAGGAGAAATTTGACGCAGGAATAAAAATTCAAGGAGAAACAATAAAAATGCTGGGATTCGCCGACGATATATTAGTATTAGCCGAGACAAAGAAAGAACTTGAGGATGTCTTAAATGGAATGGATGAGATCATGAGAAAGCATTACTTCATGAAAATTAATAAAAACAAAACGAAAGTGTTGTGCAGCAGCAAGAGTGGTTTAGAAGAGATGGGAAATTTAAAAGTAGGCAACGAAAACATACAGGAAGTTGGGGAATTCTGCTATCTAGGGAGTAAAATAACAAAGGATGGTAGAAGCACAAGTGATATCAAAAGTAGAATTGCTCAAGCTAGAAAAGCCTTTGAAATGAAAAACAGCTTACTGACTACAAATAGTGATATACAGATAGGAAAAATTTCTTAAAAAATTATGCTTGAAATGTAGCATTATACGGGAGTGAAACGTGGGTGATAGGGGCTGTAGAAAAGAAGAGGGTAGAAGCTTTTTAAGTGTGGTGTTATAGGAAAATATTAAAGATTAGGGGGGTGGACACAATAAGTAATTTAGAGGTAATTTAGAGGCAAGTGGATGAAAAAAGAAGTATATGGAAGTATCTTACCAGAAGAAGGCTAGTGGGGCATATCTTAAGATATCAACAATGGAGGGTAATATTGGGGGAGTAAATTGTTGGGGGAGGCAAAGATTAGAATATATAAAGCAAATTACAAAAGATGTCAGAGTGATACAGGTATGTAGATATGAAACGACTTGCGCAAGATAGAACATCTTCGAGAACTGAATCAAACCAGTCGAGAGACTGATGACAAAAAAAAACACAATTCCATGTAATTTTGTCTCCGGTATTTTGTGTTCAAACCAGCCTATCGGATGTTGACCTCAACAAGATGTTAAAGATTAGGTGGGTGGACAAAATACGAAAAAAAAATCTGGTGTGAAACACTCACACAACTGTCTCTTGCCAATGCAAATAATTAACAATAAACCTAACGTTAGTATTAAAACATTAGAAATGAACAAAAAACTAACCCCCAAAAACATTAGTGAAATACGCAAAATTAAAATCGACCTCAGTTTAGCTTAAAAATACGGAAAATCGCTCATTTACGCTAAACTAGGCACTGTACAAAAAATGCTTAAAATAAAAGTTTTAGGCCTACATCTCTTAATTTCCTATAAATTTTATTTTATACACTTTTGTCGTAAAATGCATTCTAAGGCCGAAATCTTAAAAAAATCGATTTTTCACACGTTTTCGTGAGAAAAAAACAGAAAATTGCTAATTACCGCTAAACTAAGCGTTATACAAAAAAATGTTTGAAATAATAGTTGTAGAATTTTAATTCTCTACAACTTTTGTTACATACATTTTTGCGGTAAAATGCATAATAAAGCCGCAATCTTAAAAAAACACTTTTTTTACGTAAAAACAGCCTCACCAAGAATTTCAGCAAACATGGCGCCTATCCTATCTTGTAGAGAATAAAAAATTGAGTAAATGAGGCAATTTTTAAAAAAAAATCGTAGGACCAGTTTTTGAGAAAATCACAAAAAAGTGAAAAATTATACGAATAAACTACTACTTCCGGTTGACCGATTTTGATGAAAATGTTCGTGTCGGGTCCGGTAGTGGTATGTAACTTAAGTTTCAAGTTTCAAGTTCGTACGATGTTCCGTTCTTGAGATATTTTGTATACACACACACACACACACACACACCAATCGCTAAAAACATGTTTTTTGGGTTCAGGGGGTCTGAAAACGTATAGATCCGGTGAAAACTTGAATTCTTAAAATCGACATGAAAACAATACTTTCCTTCCTATATATTCATATAGGCAAGAGAAAGTAAAAATGAAACGACTTGCGCAGGATAGAACAGCTTGGTGAACTGCATCAAACCAGTCGAGAGACTGATGACAAAAAAAGAAAAATTATTTACTTGCTTTAAGCCACATTGTAAAGGCTGATTGTAAATAAATAAGTTAAATGAAAAAAAAAATTGTTAAAAAATATACTACCAGAGAGTTGTTTGTTTATTTTAATATAAAGTAGAGAGGTGTTTCACTTTCTGTTATCATTCGGTTCAGATTAAACGAAAGATAAAATTTCATTTTCAGGGTTACCAACGTTGACAAAAGTGTAGACTAAACACATCGCAAGCTGTTATACCGTACTCCTACGTAACACCGATTGTTAAAGAGGCTTTCTTCACTCGAGGGTAATGGTCACTGAGCAAAACACTGTTATGCTATGTGATTCCTATGTAAACATACATTTACTATCTCAACATAGTATTCCTATTTATAGGCTATACACTTTTCTCTCTCTCTTTCTTATAGTGAAAGTATAAGAAACGGAAGGTCTCTTTAACTTTTACATCACCAATTTAACTTAATTTCCTTTTACCGCTAATTAATGTACAACTTAATCGGTTTTTAATGTTCTTTCTCTAAATTTGTGGTTATTTTTGCCGAATTTTTATTTTTAAATATTCAATTGTTCATTTACGGATTTTTTAGTTTCTGTTACCTATATGAATTATTTACATTCAATCTGTTAGTTGCAGGGCTAAAATAAATAGTTCTGTTTCTTATCACATGGTCAGCCAATTAAATGACTGAATCATTTAAGAACAGAATAGGTAGAGGTGTAAAAGACACTAATCAGAGTTATCTCGTCTGAAAGTAATGGATTTCATTATACAGTCAGACCCTGTGGTGAATGAAGTGAAAGTGACATTTGCAGAGTGGAAAATATATGCTTTTCAGAGGGCCTGGCATGCTGATAAGTGTACTTTTCCACTCAGTGAGGAAGGCATGGTAAACCACCTCACTCCTCGATTTACTTAGTAAAACCTCTACAGGTTCAAACCAGCCTTTTCACTGATGACCTAAAAAAAACCTATATGAATATATAGGAAGAAAAGTATTGTTTTCATGTCGATTTTTCCAAAACTAGTTTTCACCGAATATTGTTTTCATAATCCCTGAACTCAAAAATTGTGTTTTTAGCGATTGGTCTGTGTGAACAAAATATCTTAAGAACGGAAGACAGTACGAAGTTAAAACTTGAAACTTAAGGCAGATACTACTTTCGGACCCGACGCGAACGTATACATCAAAATCGGTCAACCGGAAGTAGTTTTTTTGTGTCATTTTTCACTTTTTTGCGATTTTCTCAAAAAAGGCATGTATGATTTTTTTTAAAATCGCTTCATTTACTACATTTTTTACGCTCTATATAATAGGGTAGGCGCCATGCCTTCTGAAATTCTTAGCCGGCCGCGTTGGCGATGTTGGTAACGTGCTCGCCTCTCATCACGCGGTCTTGGGTTCGAATCCCACTCGGGCATGGCATTTTTTCATACGTTACAAAAATTTCATTTCACCCTTCACCGTCTGCATTAGCAGCAATTTGCAAAACAGTCGGACGTTAAACCAAAAAAAAAAAAAAAAAAAAAAAAAATTCTGAAATTCTTGGAGAGGCTGTGATCTCGTAGAAAAAAGTTTTTTTTTTAATATCGTGGCCTTTACAGTCTATGTATTTTAAGGCAAATTGTATATAATTAAAGTTGTAGAAAATTCAAAAACCTACAACTTTCAACCCAAACGTTTCTTTGTATAACGCTTAGTTTAGCGGTAATTATTTAGTGGTAAAATAATATATAACCTGTTCCCGTTAGATTTAAAAAATCTAACGGGTTTAAAATTTTATAAAGAACTAAAAAAATGGATAGCCAAAACGGGTAGCTAAAATGGTTAGCAATATTCAAATGTGGATGTATAGGTAACTAAAGAGACAGAAGGAAAATAAAATAGTATATTTTATTTTCTGCCCATAACAGACAGGTGGAGTGTCAAATTATTTACACTCAATCTGTTTGTTGCAGGGCTAAAATAAATAGTTCTGTTTCTTATCACATGGTCAGCCAATTAAATGACTGAATCATTTAAGAACAGAAGAGGTAGAGGTGTAAAAGACACTAGTCAGAGTTATCTTCTCTGAAAGTAATAAATTTCACTATACAGCCAGACCCTGTGGTGAATGAAGTGAAGGTGTCATTTGCAGAGTGGAAAATATGTGCTTTTCAGAGGGCCCGGCATGCTGTTAAGCGTACTTTTCCACTCAGTGAGGAAGGCAATGGTAAACCACCTCACTCCTCGTTTTACTTAGTAAAACCTCTACAGGTTCAAACCAGCCTTTCGGCTGTTGACCTAAACAACATATTTTATTTATTATTTTTTTTATTTTGTATTTTTGAATGTAATAATAAATTTAGGTTGTATTAAATTATCTTTATTTTATTAGAAATAGTGTAAGTTTAATAATAGGCTGTTATTAAAATGTAATGTATCATAATTGATACGATGTTAGTCTTAGTAAATAGCAAAGTATTGGTTAAGTTAGTGTAGTAAGTAAAATATAGTAGGTATTGAGTGCTATTGCTAATACAGAGTGATTTTTTAGTCCTGTTACCCAATTGTTAATGTCTGGTAATATTTTTATAAAAAAAATAAATTTTGTTTTGTGACACTAAGTTGGTAGCCCTACTCAACCAGTACGGATATGGCAGTGTGAGTTGATTCTCCTTGAGCTGTGTAAAATTTTGTGCCATTTCCGGTCGTGCTACGAACAGAATGTCTTTTATCCTAAAACAATCTCTTGTTTAAATCTGGAGGCTGAAGCTCTAGAACTAATCGTATGTGATACGGATACAATTTCAATTTTTTAGCAGCTTTCTGAACACTCGAACATGCCAAATCAACATGCGAGGAAAGTTTTTGTAAACTTTTCCTTGGAGAATTGAGCAATCTTGTTTTCACATTCTCTTAACGTCATCTGTCAAGAGAGTTGGTCGACCACTACGTTTTCTGCTGCAAACAATACCTGCTTCTAAAAATCAGTTAGTTAGCCTAGAAATTGACTAGAATAGAGTGGAGGAACACCAAAAAATTTAATTTGAAATGATTCTTTTACACTCGCATACGATTTTGTAGCAAAATATTGTTCAAGAATGAAAACCCGTTGTTCTAGGGTAAAAGACATTCTGTTCGTAACACAACTGGAAACAGCACAAAATTTTACGCAACTCAAGGAGAATCAACTCAAACTGTCGTATCTATACCGGTTGAGTAGGGCTACCAACTTTGTGTCACAAAACAAAATATCCCTTTCTTAGAAAAAAATTACCAGACATTAACAATTGGGTAACAGGACTAAAAAATCACCCGGTAGTTAATACTTTAATTTTTTGATATTTATTTAAAGCTTCCAACCCATCCTAGTAGATGGTTTTATCCATAGTTGGATGGGATAATTTACACCACCTCTAGCCCAAAAGTATAGTAGTTTACTGTAAGATATTTTGTATTATCACAATTTATTTTTTATGTTATGTGTAATATTATGGGAATAAATAAATAATAATAATAATAATAATAATAATAATAATAATAATTATTATTATTATTATTATTATTTAACAGTTAAGTCAGACTGTTGACTTATCGGGACCCAAAAATAACTGATGATAATAAAGATATTTCATTTCGTTATTATTATTATTATTAGTCGTAAAGCTCCCGAAGTGGAAGACGCTAAGTAAATCTGGTTTGTTTTTGGGATTTCTTGTTCTTTTTATCCGCCCACCAGTTTTTCATTCTTTGTGAGAATTCAGCTTTTCTCTGTTCACTCCACTTTGTTCCGGTTCTTGGAGCTTTTGTCTCTGGTTTAACCTCCCATTTTTTAACTTTTGATCTAAAATTGTCTCTTATGAGAATTTCTTCTTTGGTGATTTTGGCCAATTCTAAATCTTTTTTAACACTTTGTATCCATTCCTCCCCCCCATTAACAAGTGATGAAACATATTTTACTATTCTCTATAAGAGTCTATTGTCAGGAAGCCTCATAATGTGGCCATAAAATTGAAGGTGTCTTTTCCTCATGTCTGTCTCTATGTTGAAATATTCTTCAATTTTCGACGTTCTCTGTAATCTGTACCCGTTTTCGGTCCATCTAGTCCAAGAATTTTCCTAATTATTTTTCTTTCTTCCTTCTTTAAGCTTTCCATGTCTGTTTTCCTGTTGTGTCAAGGTCTCACTGGCATATAAAATTGTTGGTTTGATTACTGTATTGTAATGTTTAATTTTGGCATTTACAGATAAACATTTTTTATTATAAAGGTTTTGCACCAATCCTAGGCCTCTACGAACTTTTTGTATTCTCTCCTGTTGTGAACATTTTTTAAAAATAACTTCTCCTAGATATTTAAAGTATGGTACCCTGTTAATTTCTCTAATTATTATTATTATTATTATTATTATTATTATTATTATTATTATTATTATTATTATTATGAATTAGTATATGTGTTTTATTATTTGTATTGTGCTGTTTTTTTATTACATTTATAATATTAATAATAATAATAATAATAATTGCTCAATTTATTACCTATATTATTATTGAACAACGGCTGTTGGAATGAAATCCAACATCGGAAAAGCTTAGGATTTTCACAAAGCCACTGTGTTTGGACTCATTTTACAAGCAGTAAATATTAATATGTAGATTTTATACAGAATTGATAAAGGTATTTACAACCAAAATAGTTGTAATGCATTTAATCGCCTAGTAGGTGATTCACTACTGAGGAATGTAGAACGCAGGTAAGGGTGGTAAGGGGTTGCTGCGCGTGTATGTTTGTGTGTGTAAAGGTCGGTTTATGATAAAGGTTCCACGGAGCTGTAGAGCTGTTGACCGACCATGCTGGCTCGAAGGACTTAACTTATTTAAAATTTAAAATTATTTTTAACCAGAGTAAATTTGAATTTAAATTGTTTTATTAAAAAGGAAATACATTTCCTTCCAAATTTAATTATGTATGACATCCGTAATGAATCTGTTTGGTGCGTTAGGCCTATCTATGTGTTTGCGTGTAAGGACTAAGATTGTTGCGTCACCGTAGGCCTTGTTATTAATACGTCTACGGTAGGATAAGGCCTAATAGCCTGATGTTTCTAGTAAACTAACAAGAAGATTGTTGCTGTTGCTATAAGTTTGCGTGTCTCTAAAGTCGGGGTTTGGCTTTGCCTTTGAATGGATCTCTGAATGCGTAACAAGCCAACCGTACAATTTCACTACATTTTCTTTTCTCTTAAACTACAACATATAATAGGTACAGGGTGTGTGAAAAATCTCATTTTTTTTATTCCTAATTTGTGTACGTTGCAATCTGTTCAATTTAGAACAATAAGCAACCCCATGACCCAATGAGATGAAGATGATGTGTATGACGTGTAAATGAAGTGTAGTCTTGTACAGACCCAGGCCGACCATTCCTGAGAGATTTATGGTTAATTAAACCCCAACCATCAAAGTACACCGGTAACCACTATCTAGTATTCAAATCAGTATAAAAGTAACTACCTTTACTAGGATTTGAACCAGGAACCTTCGTCTCCGAAAATCAGCTGTTAAACAGCTGATTCACGGCGACGACTTTACCTCTAGACCAACCCGGTGGGTCTCTCATATTTATTTATTACATTCTTCTTATGGCTTCTATTTTGCGGTTCCAAGCTCCATGTAGTTGCGGGTTGGAGGGTACGGGTGACGTATAATGAATGAGTGATGCATGCTGGGAGAACAATTGTTGTATTACTCTGATACAAAACATTCGTTTTCAAACTTTCCGTATTTAACATATTTGTTTGTATTTATTACATTTTTTTTTTTAATTTATTTAACGTCGCATCAACTACAACGGTCATTAGCGACGACGTTGGGGTGTAACTTTTTTGTACAATGGAAGATGAAATGATTTTCTTTTTGTAACGTATGAAAATATGCCGTGCCTGAGTAGGATTCGAACCCAATTTATTTACATATTGTGATATTAATTGGTAACACGCTACTTACAATCAAACACATCATCACAGACTGCCAAACTACACAATTCACACGAACAGTATTCAAAATTAACAACATTTTAGAACTTAATTTAGTAGACAAAGTAGCGGTTCATAACACAATAATTTTTTTAAAACTTAACAAAATTTCAGATTTGATATAATTGTAAAATCGCATTCGTTATTTTTCATTGTCTCATTCTATTTTTTAGGTTTTTATTCTCTGTTATCTAATTTTTAATTGAACTTAACTAATTTTTCATTATGTATTTATATAACGTAGGCTATCATGTATTTATATGTAACGTGGTCGCTAATGACCTCGTAGTCGATGCGACCTTAAATAAATAATAAAAAAAAACTGGTAAGTTAAAGATTATGAATCCGACAAAGTTAATTACCCGGTAGGTATTTGTTAAATTAATGCGCCGTATGATAAGAATATTTGTTGTAGTATAGTTAATACATGCTACCACTACAAATGAAGCAGCAGTGAAACACTACTAACACTCATTCATTCTCTCACTACTATAACAACAGTGGATACCGGTGTACTTTGATGGTTGAACCCCAACCATCAAAGTACACCGGTATCCACTAACTAACATTCAATTCCGTATAAAAGGAACTACCTTTACTAGGATTTGAACCAGGAACCTTCGTCTCGCAGCTGATTTTCGGAGACGAAGGTTCCTGGTTCAAATCCTTGTAAAGGTAACGGGTGATTCAAAAAGAGCGCCGGTTTTTAAACGGCTGGTAAATTTTTGTTTATCGGTTGGCAACATTGTTAGACCTCATTTCTATTTCGGAGAACATTCCGATTGACGATTCAGTTGTAGTTTCTCTTTTTCGCAGTGTAGTACTCTCGCAGTCTGTGTCTAACCATGGAGAAGTTTACTATTGCACAACGAGTGTTAATCGTCAAAACATTTTACCAGAGTGGAGAGAGTTATGCGGCTACTGTCAGGCGACTTCGCGGTACTCTAGGACGTAATGAAGCACCGAATGAATCAACAGTTCGCAGGGTCATGAAAAAGTTTTTTGAGACGGGTACAACAGTCGACCTTAAAAGTTCTGGACGTCGTCGTTCTGGCCGAACTGAGCAGAACGTTGCGTTGGTTCGTGACAGTGTGGCTGTTAGCCCAGCAAAATCAATACGTCGCCGTTCTCAACAATTGGGTTTACGATGTTCTTCTGTACGGAAAATTCTTCGGTACGATCTCCAATATCACCCGTATAAAATTCAGTTGCTGCACGAGAAACAATGTTGTTGCTCCGTGAACGATTCCAGGATCGCATCATTTCTCGTAATTCCGACCATCAATGGCCACCAAGGTCGTGTGACTTGACGCCTTGTGACTTTCATCTTTGGGGTCATCTGAAGTCATTGGTGTATGCCAATAAACCCCGAAACATCAATGACTTGAAGGAGGAAATTCGACGGGTTATCGGGCAAATGGAAGTCGAAACTTGTCGTGCAGTAATATCCAATTTCGTGGACAGAGTTGATGCGTGCCAGCGCAGTAGAGGAGGACACATGCATGACATCATTTTTCATACATGAAATCGGAAGGTAAGATGAACTTGTTGATGTATTTATTTTCAGTTTTTCAATAAAATAAATCTCTTAATTTGATATATCAAAACCGGCGCTCTTTTTGAATCACCCTATAGTTACTTTTATACGGAATTGAATGCTAGACAGTGGTTACCGGTGTACTTTGATGGTTGGGGTTCAATTAACCACACTCTCTCAGGAATGGTCGACCTGAGTCTGTACAAGACTACATCTCATTTACACGTCATACAAATCATCCTCATCTCATTGGGTCATGGGGTTCCTTATTGTTCTGAATTGAATAGATTGCAACGTACACAAATTAGGAATTACAAAAATAAAAACTATAACAACGCACTGCATTCCTTCCAACTACAAGGAGCTGGGACTCACGCAATACATCAATCTCAATTGATAAAGGGTCCGCTGTAATATGATAAATAGGAACGTTACATTAGTAACTAAACTATTGTTGTTTAGGTGATCAGACGAAAGACTGAGTTGAACCACTAAAATGTTTTTCACGGTTGATGAGCTCTGATGTTCCATGCGTTTAGACCAATCAGAACGTTTGCCAGCGTTGTCATATTTTATTGTACGATGTATCAACCTGATAAACATTACACGCGCATGCGTAAAAGAACCACAGTAGTTCACTCGTGTCTTGCATTTTGTAATGAACACGTCGATTATAGAGCACGTTAACGTGCAATGCTTTATAATATAATCAGCTGATTGTATGTTCAAAAATTATAATTGTTATTGAAAGACCAAAAAATAAAAAACTAACTGACGAAATATATAACAGAGCTACGAAAGCATGTGTTGGCAACGTTGCTGACAAGTCATTGGCTATAGTCTTTGGCACGTTCTGTTGACACAACGGAGCAGTATAGGGCAGTGTATTTGTTATGGGGCTCTGACTGCTACTAGCATATACGAGGGGGTACCCAAAAGTATCCGGAATAGCTCTGCTGTGGGCGGAGCTTGTGCTGTACAAATTCCCGCCACTAGGCTGCTTGTAGCGCTACTCATTGCCAGTTCAATGCCATTTTGTTCGTTGATCTAGCTTGTTCTGTTCTCGTGCAGTGATTGTTCTCGCTAGTGCTGTTTTTTGTGCTCGTGTCGTTTTTCATGATGGCAAGTTTTAATGAACAACGTGCGGCTGTGAAATTTTGCTTCTTGCTCGGTAAAAACGCCGCGGAAACAGTTGTAATGTTGAACACAGCTTACAAAGACGACGCTATTGGAAAAACCCAAGTGTACGAGTGGTTTTTGCGCTTTAAAAATGGCGACATGTCGATTGAGAACAAACCTCGTTCTGGACGACCGTCTACTTCCCGAACAGACAAAAATGTTGTGAAAGTGAAAGAAATTGTACGAACAGACCGACGACAGACCATTGACCAAATATCACAGGTTAGTGGGTTATCTTGGAGCTCAGTCCAACGCATTTTAACAGAAGACTTGACAATGGAAAGAGTCGCTGCCAAGTTTGTGCCTCGGGTTCTGACAGACACTCAAAAGGAACGTCGAATTGAAACGTGTAGTGATTTGAAACAACAGCTTGAAACTGATCCAGATTTCATGTCAAAGATCATTACGGGTGACGAGTCTTGGTGCTATGGGTACGACCCAGAAACCAAACAACAATCCAGTCAATGGAAGACTTCATTATCACCCCGACCAAAAAAAAAATCGTCAAGTCCGATCGAACATCAAAACAATGCTGATTTGTTTTTTTGATGTGAGGGGAATTGTCCATTCAGAGTTCGTTCCACCAGGCCAGACGGTAAATCAAGCTTTTTATCTTGAAGTGTTAAGAAGACTGCGAAACAGCATTCGTCGTAAAAGACCTAATTTGTGGCAGACAGGGGACTGGTTTTTCCACCACGACAACGCGCCTGCACACACGGCAATCTCGTTTACCCAGTTTTTGGCGAAAAACGGCATGGTTTTGCTACCACACGCACCGTACTCACCCGATCTGGCTCCGTATGATTTTTTCTTGTTCCCACGTATGAAAAGGGGCATGAAAGGTCTCCGATTTAACAACGTTGATGATGTCAAGAAAAAAACGACGGATGAGCTGGCAGCCATCACTGAAGAGGAGTACAAAAAATGTTTTGAACAGTGGAAGCACCGGTGGGACAAATGTATTAGTTGTAATGGAGAGTATTTTGAAGGGGATAAGGTTCTTTTGTAAAAAAATTAAAAATAAATAGTTTTAAAAAATAATTCCGGTTTCTTTTGGGTACCCCCTCGTACACAAACATCGGCTTTGTAGACCAATCAATGCCATCATAACCAATAACATTCCCCTCCTTCCACGCCCTATCGATAACAAACCTTTATAATGTAGAGTAGTCCGTATGACTACTAATTAATACTCGTAATTAATCAACTCTATAAGTTTATACGAAACTTCATATGCGGTTTCCAAATGTGAAATATTTTTCGATATCTGTACTGGGAAAGATTTTTTAGATTTGTAATAACCGATTGCGTCATTTGTTTACATTTATCACCCAGTGTTTAGAAAGTCTGGCTTAGGAATGTGGAGAAGGCATTAGTAGGTCTGCAGTAAAATAGATAAGATATTCATTTTAACCCCCCCCCCCCCTTAATAGAAGAATGTTTTTACAGTTTTTGGATTTATTACTACAATTCATTAAACATTCTACATAATTTTTTTCTGTCAAGTAAAACTTGAATTGTAGTTCTACCTTAAAAAGTACGTGTTTTACAGAGGTTTAAAACTGTATTATATCCGCATGCAGATGCCTGTAATTGATGTTTTTAGTTTGGCTAATAGCAGTGACGATTACCATAAGATCCATTCTGTCAACTGAACGTGCAAAAGGCTTATAGCTATTAAGTGGGTAGCGGGCAACGCGTACGTTCAGAGCTCATCAGCTTTGAAAAATAGTATGAGTTTAGTTTACGTTGTTGTGGTGGCGAACTGATACCAAAATATTTGCTCATGCGCACTGATGCTTTCCCCCTTTACCCCTCGTTAAAACTAAAGGAAAACTCTTGACTCAAGTTACTCTACATATGTGTTAAAATTTCAAATTTGTCGGTCGAATAATACTTATGTTATACACCTCTAAACACATGAAATTCTTTGCGGTAGCAAAAACACCGGGTCTTTTTGTCTTTTAAACTCAATATGGGAAACTTTAAACGAAATTAAAAATATAGGGCTGTTATAAGCCAACGCAGAATAAAATGATCTAAATTTTGATGTAAATCATCAGTTGTTTTATCATTTATTAATTTTTGTTTTGTTATCTAGTTTTAATTTTTATTTATATTTGTATTCGTCTGTTTTTTTTACTTTCTCTTACCTATATGAATATATAGGAAGGAAAGTATTATTTTCATGTCGATTTTTAGAAATTGAGTTTTCACCGGATCTATACGTTTTCATACCCCCTGAACCCAAAAAACATGATTTTAGCGATTGTTCTGTGTGTGTGTGTGTGTGCGCGTGCGTGTGTGTGCGTGCGCGCGCGCGCGCGCGCGCGCGCGTGTGTGTGTGTGTGTGTGTGTGTACAAGATATCTCAAGAACGGAACATCGTACGAACTTCAAACTTGAAACTTAAGTTACATACCACTACCGGACCCGACACGAACATTTTCATCAAAATCGGTCAACCGGAAGTAGTAGTTTATTCGTGTAATTTTTCCCTTTTTTGCGATTTTCTTAAAAACTAGTCCTAACTTACAATTTTTTTTTAAATCGCCTGGTTTACTCAGTTTTTTACGCTCTACAAGATAGGGTAGGCGCCATGTTTGCTGAAATTCTCGGTGAGGCTGTTTTCACGTTAAGAAATAGTTTTTTTAAGATTACGGCTTTAATATAAATTTTAGCGCAAAAACGTATATAATAAAAGTTGTAGAGAATTTAAAAACCTACAAGTTTTATTGCAAACATTTTTTGTATAACGCTTAGTTTAGCAGTAATTAGTGATGTTTTGTTTTTTTCTCACGAAAACGTGTGAAAAATCGTTTTTTTTAAGATTTCGGCCTTACTATGCATTTTACGACAAAAGTGTATACAACTAATTTTATAGGAAATAAAAAGATCTACAACTTTTATATAGAGCATTTTTCTCTACAGAGCCTATTTTAGTGTTAAAGAGTGATTTTCCGTATTTTTAAGCTGAACTGAGTTCGATTTTCATTTTGCGTCTTTCAGTCATGATTAAAATAAGGTTATATTTTTAGAGGTTAGTTTTTTGTTTATTTCTAATGTTTTATTACTAATGTTAGGTCATATTGTTAATTACTTGCATTGGCAAGAGAAAGTTGTGTGAGTGTTTCACACCAGATTTTTATTTTGTATTAACGTGTTTTTTAGTGCTATTTGATCATTTTCTCTTTCGTGTGACTTATTTTATTTTTATGTAACAAGTAATGTATTGGTATTAACTGTTATTTCTTTTTGTTTTCTAATCAGTGCTATTATTGTTGTATTGTAGTTTTATTTTTGTGGTATGTATTTTTTGTGATCAGAGTAGGCCTAATCCTCCTCAGAGCACTGGCTTTGCTCTTTTGGAGGAGTAATAACTGAAAATAAATAAATAAATAAATAAATAAATAAAGTACGAGATGTGGCTATTAAATAACGAGACTGAAATTAAAAATTATATTTTTATTTTATACATAATCACTTATTGGGACCTTCAATAAACACTCCTTCTCTATCCCTACAACGCTCCATACGAATTTTCCATTGTTGGAAACAGTGCTGGACGTCATCTACTGTCAGCTCCTTCAGGACACGTGCCGCTTTCTCTTTTACAGCTTCCACAGACTCAAATTTTGTCCCTTTTAATGCAGATAGGGATAGAGAAGGAGTGTATATTGAAGGTGACAATAAGTGATTATGTATAAAATAAAAATATAATTTTTCACAACGTCGGTCTTGTTATTTAATAGCCACACCTCGTGTGTTGAAATCCGACTCATAGTTTTGGAGATGCAAGGGTTTGAACTTGGGGGTCTATGATTATGAAACCGATAGTAATCATAAACATTGTCGCATTTTGTATTTGTATAATTTCTATTTCCCATAACAGACAGATGGTGTCAAATTATTTACACTCGTCTGTTCGTTGCAGGGCTAAAATAAATAGTTCTATTTCTTATTACACGGTCAGCCAATTAAATGACTGAATCATTAAAGAACAGAAGAGGTAGAGGTATAGAAAACACTAATCAGAGTTATCTCCTCTGAAAGTAATGAACTTCATTATACAGCCAGACCCTGTGGTGAATGAAGTGAAGGTGTCATTTGCAGAGTGGAAAATATGAGATTTTCAGAGGGCCCGGCATGCTGATAAGCATACTTTTTCATTCAGTGAGGAAGGCAATGGTAAACCACCTCACTCTTCGTTATACTTAGTAAAACCTCTACAGGTTCAAAGCAGCCTTTCCGCTGATGACCTAAACAACAACAATAATTTCTATGTGGTGGAATTAAATACTTTTGAAGCACCCTGTAGTAATAGTAGCAGTAAGAAAGATAATGCGAAAGATGTTACGTATAGAACCGCATAATGCATTGTTTCCATAATATTATGTCTAGTAGATAGGCCTCCTCCAGTGTGCTGTGTATGTAGTTTCTGGTTTGGTGAATCTCTTCTTCAGTAAGCCCTACACGGTATGTTGCGACGGTCCGGTAAACATCCATCTATCTGCTAAACTAAACTCTAATCTCACTTCAGTTGTTTAACTAAAACGGGCGCGTTTACATCGTCATTATAAGTTCAAAGTGTTTAACTTAATGCTAACATTATAATTTTCTTGTTAACCGTTTGTTTAGATTTAAATGGTTTCTCGAATTGTGTAAAAATATTGGAGACGTTTCAATTTAAATTTTCTTCTTTCAATTTAAAAGCGGTTCTTTTAAGTTTAGGCGTTTATTGTCGATATCGTCATTATAAGTTCAAAGTGTTTAACTTAAGTTTTACATTATAATTTTCTTATTAACCATTTGTTTACATTTAAATGGTTTCTTGATTAATTGTGTAAAAATATTGGAAACATTTAAATTCGTCGTGTTTCAATTTAAAGGCGGTTCCTTTAAGTTTAGGCGTTTAATGTCGTTATGTTGAATGTTTAAAGAGGTAATTTATTTTTCTAAAAATATGTCAGTGGTTTATGTGAGTGTTTTTCGGTTGTGAATATGTCAAGTGTTTTTTTTTTTTTGGTTCTTTCATAATGAAAAGTTTCTTGGTTTTCTATAAAAATCGATTTTCCTAATGTTTCTTTAGTTATTCTTTAAATATTTTTATGTACGTGTTATGCTCATAGCAGGCAAATGGAGTGTTAACACTCAACTGGTATCATCACTTTTTGTGACATAACTGGTATCAGCGGTCTGACAGACCTCCAAATTTGTTTTTTTTTTTTTAAGTTCTTCATACTCATTTAATTAATTTGTTTTAATATTAAACTTATAAAACTATGTATAATCGAATAAATACTTAGCATAAAAAAATGCTTAGCTTAAAAAATGTAAAATACTTAGCATAAATGCAAAATTACTATTTAAAAAAGTAAAAAACGAACACTAAGCATTTTTTTGACTTTTACTTCCATTTTGAACAGAACAATAAAATTTTTGGGCCCTAGAAACATTCTGTGGTCTAATAATTATAAATAAATAAGTACTGAATATGATAAAGACAAATTTATTTACAAAATTATGATGTACAACTTACATTTTGGTTCCGAGTTTTGCTATTTATGTCTATTGTTGGGCAGTACACTCTGACAAACATTTATTAAAATTTGTTCGTTTTTTTACTTTTTGATTATTTACAATAAAATTTAAAGATTTTTAAGTCAATAAAAATTCACATCATTAACACGTACAACTTGTTTACGTGATGGATCTAGTTGTGTTGAAGCCGCTTCAGAAATTTTAAATGTATCATCCATAATGAAAATTTTATAAAATTACATATGAAAATATTTTATAATAGTACTAAACAAAGAAATGATGTATGAAAAATTATTGTATATTCATTAAAACTTTAAACAATCCATGTACTACTTGGTTTTAAAGTCGTCAAAAAGTTACACAACTGGTATCATAGGTCCAGGAGACCGCCAGTAGAAAACAAAATACAAATAACTCGCAACTTGTTAGCTCGTACCGAAAACGATCTTGATCACGCATAGTTCAAACAACAGTTGAAAGGTATACAAAATATACGTGATGTCGGGCCATTGAGAGGGAAGTGTTGGAGGGGTAAAAAATGACAGCCGTCTCACAGACCGCATGATACCAGTTGAGGGTTAAATTATTTTCACTCGATCTACTAGTTCTAGGGCTACAAAAATTAGTTATTTCTTATCACATGGTCACCCAATATATGATAAACATTTAACAACAGAACTGGTACAGATGTAAAAGATACTAGTCACAGCTCTCTCCATTTTATTTTACAGGTAGACCCTGTGGTGAATGAAGTAAAGGTGTCATTTCCAAGGAGAAAGTAGATGCTTTTTAGTGAGTTTTGGCAATGGTAAACCACCTGACTCCTCGTTTTACTTTGTAAAATCTCTAGAGGTTCAAACTTGCCTTTCGTGTGATCACCTAAACAAAAACAATTTGAATAAGTCGATCATAAATTGATGGACTTTCGTTATTAAATTTAAGGTATTTTTTTTTTTTTTTTTTTATTCCTAATTTGTGTACGTTGCAATCTGTTCAATTCAGAACAATAAACAACCCCATGACCCAATGAGATGAGGATGATGTGTATGACGTGTAAATGAGGTGTAGTCTTGTACAGACCCAGGCCGACCATTCCTGAGAGAGTATGGCTAATTAAACCCCAACCATCAAAGTACACCGGTAACCACTGCCTAGTATTCAAATCCGTATAAAATTAACTACCTTTACTAGGATTTGAACCAGGAACCTTCGTCTCCGAAAATCAGCTGTTGAACAGCTGACTCGCGGCGACGACTTTACCTCTAGACCAACCCGGTGGGTTTAAGGTATTTAAAGTATTTTTTAACCCACCGGGTTGGTCTAGAGGTAAAGTCGTCGCCGTGAATCAGCTGTTTAACTGCTGATTTTCGGAGACGAATGTTCCTGGTTCAAATCCTAGTATAGGTAAGTTACTTTTGTACGGATTTGAATACTAGATAGTGGTTAACGGTGTACTTTGATAGTTGGGGTTAAATTAACCATACTCTCTCAGGAGTGATCGACCTGGGTCTGTACAAGACTACACCTCATTTACACGTCATACACATCATCCTCATCTCATTGGGTCATGGGGTTGCTTATTGTTCTCAATTGAACACATTGCAACGTACACATATTAGGAATTAAAAGAAAAATTAAGAAATAATAAGAAAAATCATGTCTCAAAATCTGGCTGGCCTTTTTCAAATACCCCCTGTCTATTGACAACCAAATTTTTACATTATTTTATGACTTTTTACCATATACTCGAATTTGAATAATTTCCCATAACAGGTAGGTGGAGTGTAAAATTTTTTGAACTCGATCTGTTAATTCCAGGGCTACAAAAAATAGTTCTCTCTCTTAACACATAGTCACCCAATTATATGACTAAAGCATTTAACAACAGAACTGTTAGAGGTGTAAAATACACTAGTCACAGTTAATCTCCTATTTCATTATACAGGTAGACCCTGTGGTGAATGAACTGAAGGTGTCATTTGGAGGGTGGAAAGTAGATGCTTTTCAGATGGCCTAGCATGCTCATAAGCATACTTTTCCACTAAGTGAGTGGTAAACTACCTGACTCCTTGTTTTACTTGGTTAAGCCTCAAGAGATTTAAACCAGCCTCCCGACTGATCACCTAAATAACAGCATGCACGTGTTAATTTTTTAGTCGTGTAGGACCATTTTTTATGAAGTTAAATAACTTTAGTATTGCGGAAATTGTTTTTGGTCATCATATTCTGAGCATCCATCGATTTTAGGTTTTCTTTTCGTACAACCGCTGTTTATTCTGTTTTTGCTCTTTGTACTTTACGTAATTCTAGTAACTTTTTTCTTGTATAAGGTGGGTCTGTTTTTAAAAAATTAAACAAAATGTTTTTCAGATTTAAACATTTGTATTCCTTTTGGAATACATCCCGAATTGTTTCGTATTACCACAGACCGTTTTTTAGGTGATCAGCCAAAATGCTGGTTTGAACCTCTAGCTAGAGGCTTTACTAAGTAAAACGAGGAGTCAGGTGGTTTACCAATGCCCATCTGAAAAGTATCTACTTTCCTTCCTGCAAATGACACCTTTATATATGATGAGGAAACTGACAGAGGTTCTTGAGAAATGGGGCTTAAAAGTTAACTATTCAAAGACGAAGTATTTACCGATTGGAATTGTTGGACGAGATCTGCATATAGGGGGACATAAGATAGAGGTATGTGAAGAATATAAGTATCTAGGTGTGGTGTTGAGTAAAGAAGGAAACAGCCAACGGGAGATAGTAAATAGAGTGACTCAGGGAAAAGTAGTTACAGGAATGCTGAATTCAGTTTTGTGGTCAAAGGATATCCGGACAGAAACAAAGTGTAGAATTGGAAGAGCGATACAACAAAGCGTTCTTACATATGGTGCGGAAACGTGGGAGCTAACTGAGAGAAGTAGACGAAGGATTGCGGCTGCACAGATGGACTTCTGGAGACGAAGTTGTCGTGTTTCGAGGATGGACCATATACGAAATGAAATAATCTGGCAGAGAGTAGGAAAACCAAGTAGGGTATTAGATGAAATTGGGAAAAAAGTATTGTTTTGGTATGGGCACTTGAGAAGGATGAGTGAGAGCAGATGGCCCAGTAGGATATGGAATTGGACCCCAACAGAGAGAAGGAAAAGAGGCCGTCCAACGAGACGGTAGATGGAGGAGGTGATGGAAGCAATGAGCAAGAGAGATCTGCAGGAGGGTGATTGGCTGGATCGGGAGGCTTGGCGATTGAAATGCGAAAGACGGCTTTAATTGCTGTAGAAATTCGCAAAAAAAATGACACCTTTACTTAATTTATCAGAGAGTTTCGCTGTATAATGAAAATGATTACTGTGAGGAGAAATACTTCTGACTACTGTCGGTTTCTTTATTATAGATACCCGAGTTTGGAAACTTGTTTCTTCAAAACCGCTTGTTCAATTTTAACTTACTATACACCAAAATTTAGCTAATTTTAATCTGCGTTGTTACATGTCAGTTTCATATTTTTAGCGTTTTTTGATATTCCGATATCAGGCTGAGAAGAAAATAAGAGCCGGTTTTTTTGCAGTTATAACAGGTCGGATACATTTAGAAGCTTATAACACAAACACTGCTCAACCGATTTATTTGAGATTTCGCCGGAATATAAACTTGTATGTTGTTATTGTATGTACGAATTTAAGATTTGTAGCATATTTAAATTTTAAGTTATTAGTAAAATTCTGAAATAGATAGTGGTATGTTTTACACGTGTACCTCTTTTGTTGTTAAATGTCATATAATTGGGTGATTATGTAATAAAAAACACAAATATTTTTTGTAGCCCTGGAAATAGCTGATCGAGTGCAAATAATTTAATACTCCTTCTGTCTGTAATAAGCTGACCACAAGGTAATATAGCTTATTATAAGTAGCTTTTTCTGTCCATAATAGACAGGTGGAGTGTCATATTATTTACACTTTATCTGTTCGTTGCAGGGCTAAAATAAATAGTTCTGTTTTTTATCACATGGTCAGCCAATTAAATGACTGAACCATTTAAGAACAGAAGAGGTAGAGGTGTAAAAGACACTAATCAGAGTTATCACCTCTGAAAGTAATGAATTTCATTATACAGCCAGACCCTGTGGTGAATGAAGTGAAAGTGTCATTTGCAGAGTGGAAAATATGTGCTTTTCAGAGGGCCCGGCATGCTGATAAGCGTTCTTTTCCACTCAGTGAGGAAGGCAATGGTAAACCACCTCGCTCCTCGTTTTACTTAGTAAAACCTCTACAGGTTCAAACCAGCCTTTTGGCTGATGACCTTAACAACATAAGTAGCTTTGTAGCTCGTGAAAGCCCTTCCATAATCTATATTTTTTTGTACACCACGTAAAATAACTTTAGCAGTACCAACATAACGTAATCAATTCTCAAAAAGGAAATTTTCATTTCTTCCGACACCTTTGGTATATTGTTTAGTGTCTTAAAAGGTTTTCAGTTGTTTTTCTTGAAATCTGACTCAGTGCTTCGGATTTGTTTCGAGATCTGGTTTTTCTTAGCTCGTCGAAGTACTTTTGCTGTCTCCTTTTGAACCTCCTCTTGTACGGTGTAAGATTTTTCAATTTCATCTTAATACGAAGTTCTGAAGGCATTTATTTCTTACGTTTGTTACAGTATTCTGTGCACCATCGGAACTGTACTTTTTTTGTTGAAATGTTCTTAGAACTTTTACAGTAAACTCCCGATTATCCGCGGAATTGACTGGTGCGGATAATCGAATTTCGCGGAAGCCGCAAAATTACCGACAGCTGTTAAAATGGCTGAAAGTTCTGAAAAACAACACAAGTGCTTTAAATCAATTTATTGTATAATAAAAGAACGTATATGATAAAAAACTTAATCTACGTTTTGTACATTATTGTTTAAGAGGAAGTTATGTTAACTGTTTTACAAAAAAAATCAGTCATTGCTTTTGTTTTATCGTGTTAAATACTATATATACTGTACGTGTTGTACTATACATTATTGTGTTTAGGTCATCAGCCGAAAAGCTGGTTTGAACCCGTAGAGGTTTTACTAAGTAAAACGAGGAGTGAGGTGGTTTACCATTGCCTTACTCACTGAATGTAAAAGTATGCTTATCAGCATGCCGAGCCCTCTGAAAAGCACGTATTTTCCACTCTGCAAATGACACCTTCACTTCATTCACCACAGGGTCTGGCTTTATAGTGAAATTCATTACTTTCAGAGGAGGTAACTCTGACTGGTGTCTTTTACACCTCTACCTCTTCTGTTCTTAAATGATTCAGTCATTTAATTGGCTGACCATGTGATAAGAAACAGAACTATTTATTTTAGCCCTGCAACTAACAGATTGAGTGTAAATAATTTGACACTCCACCTGTTTATTATGGGCAGATACATTGTTATAGTTTATTATGTATTTTATTATTTATGATGATTTTTATTGCATTAAAGTAATTAGAAAACTTATTATCGTATTTATGAAATAATTTTAAGTTTCAAAACTTTTTTTGTGTATTTGTTCCATTTTTTTTATACATAAAACGTTTTACTGATAATCCGCAAAGCGGATAAACCGCCCGCGGATAATCGAGAGTTTACTGTATTTAAAGATTAAAGAAACTTAGGAAAGTAGGTTTTAATAGAAATGGATTTTGTTTTTTGGTGATAGCTTTACTGAAGATGTGGAAATGGTAAATAGCAATAACTTGGTGATCAATAATGGTAATGATAATCACGGTGATTTTAGTGACAATGACATCATCAATGATGATGACGGACCACCTGATGACAGGATCCCTAATAAAAAAGGCTACGACTTATGTAACCGCAAAAACACACCCGGGTGTTCCTCAAGGGTCAATCCTGCACCCGGTCGTGAAAATTGGAAGTTAAGAGATCCTAAATCGTCTAGTTGTCATAATCCTCGGAGTCTAACCGTCATGGAGAAACAACAACAGATCCAGCATCAGTTGTTAGGCGGTCTGATGGTGATCGAGGATAATCTCAACGAAGAGGATCCTAATCGAGGAAATCCGGAAATCGAGGATATTGGAGATCATGATGATGATCTCGAATCTCTACCTAACCGATTCAAATTATGTAAGATTTTTCAGGTATTTATTTACATTTAGTTATAAGGCCTTTCAATTAAATTGTTTCTTGTTTTGTCTTAATATATTTTTAACTAGCTAAAATGCCCGTTCTTCGAACGGTTTTCTTGGTGCTGTGTACAGTCTGTTGGTGTACTGGGTTCGATCCCTTTCAGGTCTGATATTCTTTAATCATTCACTGTTATCCATTCGTGCCTCCTTTTAACGTCAGCATTATAATTAATGACAAAACAAAATAGTTGGACGTAAAATAAAAGCGAGATCTAGGTGTTTTTAAACCAAGATACGAAGCGCTTTATTATTTTCAGAAGCGTAGTTAATTATTTTACGTAAAATAAATAAATTTTAACCATTGATATAGAACAATGAAAATAATTGATGTTTTGAAGTTTAACTCACACAAATCTGTGTGTAATGTAACTGTACGTAATTTAATTATTCGCTACAGAGCAATAAAAATTGAAATGAAAGGTAAATCAATTGGAACACTCCACGATGGTTAACTACTAAGGTGACTGTCTTTCGTTTTTTGACAATGTGACCGAGTAATTTTTTGTTTACACCTCCCTCTGAACTCCCCCATCCCTTTGTGATATTATAAAAATGTATAGCCTATTTTCATTTCGATAGTGTCCAGAACCTAAATACCGAAATTCATTGAATTTGGTTCAGCGGTTCTTGCGTGATGCCGTAACATACAAACAGACAAAAATTCAGCTGAACTTATTTTCGGTGATTACTTAGTAGATTTGGCGTAGAAACAAAATTTGGGGCATTTTGAAAAATTGTACAGACAAAATCACAATTTTATTTTTATAGATTTCTCTTGCCCTATAAGAATATAAGGAAGGAGTGTATAAATTTCATGTTAAATTTTTGAAGTCGTGTTTTCACCGGATACACCATACGTTTTCAGACCCCTTGTACACAAAAACCAAGTGTGTGTATGTGTGTGTACGCGCGTGCACCCGGGGTATGGTGGGAGGAAGAGGGGCAAGGGGGAAATGTAGAGGGGAGGAGTGGTGTGAGAGGATGATAGTGGGAATAAAGGGTAGAGAGAGCGAGAGGGAGGGGGAGAGGGAAAGAGAGAGAGAGAGTGAGAGGATATGTGTATGAACATAATATCTCAAGAACGGAATAACGTACGAAGTTGAAACTTGAAACTTAAGTTCGGTTAGTACTTAAATTAAGCTAGTAGGGTACAGGAGCCGACCTATTACACAGTACTACGAGCTGTAGGACTATTGTTCACGTTTACCCTATACTTAAATGGCTTTTACTTTAGTACGAAAATTAAGGTAAAAAAACCGGGTGTGAAACACTCACACAACTATCTCTTGCCGGTGCAAATAATTAACAATATAACCTAACATTAGTAATAAAACATTAGAAATAAACAAGAAAACTAACCTCAAAAAACATAATCTTATTTTAATAATAAGTGAAAGAAGTAATCTGAAAATCAACCTATTTAGCTTAAAAATATCGAAAATCACTCTTTTACGCTAAACTAGGCTTTGTAGAGAAAAATGCTCGAAATAAAAATTGTAGATCTTTTAATTTCCTATAAATTTGATTATATACACGTTTGTCGTAAAATGCATACTAAGGCCAAAATCTAAAAAAAATAGATTTTTTACACGTTTTTGTGAGAAAAAAACATAAAATCGCTAATTACCGCTAAACTAAACGTTATACAAAAAAAATGTTAGAAATAAAAGTTGTAGAATTTCAAATTCTCTACAACTTTTATTGGATACATTTTTGCGCTAAAATGTGTAGGTATTAAAGTTGCAATCTTAAAAAAACAATTTCTTCGCGAGAAAACAGCCTCACCAAGAATTTCAGCAGACATCGCGCCTACCCTATCTTGTAGAGCATAAAAATGTAGTAAAAGAGATTTAAAAAAAAATCGTAGGAACCATTTTTGAGAAACTCGCAAAAAAGTGAAAAATTACACGATTAAACTACTACTTCCGATTGACAGATTTTGATGAAAATGTTCGTGTCGGGTCCGGTAGTGGTATATAACTTAAGTTTCAAGTTCGTACGATGTTCCGTTCTTGAGATATTCTGTTGACGCACACAGACTAATCGCTAAAAACATGTTTTTTGGGTTCAGGGGGTCTAAAAACGTGTAGATCCGGTGAAAACTCGATTTCGAAAAATCGGCATGAAAACAATACTTTCCTTCCTATGTATTTATATAGGCAAGAGAAAGTAAAAAATAAGTGACTAAACGAAAAATTTGGTAAAACAATTCGATAATTGTTTGCCATGTTTGTGGGACAATCGTTTTTATTGTACAAGGTGTGAGGGGGTTGGAAGGGAGGGGACAGGGCTTAGAACACCTGTTGTTCAGTTGGCATTCGATTAAAAAAACCGAAACGACCACTTCCTTGTCCTTTGTAAACATACGAGTATCAAAACAAGTACATACAGGTACAAATACATTTTCAACTAAATTTATATTAGTGTACAAATACATACTAAGCTATATTTTTATTTATATAGCGACACATTTTCTAACTGGTTTCCTTTTGCCAATCTGCACATTCTAACCTTATTACATAAATAATTTACTCTTCTTCTTCTTCATAAGTTAAATGATCGAATCGGATTACAAATCTCATATTATATGAAAAAATAGAATGGGTTGATAAAAGTAAAACTCACAAAATATCACCTATCAAATTTTTCAAAAAATTAAAACAAATAGGAGTACTGATTAAAATTGAATTCATCATTATCTTATAGCTCAACAGCCTTTGGTGGGTTTTGATTTCTTCTTCTTCTCCTTCTCCTCTTCTCCTTCTTCTCCTTCTCCTCCTTCTCCTTCTCCTCCTTCTTCTCCTCCTCCTACGCTAAACTCCTCCTCCTTCTTCTTCTTCTCCTCCTCCTTCTCCTCCTTATCCTTCTTATTTTCCTTCTCCTCCTCCTCCTTATTTTCCTCCTCCTCCTCCTCCTCCTCCTGTTCCTGCTCCTCCTCCTCTACTCCTGCTCCTCCTCCTTCTACGTTTGTCTCTTCTCTTCCTCCCTCCGAAAATTAGACAATATTTGTAAATCAAACTATGTCCCTAATTTTTGACAGTGTAGGCCTAATTGGTAGTACTAGACGCCGAATCGAGAAAAGTTAGAGGCCCCCGGCAAATGTAAAAAAAGGTGTTTTCTTCCTATATTTATGTATCTACTTTTATAACCTTACGGAGTTTTAACTAATCTTAATTATTACTTTAATAATAAAAATCTGGTGTGAAACACTCACGCGACTTTCTCTTGCCAATGCAAATAATGAACAATATAATTTAATATTAGTAATAAAACGTTAGAAATAAACAAAAAACTAACCTCAAAAAACATAACCTTATTTTAATCATGAGTGAATGACGCAAAATAAAAATCAACCTCAGTTTGGCTTAGAAAAACGGAAAATCACTCTTTCACGCTAAACTAGGCTCTGTAGAGAAAAATGCTCGAAATAAACGTTGTAGGTATTTTAATTTAACTTACTATAAATTAAACTATATACACTTTTTTCGTAAAATGCATACTAAGACAAAAATCTTTAAAAAAAATCGATTTTTCACACGTTTTCGTGAGAAAAAACAGAAAATCGCTAATTAGGCCTACCGCTTAAGTAAGCGTTATACAAAAAATGTTTGAATTAAGAGTTGTAGGATTTTAAATTCTCTACAACTTTTGTTAAATATAATTTTGCACTAAAATGCATATTAAAGCCGCAATCTTAAAAAAAACTATTTTTTACTAGAAAACAACCTTTCCAAGAATTTCAGCAGTCATGGCGCCTACTCTATCTTGTAGAGCATAAAAAATTTAGTAAATGAGGCGATTTTTAAAAAAATCGTAGAAGCCGTTTTTGAGGAAATCACAAAAAAGTAAAAAATGACACGAATAAATTACTACTTCCGGTTGATCGATTTTGATAAAAAGGTTCGTGTCGGGTCCTCTAGTGGTATACAACTGAAGTTTCAAGTTAGTACGATGTTCCGTTCTTGAGATATTCTGTTCACACACACACACACACACACACACACACACACACACACACACACACACACACACACACACACACACACACACACACGCACACACACACACACACACACACACGCACACACACATATACACACACACACACGCACGCACGCACGCACGCACGAACACACACACGCGCGCGCGCGCGCGCACACACACACACACACACACACACATACACACACACATACACACGCGCGCGCACACACACACACGCGCGCACGCACACGCAGACCAATCGCTAAAAACATGTTTTTTGGGTTCATGGGGTCTGAAAACGTGTAGATTCGGTGAAAACTCGATTTCGAAAAATCTAAATGAAAACAATACTTTCCTTCCTAAGTATTTTATGTAGGCAAGAGAAAGTAAAAATTTATTTTACAATATAGGTATAGTCACTTGAGTCACGAGTTTGCCCGTGTTTGCAACGAGGGGTAAAGGGGGGAAAGCATCAGTGCGCATGCGCGACTGCTTTAATTTCAGTACGACAAACATAACAACTTATATTATACCCAGAACATATACAGTATATTGCTGAACCTTTTGTAGGTTAACTGTACGAATATAACTGTTTGTTACCGTAAACACAAATGTCGGTTTCTCGAAAACGTTGTCGAACTATTCACAGTGCTGAACGCAATCTAATAATATCTTGTGAAGTTGAAGCTGAACAAAACGCCTATCCGTGTCTCTTAACAAAAGCCATGAGCTAGCAGCTAACTACTGTGATGTTTCTCTTTCCACAATTAGAAAAATAAAGAAGCAAATTAAGGACATGAAGAAGCTATTCTTTAACAGTTTTATTGACATCTGGTAATAAAAAGAAAACGGTTAGGTAGATACTAGAGAGACTGATGATGAAAACGGCGGTAAAAGCAATAGCAAAGAAGGCAATTTATTCGTAATTAGAGTAAATCAAACATTTCTAATCATGTAATTAAGCTATAGGCAATATTACAGGTCACATTTATAGTATTTTATAAGGTTTATGAAGAAAACATTTTCTCGTAATAAATTACAGCTTGAAAAATGTTTGTAGAAACTGCACGGTAGTGAAATGTACAAGAAGTGTCTCACTGTTGAAGTTGGCAGCACTGTAAATATTTCTATTCCCTTTCTCACAGCCCATGCATTCGCAAAAGGCAATCTCGTGACTTCAGTATCTATATAAGTTGAAAAAAATTTTGCTTTTAGAGCATAATTGTGGCACAAGAAGAGTTGCATTATTTGCATTGGAAAGAGAAAATTTGTGAAAACTTTTTTTTTTGGCTTCAAGGAGGAGTGATGATTAGTAGTGATAAGTTGAAACGGTATTTTAAAAAATGATGTCTCACCTGAACGGTTGGATAGTAAAAGATTAGGCGAGAGAAAGTGAAAGAGAAACAGCTGTCAAATGTGTTATACGGTACTATCAAATTTCATCCATCATGTAGCGCCTACCGACAGATATTTCAGTAATGACTAATGATTACAGAGATTGTCCTAATTGAGATACAAATTTAAATCCACTGAACATGTTGCACGTAGAAAAGGATAGAATCTGTTTGGTTTCTTTCTATTACATCTAATTCTTATTCCACTCCCACCTGTCTCTCTCATCAACCATCTTCCATCTTTTTCCTATCATCCTTCGAAAAAAATCTGGTGTGAAACGCTCACACGACTTTCTCTTGCCAATGCAAATAATTAACAATATAACCTAATATTAGTAATAAAACATTAGAAAAAAACAAATAACTAACCTCCATAAACATAACCTTATTTTAATCATGAGTGAATGATGCAAAATGAAAATTAACCTCAGTTTAATTTAAAAACACGGAAAATCACTGTTTTACGCTAAATTAGGCTTTGTAGTAAAAAATGCTTTAAATAAAAGTTGCAGATCTTTTAATATTCTATAAATTTGGTTATATACACTTTTGTTGTAAAATGCATACTAAGGCCGAAATCTTAAAAAAAATCGATTTTTCACACGTTTTTGTGAGAAAAAACAGAAAATCGCTAATTAACGCTAAACTTAGCGTTATACAAAAAATGTTTGAAATAAAATTTGTAGGATTTTAAATTCTCTACAACTTTTATTATATAAATTTTTGCCCTAAAATGCATATTAAAGCCGTAATCTTAGAAAAACAATTTTTTTACGTGAAAACAGCCTCACCAAGAATTTCAGTAATAATGGCGCCTACCCTAGTTTGTAAAGCATAAAACATTTAGTAAACCAGGCGATTTTTAAAAAAATTGTAGGACCAGTTTTTAAAAAAATTGCAAAAAAGTGAAAAATTACACGAATAAACTACTACTTTCAGTTGCCCGATTTTGATGAAAATGTTCGTGTCGGGTCCGGTAGTGGCATGGAACTTATGTTTCAAGTTCGTACGATGTTCCGTTCTTTAGATAATCTGTTCACACACACAGAGACTCTCACACACACACAGACCAATCGCTAAAAACATGTTTTTTTGGTTCAGGGGTGTAAAAACGTGAAATCCGGTGAAAACAATACTTTCCTTCCTATATATTCATATAGGCAAGAGAAAGTAAATTCGTATTCGCTGCTCGAGTCGATTAAATTATTCTCAAAGAAATAGTGTGTGCGTTATTCCTTATTTTGTTAATACACAAATATATTCATAAATGTTTTGCCCATAACGGGTAGGTAGAGTGTTAAATTAATTGCACCTCGATCTGTTGGTTCCACGGCTACAGAAAATAGTTCTGTTTCTTATCACATAATCAACCAATTAAATGACTGAACTATTTAAGAACAGAAGAGGTAGAGGTGTAAAAGACACTAGTCAGAGTTATCTCCACTGAGAGTAATGAATTTCACTACAGCCAGACCCTGTGGTGAATTAAGTGAAGGTGTCATTTGCAGGGTAGAAAGTGGATGCTTTTCGGAGAGCCTGGCATGCTGATAAGCATACTCTTTCAACTCAGTGAGGAAGGCAATAGTAAACCACCTCACTCCTCGTTTTTACTTAGTTAAATTTTTAGAGGTTCAAATTAGCCTTTCGGCTGATGATCTAAACAACAACCTAATTTTAATCTTGAGTGATTGACGCTAAATGAAAATCAACCTCTGCACAATTTAAAAAATACGGGAATTCACTAATTGCCGCTAAACTAAGCGTTGTAGAAAAAATTCTTGAAATAAAAGTGGTAGGCCTAGGTTTTTATTTTTTTTTAACTTTATGTATAAGTTACGTACTTTTGCCCTAGAATGCATTAAGGCCACCGTCTATAAAAAAAAAACATTTTTTACCATGAGAGGACAGACTCTCCAAGAATTTTACCAGACGGCGATTTTGATGAAAATGTTTGTGTCGGGTTTCCTAGTGGTAGGCTAGGTAGGCTACTTGACTAAGTTCCATTCAACTGTGTACAATAAAACGTTCTCGAGATATTTTTTCACACACTAACCAATCGCGAAAAATATGTTTTTTGAGAGTATTAACAAAAATTAAATTATCAAATATAATTTAAAAATTAACAATCTAATTTATGTTTTGTGATTTACATCACTAATCAAAATTTAGGATGAAATGTGCTAATATTAGCAAAACATTTCCTTGACAAATTGAAATTTGACAAAAATTATTGTAAAAAAAAATTAAATTTTTGTACTTTTACTTTCTCTTGCCTATATAGAAAACTTTTTTTTTCTTCCTATATAGGTAGGAAAGTATTGTTTTCATGTCGACTTTTGAAATCGAATTTTCACCGGATATACACGTTTTCAGATACCTTAAATCCAAAAAACTTGTTTTTAGCGATTGGTCTGTCTGTCCGTGTGTGTGTGAACAAGAACAAAATATCTCAAGAATGAAACGTTGTACGAAGTTGAAACTTGAAACTTAAATTAGATACCACTAGAGGACCCGACTTTAAACTGGAAGTAGTATTTTATTTGTGTAATTTTTCACTTTTTTACGATTTTCTCAAAAATGTCTCATACGATTTTTTTAAAAATCGCCTCATTTACTACATTTTTTATGCTCTGCAAGATCTGGTAGGCGCAATGACTGCTGAAATTCTTGGGGAAGCTGTGCTCTCGTAGAAAAAATTAATTTTACAGTTTACATTTTAGAGCATAAGGATATATAATCAAAGTTGCAGAAAATTTTAAAACTTACAACTTTTATTGTGAACATTTTTCGTTGTATAACACTTAGGTTAGCGGTAGTTGTGATTTTCTGTCTTTTTTCATGGATCCTGTAAAAAAATGATTTTTTTTTAACATTTCGGTCTTATTATGCATTTTACGACAAAAGTGTATGTAATCACATTTATAGGAAATTGAAAGACCTAACTTTTATCTCTAGCATTTTCCTCTACAGAGCCTAGCTTAAGGTTGTAAGAGTGATTTTCCGTATTATTAAGCAGGTTTTCTTTTTGCTTCATTCACTCATGATTAAAATTAAGTTTTTTTCAGTTTTTTGTTTATTTAAAGTCGCATCAACAGCTTGATCATTAGCGACTACGGTGGGTTAAGAAATTATAATGATGTATTTTGGCACGTAATAATTTTTAGATCCTAACCGGAAATCGAACCCGGGACTGCGCTTAGTAGGCTAGCATGCTATCCGCTACATCACGGCCATTTCTCAGTTTTTTTTTTACATTGTTTAATAATGTTAGGTTATATTGTTCATTGTTTGCATTGACAAGCTAAAGTCGTGTGAATGTTTCACACAGATTTTTTTGAGATCGTGGTATTCTAATTACACACCGTTGACTTTAATAATCTGTAAAATAATGATCAATAATCGTATAATAATAAAAAAATGCAAAATTTTACGCAGAAGAAAGTGTAGCAGAATATTTTAGGTTAAGAATAAAAAAATTGATTTTTTTTTTCAAATTTCCTGTTACAGATCCCTTTAAAACTGGTAGGACCAATTAATAAATGCAAAATAAAAGAAAACAAAAATTTAGCAGAATTTATATTTGATAAAGTGAAGCGATTTCTTTTTCTGATTCGAGTTGACTTTGTTGAACGGCAAGTTGATTTTGTCCAGCGACCGACTTGTAGTGGGTGAATGTCGTCCACACGACGACGGCCAGTTCCTTTCTCCTTGTCTTTTCTGTCCCACTCTCCCACACCCGATTATTATCACAATTATAATTATACATGTACAATTATATCTGTTACAATTTTCTCTTCTTTCCAGTTTCCAGTTCCAATCTGTATTTGTGACCGTAAACATGTCCGTCCGTTTCTTTATTTCGTGTAACCGCCACACGAAAACTATTTAGAATACGCGTCTAGTAGTAGTTTTATAGTTCAATGTGCGTGCGTTATTACTATTGGTTTTTTAAAATTTAATTAAATTGTGCGTTTTTTTTTTATTTTTAATGATTTTTTATTTTTTTAAATTGGTTTTTAAAGATTAATTTAGGTCTAGCTGTGTTTTCTTAAGTTATTTTTGTAAATTTTGGTTGTTTGTTGTTTTAAATTTTGTTTGTACAAGGCTCCGATTTATCGATAAAGTGATCACATTATTTTTTTTTTTTTTTTTTGGGGGCTCCCAAACTCCCCTACACCCCGCCGTCTCCACCCACTTCTATGGTTGGTCGTAAGGATAAGAGGTGGTACAGTAGAACTACCCTTAGAAGCCGGGTAGCTCATATATGGTTGTTAGATGACGAGTATGTAGTACTCAACAGTTTGTGTAATAGTAAAGGTCAGTGTACACACACACACACACACACACACACACACACACACACACACACACACGCGCGCCAGTAAATATTATAGTTAAATTATAGCTGAATGTGTGAGGAAGAAAGTAAGCTATTTAGAAAATACAATAGGTTAGTTAAAAATTTTCTACTGATTTGTGAATGTTGGGATACCACTCAATTCCGGTTTTTTTGAAGAAAACCTTGTAAAGGCTGTTTCTCACTCAAAAATAGAGTTATAACCGCGTTTGAAAGCTTGAATGGTAAAGGTAGGTAAATTGTTCAATTTTGCTATTATAGCAAAACTGGTTTAATTGAATGTGACTTGTTAAACGGAATAAACGCTCCGAAATTCGTAGAATAGCCTGTTTTCAGACATTTTTTACTATGGAATTAAAATTGTTCTAATATTATATTTTGTAATTTGTTTTTACATCCACGTGTTCACAAAATTCCGTGCTTTCATATAATGACATGTCATGTAAATAATTGTAGGAATGGGTCAATGACATCAGTTCAAAGAGAGACATTTTTAAGGTCTGCATTTCACTTGACTCTTACGTACGCTTTTATAGTCGTGTAGTGTGGTAAGCGAAGGTGTTTGAAACATCAAATCTTTTTGCTAGACTTTTTCTATGTATAATATAACTAACAAAACTAAAAATAAAAAGTATTTATTGCCAAATTTTGACAAACACGCGCGACTTTGCATAATTACAACAAATTGTTCATAAATTCGCTGTAACTGGCGTAAAAAACGGAGTTTCATGTTTGTTTTTTTTAAATCTGAAGTTTTCTTAATGTCTCATAAAAATTTCAATTTTTTTGGATAAAAGATGGATAAAAAAGCCAAGTCAATCGCCACGATCTCGGAATTAGTTTTCAAAGAGTTATAGTATTCTAAAACCTATCAGTCCCAGAAAAGTTAACATTGTCATTCTTTCTTCACTAGAAAACATTCAGCCGCCAAGCCCAGCATACACCACTTGAGACACGAATAACATAAAAATACATAAAATACCATAAAGATCACGCAATATTTACAGCCTTCTTTCACAGTATCCTGTATAGTTTTTCTTTAATTTTACCATATCTTTGGGAAACAGATCTATCTATCCATTTATTTCATTTGCTGTAGCTATACATCTATTGATTGGAGCTATTTTACTTCTTGTGGCTCCAGCAAACAACCTGGAACTTCTTAAAGAGGTGCAAGGCACCCTCAGAAAAATCTTCAAGATATCTGGAACATCAATTTTCGTGAATGCAGAATGTTGTAAATGTATAGAATTTCCATCACTCTACGCCGCGTGCTCAGACTCTGAAGCCCGTAGAATGAGAGGGCATCCTCATAGCCATAAAATTTTCTCCCAGATCTACATTCCAATTTATGAATCAGTCTTTTCTGCACACTCTCCAGTTCCTTCTCTGTGACGTTAATAATAATAATAATACAGGAGGCCCTGGATAATATCCTACTGTTCGGATTACGAAAAATTCGGATTATCAAGGATTCATTTTAAAGGAACAGGATAGAGTATGAAAGGGCGTTTTAAAAGCGGAAATAAGGCTGTTACTCTTTCTATTTTTACTTTCTCTTGCCTATTTGAATATATAGGAAGTAAAGTATTGTTTTCATGTAGACTTTTCGAAATCGAGTTTTCATCCCCCCTAAACCCAAAAAAAACATGTTTTAGCGATTGGTCTGTGTGTGAACAAAATATCTTAAGAAAGGAACATTGTTCGAAGTTGAAGTATTTTTCTCAAAAACGGCTCCTATTTTTTTTTTTTAAATCGCCTCATTTACTACATATTTTATACTGTACAAGATAGGGTAGGTGCCATGTCTGCTGAAATTCTTGGGAAGGCTGTGCTCTCGTAGAAAATAATGGTTTGTAAAGATTGCGGTTTTATTATGCATTTTATGGCAAAATGTACCTATATAATAAATGTTGTAAACCATTTAAAAATTTTCAACTTCTATTCCGAACATTTTTTGTATAACGCTTAGTTTAGCGGTAATAAGCTATTTTATGTTTTTCTTTACGAAAATCTGTAAAAAATTGATTTTTTAAGATTTCAACCTTAGCACGCATTTTACGACGCATGTGCATGTAGTCAAATTTATAGAAAATTTAAAGATCTACAACTTTTGTGTGAAGCGTTTTCGTCTACAGAACCTAGTTTAACGTGAAAGAGTGTTTTTCCTTATTATTAAGTCAAACTAAGTTTGGTTTTCATTTTGCATCATTCACTCATGATTAAAATAAGATTATATCTTTTGAGGTTAGTTTTCTGTTTATTTCTAGTGTGTTATTACTAGGGTAATGTTAGATTATATAGTTCATTATTTGCATTGACAAGAGATAATTGTGTGAGTGTTTCACGCCAAATTTTTCTTGTAGAAATCAGTAAGAACGGGATTTCTTAAATTTGCGAGTATAAATTTAATGATAAGAGCGTATATAATTAAAATTATAGGAAATTTAAAAATTTCATTTTAAGCATTTTTCTTTCTACACAGGTTTGTTTATATTTTTGCGTCATTCAATCACGATTAACATTAGGTTACGGTTTTCATTTTACTTTGTTTAACTTACACGTGATAGTAGTAAAACGTGATAGTCGTAGTAAAGTGATAGAAGTAAAACGAGGAGTGAGGTGGTTTACAATTGCCTTCCTCACTGAGTGGAAAAGTATGCTTATCAGCATGCCAGGCCCTCTGAAAATCAAATATTTTACACTCTGCAAATGACACCGTCACTTAATTCACTAAAGGGTCTGGCTGTATAATAAAATAAAAGATAACTATCATTAGTGTGTTTTACACCTGTACCTCTTCTATTGTTAAATGATTCAGTTATGTAATTGGCTGACCATATGATAAGAAACAGAACTATTTATTTTAGCCCTGCAAATAACAGATTAAGTGCAAGTAATTTGACACTCCACCTTTCTGTTATAGGCAGATACCCATGTAATAAGAAATAGAACTATTTTTTTGTAGCCGTGGAACTAACAGATCGAGTGCTAATAATTTAACACCCCCACGTGCCTTTTATGGGCATATTACTAAATTATGTATTAAAGTACAACGCTAAAATATGACTTAAACTTCATTCGTTCTCGCAACTGGCTTCTACGCTTGGGTACCGGGTTCGATTCCCGGTGAGATCTGGCATTTTTTCTTCACTCATTTTCATGTATCATCATTCTCTACCGGAATTAGCAGAAATTGTAAAATAATCAGATGTAAAACAAAACAAAACAAGAAGGCATTATAAAAAGAGTAGCCTACATCGGTAGGTCTACTCTTTTATTACTATTATAAGGTTTGGTAGAAAGTCGCTATTATTTGTTAAGTAACACCAGTTGGGCAAGCGAATTTGTATGGTGACCAGCTGACAGCCATCCGTGAACAAACTCTACTGGGGGTCCCTGTTCTAACTCATGCCTAATTCACTTCAAAAATACAGCGATCAAATTGGGTAGTTGTCAATAATGTACAGTTCCCGATAAAAAATAAAAGCTAAATAAAAAAAAATTATAAGGTTATATTGGTCTTGACCTACCGGGTTGGTCTAGAGGTAAAGTCGTCACCAAAATCAGCTGTTTAACAGCTGATTTTCAGAGACGAAGGTTCCTGGTTCAAATCCTAGTAAAGGTAGTTACTTTTATACGGATTTGAATGCTAGGCAGTGGTTACCGGTGTACTTTGATGGTTGGGATTCAATTAACCATACCCTCTCAGGATCAGGAATGGTCGACCTGAGTCTGTACAAGACTACACCTCATTTACACGTCATAAATATCATCCTCATCTCATTCGGTCATGGGGTTGCTTATTGTTCTGAATTGAACAGATTGCAACGTAAACACGTTATGGATTAAAAAAAAGAAAGAAATTGGCCTTTGGGCCAGCCCAGTCAGTCAGCTGGAAGAAAACCGCAATTATTTGTTAAATAACACCGGTTGGGCTAGCGACTTTTTATGGTGACCAGTTTACAGCCATCCGTGAACAAACTCTACTGGGTCCCTGTTTAAACTCATGCTTAAACTCACGTCAAATAGTAGGTACTACAGCAAAGCAGCGATCAAATTGGGTAGTTGTCAATAATGTACAGTTCCCGATAACAAATTAAAAGGCTAAAGAAAGGTTATACAGTCGAACTTCGATAAAACGAAATCGAGAATCCTGGGAAAAAATTTGTTAAATCGAAGTAACAATTATTTCCAAGCTAATATTTATTAACGAATTTTTTCATGATGTATGATGAATTAAATACAGTCAATTTTCTTAATAGACACGTCTTAACTAGTAAATCAATTTTTTCTAGATAGTTTTTTACGTAATTACGGTTAATAATAGTACAAAAAGTATGTATTGATTTCAAGTAGGAAATTACCTCATACATAGATCTTAGCTATAATTTAAAACATCTGAAACTCATTTGTAGCTAAATACTGTATTTTTATTTTTAGTAAATATTTCTTCAAAACACTAACATAAAAGATAAATACACTAACTTTATCTTAATCGTTTATAAAAACACTAATCCTAAATGCATTCTTTAGTTTTTTTTATATTGACAGGTATTGGTTAGAATATTTATTTACAGTATTTTAAATGTTAATTTACGCCTTGAAAAAGTAAGTAATTTTCCGTTGTTTCTTGTGTTTGAATTAACCAATACCTTCAAAAAAGTTTCACATTTATTTAAATTTTCAACTGTCAGGCACTTTATCTTTGAGATGTAGCCCAAGCCTAATTATTTTAAATGACTGTAAAATCTCGTCGTCGGTAGGTTTTTTTCTCCTGCTGCTGGTATTCGCAGTTTTTATTATCATTTTTTTCTTCTTTTTCATCATCCCGGTTAGCGGACTTACTAACACCATGAAGTATGTCGTTGTCGTTCGGAAAATCACTAACAGTAATCCGTTCATCAACGGTGATGAAATTCTCTAGAGTATATTTTCATACGTTACAAAAAATCATTTCATCCTTCACCGTCTGCATTAGCAGTAATTGCAGAACAGCCGGACGTTAAACAAAAAAAAAAAAAAAATCTTGTGTGAAACACTCACACAACTTTCTCATGCCAATGCAAATAATTAACAATAAACCTAACATTAGTAATAAAACATTACATATAAACAAAAAACTAACCTTAATAAACATACCCTAATTTCAATCATGAGTGAAAGACGCAAAATGAAAATCAACCTCAGTTTGGCTTAAAAATACGAAAAATCACTCTTTCACGCTAAACTAGGCTCTGTAGAGAAAAATGCTCTAAATAAAAGTTGTAGATCTCTTAATTTTCTATAAATTTTATTATATACATTTTTGTCGTAAAATGCGTACTAAGGCCGAAATATTAAAAAAAATCGATTTTTCACACGTTTTCGTGAGAAAAAAACAGAAAATCGCTAATTACCGCTAAACTAAGCGTTATACAAACAAATATTTGAAATGAAAGTTGTAGAATTTCAAATTTCGTACAACTTTTATTATAGGCCTTATACATTTTTGCGCTGAAATGCATATTAAAGCCGAAATCTCAAAAAAATATTTTTTTTACGCGGAAACAGCCTCACCAAGAATTTCAGCACAAATGGCGCCTACCCTAATTTGTAGAGCATAAAAAATTTAGTAAACCAGGCGATTTTTAAAATAATCGTAGGACCAGTTTTCGAGAAAATCGCAAAAAAGTGAAAAATTACACGAATAAAATACTACCTTCGGTTGACCGATTTTGATGAAAATGTTCGTGTCGGGCCGGTAGTGGTATGTAACTTAAGTTTCAAGTTCGTACAATGTTCCGTTCTTGAGATATTCTGTTCACACACACAGACTAATCGCTAAAAACATGTTTTTTGGGTTCAGGGGGTCTGAAAACGTGTAGATCCGGTGAAAACTTGATTTCGAAAAATCAACATGAAAACGATACTTTTCTTCCTATATATTCATATAGGCAAGAGAAAGTAATATTCATTAAATTGAGGTAACTTTGCATATAGTTTAATTATAATGACACGGTGCAGTAAAAACTTCGTATAATCAAGGTTTTCGTTATATCGAAATTCGACTGTATTATTGTTAATTATTTGCATTGGTAAGAGAAAGTTGTGAGTGTTTCACACCAGATTTTTTAAGGTTCGGTGGATATTTGCGGATATTTGCTGAAATCGGTGCATCTTTATCCTGTTGGTACGTAGCTAATGTTTCAAGCTACAGTCCAGCCTCTCTTAGTTTGCTCCTAATGTAAACAAATAATGACGTCACTGAGCATGCGCATTATATCAAAATGTGTACACGCTGATTAAAAAGTACAACTATAGTATTTAAATACAAAATACTTTTAAAAGTATTTTTTAAAATGAAATTGTTAGGCCTACATCATATCATGACTGATGTTTTTAGTACTTCAAGTGCTTATAATTTAAAAAATAGTTAACTTAATAAGAATACGACATCCGTAAAGTCGCAGACTCTAGCGTGCACCCTGTAGTAGGTAGCTTTAGTTTGTTGACAGTAGGAGCAAACTAACAACGGCTCAACTGTAGATACTGAATGTAGGATATCTGTTCCAAAATATTATTCTCTATAACAAATTTGCTTCTGACTGGCTCCTACCACCTGAATGCTCATTACCTTTGTCTTCTTTGTCGAAACAGTAAAACTTATATTCTTTGCAGAATTTATTCAGCATGAAGAGTGCTCTCTCCAGGTCATCCTCATATAAGTAATTTATACAGGGTGATTCACGAAGATATGCAGAAACTTTGGGAGCTCATTGTACATGTAAAAATAATGAAAAAAGTTTATATAAACATGGGTCCAAAAATGCTTCGTTACCGAGTTACGGCTAGCGAAAGATTTCTCCTGAATTTCAGCTCACCACGTGAAATGAGGTCTTCCTGAAATTCTGGTAAGGTAGATTAAGGGGAGAATTCAATCGTTTCTTATGGTTTTTGACGTGATAAATTTAATAAAACAGGTCCCAGAACTGTAAGTTAAATAGTTTTTGAGAAAACCAGTGTCAAATGCATAAAATAAAGTGAAAAAAAACACGTTTTTCATCTTTGTTTTTCCGGTTAATTTTACTTTGTACTGTTATGAATAAAAATTCATTTAATCAAACATCTATTCGCTTTCTGTGTACTTTATTTACACCGGTTTGTTCAGAATAAAATTTTCTACATGTTTTATTCAAAAAAATTTACTGTTTCTTGGTGAAATAAAGTTATTCATGCCCAAAGATTAAAAAATTTGTTTTTCATGCCCAAAGATTAAAAAATTTGTTTTTCACTCCACTTTTTGCATTTGACACTGCTTTTCTTAACGATTTAACTTACAGTTCTGAGACCTGTTTTATTCAATTTATCAGGTCAAAAACCATGAGAAATGATTGAATTTTCCCCTTTATCTACCTTACCAGAATTTCAGGAAGACCTCATTTCACCTGTTGAGCTGAAATCCGGGCGAAATATTTCGCTACCCGTAACTCGGAAACGAAGCATTTCCGGACCCATGTTTATATAAACTTTTTTCATTATTTTTACATGTACAATGGGCTCCTAAAGTTTCGTCGTATCGTCGTGAATCACTCTGTATAGAAGAAAAAGTAAAAATGTGTTTAGAAAAACCACACTCATAATAATGTAGGGCATTTATTTAAATGTGAGAAGGCAGTGTGGCATCGCTAGCATTTCTCTGGTTTCTGTCAGTGTGAGAGTGTGTGTGTGTGTGTGTGCGCGCGCGCATGTATCTGGTCCATTGATAGCTGCAAGCTACAACTAAATTATATCTTACTTTATACCAGCAATTTAAAACATATTACAACCGTAAGGTAAAAAAAGAATAATATTATATTGTGTGTGTGTGTGTGTGTGTGTGTTGGGTGAAAGAAAACAAATGAAGAACAAGATAATCAATTTCTGTCCAAATATAGAAAGTCGTTATTTTCTTAAATACACATTTATTAAGTCAACTTATTATTTTTTGGTCAGATGATAAGGGTCCATTTTAATTAGGTACTGACTGTACAGTTGTTTTATTTATTTTTTATTCAATTAAATATATAAAACGTTTTTAATTAGTTGGAACATTCTTCTTCTCTTTATAAAATAAATTTTATAAAAATAAAAAGTTTGTTTCAGAATTTCTTTTTTGTTATAAATTAAGAAGACAATTCAGATTAGAAAGTTTACAACTTTTGTGGTAACTGATTTATTATTACATTGAAGGTTTTTGGTTCGATTTTCCCATTGATTTTTACACTTTTATTTTTCACAAACTTATAAATAAATTTGTTGTGAAACACTTACACGACGTTCTCTTACCAGTGTAGATAATAAACAATATAACTTAAGTTTAATCACGAGTAAATGACGCAAAATGAAAATCAACCTTTGTAGAACTAAAAAATCTGGTGTGAAACACTCTCGCGACATTCTTTTTCCAATGCGTATAATGAACTATGTAACCTAACATTAGTAATAAAACATTAGAAATAAACAAAAAAACTAACCTCAAAAACATAACCTAATTTTAATAACGAGTGAATGATGGAAAATGAAAATCAACCTTATTTTGGCTTAATAATACGGAAAATCAATCTTTTACGGTAAACTAGGGTCTTTAGAGAAAAATTCTTGAAATAAAAGTTGTAGGTTTTTTAATTCCATATAAATTTGACCATATAACTTAGCTAGCCGAAAACTTTAAAAATCCATTTCGTTTACAGATTTTTATGAAAAAAATCGAAAAACTAATTACCGCTAAACTAAGCGTTATACAAAGGAACGTTTGAAATAAAAGTTGTACGTTTTTAAACTTTAGCTTAAAAAAATCAATTTTAAAAAAAACCATTTTTTTTATCAGAGCACTGCTTCCTCAAAAACTTCAGCAGACATGGCACCTACCCTATCTTGTAGAGCATAAAAAATATAGTAAATGAGGCGATTTTTTAAAAAACCGTAGAAGCCGTTTTTGAGAAAATCGCGAAAAACTGAAAAATGACACAAATAAACTACTACTTCTGGTTGACCGATTTTGATGAAAATGTTTGTGTCGGTAGTAGTATCTAACTTAAGTTTCAAGTTTTAAATTTGTACGATGTTCCTTTCTTGAGATATTTTGTTCACACACACAGACCAATCGGTAAAACCATGTTTTTTGGAGTTCAGGGGGTCTGAAAACGTGTAGATCCGGTGAAAACTCGATTTCTTAAAATCGACATGAAAACAATACTTTTCTTACTCTATTTTCAGGTGTTGTTGTTGTTTAGGTCATCAGCCACAAGGCTGGTTTGAACCTGTAGAGGTTTTACTAAGTAAAACGAGGAGTGAGGTGGTTTACAATTGCCTTCCTCACTGAGTGGAAACGTACACTCTCAGCATGCCAGGCCCTCTGAAAAGCATATATTTTCCACTCTGCAAATGACACTTTCACTTTATTCCTCACAGGGTCTGGCTGTATAATGAAATCCATTACTTTCAGACGAGATAACTCTGATTAGTGTCTTACATACCTCTACCTCTTCTGTTCTTAAATGATTCAGTCATTTAATTGACTGACCATGTGACAAGAAACAGAACTATTTATTTTAGCCTATTTAATTCTTCTATTCTAATCTATTTAATTAAGAACTATTTATATTCATGTAGGCAAGAGAAAGTAAAAATACATGTTACTCGGTTTATATTTTGGCAGCCAATAAATAAATGAATGTCTAGTTGAAAATCATTTTTACGTTGACCCTCGTGCATGAGACTGTGAAAATGAGTAAGAGAAAGTGATAAGTTAATAATTTTGCAAATAATTTGGCACGTTTAACCTACCGGGTTAGTCTAGAGCAGAGGTTCCCAAACTGTGTGCCGCGGCACACTGGTGTGCCGCGAGGCCGGCCAAGTGTGCCGCGGAACTCAAGGAAAATAAATTAAATTTGAACGGTCCAACAAAATAATGCCTAGCCGATGACTAAGAAATAACTTTTATGACGCCGGCATTTCAAAATCAGTTCACCGCTATGATAAGTGTCTTAATTTGTTTGGTGATTATGTAGAAAAATAGCATTTTAGTTGCACTTTCAAATGTATATAATAAAATCTTTTTCTTGTACTTAGTTTTTATTTATATCAAAACGTGACAGACTTTCTACACTGCCCTCGTATTATATAAGTACGTTTATATCAAGTACTTAAGCTTAATCAATGGCATAAAGTAATAGGTGTGCCGCGGCTATTGGCCGTTTTTTTTTTGTAGTGTGCCGCGAGAAAAAAAAGTTTGGGAAACACTGGTCTAGAGGTAAAGCCGTCGCCAAAATCAGCTGTTTAACAGCTGTTTTTCTGAGATGAAGGTTCCTGGTTCAAATCTTAGTAAAGGTAGTTACTTTTATTCAGATTTGAATACTAGACTGTGGTTACCGGTGTACTTTGATGGTTGGGGTTCAATTAACCATACTCTCTCAGGAATGGTCGGCCTGGGTCTGTACAAGACTACGCCTCATTTACACGTCATACACATCATCCTCATCTCTCATTGGGTCATGGGGTTGCTTATTGTTCTGAATTGAACAGATTGCAACGTACACAAATTAGGAATAAAAGAAAAAAAATTTTTTGCACGTAAGGGTACTCTGTTGGACGGTACATTCAGTTGATTATTCTAATTAAGCTCTACCTTCCTGTTTGTTGTTTTGTTAAAAAAAAACTATTATAAATATTAATGAGATATTGTTAGAGTATTTTTATTACTATTTTATTAACTTTTATTGCTCAGGGCTAATCTTTAGGCTGTATCGGTACAAAAATCCACGTCAGCATCTTGTTAATCCTTATTTTTATTTAAATATTCCGTGCGAAATAGATTTAATATTTCTATTAAAATCAGAAGGTACACCCTTTGGGTGAATTTATTGGTTAAATAATTGACTGATCGTAGTTTAATGTTTTGGTATTCATGAATAAAATATAATAATGATGTATAGGGTGTTATAGTGAAAATCTCTGCCCAGAACAGACAGGTGGAGTGTCAAATTATTTACATCCAATCTGTTCGTTGCAGGGCTAAAATAAATAGTTCTGTTTCTTAACACATGGTCAGCCAATTAAATGACTGAATCATTAAAGAACAGAAGAGGTAGAGGTATAGAAGACACTAATCAGAGTTATCTCCTCTGAAAGTAATGAATTTCATTATACAGCCAGACCCTATGGTAAATGAAGTGAAGGTGTCATTTGCAGATTGGAAGATATGTGCTTTTCAGAGGGCCCGGCATGCTGATAAGCATACTTTTCCACTCAGTGAGGAAGGCAATTGTAAACCACCTCACTCCTCGTTTTACTTAGTAAAACCTCTAAAGGTTCAAACCAGCCTTTCGGCTGATGACCTAAACAACAACAGTGAAAATCTACTTCACTGTAATCCCTTTGCAGATATCCGAGAATAAAAAAAAATGTTTACATAAGTATAGATACTGAAGTCACGAGATTGCCTTTTGTGTATGGATGGGCTGTGAGGAAGGGAAGTGAAAATTTTACAGTACTGCCAACCTCAACAATGGGACACTACTCGTACATTTCACTAATTGCAATTTCTACATACAGTTTGTGAGCTGTGGTTTATTTCAAGAAAATATAACGTGTAATATTGTCTATAGCTTAATTAAATGCCTAGAAATGTTTGATTTACTGTAATTACCAGCTATTCCATTGGAAAAAAATTTCTACAAATGAATCGCCTTGTTTACTATCGCTGTCACCGGCGTCTTCACTATCAGTCTCACTAGCATCTGCCTAACCGTTTCCTTTTTCCTACCAGGTGTCAACTAAACTGTTGAAGAATAGCTTCTTTACATCTTTAATTTTCTTCTTTATTTTTTGAATTTTGGAAAGAGAAACTTCACAGTTTAGCTACTCGCTTATGGCTTTTGTTAAGAGGCACGGGAAAAGCATTTGTTTTTTTTAGCTTCAACTTCACAGCATTTCATTACACTGCATATTAGATTTCATTCAGCACTGTGAATAGTCTGTCAATGTTTTCGAGAAAATAACATTTCTATTACGGTAACAAACAGGTATATCTGTTCAGTTAACTTACAGAAGGTCCGCGATATGGTACTGTATATGCTCTGGATATAAGTTGTTGTGTTTGTTGTACTAAAATTAAAGCAGTTGCGCATGCGCACTGATGCTTCTCCCCTTTACCACTTTTTGAAAATAAAGGCAAACTCGTGACACAAGTAACTATATGAGAGGAAACTAAATACATTAACAACATAAAAACTGCTCCGTGTTACTTGAAGACACAATACGGAAAATTGAAGTCCATACCTTCTAGTATGCCCATACCTTCTAGTACCTTCTAGTATTGCCCATAACAGACAGGTGGAGTGTCAAATTATTTACACTCAATCTGTTAGTTGCAGGGCTAAAATAAATAGTTCTGCTTCTTATAATGTGGTCAGCCAATTAAATGACTGAATCATTTAAGAACAGAAGAGGTAGAGGTGTAAAAGACACTAATCAGAGTTATCTCCTCTGAAAGTAATGGATTTCATTATACAGCCAGACCCTGTGGTGAATGTAGTGAAAGTGTCATTTGCAGAGTGGAAAATATGTCCTTTTCAGAGGGCCTGGCATGCTGATAAGTGTACTTTTTCACTCAGTGAGGAAGGCAATGGTAAACCACCTCACTCCTCGATTTACTTAGTAAAACCTCTTCAGGTTCAAACCAGCCTTTCGGCTGATGACCTAAACAAACAACAACAACACCTTCTAGTACCTTTTACGTCTAGCTGTTTTGAAATACCCTCGTATTATTTTTACTTTCTCTCGCCTGTATAAATCTATTGGTAGGAAAGTATTGTTTCATGTCGATTTTAAGAAATCCAGTTTTCACCGGATATACACGTTTTCAGATTCCCTCATCCCAAAAACCCATGGGTTTAACAGTTGGTCCTGTGCGTTCGCGCGACCAAAATATCTTAAGAACAGAACACCGTACGAACTTGAAACTTGTTAGATATTACTAGAGAACCCAACACGAACATTTTTATCAAAGTCGGTAAACCGGAAGTAGTAGTTTATTTGTGTAATTTTTCAATTTTTTGCGATTTTCTCAAAAACGGCTCCTACTATATTTTTAAAATTCGCCTCATTTACTACATTTTTATACTTTACATGATAGGGTAGGCGCCATGTCTGCAGAAATACTCGGGGAGGCGGTGCTCTCGTAGAAAAAAATGTTTTTTTAAGATTGCGGAGTTAATATGCATTTTAGGGCAAAACTATATAATCAAAGTTGTAAAAACTTTAAGAACCGACAACTTTTATTTTAAACATTTCTTTGTATACCGCTTAGTTTACCGGTAATAAGTGTTTTTCTGTTATTTTTTTCATAAAAATTTGTAAAAAAATTGATTTTTAAGATTTCGGCCTTAGTAGCCTATGCGTTTTAAAACAAAAGTGTATATAGCCTAATAAAATTTATACGAAATTAATAGATCTACAATTTTTAATTTGAGCATTTTTCTCTACAGAGCCTAGTTTAGCGTCAAAGCGTGATTTTCCGTATTAAGCCGAACTAATGGTTTTTCATTTTGCATCTTTCATTCATGATTAATATTATGATGAGTTTTGGCATGAAATATTTTTCAGGGAATCGAACCCGGGACTTCCGCTTAGTAGGCTAGCGCGCTATCCACTACGTCACAGGGGCGGACATTTTTCAATTTTTTTACGTTGTTTAATAATGTTAGGTTATATTGTACATTATTTGAATTGGCAAGAAAACCGCTTATTGAGTGTTTCACACCAGATTTTTGCAATAACAAAACAAACAACGATATTGTTAAGGAGAAATTGCACGCTTTAACTGAACATTTTTTGTTTTTATACACCCAGTATATGTATAATTGCTAAAGGAATTTTTCGCTAATTTTTTTTCGTAAGCGAGCTTAATAAATTGGCTACAAAATCGATTCACTTTCCAATAGTTTTTATTAAAATATGAACGTTTCTGTTGACAGCTTCACTCGTCGCTTTCGGCTCTACGTTCATCTTCTCTCTCTCTTTTTACAATATGAATAATTTATTCATATTATATTTCCTTTATGTTTTTACTTTCTTTTGCCTATATGAATATATAGGAAGGAAAATATTGTTTTCATGTCAATTTTTCGAAATCGAGTTTTCACCGGATCTACACGTTTTCAGGCCCCCTGAACCCAAAAAAACATGTTTTTAGCGATTGGTGTGTGTGTGTGTGTGTGCGTGCGCGCGCGCGCGCGCGAGAGTGTGTGTGTATGTGTGTGTGTGTGTGTGTGTGTGTGTGTATATACAAAATATTTCAAGAACTGAACATTGTACGAACTTGAAACTTAATTTACATATCACTACCGGACCCGACACGAACATTTTCATCAAAATCGGTCAACCGGAAGTAGTAGTTTATTCGCGTAAATTTTCACTTTTTTGCGATTTTCTCAAAAACTGGTCCTACGATTTTTTTTTTAAATCTCCTGGTTTACTAAATTTTTTATTCTCTACAAGATAAGGTAGGCGCCATGTTTGCTAAAATTCTTGGTGAGGCTGTTTTCTCGTAAAAAATTGTATTTTAAGATTACGGCTTTAATATGCATTTTAGCGCAAAAATTTACATAATAAAAGTTGTAGAGAATTTAAAATTCTATAACTTTTATTTCAAACATTTTTTTTTATAACGCTTAGTTTAGCAGTAATTAGCAATTTTCTGTTTTTTTTCGCACGAAAACGTGTGAAAAATCGATTTTTTTTAAAGATTTCGGCCTTAGTATGCACTTCACGACAAAAAAGTATATATTCAAATTTATAGGAAATTAAAAGTTCTACAAATTTTATTAATAGCATTTTTTTTCTACAGAGCCTAGTTTAGCGTGAAAAAGTGATTTTCCATATTTTTAATGCAAACTGAGGTCGATTTTCATTTTGCGTCTTTCAGTCATGATTAAAAGAAGTTTATGATTTTTGAGGTTAGTTTTTTGTTTATTTCTAATGTTTTATCACTAATGTTAGGTTATATTGTTATTTATTTGTATTGGCAAGAGAAAGTGGTGTGAGTGTTTCACTCCAGATTTTTACTTTCATATATTTTGCACTGTCAGAGTAGTAGTTTATTAAGGGGAGACTGTGTTTTGTATCCCACCAATACTAAATTTGCTATTTTTAGGTTCATTTTTCATAGGATTGGTAAAAGATAGATAAATGAAACTTTACACACTTTTAGTTTTCGGGTTTCTCTAGCTACTCACAGTTTTTCAATTCAATCTGTGAGCCCATCAAATTAAAAACAAATTAAGGAATAACATAAAATATTTACAAATGTCTTTATATGTTTTTTGGATATTAGTAATTAATTGTTAGAGCATCTTAGGAAGTCATAAAATGTCGGTATTTTTGTGCATGTACAAGATGAATAACTGGTAAAAAATTCAGCCAGCTAGGTTTAATGGGTTCCGAGAAAAAGTACCTAAATTTTAAAATCTAAATTTACTGGAACAGCCAAAATACAAAAAAAGTGTACACAAACAAGTAAATTTCTCATCAACAGTTGGTTAGAAAGCTGTACCAACAGCTGAGAATATCAAAAACAGTAACGCAGATATTAAAAAAAAAAACTAAAATTTCCTTTACTCTAAAACGATTGTTATAAAATTACGAATAATATTGGTTCTTGCTGAAATCATCATTTTTCTGAATATGCCTCTGCTAAAAACTTGACGTAATATTTTTTTTTAGCTTTTATTTGTTATTGGGACTGTACATTGTTGACAACTACCCAATTTGATCGCTGTTTTTTGCTGTATTTTTTTTTTTGACGTGAATTAGGCATTAGTTTGAACAGGGACCCTCCCCCCTGTAGAGTTTGTCCATAAATGGCTGTCAACTGGTCACCATACAAAGTCGCTTGCCCAACCGGTGTTACTTAACAAATAATAGCGACTTTCTACCAGCTGACTGACTGGGCTGGCCCGAAGGCCTTGACGTAATTTACAGTGGCGTAACTAACGCCAATGCAACCAATGCATTATCATTGCATTGGGTGCATTGGGGCGCAGGCCTTAGGGGGGTGCAAAAAACTGATATTCTGGAAAAATTTTAGCAAAAAAAATATGTTGAAGCAAAACTCCCTGTACTTCAGTTATGTAAATGGTGTTTGGAAATGTTAAGTATTTTACTTTCAATTAATTTTCGTCGTCGTCGTCGTCGTCTTCCTTCAAGGATTAGGCACATTGCCTGTTCCGACTGCAAACTCCCTTATTAATCAATTCCATCTCTTACGAGGCCTGCCCACACTTCTCTTTCCTACTGGCTGATAGGAGATGACTGCCCTGGGAATTCTTCCATCCTCCATGCGCTCCACATGATCCTTCCAGTTTTGTTTGGTTTCCTCGATTTTCTGCCATATGGAGGGTATGTTGAGCTCTTTTCTGATCTCATTATTATGGAATCTGTCTTCCCTAGTACAACCCTTCACTGCTCTTAGGAATCGCATTTCAGCAGCCTGTAACCTGCTCCATTCCTTCTTTTTATGTACCCAGGTTTCAGAACCATATAAAAGAGTGGGGATAGCCATAACTTTATAGAATTTCATTTTCGTTTCCCTTCTGGCTTTGTTCCTCAAGGTCCTGTTGATTGTTCCACAGATAGCTTGGAATCTATTTATTCTCATGCTCAAGTCCTGATCCATTTCATATGTGATATCACACCCCAATTCAATTAATTATTCAATTAATTTTTTGAATAATAATTTTTACTTTCTCTTGCCTATATGAATATATAGGAAGGAAAGTATTGTTTTCATGTCGATTTTTCGAAATCGAGTTTTCACCGAATCTACACGTTTTCAGACCCCCTGAACCCAAAAAACATGTTTTTAGCGATTGGTCTGTGTGTATGTGTGTGAACAGAATATCTCAAGAACGGAACATCGTACGAACTTGAAACTTGAAACTTAAGTTACATACCACTACCGAACGCGACACGAACATTTTCATCAAAATCGGTCAACCGGAAGTAGTAGTTTATTCGTATAATTTTTCATTTTTTTGCGATTTTCTCAAAAACTGGTCCTACGATTTTTTTAAAATCGCCTATTTTACTCAATTTTTTATTCTCTACAAGATAGGGTAGGCGCCATGTTTGCTGAAATTCTCGGTGAGGCTGTTTTCACGTAAAAACGTTGTTTTTTTAAGATTACGGCTTTAATATAAATTTTAGCGCAAAAACTTATATAATAAAAGTTGTAGATAATTTAAAAACCTACAACTTCTGTTTCAAAGATTTTTTTGTATGACGCTTAGTTTAGCAGTAATTAGCGATTTTCTGATTTTTTCTCATGAAAACGTGTGAAAAATCGATTTTTTTAAGATTTTGGCCTTAGTATGCATTTTACGACAAAAGTGTATATAACCAAATTTATAGGAAATTTAAAGATCTACAACTTTTATTTAACGTATTTTTCTCTACAGAGCCTAGTTTAGCGTGAAATAGTGATTTTCCGTATTTTTAAGCCAGACTGAGGTTGATTTTCATTTTGAGTGTTTCACTCATGATTAAAATAAGGTTTTGTTTATTGAGGTTAGTTTTTTGTTTATTTCTAATATTTTATTACTAATGTTAAATTATATTGTAAATTATTTGCATTGGCAAGAGAAAGTTGTGTGAGTGTTTCACACCAGATTTTTTTTAATAATTAACTTTAAAATTACTGTACATAATAAATTATATTTCTTTGAATAATCTTTCTCTAATTGGATAGAGCTTGTACAATGTCGTGTGTAGTGAAACAGTATCCAGGAAGTGTGGAAGTACGGAGAAATGTCGTTAGTTTCGTTGGAAGTTACGGGGGGGAGGAGAGTGAATCTACGAATAGGGGCGCACGGGGAATACTTGCATTGGGGCGCAGTCAGACTAGTTACGCTACTGGTAATTTAATGTTTTTCTTGTTGATATAAGTCTGAACTATTGAAAAACATAAAAAAACCGAAAATTGAAATTTTCAGTGAAAACCATCATACAGAGCTACCTTAAATTTAGTGGAAACTGGTCTTCACAGCGGACTTCTTTCATGGGGTGCACCCCATGAAAGAAGTCCGCTGTGAAGACCACAGCTATAGGAAGCTCACAATTTCGTGGTTAATAGTATATAGTCCAGCCTCTCTTAGTTTGCTCCTAATGTAAACAAATAATGACGTCACTGAGCATGCGCATTATATCAAAATGTGTACACGCTGATTAAAAAGTAACAACAAAATACTTTCAAAAATATTGAAATAGAAAATACTTTTAAAGTATTTTTCTAAATTAAATTTTTAGGCCTACATCATATCATGACATGTTTTTAGTACTTTAAGTACTTATAATTTTAAAAAAATAGTTAACTTAATAGGAATACGACATCCATAAAGTCGCGGATTCTAGCGTACACCCTGTAGTAGGTGGCTTTAGTTTGTTGACATTAGGAGCAAACTATGAACGGCTGAACTGTAGTAATTATATCTGTTTTTTTTTTTATAAAGGGTTAGAAAATAATCTAGAAACTTTATTAGAAAAAACAATGAAAAAATAATGTGTAATTGATAGATCGGATTACAAGTTTATTTAGACTAATATCGGATAATCGAATCACGGATGACAGATAGCGTATCGGTTAAAATATACATGTCCAAACCATCGGAATCGACACCTGCAAAGGTAACGATTAAACCGGCTCCACATAAACAGAAATACATCAAAAACCATCAGCATCATCATCATGGAAAAGAAGGACTTGTCGAACGCCGTCGAAGATTATTCAAATTATTAGAAAATCCTCAAGAGAGTAGGACAGCTGTGAATAAATCCGATACTAACGAACTCTGTCGTGTGGACGAGAAACTACCATATCCGGAAGAACATATACTCGTCAATTCTAGTAAACGAGATATCGATCTAACCGATTCAGAATCGAACTCCAACAGTTCGTGTTGTTGTAAAAGTTGTGGTGACAGTGATTGTTACGAGATTCTTTTATCGAGAAAAAGAAATAAACTTAAAAAATGTTGCGATCGGTCTAGTAAATCGGAGAAAATTCGTGACGGTTTTAGTGATCGTAATTCACGTGATCATCATTGTGGTAGTAAACTAACGCGGGAAAAATCAAACGGTATCGTCGATTTTGAGACGATTGGTGGTGGAGTGAATGCGACTAGAGTCTACGAAGAAGGTAAGCACACGCCTAACTACAGAGCGTCTCTTTCTCTCTCTTTCCCTTACCCCTAACTCCTCACTCTTTTTTTTATTCATCCCTAGTGTGTGTACATTGCAATCTGTTCAATTCAGAACAATAAGCAACCCCTATTTTTTTTATTATTTTTTTATATTTTATTATTATTTTATTATTTTTTTATTATTTTTTTTGTGCCCATAACAGACAGGTGGAGTGTCAAATTATTTACACTCAATCTGTTCGTTGCAGGGCTAAAATAAATAGTTCTGTTTCTTATTACATGGTCAGCCAATTAAATGACTGAATCATTTAAGAACAGAAGAGGTAGAGGTGTAAAAGACACTAATCAGAGTTACTTTCTCTGAACGTAATGAATTTCATTATACAGCCAGACCCTGTGGTGAATGAAGTGAAGTTGTCATTTACAGAGTGGAAAATATGTGCTTTTCAGAGGGCCCGGCATGCTGATAAGCGTACTTTTTCACTCAGTGAGGAAGGCAATGGTAAACCACCTCACTCCTTGTTTTACTTAGTAAAACCTCTAGAGGTTCAAACCAGCCTTTCGGCTGTTGACCTAAACAACACAAGCAACCCCATGACCCAATGAGATGAGGATGATATGTGTGACGTGTAAATGAGGTGTAGTCTTGTACAGACTCAGGCCGACCATTCCTGAGAGGTATGGTTAATTGAACCCCAACCATCAAAATACACCGGTAACCACTGTCTAGCATTCAAATCCGTATAAAAGTAACTACCTTTACTAGGATTTGAACCAGGAACCTTCGTCTCCAAAAATCAGCTGTTAAACAGCTGATTTTGGCGACGACTTTGCCTCTAGACCAACCCGGTGGGTTTCCTCACTCTCTATACATTTATTTTCTCCTTCCCTCTATCTGTCTCTCCTCCCTCTCCCCTTTCTTTCTCCCCCTCACCCCCTTTATTTCTCCTCTTCCCTCCCCTCTCTTTATTTCTTTCTCTCCCTCTCTCTTTATCTCTTTCTCCCCTCCCCCTTTCTTTCTTCATCTTCTAATCAATTATCGTAGTGTAACTATTTCGGGTCTTTTCCGTTTACTGTATGCCACTATCAAATCCGAATTCCCTGAAGGGATGAATGAACACGTGTTCATTTCTCCCACTCCCTGTGTTACTGAATACTCAACTGAACAGACACTCCCGCACGCGTATACACGTCCTTCTCAGTCCCAGTATATACAGTAGTACTATATTATGTTGTTTTATTTCTTATTTTGAATTTTGTATTTTTTATTTACAGGTTACTTATAACTTATTCTAATTATTTACTTTATATTTTACATTTAATACGGTAATTATTATTGTGCGGTTTCAAGCTCCGTGTAGTTGCAGGGTGAATGGTACGGGTGAGGTGTAATGAATGAGTGACGCATGCTGGGAGAACGATTGTTGTATTACTCTGATACAAAACGTTCGTTTACAAACTTTTCGTATTTAACATATTTGTTTGTATTTATTAAATTTATTTATTTACATATTTTGATATAAATTAGCAAGTTAAATATTATGAATCTGACCAAGTTAATAACCCGTTAGGTATTTATTAAATTAATGCGCCGGATGATAAGAATATTTTTTTAGTCTAGTTAGTACACGCTACCACTACAAATGCATCACCTGTGAAACACTACTAACTCAATCATTCTCCCACTCCTATAACAACGCATTGCATTCCTTCCAACTACACGGAGCTTGGACTCAATACATTACTATTACGTTATATTTTTTAATTATTTACATTGGGAAGATAAATGTGAGTGTTTCACACATGCTTTTTTACTTTCTCTTGCCTATATGAATATATAGGAAGGAAAGTATTGTTTTCATGTCGATTTTTCGAAATCGAGTTTTCACCGGATCTATACGTTTTCAGACCCCCTGAATCCAAAAAACATGTTTTTAGCGATTGGTCTGTGTGTGTGTCTGTGTGTCTGTGTGTCTGTGTGTGTGTCTGTGTGTCTGTGTGTGTGTGTGTGAACAGAATATCTCAAGAACGGAACATCGTACGAACTTGAAACTTGAAACTTAAGTTACATACCACTACCGGACGCGACACGAACATTTTTATCAAAATTGGTCAACCGGAAGTAGTAGTTTATTCGTATAATTTTTCAGTTTTTTGCGATTTTCTCAAAAACTGGTCCTACGATTTTTTTTAAAATCGCCTATTTTACTCAATTTTTTATTCTCTACAAGATAGGGTAGGCGCCATGTCTGCTGAAATTCTCGGTGAGGCTCTTTTCACGTAAAAACGTTGTTTTTTTAAGATTACGGCTTTAATATAAATTTTAGCGCAAAAACTTATATAATAAAAGTTGTAGAGAATTTAAAAACCTACAACTTATGTTTCAAACATTTTTTTTTATGACGCTTAGTTTAGCGGTAATTAGCGATTTTCTGGTTTTTTCTCACGAAAACGTGAGAAAAATCGATTTTTTTAACATTTCGGTCTTAGTATGCATTTTACGACAAAAGTGTATATAATAAAAGTTATAGAAAATTAAAAGATCTACAACTTTTGTTTAGAGAATTTTTCTCTACAGAGCCTAGTTTAGCGTGAAAGTGTGATTTTCCGTTTTTTTTAAGCCAAATTGAGTTCGATTTTCATTTTGCGTCTTCCACTCATGATTAAAATAAGGTTATGTTTTTGAGGTTAGTTTTTGTTCATTTCTAATGTTTTAATACTAATGTTAGGTTTATTGTTAATTATTTGCATTGGCAAGAGAAAGTTGTGTGAGTGTTTCACACCAGATTTTTAGTTGTCATATCTTCTGGGATTATGCAATCCATACCCTCCTTTCCTGTAGGAACTCTACAGCATCATCCTTCGTCCGAATATTTTTAAGTACCTCTACAAAATTCATTGTAGACTTGTGTAGTAACTAACTGTGAAATGGGAGTGGAGTTGACATTAAGCAGGTATGATATATTGCTAGTCAGATTGGCGCGCTAGACGCAGGAGTGGGAGAACTGTGTAACCCTTCAGGGAATTCGGATTTGATAGTGGCATACAGAAAACGGAAGTCCCACTATTTCTACTATTTCGTAGTCAAACTACACTGACATTCACCGTCAATTATTCAAATTCATATAAAAAAATTTTGGTGTGAAACACTCACACAACTTTCTCTTGCCAATATAAATAATTAACAATAAACCTAACATTAGTAATAAAACATTAGAAATAAACAAACAACTACCCTCAAAAATATAACCATATTTCAATCATGAGTGAAACACGCAAAATGAAAATCGACCTCAGTCTGGCTTAGAAATACGGAAAATCACTCTTTCTCTCTAAACTAGGCTCTGTAGAGAAAAATGCTCTTAATAAAAGTTGTAGATCTTTTAATTTTTTATATATTTAATTATATACACTTTTGTCGTAAAATGCATACTAAGGCCGAAATCTTAAAAAAATCGATTTTTCACACGTTTTCGTGAGAAAAAACCAGAAAATCGCTAATTACCGCTAAACTAAGCGTTTTACAAAAAAAAGTATGAAATAAAAGTTGTAGGTTTTCAAATTCTCTACAACTTTTATTATATAACATTTTGCGCTAAAATGCATATTAAAGCCGCAATCTTAAAAAGAAAATGGTTTTACGTGAAAACAGCCTTATCCAGAATTTCAGCAAACATGGCGCCTACCCTATCTTGTAGAGAATAAATAGTTTAGTAAATGAGGCGATTTTTAAAAAAATCGTAGGACCAGTTTTTGAGAAAATCGCAAAAAAGTGAAAAATTACACGAATAAACTACTACTTCCGGTTGACCGATTTTGATGAAAATGTTCGTGTCGGGTCCGGTAGTGATATGTAACTTAAGTTTCAAGTTTCAAGTCCGTACGATGTTCCGTTCTTAAGATATTCTGTTCACACACACACACACACACACACACACACACACACACACACAGACCAATCGCTAAAACATGTTTTTTGGATTCAGGGGGTCTGAAAACGTATAGATCCGGTGAAAACTCGATTTCGAAAAATCGACAGGAAAACAATACTTTCCTTCCTATATATTCATATAGGCAAGAGAAAGTAATAACTAACTTCAGTAGGAGTTGAACCACGGGACGTTCGTCTCCGATGTCAGTTGCTTAGCATGTGACGACCTTTACCGCTAGACAGACCCGGTGGGTTACAGTAATGTATCAGTCAATGAACGAATGGTATACAGTATTGGACAGAAGATGAGGAACTTTATTTACTGTGCTGTATGAATATTTGGGTCACATAACCAGAGGAGAACAATATGAGTTGCTGAGAATTATTATGCAGGGAAGGATCCGAGGAAGAAGAGGCGTAGGAAGAAGACGCATCTCCTGGCTGCGGAATCTTAGAGAATGGTTCAACTGTAGTTCATTGCAACTATTCAGAGCGGCAGCCAGCAGAGTGACCATAGCCATTATGATATCCAACCTCCGATAGGAGATGGAACTTTATTTACTATGCTGTATGAATCTAAGCTTTGTGCAGCTGCGGGATGAAGGGAACAGACGAAGTACCAGACTACTGCTACGTCATTACAGTGTATTAATCATCTCATTGGTTTTCGCTAGGCAGTAGGCTGCCTGGTGCGGTGACATACGTGGGTGTTGTTTTGATTATTCGCTGTAGACGGCGACACAGAATATTATGCAGTTTGGATAGTACCCTTGACCACTACAAACATAATACAGGTAAAACGTTACTACTACTACTAACGCAATCTCTCAACAGTATTAGTGACGTAATGCATTCCTCTCAGCTGCACAAAGCTTGGGAACAGGCAGTAACATAACACATGTTTAGCGTTTATGAAAGAAGTAGGTATTTATACAGACTAAATAAATAAGAGAAGGAAGAACATAGAATAGGCAATGATTGATTTGTTTGTAACAAGAGGCAGAATTAGTTAAATAGTCGTTTCACGTACCGACATTCGTTGGCTCTCAACTCTGATTATTACGGTTGCTTCTATACAAAACACTAATGACCATTTACCGGTTACCGGTACTGGATGGCTACTGGACAAACCGATATCCGCTCGCTCTTCTAATCCCAATAAAAAGTTACATACCATCCTTCTTATTGGCATCTCAATACTCTGACCAAATTCATTTAATGTAGGCTAATGTAGTCTGTTTCATTTGTTTTATTTGCAGTTAATATAAAATTCAACAGCTAAATTTTATGACGGAAAATACAATAGAAATAAGTTAAAACTCTTAAGGTTACCCGGAATCTCTTTCTCCGTAATGTTAATGTAAGGAACATTTTCTCAAAAACTACTACAGTTATCTTGTTCAATTTTTTGCGGTTACTTTTCAGGCTATTCTATACCCACAGAATCAGTAGCAACTGTATATATATTGTTAGGAAGATAAGAAAATTATTTTTGAAATGACAACTTGTGAAAAGCATAATTTTTTGACTAGTGGAAAATAAATATTTAAACACATTTTTTTACTGTAATATTAACTTAGTACATTTAAATTATGGTATTAAAGGCTGTGCAAAAATTTCATAAATATCCGTTCACATTTGGGCGAGGAAATGTTCCCTATGTGTCAAAAATTGCTGTTTACGGGAAACAAGAAAAAAAAGTGAAAGAGAACACATTAGTAGGCCTACTACAAAATAGTTACCTCTAATACATTCCAGGATCATAATCTGGAAATTACTCAACTGTTACTTTCACAGCTAGTCTAATACCGACTTAAAGTTTTAAAACAAAAACATAATTATGAGTTTATCGTTTGTCATTCAAAAAATGGATGTGTTTATGCAAACTGATAACGTTTAGAAAAAACGTAAGGGTTCAACTTTTTTTAAATTTTGTTTTGGGTTAACAATTGCAAAAACCCCCAACAAATTATACATCATTGAATGCAGAAAATTCTGAATTTTAATAATGTGCAAAAAACCGGATATGTGAACATTTTAAATTTTCTCCGTTCCGGGTACCCTTAACTCTTCCAGTACCAGCGTCCGGAAAATAGGACGTCAATATATTTTACGAAGTTATAACATCAGGTTTACCGGACGCCAGTAATTTAAGCATAAAGTACCAACGTCCGGATAACCGAATATTTCCAAAAAAAACTTTTAAAACAAAAATTAATGAAATAATGTATTTTGAGACCGCCTCCTTGGTGTGCTGACTAGCACGCTAGCCTACAGAGCGAAAAGTTACGGGTTCGATTCCCGGCTAGGGTCTGGAAATTTTAACACGTTAAAACCACCGTTAAGGTACCAAAATCCACAGTAGTTGCTAATGACCAAGCTGTCGGTGCAACTTTAAATAAACTAAAAAAACTATTTTGAATATTTTTAGTGTTAGAACGATTTATTTTTTCTTGTTGTTGTTGTTTAGGTCATCAGCCAAAAGGCTGGTTTGAACCTGTAGAGGTTTTACTAAGTAAAACGAGGAGTGAGGTGGTTTACCATTGCCTTCCTCACTGAGTGGAAAAGTACGCTTATTAGCATGCCGGGCCCTCTGAAAAGCATATACCCTCCACTCCGTAAATGACACCTTCACTTCATTCACCACAGGGTCTGGCTGTATAATGAAATTCATTACTTTCAGAGGAGATAACTCTGATTAGTGTCTTTTGCACCTCTACCTCTTCTGTTCTTAAATGATTCAGTCATTTAATTGGCTGACCATGTGACAAGTAACAGAAATATTTATTTTAGCCCTGCAACGAACAGATTGAGTGTAAATAATTTGACACTCTACCTGTCTGTTATGGGCATTGTTATTTTTTCTATGAACACAATAAAAATTAATTTCTAACAGCACATTTTATTTTTCTATAACGTTGAAATTTTGATCTGCAATGGCAGGCATACGCCTGCAAGTTTTCGAAATAAGAGCTGGCACTTTTTGTACACCCTTATTCAAATTAAATGGCTTTAGATGAAACTTTGAAATATTGTTTCGGCACTGCAAGGGTTAAACCTTAAAATATTTTCATAAAAATTGCTTACAGAATAAAAATAAATTCTAAATTACTATAAAAACTTTTAAATATAGCTGGCAGTCTGTGTAGCAGGCTTACATTTTTATCGAAAATTAAATAAATAAATGTTATTTTCATGAAAAATATCATACACGAGCAACCCTTTACTCAGTAAGCGAGTAGGTTAATGTGGAATTGAAGTAATATGTTCATCTTCGTTTCTACGTCATCTTCTTTTAATAAAATTGATATCACACACAAATCTTTAGTAGTCAGACCTAACATTTTAACGCTAATAAAAAAAACTTACAAAACTGTTCATTCTACGTTATTACTGAACACTTTGGCTTCCAGTGTCGGTTATTCTCTGATTATATGAATGACAGCCAGATGTGTTGGAAACGATTGGTGCATGATGATATGAATCGACCTTAAATCGAATAATTTTGCAATGATAAAAATATTGTCGGTAAGTACAATGTAGATTAAACTCACCGGGTTGGTCTAGAGGTAAATTCGCCGCCAAAATCAGCTGTTTAACAGCTGACTTTCGGAGACGAAGGTTCCTGGTTCAAATCCTACTGAAGGTAGTTACTTTTATACGGATTTGAATACTAGGCATTGGTTACCGGTGTACTTTAATGGTTGGGGTTTAATTAACCATACTCTCTCAGGAATGGTCGGCCTGGATCTGTACAAGACTACACATCATTTACACGTCATACATATCATCCTCATCTCATTGGGTCATGGGGTTGCTTATTGTTCTAAATTGAACAGATTGCAACGCACACAAATTAGGAATAAAAAAAAGGATGATCACAGTTCTTTTTCTCTGTGTACAATGTAGGTTATACTATGGAGAGAGGGCAAAGATTTGCATCCCCCAACGCCGCGCCGTTCGTGTATGTGATGTAGGTGTTGAGATTTTATTATTCTTACATGTGAATGTAGGTCCATAAATTGTAGAAAGTGAGGAGAAGTAATTGTAGAAAGTGAGGAGGAGGGTTAATATGAAATTAAAGCAAAATAGTAGATTTTTTTAATATCTAATAAGTTGCGGTCACTTCTAGATCATTTCGTATAGTCTAAAGTTAGATATACACTGTTTCGTTACAAATTGTTTTTCAACGGTACCAGTACTTTTTTAGAGAGTGCATCTGTTAGTAGAGTATAATTTATTTTCTAATCTTAAATACTTTCATTCACTTTCTATCTTTTCATTCATCTAAATGGATCAGTGGTAAATTACATAGTCTCAGGATTGGTTCCCGGTCGAAATAATTTTTTTATCAATTATTTGACAATTGTGATAACACCGGGTGTCCAAAATGTTTGTGAGCACTTGAATTAAAAAACTTTGGTCTAAAATACTCTCTAGACTTTCTCTTGGAAAAGTGTGTGTGGGTGTGTGTGTGTGTGTGTGTGTGTGTGTGTGTGTATGTGTATGTGAAGAAAATATTTAAAGAACGGAACATCGTACGAACTTGAAACTTAAGTTAGGTACCACTAGAGGACTCAACATGAAAATTTTCATCAAAATCGGTCTACCGGAAGTAGTAGTTTATTCGTAACATTTTTCATTTTTTTGCGATTTTCTCAAAAACGGCTCCTACGATTTTTTTTAAATCACCTGGTTTACTAAATTTTTTATGTTCTACAAGATATTGTAGGCGCCATGTCTGCTGAAATTCTTGATGAGGCTGTTTTCTCGTGAAAAAAATTATGTTTTTGGGACTTTAATATGCATTTTAGCGCAAAAATGTATGTAAAGTTGTAGAGAATTTAAAACCCTACAACGTTTATTTCAAATATTTTTTGTGTAACGCTTAGTTTAGCGGTAATTAGCAATTTTCTGTTTTTTTTTCACGAAAATTTGTAAAAAAAATAGATTTATTTTTAAGATTTCAGACTTAGTATGCATTTTACGACAAAATTGTATATAATAAAATTAAAAGATCTACAACTTTTATTTAAAACATTTTCTCTACAGAGCCTAGTTTAGCGTGAAAGAGTGATTTTCCGTATTTTTAAGTCAAACTGAGGTTGATTTTCATTTTGCGTCTTTCACTCATGATTAATATTAGGTTATGTTTATTGAGATTAGTTTTTTGTTTCTTTCTAATGTTTTATTACTAATGTTAGGTTATATTGTTCATTATTTGCATTGGCAAGAGAAAGTCGTGTGAGTTTTAAACGCTAGATTTTTTTGTTGTGACAACATAAATTTGTTGAATTGTAAGAAACGTGTAATAAGCAGACCAGTTTCGGTTTGTTGAGATAGGCGTGTTAGTTGAGAGAATGAAGCACTAATTAACCTGCCTGTAGTAAGAGTAACATTGTAAACGAGTGAATGTCATTTTATATTTTATAGTGTTTATAAAAGAATAATAATTGTGAACGTAATGCAATTTTAATTGGTTGTGGCAAGCGACAGAGAAAGTGATTAGTGACTGACATCACTTACATTTACCTCTAATTAAAAACTTCACTATCTATGTACAGGGTGTCAATAAACAACTGACTCTTTCATTAACTTTCCATTTTTACTTTCTCTTGCCTATATGAATATAGGAAGGAAAGTATTGTTTTCATGTCGATTTTTCAAAATCGAGTTTTCACCGAATCTACACGTTTTCAGACCCCCTGAACCCAAAAAACATGTTTTTAGCGATTGGTCTGTGTGTATGTGTGTGAACAGAATATCTCAGAAACGGAACATCGTACGAACTTCAAACTTGAAAGAATTGTTATATACCACTACCGGACCCGACACGAACATTTTCATCAAAATCGGTCAACCGGAAGTAGTAGTTTATTCGTGTAATTTTTCACTTTTTTGCGATTTTCTCAAAAACTGGTCCTAGGATTTTTTTTAAAAATCGCCTAATTTACTTTTTTTTTATGCTCTACAATATAGGATAGGCGCCATGTTTGCTGAAATTCTCGGTGAGGCTGTTTTCACGTAAAGAAATTGTTTTTTTAAGATTACGACTTTAATATGCATTTTAGGGCAAAAATCTACATAATAAAAGTTGTAGAGAATTTAAAGTCCTACAACTTTTATTTCAAACATTTTTTTGTAAAACGCTTAGTTTAGCGGTAATTAGCGATTTTATGTTTTTTCTCACGAAAACGTGTGAAAAATCGATTTTTTAAGATTTCGGGCTTAGTATGCATTTAACGACAGAAGTTTATAAAGTCAAATTTATAGGAAATTGAAAGATCTACAACTTTTATTTAAACATTTTTCTCTACAGAGCCTAATTTTACGTGAAAGAGTGATTTTCCGTATTTTTTAAGCCAAACTGAGGTTGATTTTCAATTTGCGTCTTTCATATACCATCAAAATTAGGTTATGTTTATATTGAGGTTAGTTTTTTATTTATTTGTAATGTTTTATTACTAATGTTAGGTTTATTGTTAATTATTTGCATTGGCAAGAAAAAGTTGTGTGAGTGTTTCACTGTAGATTTTTTCTACAATTTTACATTCTAGGCTAATTGCTGGTAATTTTCACAATAATTGTAATCTATCAATTTCCTATATCCGTAAGTCACACCCAGATGTCAGCAACTACAAGAGATAGCTACAAACTGTTTTCGGAATCGTAATCTACACAAATTACTGACTACAAACTGTCACCGGATGGCGACATTAAGTGGCGGGTTAAAACCTAAAATTGTTGGTGGCCCTGAAAAGGGCAAAGGGCCGTTTATGCGTCGGTCGTAGTCGTCGTGGCGGTTGGAGGCTGGGCGACACGGCGTGTCGTCGTCGTTCAGCGGAGACGTCATCTTCTTCCCTCGCAGTAGTGCGTCGATGGCTGCTTCGTGGGGTCCGGTGGGTGTAAGGCTCGGTCGAGGGACCGCTGTGGGCATCGCTCGCGTCAGCGGGTGATGACGGTCCGGTCGACGGATTACGGTGACGGTTCGGCGAGCGGAAGCATCATCTTCTCTCTTGCGGGGTTGTCGATTAGTCTTCGCTGGAGTCCTGCAGCCGTGTGCTGTGGTGGACGTCTTGTCTGTTGTCTGGATCGGAATTGAATCTCGGCTCAGTGGAGCACTCTTTTTATAGTCGCTCAGAGCGCTGTGGTAGGAGACGGTTACTGGCTCGACCTTGATGACAAAGGCTTCTGTCGGTGCGGAGCCGAAAGGTTTGTCGGAACGCCGCCAAAAGGCCTACCGCACCGACAAAGTCCGGAAGAAGTATTGAAGGCCGGCAACACAGTAAATGATTAATTAGAAGGGGCGGCGGTGTCAAAACATTGACTTACAGATTAGGAAAAAATGTTAAACACTATGACTGGAGTGTAGCATTATACGGGAGTGAAACGTGGGTGATAGGGGCTGTAGAAAGGAAAAGGACAGAATCTTTTGAAATGTGGTGCTATAGGAAAATGTTTTGCCTAAAAAGGGCAGGTGGAGTGTTAAATTAATAGCACTCAATCTGTTAGTTCCAGGGCTACAAAAAATAGTTCTGTTTTTTATCACATCGTCAGCCAATTCTATGACTGAACTATGTAAGAACAGAAGAGGTAAAGGTGTAAAAGACACTAGTCAGAGTTATCTCCCCTGAGAGTAATAAATTTCACTATACAGCCAGACCGTGTGGTGAGTGAAATGAAGGTGTCATTTGCAGGATGGAAAGCGGGTGCTTTTCGGAGGGCCTGGCATGGTGATAAGGATACTCTTTCAACTCAGTGAGGAAGGCAACACTAAACCACCTCACTACTCGTTTTTACTTAGTAAAACCTCTAGAGGTTCAAACCAGCCTATCGGCTGTTGACCTAAACAAGAAGATATTAAAGATTAGGTGGGTGAACAAAATAAGTAATTTAGAGGATCTTAGGCGAGAGGATGAAAAAAGAAGTATATGGAAGCATCTTACCTACAGAAGGGGTAGGCAAGTGGGACATATCTTAAGACATCCGGTATTGGTCTATCAATAATGGAGGTTAATATTGAAGGAGTGAATTGTAGGGGAGGCAAAGTTTAGCATATTTAAAGCAAATTACAAAAGATGTAGGGTGTTACAGGTATGTAGATATGAAAAGACTTGCGCAAGATAGAACAGCTTAGAGAACTGCATCAAACCAGTCTAGAGACTGATGACAAAAAATAAATCTACACAAAACGTTACTGGGCCTGGATTGGATTATAAATTCCAATTTCGACTGGAAGTGGCCATAAACCGGAATTGAAGAAATTTAAGTCGGAATTTGGAAACAAAAATAGTGTCATTTGATTCGTCTTATTGAGTAGATTCAGAATGGTACTAATACATAATTATAAATACATACTAAAGCCAAAATCTTTAAAAATCCATTTTTTTCTACGGGAGAACAGCATTCCCTAGAATTTCAGCAGACATGGCGCCCTACTCTATCTTGTAGAGCATAAAAAATGTAGAAATGAGGCGATTTATAATAGAAATTGTAGGCGCTGTTATTGAAAAAATTCTGGTGTGAAACACTCACACAACTTTCTCTTACCAATGCAAATAATTAACAATATAAACTACCATTAGTAATAAAACATTAGAAATAAACAAAAAACTAACCTCAATAAACATAACCTAATTTTAATCATGAGTGAAAAACGCAAAATGAAAATTAACCTCAGTTTGGCTTAAATTTACGGAAAATCACTCTTCCACGCTAAACTAGGCTTTGTAGAGAAAATGCTCTAAACAAAAGTTGTAGATCTTTTAATATCTTATAAATTTGATAATATACACTTTTGTCGTAAAATGCATACTAAGGCCGAAAACTTTAAAAAATGGATTTTTCACACCTTTTCCTGAGAAAAAAAAGAAAATCGCTAATTACCGCTAAACAAAGCGTTATAAAAAAAATGTTTCAATTAAAAGTTGTAGGATTTTAAATTCTCTATAACTTTTAGTATGTACATTTTTACGCTAAAATGCATATTAAAGCTGCAATCTCAAAAAAACAATTTTTTTACGTGAAAACAACGTCACCAAAAATTTCAGCAAACCTACCCTATCTTGTAGAGCATAAAAAATTTAGTAAACCAGGCGATTTTTAAAAAAATTGTAGGACCAGTTTTTGAGAAAATCGCAAAAAAGTGAAAAATGACACGAATAAACTACTACCTCCGGTTGACAGATTTTGATGAAAATGTTTGTGTTGGGTCTTCTAGCAGTACCGAACTTAAGTTTCAAGTTTCAACTGCGTACGATTTTTCATTCTTGAGATATTTTGTTCATACACAGACACATAGACCAATCGCTGAAAACGTGTGTGTGTGTGTGTGTTTGTGTTCAGGGGGGTCTGAAAACGTGTAGATCCGGTGAAAACTGAATTTTTTTAAATCACATGAAAACAAAACTTTCCTTCCTAAATATTCATCATATTGGCAAGAGAAAGTAGGTAATAAAAAGAACATACTACACATATAATAAAATGATCATTTGTTCGGATTATAAAAAGATTCGAGAAGTACGGATTACTGGTGTTGGTATTAGTGAGACAATACAAGGTACCTATCTAGATGGCAGGCACTCATTACAAGTAAATTAATTTACGTCCATAAAGAAGAAGAACAATTCTTGGAAAGCAATTTTTATATTTGTAAAAAGAGTTAAAACTATTTTTATAGTTTTGAAAGAGAGGGGATTCCGTTATCTGATCAACTGGTTGTCTCTAGATGCCCATGTTGACATGTCATTGACATTGACGTGCCCATGCATGTTGCAATCCATTTAAATACCTTTTTCCTTCATTCATTTTATTATTCTTTTCCACATTACGTTAGTTAATTATTCAAGACACACACACACACACGCACCCACACACACACTGTCTTTACAGCGGTTTATTTTATTATGCAAAATTATTATGTGCAATTTATTTCAATTATTTCGTGGCTCAGCACGTTTCCCTAGTATAGTAGATTGTTGTTGTTTAGGTCATCAGCAGAAAGGCTCGTGTGGACCTGTAGAGGTTTTACTAAGTAAAACGAGGAGTGAAGAGGTTTACCATTGCCACAACTCACTGAATCGAAAAGTATGCTTATCAGCATGCCGGGCCTTCTGAAAAGTACATATTTTCTACTCTGCAAATGACACCTTCACTTCATTCACCACTGGGTCTGGCTGTATAATGAAATTCATTACTTTCAGAGGAGATCTGGGATATTTTCACTAAAACAAATTGCCAGATTAAATGATAAAAAATCTGGTGTGAAATACTGACACAACTTTCTCTTCCCAATGCAAATAATTAGCAATATAACCCAACATTAGTAATAAAACATTAGAATAAATAAAAAAACTGACCTCAATAAACATAACCTTATTTTAATCATGTGTGAAATACGCAAAATGAAAATCGCCGTCAGTTTGGCTTAAAAATACGGAAAATCACTCTTTCACGCTAAACTAAGCTCTGTAGAGAAAAATGCTCTAAAAAAAAGTTGTAGATCTTTTAATTTCCTATAAATTTGATTATAAACACTTCTCTCGTTAAATGCATACTAAGGCCGAAATCTTAAAAAAATCGATTTCTCACACGTTTTCGTGAGAAAAAAAACAGAAAATCGCTAATTACCGCTAAACTAAGCGTTATACAAAAAATATTTTATATAAAAGTTGTAGGATTTTAAATTCTCTACTTTTATTATATACATTTTTGCGCTAAAATGCATATTAAAGCTGCAATCTTAAAAAAAAACAATTTTTTTACGTGAAAACAGCTTCACCAAGAATTTCAGCAAACATGGCGCCTATCCTATCTTGTAGAGCATAAAAAATTTAGTAAATCAGGCAATTTTGAAAAATTGTAGGACCAGTTTTTGAGAAAATCGCAAAAAAGTAAAAAATTACTTGAATAAACTACTACTTCTGGTTGACCGATTTCGATGAAAATGTTCGTGTCGGGCCCGGTAGTCGTATGCAACTTAAGTTTCAAGTTTTAAGTTCGTACGATGTTCCGTTCTTGAGATATTCTGTTCACACACACACACACACACACACACACACACACACCAATCGCTAAAAACATGTTTTTGGGGTTCAGGAGGTCTGAAAACGTGTAGATCGGGTGAAAACTCGACATGAAAACAATATTTTCCTTCTTATATATTCATATAGGCAAGAGAAAGTAAAAATTGATTTTTCAAGATTCCGGTCGTAGTATGCATTTTATGACAAAGTGTACATAATCAAATTGTTAGGAAATTAAAAGATCTACAACTTTTATGTCGTGTTATTAAGCCAAACTAAGGTTGATTTTCATTTTGCATCATTCACTGATGATTAAAATATAAGGTTATTTTTTGAGGTTAGTTTTTAATATGTTATTACTAATGTTAGGTTATATTGCTCATTATTTGCATTGGCAAGAGAGATTGGTTGTGTGAGTGTTTCACACCAGATTTTTACTTCCTCTTGCCTATATGAATATATAGGAAGGAAAGTATTGTGTTCATGTCAATTTTAAGAAATCGAGTTTTCACCGGATCTACACGTTTTCGGACCCACTGAACCCAAAAAACATGTTTTTAGCGATTGGTCTGTGTGTGTGTGTGTGTGTGTGTGTGCGTGTGTGTGTGTGCGTGTGTGTGTGTGCGCGCGCGCGCGCGTGTGCGTGCGTGTGTGTGTGTGTGTGTGTGTGTGTGAACAGAATATCTCAAGAAAGGACCTTCGTACGAAGTTGAAACTTGGAACTAGAGTACCAAGGGAATACTGGAGAACCCGATATGAACATTTTCATCAAAATCGGTCAACCGGAAGTAGTAGTTTATTCATGTCATTTTTCACTTTTATTCGATTTTCTCAAAAACTAGTCCTACGATTTTTTTTTAAATCGCCTGATTTACTAAATTTTATATGCTCTACAAGATAAAGTAGGCGCTATGTTTGCTCAAATTCTTGGTGAGGCTGTTTTGTGTAAAAAAATTGATTTCTTAAGATTGCGGCTTTAATATGCATTTCAGCTCAAAAATGTATATAATAACAGTTGTAGAGAATTTAAAATCCTACAACTTTTTATTTCAAACATTTTTTTGTATAACGCTTAGTTTAGCGGTAATTAGCGATTTTCTGTTTTTTCTCACGAAAACTTGTGAAAAATTTATTTTTTTAAGATTTCGGCGCCTTAGTACGCTTTTACGACAAAAGTGTATAATAACCAAATTTATTGAAAATTAAAAGATCTACAACTTTTATTTAAAGCATTTTTCTCTACAGAGCCTAATTTAGCGTGAAAGAGTGATTTTCTGTATGTTTAAGCCAAACTGAGGTGGATTTTCCTTTTGTGTCTTTCACTCATGATTAAAATTAGGTTATGTTTGTTGAGGTTAGCTTTTTTGTTTATTTTCTAATGTTTTATTAGGCCTAATTTTTGGTATATTGTTAATTATTTCCATTGGCAAGAGCAAGTTGTGTGAGTGTTTCACACCAGTTTTTTCAATGTATTTTTGGACAACGTATACTTCGTATGATAAATTTAATTTTTAGAATTTGTTTATGGAGGTAATAAACGGCAAAAGTTTAATTTGTTTACCTTTATCCTCCATTGAAAATATGACAAAAATAAAAAGTGGATTTCCTGAGAAAGTCACGGCCCACAATAAATACTTGTAGTACACTTGTTTTTTATTGCTCCAAATTTTTATCACCAAAGTATACCCCCGTCTATAGATATATTTATATGAAATACTTTTATGTATTTTTTTATTAATTTATTACTTTTCAACATGTTTCTTTAAAAAAATCAGATTGAAAACTGGTTTTTATTTCCAGTGATTCGGTTTTAAAATTGTTTAACTTAACTTAATTTGTTTAATGGTATATAACGTACGTACGTTTGGGTGTAGGCTGTGTGCTATTCACGTGTCCTTTGATTTAACCGATGAATTTAGGAATGAGATGATACGTTGTCGCAGTTTAGTAAACGACCCTACTTAAATAAAAATGTATATAGCCATCTAAAGCTTTTCATTTTTTTACTTTCTCTTGCCTATGTCAATTTATAATTTGGAAGGAAAGTATTGTTTTCATGTCGATTTTAAGAAATCAAGTTTTTAACGGATTACACATTTTCAGACCCCCTGAACACCAAAAACATGTTTTTAGCGATTGTTCTGTGTAGTGTGAACAAAATATCTCGAGAACGGAACATCGTACGAACTTGAAACTTAAGTTAGATATTACTAGAGAACCTAACACGAACATTTTCATCAGAATCTGTAAATCGGAAGTAGTAGTTTATTCGTGTCATTTTTCACTTTTTTGAGATTTTTTCAAAAACTGGTCCTACGGTATTTTTTTAAATCGCCTGGTTTACTAAATTTTTTATGCTCTACAAGATATAGTAGGTGCCATGTTTGCTGAAATTCTTGGTGAGGCTGTTTTCACGTAAAAAAATTTTGTTTTTAAGATTGCGGCTTTAATATGCATTTTAGCGCAAAAGTGTAGAATATGATAAATGTTTTAGACACTTTAAAACTCTATTTCAAACTTTTATTTTTATAACGCTTAGTTTAGCGGTAATTTGTAATTTTCGGTTTCTTTCATGTAAATAAGTAACAAATGGATTTTTTAAGATTTCGGCCTATGCATTTTACGACAAAAGTGTGTAGCATTAAAATTTATAGAATATTAAAAGATCTTCAACTTTTATCATAACCATTTTTCTCTACAGAGCCTAGTTTAGCGTGAAAGAGTAATTTTAAGTATTTTTAAGCTATACTGAGGTTGATTTTCATTTTGCAGCATTTTGTTTTTTTACTATAGTAGTTGATATTGTTCATTATTTACATTGGGAAGAGAAAGTTTTCAAATTGTCTACAACTTTAATTATATATACACTTTTCCCTGAAATGCATATTAAGGCCGCAATCTTTAAAAAAACCTTTTCTTCTACGAAAGCACAGCCTCCCCAAAATTTCAGCAGACATGGTACCTACCCTATCTTTTAAGGCATAAAAAAATTTAATAAATGAGTCGATTTTGAAAAAATCGTAAAAGCCGTTTTTGAGAAAATTGCAAAACAATAAAATATTACACGTATAAACTACCACTTCCGGTGGACTGATTTTGATGGAAATATTCGCATCGAATACTCTAGTGGTACCTAACTTAAGTTTCAAGTTTCAACTTCGTACGATGTTCCGTTCTTGAGAAATTTTGTTCACACACACACACACGCGCGCACACACACACACACACACACACACACACACACACAAATCGCTAAAAACATGTTTTTTGAGTTCAGGTGGTCTGAAAATGTGTATTTACACCCGGTGAAACTCGATTGTTGAAAAATCGACATGAAAACAATACTTTCCTTCCTATATATTCATATAGGCAAGAAAAGTAAAAACGATCTGATGTGTTTTATAAGTTGTTGACCACCCGATAGATTTACATACCATATTTATCGACGAATTTACTTATAATTTTTTTTGAGAAAGATATCTGTGACGCAAGCAGTTAATGTCTCAAGTCGTTCAGGATCTGTTTACTGTTATCTAGAAAATATTTTTATTTAAAAAATAAGTTTCCAGTAGTCCTAGTTTACGAGATGAGATGACAAAAATGTAACTCAGCGTAATAAAAATGCTATCGTTTTTCGGTTACGTCTCATTTATAGAATGACCATAAATTAAGGTTTTTATATTTTCTGGTGAAGTTGCACCCGTGAATACATTATTTTTATACAGAATGCCCTACGCTGATAATCGCTTAAACTAAACCTGTTTTCAAAAATATATTTTCGTCGAATGTGTTTATAGTATTTAATAGGCAAGAATAGAGTTTGTTGACATGCAATAAAACTTGGTAATTTATTTACTGCATTAGTAGCCTGTAAGATGAAGTGGCGTTCGGCGTTGCAAAGTCACCACCCATCAATGAGATATCAATGTTTGATATTGACTATAAAGTGGACGTCAGGAATCCGTGCAATCGAGTGTCTTCATAACATATCACGTGCAACAACGTCTTACGGAGTAGCAACGTGTGCCAGTTACTGTTTCAAAGTGCGGTAATGGCCGGGTGGCGTCTTATAAATTACAATTTAGTCCAATCAATAGGCAATCTGCCCATAACTGACAGGCGGAGTATCAAATAATTTACACTCAATCTGTTAGTTGCAGGGCTAAAATAAATAGTTTTGTTTGTTATCACATGGTCAGCCAATTAAATGACTGAATCATTTAAGAACAGAAGAGGCAGAGGTGTAAAAGACACTAATCAGAGTTATCTCCTCTGAAAGTAATAAATTTCATTATACAGCCAGACCCTGTGGTGAATAAAGTAAAGGTGTCATTTCCAGAGTGGAAAATATGTGCTTTTCAGAAGGCCCGGCATGCTGATAAGTGTACTTTTCCAATCAGTGAGGAAGGCATAAGTAAACCACCTCACTCCTCGTTTTACTTAGTAAAACCTCTACAGGTTCAAACCAGCTTTTCGGCTGATGACCTAAACAACAACAACAATAGGCAATGGTGGAAGGCCTATAATAGGCTACAGTTCAACCGTTCTTAGTTTGCTCCTACTGTCAACAAACAAAAGCCACCTACTACAGGGTGCACGATAGTTTCCGCGACTTTACGGATGTCGTATTCCTATTAAGTTAACTATTTTTTACTTTCTCTTGCCTATGCAATATGTAGGAAGGAAAGTATTGTGTTCATGTCGATTTTTCGAAATCGAGTTTTCACCGGATCTATTCGTTTTCAGACCCCCTGAATCCAAAAAAACCTGTTTTTAGCGATTGATCTGTGTGTGTGTGTGTATGTATGTGAACAGAATATCTTAAGAACGGAACATCGTACAAACTTGATACTTAAGTTACATACCACTACCGGACGCGACAAGAACATGTTCATCAAAATCGGTCAACCGGAAGTAGTAATTTATTCGTGTAATTTTTCACTTTTTTGCGATTTTCTCAAAAACTTGTCCTACGATTTTCTTAAAATCGCCTGGTTTACTAAATTGTTTATGCTCTACAAGATAGGGTAAGCGCCATGTTTGCTGAAATTCTTGGTGAGGCTGTTTTCACATAAAAAATTGTTTTTTTAAGATTACGGCTTTAATACGCATTTTAGCGCAAAAATGTATATATTAAAAGTTGTAGAAAATTTAAAATCCTACAACTTTTATTCCAAACATTTTTTTTGTATAACGCTTAGTTTAGCGGTAATTAGCAATTTTCTGTTTTTTACTCACGAAAACGTGTGAAAATCGATTTTTTAACATTTCAGCCTTAGTACGCATTGTACAACAAAAGTGTATATAATCAACTTTATAAAAAATTAACAGATCTACAACTTTTACTTAAAGCATTCTTCTCTACAGAGCCTAGTTTAGCGTGAAAGAGCGATTATCCGTATTTTTAAGCCAAACTAAGGTTGATTTTCATTTTGCGTCTTTCATATAAATGATGAAAATTAGGTTATTTTTACTAAGGTTAGTTTTTGTTTATTTATAATGTTTTATTACTAATGTTAGGTTATATTGTTAAATATTTGCATTGGCAAGAGAAAGTTGTGTGAGTGTTTCACACCAGATTTTATTTTAATTTATTTTTCTTTTTAAATTGGCATCAAGCGGTTGGTTATTAGCTATTACGATGAATTATGTGTCTGTAACTGTGGGTTTCGACTTGTGAAAATTTCCAAACTTTGGCCGGGAATCGAACTCGGGACTTACGCGTGGCTAGCCAATGCGCTAACCACTACGCTACGGAGGCGGCCAGTTCAATGTTTTTATTTGTACCGAATTGTAGCAAAATAAAAGAAAGACCTGTTTGGGTTGCGTGGAAGTGAAAAACGAGCGTGTCGGTTGAGTTTATAGTATCGGGTGCGATTAAGTCAATTAGAATGTGACCACTGTACACTTATTTATCTATTAAGAAGAAATTAAAAACGAAACCCCCGAGGTAATTATTTAGTAAGGAAATGAAAATATTTCACAAATGTCGATTCATTTCCTGTGCGTTCTCAGTTTAGTTGTGATGAACTTGCCTAACATTTTCCAAGAAGATACTGCCAAGGCATTTATCAACTGCCGGCCGCATTGGCATAGTTGGTAACGTGCTCGCCTCTCATCATGCGGTCTTGGGTTCGATTCCCATTTAGGCACGGCATATTTTCATACGTTACAAAAAAAAATATTTCATCCTTCACCGTTTGCATTAGCAGTAACTGCAAAACAGTCGGACGTTAAACAAAAAAAAAAAAAAAAAATCAACTAACAATTTATATTTAATCGTTTCTCTTGCCCTATATCAATATATTATAGGGAAGGAAAGTATTGGTTTTATGTCGATTTTTCAAAATAAAGTTTTCACCCAATACATACTGTGACACTTACCGCTAAGGTCCGTTTCGGGATCTAGGTAATTAAATAATTAATACATTAAAGTTTACAATTGCAAATATTTATTACACTAAAAGATATACAAAATAAATAATTAAACTAATTATTATGAAGTGATACAATAAATGACTTAATAATTTACTTAAAATAAATAATAAACAATCAATAACTTAATAATTTACTTAGCACTACTTACAATCAATTTTATAGAATACACATACAAAATGAAAACTGAATTTAATACAGATACACAATAACTTTACACGATACACACACACACACACACACACAAAGACCGTATAACAATACCTCGGATCCGTTAACCTGATATAACGCCCGACAGTCACTCGTCAAAGATTAAACGGATACTAACTCACTGACCGCGCTCGGGGGTCTCTTTATATAAAGGATCAAAAAATAATCTTTCCGCAAAACACCGAACCTCGATACAAATAATAAAGTACAAAAAAACCTTTATAAATGAGTGCTAGAAAAATCGATTGTAAACAAATCAACAATAGATCTGATTATAAAGAGAATAAAAGTTGTTACAGGCCGACCTTTTCATAAATATAGGGTGATTCAAAAAGAGCGACAGTTTTGATATATCAAATCAAGAGATTTATTTTATTGAAAAACTCAAAATAAGTACATCAACAAGTTCATCTTACCTTCCGATTTCATGTATGAAAAATGATGTCATGCATGTGTCCTCCTCTACTGCGCTGGCACGCATCAACTCTGTCCATGAAATTGGATATTACTGCACGACAAGTTTCGACTTCCATTTGCCCGATAACCCGTCGAATTTCCTCCTTCAAGTCATTGATGTTTCGGGGTTTATTGGCATACACCAATGACTTCAGATGACCCCAAAGATGAAAGTCACAAGGCGTCAAGTCACACGACCTTGGTGGCCATTGATGGTCGGAATTACGAGAAATGATGCGATCCTGGAACCGTTCACGGAGCAACAACATTGTTTCTCGTGCAGCAACTGAATTTTATACGGGTGATATTGGGGATCGTACCGAAGAATTCTCCGTACAGAAGAACATCTTAAACCCAATTGTTGAGAACGGCGACGTATTGATTTTGCTGGGCTAACAGCCACACTGTCACGAACCAACGCAACGTTCTGCTCAGTTCGGCCAGAACGACGACGTCCAGAACTTTTAAGGTCGACTGTTGAACCCGTCTCAAAAAACTTTTTCATGAGCCTGCGAACTGTTGATTCATTCGGTGCTTCATTACGTCCTAGAGTACCGCGAAGTCGCCTGATAATAGCCGCATAACTCTCTCCACTCTGGTAAAATGTTTTGACGATTAACACTCGTTGTGCAATAGTAAACTTCTCCACACAGACTGCGAGAGTACTACACTGCGAACAAGAGAAACTACAACTGAATCGTCAATCGGAATGTTCTCCGAAATAGAAATGAGGTCTAACAATGTTGCCAACCGATAAACAAAAATTTACCAGCCGTTTAAAAACCGGCGCTCTTTTTGAATCACCCGTTAGTTGTACAACAATAACACAATTTTTTTTTGTCATCAGTCTCTCGACTGGTTTGATGCAGTTCTCCAACCTATTCTATCTTGTGCAAGTTGTTTCATATCTACATACCTGTAACACCCTACATCTTTTGTAATATGCTTTATATATTCTAATCTTTGCCTCCCTCTACAATTTACTCCCTCAATATTACCCTCCATTATTGATAGCCCAATACCTGGATGTCTTAGGATATGCCCCACTAGCCTATCCCTTCTTTTGGTAAGATGCTTCCATATACTTCTTTTTTCATCCACTCGCCTAAGAACCTCTAAATTACTTATTTTGTCCACCCACCTAATCTTTAACATTTTCCTATAACACCATATTTCAAAAGCTTCTATCCTCTTCTTTTCTACAGCCCCTATCACCCACGTTTCACACCCGTATAATGCTACAGTCCAAACGTACTGTTTTAAGAAATTTTTCCTAATCTGTAAATCAATGTTTGTAGTCAGTAAGCTGTTTTTCATTTCAAAGGCTTTTCTAGCTTGAGCAATTCTACTCTTGATATCACTTGTGCTTTTACCATCCTTTGTTATTTTACTCCCTAGATAGCAGAATTCCCTAACTTCCTGTATGTTTTCGTTGCCTACTTTTAAATTTCCCATCTCTTCTAAACCACTCTTGCTGCTGCACAACACTTTCGTTTTGTTCTTATTAATTTTCATGAAGTAATCCTTTCTCAAGATATCATCCATTCCATTTAAGGCATCCTCTAGTTCTTTCTTTGCATCGGATAATACTACTATATCATCGGCGAATCTCAGCATTTTTATTGTTTCTCCTTGAATTTTTATTCCTGCGTCAAATTTCTCCTTCACTTCATTTATAGCCTCTTCTATATACAAGTTAAAAAGTAGTGGAGACAAAGAACAACCTTGTCGTACACCTTTTCTTACAGCAGCCTCTTTTTCGTACCCCTCGATTCTCAAAACAGCTATTTGATTCTTATACAGACTGTAGATAACTTTCCTTTCTTTGTATTTAATTCCTATCCTTTTCAAAGTTTTAAACATTTTACTCCAGTCCAAATTGTCAAATGCTTTCTCTAAATCTACAAATGCCATAAAAGTAGTTTTATTTTTCTTTATCCTTTTCTCAATAATCAGTCTCAGAGCCAATATTGCATCTCGAGTTCCCATTCTCCTTCTAAATCCAAATTGGTCATCGTCCAATACTTCTTCAACTCGGTGTTCTATTCTCCTGTATATAATTCTTGTCAGTATCTTAGATGCATGGCATGTTAGGCTGATGGTTCTGTAATGTTCACACTTCTCCGCTCCTGACTTTTTTGGTACTGGAATCATAATATTTTTTTTAAAGTCCGATGGTACCTCTCCACTCTCATACATTCTGCACACAAGTTTGTATAATTTGTTATGAGCAACTTCGCCACATCGTAATAATAATTCCGATGGTATGTTATCTATTCCTGGTGTCTTATTCATATTCATATCCTTAAGTGCCCGATCGAATTCTTCTCGTAGTATAGGGTCCCCTCTTTGATCTTCTTCAACATCAGATTCTTGTTCTATTGCATCATGTTCTAATTCTTTTCCCTTGTAGAGTTGGTTTACGTATTCCTTCCATCTTTCAGCTCTCTCTTGGCCATTCAACAATGGTTTGCCACCCGCGCTTTGTAAATTAACAGCTTTCATCTTTCGTTCTCCAAAGTATTCCCTTATTTTTCTGTAAGCTGCATCCACTTTACCAACTGCCATTTTACTTTCAATGTCCGTACATTTCGCTCTGATCCACTCTTCTTTCGCTTTCTTATGGGGTTGCTTATTGTTCTGAATTGAACAAATTGCAACGTACACATATTAGGAAAAAAAGGACTATGTAAGTTCTTTAAGTTTGGAAAATCTTTAATTTCGTCTTATGGATCTTATCCATTTTCTTGATGTTCTTTTCTTGATTTTTTTTACCAATAATTTTAAATTGCGTTACATTTTCTTTTCCTTTCTTCCTCAGAATACACCACTTTTGTTCATTTGGTTGGTTTCTTTTGCTGGAGTCCAGTATATTTCAGTTTATGATAATGTTTTTTCTTGGTTTTTAACTCTTAAGTGAGATCTGAAGTTCTTTTAGGTCTTCTTTAATTTTGCGAAACCAGTGCGGTTGGGACATTTTACTTAAAAAATATTCAATGATCTGTCTGGAAATTCTAGAGAGATTCGTCCGCATGATGTGTCCGAAAAAGAAAATTACCTTTTTCCTTATTTGATCCGCAAGCATTTCCGTGTTCCATATGATTTTCAAAAATTGCAAATCAAAGATTTATAAGGGTGAGGCAGTGAATCGGGCGATTTGGCAACACTGCATACAGTCTCCTGTAGTGTAGCTAGGAGAATGAGACTACCGCCATCTTGAAGCGTCTGTTTTACCATTTAGTTCCAATGGAGTCCTGGAGCGGAGCACAACGAGCATACGCTGTTAAAGCGTATTATAAAAATAATGATAGTTACGTGCTCGCGCAGCGCGCATTTCGTAATTATTTCAATATTCTGCGTAATGATCCGATACCTTCAGCCCATGCAATAAAAATATGGGTTAAAAACTTCGAAGAAACAGGCTCAACATTGAAGACACGAACTGGAAGCGTAAAAAGTGTGCGTACACCAGAAAACGTTGACAAGGTGCAGGCGGCTGTGTAAAGAAGTCCTACACGTTCAGCTCGACGGCATGCAATATCACTCGGCATTTCTAATCGCAGTGTGAGGAGGATTTTACACAAAGATCTACAGTTCCATCCGTTTAAAATTCAGTTAGTGGACGCTTTGAATAATGTTGATCACGCATCCCGACTTGCTTTTTGTAATCGATAATTGGACATGATGAATGACAACGCAGATCTTCTCAACAATCTTTGGATGAGTGATGAAGCTCACTTCCATCTTTCGGGCTTCGTAAATAAGCAGAATTTTAGATGTTGGTCACGCGAAAATCCATAAAAAATACACGAAAAGCCGCTTCACAGTATTAAAGTGACAGTTTGGTGTGCAATATCAACACAGGCTATCGTAGGACCATATTTTTTTGAGGATGACAATGAACGTGCAGTTACAGTGAATACACAGCGCTATGTTAACGTGTTGGAGAACTGTCTTCAACCGGAATTAGTTCGCAATCCGGCTTACCAAAACATGTTTTTTCAACAAGACGGTAATACCTGCCACACATCCAGAGCTTCAATTAATGTTTTGCGACACTTGTTTCCCAATCGCTCTATAATAGCTCTAAATCGCTCTAGATAGCAGAATTCCCCAATAACACAATAGCGCACTTATTTCAAACAACTTTCTTGAATAGGCATCCCTTTGTAGCCACCCCATTGTTACTTTTCCCCTAGAATCTACTCTTTATTATGAAATGCTAGAGATTTCGCGAACCTTCTTCGATATTATCACAATACGTTCTCATACCCCCTGAACCAGAAAACATGTTTTTAGTGATTGGTCTATTCGCGCGCGCCTGTGCGTGTGAACAAAATATATTTTGGTACGAAACCTCGTTAAGGCCAGCTCCTGGCTTGTGGCCCCTCCGCAAAAAGCGAAGGAAAGTCAAGAAAGGGTCAAATGGAGCTCTACAATTGTATCATGTCGTATTGTGTGAAACAGCTGACTAATAGAAGGCTGCTTTTTACTTTCTCTTAGCTGGCCATAGACGATCAGTCTGGATCAAAAGATTGAACAAACAGACTGAAGTGAGGTTCAATCATTTCTTCAGTCGTTTGATCAATACCTTTTACAGTCCAGCCTCTCTTAGTTTGCTCCTAATGTAAACAAATAATGACGTCACTGAGCATGCGCATTATATCAAAATGTGTACACGCTGATTAAAAACTAACAACAAAATACTTTCAAAAGTATTTAAATACAAAATAATTTTAAAAGTATTTTTATAAATGAAATTGTTTGGCCTACATCATATCATGACTGATGTTTTTAGTACTTTAAGTACTTATAATTAAAAAAATAGTTAATAGGAATAGGTCATCCGTAAAGTCGCAGACTCTAGCGAGCACCTTGTAGTAGGTGGCTTTTGTTTGTTGACACTAGGAGAAAACTAACAACGGCTGATCACGGTATAATTCAATCAGCATACTCGTGAATTAAGTTTCACCCTTTGCCAAAGAAGAAGAGTTGAGGGGCGTGGGCGACGAGGGGACCGACATCGTTGGTGCCGAGCGCGTGACTGAGGGAAAGATTGATCAAAACGCTACTAGACGCTCAATCGCCTTCTTCAGTCGTTTGTCTAAATCAAAATTTCTATCAATCTCCTTCAGTCATTGACTCAATCGTCAAACACACTTCTAGACGCTCAATCATGACTGTCTCGGTCGATTGATCAAACACTTTTGATCAAAAGACTGATCGTCTAGGGCTACCTTTATATAAATATAATTTATATTATAATATTTATATAATATAATATTTACTTATATAAATATAGGTAGGAAAGTATTGTTTTTATGTCGATTTCGAAATCGAGTTTTCACCGGATCTACACATTTTTAGACCCCCTCAACCCAAACACATGTTTTTAGCGATTGGTCTGTGTCTGTGTGAACAGAATATCTCAAGAACGGAACATCGTACGAGCTTGAAACTTGAAACTTAAGTTACATACTACTACCGGACCCGACACGAACATTTTCATCAAAATCGGTCAACCTGAAGTAGTACTTTCTTCGTGTTATTTTTCACTTTTTTGCGATTTTCTCAAAAGCGGCTCCTACAGGTTTTTTTAAATCGCTTCATTTACTACATTTTTTATGCTCTACAAGATAGGATAAGCGCCTTGTCTGCTAAAACTCTTGATGAGGCTGTACTCTCGTAGAAAAATATGTTTTTTTTCATGATTGCGGCCTTAATAATTATGTATTTTAGAGCAAAAGTGTAAATAAAATCTATAGGAAATTAAAAGATCGACAACTTTAATTTAAGCATTTTTCTCTAAAGAGCCTAGTTTAGCGTGAAAGAGTGATTTTCCGTATTAAACGCCAAACTAAGGTTGGTTTTTATTTTGCATCATTCACTCGTAGTTATAATAAGGTTATATATTTTTTGATGTTAGTTTTTTTGTTTATTTCAAATGTTACGTTGTATTGTTAATTGTTTTCATTGGCAAGAGAAAGTTGTGTTAGTGTTACACACCAGATTTTTACTTTCTCTTGCCTAATGCCTATAAGAATATAGGCCTATAGGAAGGAAAGTATTGTTTTCATGTCAATTTTTCGAAATAGAGTTTTCACAGGATCTACACGTTTTCAGACCCCCTGAATCCAAAAAACATGTTTTTAGCGATTGGTCTGTGTGTGCGCGCGCGCGTATGTGTATACAAAATATCTCAAGAACGGAACATTGTACGAACTTGAAACTTGAAACTTAAGTTACATACCACTACCGGATCCGACAGAAACATTTTCATCAAAATCGGTCAACCGGAAGTAGTAGTTTATTCGTTTAATTTTTCTTTGTTTTGCGATTTTCTCAAAAACTGGACCTACGATTTTTTTTAAAATCGCCTGGTTTACTAAAATTTTTATGCTCTACAAGATAGGGTAGGCGCCATGTTTGCTGAAATTCTTGGTGAGGCTGTTTTCACGTAAAAAATTGTTTTTTTAAGATTGCGGCCTTAATATGCATTTAAGCGCAAAAATTTATGTAATAAAAATGTGAAAAATTGAAAATCCTACAACTTTTATTTTAAACGCTTTTTTGTATAATTCTTAGTTTATCTGTAATTAGCGATTTTCTGTTTTTTTCTCACGAAAACGTGTGAAAAATCGATTTGTTTTAAGATTTCGGCCTTAGAATGCACTTTACGACAAAAGTGTATATAATTAAATTTATAAGAAATAAAAAGATCTACAACTTTTATTTTAAGCATTTTTCTCTACAGAGCTTAGTTTAGCGTGAAAGAGTGATTTTCCGTATTTTTAAGCCAAACTGAGATTGATTTTCATTTTGCGTCTTTCATATATGATTAAAATTAGGTTATGTTTATTGAGGTTATATTTTTGTATATTTCTAATGTTTTATTATAAATGTTAGGTTTATTGTTAATTATTTGCACTGGCAAGTGAAAGTTGTGTGAGTGTTTCACACCAGATTTTTCATTATGTGTATTGGCAACAGAAAGTTGTGTGAGTAGTTCAGACCAGATTTTTTTTCTATCGATGGTGGTTCGGATGACTAACGTTCGGATAACCGACACTCCTTAGTATTTGTTATAGCAAGTACTACCGGGTGATTTTTTAGTCCTGTTACCCAATTGTTAATGTCTGGTAATTTTTTTCTAAGAAAGGGATATTTTGTTTTGTGACACAAAGTTGGTAGCCCTACTCAACCGGTATAGATACGACAGTTTGAGTTGATTCACCTTGAGTTGCGTAAAATTTTGTGCTGTTTCCAGTTGTGTTATGAACAGAATATCTTTTGCCCTAGAACAACGGGTTTTCATTCTTGAACAATATTTTGCTACAAAATCGTATGCGAGTGTAAAAGAATCATTTCAAATTAAATTTTTTGGTGTTCCTCCACTCTATTCTAGTCAATTTCTAGGCTAACTAACTGATTTTTAGAGGCAGGTATTGTTTGCAGCAAAAAACGTAGTGGTCGACCAACTCTCTTGACAGATGACGTTAAGAGAATGTGAAAACAAGATTGCTCAATTCTCCATGGAAAAGTTTACAAAAACTTTCCTCGCATGTTGATTTGTCATGTTCGAGTGCTCAGAAAGCTGCTAAAAAATTGAAATTGTATCCGTATCACATACGATTAGCTCTAGAGCTTCAGCCTCCAGATTTAACAAGAGATTGTTTTAGGATAAAAGACATTCTGTTCGTAGCACGACCGGAAATGGCACACAATTTTACACAGCTCAAGGAGAATCAACTCACACTGCCATATCCATACTGGTTGAGTAGGGCTACCAACTTAGTGTTACAAAACAAAATTTATTTTTTTTAGAAAAATATTACCAGACATTAACAATTGGGTAACAGGACTAAAAAATCACCCGGTATTTTTCATTATGTGTATTGGCAACAGAAAGTTGTGTGAGTAGTTCAGACCAGATTTTTTTCTATCGGTGGTGGTTCGGATGACTAACGTTCGGATAACCGACACTCCTTAGTATTTGTTATAGCAAGAACTAGTAGAAGGCCTGCTGGTTTATGTAAAATGTAGTATACAATAGCAGAGTAATTGAAAATGATATAAACAATGCAATAAGGAGGTAAAGAAGAAGCAATGTGTTCCCACAACACATAACAAACCGTATTATTACAACCCAAGCACTGCAATTGTTGTTATGATTTATATCACACCAGCCTATTGTAATCATTCACCAGCGAACACGGCGAAAGTGAAAACCAACTATGAATAACAATAACAGAAAACAACCAAACCATGTAATTATTCGCGTGTTTTAACACAATATATAGTAGGCCTTGCATTTTTAATTCTCCCTATCTTGTTAAATATAGCAAGTAGTATGCTGGCAAAATTCATTTGACAAACTTTCTAGACAGTCTTTTACCAAAATTACTGAACGCCTATGAAATCGCTTATCAAATACATCCGTCAAAGACCCCCGAACCATAAAAAACCAGTTTTTTGCGATTGGTCTGTGTGTGTGTGTGTGTGTGTGTGTGAACAAAGTACGAGGGCAGTCCAGAAAGTCTGTCACGTTTTGATATAAAAAAAAAACTAAGTACAAGAAAAATATTTTTATTATATTATACATTTGAAAGTGCAACTAAAATTTTATTTTTCTACATAATCACTAAACAAATTAAGACACTTATCATAGATGTGAACTAATTTTGAAATGCCGGCGTCATAAAAGTCTACCGCCTGTGATTTTAACCAGTTAGTCACACCCTCCTGCAGCTCCGCGTCGTCGTCAAAGCGCTGCGTCGCAAGCCATGTCTTCATTGTCGGGAACAAGTGATAATCGCTGGGCGCAAGGTCCAGACTGTATGGCGGATGTGGGAAAACCTCCCGTTTGAAAGCATCCAGGACTTCTCGTGTTCGATTTGCCGTGTGTGGTCGGGCGTTGTCATCCAAAAAAAGAATTTTTCCAGTCAACTTTCTTCTGCGCTTTTTTTGAATCGCTCTTCTTAACTTTTCAAGTGTTTCACAATACCTCGCAGAGGTTACTGTTGTGCCACGTCCCAAGAAATCGATAAGAAGAACTCCTTTCCTGTACCTACCTTACTTTACAACTAGCGGGATTTTGAATTGCGGCACACATTTTAAACTGTTGTTGAAAAACAACGAAGAGCCACACAGACCTCTCGCTAGCACGGCTGGAAAGCCACTGAACGGAGAAACGCCGCGGCACCAAAATGGCCGCGATAGCTCCACCCCTAGCGGCTACAACGCAAAACGTGACAGACTTTCTGGACTACCCCCGTATCTCAAGGACAAAACTTCGTGCGAAATTGAAACTTGAAACTTAATTTAGGTACCACTAAAGGATCAGACACAAAAATTTCATCAAAATCGGTCAACCGAAGTAGTAGTTTATTCGTGTCATTTTTCACTTTTTTGCAATTTTCTCAAAAACGACTCCTACGATGTTTTTTAAAAATCATCTCATTTACTACAAATTTTATGCTCTACAAGATAGTGTAGGTGCTATGTCTTCTGAAATTCTTGGAGAGGCTATTCACTTGTAGAAAAAAGGGCTTTTAAAGATTGCAGCCTTAATATGCATTTTAGAGCAAAAGTACATATAATCAAAGTTTTAGACAACTTAAATATCTACAACTATTGTTTCAAACCTTTCTTTGTATAACGCTTAGTTTAGAAGTAATTAGTAATTTTCTGGTTTTTTTCATGAGAATCTGTAAAAAATGGATTTTTAAAGATTTCGGCCGTAGTATGCATTTTACGAAAAAAGTGTATATAAATTCAAATTTCTAGGAAATTAAAACATCTACAACTTTTATTTTAATCATTTTTCTCTACAGAACCTAGTTAAGCGACAAAAAGTGATTTTCTGTATTATTAAGCTAAATTAAGGTTGGTTTTCATTTTGCATCATTCACTCATGATTAAAATAACGTTACGTTTTTTTTTTGTTTATTTCTAATGTTTTATTACTAATGTTAGGTTATATTGGTTGTTATTCGCATTGGCAAGAGAAAGTCGTGTGAGTAATTCACACCAGATTTTTTACAGTAGTCTAATGCAAATTATCACAACATTTAAAAAATTGGGGTAATTTATTGATGTATTTTTGCCCGCATAAGTAGATTATTGTTAAAACAATTTTGTGTTGTGTTTAGCCACATAAAAATCGTAATTTAATTGGCCCAATTTTTTTTTGTAATCCCTGATTTGTGTACATCGCAATCTGTTCAACTCGAAACAATAAGCAACCATATGACCCAATGAGATGAGGATGATGTGTATGACGTGTAAATGAGGTGTAGTCTTGTACAGACTCAGATCGACCATTCCTGAGAGAGTATGGTTAATTGAACCCCAACCATCAAAGTACACCGGTAACCACTGTCTAGTATTCAAATCCGTATAAAAGTAACTACCTTTACTAGGATTTGAACCCGGAACCTTCGTCTCTGAGAATCAGCTGTTAAACAGCTGATTTTGGCGTCAACTTTACCTCTAGACCAACCCGGTGGGTTGGCCCAATTTAATAATAGGCTAATAATAATAATAATAAATTATTTTCCAATGTCTGGTACTGTAGGCTTCTTACTTGTACAGTTCAGCCGTTCTTAGTTTGCTCCTACTGTCAACAAACCAAAGTCACCTACTACAGGGTGCACGCTAGAGTCTGCGACTTTACGGATGTCGTATTCCTATTAAGTCAACTATTTTTTAAATTATAAAAGTACTAAAAACATCAATCATGATATGATGTAGGCCTAACAATTTCATTTAGAAAAATACTTCTTTAAGTATTTTGTATTTAAATACGTTTTAATCAGCGTGTACACATTTTGATATAATGCGCATGCTCAGTGACGTCATTATTTGTTGACAGTAGGAGCAAACTAAAAGAGGCTGGACTTTAGTATCTTATCGTCTATTTATAGTAATAATGAAATGTTATAATATTTTGTTTGCTTTTACTTTCAGTCTACAATGAACAGCCAGAAAGGGACAGCCTAAACGGACCCAGTTCAGTTCCCGATCGGGACGGCGTTTCTGATACGCCCATAGACAACGGCAAAACGCCATTAGGTTTGGGAGGAGGAGCGATAGGTGGAGTGGGCGGCATAGGGCGGGGTCATCACAAACTGAGAACCAGTGGCGGCAGGAGAACTTTTCTTGGCCTTTTGTCCGGAAGGGCCTCGGATATGCTAGAACACACCGAAGCGTTGTAAGTTTTTTCATTCATCAGGTGGCGATAAACCACCACTTGGGATCATGTTTAATACATAAATTGTTCAGTGACGTAGCCAGGACTTTGTAAAGGGGGGTCTGGCATGAACTGGTCTGGGGGGCTTGCCCCCCAGCCAACGGGGGGTCCGAGGGGCCTCCCCCGGAAAATTTTTGAAAATTTGAGTCTGAATTTGAAATTTTGAAAAATTTGATCTGAATATGTTACGAGAATTTTTTGGCCATCGTGTGATATCAAAAGGATTGTGGCCACCAAGATCCCCAGATCTTACTCCTGCGAATTTTTTTCTTTGGGGGAATTTAAAGAGTAAGGTTTTTAAAAACAATCCTCATACAATTGAAGAATTGAAGGCTAATATTGAAAGTGAGATTACAAACATTAATGAGCAAACACTACGAAAAGTGGCTGCAAATGTTATGAAACGTGTCCGAACTTGCATTACAAGCGGAGGAAGTCAATTCGAACATTTATTGTGAAGGTTTAAAGGTAATCTGAATGTTATAATGGTAATAATTTCATACCGTATAATTTGTAATTAGGCCTACTTAATGTAATAAATTAGCGTTCTCAAACTTCGAAGTGCGTCCTTTTTGAAACACCCGTTACTATACCTAGAGCGCATACTGAATATCGCGAAACCTTTTGTCGGTTAGTTAATTGTTTTTTACAGAAATGTCGGTTTCTCGAAAATGTGTTCGAACTATTTACAGAGTTGAACGAAATCTAATATGCAATGTAATAAAATGTTATGAAGTTGAGGCTAAAGAAAAATGTCTATCCGTGCCTCTTAACAAAAGCCGCGTGCGAGCGGCTAACTGCTGTGATGTTTCTCTATCCACAATTCAAAAAATAAAGAAGGAAATTAAGGACGTGAAGAAGCTATTCTTTAACAGTTTTGTTGACACCTGGTAAAAAAAGAAAACGGTTTGATAGATACTAGAGAGACTGATAATGAAAACACCGATGACAGCAATAGTAAAGAAGGCGATTCATTCGTAATTACAGTAAATCAAACATTTCTAGTCATGTAATTAAGTTATACGCAATATTACAGGTCATATTTATTTCTTATAAGGTTTATGAAGAAAACATTTTTTCGGAATAACCACAGCTTACAAAATGTATGTAGAAACTACACGGTAGTGAAATTGTACGAGTAAAGTCTCACTGTTGAGGTTGGCAGCATTGCAAATATTCCATTTCCCTTCCTCACAGCCTATATACGCAAAAGGCAATCTCGTGACTTCAGTATCTGTTGTTTAGGTCAACAGCAGAAAGGCTGGTTTGAACCTCTAGAGGTTTTACTAAGTAAAAACGAGAAGTAAGGTGGTTTACCATTGCCTTCCTCACTGAGTTGAAAGAGTATGCTTATCAGCATGCCAGGCCCTCCGAAAAGCACTCACTTTCCACCCTGCAAATGACACCTTCATTTCATTCACCACAGGGTCTGGCTGCATAGTGAAATTCATTACTCTCAGAGGAGATAACTCTGACTAGTATCTTTTACACCTTTACCTCTTTTGTTCTTAAATAGTTCAGTCATATAAGTGGTTGACTAAGTGATAAGAAACAGAACTATTTTTTTAGCCCTGGACCAAACAGATAGAGTGCAATTAAAATAACACTCCACCTGCCCGTTTTGGGCATACAGTACAGTATTCAGTATCTTTGTTGTTTAGGTCATCAGCCGAAAAGCTGGTTTGAACCTGTAGAGGTTTTACTAAGTGAAACGAGGAGTGAGGTGGTTTACCATTGCCTTCCTCACTGAATAGAAAAGTATGCTCATCAGCATGCCAGGCCCTCTGAAAAGCATATATTTTCCACTCTGCAAATGACACTTTCACTTCATTCACCACAGGGTCTGGCTGCATAATGAAATTCATTACTTTCAGACAAGATAACTATGATTAGTGTCTTTTACACCTCTACATTTTTCTGTTCTTAAATGATTCAGTCATTTAATTGGCTGACCATGTGATAAGAAACAACTGTTTATTTTATCCCAGCAACGAACAGATTGAGAGTAAATAATTTGGCACTCGACCTGTCTGTTATGGGCAGATTCAGTATCTTTAGAAGATAAATTAATTGCCACTTTGTTGTCTGATGATGATGATAAAGAATGATTTTGTTGTTTCAGTTGCTACTTGTGGGTGCAGCTGAGTTCGCTGTATGGAAAGCTGATCGTGATACTGATGGTCTGTTTCACTCTACTCGAAGTCATGGACAACTCCGTCAAACTTCTCTCGTTGCAGGTCTCTTTATTTAACATAATCTTTGTTTCTATTTTATTGCAAAAAAATTATTGTTTTCATGTGCGTTTTAGGACGCCTGAGTTTTCACCGGATCTACACGTTTTAAGACCCCCTGAACCCAAAAAAACATGTTTTTAGCGATTTGTGTGTGTGTGTGTGTGTGTGTGTTTGTGTGTGTGTGTGTGTGTGTGTATGTGAAGAGAATATCTCAAGAACGGAATATCGTACGAACTTGAAACTTGAAACTTTTAAGTTACATACCACTACCGGACCCGACACGAAGATTTCCATCAAAATAAGTCAACCGGAAGTAGTAGTTTATTTGTGTCAATTTTCACTTTTTTGCAAGTTTCTCAAAAACGGCTCCTAAGATTTTTTAAAAATCGCCTCATTTACATTTTTTATGCTCTACAAGATAGGGTAGGCGCCATGTTTGCTGAAATTCTTGGTGATGCTGTTTTCTCGTAAACAATAGTTTTTTTAAGATTGCGGCTTTAATTGCACTTTAGCGCTAAAATGTATATAATAAAAGTTGTAGAAAATTTAAAATCCTAAAACTTTTATTTCAAACATTTTTTTTATAACGCCTAGTTTAGCGGTAATTAGCGATTTTCTTTTTTTCTCACGAAAACATGTAAAAAATCGATTTTTTTTCTTAAGATTTCAGCCTTTTATGCATTATACGAGAAAAAAGTATAATCAAATTTATAGGAAATTAAAAGATCTACTACTTTTATTTGAAGCATTTTTCAAAGTAATAAACTAGGCTCCTACAGAGCCTAGTTATACTCTTAGCGAAGGAGTGATTTTCCGTATTTTGAAGCCAAAATGAGGATGATTTTCATTTTGCGTCTCTCACTCTTGATTAAAATTAGGTTATATTTATTGAGGTTAGTTTTTTTGTTTATTTCTAATGTTTTATTAGTAAATTATTATGTTAGGTAATGTATAATATGTATTATTATGTTTATGTATTAGTATTATATAATGTTAGGTTATATTGGTCATTATTTGCATTGGCAAGAGAAAGTTGTGTGAGTGTTTTACACCAGATTTTTACTTAATTGCGGTTCATTATCCAATAGCTGGTGTCAGTTAGGCAACCGGCAGTACAAATATCACTGAACACCGCATGGATTTGTTGATGCATGTCTCTACACTCGGTGAATTCGGTATAGATGTAAACTTACACATTTGATAATTTGATTTGTGGTGTTGCAGGGCATATACCTGATGTACTTGTACGTGGGCAGTATAGCAGTGATAATCTGCATTTACGTTTGGGTGTTAGTCGACAGCTGTGCTTCTTTCCACAACGAGAGTGATCCGGCGATAACTACCACTGTTATCACCGATGCTGAACTTGGAAGTCTATCGCTGACTAGGTTTGGATCCTTAAAAAGAGCTCATATATCCAGGGATAAAACTTCTGCCACCAGTTTTTATCTACGTGTTGGAGCATTAGGTCAGATATTAATACTAATTTGTTTCAATTTTATTTCTTTTAAAATTTTGTAATACAGACAGTTGGGAAAGTTGGTTTGCATTAGTTGCCCTGAGATGTCACTGGGTGCAGTCTAGTATAGTCCATTCGAAATAGGATGATAGTAAGTCTCTGAAAGCTGGTGACTTTTAAAAATAAAAAGTTCCTTTTCGAAAGTAAAATTTCTCTTTTAATTATTCTTACAAGGTGATTATTCTTACGGGTGAGGCAGTGAATCGGGCGATTATGAAAACACCGCGAGGAAGTTAAAAAATGTAGTTTAATTAATTTAGAATATACGAGGGTTGTTTGAAAAGTCCATGCAAAGTCAGATATATGGCACTACTGGCGTATATCGAGCATATGTTTAGTTAGTAGCATCTGTTGGAAAAACACGTGTAGTTTCAGCCAGATCGGTCTATTTCTTTGTGTTTGACATTCGTTTTAATCGAGGAAGTCGAGTGATTTTCAAAAAATGGATGAAAAAGAATTTCGTGTGAAGTGTTGCAAGGACGGTTTGCAGCTGTTCCAGAAGATTCCGCAGGACTTTAAGCGTCGTTTCGTCACTGTGGATGAAACATGGATACATCACTACACTCCTGAGACCAAAGAACAATCTAAACAATGGGTTATGAAGGGGGAATCTGCGCCAAAAAAAGGCGAAGACAGTTCCTTCGGCCGGAAAGATTATGGCGACTGTCTTTTGGGATTCACAAGGAATAATCTTCATCGATTATCTGGAAAAGGGTAAAACTATTACAGATGCATATTATTGTACTATTATTGTATTATTTATTTATTATATTATTGTTCATCGTTATTGGACCGTTTGAAAACCGAGCTGCAAAAAAAACGCCCACAATTGCCCCACAAAAAAGTCCTTTTCCATCACGACAACGCACCAGCTCACGCCTCAGCAATTGTGGTCGCAAAATTAATGGAAATAGGGTTCCAACTCGTTTCACATCCCCCCTATTCTCCAGACTTGGCTCCCTCGGACTACTATTTGTTTCCCAATTTGTAGGAATGGCTAGCGGGAAAAAGATTTTATTCAAACGAGGAGGTGATAGCAGGAACGAATGGCTATTTTTCAGACTTGGACAAATCCTATTATTCGGAAGGGTTCAACAAAGTAGAGCAGCGTTGGACGAAGTATATAAGCCTAAAAGGAGACTATGTCGAAAAATAAAAAAGGTTTACTCCAAACAGTTAAGTAGTTTTTATTTTTTCACGGACTTTTCAAACGACCCTCGTACCAAGTAATACTTACATATTTACAATTTTTTATAAATTACTTGAAAATCATACCATAAAGATGTCCTCCATTTTGTTGCATACATTCCTGAACGCGTGCACGAAGATTATTCATCACATTTCGTAATGTGGCTGTAGGAATTTGTGCCACTTCTTCACGTATCCGTTCTTTAAGTTCCCGTAAATTTCAAGGCGGTTGAGATTGGAAAACACGTGATTTTAGTGTCCCCATAGAAAGTAATCACATCCAGAAAGATCTGGTGATCTGGCTGGTCATGAAATGTCTCCGTTCTTAGAAATGACGCGATTGGGAAACAAGTGTCGCAAAATATTAATTGAAGGCCTTGATGTGTGCGAGGTAGCACTGTCTTGTTGAAAAAATATGTTTTGGTAAGCCGGGTTGCGAACTAATTCCGGTTGAAGACAGTTCTCCAACACGTTAACATAGCGTTGTGTATTCACTGTAACTGCACGTTCATTGTCATCCTCAAAAAAATATGGTCCTACGATAGCCTGTGTTGATATTGCACACCAAACTGTCACTTTAATACTGTGAAGCGGCTTTTCGTGTATTTTTTATGGATTTTCGCGTGACCAACATCTAAAATTCTGCTTATTTACGAAGCCCGAAAGATGGAAGTGAGCTTCATCACTCATCCAAAGATTGTTGAGAAGATCTGCGTTGTCATTCATCATGTCCAATTATCGATTACAAAAAGCAAGTCGGGATGCGTGATCAACATTATTCAAAGCGTCCACTGACTGAATTTTAAACGGATGGAACTGTAGATCTTTGTGTAAAATCCTCCTCACACTGCGATTAGAAATGCCGAGTGATATTGCATGCCGTCGAGCTGAACGTGTAGGACTTCTTTACACAGCCGCCTGCACCTTGTCAACGTTTTCTGGTGTACGGACACTTTTTACGCTTCCAGTTCGTGTCTTCAATGTTGAGCCTGTTTCTTTGAAGTTTTTAACCCATATTTTTATTGCATGGGCTGAAGGTATCGGATCATTACGCAGAATATTGAAATAATTACGAAATGCGCGCTGCGCGAGCACGTAACTATCATTATTTTTATAATACGCTTTAACAGCGTGTGCTCGTTGTGCTCCGCTCCACGACTCTATTGGAACTAAATGGTAAAACAGACGCTTCAAGATGGCGGTAGTCTCATTCTACTAGCCACACTACAGGAGACTGTATGCAGTGTTGCCAAATCGCCCGATTCACTGGCTCACCCTTAAAAATCTTTGATTTGCAATTTTTAAAATCATATGGAACTCGGAACTGCTTGCGGATCAAATAAGGAAAAAGATAATTTTCTTTTTCGGGCACACATGCGGACGAGTCCCTCTAGAATTTCCAGACAGATCATTGAATACTTTTTAAGTAAAAAGTCCCAACCGCACTGGTTTCGCAAAATTAAAGAAGACCTAAAAGAACTTCAGATCTCACTTAAGAGTTAAAAACCAAGACAAAAAATTATCATAAACTGAAATATACTGGACTCCAGCAAAAGAAACCAACCAAATGAACAAAAGCGGTGTATTCTGAGGAAGAAAGGAAAAGAAAATGTAACGCAATTTAAAATTATTGGTAAAAAAAATCAAGAAAATGGATAAGATCCATAAGACGAAATTAAAGATTTTCCAAACTTAAAGAACTTACATTGTCCTCTCTATGAGGCTCTATGAGGCTTTTAAAAAATGAAAATAAAAAAAAGCAATTTTCCGTGTGTTATTGGAAAAAAAAACTTGATTTTCGGAGATGAAGGTTCCTGGTTCAAATCCTAGTAAAGGTAGTTACTTTTATACGGATTTGAATACTAGACAGTGGTTACCGGTGTACTTTGATGGTTGGGGTTTAATTAACCATACTCTCTCAGGAATGGTCGGCCTGGGTCTGTAGAAGACTACACCTCATTAACACGTCATACACATCATCCTCATCTCATTGGGTCATGGGGTTGCTTATTGTTCTGAATTGAACAGATTGCAACGTACACAAATTAGGAATAAAAAAAATTGGAAAAATATTTTTATCTTTTTCTTTTCCATTGTTAATTAATCTTTTAAAACGCTTTCATTCACTAACAGGAAAAGTTAACACAAAGAAAAATCTCTTAAGTCATAGCACTGATGCAAGAGCACATTACTAAATTCCCTCTGTTCTTCCAAGCTGGGGTCCAGGATTCGATTCCTGGTCAGGTGTGGCATTTTTTCATCAATCTTCTTCATCTATCGAAAAGTTAAGAAAATTGGAGCGCAGGATTCTTAGGACCAGCATCAATAAAAAACATTTTGTGGATGGACGCTACAGACTTTTACCAAATGACCAACTGTACACAGACATTGAACCTATTACAATAGCGATGAGAAAAAAACGCGTATCTTTCTTCGGGTACATTATGCGAACTCTACAGACAAGGTTACTTAGGAGACTTCTGGATAAATTTCTGGCCTCCAAACGGAAAACCAGCGCTTTCACATGGATCACAGAGGTCCAAAGGGATATGGCCCAACCTAACAACGACGGACCTGGTGGATGAGACGCCATACTACAAAAATTTGATCAAATCACATAGTAACCCACCGGGTGGTCTAGAGGTAAAGTCGTCGCCAGAATTAGCTGTTTATCAGCTGATGTTCGGAGACGAATGTTTCTGGTTCAAATCCTAGTAATTGTAGTTACTTTTATATGGATTTGAATACTAGACAGTGGTTATTGGTGTACATTGATGGTTGGGGTTTAATTAACTATACTCTCTCAGGAATGGTCGGCCTGGGTCTGTACAAGATTACATCTCATTTACACGTCATACACATCATCCTCATCTCATTGGGTCATGGGGTTGCTTATTGTTCTAAATTGAACAGATTGCAACGTACACAAATTAGGAATTAAAAAAAAAATCACATAGTACCCAATTGACCACAAAGAAGTGGAAAGTTGGTGTAAGGGTCTACACAGACGAACAACAGGAAATGTGCGCCAAAAACCTGAGGCGCTACTATGCTAATAAGAAACTTAAAGCGGCTTCCAAACGGGCTAAAGTGATCCATTGAGGTCTCAAAAGTTAAAAAAATGTCTCCTAAAGATTACTTTAGGAGACTTTTTAAAGATTAGTTACTCTGTACAGCAGATGCAGAGGTTGATCTTACGAATAATCAATAAAAGACACGCATGCGCACTGATGCTTTTCCCCCTTTACCCCTCGTTGCAAACAAGGGCAAACTCGTGACTCAAGTGACTATAGACCATTTAATCTGCCAGGAGGTTTTATTTTGAATGCAGTATCAAATGTTTTGTTATGATGATATTGGCTGATTGATGTTGATAAAATATATATTGTTGGATGTTTTTTGCAGCATTTGGTCTTGGGACACTGGTGTTCAATGGATTAGAAATGGCAATGCATTCTATGATGGAAGGATCCTGTTTGAATGATGTTGTTTTTGTACACCCTGTACTACATGGACTGTTCACTTTCTTGCAAATGCATTTTCTCTTTGTCAACTCTCAGGTATGTACACCTACTCTACAATTAATTAAGCTCAACATTGAAGGTCTTGTCAAACAGAACGCAGACGGTCCGCTCTTGTCCGCGCGGACCCATGTTTAGACATTGTTGCATCATCCTAGTCAAATAGGCTGCGGCCTACGCCGCGTACCAATCTATTCCGCGGTGGACTGTTGGGAGTTTGTATTTTTCTACAGAGTCCGCGACGGACAGGATGGCCGATGAAGAGAAAAAATTAATTGAACTTGTTATGGAGCACCCATATTAATATGATGTGCAAAATAATGATTACAAAAACTTGGTTAAGAAAGCACAATCATGGAGAGAAATTCCTGAAAAACTTCAACAAACCAGTAGTACTATACACAAATTTTATTATATTTTTTGTTATTACAATATTTATAACAAAAAAATAGTTTTACGTTTTTACTGTCAACATGACTGACAGTATAACTGTACATTGAAAGTGTATCAATCTATAAATTAGTCATTGACTTATTAATTATTAACATTATTCATTAACTGAAATAGTTGAAGTAATTAACAAATTTGTCTTGTACAGGGATGTCTGTTCCTGGTAGTGATTTTGGAGGTAGTAGTATACAAGGGCGGATCTAGAAGCCAAATTTGGGGGGGGCTATTGAGACTTGACCCCCCCCCCCAATTTTTTTACTTCTGCGAAATAATTTTTCATGTATTTTTTAAATCTTAGTTTATTGTTTTAATTTTTTTTTAATTAATTTTTTTTAATTAGTTTGAATAGAGGAGTAAATGAACCCAAGTTAGCAAATTCGAAACTTAAGTTTTTTAGTTTGTATCCGTAAAATCCATTTGACTCAATCGAGTAAAAAAAGTTGAAAAACTATATTATCGGTAATAATTATAAAAAATTTTTAGCAAAAAAAAAAAAAAAAAGCCGGGCTTTGCGGGGGGGCGATAGCCCCAATAGCCCCCCCTAGATCCGCCTCTGCCAAGGGCGGATCTAGAAGCCAAATTTGGGGGGGCTATTGAGACTTGACCCCCCCCCAATTTTTTTACTTCTGCGAAATAATTTTTCATGTATTTTTTAAATCTTAGTTTATTGTTTTAATTTTTTTTTTAATTAATTTTTTTTAATTAGTTTGAATAGAGGAGTAAATGAACCCAAGTTAGCAAATTCGAAACTTAAGTTTTTTAGTTTGTATCCGTAAAATCCATTTGACTCAATCGAGTAAAAAAAGTTGAAAAACTATATTATCGGTAATAATTATAAAAAATTTTTAGCAAAAAAAAAAAAAAGCCGGGCTTTGGGGGGGGCGATAGCCCCAATAGCCCCCCCCTAGATCCGCCTCTGCCAAGGGCGGATCTAGAAGCCAAATTTGGGGGGGCTATTGAGACTTGACCCCCCCCCCCCAATTTTTTTACTTCTGCGAAATAATTTTTCATGTATTTTTTAAATCTTAGTTTATTGTTTTAATTTTTTTTTTTAATTAATTTTTTTTAATTAGTTTGAATAGAGGAGTAAATGAACCCAAGTTAGCAAATTCGAAACTTAAGTTTTTTAGTTTGTATCCGTAAAATCCATTTGACTCAATCGAGTAAAAAAAGTTGAAAAACTATATTATCGGTAATAATTATAAAAAATTTTTAGCAAAAAAAAAAAATAGCCGGGCTTTGGGGGGGGCGATAGCCCCAATAGCCCCCCCCCTAGATCCGCCTCTGGTAGTATATAGGCCTAATTTTGTTATTTACGAACTCACGATAGAAAGCGGAATTTTCTACTAATACTACTATCGCGGAAATACTACTATCATTATGACACCCATAACTACCTATATCAACAATAATGAAATTATAGTCGGGATAAACGAAAATACATGAAAAATCGGTCTTCGAAGAATTTAACTCATTGCAAAATCAGGGAAATTCGCTTACCTCCTCTCTTTTGCAATTAATTTCGTGCAGTCATTTTCTTTTTCGTTTCGACCGTCTCAAAGCGAACAAAAGAAGTAATTCTTCTTCGTCTAAAGAACTTCTAGACAATATAAATTCAAGTTTCAAAGTTGAAAAAATACCAAATCATAAATTTGCAACGACTCGTTCACGTTTTCTTTACAATTGTTCTAGTCCGTCCTGATTTGTCCCCATTAGGCTCTCTCAGTCCGCATTCTGTTTGACAAGACCTTAAGTGTTTAAAAAACCAATGAAACTTATAATAGCTGCAATTCTGGAATAATCTTAACTAGTGTAAACAAGTCACAATAGATTAAAGGTGTTACAGGTAACCAACCGACTCTTTCATTAATAGTAGTACAACAAAGACCCTACCTTATTAAACATGGCCCTTTTTAAATATTCTTTTATAACTTGCTGTTGTTGTTTAGGTCATCAGCCTGTAGGCTGGTTTGAACCTGTAGAGGTTTTACTAAGTAAAACGAGGAGTGAGGTGGTTTACCAGTGCCACAACTCACTGGGTGGAAAAGTACGCTTATCAGCATGCCGGGCCCTCTGAAAAGCACATATCTTCCACTCTGTAAATGACACCTTCACTTCATTCACCACAGGGTCTGGCTGTATAATGAAATTCATTACTTTCAAAGGAGATAACTCTGATTAGTGTCTTTTACACCTCTACCTCTTCTGTTCTTAAATGATTCAGTCATTCAACTGGCTGACCATGTGATAAGAAACAGAACTATTTATTTTAGCCCTGCAACGAACAGATTGAGTGTAAATAATTTGACACTCCACCTGTCTGTTATGGGCAGCTTTTATAACTAGTAACTCTATTGTTACTTTTTCACCCTATTATTTACTATTTAAGGGGGTAGTCAACTCAAGAAGATGATTTCTTTTTAATTTTGATTGTTTTTTTGCATTTATTTGAAGTTTAATATTTTCTAAATCACAGCATGTGTTTATTTTGTTTGTACGTTGACAAAAAGTTATAATATCATTTGTTTAAAATAAAGCTCACTAGCAAAGCGAGTGAAATTATTCCTTAAACTTTAGATAAAGTTTTCCGGAAATGTGTTTTTTGCATGATTGTACATTCTTGGGGATTAAATATTTTGGTTTGTACTGGAGGTGTTTAGATAATATTTTTCAAATGTTCATAATTTCTTGCTCTGTTATCTGTTGAATGATTATTAAAAAAAACTTAGTAGGAATTTAGTTAAAAAATAATTTGTGAATACATAAAATAAATGTTTTTGAAAATATGGTTTTTCTTCAATTAATTTCTTGTAAGAAAAAATACATATAATAGCATACAACAGGTAATAAACAGCAATTTTCTGTATTTTTTTGGCACCAGAAAAATGTTGATATCTTTCGTGGTTCCTGAGATATTTGATTCCCTGTAAAAGCCTGCTTTACCACCCCCACCCTTATATTAGTGGCTGTAATTGTATTTTTGGCCTTGTTCAAGTAGTAGATCATTACTAGTAAATTACTCTTTCATTTAAAATATAAAATAATGATACATTATAGCCTATAGTTTTCATTTTCATTTTCTGGGTTGACTCCCCCTTTAACATTTTATGAATCTCTAAAAACCTCTCCAACACATTTTCGATATTGTCATAATATGTTTCACAACCAACAAAGTTTTTTCGTTTTTTCATTGATATTTTTTATGTGTAAGCTTTAATTTGAAATAGGACATGCAGTTAAATGTGTGTTTATGGTACAGAATGTTGGTGAGGTGGTTACATTACCAAGACGTGTTGCTTAACTTGCTAAAGTAGAGTTGAGGCGTTGCGGACCAGAAGGGCGAACTCAACAAAGGGTAGTTTTGAGAAAAACGCGAATTAAACTTTTTGATCCAAGGGCGAACTCAACAAAAATTCATGTTTTAATTATTCGTAATAAATTTTTATTACACTCCCCGTGTTTTCCTCGTCGGTCAGTGTCTACACTACCAGTAACTTTTATCTTATCTAATACTGTATGGACACATATCTCACTAATCACATAAATCCCATAAAACGCTGTCCAGCAAACATCGTAGATAACTGTGCCTATAATAATCGTATATCTTATTCTTCGCAAAGTTCGACTAGGCCTACCTTTTACATAACTTCTCTTACAATCTATGAAGAAGTTTGTAGAGGTAGGCATTTTGCAAATCGTAATTTTCAATGGCCCAAAATCATTAAAAACAGAAGTAATATTATTAACACCAACATTTTCGAAGCAGCCGCAAGAACAAGGCTCACCAATCTTCCTGGAAACCACAACACTATTGTTACAACGAGATACATACTGTTGACCAGTATTCCGTTGCTTTTTTGCTAAATTCTTCTTCCAGTTTTGTGGGTTGGTTCGTCTTTTTCAGGAATACCCAGCTTCTTCGTCTTCCCTATTGTCACCTGTATCACGTTCCATGACTAAATGTTCAGTAGCAGACTAACAGAGTATACACGTAGAAATCACTCAATAAAAGACAGACTAATACTAGAGAAACAAGGACAGATATAACACGTGTGGAGTGTATGATGCATAGCGATAGTAAGGGGAAAGGGTAGAAGTGAGTGGGATCAGTAGCGCAGAGGTGACAAGACTGACGCCTTGCTGTTGAGTTCGCCCTTCTGGTCCGCGCAAATATCGTTCTAAGTAAACTCCCTGATTTTTTTTACTTCTCTTTTCATATAATTTAAAAGGCGAACTCAACAAAATATACCTATAACATTGAAGTTTGTAACCCAGAGATACCAAATAAAATAAAAACAAAAAAGACCCTATGTTGAGTTCGCCCTTCTGGTCCGGAACGCCTCAGTTATAGTATTTGTAATCTTTAATTTGTATGGGTGTGGGGCCCAGGGCAGTTGCCCTTATCGCCCCTATTTAAGGACTGCTCTAGTCTGTTTTATGTGAATCAGTGATGAGTTACCTGATCAGAAGGCTTTTCCATTTTTAAAGTGTATGTTTTATATTGCTGCAGGTACTAGTTGAGAAATTTGGATTGGTAGCAAGATTTGGGTTCATGCACTTGGCGGCAACAAATCTAGCACTGTGGGCGCGCCTTGTCATATGGGAGAGTGGAATGGAGTGGACATATTTCGTTCATCTGGCTCAATCCTCATCTGTATCTTCACGATCTTCATCTCCATTCGACACTGGAATACCGACTCCATTACAATTGAAAGGATTTCCTCGATCCGTGACATTTTCTAGAATCGAACGAGACACCACTAAATTCAGTAAGTAACTGTTTACCATTGAAGCCATATGGGTGCTTAAAGCTGGTATGTATTCATTCTTCTTCTTCTTCTTCTAACAATCAAGGATTATGCTTCCACCTGTTCCGACTCACAAAGCAATAAACTACTGAATTATTGCCATCTTTTGCATGGCCTCCCAACATCTCTTCTCCGCATCTGTCTGTATTGCAAGACACTGACGGGGATTCTTCCCTCAAGCATTCTCTCTACATGCTCCCTCCATCAATTATAATATTCTACAATCTTCCCATGATAGCAGCAGCAGTTATAGTGAAAATATTCTTTAAAGGGAAAATTACGTCACAGTGCCTTGGGCCAGTCTAAGCTGGTTGGAGTAGTCTGAATGGAAAAGTCCATTTAATAAGGAGAGGGGTGTGCGTGAGTAGTACGTTTACAACTTGACAATTTTGTAGTTGAGTTCTAACCTTAGTGTATTGAAGTGATTAATTAGTTATAATTAATTAGTTAGTGAATAGATAGTTATTGAAGTGAAGTGTTATTCTACACAAATGTTATAATCTATCTTTGTTGTTCTGTCTCATGTATTTATTTTTATCATTTACTATACGGCTATTTATCAAATTTTAATTTCTAATGTAGTGTCTTATATTATTCGAAACTGTTTACTTTTTCGTCGACTCGGTTCAGTTCTGAGTTCATATGAAATGAGTGAAAATAGGGGAAAAAATAAAGTCGGCAAAAAGGACAAGTTTTGCATAGTCAAAGTGGTGAAATTATTAATAATATGATAACGTATTTTGAGCGGGAAGTGAAAGAGGGACCTGATGTATCATTGAATTATAGAAAGTGTGCCATTATGGAACGCGTCTTACAGGCAACAGGGATTTCAAAAAATATTTTTTCTTACTTTTTAATTTATTTCAGATTGCATAAATGTCAATAAATTAAGTTAACTGTAAGTCTGGTTTTCATTTCTTATTTAAGTAGCTAATAATATCAGGCAGAGTAGTAGCGTTCAAGCTGCCGTTGTTATGCGGTTTCGGCTAGTATAACACGTGATTTGGAGTGGAAGGGGAATTCCTTTCTGACTTTCTCAGGACTATAATGTTACTTCTTCTTCTTCTTCTTCTTTTCGTTTCGGCCATCTGTGGACCACGAGAAACAATCAGCATTAGGATTTCCTTTTCCTCCTATCGGCTTTGATGTCGTCCCAGTACTTCTTCAGCCTCACCCTTGCAGTCTCTCTCCTCTCCTCAGACCACTCCACCGCCCTCCTCAAAGAAACGCGCTCCCGGAAACCAGCAAAAGCTCTGACAGCCTCTCCAAACGTAGCTCTATTCAACATTCCTTCCTCGTCGATTCCAATCTCCTCCATATCTCTCATCACCCCCCTTTAACCAATCATTTTTATTCTTCTTTTTATACAGAAAGTCAAATATTCTTTTGGTTAATCTGCTGTCACTCATCCTGAAGAGGTGTGCAAAGTAGTTGGCTCTTCTCTTTCTGATAGCATCCTCCAGTTTCTCAGCTTCATTCGAGAGGTACAACTCTGATGTTGGCCTTACTTCATTATTTAAATTTTTTTTTTTTAATTCCTAATATGTGTACGTGCAATCTGTTCAATTCAGAATAATAAATAAGTAACCCCATGACCCAATGTGATGAGGATGATGTGTATGACATGTAAATGAGTTGTAGTCTTCTACAGACCCAGGTCAACCATTCCTGAGAGAGTATTTGAGCCCAACCATCAAAGTACACCGGCAACCACTGTCTAGTATTCAAATCCATATAAAAGTACTACCTTTACTGGGATTTGAACCAGGAACTTTCATCTCCAAAATTAGCTGTTAAACAGCTGACTCATGGCAACAACTTAAAATTTAATTGTTCATTTAAAATGTCCTACTTTAGCTCTTTTATATGTTTATAAATATGTTATATAAAAGTGTTAACACAGAATACATGCAATAAAAAATTACTATCAGTAAACACAAAAATTAAACACTATAAAACTACTTTAAGAACCAAAATCTTATATGGCAGTGAAACCCTAGCGTGGATAGATGGGGGAGGAATCAAGGAAACCTGTAGAAAAGTAGAACACAGAATACTCAGAACATGCATAAACAAGAAGCACAAGGTAGACAATCACTACAGACATTTACCTAACAATCAAGTCTACAGAGATATAGAACCAATGACAGTGGTCATGCTCAAGAAACGAGTGTCGTACTTTGGACATATACTAAGAACACCAAATACCATACTTTTACGCAGAATAATAATTGACCATGCAATGAGACGAAATACGGACGCTGGTAACGCATACATTTGGCACAATCACCCTAATACAAACAGGTCATCAAGGATCACAACCATTGACACCGAAAAGAGAGTATAAGAAGAGGGAATTTTCTGAAGCGTGCTCAGAACATGGGAGAATATCACGCCAAAAAGAGACTGAAAGCTTCCAAATTGACTAAAGTAGTCCATTGTGGCTAATAAACAAGCGCTAAAAAAAGAGCTAAAGTAGGACATTTTAAATTAACAAATTAAATTTAAGAATGATGAACTGATATTGACTGCTGCTGCTATCTGTAATAAATATGAAAAAGGACAGATTAAAAGAACTCAATTTTAAATCACTTTTATACAGATGACTGAAAATGTAACATCTTCTACAGATTTTTAATAAAAATATTTAGTTTCAAATCGTATTTTGTACTCTGATGATGGTGGATCCACTGAAACACATGTAAGTTACAGATAGTAGAAAACTAACACAGCTTAAATGCTTTTTTTAAATGCTTAATGCTTTGCTGGCCACATTGGCATAGTTGGTAACGTGCTCTCCTCTCATCATGCAGTCTTGGGTTCGAATCCCATTCAGGCATGGCATATTTTCATATGTTACAAAAAAATCATTTCATCCTTCACCAGCTGCATTAGCAGTAATTGCAGAACAGTTGAACGTTAAACTAAAAAAAGCAGCTTAAAAAGGTTTTTTTGTCATCAGTCTCTCAACTGGTTTGATGCAGTTCTCCAAGCTGTTCTATCTTGCGCAAGTCGTTTCATATCTACATACCTGTAACACCCTACATCTTTTGTAATTTGCTTTATATATTTTAATCTTTGCCTCCTCTACAATTCACTCCCTCAATATTACCCTCCATTATTGATAGCCCAATACCTGGATGTCTTAAGATATGCCCCACTAGCCTATCCCTTATTTTGGTAAGATGCTTGCATATACTTTTTTTCATCCACTCGCCTAAGTACCTCTAAATAACTTATTTTGTTCATTCACCTAATCTTTAACATTTTCCTATAACACCACATTTCAAAAGCTTCTATCCTCTTCTTTTCTACAGCCCCTATCACTCATGTTTCACTCCCGTATAATCTTCTTCTTCAAGTGCCGTGTCCTCCTAGAACATTGGCGATCAGTCGCATGACCTTCACTCTGTCCACAGCCAACCGAAATAGTGTCGTGGTGCTCACCCCGTACCACTGGCGAAGGTTCCTAAGCCAGGACGTTCTCCTACGTCCGGGGCCGCGCGTCCCCTCTATCTTCCCCTGGATGATCACATGCAGCATTCCATATTTCGGATTTCTCATCACGTGGGCAAAGTACTCTAATTTCCTTCTTTTTATGATATTAAGCACTTCTTTATCTTTGTTTAGCCGCTGCATTACCACTTGATTCGTCACTCTGTCCATCCACGATATCCTCAACATTCTGCGGTAAGCCCACATTTCGAAAGCCTCAATCCTCCTGCACATTGCTTCTGTGAGGGTCCATGCTTCCATCCCATAGAACAAAATGCTAAACACATAACAGCGCAATAAGCGTATTCGCAGCGCAAGTTTTAACTCTCTACCTGTTAGTACCCTTTGCATTTTCCTAAATGATGTTCTCGCCTGCTCTATTCTGCATTTAATCTCCTGCGACAAGTCCCACTCCTCGTTCACCCAGCAGCCCAAATACTTGCATGCCTGCACTCTTCGCACTATGTCCCCATCTATCACAATATCTGCCAAGTTATTAGCTATAATTTTGTTCTTGCTGATCACCATCCATTGGGTTTTCTTTATGTTTATTTTCAAACCCATTTGTTGGCTATGGTCCGTCACTGAATGTAGGAGCGCCTGCAAATCATCCCTGTCCGTTGCCAGCAGAACTGTGTCATCAGCGTATCTCAAATTGTTAATGACTATTCCATTGGCAATTATACCCTCTGCTCTGTCTTCCACCGCTTCTCTGAAGATCTTCTCCGCATACAAATTAAACAAAAGTGGAGAGAGCACGCAGCCCTGTCTAACTCCTCTCATAATAATGCTACATAATGCTACACTCCAAACATAATGTTTTAAGAAATTTTTCCTAATTTGTAAATCAATGTTTGTAGTCAGTAAGCTGTTTTTCATTTCAAAGGCTTTTCTAGCTTGAGCAATTCTACTCTTGATATCACTTGTGCTTCTACCATCCTTTGTTATTTTACTCCCTAGATAGCAGAATTCCCCAACTTCCTGTATGTTTTTGTTGCCTACTTTTAAATTTCCCATCTCTTCTAAACCACTAAAAAAAACGTTAGTGAAATTTATGATATGAAATAGAAGTAATTTCAAATTGCAGGATGCATTATAAGGATTTATTTTTAATTAATTAAAGGTTGATTGTTTTCAGGTGGTGGAGTTAGTCAGAACGCATCGTTGTGGAGCAGAGAAGTGTATCGTCCAATATCAGATGACCACATCTCACAAGTGGTCGCACTGCATCAGTGTTTGAACACCAACTCACTGGGACAACTTTGGACATCCTCCATGCCTTTTCTATACCCATTCATTGTACAGTTCAGGTAATTTATACTTTCTCTTTCCTATATGAATTTATAAGAAGGAAATTATTGTTTTCAATTCGATTTTAAGAAATTGAATTTTCACGTTACACGGATATACACTTTTCCAGACCCCGTGAACTCAAAAACATGTTTTTAGTGATTGTTTTTTGTGGGTGTGAACAAAATATATCAAGAACGGAACATCCCGACACGAACATTTTCATCAAAATCGGTCAATCGGAAGTAGTAGTTTATATGTGTCGTTTTTCAGGTTTTACGATTTTCTCAAAAATAGCTCCTACAATTTTTTTTAAAATCGCCTCATTTACTACATTTTTATGCTTTACAAGGTAGAATAGGCCCATGTCTGCTGAAATTCTTGGGGAGGCTGTTCTCTCATACAAAAAAATTGTTTTTTTAAGATTACGGCTTTAATATGCATTTTAGCGTAAAAATTTATGTAATAAAAAATGTAGAGAATTTAAAATCCTACAACTTTTATTTCAAACATTTTTTTTGTATAACGCTTAGTTTAGCGGTAATTAGCGATTGTCTGGTTTTTTTCTCACGAAAACGTGTGAAAAATCGATTTTTTTAAAGATTTCGGCTTTGGTATGCATTTTACGACAGAAGTGTGTATAATAGGAAATTACAAGATCTACAACTTTTATTTGCAGCATTTTTCTCTACAGAGCCTAGATTAGCGTGAACGAGTGATTTTCTGTATTTTTAAGCCAAACTGAGGACGATTTTCATTTTGCGTCTTTAACTTATGATTAAAATCAGGTTATGTTTATTGATGTTGGTAACGTGCTCGCCTCTCATCACACGGTCTTGGGTTCGAATCCCACTCGGGCATGGCATTTTTTCATACGTTACAAAAATTCATTTCATCCTTCACCGTCTGCATTAGCAGCAATTTGCAAAACAGTCGGACGTTAAACCAAAAAAAAAATTAAAAAAATAAAAATTTTTTTTTATTGAGGTTAGTTTTTTGTTTGTTTCTAATGTTTTATTACTAATGTCAGGTTTATTGTAAATTATTTGCATTGGCAAGAGAAAGTTGTGTGATTGTTTTACACCAGATTTTTTTTTCAGTTTGATTGCTGCAGGAGTCACATATATAATGGGAAAAAACGTGGGACGTGATCGAATCAGAAAATTGAAACCACAAATCAGTAAAAAAATGATGTGTATTAATAACAACAATAACATCAGTTCCAATAATAACAATTCAAAATTATGCGGAGGTTCAACGAATTGTATTTTAGAATCTCGTTACGGGAATGGACACCATATAGATTGTAGCGGATCCAGTAAAGGATTATTTTTAGGACTTCTTTGTTTGGTCGCAGGAATTGTGGTGATTATAATATTTTTAGTCGTTAAAGAAGATGAAGGATTTCCGACAGCGACGTTATTCTGGATGACGACTGGGACGTTAAGTATTATTTTATCAATGAGCTGTATCATGACCGTAATTGGACTGATTCAGATCCGGAAATTATCGCATTCGAACAGATCTCCGACAATGTTGGATGGTATTTTATCGACAGTCACTTTAGCTGGAGTTCAGTTGTATTCGGTTTTTAGTCTAATGGTCGGTGCGGCTACTTTAGTTGTCGCCACTCCGCATAGTTCTGAACAGAGACAACATATCATGTTGGTCGTGGTCAGTGTATTACAGTTAGTACAATCTGGTGCACAAAGTACTTTAATTGGAGAAGCATTACGTCGAGGATCTGTTACGAGACATCAGCTGTTAACAAAACCAGGAAGACAGGTATGATTATCATTATTTCTTTTTTATTTTAGCTACGTATTGTTTAGGTGTTCAACTGGAACGGTGAAGACACAATGAAAGCAGGTTGCCTGCTTTTCTTTACCAGCTTCTCATCATCATTATCTGTCAAAGATTTGGCTCAATGGTCTGTTACGATATCCATCTCTTTTTAGGCCTTCCTAAGCCTCACTTCCCTCTAGGATAATATTTCAATGCTCATAGAGGAAGTCTGTGTGCTGGCATGCAAAGTAAATCATGAAATTGATCATGAAATTTTATTGAAAACATTAGAGTCATTAGGCGTTAGGAATGTAGAATTGAAATGGTTTTAATTTTACCTTATTGATAGATTACAGTGTGTGGAGTTAACTAGAGTTGTTAAGGGGAAACTTACAAAGATTGTTTCTGGAAAGCTTGAAGTCAAAGCAGGTGTTCCACAAGGGTCAGTTTTAGGTCCAATTCTATTTCTATTGTACATTAATAGGCTACCAGAAGTCATACCTAATGGCAGAGCTTTGTTGTTTGCTGATGATACTTCAGTAATCAGTAACAGTTTACTGGTAGATGCTCTTGAAGTAAATACACATGTTAACATAGAGTCCGTAGTACAGTTTTTGAATCAAATGTTATTAACAGTTAATGGGTAAAAGTGTCAGTACTTGCAGTTCAAAAACAAACATAACGTTAAAGAAAGTAGAGAAGTGGATGTATTTATTCATAATAATAGTTTAGAGCATGTAGAAACAGTGAAGTTCCTAGGAGTATCTCTAGATAAATTCTTGTCTTGGGACTTCTATACCAATCAAGTTTGTAGTAAAATTTTATCTGGGGGTATTTGCACTAAAACAAATTGCCAGATTAAATGATAAAAAATTATAATGGCAGCTTATCATGGCCTCATTCTGTCTCATATTCGTTATGGTATCTTAGTATGGGGTAATTCTAGCATGGGTAATATGAATAGGGTTTTTAAAATTCAAAAGAAAGCTATTAGGTGTATGGTGGGAGCTAACCAGCGAACCTCATGCAGGCCACTATTTAAGGAGCTTAAATTGCTTACAGTTCCCTCTCTTTACATTTTTCAGGTGTTTATGTATGTTAGGCAAAATAATTTTATGCAAAATTTCAATGTTCACAATCATAACACAAGAAACAGAAATGATTATTATGTGGCTAATCACTCCACAAAATTGTTTGAACAAAAACCTACTTATGCAGGGAGAAAATTCATGAATAAATTACCCCAGTTTTTAAAATGTTGTGATAATTTGCATTTCTTTAAAAAAAATCTGAAAAATTACTTAATCGGTGAAACTTTTTATAGCGTATAAGAATTTCTTTCTTGATAGCAGTAATACATTGTGTGATTCTTATATATGTATTTCAGGTGTTATAACTGACATGTCCTATACTCCTCCTGGAGTCTCCTGGACGCAAAAAAAATGGTTGGACCAGTTTCGCTTATTTCAGTTCAATTCAATTTAAATTTATTTCCCATTAAATATTTAACAAATTAGTACTGTACACACTGTATAAAAAAAAAAAAGAAAAAAGATAAAATATGTATAGACAAAGGAAGACACAACCTTCATAAAATATTCTAGAACTTTTATTGTCATTACCTGAAGAAGCGGTATGCACCGCGAAAGTATTTGTAAGGGTTGTCATTGGCCGTAGAGATCAAATTGGAGTAAAAGATGGTTACAAAAAAGACAATCCCTGTCTTATCTTTAATAGCGTCATTTTATTCGTAGCTGATGAATTGAATTCTTTATAAGTACCTAATTAACGACTTATATTACGCATCTTCTCATTTGAATGTATTATTGTAACTTGAGTCCATCTTATTCCACAGACATGGAAAATTTAGACATAATTTAATAAAATCGGTCACAAATTTGTTATTTTTGATGACATCAGGTACGGACAAGTTTATGGCAGAATAAGAAATGAACTGAAGATTCTGTACAGACGGCCGTTTGAACTGTGAACTTAACTGATTACAGGCAACTGACTATTGTGTGGTTCCAAGCTTTGTGTAGTTGCGGGTTGAAGGGTACAGGGGCGGTTCCAGGGCTGATTTTCAGAGGGGGGGGGCTATCTTGTTTTTATGTAGCTCTTACTGTTTGTAATTGAGTCATTGAAAAGTCCTCTTTTATGCTGTATTGCTGTAACCACAATTTTAATTCATTGAGAAATTTTCGCTACGTCAAAGTCCTTGTAAATCAAGAAAATCTTGAAAAATGAAGGCGCTGACTGGATGCGAGTGGCTTTTGACTACTGACACTAATTGTTATCTTATTACTATTTAAAAATAGATACTTTCTGTTTGACTCATTTTTATATTAAAATAATTATTGTTAATTGATAGGTACGAGTATTAGGATTCAGTTTCGTTAGAAATAATAGCTTATAGAAAATATTAAACTAAGTTTTCCGAGTATTTTGGGGGGGCCATGGCCCCTTCCCTGAAACCGCCCCTGGGAGGGTATGGGTGGGATATAATGAATGAGTGACGCATGCTGGGAGAACGATATTTGTATTACTCTGATACAAAACATTTGTTTTTAAACTTTCCGTATTTAACATATTTGTTTGTATTTAATACATTTATTTATTTACATATTTTGATATAAATTGGTAAGTTAAATATTATGAATCCGACCGAGTTAATAACCTGGTAGGTATTTGTTAAATTTTAGTGCCGCATGATAAGAATATTTTTTTAGTCTAGTTAGTAGACGCTACCACTACAAATACATCAGCTGTAAACACTACTATCACTCATTCATTCTCCCACTACTATAACAATGAACTGCATTCCTTCCAACTACATGGAGCTGGGACTCAAGCAATAGTGGCTTTTGGTGCCTTTCCCATCGAGCCGGCTGACAGTTTCAGTTAAAACCTTCAGTTTTGATGTTTACACATCAGTATAACTGACATTTCAACTGAAATGTGAACTCAACTGATTGTGTAAAAGGAGGCTAACTTACTTCAGGTGGTCTAGTTATAACAGTTTCTAACAAATATCGATAATAGCCTAACTTTAAAACTAAAAAAAAATGGAAAAAATATATGTGGTTAATATGTATGTGAAAATTTAAAAAAAGTTACACAAATACTATTGTCAAGCCAGTGAGTCACAAATAATTTTTGGATCCCAATTTTTTTATTACACATACATACAATATAACGTAACCTTCTTTAGCAAACCCTTGTTCTTGTTGCAACTAAATTGAAGCTACAGTACGTGTTAACCCTGTAAAAGAAGTGGAAGCTGAAGAAATTACAGCTCAGGGCTATCTACTGGGCCTGTGAGGCACAACAATGGTATTTAAAGATAAAATAACTTTATAGAATAGATAAATAAATTATTAAAATTTTATGATTATTGTTACTTTTCAGGTGATAACATTCTTACTGTGCAGTAACGCAACACTTTGGGCATTCGATTCATTTGTGACTCAAAGTTGGCTGAGCCAAGAGCTTCAGCTGCGTTTCCTCGGAGTTTTAGCTTGGGGAATATTGTCAAGAATATCATTACCATTGGTTGTATTCTATCGTTTTCATTCTGGTGTGTTATTGTTAGAAGTTTGGCAGAGGGCGTACAGGAGTATACGACTCGATTCAAGTAACTGACAAAAGAGATGCCGCCCAAAATGGAGGTATATATTCTATAATACTGTTACTCCTAACTCTAGGTTCGTTTGGGATCTGGGTATAATGAACAATAAACAACTGTTTTTTAAACTTAAGTTTAAAAAATTTGTTAAAACAACAATAAATTTTATTGTTGTTTAGGTCATCAGCTGAAAGGCTGACTTGAACCTGTAGAGGTTTTACTAAGTAAAACGAGGAGTGAGGTGGTTTACCATTACCTTCCTCACAGAATGGAAAAGTATGCTCATCAGCATGCCGGGTCCTCTGAAAAGCACATATTTTCCACTCTGCAAATGACACGTTAACTTCATTCACCACAGGGTCTGGCTTTTTTTTTTTTTTTAAAACCACATAGGACTACATAAGTTCATCAAACTAAAAAGAGCTCATTTCAATTTTTGCCGTTCAATTTTTCAGTTTTTGGAGTCCTTTCCTGATGTTTCCTTCCTTGAACTTTCTCCAGTATTCCCTCAATCCATCCGATCTTCTCTGCCGTTCCTTGTCAGAATACACAACTTTCTGTCTTTTCGTCGGTTTCTGCTGCTCAAGTCTTGTGGTTTTCAGCCTGTGGTAATTTCCGGCTTTTGTTTTGAGGTCCGCAAGTGAGATTTGGAGCCTGTCCTCCTTAATCTCCCTGATCCAGTGGGGCTGAGTTTTTCTGTTAAGGAAAAAGTTGATGATTTGTTTTGAGATTCTGGAAGAGTCGGTTCTCAAGAGATATCCAAATAATAAAATTATAATTTATAATAAAATTCATTACTTTCACAGGAGATAACTCTGATAAGTGTCTTTTACACCTCTACCCCTTTTGTTCTTAAATGATTCAGTAATTTAATTGGCTGACCATGTGATAAGAAACAGAACTATTTATTTTAGCCCTGCAACGAACAGATTGCAGATTGATTATTGATTTTAATTATTTATTAACATAATTAGTACATTTTCCCATTGGATTTCCAGTACACGCTTCCACCACCCAGGAGAAAAAACATCAACATTTTACTACATCTCAAAATATAACACTTATAACAGGATAACACTTGTAATTGTGTTATTTTAATTGCACTCTATCTGTTTGGTCCAGGGCTAAAAAAAAAAAGTTCTGTTTCTTATCACATAGTCAGCCACTTATATGACTGAACTATTTAAGAATAGAAGAGGTAGAGGTGTAAAAGACACTAGTCAGAGTTATCTCCTCTGAGAGTAATGAATTTCACTATGCAGCCAGACCCTGTGGTGAATGAAGTGAAGTTGTCATTGCAGGGTGGAAAGTGAGTGCTTTTCGGAGGTCCTGGCATGCTGATAAGCATACGCTTTCAAATCAGTGAGGAAGGCAATGGTAAACCACCTTACTCCTCGTTTTTACTTAGTAAAACCTCTAGAGGTTCAAACCAGCCTTTCAGCTGTTGACCTAAACAACAACAACAATAATTACAAGTAATTATCTAACTTAGACTACATTCGTACTCTGCTATATGACACAACTGTCCTTTAGAATTGAAAATAATTGACGTACCTGTCTGCCCCCACTTGTTGATAATAGTACACATTATTAACATAACTTAGAACTGGTTTTTTATCGACACTATTTCTATTACATTTTAATGGCCCAACACACTTTCCATTCACAATTCAGGTATCGACTGACTACAAAGGCGCTTACTGGTTTTATACCTTTGATCTTATAGTCCCAAACAATCAAGATCTTTTTATAGTCACTTGAGTCACGAGTTTGCCCTTTTTTGCAACGAGAGGTAAAAGGGAAAAAGCATCAGTACCCATGCGTGACTGCTATAATTTCAGTACGATAAACATAACAACTTATACTATATCCAGAGCATAAACAGGATATCGCGGAAACTTTTGTAGGTTAGCTGTATGAATATAACTGTTTTATCATAAACACAAAATGTTGGTTTCTCGAAAACCTGGTCGAACTATTCACAGTGCTGAATGCAATGTAGTAAATGTTGTGAAGTTGAAGTTTAAACAAAATGCCAAATGATTTTCATGAATATAAACCATTGTATATGGTTGGTAACCATATACAATGGTTTACCATTGGTAAATTATTACCAATGGTAAAGGTTTGCCATTATAAAATGACAAACCAAACTGAACATAAATTACAAAATAGTTTTCAAAATGGCCGCCATGGAAATCAGTACTGCCAACTTAAAGTTCTCTAAAAAAACACCCGTTAATAAAAAAACAAAACATTTATTTATTTATTTAATACTGAATAGATGATAGTAGGATAACAAAGTGAAATATTTGTTTTAGGGCGACAGGAAGAGGTGCAAAGTTGCCAAAAAGTCTGACCATTACCACAAGAAAGCGATTCATGAATGATTGCACAAGTCTAGAAGACTCTGGTTGGACGTATATACCTCCGTATGCTCCTTTCCCATTGGATTTCCAGTACACACTTCCACCACCCAGGAGAAAAAAACATCAACATTTTACTACATCTCAAAATCTATCGTACAAATACAATACCAATGAAAATGTATCATATCTCGTTCGTTCCTGTTCCAATTGTAGAAATCCGTTTCTACGTTCTTCTTGTGATTTCTATGATACTATCAATAAGAAGAACGCTGTTGATAATCAAACACCATTTCGAAAAGCTCCGTGGCATTCTAATCTTCATTTACTTAAATTTTAATTACAGATACAGTCTCATTTGTTTGGACTCAACTTGGCCAGTGTTTTTACCAAATTTATCTTTAAAATTTCAGGTAGATTCTCGATATACATCTGTTTGAAGAACTTCAAACTACGAAAATATGCTGTTGATTATTTTTTATGATACCATTCTTTTATTATATAATTATGGAAACAGTTAAGAAAATAATTGAAAGTAATACACATTAACCCCGTTAATCTGAACATCGATAATCCAAAAATTTGGTAAATCTGAACAGGTTTTCTACTCTATAATTTTAATATCAAGGGGATGAAAATAAACAATGTTGTACATGAAAAGAATATTTTTTTAAATTTTGATGACAAAATTGAAATAGTTTAAATAATTAGACACGCATCGGGGGCACCCACGCTTGGACAGTTCATTCAAGATGAATTTAAATGAATTAAATTCTTTTGATGAAAATTTGTTTCTATAATTGCTTTTTATTATGGTTAATCCGAAAATTTCCTAATCCGAACAGGGTTTCGTCCCAATTAGTTTGGATTAATGGGGTTTGAGTGTATTTGTATTTATAGCTGAAAATTCGATTTGGAATTTTCTCTTTAAAATTGTGTACAATTGATGTCTCTACAATGAACACAAGAGTTTCTTTAAGTTTTGTTCAAATTCACTACAACGAGGTGTGGCTATTAAATAACGAAACTGACGTAAAAAATTTTATTTTAATTTTATAAATAATCACTTATTGTCACCTTCAATATACACTCCTTCTTTATCCCTACAACACTCCATGCGAATATTCCATTGTTGGAAACAGTGCTGGAAGTTATCTTCTGTCAGCTCCTTCAGGACATGTGCTGCTTTCTCTTTTACAGCTTCCACAGACTCAAATCTTGTCCCTTTTAATGCAGATTTCACCTTAGGGAACAGGTAGAAGATATAATAACATGTGATGAAACGTGGTTTTTTACTTATAATCCGGAAATGAAGCGCAATCCATGCACTGGAAGAGCCGAACTTCACCAAGAAACAAAAAAGCTCGAATGAGCAAGTCAAAATTAAAAGCAATGATGATTGTTTGTTTTTGATATCCATGGGATTGTGTACCTTCACGGGGTTCCTGAAGGTCAAACAATTAATCAATATTACTACCTTGAGGTACTTTCTAAACTACATCAAAGAGTAAGGAAAAAACACCCCGAAATGTGGAAGGACGAATCATGGGTTCTCCACCAAGACAATGCACCAGCTCATTCCGCATATATCTGTCAAGAGGTTCATAGCCAAGTACAGTATCTCAGTGTTAGAACATCCACCTTATTCACCAGATCTTGCACCATGTGACTTCGACCTGTTCCCTAAGGTGAAATCTGCATTATAAGGGACAAGATTTGAGTCTATGGAAGATATAAAACAGAAAGCGGCACGTGTCCTGAAGGAGCTGACAGAAGATGACTTCCAGCACTGTTTCCAACCATGGAAAATTCGCATGGAGTGTTAGGGATAGAGAAGGAGTGTATATTGAAGGTGACAATAAGTGATTATGTATAAAATTAAAATTAAATTTTTTACAACGTCAGTCTCGTTATTTAATAGCCACACCTCGTATATGTACTTGAGAACATTTTTCGCTTTTGACATAACTTGATCAAATTTTCTAAAAAATCTGGTTAAATATGTTTAAAAACTGAAAATGTGTTGAGACTAGGGTTCTTTGGTTCAAACCCTAGTAAAGCTAGTTACTTTTGTATAGATTTTATTCAAAGACATTGGCTACAAGTATAGTTTGATGGTTGGGGTCCAGTTAACCATAATCTCTGAGTCTGTAGAACACTACAACATTAAAATCTTACTTTCTGTTGCTATTTAGGTTATCAGCCCAAAGGATGGTATGAACCTGTAGAGGCTTTAATAAGTAAAACAAGAAGTCAGGTGGTTTACTGCATGAATCTAAGCTTTATGCAGCTGCAGGATGAAGGGGAAAGACAAAGTACCAGACTGCTGTTACGTCATAACACTGTACTAATCATCTCATTGGTTTTCTCTGGGCAGTAGGCTGCCTAGTGCGTGACATACGTGGGTGTTGTTTTCACTATTCGCTGTAGACGGCGACACACAATATATGTAGTTTGGATAGTACCCTTGACTACTACAAACATAGTATAAGTAAAACGTTACTACAACTAACGCAATCTCTCACAGTAGTAGTGACGTAATGCATACCTCTCAGCTGCACAAAGCTTGGGGACGGACAGTACCATGCCTTCCTCAGTGAGTGGAAAAGTATGCTTATCAGCATGCCGGTCCTCTAAAAAGCATCTACTTTCCACCCTGCAAATGACGCCTTCACTTCATTCACCATAGGGTCTGACTGTATAATGAAATGAAATTGATTACTCCGAGAGGAGATAACTGTAACTATATTATTTTTAAAAGCTGATGAGCTTTGAATGTACGCATTACTCCCTACCCACTTCATAGCTAGCCAATGACTTGCCATGAATGTTACCAATACTTGCTCTCATAGCTCTGTTATATATTTTGTCAGCCACTTTTTCGGTCTTTTAATAACAACCATGTTTTGCATGTTAACGTGCTCTATAATCGACGTGTTCAGTACGAGATGCAAGACACGAGTGAACTACACCAGCTCTTAAGCGGAGTGCACACCTATGCGATACGATACGTAAGATACGATATTTATCGTATATCTTACATGAATGCACACCAGAGTGATACAATTTTATTTGTACGATATAATCTTACTAATTTCCTCAGTATATAATGAGTTCTTCAAGCGAAGAGGATGTTGTAATCTCCCATTGGTATTTCCGTAGAAGGTGAAATAGAAGGATAAAAAGAAGGTTTTGGGTTCATCCATATAATTTACACAATGCATATCACAGCTCAGCTATTGTACATAAAGAACTATCGCTGCATGAAGATAAATTAACGGAGACATACAGAATGAGACCTGAGAATTTTGTTTTATTTTACCTTTAATTGGTAATTCCATATACACGGATATTTTTGTACCTCATTTACAAAGAATATCATAACAACAGGATCGTCCTTCATATTGTAGTAATATAATTAAAACAAATTTTTAACAATGAAAATAAGAATACGCGATAGTATGTTGTTTTAACAGTGGTGTCAGGGCAACTAATGTATTAAGATATTTATCGCATAAGACAAGCCGAACATATCGTACGCTGCAAATATCTTACGATAAATGTCGCTGTATCACTGGCGTGCCGCAAGTTTTCACCAGCAATGTGTTTTGTATTGAGCAAGCGACATCTATCGCATAAGATAAATATCGTATCTTACGTATCGTATTGCATAGGTGTGCACTCCGCCTTATACACATGCATGTGTAATGTTTGTCAACCTGATACATTCGTACAATCTGATAATGCTATCATACGTTCTAATTGGTCTAAATGCGTAAAACAGCAGAGCTCATCAACCGTAAAAAACTTTATTAGGTGTGTTTCACACCTGTACTGTTCTGTCATTAAATGCTTCAGTCATGTGATTAGGTGACCATGTGATAAGAAACAGAACTATTTTTTGTTGCCCTGGAACTAACAGATCGAGTGCAAATAAGTAAACACTCCCTCTGCTATTACGTGTGTGAAAAAATAATAATGAAATTTTTATGTTGTCATTATAGTGACATAAATTTCAAACATCATTTTAAACTGAAAATTTCAAACAACATAATTTTTTTTTTCATGTGAACTGTTAAACTACTGAAATGTAAATTGTTAAGTGTTAACGTAAAACAGTTCTGCCAACTTATACCATATTTAATTGTGTTAAAGTATTTTATTTACTAATTAGTTAGCTTTTACTAAAGTAATCTTCTTTGTATGTAAAACCTCACTATTCAACCATTTTCTGAAGAATATTACTTTTCTATAAACTAACTAATTCTTGTATAATTATTTAAAATAAATGTGTAATTATAATTAAGTGTGCCAATAGCATTTAAGTAATTAACTTATATCTAATTAATAAAAATATATTATTTGTAATTAAGTTTATCAATTGTACAATTATTTTGTAATTTATTAAAGTTTATTTCATTTTATTTTCTGTGTTGAATGATTTCCCTATATTTGTTTACTTTCACAAAATACAATAAGTGCTGATTTTTTCTGATTCCAATCTATACATGCACACTACTTTTACTGGTTTGTTGTCTTTTTATCTGATTCAAACGTTCAAAATAATAGAAGAGGTGGGTGGATGAAGGTGCTATCTTGTACGTGCCATTTTTTTTAAAAACGTAGTTTTTATGCTCAATTAAGGTGTTGGAATGTATAATTAAGTTATGTGGATGATATAGAATGTTCTATTATTTTATCAAACATCTTATGTAGGATTTTAAACAGCCGTATTATTAAATGTAATGAAATATATATAGGTAAAACCACCAGATCTTTTAAAAAACGGTTTACAGAACCGTATTCAAACTATAAAAAAGGATAACGTTTTAATTTTATGTGCTATTTATTACTAAGGGGTTCATAACAAGCCTACTGAAGTAAACAGTAGCAGAAACAAATTTTTGGTGGTAAGTGATGAATTTATCATTTTGATTGACTTTTTGTTTATCAGTTTTATCTTGACGCGTCCTATACTCTCTTTTGGAGTCTCCTGGATGCAAAAAAGCACAAGTGATATCAAAAATAGAATTGCTCAAGCGAGAAAAGCCTTTGAAATGAAAAACAGTTAACTGACAACAAACATTGACTTACAGATTAGGAAAAATTTCTTAAAACACTATGTTTGGAGTGAACATTATATGGGAGTGAAACGTGGGTGATAGGGGCAGTAGAAAGGAAGAGGGTAAAAGCTTTTGAAATGTGATATTATAGGAAAATGTTAAAGATTAGGTAGGTAGACAAAATGAGTAATTTAGAGGTTCTTAGGCGAGTGGATAAAAGCGCTAAAATGCATATTAGTCGCAATCTTAAAAAAACTATTTTTTTACGATAAAACGGCTTCCCAAAAATTTCAGCAGATATTGTGCCTACCTTATTTTGTAGAACATAAAAAAATGTAGTAAATGAGGCGATTTTTTAAAAAAATCGTAGGAGCCGTTTTGAGAAAATCGCACCAAAGTGAAAAATACACAAATAAACTACTACATTTGGTACACCGATTTTGATGAAAATGTATATGTTGGGTCCTTTAATAGTACCTAACTTAAGTTTTAAGTTTCAACTTTGTACGATATTCTGTTCTTGATATATCTTGTTCACACAAAAACACACACAGACTAATCGCTAAAAACATGTTTTGTGGGTTCAGGGAGTCTGAAAACTTGTAGATCCGGTGAAAACTCGATTTCGAAAAATCGACATGATAACAATACTTCCTATGTATTTTTATGGGCAAGAAAAAGTAAAAATAGGACCTTGTTTCAAAATTTTTAAGAATTCAGAATAATTTTTAAAAGAAAAATTAAAAGAAAATCACGTGACAGTTTCACACCAAATCAACATAAAAATAGTTTCTTTTTGGAAAAATCGACATGAAAACAATACTTTCTATCCCTACAATATTCATAAAGGGCATGATAAAGTAAAAACTTAAAACAGGTACCTATATAGCATGTAATAATAACTAATAACTTTGTAATAACATGTAATAAGTAGAACTAGACAATTTTAAAAACAAAAAAATATTTATATTATAATTTTTTTTCTATTGGAAGAAATGAGTATATTGGGTACGTATAATGATTTTTGAAGATACCATACTGTATCTTTGTAAATATTACATTAAAAATATGTGAAGCGAAATATTACAATTCATTAAGAAAGAAAAAATTAAATTATTGTACGAATTTAAAGGTTTTATTATCAAAAAACAAATGAATGGGGTTTTCCCTGAAGAATATTTATTACGCGTAGCCTATTCAGTAAAAAAAAAGTTTATAAAATTGTACGTGGGCCAACGCAAAAAACTCCCCTTCGTTTTCATTAGAATTTTAGTGACAGACATGATCGTGCAGGTTTGCAACTCGTGATGCGCGCGCATTCAGACAAATGACAATCTGCAACGCAACAATCTATGCCTATTCACATCGTTTTTATACTGAAGTACTAAATTGTATTAGTTAAATTTTATACGCGGCGTGGGTGAGTTAGTTAATTTAGTACCGGAGAACTTTTCGTTTGTTACCACTATGGTTTTTGTTTTATTAAAGTGTTTGTGTATGTTTATTGAACTGGAATTATGTATTTCTTTAACGAATATTATTTAATTGAAAACAGGTTAGTTCTAATTTAAAAAAAATATAATTATTTTAATATTGGTTTACTTTAGTATTTATTTATCTTTTTAAAATTTGGGTTTTTTTTGTTATTCCCCCCCCCCACCCAGAATAATTTTTCACATTTTACGAATATTTCGTATGTAAACTTACAGTATTTTTTTATGTTTTTAATTCCTAATATGTGTACGTTGCAATCTGTTCAATTCAGAACAATAAGCAACCCCATGACCCTATGTGATGAGGATGATGTGTATGACGTGTAAATGAGGTGTAGTTTTGTACAGACCCAAGTCGACCACTCCTGAGAGATAATGGTTAATTGAACCCCAACCATCAAAGTACACCGGTAACCACTGTCTAGTATTCAAATCCTTATAAAAGTAACTACCTTTACTAGGATTTGAACCAGGAACCTTCGTCTCCGAAAATCAGCTGTTTTTGACGACGATTTTACCTCTAGACCAACCCGGTGGGTTAAGACAGTATTTTTAACGGGAAAAATATTTTAAAAAATACCAAAAATCCTTCACCAATATTCTTCAAGTTAAGGTAATTTTTTTTTTGCCTCCAAGAGACTCCAAAAGGGAGTATAGGACATGTCAAGATAAAACTAATAAACCAAAAAGTCAATCACAATGATAAATTCATCACTTACCGATAATTTGTTACTGCTACTGCTTAACTCAGTAGGCTTGTCATGAACCCTTTTGTATCAAATAGTACACAATATTTGTTTAATTATAAGTTAAATGCTTTTCAACCAAAAATTATTTAGAAAGCAATTCGTGCACTTTGTAAAATGTTTCATCAAGCAAGTATTGTTTTAGCTTTTTTTTAAAATGACTTAAATGATCACAACTTTTTAAACCTTGAGGCAATTTATTTATGTATTTTCTACCTGCATAAGTTGGTTTTTGTTCAAACAATTTAGTGTTGTGATTAGCAACATAATAATCGATTCTGTTTCTTGTGTAGTGGTTGTGAACATCTTAATTTTGTAAAAGGTATTTTTCTTTACGTACATTATTACTTCAAAAATGTACAAAGAAGGAACTGTGAGCAATCGCAGCTCTTTAAATAGTGATCTGCATGAGGTAAGGTGGTTGACTCCCATCATACACCTAATAGCATACGTATTATAGCCTATATAAGGACAGTGGCTGGATGTTATAATTTAACTGATGAATCAAGCAGAGTGTTTACAATTTTTGTAAAGTAGCGTATATAGTCTACAGTTTAATAGGCTTTACTGATAAAGTATGTATATATGTACACGCATTATTAATGGCATTCCAGTACAGCAAATAGTAAATTGGATTGTTTTTTCTAGGAGGGGGAGGGGAAACAAAATAGATATGTAACAACGTTCGTATTGTGAAGCAAAGTTTGTAATGCGAGGCGAAAAATGTTACAATCGTGTTTATATTGTGAAAAGTTTGTATAGCAGGCTACGCTGTACTAGTTCTTTCGTGTCAGCCTAAATGGAGACATCGTTCTTGTTTTATAAACTTCTTTGATTTGTGTTAAAATTAAGCAGTGAAGAAGTAGTTAAAGAGAAGTTGAAATATGGGTGTATAATTTTCCGTAACATGAAAATATCAAACATTTTGTAAACTTTGTGCTTTTTAAACTTTGCTACTGGTTACTTCAGTAGCCTTCTCATAAACCCCTTTGTATCAAATAGCACTCAATATTAAAAAGTTAAACACAATGATGAATTCATCACTTACCAATAATTTGTTACCGCTACTGCTTAACTCAGTAGGCTTGTCATGAACCCCTTTGTATCAAATAGTACACAGTGTTAACGCTAGTACGAGCGTTGAATAAATACAATAAAGCAAATTCGAAATGAATAATTCTAACGTAATTAGTAAACGATTAATTGAGTTAACCAGAGGACCAGGCAAGTTTTTAAGTAGTTGCTTGCCGCAACCATAACGACTTAGAGAATAAACGAGATGATTAAATAGACAATTAAACGAAATGACGAAACGGATAGGAACGAATAGACAGGACATGAACATAGGAATGCACACAATTGATCAACTATTCATAACAAATAAAAGACGCACTTACCTTAGATCCAGAAATGACATCAAACTTGAAGAAACGCACGTGGTATAGCACTAATAAACATTACAATTAATAAACGTAACATTTCACAATACAAATAACATGAGCAATTGAATATAATAATTCACACAACGCAAATAGCAATAAACGATTTAAGTTCATCGCAAACGAAGAATAAACGAACGAGACAAGATTGTAGACGCAGAATGATAGGGTATCGACACCCCAAGCCACGCGCTAAGCGCCGACGGCAAGCACGCTTCCATCCATCATGAAAGCTGAAACAATAGTGTGTATAATGAAGAAGCCGGATATGTAAGGAAGAGGGAGGGAGAAAAGACGTGGTCAATGAGGTCACACGGAAACAATCAAATTGGAAATATTTAGAACAGCGGGAGAATATGATTTACTTAACCCGGGTAAGACTGGCGTTAACACACAGTATTTGTTTAATTAGAAGTTAGGTAAATACTTTTCAACCAAAAATTATTTAGAAAGGAATTCATGCACACTGTAAAATGTTTCATCAATCAAGTATTGTTTTAGCTTTTTTTTTCTTCTTCCTCTTTGTATGCTATCCATTAATGGATGTTTGCGATCACCGCTGACCACTTTTCCCTGTCACCACACGTGTGTATTATGTCCTCCTGCGGCCTCCATCCCTGTCCATTGCTTGATATTCTGCAGCCACGACATCCTCCTTCTGCCTACTCCTCTCCATCCTTCTATCTTCCCCTCAATTATCAGTTGCAGCAGATGGTACCTCTCATTGCGCATCACATGTCCCAGATAAGCGGTCTTCCTTCTTTTTATGGTGCTCATCAGTTCCCGTTTCCTTCCTATCCTCTCCAGAATCTCCTCATTGGTTATTTTTGCCGTCCATGTAACCTTCAGGAAGCCAGAGAAGTCCAGAGAGCTAAATGTAAAAAAACTGCTGAAGTTCTTCATAATTCACCAAATCTAAACTCAGCAATATGGGAAATAATTAATAAGAATCGAGGTATAGTTAGCAACAAAAGTTTTACTGACATACCTAATATTGTTAACAAAAACAATGAACTTATAGAGAATGGTATAGAAATTTGTAATTATTTTAACAAATATTACCAGGAAGTAGCTTTAAAACTTAAACAACAGATTAGGGAAACAGTGGGATGTTATGATCCAAAAGGTAACAAGGTAGTTAATCAATTCTTATTTAGCCTAGTTTCAAGGGAGGAATTAGAATCAGTTATTGATAGTTTGAAAAGTAAGAAAACATGTGGGTTAGATGGGATTTCTAGTATAATTGTTAAAGAATGTAAACATCTTTTAATTACTCCTCTCCTTCATTTGATTAACTTCTCACTTGAAGCAGGTGTATTTCCAAACAAACTGAAGGAGGCAAAAATATTGCCTATATTTAAGAATGGAGATAGCCAGTTAGTTGAAAATTATAGACCCATAAGTATTTTAAACACAATCAGTAAAATTTTTGAAAAGGTAGTATTTATTAGGTTAATCAGTTTCTTGACTGAAAACCTAATCATCTCAGAGGATCAGCATGGTTTCCAAAAAGGTAGATCAACTAAAACTGCAATTGTTTCACTTGTGGAGCAAGTAGTTGATTTTTTTTTTTTTTTTTTTTTTTTTTTGCTACTTGCATCCTGGAGACTCCAAAGGGAGTATAGGACATGTCAAGGTAAATTTGATGAACTGAAAGTTTATCACCAATGTGATAAATTTACTACTTACCACCAAAATTTGTTATTGCTACTGCTTGCTTCAGTATGCTTGTCATGAACCGTATTAAATTAAATATCACACACAATAAATAATAAAAATAAATCAAACACAATGATAAATTCAACACTTACCAATAATTTCCCCCTACTACTGCTTAACTCAGCAGGCTTGTCAAGAACCCCTTTGTATCAAATTGTACACAATATTTGTTTAATTAAAGTTAAATACCAAAACTATTTAGAAAGGAATTCGTGCACACTGTAAAATGTTTCATCAATCAAATATTGTTTTAGCTTTTTTTAAAATGACTTAAATTGTCACAACTTTTTAAACCTTGAGGCAATTTATTGATGTATTTTCTACCTGCATAAGTTGGTTTTTGTTCAAAACAATTTAGTGTTGTGATTAGCAACATAATAATCGATTCTGTTTCTTGTGTAGTGGTTGTGAACATCTAAATTCTGTAAAAAGGTATTTTTCTTTACGTACATTATCACTTCAAAAATGTACAAAGAGGGAACCGTGAGCAATTGCAGCTCTTTAAATAGTGATCTGCATGAGGTAAGGTGGTTGACTCCCATCATACACCTAATAGCTTTTTTCTGTATTTTAAAAACTCTTTCCATGTTACCCTGTGATGAATTACCCCATACTAATATGGCATACCTGATATGAGATAAAATTAAACCATGATAAGCTGCTATAAGCAATTTTTTATCATTTAATCTGGCAACTTGCTTTAAAGCAAATACCCCAGATGATATTTTACTACAAATTTGATCGGTGTAATAATCCCACGATAGGGTCCTATCTAGTGACACTCCTAGAAACTTCACTGTTTGCACATGATCTAGGATATTATTTTGTATCAAGACATCCACTTCTCTGTTTTCCCTTACGTTGTGTTTGTTTTTGAACTGTAAGAACTGACACTTTTTCCCATTAACTGTTAACATTAATTCATTCAGAAATTGGACTACAGATTCTACGCTAATCTGTGTGTTCACTTCGAGACTATCTACCAGTAAACTTTTGTTTATGATTGAAGTATCATCAGCAAACAATAAAGCTTTACTGTTGGGTAAGATATCTGGTAATCTATTTATATACAACAAAAACAAAATGGGACCTAAAATTGACCCCTGTGGAACACCAGCTTTGACATCAAGCTTTTCAGACAAAATTTTTGTAAGTTTCCCCCTAACTACTCTAGTTATTTCTACACACTGTACTCTACCTACCAGATAAGACTGAAACCATTTAAGTTCTACGTCCCTAATACCTAATGACTCTAACATTTTCAACAAAACTTCATGATCAACACAGTCGAAAGCTTTACTGAGATCTAAAAACACAGCTAAGGCTTTCTCTCCTGCATCCAATATATCAACTATCTGCTCAAAAAGTGAGACAATAGCAGTTTTGGTTGACTTACCCTTTTGGAAACCATGCTGATCTTTTGAGATGATAAGGTTTTCAGTCAAAAAATTGATTAACCTAATGAACACTACCTTTTCAAAAATTTTGCTAATAGTGTTTAATATACTTATGGGCCTATAATTTTCAACTACTTGGGTATTGCCATTCTTAAACACAGGCAATATTTTACCTTCCTTCAGTTGCTTTGGAAATACACCTCTTTCCAAGGAGAAGTTAATTAGATGAAGGAGAGGTGTTAATAAAAACTTTTTACATTTTTTAACAACAATACTTGAGATCCCATCTAACCCTACTGTTTTCTTACTTTTTAAGCTATCGATAACTGATTCTAGTTCCTCATATGAAACTGAGCTAAATACAAAATTATCTACAACTCTATCCCCCCTAACTTCATAATATCCCTCAGTTTCCGTAATCTGCTGTTTAAGCTTTGAAGCTACTTCCTGATAATACTTATTAAAATAATTACTAATTTCTGATCCATTTTCTATAACTTCATTATTACTATTAACAATTTTTGGTATATCTGTGTATCCCCTATTACTAACTACATTCCGATTCCTGTTTATTGTTTCCCATAATGCTGAGTTTAAATTAGTTGATTTACGAAGGACTTCAGCAGTTTTTTTGCATTTAGCACTCTGAACTTTTTTAGCATAATATTTTTTAATTTGTTTGTATCTTTGCTCATTCAATTCATTTTTATCTGATTTGAACTCAGAGTAGACATCTCTGACTTCAGATTTCAGTTTCAAAATATCCCCTGTAATCCATTGGTCTATTTCACTAATTCTCTTTGTTAAAACTACCCTTTTTACTGGACAGCTACTATTATAGTGAAATTTTAAAGTTTCAATAAAATAATGATATTTTTGATTAATTTCGGAAGCATTGATCACATATCAGAGTGCGTCTTTGGATAAACTGTGCAATAAACAATTTATATTACCCTTGTCCTCTTGCCTAGTTTCTTTATTAACTTTTTGATTCAGGGCCTGACCACCTAAATGCTGAATTTCTATTACTTGGTACCCATGATCAGAGAATTCTGAACCCCCTAACCTAACCTGACAACTAACAATATTTGTTAGAATATTATCTATTATCGTTTGAGAATGGCTAGTAATCCTTGTATAATCACTAACTTTTATATCCAGATTGTTCATGTTCACGATATCCCTGAACTCTTCGGACATTTTACTCTGAATAGCAAGATTTACATTATAATCACCCATAACAACAACTCTTAAGTACCGTTCAGTCAAACTCTCCAGCAATGCACTGAACAATTTACAGAACTGGTCCCAATCACCATTTGGAGACCTATAAACACCAACGACAGCCATCCTTTCCTGTACCCCCAACCTAACTTCTAATCCTACTACTTCCATATTCATTTCCTGAGAAAACCTATCTACAAAAGGTAAGTTACGTGTATGTATGTTCCTACTAATATTAGTCAGTATACAGACTCCTCCACTTTTATGAACTTTCCTGCAGTAAGAAGCATTAATAGAAAACCCCGGAAAGCTAATCATAGGAATCTCATTACTTTTAAACCCATGTTCGGTGAATAATACCAAATCTGGGTTCTCAGACCTTAAAAATATTTCAACCCTATCTATTTTATTACTTAAATATTGAATATTTTGGTGCAAAATAGAGAAGTGAGATGTATTCCTAACCTGAACTTGATTGATGAAATCATTTTGTGCACCTACCTGTTTATTTCCTGATATATTGGATATACCTGATATATTGGACGCCGGGGAGAAAGCATTGGCAGTGTTTCTGGATCTGAGTAAAGCTTTCGATTGTGTTGATCATGAAATTTTATTGAAAACACTAGAGTCATTAGGCGTTAGGGATGTAGAGTTGAAATGGTTTCAATCTTACCTTATTAATAGATTACAGTGTGTGGAGTTAACTAGGGTTGTTAGAGGGAAACTTACAAAAGTTGTATCTGGAAAGCTTGAAGTCAAGCAGGCGTTCCACAGGGGTCAGTTTTAGGTCCAATTCTGTTTCTATTGTACATTAATAGGTTACCAGAAGTCATACCTAATGGCAGAGCTTTGTTGTTTGCTGATGATACTTCAGTAATCAGTAACAGTTCACTGGTAGATGCTCTTGAAGTAAATACACATGTTAACATAGAGTCCGTAGTGCAGTTCTTGAATCAAATGTTATTAACAGTTAATGGGAAAAAGTGTCAGCACTTGCAGTTCAAAAATAAACATAACGTTAAAGAAAGTAGAGAAGTGGATGTATTTATTCATAATAATAGTTTAGAGCATGTAGAAACAGTGAAGTTCCTGGGCGTATCTCTAGATAGATCTTTGTCTTGGGACTTCTGTATCAATCAAGTTTGTAGTAAAATATCATCTGGGGTATTTGCACTAAAACAAATCGCCAGATTAAATGATAAAAAATTACTAATGGCAGCTTATCATGGCCTCATTCTGTCTCATATCCGGTATGGTATTTTAGTATGGGGGTAATTCTAGCAAGGGTAATATGAATAGGGTTTTTAAAATTCAAAAGAAAGATATTAGGTGTATGGTGGGAGCTAACCAGCTAACCTCATGCAGGCCACTATTTAAGGAGCTTAAATTGCTTACAGTTCCCTGTCTCTACATTTTTGAGGTGATTATGTATGTTAGGCAAAATAATTTTATGCAGAATTTCAATGTTCACAATCATAACACGAGAAACAGGAATGATTATTATGTGGCTAATCACTCCACAAAATTGTTTTGAACAAAAACCTACTTATGCAGGGAGAAAATTCATAAATAAATTACCCCAATCTTTAAAGTGTTGTGAGGATTTGAATTCCTTTAAAAAAAATGTAAAAAATTACTTGATCGGTGAAACTTTTTATAGCGTACAAGAATTTCTTTCTTGATAGTAGTGATACATAGTGTGTTTCTTATATGTATTTCAGGTGTTACATCTGCCGACATGTCCTATACTCCTCCTGGAGTCTCCAGGGCGTAAAAAAAAAAAAAAAAAAAAAAAAAAAAAAAGGATTCTTCGGTAGATCCACATTTCAAATGCCTCCAACCTGTTCATGGTGTTAACCTTCAGCGTCCAACCCTCCATGCCATACAAAAGTACCGACCATACATAGCATTTTGTGAATCGTATTTTAAGGTTGAGGTCAAATTCCGTGTTTGTGAGGATGCTTCTGAACCTTATAAATGCACTCCGTGCCTTCTCTATTCGACACTTGATTTCCACATCTGATGACCAGTCTTCACATAACCAAGTTCCTAAATAGTTGAATTTCTTCACACGCTCTATGTCTTCATTGTTGAGCTTTAGCTTTGAATTCTGAAACTCATCTGGTTTGCGAGTAATTATTAAGAACTTTGTCTTTCTTACGTTGATATCTATTCCCATACCTTTGCTATGCACTGCAACTGTGTTGATATATTTTATGCAATTTATTGATGTATTTTCTATCTGCATAAAGTTTTTGTTGTTCAAACAATTTAGTGTTGTGATTAGCAACATAATAATCTATTCTGTTTCTCATGTAGTGGTTGTGAACATCTAAATTCTGTAAAAAGGTATTTTGCTTTATGTACATTGTTGTTGTTGTTTAGGTCAACAGCCGAAAGGCTGGTTTGAACCTCTAGAGGTTTTACTAAGTAAAAACGAGTAGTAAGGTGGTTTACCATGCCTTCCTCACTGAATTGAAAAAGTATGCTTATCAGCATGCCCAGCCCTCCGAAAAGCACTCACTTTCCACCCTGCAAATGACACCTTCACTTCATTCACCACAGGGTCTGGCTGCATAGTGAAATTCATTACTCTCAGAGGAGATAACTCTGACTAGTGTCTTTTACACCTCTACCTCTTCTGTTCTTAAATAGTTCAGTCATATAAGTGGCTGACTACGTGACAAGAAACAGAACTATTTTTTTTAGCCCTGGACCAAACAGATAGAGTGCAATTAAAATAACACTCCACCTGCCCGTTTTGGGCATTTATGTACATTATCACTTCAAAATGTACAAAGAAGGAACTGTGAGCAATTGCAGCTCTTTAAATAGTGATCTGCATGAGGTAAGGTGTTTGACTCCCATCAGACACCTAACAGCTTTTTTCTGTATTTTAAAAACTCCTTCCATGTTACACTGTGATGAATTACCCCATACTAATATGGCATACCTGATATGAAATAAAATTAAACCAGGTGCTATTAGCAAATGTAGGTGGGGTAAAAATATTGTTTTTTCTCAATATTGTTACTGTGAGTAATAATGAAATATAAACTCATTGAGTACATGACATTATTAAATTAATTAATTTAACATAAATTAAATTAAATAATTTTTAATAAATAGTTTAAGGTAAACTTGAAAAAGGAAAAAAAACTTTAGGGCTAACTTGAAAAATATTGATATATGATTTTATTAGATATTTTTCCCATTTTTACTTTCTCTTGCCTGAATGAATACATAGAAAGGAGAGTATTGTTTTCATGTTGATTTGCGAAATCGAGTTTTCACCGATCTACACGTTTTCAGATCCCTTGAACCCAAAAAACATGTTTTTAGCGATTGGTCTGTGTGTGAACAGAATATCTCAAGAACGGAACATCGTACGAACTTGAAACTTAAGTTACATACCACTACCGGACCCGACACGAACATTTTCATCAAAATTGGTCAACCGGAATAGCAGTTTATTCGTGTAATTTTTCACTTTTTTGCAATTTTCTCAAAAACTAGTCCTACGATTTTTTAAAATCGCCTTGTTCACTAAATTTTTTATCCTCTACAAGATAGGGTAGGCGCCATGTTTGCTGAAATTCTCGGTGAGGCTGTTTTCACGTAAAGAAATTGTTTTTTTAAGATTACGGCGTTAATATGCATTTTAGCCTGCCCAGAGCAGACAGGTGGAGTGTCAAATTATTTACACCCAATCTGTTCGTTGCAGGCCTAAAATAAATAGTTCTGTTTCTTATCACATGGTCAGCCAATTAAATGACTGAATCATTTAAGGTCAGAAGAGGTAGAGGTGTTAAAGACACTAATCAGAGTTATCTCCTCTGAAAGTAATGAATTTCATTATACAGCCAGACCCTGTGGTGAATGAAGTGAAGGTGTCATTTGCAGAGTGGAAAATATGTGCTTTTCAGAGGGCCCGGCATGCTGATAAGCGTACTTTTCCACTCATTGAGGAAGGCAATGGTAAACCACCTCACTACTCGTTTTACTTAGTAAAACCTCTGCAGGTTCAAACCAGCCTTGCGGCTGTTGACCTAAACAACATGCATTTTAGCGCAAAAATTTATAAAATAAAAAATGTAGAAAAATTAAAATCCTACAACTTTTATATCAAACATTTTTTTGTATAACGCACAGTTTAGCGGTAATTAGCAATTTTCTGTTTTTTTCCCACGAAAACGTGTGGAAAATAGATTTTTTTAAGATTTTGGCCTTAGTATGCATTTTACGACAAAAGTGTATATAATCAAATTTATAGAATATTAAAAGATCTACAACTTTTATTTAGTGCGTTTTTCTCTATAGAGCCTAGCTTAGCGTGAACGACTGATTTTCCGAATTTTTAAGCCAAACTGAGGTTGATTTTAATTTTCCGTAGTTTTAACTTATGATTAAAATCAGGTTGTGTTTATTGAGGTTAGTTTTTTTGTTTGTTTCTAATGTTTTATTACTAATGTTAGGTTTATAGTTAATTATTTGATTTGGCAAGAGAAAGTTGTGTGAGTGTTTCACACCAGATTTTTTTTATTATTTTGGTGCGATTGAAGTTGCTTCATAAAGAGGTTTTTAATACCAGGGATGCAAAAATGAAAGGCAGGTAGCCGCAAGTAAGCAAGCGCAAGCGAGAAAGGTTCACAGCCAGAAGCCCTCTCAATCTGTCTCTCTCAGCAACAGGCGAGTGCAAAAGTAAAACCACTTGTATTTCATGCTTTCCTGGTATCGAAAAACCAAAGGTGGTTATTCTATATTCTACTTCTCGATATTGCCTGCCATCTCGACCTAATCAATTAAAATTATTCAAATTTACTTTCCCGGCACTATCGAAAAGTATTGCATTCGTGATAAACTCCGGATGGTGACGTAGCCTTGAACAATTTATAAAATGTATATAAAACACATGTAGTGCTGCCATCTGTAGTCAGTATTTAAAACTACTCGTGTTAAAAAACCACAAATAATGATGTTTGCCTTAAAAATACGGAAAATCACTCTTTCACGCTAAACTAGGCTCTGTAGAGAAAAATGCTCTGAATAAAAGTTGTAGATCTTTTAATTTCCTATAAATTCAATTATATACACTTTTGTCATAGATTGCATACTAAGGCCGAAATCTTAAAAAAATCGATTTTTCACACGTTTTCGTGAGAAAAAACAGAAAATCGCTAATTACCGCTAAAGAAAAGAAACCGTTATACAAAAAAATGTTTGAAATAAAAGTTGTAGAATTTGAAATTCTCTACATTTTTTATTATATAACGTTTTGCGCTATAATAGCCTACATATTAAAGCCGTAATCTTAAAAAAACAAACTAATAAATTAAAATTATTCAAATTTACTTTCCCGGCGCTATCGAAAAGTATTGCAGTCGTGAAAAACTCCGGATGGTGACGTAGCCTTGAACAATTTATAAAAATCTAGTGTGAAACACTCACACAACTTTCTCTTGCCAGTGCAAATAATTAACAATAAACCTAACATTAGTAATAAAACATTAGAAATAAACAAAAAACTAACCTCAAAAACATAACCTTATTTTAATCATGAGTGAAAGACGCAAAATGAAAATCGAACTCAGTTTGGCTTAAAAATATGGAAAATCACGCTAAACTAGGCTCTGTAGAGAAAAATGCTTTATATAAAAAGTTGTAACTCTTTTTATTTCCTATAAAATTTATTTTATACACTTTTGTCGTAAAATGCATTTTAAGGGCGAAATCTTAAAAAAATCGACTTTTCACACGTTTTCGTGAGAAAAAATCAGAAAATCGCTAATTACCGCTAAACTAAGCGTTACACAAAAAACATTTTGAACAAAAAGTTGAAGGATTTTGAATTCTCTACAATTTTTATTGTAGGCTATAACGTTTTGCGCTAAAATGCATATTAAAGCCGCAATTTTAAGAAGAAAATGTTTTTACGTGAAAACAGCCTCACCCAGAATTTCAGCAAACATGGCGCTTACCCTATCTTGTAGAGAATAAAAAGTTTAGTGTATGAGGCGATTTTAAAAAAAATCGTAGGACCAGTTTTTGAGAAAATCGCAAAAAAGTGAAAAATTACACGTTAACTACTTCCGGTTGACCGATTTTGATGAAAATTTTCGTGTCGGATCCGGTAGTAGTATGTAACTTAAGTTTCAAGTTCGTACGATGTTCCGTTCTTGAGATATTCTGTTCACACACACACGCGCGTGCGCGCACGCACGCACACACACATTCGCGCGCGCGCGCGCGCACACACAGACCAATCGCTAAAAACATGTTTTTTGGGTTCAGGGGGTCTGAAAACGTATAGATCCGGTGAAAACTCGATTTCGAAAAATCGACGTGAAAACAATACTTTCCTTCCTATATATTCATATAGGCAAGAGAAAGTAAAAATATATATAAAACCTGTGTAGTGCTGCTATCTGTAGTCAGTATTTAAAACTACTTGTGTTAAAAAATAATGATCTATAAACAGTACATACAATACATTCTTCTTCTTCTTCTATTAGTACCACATTTTCATGCACCTTTGGGCCAGTTTCAATGTTATACCCGTAGGAAAAATACTTTTTACATTCTCTTGCCCTATGTGGATATATAGGGATGGAAAGTATTGTTTTCATGTCGAGTTTTCGCCAGGTAAACACGTTTTCAGGCTTCCTGAACTCATAATACATGTTTTTACTTTCTTTTGTCTACATGAATATATAATAGAAAGGGAAAGTATTGTTTACATGTAGATTTTTTGAAATCGAATTTTCACCGGATATTCACGTTTTCACACCCCCTGAACCCAAAAAACATGTTTTTAGCGATTGATTTGTGTTTGGGGATATATGTGTGTGAACAAATATCTCAAGAACGAAACATAGCACGAAGTTGAAACTTGGAACTTAAGTTAGGTACCACTAGAGGACCTAACACGAACTTTTTCATCAAAATCTGTCCACTGGAAGTAGTAGTTTATTCGTGTCATTTTTCACTTTTTTGCGATTTTTTTTAAAAACGGCTCTACGATTTTTTTAAAAAAATCTCATTTACTAAATTTTTTATGCTCTATAAGATAGGGTAGGGCCATGGCTGCTGAAATTCTTGGGGAGGCAGTTTTCTCGTAAAAAATGTTTTTTCTTTTTAAGATTGCGGCTTTAATATGAATTTCAGTTACTTTCATTTTAGTTATTTTAGTAAACTTTTGTTTCAAACATTTTTTTTTTGTATAACGCTTAGTTTAGCGGTAATTAGCGATTTTATGTTTTTTTTCACGAAAATGTGTAAAAAAAAATCGATATTTTTTTTAATGATTTCATTCTTAGTCTGCATTTTACGACAAAAGTATATGTAATCAAATTTTTAGGAAATTAAATGATCAACAACTTTTATTTACAGAATTTTTCTCTACAGAGACTAGTTTAGCGTGACAGAGTGATTATACCTACGTATTTTTAAGCCAAGCTAAGGTTGATTTTCATTTTGCTTCTTTTACTCATGATTAAAATTAGGTTATGTTTATTGAGGTTAGTTTGTGTGTTTATACAGGCTATAGCCTAATGTTTTATTACTAGTGTTCGGTTATATTGTTAATTATTTTCATTGGCAAGAGAAATTAGTGTGAATGTTTCACACCAGATTTTTCATATTACAGTACATTGTTTACTCGCTTAAAATAGGTTATGTATTATATTGGACATTGTTTACATTGGCAAGAGAGTCGTGTGAGTGTTTCACACCAAATTTTTCAATAATGTTTCTGTATACGATAAGGTGTTTATTTGAAATAATAAAGCATCTTATCCAGCAATTAAATCACACATATTTATTTTTCTCAACAAACGGTCCTTTTCAACTTGTTTACTCTATTAGTAACCATGAAAATAGCGAGTTTGGATCTAGTTACAGTTGAGCCGTTCTTAGTTTGCTCCTACTGTCAACGCCGGCCGCATTGGCGCAGTTGGTAACGTGCTCGCCTCTCATCATGCGGTCTTGGGTTCGAATCCCATTCAGGCACGGCATATTTTCATACGTTACAAAATCATTTCATCCTTCACCGTCTGCATTAGCAGTAATTGCAGAACAGTCGGACGTTAAACAAAAAAAAAAAAAATCCTACTGTCAACAAACAAAAGCCACCTCCTACAGGGTGCACGCTAGAGTCTACGACTTAACGGATGTCGTATTCCTATTAATTTAACTATGTTTTAAATTATAAGTACTTAAAGTATTAAAAACATCAGTCATGATATGATGTAGGCCTAACAATTTCATTTAGAAAAATACTTTTGAAAGTATTTTGTTGTTACTTTTTAATCAGCGTGTACACATTTTGATATAATGCGCATGCTCAGTGACGTCATTATTTGTTTACATTAGGAGCAAACTAAGAGAGGCTGGACTGTAGACAGTAATGCATTGTTGCCGTATTTGGCAGAGTGGGAACAAACGTTTTATAGTTGAGCCGTTCTTAGTTTGCTATTGGGAACAAACTATAGCCAGCCACTACAGAGTGTATCCTAGGATCCACGACTTTAATTTCGTTCTTCTATTTTTACATGATTTATATAATTAGTAACTTGCAAAAATAGAAAACTATAACTAGAATTGAAGAATCAAATACTATAACACTAAATGCCTAATTGAAAATAAATTATAATGCACGTGAGAACGATGCGAGAAAATAAGATGTCATAAATGAAGTGGTAGCATATTAAAACGATGACAGACATGTTATTTGTCAAAAATGTGGAGAGAGATTTATGGGTTCGGATTATTCATCATCAAATTCAATAATTGTGAAATAACGAGTGACTTTACTAATAATACTAGAAAACAGATCATTAAAATGAAAATGTTTCTTTTAAAATTCTCTTGTTTCGTCATACGGATCACAGGTAATACGTACATATAAAATAGTGGTTTTTAAGAACAGAAGAGGTTGTTGTTGTTTAGGTCAACAGCCGAAAGGCTGGTTTGAACCTCTAGAGGTTTTACTAAGTAAAAACGAGGAGTAAGGTGGTTTACCAGCCTTCCTCACTGAGTTGAAAGAGTATGCTTATCAGCATGCCAGGCCCTCCGAAAAGCACTTACTTTCCACCCTGCAAATGACACCTTCACTTCATTCACCACAGGGTCTGGCTGCATAGTGAAATTCATTACTCTCAGAGGAGATAACTCTGACTAGTGTCTTTTACACCTCTACCTCTTCTGTTCTTAAGTAGTTCAATCATATAAGTGGCTGACTGTGTGATAAGAAACAGAACTATTTTTTTTAGCCCTGGACCAAACAGATAGAGTGCAATTGAAATAACACTCCACCTGCCCGTTTTGGGCATAACAGAAGAGGTAGAGGTGTAAAGACACTAATCAGAGTTATCTCCTCTGAAAGTAATGAACTTCATTATACAGCCAGACCCTGTGGTGAATGAAGTGAAGGTGTCATTTGCAGAGTGGAAAATATATGCTTTTCAGAGGGCCCGGCATGCTGTTAAATGTACTTTTCCATTCAGTGAGGAAGGCAATGGTAAACCACCTCACTCCTCATTTTACTTAGTAAAACCTTTAGAGGTTCAAACCAGCCTTTCGGCTGATGACCTAAACAACAACTTGTAACCACGTTTATTTATGAAAAAGAATGGAAATAAAGTACACCGTTTTTATAAATTTATTGTCCAGTACTTAAAACATCAGTCATGATATGATTGAATCGTTTTATTTATAAAAATACTAAAATATCGGGTGTTTTATTAAAAACGCAACCCTGGTTATAAGAAGATAGCAGTAATACATCGGTAAATTTTCTGTCCCCCAATCGGTATGTTGGCAACAGTGTACTCAAGGCCAACTACCTAACACAGTTAAAATGTTCCAGTCAAGCATTAGAGCGGTGACAGCAGTCGTTTCGTTATATTGTGTCAGCAATGATTTTTTTCCAAGGAAGAAACGGGTGTTTTATTAAGGACGCAACTCTGATTATATGAAGTTAGAAGTAATACAATATTTTCATGGCAATTTGTTATTCATTTATAAAATAATACAGTAGAGTACCGATTTTCCGTGGATCGTTTAACCGGGGTTTGGATTAACCGTGCGATCACTAGAAATTTTTTTTTTTTTTGGTTTAACGTCCGACTGTTTTGAAAATTGCTGCTAATGCAGACAGTGAAGGATGAAATGAATTTTTTCTAAAGTATGATGTGATGACGATCTACTAGACAGTGTAACCAAGCCAATTCCTGGACCGAGCTCCTTACTACAGCAAGATGAAAGCAGTGATGACGATTCAGAACCGGCTCCTAAAATCAGTTGCAAAGAAGCTTTAACCGGTGCCGAAACATTACTAACTTTCATGGAAAATCAGGATGACACAGATTACGAGGACATTTTACATATTCGTGGTTATATAAGAAAAATAAAAGAAAAAATATTGCGGCATAAAATGAAACAAAGTTAACTAACAGATTTTTTGTGATTTTTTTGTTACGTAGTAGGTAAGATTTATATAAATTTATGTAGTAAATATTTTTATTTCAATACAATTTGTTTATTTATTTCCGATATCCGATAGTATTAACATCTATTAATCAGTAGAATAAAACATACGCGTAACTGGTGGTTTTGTTTATGACGTAGGTGGTCTCGACCGAATTGGGTTGTACGCGTATTATCCGTGTTTTCCAGTTAACCGGTATAGTTATCCCCCCAATTACCACGGATAATCGGTATTATACTGTAATTTGTAAAGTACGAAAAATAAAAATATGCCGTAGATTGTGGCTTTTAACATAGGGTTGCGTTCTTAATAAAACACCCGGTTCTTCCTTGGAAAAAACCATTGTTGACACAATATAACGAAACGACTGCTGTCACCACACTAATGCTTGACTGGAACATTTTAATTGTCTAAGTAGTTGGCCTTGAGTACACTGTTGCCAACATAACGATTTGGGGAGAGAAAATTTACCTATGTATTACTTCTATCTTCTTATAATCATGGTTGCGTCTTTAATAAAACAACCGTTAGTATAATTAAAAAGATAACTATATTATTTCCTGAAACTTGCTAACAATCGACGAAATTGAATACTCTGTGGAGATTCTCTTACCAAAAATATGTTGAATTTCGTTATATCTGAAACAATTAAAATTATTAATTCTGTAAGTAAAGCATTTTTTACTTTCTCTTGCCTATATAAATATATATAGGAACAAAAGTATTGTTTTCATGTAGATTTTTAGAAATCGAGTTTTCATCGAATCTACACGTTTTCAGACCCCCTGAACCCAAAAAACATGTTTTTAGCAATTGATCTGTGCGTGCGTGTGTGTGTGTGCGCGCGCGTGTGTGTATGTTCGCGCGCACGCGCGCGCGTGTGTGTGTGTGAACAGAATATCTCAAGAACGGAACATCGTACGAACTTGAAACTTGAAACTTAAGTTAAGTACTACTACCGGACCCGACACAAACATTTTCATCAAAATCTGTCAACCGGAAGTAGTAGTTTATTCGTGTAATTTTTCATTTTTTTGCGATTTTCTCAAAAAGTGCTCCTACGATTTTTTTCTAAAAAATCGCCTCATTTACTACATTTTTTATTCTCTACAAGATAGGTAGGTACAATATGTGCTGAAATTCTTAGGGAGGCTGATGTCTCGTAAAAAAATTGTTTTTTTACGATTGCGGCTTTAATATGCATTTCAGCGCAAAAATGTAGTAGCCTATATAATAAACGTTGTAGAGAATTTAAAGTACTACAACTTATATTTCAAACACTTTTTTGTATAACGTTTAGTTTAGCGGTAATTAGCGATTTTCTGTTTTTTTCTCACGAAAACGTGTAAAAAATCGATTTTTTTAAAGATTTCAGCCTACATATGCATTTTACGACAAAAGTGTATAAAACCAAATTTATAGAATATTAAAAGACCTACAAGTTTTATTTGGAGCAGTTTTCTTTACAGAGGCTAGTTTAGGGTGAAAGCGTGATTTTCCGTATTAAAAAGACAAACTGAGGTTGATTTTTATTTTGCGTCTTTCATTCATTATTAAAATTAGGTTATGTTTATTGAGGTTAATTTTTTGTTTATCTCTAATGTTTTATTACTAATTTTCGGTTATATTTTTCATTATATGCATTGGCAAGAGAAAGTTATGTGAGTATTTTACACCAGATTTTTAATTTTCTTCTTATTTTTGAGTAATTCTGCCAGACGTAAAATACGCCGGCGAGACTCTCTTCGGGCCATATAAAGTTGGAGAAGTGGAAAGGAATGAGAAATCTGGTGTGAAACACAACTTTCTCTTGCCAATGCAAATAATTAACAATGTAGCCCCTAACATTAGTAATAAAACATTAGAAATAAAAAAAACTAACCTCAATAAACATAACCTAATTTTAATTATGTGTGAAAGACGCAAAATGAAAATCAACCTCAGTTTGGCTTAAAAATACGGAAAATCACTCTTTCACGCTAAACTAGGCTCTGTAGAGAACAATTCTTCAAATAAAAGTTGTAGATCTTTTAATTTCCTATAAATTTGATTATATACACTTTTGTCGTAAAATGCATTTTAAGGCCGAAATCTAAAAAAAACCAATTTTTCACACGTTTTCGTGAGAAAAAACAGAAAATCTCTAATTACTACTTAACTGAGCGTTATACAAAAAAATGTTTGAAATAAAAGTTGTAGCATTTTAAATTCTCTACTTTTTTTATTTGGATAAATTTTTGCGCTAAATTGCACATTAAAGCCGTAATCTTAAAATAAGTATGTTTTTACGTGAAAACAGCCTCACCAAGAATTTCAGCAAACATGACGCCTACCCTATCATGTAGAGAATAAAAAATTGACAACTGTACAGAACTTAACTGTACAGAACTTAACAACTAGTGAATGAGATGAAAGGTTTATGATAGTGGAGCCAGCCCAATGGCCAATTTCGACAACATTAATTAAGTTAGTAGAGAGTTCAACAGATTTTGTCTATTTATCATGCGGTTTTTTTTTTTTTTTTTTTTTAGGCCCTCATTGGAGCAAAATTAATCGATTTATAGAAGATCCCTAGTTATTCCTCTTATTTGCCCAGTAGTTCTTCATCCTCTGCGACACTCTCGCCCTATCCTCCACAGTCCAATGTCTGTTTGTCTGCCTTTTAGGTACTTCTGGAAATTTCGTGTTTGGATTTTTGATCTTATATCCTT